>OY282505.1:19653772-20925915 GCA_958295605.1 Ajuga chamaepitys
GTTCGTGAGTACAACACCGTACCTACTCCGTTGCCTTAATTCTCTATGCGTCTAATTACGATAGTTCTAGCGAGCGTCTCCTAGGGCTACTTAATTGGATAGGATTAATTGCTAAGTTCTTAGGATTAATTATACTTAAGGGGTAACAAGGGTTAGCTAAGCGTACCTATTAATTCTTGGAGTAGGGGTCTCAGAACTAATTAGTTAAGTAGTTGCATTAGTTACATGAATATTCAGGCTAGGGGGATACTGGGTTAAAGGCGGGATACTTTTTATTCACTAGTTAAATCATCTTTAGTTCTTTGCGTTAGTTAATTAAATCAAATCAAAACTCCCCCTTATTATATTTATATTATTAGTACTTATATAGAACTGGTTAGTACAATGATTTAGTTAATTCATGTTCTCTGTGGGATCGACCCTGACTTACTCTAGCTGCTGTTAGGAATAATTAGGAAATAAATCATCTTATTTGACTGCACCCGACAGTGCGGTCATTGCTCCTTCATTTGAATTCCCCTTTTCAAGGACCTTCCCGCTTCTCAAAATCCCCACACTGACATTCTCAATTTCACTTTGTGGAGAGTATTTCATGGTAGGAAAAGGCAATAGGTGGTCGGGGAAGCATGCAGCTAATGCCTCCTTTTGCTTACGCAACTCCTTGGCAATCTTCCACTTAGGTGTCCGAACTTTACTTTCAACCACATGGGAAGTCTCTTCTTTCCTCGAACCATCATCCACGTCCACAGTCTGTCCTTGTGAAGTATACCCGGGCTTTTCAGGCTCTCGAAGTAACTCCTCACCCATAACAGCAATGGCACTCACATTTTTCGGGTTGACTTCCGGTTGAGCCGGTAATCTTCCTCCTTGTGCATTTTCTAAACGAGAAACCGCCGACGCTATTTGACTGACTTGATTTTCGATACTCTGAAACCTAGAGCTTGATTCCTTCTGTAATTGGAGCGTACTAGTGGCTAGGCTTTTCACTATATCAGACAGGGAAGGATCACAGGGTACTTGCTCGGGTTGTTGTCTCTGCTGGAACATTCCCCTAGTAAAAGGGGGTCGGTTTTGTCCACTATGATCACCATGTTGGTTATTGCTCGGATTCTGATTGCCTTATTTGAAATTCGGATGGTCCCTCCAACCCGGGTTGTACGATTAAGAATACGGATCATACTTCCTCCCGGATGAGTTGGGATTAAAATTGTGAACCGCGTTGGCATGAGCCTCCATTTCTTCTCCGAGAACCGGGCAAGTATCAGTAGTGTGTTCAGTGACTTGGCAAATTCTGCAAGGCTTGGAAGTAGGTGTGCCACCCGAGATTACCTTCTTTACCAAATCGGTGAGTTGGTCTAACCTCTCTTCAACAGTCGAATCTATCACGTCCTTGACCCGTCTCACCGGCTCTCTGCATCCAAATTATTGAGTATTAGCAGCTATTTTGGATATCAGTGCTCGAGCCTCAGTAGGCGTCTTATCAGATAAAACCCCTCCACTTGCTGAATCAATCATATTTCGGTCTGCCAGGCAAAGTCCTTCATACCAATACTGAATCAGCAGTTGCGGAGTGATCTGATGTGGAGGGCAACTTCCGACCAGTCTTTTGAAACGTTCCCAATACTCATATAATGTTTCACCTTGCATCTGCCTAACCCCACTGATTTCCTTCCGAATGGTGGTGGCTCGAGAAGCTGGGAAGAATTTCTCCAGGAACTGGGTTTCCATCTGCTCCCAGGTGGTAATTGATCCGGATGGAAGGTAATATAGCCAATCCCGAGCAAGATCCTTCAGGGAGAACGGGAATGCTCGAAGTTTTATCTGTTCTTCCGTCACCCTTGATGGGTTCATACTTGAACAGACCACATGGAACTCCTTGAGGTGCTTATGAGGGTCTTCTCCGGACAATCCATGAAAAGAAGGTAGTAGGTGGATGAGTCCGGATTTCAACTCGAAAGCCGTGTAATTTCCTATGGCTGGGAAGGTGATGCACAAGGGCTCTTGAGCAACCCTAGTGTTAGCCAACTCCTTCATTGTTCTTTCTTGACCTTGATCCTCAGCCATTTCTTCCAAATTAATAATTTCTTCACCCCCTAAATTCAGCACTTCAATTCTTTCTCGGACTTGCTCCAAATCTCGAGCTCTCCTTCTCAATTCACGTTCACGTTCCTTAATATCTGGTTCAAATAGCAATCCTTTTTCTCCTTGCGAACGCAAGAACATTCACTACAAGCAAACAAAAGTAAGGAAACAAAGTGAGATTATAAAATTACTAATCTAAACAAGAAGATAACTATATATGTAATTAATCATAATGCTTGATCAACAAATCAACTCTATTCTAATCACCGTTCCCCGGCAACGGCGCCAAAATTTGGTAGCGTCGTTTCCGACTACCAAATTAAATCGTGTATGAAGATACACTTAAACCTTACCGACTATCCTACTTAGTAGAATGGTAAATAAGGGTCGATCCCACAGGGAACGACCGAACATTTTTTATTACGAAATCAAGCGGTTTATGATTAAGAATGCAAGAAATAAATACTTAAGAAAGCAATAGTGGGGGGGGGGGGGGGGGGTTGATGGGAAACTAGCAATCTATTAGTGACAATTAAAAGCAAATAGACACAATTAAAAGAAACAAGTACTCAAAAACACTAGAAGAGATCTTTTTCGGTTTTAGTTTTCAAATAGTAAAACAAGTCACCCTTGATCATGCTTCCCCTTGATCTTGAACAATTGATGCAACTATTGTTAATGCCCGATTGAATTGTGATTTAAACCCTTATCTCAAGACTATTAACAAGCTCTAATAGCCTTGTTGTCCCTTAATCTTAGTTAATCAAAATAAGCTCTTCGACTAACCCTATTCAGTTTAACCGAATCCTCGAACAAACTCTCTTAGATTCAATCACCAAAAGCATTAAACACTAGGACAACGAGATAAATTCAACATAAAACTCGAAAGCTCGGTTTTAGGGGTTGAACTTTGTGTTATCCCCAATAAATAATTATTGTGTGCTACTCGGGAATCGGAAATCCTACAATTACGGATAGTAATCTCCTATTCTAGCAACACATTCACAAATCCCTTAAAGGGTGATCAAACCAATAATTAATTCATAAATGTGAATCAACAAGAGTAAATAACACAAAACACTTAAATACACAATAATCTCGGTAACATTAATCGTAATAATCACATCAATGTCTCGACTCAAGGTTCCACAATGATCAAGGATGAACTAAGGGTGCTAGCCACCCATATTAACTAATACAATCAGAAAATAAATGGAAAAATGAAGAAACATGATACTGATTTGGATAAATCCAAAGATGTCAGTTGGAGAAGATGATCCTTCAATCCCTTGTCCAATCTCCTTCCTTGGTGGCTGAAATATGCTCTCCAAGTATCCAAAAGTACTCCAAAAGTTATCCAAAGTTAGGTTAAATTCGAATGGGATGATATATATATAAAGGGAGAAAGTGCTAGACAAAAATAGGCAAAAACGTATTCAGGATTTTAAAACAGAGTAGTAAATCTCGGCCGAGACGGGAGTGTGTCTCGGTCGAGACGTGAAAAAGGATTTTCAAGAATTTTGGGCCGAGATTGGGTTGTATCTCGGCCGAGACGTGAAACAGGGGAAATTAGGGCTTTTTGGGATTTGACTCATCTCGGCCGAGATTGGATTGTATCTCGGCCGAGATCTTCATCTTTGATATTCTTCAAGAATTCCCTGGAGACTCATCTCGGCCGAGAGTGGATTGAATCTCGGCCAAGATCTTCAATCTTGCAAAACTCTAGAAAATCCCTAGAGGCTCATCTCGGCCGAGATTGACATCCTGTCTCGGCCGAGATCTTCAGTCTTGCAAAACTTCACAAAAACCCTGGAGGCTTATCTCGACCGAGATTAACATCCTGTCTCTGCCGAGATCTTCAGTTGGCTCTTCCTTTCTTGCCTCGATCGATCCCTCGACTCCTCGGTCGTTTAATCTTCGATTTCGACCCTTTTACACCTGTCTTAATACAAAAATAGCTCAAACGCATTATTTTGCCCATTAGAATATAAAAGCACTAAATACACATAATTATGCACGTTATTGACACTAAAATGACACTAAAAGTGCCCTAAAGTGCGTGCACGGAACACGTGTACCAGGTCCCTTTTTTCGCCACCGGTGATTAATTTGGCCGAAAAATTGCACGTGCTGGCCACCTGATTCATTTTTCCATCCAATTTTTAAATATCTGGCATCGGCAAGTGACTTTGAAGTAAAAATAACATTAGAAATTAAAAAATTTATAAGGAGGGATATTTTTTTTTATTTTTAAAATTTTTCTAATTTATTCTCACTTGTTGGTGCTACATATTAAAAATTCTACTGGAAAAATGAGTCATGTGAATGATACATGAGATTTTCCGGTCAGATTGGTAACTATCGAAAAGAAAAGGGACTAAATTTGGACCAATTTCAAAGTTATATGACTAAATTGAATTTTTAACTTTTTATTGGACCAAAATTATACAAGTGAAAAATTACGGGACCAAAAATAATTTTAACCTGACCAAATAGTAAGAGCGGGGGATTTACTGCCCCCGACTTTTTGAAACTTTCTATATATGATGATCATGTGTGCGATGGAGGAATGTATTAATGCTTTGTAGATTATGCACCAGATGTAGTACAACTGCTATATTTTATTGATTTTTATAATAACATTAAATTTTCTAACTTATGTTATGAGTCATATGATAGATGATGGAGAATGAGATCAATGTGTTTGCATATTACTTAACTAGTATTACCCTCCTGCGATACACAAAAGGCTGCTAATAAAGTAAAGTTTCACTGAACTAAACAATATATGGTTATATTATTTAAAAATGTGAACATTGTATACTTAATAAATATTTTTTAACATATAGTAAAATTTTAAATAGTGTAAATATCCGTTTCTCCCGTGTAATTCTTGGATTATATATATATATATGTGTGTGTGTGTGTGTGCGCGCGCACGAAATAAATTATTGTTGCGTAATAAAATTAAAATAAATATCAAAATATATAACAAATAACAAATATCAAATTAAGTTATTAAGATATTATAGATATCTTAATGGTTTAAATAAATAACCTTCTAGATAATATTTGTTCGAGATATATCTGATAAGATATTATTTTCATGTTGATAGACCGTGAACGGATAGCAATTCTGATTGCATTAAGATTCTAATCTTATCAGGAATTGGTCCTCTCTCCACCTATAAAAGAAAATAGAGTCACATATTTTCTATCACCTAACTGAATCACATACGTGCTCTGTTCTAAAAGAAAGGTCGGGAGGGAGAAATCAATTCCTTCCATCAATTAATTGTTTGGAGCATCAAGAAATCATTCCACGGTGCATCAAGGTTAGTACCTTACTATTGTATCTTAATTGAATGTGAAAATCATGAAGTTCTAAGATCCATGTCCAATCTTATTATCTCGATTATGTATACGAGATTAAACTTACATGTGGTATCAGAGCCAGGTTATGAGACTCATGATTTTTCTCTCAAAATAAATTATTGTCGTATTCGATTATAACTCAAATTATATCTGTCAATTATAATTGTATCATCCGCAATAATATGCCGAGTACGATTAAATAATGTCAATGTAATCCGTGAGGCGTGATTATTAATTACTAGTCACGAATAACAAGTTTACTTCGTAAGTCTCCCATGATTTAATGAAAATGATGATCAAATATTGATATGGTATGTTATATATAATTGACATGTACGCATGGAATTGTATATCATGGGTGATAATGCTTTTGATTTTGCTGTTCAATTATTATTTAATTACGACATATTGAAATAATTATCAAGTCTGGTGATTCAACTCAAGTTAATGGTTGTATGTATGATGATGTTGTTTACAACCCATATGAAAGGCACTTGGCTTATGCAACTACGATGGAGTCTGGTGCTTATGTGATTCACCGGAATATATTTGTCCTTTTTATCTGATATTACTATTATGATATTATCAAGCTGGCAATTAATGATATGTGTGCACTATGATATTTGTAATATTATTATTGTATTATGTTTGATCCAAAATCAAAATTACGATAGAAGATTTCGTGCCTAAATTGATGATTATTATTAAATGATTTGGATTTATCTGATATTGGTCTGTTAATCACCAAAGCGGTCTGACCAAAAAGTCCAATAAATTGTAAATCATATAACAAATATTTAAATATCAAATTATTTATGTATTTGGCTATGATTAAAAGTTTCTAGCCTCTCTCTTAACGATTAATATTATATGATTTGAATTTATCTGATGTTGGTCTGTTAATCACCAAAGTGGTATGACCAGAAAGTTTAATAAATTTCAATTCATATAATAAATATTTGACTATCCATAAGAATGTGATGCTTGAAATTTATAGATAATCAAAATTCATAATTGTAAGGCATTAGATATCACCCAAAGGTGGATCATTAGTTCTTATAAATTATGAGTATAATATGATAATTGATATATTATGTTGACTGTTTTGTACATCCAAAGATGACAAAATTGTTCACTAAGTGTATTCAATTTATCAAATTGCTGTAAATTTTACAAGCATCATTATGATGATGATGATTGTATATTGTTGTATCGCCCAAAGGAGAACATCAATGTACATTTATTGATTATTGATCTTGGATCTGTGTTTAAGTTAATCAATGCATTATTGTGAATAATTATGTGTCCTTGTAGTATCTGTTCATGTTGCTCTTCATTCGTGTGTTTTGCTATTCACTCAAAGCAATGATGTCAAAAATGTGTTCGTGATGTCTAGGAAAGATCGAACAGACTAAGCATAATGTTTATGCGAATGTGTGCAACAAACAATATCAAGTCTACTATACCTCAAATTGAAAATTGCAAGGGATTCATGGAAATTATGAAAGAACGTTCCGGAACTGCTGATCAAACTGGGATATTAATGGCTACTTTAACTACCATGAAATTTGATGGTTCTCATAGCATGCATGACATTTACAGCAAGACTGAAGTAATTAGGGGATGGGAGTGGATGATAATTTACTTGTGCAGTTTATTATAAACTCACTGCCCCTGATAATGGACCATTTCAAATGAACTATAATGTCATGAAAGAAATGAAATGTGAATGAACTTCACATAATGTTTGTTCATGAGGAAACAGGGTTTAAGAATCAGGGGTCTCATTCTGCTCATCTCACAATGAATCAAGGAGTTGGAAAGCAAGCCGGAAGAAAGGAAAAGGACAAGCAATTACTCTATAAAGTGAACGAGTCATATGTCCAAATCTAGAAATGGAACATGACAGTCCTAATTGTAGGTTATGTAAGCAACCTAGACAATTAAAGAAAAAGGGATTGTCAAAAACGTAAAGACTGGTTTGAAATCAAAAGTATACTGAATGTTCAAGTATATTTCGAGTCAAACTCAGTTAATATTCCTTATAATACTTAATGGCTTGATTCTGCATCATAATTTTGAAACTAAACATGGTTTAGTCTATCAAAGTTCTGCTTACTTATGGCATAAACGTTTGTGGTACATCTCCAAAGAGTTTACGTAGGTTGATAAGTAATGAAATCCTTCATGATGTGGATTTTACTAATCTTGGTATTTGTGTGGATTGTATTAAAGAAAAACAAACAAAACACACAAACAAAAGAGCCATGAGAAGCACCCAGCTTCTTGAAATAATGCACACCGACATTTGTGGACCTTTTGATGTTCATTCTTTCGGAAAAGAAATATATTTTATCACCTTTATTGACGATTATTCACGTTTTACTTATATCTATCTATTGGAAGAATAGTCTCATTCCATAAACGCATTAGAAGTGTTTATTAATGAGGTTGAGAGACAATTAGATAGAAAAGTGAAAATCATTAGATCTGATAGAGGTGGTGAATATTATTGAAAATATGATGAATCGAGACAATGCTCAGGCCCATTTGCTAAATTCCTTGAAAAGCATGGCATTTGTGCTCAGTACACTATGCCGGATACACCACAACAAAATGGTGTAGCAGAAAGGCGAAATCGTAATCTTATGGATATGGTTCGGAGTATGTTAAGTAATTCCTCTTTACCCACCTTATTGTGGATGTATGCACTAAAAACTGTCATATATTTATTAAACCGGGTTCCTAGCAAAGCAGTTCCTAAAACACCTTTTGAATTGTGGGCGTTAGGAAACCTAGTTTAAGGCACCTGTATGTTTGGGGTTGCCAGGCAGAGATTAGAATTTATAATCCACAAGAAAAGAAATTGAACTTACGAATAATCAGTGGATTCTTCATTGGTTATCTAGAAAAGTCTAAAGGGTATAGGTTTTACTGTCCCAATCACAATACGAGAATTGTTGAAACTGAAAATGCTAGATTCATTGAAAATTGTGAAATAAGTGGGAGCGTTGAACCACGAAAAGTGGATATTGAAGAAGTAAGGTTGGAAATTCCTTTACCTAAGTCTTCATCTCAAGTTGTTGTTCCTACAGTTGTTGAACCGTTCAACAACTTACAAGAACAACATATTAATGAAGAAACTCCCAATATTGAACCTATTATTGATGAACCTGCAATAGATGAACCACAACAACAAATAGTGAGAAGGTCTGTAAGGCCAAGACGATCTGCTATTTCTGATGATTATGTGGTTTATCTAAAAGAGTCAGAATTTGACATTGGAATTGATGATGATCCAGTTTCCTTTTCACAAGCCATGGAAAGTAATAATTCCACTAAGTGGTTGGATGCTATGAAGAGAGTTGAAATCAATGGCTCATAATGAAGTCTGGGATCTTGTAGAATTGCCAGAAGGATGTAAAAGAGTTGGTGTAAATGGGTCTTCAAGACCAAACGCGACTCGAATGGCAATATCGAAAGACATAAAGCTAGACTAGTTGCCAAATGTTATACTGAAAAAAATGGCATTGACTACAAAGAGATTTTTAGCCAGTGTCTCGGAAAGACTCCTTAAGAATTATTATGGCTTTGGTGGCTCATTATGATTTAGAGTTACATCAAATAAATGTTAAAACTGTTTTTCTGAATAGGGATTTAGTGGAAGAAGTCTATATGGATCAACCTGAAGGCTTCTTTATTGAAGGAAAAGAACATATGGTGTGTAAATTCAAGAAATCAATATGCGGGCTTAAGCAAGCTTCTCGTCAATGGTATCTTAAGTTCAACGATACCACTACTTCTTTTGGATTTAAGGAAAACACTGTTGACCGGTGTATATATCTGAAAGTCAGTGGGAGTAGGCTTATTATTTTGATCCTGTATGTTGATGACATTTTGCTTGCAATAAATGTTTTTGGTTTATTATTTGAAACTAATAAACTTCTCTTTGAGAATTATGAATTGAAATATATGGGTGAGACAACTTATGTGATTGAACTGGAAATATTTCATGATAAATCACAATGAAGGTTAGGGTTGTCTCAGAAAGCATATATCGATAATGTTATAGAGAGATTTAAGATGGAAAAGTGTTCATCAAGCATTGTTCCAATCCGGAAGGGAGATGATTTCAGCATTATGTGATGTCCAAATAATGAATTGGAACGTGAACATTTAAAATTAATTTCTTATGCATTAATAGTTGGTAGCTTGATGTA
Organism: Ajuga chamaepitys; assembly: GCA_958295605.1. Lineage (NCBI taxonomy): Eukaryota > Viridiplantae > Streptophyta > Magnoliopsida > Lamiales > Lamiaceae > Ajuga > Ajuga chamaepitys. The sequence goes on from OY282505.1 coordinate 19,663,450, forward strand.
AGCACAAACTTGTACGAGGCCAGCATGCTTGGCCGTTACTAAAACAATCCAAGAATGAACCACTGGAAAGATGTAAAGAAAGTAGTAAGGTACTTACAAGGAATGAAATTACTTATTGAAAATCTAATCATCTAGAAGTGATTGGATATTCAGATTCAGAATATGCTGGATATGTTGATTCTCGAAAATCAACATTCAGTTGTTTGTTCCCATTAGCTAAAGGAGCAATCTCATGAAAGAGTGTGAAGCAGTCAGTAGTTGCTGCATCCACTATGAAAGTTGAATTCGTGGCATGATGTAAGACTACAATTCAAGCTAATGGGTTGCAAAACTTCATTTCAGGACTTGGATGATGTCGACAGTATTGCCAAGTTGCTGAAAACTTATTATGATAACTCTGCAGCAGTATTCTTCTCTAACAACGACAAGTATTCCAATGTGTTAAACACTTGAATTAAAGTATTTTGTCATCAAAGAAGAAATTCAGAAACAAAAGTGTCAATTGAGCACATTAACTAAAGGATTGTCTCCAAAGACATTTATTGGACATGTTGAATGAATGAGCATTATTGAAAAGTCTTAATGAACTTATGACGTGTAATTGACACTTTGAGCTCTTTTATGTATTGTTTCTGAAACTGATTGATATCATGTTTTGTCATTGATGTATACATGAATGTTGACATAAAGTATGATAGGATTTTAAATATGGACTTTTATTGAAATAATGAGTCATATTAAGTAGAAAACTAATATTGTGGTACATGGAAGGAACTCTGTCGAGTAAAATGACGTAGAACCGCCATGACCCGTGTTAGTCTATATTTGATATTGACATTATGGTCTGACCAATGAGCTTAAAAATTATTGTTATATTGCGCAAATTACATTATTATATAAACCATGAATGCTTAGTTCTGCCACTTTGACCAAGTGGGAGAATGTAAGATTATTGTAGCCCACGTGCCATCAAATTAAGTTATTAAGATATTATAGATATCTTAATGGTTTAAATAAATAACCTTCCAGATAATATTTGGTCAGGATATATCTGATAAGATATTATTTTCATGTTGATAGGCCGTGAACGGATAACAATTCTGATTGCATTAAGATTCTAATCTTATCAGGAATTGGTCCTCTCTCCACCTATAAAAGAAAATAGAGTCACATATTTTCTATCACCTAATTGAATCACATACGTGTTCTGTTCTAAAAGAAAGGTCAGGAAGGAGAAATCAATTCCTTCTATCAATCAATTGTTTGGAGCATCAAAAAATCATTCCATGGTGCATCAAGGTTAGTGCCTTGCTATTTTATCTTAATTGAATCTGAAAATCATGAGGTTCTAAAATCCATGTCCAATCTTATTAACTCGATTATGTATACAAGATTAAACTTACACGCGCTATTTATAAATAAATTATTGTTACATAATAAAATTAAAATAAATATCAAAATATATAACAAATAACAAATAAAAATTCCTATGTTAAAATTATTTTTATAAAACTCTGACATACCGTTAGTCCATCTATATCCTTCTTTACCTATACGAATGACCGCAAATAATTCAATTAATTACATATGTTAAAGGAAACAAAAATATAATAACACACTACTTATTACAAAAATAAGATAAGATAATAATAATAATATGAAATAAATAATTTATAAGAAAAATAGATTTTCTTTTCAAATAATCCTATATTTTTTATTTTTAAAAATACTCTATTGCATTATTTTTATATAATTTAATTTACAATATAAATGAATCAATGCACAATAAAAAAAAATTAAAACATAATTCAACTTAAAGAAGGTGAAACGATGATTAAATTGATATTTATATATGAATATATATATTAGAAACAATAAACTTATTAGTATTATAAAAATTCCTAAAGAGTTTTTGACAAAGAAACACATTAACAAAATGCTGAAACTGTAATATCTTCTAGGGATACATATATGAATATATTTTCTTGAAAATGTCTAATTTGCAATTGGATAAAAAAAAAAATTTTTTTACATACTTGGATAAATTTTATTTTATCATGCACAAAAATATTTATATATGGATTAATTTATAAAATAAAATTAAGATGAAAAAGTAAATACAATGATTAATTAATACAGATATTTAAAAAAATTAAATTAAAAATATTTTTTTAGAAAAATTCTTCAACTAATTTGTACTGCGGTTTAAAATATTACACCAACAAACATCTGCAATAAGATTTCACCAAATAATCAACCAATAAATAGTTAGTATTTATTTTATATAATATCACACTTTTATATATGTGATATGGATTTCAAACAAAAGATTATAAAACGATGATTAATTTGATATATAAAACGTAAAAATTGTTTGGATATAAAAAATATGTTTATTTAAAACTTCAGAAATAACTATTTTTTTTTTGAAAGAAGAAAAAAAAAAACACATCAAAAGTTGACACTTCTACAATTGTATATTTATTTTTCTTAACATGTAGTTATTATTTCCTTATAGTATACATTAACTTGCTTAAAAGTATAAGTTCATACAGTAATACACTGTTTACAATTTACAATATATCTATTTATCGTTGTATGTTACTTTATAATTTTCCAGGTTACAGTATATTCTCTATTTGGTTGTAGTATATATCATGTTGCTTAATAGTATAATTTTATTAGTTACAATATAACTATTTATTCTTTGTATATTATTCTATTTATTTTTCAAGGTTACAGTATATTTACTGTTTGCTTATGTTGTCTAATAGTATTTAATAGTTACAGTGTATTTTTCTGTTGTTTACTACGGTACATTTATTTTTCATGACTAGAAAAAATCTTATATACTATACTAAAAATCTCTCAATAAAATTTTAGAAATATAATCACAATGACAGGATACTCAAACTTGAGTTCTTGACTTCATTCATGAAATTCAAATTACTCTCATTTCTGTTCAGCTAAGTCAGTAGTGAATACTGCACTTTTAATTACTTTGTTTGCCAAAAATATATAATTTGGTCATCGACCCAGTATAATCTATTTTACAAAAAATTATAATTTGTTTACTCAAGCAGTATGACTTGTAAATCAAAAGTAAAAAAAGTAAAAAAAAGGAAACAAAAGAAGTAATTAAAAGATTATAATAAATTATAAATTTAGTTTTATTATTCAATTAAAAATATTTATTTGATAATTGTTGTTATTAATTTTATTGATTATTATATAAAGAAAATAGTTAATAAAATGTAATATATAAAAAATTTAAATAAGAAAATGAAAAAAGGAAATAATAAAAGAAATCCAAACTAAAAAAATTAGAATTATACAAATTATCAGTTTATTTTTATTATTAAATTAAATTAATGAAAATTATTTAATAGTTATTACTATAATTAATTAAAATTAAAATGTAAATAATAAAGGAAGAAAACAAATTGATAAAAGTATAATACTCAAATTTGTAAGCAATAGGAATTGAATCCCTAACCTTAGACTAACACATCATAAACCTTCAAAGCTGATCTTAGGGCCCTCTGAGGCAGAGAAACCCAGCCGGCGAATACTAAACCAGATCGAGCCGGGGATCTTCTTGGCCATAATCCGAGTCTTCGAGAGAACAGGACCAAAGTGTTTACCGTTATACCATTAGTACTTATTGTATCTGAAATACATTTTATTTTATATAAATAACATTAATATACATAAAAAAACACCACAAAGAAATGTGTGCGCACGGATTCAAACCTATGCAGTTGTGGATGGAATAACGTGCGTTCACCGCTGGGACACTCTCCATTTCAGGAACACACGCGGCCTTGTGCATATAGAGTATTGCGCTGTGTGAGAAAAAAGAAAAAAACTTATAATCCGCGAGTCGGGAGCGGGTCGCGCACGGGCGGACACGAAATTATTTTGGGGAATTTTCATAACTAGTCAAGTCAAAGTATTACTTATCAAGAATGATCTTACTTATTCCAAACAATAAAAAATAGCCTTTTTTTACACAACTCATGTTTTAACATAATAAGAGTTGTTTAAACAACTACCGAGTGTTTACTGAGTTATTTAAATAACTAGGTTATTTGATTAAAAAAAAGAACTCCAGTGTTTTAAACAACCCTGTTGTCTAAACACAAAATAACCGTGCTATTTTAAACAACTTAGTCATTTTCAATATAAATCTACTATATTGTTTGCACAACTTGAAGAATGAAAAAGAAAACTAGTATAGATTGAGAAACAAAATAAAGCATGCTATGAAAGAAAATAAGAACAAACACACACCTGCAAAAACAATCTGAACAAGATGATGGAGCTATGAAATAAAAGAAGAAGATAAATGGAGAATTGAGAGAGTTGAGAGAAAAAAAGAGAGAAAGTAAGAAGAGAAGAGAAAAGAGAAAATACAATATATGAGGAAGAAAGAGGGTAAAATTAATTTTCTTTCAAATTTGAATTTTTACAATCTGAAAATATATATATTTTTTTTTCAAATTAAGTCAAAATGAGGAAGACCATTTTTTATTATATGCCGGGTTATCCGGCCATACTTGATATATACCACAAATTATAATGAAGCATATTTAAGCAAGATTTTGAAATCCTTTGTTAAATAGAAGGGATGTACAATAGGACTTATTGTACATCTTATGCACATAAGTCCCACTCTTTTATATAATAGCACCTATTTATATAAGTTGTATGTTATACTGTTAATGTTAGATAATTATGATTATATCACATTTCCTTAAATTATTAAAAATCGTACACTACGGTATGTCCCAACAAAATTCTATTCTTGCTAGATCGTGATTTAAAAAAAAAAAAAATTGAAAAATCGCATGAGTTTCACGTTTTTGGGTTACGAAAGTTTTATGGCATTGTCTTAAAGATGTTAACAATCATATCAGTACAATTATCCGCAATTATCACTTTATATTATGAGAACTAGATGTTCGTCCGTGCGATGCACGGGACATAATATTATATTACATTAATAGTATGTAATTAAGTTCTAATATTGTCACCAGTCATTATAAAATATATATAAGTCATTATATATGTGTATATATTTTACTATATTTTATGTATTTAAAATTAAGTAAATATTAGCATTTTTTTTATACAAGTTATATGAATTTTAAATTCAATTTCACAAAAAGTGAAATAAGTAATTTGTAGTATGCCATATTCTTTTTTCTAACATGAAATAAGTTATTTCAAACAAATTCCCATATTTTTTTCTAACATACATCTTTTGTACAATTGACCAATGTAAATCCAACAAATTTATTATATGCAATATGGATGTTTATTTGAATATCGAGAAATAATGATTTATTTGATATATTTTTCATCAAGATATAAGTTGATATGAAAAGTTATGTACGTTAAAAAATTTAAGTTAAAAAGAAAAAGAATTAAAGAGATAATATTATTGATTAGTACGCCCAATTTTTTTATTTAAAAATAAAATAAACTCTAATAATCTGTATGACTGGCACATGTTTTTCCTAATAGAGGGCTTATATAGAGGACATGTGTGTTCCTCTTACTTTAATAGTAAAGGGGATTTTTTTTACAAATTTTGTTAATAAATAAATTTATAGAAATAACCACATATTAAAAAATATTATAATGAAGCAATCACTATTATAAATTTTAAGAATCTGATTATTTTTATTATAAATTTAATAATTTAAATATTTGTAGCTCAAACCCATAAACATAATAAAATTATGTACATATTACAAAATTAAGCAAATAATTCAATATTACAAAAAAATATAGTTCATATTTTAGGTCTGATATTTTGTTCTTAAGTAATTGTTTTTTTGTACATTAAAGATCCTAGAAAAAAAAATTAATTTGATATATTACTTGTCAAATATATATTAGGTACGAAAAAGCTATATGTAATTTAAATTATAGTTGTAAAAATCAAAATAAAAAAAAAAATAAATAGAGAGGGACAAATAGATTGGAACCGCCATTATGTGGTTGGTTCCTTTTTTTCTTTTAATAATTTTTCTTTTGTTTTGTTTAAAGCCTATAATTAAGGTGGTGAAGACACATCACCTAAATTATCTTACTTTTATATTAAGTTGGGATAATTTTTTCAAGGATGCATTTCTCAGTTTTGCTCTATTTCCAAAGTTATGTTATACTACCTCTATTCCGTTCTAACTATCCTATTTTCTTTTTTGGTTTGTTCCAACTTAATTTTTCAGTCCATAAATGATAAATTTCTCTCACAATCTTCACCTTTAAAAAAATAAAAAATTCTACAAAATTTGTTTTTTCTTAACCTTAGGCCGGAACGGAGGGAGTATATATCATATTTATAAAAACTAGTTATTAAAATCATTATATGCATGTGAAGAAAAAGTTCCTATTATGAATAGTTTGTGTTATAATGTTAGAAGGCAAACACATGGTGAGCACCTAATATGATCCTCGTTAAGTCAGATCGAGCAAGTAAGGAAGTCAAATAAGTAGTATGAATATCTGATTTTATGCCTATTCTTGTATATGTGTTTTCTTAACTGTTATAGGCTTTTATATTTTAATGAAGGTAGATACTTGAGACTGGGGAGTACTGGGTCAAATCTGACTGAGGAAGTTAATGAGTATGCTTTATCGAAATTCGGTCCTCTAAATCTATTGAGGCAAGTCTAAAGCAAACGGACCCTTGAAGTTGCTAAGAGTATTGTGTATGAGATGTTTTATGCAAGGTAGTGTAAAAGCATTCTTATAAATAAGGGAGTGGTACTATGCTCCCGTACTGCATACCTCCTAGCTATCAATAAGACTTTCTGATCGTCCCATTAATTTCAGTTGCTCCATTTCCTGAATTTTATTAGAGTTGTGCATTGGTAGCATTTCAGAATCCGCGCTAGTTTTCATCATATAATATATAATTTTGATTATATAAAATAATTTTCTAATAATTTTGTTGAGTTGTCTAATGTATGAGTATTTATTTTACACTATATAATTACTAAAATTGAAACACTATATTCGTAATAGTTGATTGATTAATTTAGACTATGTTTCTTCAGATTTTTTATATTAATTTGGATTTTATGTGTCCAAGGGTTTTGAGATTCTGTGATTAAGTTTGCTTCTCTGATGTATACACATTTCTCACCTATAATATGAGCATATTTTAATTTAATATTTATGTTGGATGTACAAATGATAGTAGTGGGTCTAGAACAATTTGTGTTTCAAATTAATTGGTAGACCATTGCTTTTACTTACTTAAGACTAATGGAATTGCTAAATTTCACATGCTTTAAAGAATTTGGAGTCCATTTTATTTATATTTCTCCGCTAAAATCATATTTGATTATCAATTTTATCTCTTTATGCTCGAGACATATATAAATGTTTTTATAAGAGAAGAGGTATCTCGCTGAGGAGTGACCGAGTGACACAGTTATCCACCACATTTTGATATGTACTCCCTCCGTCCCGGCTTATCTTGCATAGGGGGGGTCGGCACGAGTATTAAGAAAAGTTGCTTTTTGGTTGTTTGTTGACTTTTCAAAGGTAAATTGAGGGTGGAGATTGAGAATGAAGATTTTGAGGGTGAAGATTATGTTATAACTTTCATTTTTTAGAATGTGCAAGATAAGGTGGGACGGCCATTTAAGGAAAGTGTGCAAGATAAGGTGGGACGGAGGGAGTAATATGTTAGTTTGTGGTGTAAAATACGAAAATGTATTATAGTTGTAAGAATACATCATTCATCCCAAAAATGTAGATACTTTTTATTTTTGACTATCTTTAATGTAGTTGGAAAGCCAACTTAATCCACAAACCTCTTTATATACATTCTTATTTATTTTAGAGTAATTGATATTAATGATTAATCTCAACAAATATAATATGAAGTGTATAGTATTTTTTCGGACGGTGAAGTAAAAAGTGAGATCCAGCAATAGTACCAGCATTTATGTTGTTTAAAAAAAGATACCTTGAATATTAGATGAGATTGGTACGTAGTTAACTGAAGGGCCCCCCACCCCCCTGATGAATAAATACTCAACACAATTCCTTAATTTCAACCAACCTTATTAATGCAGCCTCTTCACCAACATCACATCATCCATTATACATTACTCCTACAATTATTTAATTCTATATATTCCCTTTCACTAATCTATTTCCTGTACTATCAAAATAAGAAAACAACACCCTTTCTCTCTTATCAATTCATATGCTATTGTGGAGCACTTCTAACAACATATGTAATTTGCCAACACCCTACTCCAACCTAATCACCTACCTACTTCTTTCTATTTATCTCACTATAACAACAATCATATTTCCACACAATTAATTTTTTTCTCAAAGTCACAACTATATTATTACATACAGTGTGTCATCACTAATTAAACCTCTCGAAATCTTGTTGCAAATAATATTATTTGAGACAACAAAAATCGTCTATTAAATATTTTTTGAAACAACTAGTTGTCCCTAGAAGACGTCTAAAAATGACTTTTATAACGACAAACCAGTCACATGAATTATTTATTAACAACAATAACAATTATCCTCTAAAAGAATGTGTTGCCAAAGACCCTTTTTATTGTACACTACTAAAATTAAGGCTTTTTGCCACTACAAAATGTAGTTACAAAAAATAGAGAGTGGCCACAAAAGTTTTTTTGCAATCACTTTGTAGTTACTAATGTATTTGTAACTTTAAGTAGTTGCAAAAGAGCTTGTCATAGTGTAGCAAATTTGGTTAAAATTGTATGAACTATTTTATGTAACTACCAATAATTACAAAAGAGGTTACTTTTAGTAACCACTTTGTAGTTACAAAAAGAGTAGCGACGAATACTTTTTTTGTTGTAGTAGTAGTGGGTGGGGCGTGAGCCTCTACTATTTTGATGGTTCATAGTTTCCGTTGTATTCAACCCCGAGCGTGCTATGATGACAAACTTCTTGCTTCGTTATTAATCCACAAATATTTATGGTGAGATAAATTCTCAATTTGCTGATTCAAGAATATTGGCTAATTTCATGGTTACGATGCTCCTTTTAACCATCAGACCAAATCCCTGAGTAGTATCACCGTAATTTCAATTTGTGTTCTTATGTCGATATGTCTGTGTGTGCGGGTTTTGGTGAAATTCAATATTTTGTGTTAAATTATAGCGCTTCTTTAAAACAAGAATTCATTGTTGTTACTAGTGATTGGTTATACAGATTTAAGGATGTTTCGATCTCTCTTTAGTGACTTATTTTTTAAACTGTGACTAAACATTTTCAAAGTGATGATGTCAGGAACCGAAAATGTCAAATCCAAGGACAGACGATGCTTGAGATCTCTAAAGTTGGCCGGACGTTGGTGTTAACGTACAACACAGAATCTTGGGGTTCTCCTCAAAGGTGGATCCTGCGATGCTGAAGTTAGCGTCTAATGGCGATTTTGTGAGGGTAGGGTAAAGGAGTGTGTGATGTGTGTTGTTTGTTACTTGCCCCCACTTTACCTTGGTCGAGGTTTATTTATAGAAAGCCTTGGACCTCACCCTGGCTCAACACTTGGAAATTATCTCACAAGGTCCTCACATCGACTATGAGACAATGGATGATATCTCTTGACTATGTCCACTTGTAATCCATATGTCTCCACGTGTCCACATGTATAATCACAATATTATGTATCATTACTCATCTCCCATTTCTTGAGTGCAGAAGTCATGATGCACTTAAGAAGTATCTGATGTAGGTCAAGAAGAAATTATTACAATACAACACCTCTATTATATTGTAAAATGTTTGTTCTCTAGTGATTTTTCATCCCCTATAAATGGGCTGGCATGGTAAAAAACTTGTTCATTTCACCATCCTCCATTTAAAATAATAGAGAGGTAGAAATTATGGAAATTGGTTTTAAGAAAGTGGTTAAGTATCCGACTTTGACCAATTTGGAAGTGGCATTACGAGAGATGATTATAATGTGCTAATTTTCTCAAAATCTAATTTTGGTCAGTGAGAAATTAATATACCAAGTTCCCACTTGCTAAGACATTCGTCAGTGGGAGATGGAAAGACATTGTAACGTCTGTCCTACGTTGGAAATACCATAATGTTGTCTAGGTTCATTGTAACCGAAAGAAGTAGTAACTCTTAAATTAAAGAGACATTATGGTGGTAACTCCTTCATTAAAGAGATATTATTGTGGTATTATTACTGCATTTTTAAGGTGCTATAAAATGTGTTGTAACACCAGAGTTATGGTGATATAACTCCTGAGTTATGGTGTTGTAACACCTGCTAAAACATCTTTTGTAACACCTGGAGTTAAGAGGTGTAACAACTACATTATGACCTGATTTTGAATGCCTTAATGACCCATTGAGGTGTGATTAGTTCTCAATTTGAGTGGAGGATGCATATATAAGTAGGTCATGTTTTCTTGCAATATAGATATAGAAATACACACAAAAATTCTTTCAAAGTTGCATCTTATTGCACCTCTTCAAAATACTTGCATCCAACATCAGCTTTGACATGTAGTACACTACCTAGATCTTACCATATTTCCAGTTTGGCGGAGCATCTGGATTTATGGTGCTACTATTCAAAAGAAGAAAGTCTTTTTATCTTTGGGAATGATATGTGAAACCATGAGCACTAGTTGGGACATACTCTTTTTGCGAATAGAGGTCCAACCTCGACTCGACCTTATCATTGTCATCATTTGGATGTAATCAAGTGTTGGAATACCCTGTCCAGTTTTCAGTGTTGTTTCCAGTGTTGTAAAAAGTATTGGAACACCCTGTCTAGATTCCAGTACTGCAGTCTAGGTGTTTCCTGAAGTGTTACAACACCTCCAGCGATTCCAGAATCTAGTCAGTGTTCTTTCATCAAATTAGACAAGTTTTCCAGTAACTTTGGTGCCTTCTCAGCGTCGATTTCCAGAAGTTTCCCTAGGGCTTTCAAGGTCTTATGCTTTTCGTCAAAATAGTTATTTTTTTTATTCTTGAAACATTGTAAGATATTGTTGGGTGTACCTATAAATCTAATAAGAAAACCTAAAGATTTGATCATTTGAAATTGGAGTCCTTATAAAGAGTTTTGAGATACCTCTACTCCTTAGCCCCCATTGAAAGTGAGTCGAGATCATCACAAGGTAACTCCACTTCAAGAGAGGTGAATAAATTGGGAATGAGATCATATTGTTTGTTGAAATAAATAGTAATATTAATTTATTTTGCTTCTTTTATTGATTTATTTCCTATTATAATTACTATAACTAGCTGTTTATGGATTACATTAGTTATTTATTAGAGTATGGTTTTTTAATACTATAACATCAATGAGTTAATTTCTTAGAGGTTGATTAGATTTTTTTAGTTTTTTATCATTCAAATTATAAATGTTACTAAAATTCTTGTCTCGATGGTTCTAATTCAATAAAAATTAACACAACAACAAAAAACATATTAGTGGCATAATATTATGAGCTTGGGCATACTTTTTGTGTTCTTTAACCATTGAACCCTTAATAGTTTCTAAATTGAGGAATTAGTTATTTGGGTCAAATACTGGTCATATTTGACTAACTTGAAAGGCTTAAGTAATAAGATTTCTCGATTTAAAAACAGAGTTGTGTATTATTTTAAGAAGTAATACATCTCATATTCTAAGATTTTTATAATATGAGATGATTTTATCTTACTTTTTTCTATAAAAAAATTATATTGTATATGTATTTTTTTTTTTAATTCATCTTATAGGGGCTAAACTTATTTCAAACATCTTATGAGCTCCAACATCTTATAAGTTGTTTAAGAATTTTTAAGATGCAATCCTTCAAGAGCTTATAAGTTAAAAAAAGTGTGGATAAAAGAGCTTATTATAAGCTTGCTACTGAATGAAGATGTCACGATCGTCAGCAGAAGATGGCGCCTGAGGAGGTGGGTCGCTGGCAGATTTACGGGTTTTGCTTAAGCTTTCCGAACATGAAGGGGAGGCGGTGTAGTTGAGACGGATGCTTTCCAATTGTCGAATTGTTGTCTTTATGGGAGATTTATTCTGAAAAATCTGATTGGTTAATAGGATCTTGTTGTTTCTCTTAACGTATCTAGAAATTGGAGAGATCGTTGGATATTTCAGCGGTCGGTTCCGGAATGCTTGCATTACAATTCACTGATGTAGTGGAATGTAATAGGGTTCTGCGGAATCAGCCATGGAACTTTAATGGTGCATTATTAGGCATGCACGACTCAATGGAACTGAATAACTTGAGGATTTGATTATACATTTTATTCCTTTTTAGGTGCAGTTTCAAGGTTTACATTTTCGATACATGACGGAGTCGATGGGACGAACGTTAGGGATTCGACTTGGTAAGGTGTTGGTGGTGGATGTTTTCCATGAAAGAGGGTGTGAAGAAGTAGTTAAGAGTCCGAATTTTGATTGACGTTCCAAGACCCTTTGTCGGGGGATCGCCGTGTCATTTTGGAGGAGATCGGGATGTAGTATTATGCCGGTATGAAAAAAATTATGACTTTTGTTACACATGTGGAGAGTTAGATCACCTTGCAGATGATTGCTCAGAGGTGATACATGTGACTGAGGCAGGTGGCTAGGCTGGTCGACAATTTGGCTCTTGGTTGCATGCGGATGGCTAAAGTATTTTGATGACTGACACCGATTCATGGGGTACTATCCCAAGCTCATGTGGAAAGTCCAAGCTGTGAGGAAGAGGGTGTTGCGTCTGGACTGAGGCTAACTGATGCTCGTTCGGTTCGGTGTGGGCCGTGATCTTCAAGTTGAGGAACAACATGGGGATGAACTTCCATCTGTTACGGGCAGTGCCCAAAACATTCATTTGAAAAAAAGAGCGGCGGCGGCGGATATGTTGGGATGTGATCTGGGGCCTGTTCTTATTCTAAAGCATGTGGGGGGTGACAGTGATAGGGGGACCTGATCCTGTTTCGGTTGTGGGAGTGTTCGACTGGCTATTGGAGTCAGTGGGTGGAAGGGAGACACCTTTACCTCCTAAGAAGACTCACAGTCGTTCGAAGGGTAATATTCATAAATCCAAATTGTATAGCTCTTCGACCTTGTTTCCCAGTGTCAATGGTCGGATCAAAACGTGTGTTTCAAGAGGAGAACAATGGGATTGTGGAGAAGAGACTGCGGATCACTCTAATGGATGTTGATGATGCTGATACAAAGGCGCTGACTAGCTATTCCCAGTACCGCTTATCGCAATGAATTGTTTAGTGTGGAACGCATGGGGGCTTGAAAACCAGTGTGCATTTCAAAATCTTGGTAGCTGATTGTTGATAAGGACCCAACCATGTTGTTTATTAGTGAGTCAAAATTTGTGTTGTTTGTTTGTGTTAGATGGCGTTTGATTTTTAATTTTGCTGGTTTATTTTGTGTTGATTTGGTTGAACGTAGTGGGGGACTGATTTTGTTTTGGAAGCGTTAGTTAGTCTATCCATTTTATTTTATTCTAGGGGCCACATTGATTGTACTATTTCGTATGATTCTTATTTTGGTGGTTTACTGGTTTCTATGGTAATCATATTACGCATCTACGAGCTCAGTCTTAGTTATTGCTCAAACGTCTGTCTTCTTCATCCAATGTTTCTGATTTGCCTTGGCTTATTGGTGTGGATTTTATAAGATTTTGCATGATTTTAAGAAATTGAAGGGGGGAGGGGATCGCATCGGCCGATCTCGCAAATGAATTTATTTAATGAGGCAATTGGTAAGGCAAGTTTGCAGGATATTCTTACCACTGGGGAATTTTTACGTGGTCTTATCAGCGACAGGGGAGGGATATAATGCTGGAACAACTTTTACGCCAATATTAACTAGCGTCTCCTGTTTCCTTTGGCTATTTCCTGTACTCTTCCTTTTTATGGGATGGATCGTCGGCCGATTTATCTTGTTCTACGAGGGGTAGAGGGTCAGCAACCTATTGCCTTGAGGAAAAGGTTTATCTTTAAGCATAAATGGATGTGTGATGGTGGTTTTTTGGGTGATTTGGAGGTTTTTGGAGGAGCATAGATGAGACTGGTGGTTTGCTAGATAAACTGGAGGCCGTTTGCAATTTTTTTATTGCATGGGCCGAACCACGATTTCAAGGTGCTAAGATACGTATTGATGCGGTTTCACATAATTTGGATAAGGCATTACGTCCTCATTTAGAATAGACTCGAATAGATCAGGCATTTGAAAGAGGTGTTAGAGAGACAAACAATTAAGGAAGAGATTCATTGGCAACAAAGGTCGCGAATTAATTAGTATAGAGTCTGGGATAAGAATATGAAAGTTTTCCATGCGCAGACGACTGAGCGGAGACAATATAATTTCATTCTAGGGCTTCTCAATGCAAATGGGGATTGGTGTGATACATTTCCAGCTTTAAAGGAGCTTGTGGTGAATTTTTATAATGATTTATTTTCCTCCGCAAAGCCATTTGAGGCTGAGATATCAAATATTTTGCAGTTTGTACAGCTGCAAGATAGCTTCTATGCCTGGGAGTTGACGACGGTATATATAATGGCAGAGGTGAATAAGGTACTTTTTTATATGCACCCATTTAAGGCGCCTGACCCCGATGGTTTTTCGGCTCCGTTCTTTCAGAAAGTGTGATCGTTTGTGGGGACGAGGTGACATATGTTGTTCTGGAAATTCTGAATCATGAAGCAGACCTCACGACATAGAATCGGACATTAGTAACTTAATTTCCCAAGGTATTGATTCCTCAATTTTAAGCTTGTACAATACTGCTACAAAAGTTGTGTCTTGGATGACATCTTTATGTGGATGGCGATAACATATTGTTAGTCCAAATTTATGTGGATGACATCTTTGGATCAACTAAGAAAGAGCTATTTAAGTTCTCCCAGCTGATAAAAAGCAAGAAGTTCGAAATGAGCATGATGAGAGAGTTAAGCTTGTTTCTTGGACTTCAAGTAAGGCAACTTGCGGATGACACTTTCATCCATAAATTCAAGTATATAAAGGAACTTCTCAAGAAATTTGGGAAGGATAACTCAACCTCTATAAGTGTTCCCATGAGCACAACAATGTGACTTGATAAAAATGAAGATGGAAAGGATGTTGACATTACACACTATAGAAGATTGATTGGTTTACTTCTATATCTTATAGAAAACAGACCTGATATCTTGTACGATGTAGGAGTTTGTGCGCATTGCCAAGCAGCTCCTGAGGACTCTCATCTCCAAGCAACAATGTGAATTCTAATATATCTAAAGGGCACATCCAGAGTTGGGTTTTGGTATCCTAGAGATGGAGGATTTGATCACAGAAGCATAAATTGAACTTGTCAATTTATTGGTTTAGCAAAAAGCAACAATCTATCGCGACGTCTACGGCAAAAGCATAGTACATTGTTGCAAGAAGTTATTGCGCACAAATATTGTGGATGCAACATCAATTGAAGGACTACATAATACTCACAAGAGAAACTCTTATAATGTCGGACAATACATGTGCGATTGCTATAAAAAACTAGTACTTCACTCAAGGACCAAGCGTACACAAGTTCAATACCACTTCATCTGCGATCATGTTGAAAAAAGGGTGTTACACTTGAAAAGATCCATGACATACAATAGTTGATATTTTCACTAAACTCTATGTGAATCACGTTTCAGTATGCTTCTGACCGGATTGGACATGCTACTTCTGTAGGAAATCCTCTGTAGGAAATGTCGTTATGAGAAGCACTAAAAACAGACTGGAACGATTATTCGAAATGATGCTCTATTTCGTAGTGGAGTGAGGGGGAATGTTGTAAGTACTGCACGATGATATGTTGCATACTGTAAGTAAGCTCATTGTATGTATAATTTTTGTGAACAGAATGTGGTGATTCACTAAAATACCTATAACATAAAAGTTGTAAGGTATCGCTGTAAGCTAATATACAGTGATCCATTAATGCTAATTGTAGTAACCATTACAATGACATAACTGTTGTAAGTATTTCATGTCTACACCATTAATAGCATACAATATAATCATTACAACATTTATATTTTCTCATAGCATTTGCGTGCTGGAACCTTAAAGCATGTCAGTTTTAAGCAGGAAACATTCGTTTCTTATCCAACAAAGTTTTTCTTGCATGTAATGCACATGTCATTTACTTTTCGCAGAAGTAATTATAGCAATTGTATTTTCACCAATGCAGCCATTAAATCTCAGCCACAATTCAAATTCATTTTTTCAATAAGTCTGAATTGTCAAATCGCACGAATTTCTTCTTAAGAAACCCAAAAGTCATTTTCAGAAATTGTTGGTGAAAAAGTTGTATAAACTTTCACTTAGCAAGTAAGGAAACCTTTTTGTTCTCACCTCTATGTGAAAGAAACCTTAAAGATCCAAAAACTTTTGATCTTCACACTTGGTACCTAACGAATCAACTTTGATCAAGAAAAATCCAAGTACATTGACGGGCCTTTGATCACTCTAGAGCATCTATAGATAACAAATGGTTAAACCATTTTACAAAAATTAGGGAAAATTCATTTGACCTTCATTCTTAGTACCCTTACACCAAGACACTAGGAGAATGTGGTAGTGCAGTTTTACAATACTTTAAAGGTCATAATGCCCAAGGATGATGAACCAACCACCATTACGTGCATAATGGAGGGCATGGAAGTGGAGATAACCCCCCACTATACTAGCCAAGATCTACAAAATGTTTGAGGAAGGCTTTACTCCAGAATAAGTTAAAAGCTATGGTGAAGAGTTTCTACTAGAATGTTGGAGAGTGTTCTTAGGTGATCAGCATATAAAAAATGTGCACGAATCTTGTACTAAGGTCACCTTTGTCCCGGAGTTTGAATATCTACATGATAGCTTCAGCAGAAATATTGAATGTAGAACAAGGAGCTTCAATCGTTGCACAATTCCTAGATCCCGGTTGATGATGGCTACGTGGAAAGAAGAGGCTGTGAACTGGCCACAGTACTTTTTCTCTTGTCTTGTAGAGGAGATTTCAAAGATGAAGGGACACAAAGCCTATAGAATCGTGCTCAACTACGTCCTTTATAGTCTAGAATTCCGATTGTAAATAGAGTGCTATTAGGAAAAGGAAAGTGAATAGGCGGTAATAAACAAGTTGTGACTTTCACAACGAGGAGATGCTACTATTGATGAAGAGAGAAAAAGATACCCCTCATGTAGCAGACTGTTATTAGTCATAGAGTACCTCACTCATCTCGAACGATTATTAATACCTATGCTATGTGTCGTAAGTCTATTAACAACCCTCTCCTCTTGGGCGTCAAGTTACTAAGCAATTAGAATAAATAAATTGATCAGATTGATAAAATTCATAAGAACAAGCACAAACACATGAGATAAGAACATTAAACAGAGTCTAGAATATAAAATATAATTTAAGCATATTTAAATGAACACCTACGTTCTAGTTGTGTTTAGCTATTCATATTCATAATAAAATCTAACATATGATCAAAACAAACATAGAAAGAAACTAAAACAAATTATAAATGGTGAAACCCGGAATCTTGAATCTTGATCTTCGCCTCTTGTTTCTTGCTCTCCAATTCAAACCTTCAATCACTAGAATATGATATATGATCTAATTTTCGGACTTGAAGGACCCATATTTATATGTTGGGAAGGATTGGGATTGAAACGCACTGAAAAACGGCCCCAGGACAACAAAACACGTAAACTGCCTCATATGATCCGGTCGGATTACACAAAGTCACCCGGCTGGATTAGCCGCTCTGTACTAACGCTTCGTAAATCATCATTGGATCCGTTCGGATTGCATAAATGTAATCCTTCTGGATTAAGTCTTCAAGACTCTTTCTTTTCCTTTTGAGATTTGATCTGGCCGGATTGCACATAAGTGATCAGGCAAGATTGGACCCCCTGTCCTTCTCTTCCAAAACATAACCTTTTTGCCCTTTTCTTGCTCGTTTCTTTTCCTGGATTCATCCAAATGGACTTTAAGCCTAAAATAGTACAATTTAACTACAAAATAAGAGCAAACACGTTATCGGGCTCAAGATAACCAATATAAGCATATAATAACCGAATTTATATGTAAACACTACCAAAATACTAGGATAAATCGACCTAAATGCATACGTACACTACGTGTATCAAAATCCCCCTAAACTTATACTATTTTTCATCCCCGAACAACAAAACTAGATGAAAGCAACAACTCAAGCACTAGGGATTTTTACGATGAATCTAGCCTCAGATAAGATTTTCGAAAATAGACAGCATAGGTAATGAGCATATACAAAATGGAAATATATCAACTACTCTCTAGACAAGATACTTTTAAACAAATGATCCTCATTGGTTATGTGTATCACTCATTTCTCAAGTGTATAAAGTAGGACATGTTTACACTCAAATTGGATCATATGCACAGTCAACCATACTCTTGATTATTGTCTAACCTATGCATCGTACTCCCGACATGTGTGAACAAAGAATCATAAAGGTCTTTGTTTTAGGTGTAATGTAGACTTAAGGTAGGGTGGGATGAAGTTTATATAAAAGTGACTCATCATTGGACTAATTAAGTTATTCCTCACTCAACTACCTCTCAATTGATGTTCACTCTTTCCTCTTTTTTTAAATTTCAGAAAGCCAAAAATATGGCTTTTTTACCCCCATTGTGCAATCAAGCATCACATCAACCAATTGCTCTCAATGCTAATAATATTTGAGTACCTCTTTGGGACTACTCAATCTCTATAAAAACTAAGACATATTAAGCATTTTTCCTAATTAACCCCCTCATATATAACATAGAATGAAATAAAAACAATAAACATAACTTTTTTTTTTTTGGTTTTTTAGCTACTAAAAATGAAAATAACAAACTATCAATTAGAGGGGGCTAATTTCTCCAATATTTTTGCCCACAATCTATCCATTCACTTTGCCGAACTTTCCCACACCATCCTTTCCACTCAGCATTGTACTTTTTCTCACTACTATCTTCCAATCCACCTCCCCCATACTCAACTAGTCCAAGTCAAGGGGCAAAGGCATAAAGGAATGGTATAAGCTTGTAATATATGGCTATGAAAAACAAAACTAAAGGCTCAAAGTGACTGACTAGGGAATTTTATGAAATTCAGTAAAAGGTCCATTCTGGCCCAAATAGTAAGCTAAAAGAAAAGAATTTCCGAAAATCACTTTCTAAGTCTACTATATGTACTTGACATTTTTTAAGCAGACGCAGGACAAGTTCTAGAGACACTCTTACACAATGACCAATATTTCACTCAAGAAGAAAGCAATATAACTCGAAAATAGGAGTTCAATTAAGACTCAAATTCTTACAGGCTAAATTGATCATCATTCAAAGTACAAGTCCTATTTTGTCTCGATATGTATATTATGCTCTTGTATTTGCCATCCTTTAATTAAATAATTCTTGCACTACAACTAACCACCTAGAACTGTACAACTCATCCCCTCCCTCCAACCCCCTATTCTTCTTCATCTATTAATTCATAGGTTCCTGCTACTCGTCTGCCACCGCCATCGCCGTTACCGTCGCACCACCTCCAACCACCTAGCCCGTAACCTGTGTTGTTGTGTGCCCTATCTTCATCCTGCCCGCTATCCTTTTCATCAAATTTTCAATGGTAGTAGAGCTAAATATCTTTTGAATTTTGATTATTGGAGGTTTAGTTGGGGCCGACAGTGGTGGTGGTGGTATATTTTGTATTTGAGTTTTTTTTTTTTTGTTCATATTTATTGGCAGATTTTTTTTCACAGAACAATGTAGATTTTATAAACTCAAAAGAAATTTACAATCAGTACCCAATTGGTTAGATGTGTCGCATTATTTTTAGGATCATAGACCCACACTCAACTTTAAGGATAAGTAAAAAATAAAATGAGAAATAATACGGAAAGAAAACAACAAACTACAACATAAGAAGTTAACGTGGAAGCTCCAAAATTGGAGGAAAACCATGACCGACGGAAAAAAAAATACCACCATGTGAAACTTTTACAATTACACATACTTTATCTTTCCTTATACCAAAACTACCACACTATGATACATCTGTAATGACTCACACCTTTCTCCAAACCTTCTATCCTAGAATATAAATCTAAAGAGAATAGAAGAAAGAAATTTAGAAAGAATCAAATACAAAGATTAAAATGTATTTGATTGATGCAATTGAAACAAAAACTCATGGATTTCTTAAAATAGACCTAATAACCCCTTCGTTCTTGCACACTTCATTCTAAAAAATTAGAGAAGTTATTTATAGGCAAGTGAGTAGTACAAAAGCTGGCTCTTAACCAATTTTTCTCATGCCTTAAATGTCAGTAAAAAGGCATGTTGGTGTAATTTTTCTTCTCCAAAATAATAGGTGTTGCCATTTCAACAATTGGGAGCTCTGCTATTTCTCTCTTCAACACTTTTGGGCTAAAGTTCTTCTTTAATATTTTTCACCAAACTCAACAAACTCCAGCTTGACAAAAATAAAAAACTATTCATTGTCTTCACCGATAATTATCATTCTGAAATTAGAGAATGATCATACTCCACCATATGAAACGGACATCTTAGAATCACCCATTCTAAGAATGTCCTTAACACATGTCGAAAATCCATACTAAAATTTATGGTGCTACTCCCAGCTCTTGGCTTCCTTGGAAGTTCTTCAGCCATCGACATAACTTCCACCACGCACCGTGCATCCATGCCAAACCAATACCATGTGTGCAATTTTTTAGACCAAGTAACACCATCATATCCTTTTTCATGGAAATTGCTAACATACCATAAGGATGCACATTTTCTCCTTGGAGGACATCTTCTCCAGTTATGATGTTAGCATCGGAGCTATTTGCCTTATTAGCTCCACCTTGCCCCGGACAATTCCACTTTATATGTCTCATTTGTCTATAGTTCCAACAAAGAAGATTCTATTTAGAGTCCTTTCTGTTTTTGCTAACTGCCATCATTGCTAAGTTTCTGTTGAAGTACGACCTTAACTTATCAGCCTTTTTTCTCCCTACAGAAGTTTCCTGATAAATTCACTAAAGACCAAGGTGTCCCTTCCCTACATCAGAATAAACTTCATGTGCTCGTATGGATATGAAAGCGGCAAGATGCGCCTTAACACTTTGTCTTATCTTACATTTATACTCTAATTACCTCTAGTTTTGAAATGATGCCATTGAGAGCATTCAGATAATCTAAGACTTTTGCACCATCATTCATCTGGAATGTATGAAATTTCTCTTTCAGGTACATGCATTTTGAGATACCCTTTGCTTGGTACATTGCTTTAAGGTTTTCCCACAACTCCTTGGCGTTTGAATCTCATGTAAGTTTGCATTGACATTCTTAGCCAAACACAACTATATTGTACTTGCAGACCTAAAATCTAACTCCTCACATGTTTATGTAGTTAAATACAGTTATTAGTTATACGAGTGGGGACCTTATGATTTTATCTTCTGACTGTTCTTTATTACATGTTTTCGTCGACCTTATGTAGGGAGATTATTTGTTTTCAGGTTGTAGAAATGGCAACATCGTCTTCCACCCATTCTTTAGTGCAGGGACCAACGTTGTCTGCTTTACCTTTTTTTATTCCCCATTATTGTTGAATTTATTATTTGCAATGTTTAAAATTCTAAAAATGGATTGTATAATTCCATGTGCAAGTTCTAATCCATCACAGCTCACAATTTGTATGTATTTTGGTGACCATTTAGATAAATTAATTGATTATTATTAAGGTGTAGAATTAGTTATCGTTGACTTATTTCCCATGAGCTTACTAATGGTTCCTAGATTAGTCAGGTTTGCTGATGCAATAGGCCCTTCTAATTTAATTAAACTGTAATGAAAAAACCATGAAACATATGCATTTAGCTACATTAAGACTGGTGATGATTCTCTTAAGTAGTTTAGAAATGATGAGGCTGATATATAAGTTGAGGAATATGTTGGAGTTGGGACATCATAGTAGGTAAAGAGAGAGGGTTGTAGAAGGAGAATGAAACACATGGGTTGAAGTTCATATGGTGGTACATGGTGACAAAAAAATTATAGAGAGGAAGGGAAAGGTTAAGGAAAAAAATGTGTAGGGAAGGGAAATGGTAAGCGAAACACTGTTGAGGCGGGGAAATGTAAGAAACTAGTTGATGAGACTGAAAAGAGTCTGATTGTAAGCATTTAAAAGATAGTGATGAACACCGATGATGAAGAAGAAGGTGGAGCGTCTGAGGATGATAAATTGTATGGAAAAATGTAGACCATGGGGGTATAAGAAGAAGAGATAGACACAACATCTGTGGAAGTTGGTAAAAAGTGATAATGATTTTAAAATGCTAGATAATCTGATAGTGACCCTAAAGTGCCAAGGTTTCCCCTATTAAGGGCAAGTACAATATACAATTCTACAATCCTTAAGGAAAATCTATAGCACTACAAAGGAGTGTCAGAAAGTTATGGAATGACTAGGCATCGTAGAGAAAGGAATACGTTTTCCAATAAATAATACAATTAGGTTGTATGCTAAGTGTGAGGATGAAGAATGTAATTGGAAAATTTATGCTCTTAAAATGGAAGATTGTGCCTCATTCCAGATAAGGAGACTTGTTACTTACCACATATGTGCACTTAGGTATGAAGTTAGGAGTTTTAAGTCTTCACGGTTAGCTGGTAAATATGGATACCAGGTTAAGACTGATAATGATAGGAGTATTGAAGGGTCTAGGCAAGACATGATAGAATTTCTTAGATGTCATGTTACTCCTAATCAGGCATAAAGATGGAGGAGATTATCAATGAAGAAAAATGAGGGAAATCCAGATGATATGTATAAGCTTCTTTGAGATTACATAGAGGATGTTAAGAGAAAAACTCCTACTTTAACACTTATACTAGGGACTGACCAATTTAGTGAAGAGAATAGATTTGATAAGTTTCATATGTGCTTATGAGCACTGAAGGAGAGGGTTTTGAAGCTTGTAGACCCCTAATTTGTGTAGATGGTACCCATCTGAAGGGTCCTCATGAGAGGGGGGTGTTGTTAATAGTTGTAGGGGTAGATTCCAACAATAACATCTACCCTATAACTTATGATATTGTGAGTATAGAAAAAGAAGACACATGGGATTGATTTTTTTACCGTATTAAAGGCTGACTTGAACATAGTGATGGATGACCAGTAGACTATAATGAGTGATAAGGAGAAAAGACTTATCCAGGTTATTCAAAACATACTCCACAATGCAGCTTATAGACACTATGTTAGGCACATGCATGGAAATTCTAAGAATGCTGGATTTAGGGGTCATAGTTTCAACATGGTTGTTTGTAGTGCAGTTAGGGCTACAACTTTAAATGATTTCTATACAATAATGGATGCACTTTGACGGGTGGATGAGGGTGCAACAAACTAGTTCAATGACACGCCACCTGAACAGTGGAGTAGGACACACTTCTAATCTACCCCAGGGGTGACTTACCCCTGAACAACATTTATGAGTCCTTCAGTTCTTAGATTTGAATGATGGAGAGCTTTCAATCATATCCTTGTTAGAAGGGATCACGCAGGGGGTAATGAAGAAAATGCAAGAATGAAGAATAGAGCCAAAAAGTGGAAGAGAGTGTTAAGTCCTAAAATCAAGAAGATTCTAAACTTGAACATAACAAAGGTGGCTGACTGCGTCTGAATTAAAATTTTGACTCATATTATCATATAAATTATTTTGATGGGTCTTACTATAGTATGAATTTGGAGAATGGAACTCGCAGATGCAGAAAGTGGGATCTCGGTGGAATCCTAGGAAAATATGTTATGTATGTAATCTACTATCAGAAGCTTGATCTTGAGGCTAACGTTCGTACATGTTATAGGATTGAAACGTAAAAAAAAAAAAGAAAAAAAAAAAAAAAAAAAACTGCATATTGTATCGACCCAACTCACGTTGTAGTGAACCAAGTTTCCATTGCTTACCTGGTCTATTTTTTCCTTTTCTTTCCTTACTTATCATTGCTTTTCTCTCTTATCTTACTTCATCTTTGCCCTTGTTACCCTTACTCTTATACTCGCTCACTGGAATCACGTAGTGGAAGAGAAACTTGTAGCCCAAGTTGTTCTGAACAGAAACGCACACTAAACGAAATACGATAATTAATCTTAACTCAAACTTTATATCATAACTTAACTTTACATTTACTTGAAATCATACTTCATTATGTATACCTTATTATTCTGGTCTGCAGAAAATACTTTAAGAAGATTTTCCCATAGAGCCAGCAAATGAAAAACATAATGATGACTCTTATAAGGTATCTACTCAAGGTCACTGCTCCGTAGCAAGGCGCCATCATCACTTGAAAAATTATTTTTGGGAAACATGAGTTTTTGACTCAGTGGGATAAAACTGGTACGTAAATAAACTTTTTAAATACAGAAGGGCGTTTGACAACGTTGTGCCTTCCCCATTAAGTAAGGGGCGAACATCCAGCATGTCTGCTCTCTCATCATTACTTACGCATACTACCCTTTTAGGGGATCAACAGCCATTCAGCGCTCATTCTCGGGTGTTAGTTATGACCATTTCATAAAGTGACATGCAGCCCTTGTGACGGCTCATATTTACTAAACATATAAAAAATGAATATTTAAATAAAAGGTTTACCCAGTTTAGTAGTGAAGTTGTGGAGATTAACTGGTGGAACCGTCCGTGCCGTATCCTCACATCAAATGTGAAAACCTAGTTATTATTAAAATGTTAAACTATTTTTTTTATTTCGTCGTGTTTACGTTATTTTACCAATTTCGTTGATTTTCTAATACCCTAACTCAATTATGATTTATGAATCGCTTATTCAACCTAAGTCTTATCATTTTATTCCATTAATATTGACCACTCTATAATATCACCATCATGAACATCATACGTGTACATTTCACATCACTTATCATTTTCGTTTTCTAATAATTTAGCGTAAATTCATATCATGTTTATCTCTAAGTCTTGTATTTTACCTAATTCATTATTCTCCAAATCAACATATCTTAAATTCATTTCTTATGTTATAACTTATCTCATTACCTATCCTAAGTTTTTTAGTACCATTCCTGATCGGTGGGGTTGGTGGGATTCAATCTCTGGCCACTGGCCTAGGTTACAAGATGCTCTAATAATTGAGTTACAATCGAATCCCACATATCCTAAGTTCATGTTTAATTATTTTATTCCATTTTACTAAGCAATTGTATAATTCATTAAAATCAACATCAGATATAAGCATTTAAAATAAATAAGCACATTCTAACTAATCATGTCATTAAAACTATTAATAATTAAACACACAACATTGCCTCATATAATGTCACATAAAATCATATAAGTACCTAAACATTAATCAAATTTGTTGTTTTAATTCGAACCTTAGTTCGAATTAAAACCCTAATCTTTCTAATGTTATTCAAATTATACTTCTAATATTTTACCTCAATCTTTATTCTATTTTACCTAAGTCGCCTAATCAACTAATTTCCTACTTCACTTATGCATTTTCTAAATTAATAATTTATTACTAACTTAATCTAATTATCACTAGTTTATCTAATGTTTTCATTTCAAATCTAAACATCACCTAATCATAACTATTTCAGTTTGGTAAAGGCCTTACTCGGTCCATCTTCGGCCTGAATCAGCCTATTGGGCCTAAAGCTCATGCTTCGACCCAATTGGATTCGAATTAAGCCTATTTAGATTCTGAGCCCATTTTAATTGTCCTCGGTCCATTTCTTATCTATTCTAGGTCCAACTTCTATTTTATTTGACCAAAATGATTTATTTGGCCCATTTAGTATTGATGGGGCTCAAAGCCTATCTTTCAATTCTTATTGGGCCTAAGCCCATCCTAACTTACTTCAAGTCCATTTAAGATTATTCTTGGCCCAATTATGATTATGTCTAAGCCCATTGACCTATTTTCATTTTTTTCAAGCCCAATTCTAACAATCCAAGCCTAGATAATTCCCTAAGTCTAATTATCTTATATCCAACATCCAATGTCCATTTACTAAATCTTAAGCCATTTCATTTTATCTCAAGTCCTTGTAAATTCTAATCTAGATCAATTACGTTCATTTTGTTCATTATCATAATCTTGTTTACCTAATCAAACAAAAACATTACCACCTATTTTCCTAAATTGTCGAAACATATTGATGCACGTTAATTATGGATGTATTTAGGTCGATTTAGAATTGTATTTGATAGCATTTACATGCATATCTGGTTGAGAGTTTGCGTTGATTGGTTATATTTGGACAATTTAACGTGTTTGACTTGTTTTGAAGGTATTTTGAGTATTTCAGGGTTAAAAGTCGTATTTTAGGACTATCGGATGAAAGAACAAGTCGTATTTTGAGCACAAATCATTGCGACCGTTAGAAGCATGGTGCGCGGTCGCAACAAAAAGGCTTGTTTTGAAGAGGATTCCTTTTCTAACTAGGATTCGAAGCCTAGAGACCTGAGGACTCAGCCTGAAGCCTATAAAAAGACATAATAGCTCGGTTTTAGGGGGATCATCGAGAAATCATCAGAGAAGATCACCTTACATCAAAATTTCTCATACTTTTACCTTGACGTAGAGGGCATGAGAGCGAGAAGACGAAGATCAACGAGCCGATAATCGAGTTTACTTATTCTCTGTTTACTTTCAAGTTCTTGACAATATTTTTCTTGAATTCTTGTTTTGAGTTATTAGTAGACATGAGTAGCTAAACTACTCGTGTCCTAGGATTTGAAAGTAGGGTTCTACAACAATGTTGATTTAATTGTTTAATTTATAGACTCCAGTTGTTTCTATCTATCTATGTGTTTGGTTTCATCCTATAATTCAATTTAATCTGGCCAATTAGGTCTAATTTACTTGTTTAATAGTTCCCCTTTGAGAGAAGAGAATTATTAATAGACGATAACACATAGCGCGATTGTATATGATCATGTAGGCAAAGGTTAAGGGGGTGTTAGGAGTTGTTAGGATTAAATGACTCGAGAGAGTAATTATTTTAATCAATCTATGACTTAGTCACTTCGAGAGAAGGATTAGGTTAATTAAGTGTCATCTAATAGATAATTAACTGGTTTAAAAGTTTATAAATTAGAGATTAATCATCATTAGAGTAATTCCTGAAATCCAAATCCTAGGATGCATTCTCGTTGATTGGAAATTTCCGTTTGTTAATTAATTCAATTTATTAGTTCATGTAATCTAGCTAATAAAACTCATTCACCAATTTTAGTATCTAGTTAGGGTAATCCTAGATAATTAGGGTATCAATCTACGTTAACTTATTCTCTTTGGATCAACCTTGTCTTTCCTTATACACTTCTACACCCGTACACTTGCGGTATTTTTGGGTTAGAATTAGAGCCTATCAAGTTTTTGGCGTCATTGTCGGGGAATAGGTATAGCCTCTTAATTTTTATCCTGAGTAATAGGAAAATACTAGACTAGATTTTATTTTTCTGCAATTCAATTGTTGTTATTTACTTTTCTTTTTTTTTTATTTATTTAATTTTAGTATTACGTGGTATTTCTTTTTGGTGGTGTTTTCAGGTTTTGCATGCAAACTAGGTTAAAATGGAAAGAAAAACTTGTTCCTTCAGATCTTGAGATTGAGGAAACTACCCGCCGACACCGAACGAGAAGAAATCCCACACTCGAGATGGAGAATGTTCCACAGAATCCGAAACAAGAGAAGGTATTGAATCGAATATTGGGGGCCTTAGCCCATCTGGATGATAGAGTAACGACTCTGCAACAACAACAACCTCCACTACAGTAGCAGAGATATGCTCAGGTCGTGCAAGATGATGCAGATGAGGACATCACACCCATTAGTGATTGTCTTCACCCTATGCCAAATCAGCAGTTCGGAGCGGTACAACCACCGCCACTGAATGCCAATAGCTTCGAGTTGAAGCCCGCTTTGAAAAACATTGTTCATCAGAATCAGTTTGGTGGGAGCGCATTAGAAGACCCGAATGTGCATTTGAATAAGTTCCGCAGGTTGGCTGAAATGATCAAGATAAATTATGTGCCACATGAGCAATTAAAAATGATGTTGTTCCCATTCTCATTGAAAGACAAAGCACTTCAGTGTTTCAACTCACTAGATGATGTAACAGATTGGGAATATTTAAGCATACGATTTCTATTGAAATACTTTCCGCCGAGCAAGATGTTAGATTTGCAGAATAAGATTAATCAGTTTAGATAGATGGATCAAGAACCATTCAACGAAGCTTGGGAGTGATTCCGGGATCTTATCCAGAGCTGTCCCCAACATGGGTTTTCAAAGAACCATCAAGTGTGCAAGTTCTATAATGGATTGCTTGCTCCAGTATGGAACCAAGTAGATGCAGCAGCAAGGGGTAGCCTGATAGAAAACAATGTCAAGGATGCGTTCACAGTCTTAGATGCAATGGCTAGAACCAGCTATCAATAGCTGAATGAGAGGAATCAGCCAAGAAAAGTGGCTAGTGTTGTAGAAGTAGAGCCCGTTGTTACACGCGTTGAATACGCTACCAAATTAATAACTTATAGGGGTGGTTCGGTACGGCATACCGAAAATTATATCTCATACCGAATACCGTACCGAAAATCTTGGTATTAAGAAAATTCATACCAATACCGTACCGAATATTTCGGTATGGCACGGTATAATACCGTTCTATACCGATTCTAACACCAAGCCTCACAATTCCTCTTTCTTTCTTTGGTTTGAGCAAAGTAGCAAACCAACATACCAAAAAGAAAAAAATCATGAATCACTTTCCTGTCTCATTCAACAATCGCAAGCCATTTTCTGGTTTGAACAACAAAATACAAAATACAAATTCCAGGTAAAAAAAAAAAAAGAAATGAAGAAGTTTCGCTAATTCAAACAATATCAAAGTAACAAATTCATAAAATAAAAAAAAAAAAAAAAAAAAAAAAAAAAAAAAAAAAACAGAGAAGAAAGAAAGAAGATCGAGAAAGTCAGGATGCCGTCCCGCCGCTTTTCCACAGCTACCGCCGCCGCCGCTCCTGTTACTCTAGACGCGAGGAACGTCAGCCACAATACTAGATCTGGAAGTGTTATGGTGTGTGTTGTTGTTATCAGAGAAAATGGGGACAAGTGGAAAAGCTAATCAAAAGTAAAAATCTAGAAGATAATTGCAATGGATACAGTATATGCAGAAGTTGATTTGAGAAGAGAAAATGAGAGAGATGAGAGGAATAGGAGAGACTGAGAAAGAGGCGCAACAGAAAACATAAAACTCTAAAATTGAATGGGGGTTGTTTGGGACAAGGGTTGAGGAAGAGTGAATTGGGGCTGTTTGGGAGTCAAGGGCTGGGAAGAAAAACTTTATTTATGGCAATATATTCGGTATTTCGGTATATACCGAAATACAGAAAGATTTACCATACCGATACCGTACCGAAAATTTTCGGTACGGTATTACCGTACCGAAAATTCAGTATACCGAAAATTTTGGTAATTTCGGTAATTTTTCGATACGGTATGTGAGGTATTTTGATATTTCGGTATTTTTCCCCACCCCTAATAACGTATTATAATAACAACACTAATCTTACAAACTATCCTACTAAGTAGAGTGGTAAGCAAGGGTCGATCCCACAGGGAACAACCGATTAGTTTCAATTTTAATACCAAGCAATTAAAATTAAATATGTAGGAAATAAACGACTTAAGAAAGCAATAAAGGTTGGGGGATTTTTTTTTAATGATCAACTAACAACCTACTAGTAGCAATAAAAAGCAGTTGAAACAACTAATACTAGAATTCAAGTAAGCAAATGATCAAAGACAATAAAATAGATTTTTTGTTTTGTTTTTTTTTTTTTTTTTTTCAAGTATTAAAAACAATCCACCCTTGATCATGCTTCCCCTTGGTGTAGATAATTTATGCAACTATTGTTAATGCTCAATTAATTGTGATTCAAGCCCTTATCTCAAGACTATTAACAAGCTCTAATAGCCTTGTTGTCTCTTAATTTTAGTTAATTAAAACAAGCTCTTCGACTAACCCTATTCGATTTAACCAAATCCTCGAACAAACTCCCTTAGATTCAATAATTAAATGCATTAGGCACCAAGATAAAGAGATAAATACGACATAAAACTCATAGGCTTGGTTTTAGTGGTCGAACTTTATGTTATCACCAATGAATATTCATTGTTTCCTACAAATGAGTCGAAAGTACTACAATTACGGATAGCAATCCCAAATACTAGCAACACATTCATAAATATCCTAAAGGGTGATCAATCCAATAATCAACTCATAAATGTTAATCAATAACATCAAATAACAGAAAACACTTGACTACACAATCCATTCGGTAACATTAACTGCAATAATCACATAAATATCTTTGGCTCAAAGTTTCACATTGATCAAGGGTGAATAAAAAGGATGCTAGCCACCCATATTGACTATTACAAAGATAAAATAAGTGAAAATCAAAGAAGACGTGAAAATAAAAATAGAATGAACCAAAATATTGAGTTGATGATCTTGATCTTCAACCCTCTTCCAATCCCTTGCTTCCAAAGGTGAATGGTGACTGAATATGTGTGAGAAATGGGTGATACGTTAGGTCAAATTCGAAATTGACCTTATATATATAGAGGAGAAAGTGTTGGACTGAAAAATGACCAAAAATGTGTTTCAGGATTTAAAATAGGGTACTGGGTCGTGGTCGTGAACCCTTTTGTCAGCAAGGGCTTGGACGCGGGTGCGAACCGTGACTTGGCTCTTTGGCTGGATTTTAGTAGATTGGTCGTGGCCACGACCATAAGTCACGGTCGCGATAGTTCCTTCGAAGCATGTTCTCCCTTTTTCATCCTTAGCTCGGTTGTTCGTTTTGGACTTCTTCGAGACATGATCTTGGTCTTATATTACCTGTATTGTCTTGAAACGAGCTAAAAAACATCAAATGATCCAATAATACAAATATGAACAATACACGGTCGAATATGCATGCAAATGTCGTTAAAACGACACTTAAAGAGATCTAAAATGCATGCTTGATCACGTGTACCACCCGTCAAGAATGAGCCGATTGATGCTCTTACATCTCAATTGACCGCTCTGACGAACCAAGTAAGTATGCTAAACAGTCTTCCGTTAGCACTACACACCGATAGTTCAGTACAACAGTCATCGGGACAGGAAGATGTTGAAGAGTTAACTTTGTAAATCAGAGAAACTTCAATAACTTCCAAAGTAATCAACCGAGCCACAATTAGTATCCACCTAACTGGAATCACCAAAACTTCTCTTATGGTAACTTGAAAAATTCGCTTAATCCGCCGCCAGCTTTTGCAGTGACAAATGGTATGATCTATGATGGCCAAAATTCGACACAAGAAGAGACAGTACAGTCATAGTTTGCAAAGTACGACGAAAAATTAGCTCAACTGGAGAGAAAGATGGATGGAAAATTTATTGAACTAAACAAGTAAGTGACTAGTAAAGGAGCGGAGATCAAACAGTTGGGAGAATATGAAAGAAATATCCAGCAACCTAAGTCAATTGATAAAGATTGTTGGGGCGCAACACAAGCAGGGACAATTTCCCAACGACACCCTCATCAATCCGAGGGAGAAGTGTAATGTTGTCTACTCAAGGGGCGAGACTGAACAAGAGAGTCAACAGCCACAAGAAGCTGAAAAGGGGATTGAACAAACCAAAGCGGAGGTGGTCGAATCTGAATTTGCACCACGAAAGAGAAAAGAAGTCCCCGAATACATACCTCCCATTCCATTCCCTCTAGCAGCCATTAAAAAGATGAATGACCAACTCTGCATCGAACATGCTAAGTTTTTGGAAGAACGTGCAGGTAAGAAGAAGTTGGCAAAGGAGGAATGGGCAGAAAGAAAGATATTAGCAAGAGATAAAGAGGAACATCAAAAGAAAGAAAGCAGCGACGACAAAGATAAGAAAATACTACTTTCTTTCTTTAATGATTCATCTGAATATAAGTTACATGATAATGTCTTAGCTAATCAAGTTCCTTTAGAATGTTCTAGTACGCTTCTGTAGTGCAGGACAAACTCGAGGAAGACACGAGTTCCCCAATGAACACAACCACTCGCACAAAAACGGCAACCAAAAAGAAAGATCCAGGGAGTTTTTCCATATCTTGTTCTATTGGAAGTCATGTTTTCAAAAATGTGTTGTGTGATTTAGGATCAAGTGTCAATTTAATGCCTCTTAAATTGTATGCACAATTAGGACTAGGGTAGTAAAGGAATCCTTTACTATTATCCAATTGGCGAATGAATCAGTACTAACGCCGTTGGGGATAGTTGAGGACGTGCTTGTTCGAGTTGAACATTTTGAAGTTCCTAGCGACTTTCTAGTTGTTGACATGCAAGAGAATATGGATGTCCCTTTCATTTTAGGTCGATCATTCTTGGAAACAAGTCAAGATGTGATAAACTTGCCTAAAGGGAAGTTGACGTTTCGTATACAAAATGACACATTTCCCATTTATAATAGGTCGAGTTTAAAAGAAAACGACAAATGTTGTGTTGTTTATACTACTGTGAAGAGTCCCGATTTGCTAAATAAAGTCTTAATTAAACCAAGGGCAAGTAAAGATATTTGGTTAGGCTTTGGTTAATAAAGAAGCGGGGTCGTCAGGCTGAAGACATAAAATTTAGTGCTTGTCAGGAGGCAACCCGATGTTTACTGTTTTTCATAAAAAAAAATTATTTTTTGTTATTTTTATTTTATGTTTTACGTGTGTATTTAGTGTTTTTTATGTCTTAGAAACCAACGTGGACGAGCATAGAAAGAAACAGGGGTTGAAAGACGAAGGAAATCGAGTTGGGGTAATTGCCTCACGGCCGCGACAAAAGCCTTGCAATAAAGCAAATAACATGTTGAAGCAAATGCGTCCGCGAGGAACATTCCTCACTGTCGCGGCAAAAATGGCCTGGATAAGGATTCACCACTGACGTACCATCGCGACCGCAACAAGCAAAGCTCGTGATCGGGAAAAATTCAATGCCTAAAACACCCACTTTTTGGTTTAGGGTTGCCGCGACTGCGACAAGTAAGATGCGCGGCCGTGACAAGTTCAAAATAGGTTTAAATTCGAAAACACAGCAGGTTTGCCTCACTTCCTCTCTTTCTCTTCCTATACACCCGAAAAACACACACACTCACCCACCTCACAAATTCGTGCAAAAACACCCACAAGTCATTCTCAAACACTCACACACACACACGCACACACAAAGATTCAATACTTGCACCACCAATTTTTGGATTGCTCTACCCGATTGGACGAACCTAGGGCACTTCCACATTTGACTTTTTGACTGAATTTCTCTGGTACGTGAAGCTAACCCAAACTTTTATTTGCTCTAATCTATTGTTTATGCTTAATTATTGTTGAATTTTGTTCATTTTCGAGTGTGTAGAGGTTCATGTTCATAGTTAAGTATTATGGGCACTTGTAGTGCAATTTTGTTGAAAAATCGATTGGGTCATGAACTGTGAATACAATTGGTGCTAATTTTAGCCATATTTGTGTTGTTGTTTGTGTTTGGATTGATTGAATAGCAAAAATATGCAATTTAACATGCTTTGGTCATTGAGGAATTTCATCGAACATGTTGTGTGCGTAGGATGAATGTAGCTTAAACTTGATTTTATGATCTTCTTATGCTTGATGAGTGTAATAAGATGATGCATGAATTTCATGTTGCATGTTAGATGTTCATATGATTGTCTTACACGATAGTTTGATCATATTAAATTATATGCATAGTCTAGGGGGGAAAATAAAAGTTTACAATGTTACATGTTTCTTAAGCGGTGTTTATGTTGTGTAAAAATGATTGAACCAATCTTTGCAAGCTAAAGTTATCTTGGAGCTTAATTGTACATGTCTTTTGATCACATATGTTGGTAATGGCATGATAATTAGTTGTTTAAGTATTTCATGATTTATATAACGCATTGATTGTTGAAGATTGGGGTTGTGTAGGTTCACTAAGATGGCTCCTAAAAAGGCAAGCTCTAGCCACAGCAAAGGCAAGCAAGTTATGATTGAAGAACCGGCAGAACAGAATCCAAATGGTAGCCAAACTTTGTATGGGTTCGCATTAGAGAGAGCCGAGCACAAGGCTCGGTTTGATCAGCTCTGCCCCGTCTTATTATGGTAATAAGGTTCAGCAATGACGAATTGACTCGAGCAATGGGCATACATGATAATGTCATGGCTCTACTGGCTCAGGGAGGCTTGCTCAAATTTATGCAAGCATGGCGTACCTAACGAGACTCACATTGGAGTTTCTGAGTACATTTGCCATCACAGTGGCAAGTGCATTGCATTCTCGCCGATCAGATGGCATTATATTCCAGCTGATGAGCAAGCAACGTTCACTGACTTATGCCCAGCTAGATCAGATTTATGGCTTCCTTAAGGCCGCCAAAGAGGACCCACCGGAGTTGTTCAATGTGCAAGATTTTTGGGTCTATTGACAGCCGCTCCATCTCTTGTAGAACCCCAAAGGTATGTTGGCAATGCTGCTAAAGCTTCTTGGATTCATAATCCTGTTATCCGGTATATCCAGAAGATGTTAGCCCATACTTTGTTTGCACGAAGAGAAATCAGGGGCTATGAAACAAGCCGAGTTGCAGATGATCTGGAATATGTTTGATGGGCATAAAGTTGATATTGTAAGCTACTTAAGGAGCATTTCGAGAATGTTCCGGAAGCAGAAAGACAACATCATGATCGGAGGACTGATCACACCTATAGCCGCAATTTTTGATGATATTGATTTAGATGATTTGATACCGGTTAAGGGTGAGGTTGAGTTCACATGGAAGTTGCTAGAAAATATGCAAGTGGTGGTGATGGGAGAAGATGGGAAGTTTCCGTGTGTTTACCAAAATATGGGACCCTACCTTCGACTCCCCGTCGAGATAGGAACGGCCATAACAAGTGTCAATGATATAAATAATTTTTCCCTATCCACTTCTGAACATCTTCAGCTTTCCCAGAGGCCGGACTTCAATGTCTTTCGATCAGGGCAAGCACCCGAAGGCAGCAACAGAGTTCCTAGATCGTCTAGGAATAAGAGGGCAGCAACAGTAATTGCATCTGACTGAGGACGTGGAAGGACTTATAGCATCTCTCCGGGAAGATGTCCATCTCTATCACCAAGAGGTGCAGTCGATTGGCACCCATATGGAGAGGCACCGAACAGAGGTTCGAGGCAATGTGCAAACCATCAACATAGAATTGCATGATCAAAGAGCTATTCTGAATATCCTCCTCAATCGAAGCAACGAGGAACGCACGTGGAGGCAGCAGCAGGACCTTCAGTGGGAGGCACTAGCTCAATTTTTGAGCCAACATGGTTTCCAACCACCCCCGCCACCACAATGATGGTAAGTTAGCACCAAAGTGTACCTCTATTTATATTTGTTGCTATTTTTACCTTTTAGTTTCTTATTGCTTGTTCGTTTGTTGTGCTATTTGCTGTCGTTAGTTCTGATTTTTGGGTTGATTGCTGGTCCGTGTGCCCATTTTATTGCTTTAGTTGGAGCTGTTGGGTCTGTGAACCCATTTATGTTATTTATTTCCCATGTTGGGTCATAGTAATCTTTAGTTTAATTGTTAACTTTGAGTGTCTTAGTAGTTTAGTTCTATTTTTTATGTTTTCATTTGTTTAGTGGAGTCTATAAGAATAAGAAAAACCCAAGTCGCTAGTGGTAACAAGTGATAAAAAAATAAGAAAAAGAATAAGGAAAGATGGATGATGAAAAGATTTTGGAATTTATTGCAAAATTGGCACCTAATAGAGCATGAAAGGTGATTTTAGATGAAATTGAGCTTGAACTTAAAATATTTGATCAAAATTAACCTTGTGAGAATTTGAGCCTAATTGTACTCATACTAGTGGAGTAATATGATCTCTTTCGGTGTGAATTTTGATTGAATGTGTATTAGTCTCTAAAACTTACCTTGAGTATTTACTATGAATGTGTCGAGTATGTGTTTGTGACTTAGGAAATGATCTTAGACAGTTCTTGTTTTCAGCCTATTTTTTAGCCATGAAAAGTTGCCCTTTGTACCAAAAGTCATAATGTATCCCTAGTTAGCCCATTGTAGCTGAATAGCCTATTATTTCATAAGCCCGGCATTACAAGCCGAAAATCTTTCGATTTAAGTCTTTCGCCTTAACTGGATCAATCAAGTAAGAGGGAGGAGAATTGGAAGGTAGTTGGGTAAAAAAAATTGGAAGAAAAAGGAAAACTAGTGGATAGTCAAAAAGATGAAGGGGAGAACAAAATGATAGTAGAAAAGCTGAGAATAATAGCCTCTCCTAGTGTGGAAAAAAAAAAAGAGAAAAGAAAAAGAAAAGGAAGAAAACAAAACTTGAAAAAGAAAAAGAAAGAGTTTGTGCAAAAAAGTTGTTTAACACTTTTGAGGAGAGGCTAGGAAATAAAGTGTTTTATTGATTGTTTGAATAGAGAAGTTGGGTAGTCCCAAGATGTTGTACCCATATAGTGAAAATCACTTAAATTGTAAGGACTTTTTGAAGGTGAATAAGTCACTTTGCGGGGTGATTTCCTGAAATTTGAGAGTGAGATTGAGTGATTTGTTTATCCTTTGTCACATATATCGAGTACGAGGTCTAGTTTAGATGATTGACAAGCATATGGTAGACTTTGCATGTAGTTCAATTTGAGCGGAAATATGTTTTAGCCTAAACACTTGAGAGATGAGTGAAACACTTACCTGGTGAGGATTGAATAATTCGAAAGTTCAAAGTCTCGAAAGTAGTTGGTTTTTGCGTTATCACATATGCTCACTTGTATTATGATGCCTAGCTTTTTTGAAGAAAATTTATTCTGAAACTGAACTCATCATTCAATCGCTCTAAATCATTGCATAATCACTTGTATTCTTTGTGTCTTTTATTTTGTTGTTCGGGACTAACAACATTTTAAGTTTGGGGAGGGGGGGTTGATACACGTTAATTATGCATGTATTTAGATCGATTTAGGATTGTATTTTATAGCGTTTACATGCATATTTGGTCGAGAGTTGTGTTGATTTGTATATTTGGACCATTTACCACGTTTGACTTGTTTTGAAGGTATTTTGAGTATTTTGGGCTTAAAAGTCGTATTTTACTACTATCGGATGAAAAAACAAGTCAAAGGAAAAGAAAATTTGGTCTAAACCGGCTTGAACCGGTCTAGAACTAAAGCATCGCGATCGCGACACATATGCATAGCGCCCACGACCAAATGGCCTATTTTCAAGCAGTTTTTAGCACGAATCATCGCGGCCGCGAGAAGCATGGTTCTCGTGGCTGTGACAAAAGGCTTATTTTGAAGAGGAGTCCTCTTCCAAGTAGGAATCGAAGCCTAGAGACCTTAAGACTCATTCTGAAGCCTATAAAAAGACATAATAGCTAGATTTTAGGGGGATCATCAAGAAATCATCAGAGAAGATCAACTTACATCAGAATTTCTCATACTTTTAACTTGGAGTAGAAGGCGTGAGAGCGAGAAGACGAAGATCGAC
Organism: Ajuga chamaepitys; assembly: GCA_958295605.1. Lineage (NCBI taxonomy): Eukaryota > Viridiplantae > Streptophyta > Magnoliopsida > Lamiales > Lamiaceae > Ajuga > Ajuga chamaepitys. The sequence continues at coordinate 19,701,135 of OY282505.1, forward strand.
GAGCCGATAATCGGGTTTAATTATTCTCTGTTTACTTTCAAGTTGTTGACAATGTTTTCCTTGAATTCTTGTTTTGAGTTGTTAATAGACATGAGTAGCTAACTACTCGTATCCTAGGATTAGAAAGTAGGGTTTTACAACAATGTTGTTTTAATTGTTTAATTTATAGACTCCATTTGTTTCTATCTATCTATGTGTTTGGTTTCATTCTATAATTGAATTTAATCTGGCCAATTAGGTTTAATTTACTTATTTAATAGTTCCACTTCGAGAGAAGGGAATCGTTACTAGACGATTACACATAGTGCGATTGTCTATGATCGTGTAGGCAAAGGTTAAGGGGCTATTAGGAGTTGTTAGGATTAATTGACTCGAAAGAGTAATTAACTTAATCAATCTACGACTTAGTCGCTTCGAGAGAAGGGTTGGGTTAATTAAGTGTCATCTAATAGATAATTAACTGATTTAAAAGTTTGTACATTATCATTAGAGTAAATCCTGAAATCGAAATCCTAGGACACATTCTCGTTGATTGGAAATTCTCGTTTGTTAATTAATATAGTCTATTAGTTCATGCAATCTAGTTAATAAAACTCATTCATCAATTTTAGTGTCTAGTTAGGGTAATCCTAGATAATTAGGGTATCAAGCTACGTTAACCTATTCTTTGTGAATCGACCTTGTCTTTCCTTATATACTTCCACACCCGTACACTTGCGGTATTTTTGGGTTAGAATTAGAGTCTGTCGCATATACGCATTTATAAACTTCATATACTTTGCTCAAATGAATTATAACAATTTAAAATTTATCCTCAATTATACTAACAAGTAAATTAACAATATAATCAGCATAAAATCATCACTCCAGCCCCTAGATTTAACCTTGTCAAAACTTCTTAAGGACTGTTTCACAAAACTATTTCAATCAATAATTTGAAAATTCTCAACATCCAAACATCTTTAGACATAATAGTAATCCAATTAACAAACTATTATATTTTAATCCCAGAACTCCGTTTTACCGAAAGTCTTTAACAAAATTTCACAAAATAATTTTTCAATTTCTTTTAACCCAAATTTCTTTCAAAATCACTTAACATCAACAAATAAATTCTCTTGCACCAAAATTATATTTTTCTACTTCAAAATCCATTTTGCCGAATTAACTTCCAACAAATTAACATGAATTTGATCTAAATTATTGATTGAACATATGAGGTCATTCTATTACTAATTTAAATGCATATACACCCAATTCATAACCTAACATGATTGAATATTTTCCAACACAAAGTTTGATATAACTTCAAATTATCAACATGCAATATCATAATTATCATCTCAACATAATCTATATCATACTCAATCGAAATAAGCCATAATATCAACAAGCAAAGGCATAAAAATTAAACATGCTCATCCCATAATCTAACCTACAAGCATGCATGTGTATATACTCTGGTGTGGGGAGTTTTTTTATTACAAAGTACATACACATACACATATCCCTTCCATTCCCCTTAACCAAATTACAAAACATAACCTAAGCTAAAACTCTAACCTATACCTTCTATCTAGTCTTAGATATGGAAAGGATTGAGGGTGAGATTAAGCTTCAAGGTATTACTTGAAAGGTAATCTTTATTTTGGGCTTTTACATCGACAGTCTGGTACACTTCCCATTACAGCCTACTCAGGCTCTGATTTTGGTGGTGACTCTCATGAAGGCAAGTCTACTTCCGACTACATTGTTTTTCTTGGTCTAAACACTATCTCATGGCGCTCTAGAAAGAAAAATGGTGATGCACGTTCCTGTACTCAAGCAGAATATCGGGCTCTTACCTCTGCAACTTTTGAAGTTTGTTGGATCTCTAACTTGTTTCCGCGACCCTGGCATCTCTACGACTTCTACTCCTCGAATCCTTTATGATAACATGGGTGCAACCCGCTTGACCTTACACTCATTCCAACAATGCCACATGAAACATATAGCTACTGACGTTAACTTTCTTCTAGATCCCTCTACTAAAGGACTATTAAATGTCTCCTATGTCAATACACATGATCAACTAGTTGATCTACTCACCAAGCCTTTGTCCCATACATGGTTCGAATCATTGCGCTCCAAAATCTCTGTGACCAATGGCACGTCGATTTAGCGGGAACGTATCAAGGATCCTTCTAGATAAATCTCCAAGCAAGAGTTATTGGTTTGACTAGCAAGACTCACAAGCGAGAGTTAAGGGATTTGATTATCTCAAATAACTCTTCTTCCTAGAATTGTAAATCAATTGTAACTATATACAGGTGTATCGTTATGTTTGTGTTGGAAATTGGCTTTGAAAGATTGATATTGACCAATATTTGAACAATTTCAACTTTGGGTTCCATTTGTGCAAAATGAAATTAAGTTGCAAATTCATGATCTACGTTTTGAGTAAAGGAATTTAGTGTATTTATGTTCTCAAATCCAATTTTGGATGAATGAGAAATTAATGCCTAAAGGTTGCAACTTAAACATGGAAAGTTGGAAAGATGAAAGGAAATGTGGGAACTTGTCCCACATAGAAAATATGGAGTAAGTTGAAACTCCTTCTAAGAGGAACACTTGATAGGAGTTATCAAGTGTGCTCCTTTATGGTGGACCCTAGTGGGATTTTAGCCTTTAGCTAAATGGACCCGAGGATGGTGGAAGCATCATCCAAGCCCGAGTACGCACGTCGCACATGTCGCATTGAGTCTCTTTAAAGGCACACTTGGAACGTATGCGCCATCGCGAGGAGCCTTAAAGTTTCATCTAGATGGTTCGGACAGGTGGCTCGTGGGCTCGCGGCGGTTCGGGACCGTGTGCGATGATGTAGCACACCAGCGAGGGGGGAACGGGGAGCACCGAGTTTGGTCGGACTGATCCAATAGTGGCCGAAGTAGATCGGGTCGGGTAAGATTCTTGATCCACGAATCGGTGTAGCCGGTCGCCAGCAGGTGCAACCCAGCGCCCGACAGGGTGCAATTCCAGTGCCACTAAGGTTCAAAATGTGCCTTTCTGGAAAGGCACCACAACTCTTTGAAAACTATAAATAGACCCCAGAATCTTCATTTCAATTCACTCCAACATTCAATCTGCATTTGCATTCTAAACAATCTAGCCCTTCCGAATTCCAAGTAAGAAATTCCCGAGTATCGAGTAGTTCGCCAAAAGTTTTGGTTTTGTTGTGCAGCGATCCCAAAGCTAAATGTCATTGTATCTTGGGGATGATTTGCGAACACCTAGAGCACTAGAATTTGGGGCAATATCGTCTTACGGATAGTGAGTCAACTCGTGCCTCAACTTTGCCAACAAGCTAATTGAGTCAGCCTTTCAAGCACAACACACCGAAATCCAACAGTTTGTAAACTATCCAAAACAGTAATACAATACCTCTTGTAGGATATACAATGTTTGTAAGCAAAATACTACAAAACATTAATTATTCCTCTAATCACTCAACCGTTAACGTTGCATTTTTTTAACTTGTACTCCCTCCGTCTCATTTAATTTTGCACGCTTGCCTTTTCCGTCAGTCCCACTTAAATTGCATGACCCATAATTGGAAAGTAAAATCAACAAAATTAGCCACTTTTTATTTACAAAACTGCCACTCATTAAACCTAAACTAACTCATTAATTTAAACACCTCCCATTAACCCTAATTAATTAAACCCCTCACCATTTACTGAACCCCCTCAATTCACAACCCACCCCCCACCCCCCAACTATCTAGAGTTATCTCTCATTCTCGAGAGCCCAACTCCTGAAACCCTAATCTATTCTCTTATCTGCGCCGCTCCCCTAAAACTCATTCAGATTTAAAATTTCTTTCAGATCTGAACCAGATCTGTAACTCCCAACCCCACCCACCCACCTCCGCTCTTCTATTTCTCTTCCTTTATGGAATACTTCTTCGATGATTCCGATGAGGGGCTTGTTTTTTATTCCGTGGAGTCATTTGTTCTTCAGTCAGATTTGGATTTTGGGGTTTTTCCAGATGACGAGGCTCTAGAGGCTCACCCGTTTAATGATTCTGCTTTCTCCTCGGATTTGATGAATTGTCCCTCTCTTGAAGGTGGATGGTGCCAAGATCCAAATCTGCGTGAGCTTTTCTTCGCATGCCTATTGATTTGGTTTCTAGCGCTAAAAAAGGTTAAGTTATTCTGATCTTTGTCGATTTTTTTAGGTTTATGCCCAAAAATTTTAAATCTGAGGTTTTCTGTTGGCTTTCCAGTAAAAAAATCAAAATTTGAATAGAAAGTTGTGGGTGATATCGAAATTTTTAGATCAGGGGTTTTCTGTTGGGTTCATGAAAACCCTAATTTCTATGATGATTTGATATGGGTCTACGATGTGTTGATTATTTTTAGAGTTAGAATCCTGACTGTGTTATGCATGTTTATTGCTGAGTTACTGAGGGCTTTTGGAGGTGCTCCATATCTAATATGGATTTATTTGTGCATGATGATAGGTTGGTGTAATCCAGCTCTGGGTTGTTGTCGAATTACTTGTGCTTCTGTATCATTCTGGGCTCGAAATTTGTTTGTTGAGTTGTGGCCAAACTGCATGATGTGTAAATAAATGAATGTTCGTGTTGTCCAGCAAATAATGTGCTTCTGTATCATTCTGGGTTCAAAATTTGTTTGTTGAGTTGTGGCCAAACTGCATGATGGATAAATAACTGAATGTTTGTGAAGTCCAACAAATCATGTGTGTGATAATGTTAATTTAAGATATTGCATGCTTGGATGTTTGTTATGGCTTCTTATGTTGGTCAGTAATGACCATTTTAATGTTGCCACCAATACTATTTGGGGCTGGTGTATTACACCTTATGATGATAATTTTCTGAGGGTAAACAGCAAAAGAAAAAAATAGATTGTAATCGATTTTGATCTGATATTGATTACTGCATTTGATCTTATTGTTTACAGTCTAAGCAAAACAAACACTTCTATCGTATTTATACTGTAAACAATAGAACAAAATGAACCCGACTTACCTTATGTAATTCACATTACCCAAGATCTGTCAGTATCCCTCCCACTTCATAGTTACCATCAGATTGTTCTTGTGCCACTAGACATTCAATTGTTTCTCTAACAATCTGTTCTTCCACTTCCAATGTTATTGGCAGTGTACCTTGTCTTGCTTGTGCTAATTTTGCAATGTGTAGTAGTCTATAATTGTTTCCCCCTTTGTCTTTCATCACTTCCACCATACATGCTTGCAATCAAAAACACATAGTTGAGCTTAGTAGGTTCAAATTATTCAAATGACTGAAAAACATTGGTCACCAAATCTTGCACATTGTAGGTTCTTGTTTCCACTTGTAGAGACTGAATAGCCTTGAAATAGCCTAAATCTAGGACATTAGTGTCCAGTGAATTTGGTGGTTGACACATCAGTTGAATTTGAAATCCATAACTTGTTGTTGCATTCCTGAAATCTATGTCGAAGTTGCTTAAATGTGGTCTTGCATTGTCCTGATGAATGATGATTTGTTTACTGGCATGTGCTGACCATTTTGACTTGATTGCTGGTATAAAATGCACATGTCCAATGATGAAACGGTGTGCTTTTAGAGTGAAATATGCTTGTAATGTAACCAATTTTTCCAAACAAAAAAATAAATTGTTAGGTCTAATTTGGAGACTTACAATAAGCAATAAACTAGATGATGATATTATTCTAATAGTTCAGAGGGTCACCTTTTCAAATAGGCATTCTTTAATGACCTGTTTGGTAATTGATTCAATTAGTTTGGTGACCAAAGTCCCTCTAGGTCTGTTTGCACTGTTTTTTAGAGCAGGCTCCAACGTTGTGAATGGAAAAATTCTGATTTTCCCATCAAACAACAATTTCCCTTCTAATGTGTATTGCGGCCTTGCCACGGCATACATAAACATCACCTTGGGGATGAAACGTCTGCTCCTACATGCCCTGTATGGGTCTTCTTCGACTGCTAGCTTATGTGCTCTCTCATTAGTTTATTGCAAGTAAAACCATTTCTTATTAATGTGGACTATGTTATACATGCTTTCATACCTGGTCTTGTTTTGAAATGTGTCCTTTTATAAGAAACTGGGTTGTACTTAAGCCTTTGGAGCTTGTTTGCATCGGTTAACTAAGGTTTTACTGCATTAGTGTGAGGCTTTATGGCCCTTTGTTTAATCCACCTGCCCACTTTGCTTTTGCTTACACCGAGCTCCTTTGCAAGTCTTTTGATTGTTCCTCTTTTAAAAATGTTATGACTCTCATTACATTTTCATCTAATGCTATTTGTTGTTTTGAAGTTGACCTACCCCTTATTTCTGGAAAGGAAACTGGTTGACCTTCTAAAATCTGCTTCTTTGTAGATTTCCATATAAGATGAATCGTTCGGACGGAAACTCCAAATGATGCTCCGACTTCCTTCACCTTGCCATTATTCAAAACTCCTTTAGTGTTCTTTGCTAAAAGATTTTGAGCTACAAGGAGTCGATCTGATGGAGTAATATGTGGCCCCTTCCGATTGTTGGTCATTTTTTGTTTTCCTTGTGTAAAAGTGATTTCAAGTGTGTAAATGCATTGAATGCTGCATTTAGTGATATTTATAGGTGATTTTGGGCAGATTTGAATGTAACCTAATTTAGGAAGGAATTTTAAATGTAATTTGATTTTTGGTAGTTGATTGTCAAACTTTCAGGATGTTGAAATTATGGTGGGAAATTTCCCCCAAAATTGTAAAACAATGAATTTTCATATTTCAATTCATTTGAATGCAGTTTTTAACAGTTAATTTAGATTTTTTCTGATTTATTTACTGTTCATCATAACAGGTTGTGAGAAAAGGAAGGGAAGTGTTAATACATTAATCCCTCCCTTAAAAAACTGATTAAAAGCCCTCAAAAGTCAAAGAAAAAGCAGTCAACTATTTTTTCTTAACATCCGTATCCAGTCAGCCCCGAAAAAGTAAGTGGGATGGAGGGAGTACTAATTAATAACAAGAAGAACCCTCAATATTTAGAGACTTGAATGCAGAATTTCTAGATAGTAGTGTTCTTACTTGAGTTAGTCACTTCGTCTTCAAGTATCAAGAAATAGGTTTCATTCAGAAGTCATCAATTCCATTCCATTCGGCCCTGTCTGATATAACCAAAATATCCCCTTCCATCCACAAAAAAACAAACAAATCAACTTTTCTCCATTTCAGTCAAACTTTAGTCATTGACTTTAGTAATAACATTGAAATGGCCAAGACAATGAAGATTAATGAAATGGCCAAGGCATTAATCCAACGCATTAATTCGAGAATGAAAATTGGAAAAGAAAAAACAAATACTTGGTTTTCTTTCCTCTAACCTTAAAATTCATCAAATTCAAAATCCTAATATGTAGAGAACTTTCAGGTAACTTTAGGTACTAATTACAATTAGATAAATAATGAGTGACTAGAAGATGTCGTTTCAGAGTATTGTTAGTATTCTATAACTTCTAATATATAGTATAATGAAAGTAGGATTACTAAAATACTCCAATACAAAAAAATATATCATTCCAATAATAGATTCAAATTGGTAGCAAAAACAATGTCAAACATCTCACTAAAAAAACCCACAACTTTTCTGCATCTCATATCTTTCGCAAAGGAAATCAGACTATGAATGCCTTTTAGAAACTTCACACATCTTTCTTTGGCTCCGAAAAACATCGCCTCCTTAGTTGCTAAGGATAATTTCACAAAAAATCAATTTTCTTGATTGTACATTTGGTACTCTTTTTTTTCATCCTTAATTTTTTCCATTGAGTTTTGCCATTAATGGATCTTAACGAGGTCAACTTTTAGGTTCTACTTACCAACCTGTGATAGTAGCTTAATTAGCATTCTAACGACGGACTTTTTTCTACAAGAGCGTATTTGTCATTTAAGAAAAGGCAATAAGAAATAAATTTAAAGTTATAACTGGGTAGAAGGATCATCCTACGCTTCACAACATTTATATTGATCATCATATTATAATTCATGTTACTTACCTACAAGCTACTTAAAAATCTTATTAACTCAGAATTACTTTTCCGAAAGCAGTTTATTGCATCTACTGAAGTTAAACTCGTTCTTTTTTAGCCACTAGCCCCACTTTAAGTCTCTCGGTATGGCTTTGCCCTAATGCACTTGCCCTCCCCGGTTGTTGGGCACATTAGTTTTACATTAATTTTACAATAATGATAAAAAGTTATACATTTGCCAAACCTGATTCCTTTTTTGGGTTAATGGATAGTGTAAGGATATGTTTAGTAGGGGCTGAGGGTAGCTAGGACATTGTGTGCTGGGGAAAATGGTTGGGGAAGTGAAAATTATGGTGTTTGTTTGGGTGGTTGTAGAAGTGGTTCTAGTATTTGTAAAAAGTGATGTGATGTGATGTGTGTAGGAGGTTGTTATTGATGATTTGTTTAATAAATAAAGTAGTATTGTGATAATCTGTTAAGAAATTTTTTTATTACATAATCAATGTGTATTTAAGTATATTTTGTGATATTTAATTAATTTTTTTTATTAATTATTATCATTCTTTTCATTCAAAGAGACAACGACGAAAGTTAACATGTTCCCGAAATTTTCATATCTCCTAAACCCAATCAGCAAATTCCAGAAATACTCCCTCATCACAATTTTTTCCTCCCCAAAATGTGGCTCCAAACCCTTTTATTTTCTCTCTCTAGACATCAGCCATGGCTTCTCTCCCTCAAGATCACTTCCAACAATTTCTTCAGCTGCCACAATTACAACCACATCAATCCAAGACCTTCAGGTAATTCAAACCCAAAATTTGCATCATTTCAATATAAAATAAGGGAAAATGGAAGATGCTCAAATAGAAGGAGAGACGTCGGAACCACTACGTCGCCGCTTACAGCGACGACGGAGACTTGTGGTTCCGACGGCAGTTCGAGTGGCTGGAAGATAGAGTTTGAGCTGCTAGGAGAGGAGAAGTAACGGTAGGGTGAAATCAGGGACGAGATCGTCATTGGAGAAGTCGGAGGAGGTTAGAGGTCGTCTTTGGCGAGGGTGGAGGAGGAGAAGGTGAGGGATTTGGAGGTTGAGAAATCAAAATAGTGTATTTGTATGTGAGAGAGAGATGAGAGAGAGAAAGAGAAACGAAAGATGAGACGGCAGTAAAGAGAGAATTGGCAGTTGAGAGAGAGGAGGGTTTAGGGGTGGTTGGGGCAACTGATGTGAACAAATACAGGGAGGGGTTGGATCAACCCCAAGCAAACATACCCTTAAGTGTTTTTTTGGAACGGGTATAGTATAAGTTATTAATTTTGATATGTTTAAAGATGATATTGCAAATATAATTACTTCATGTCTACACTCCTAACTTGTGTCTTTCAATTGTTTTAATATGAAAAATGAACAAATATAAAAATGTATAATTTAGAAGTAATAATTTTTTTTTTTTTTTTTTGCGTATATAAATATGTCCTAGTCAGTGTTTGTGGGACCGGACCGGTGATCGAACCGGACAAGCTACCGTTTCAAGGTTCGACCAGTTCGACCACCAGTCCAACCGATCAACGACAATTTGCTGATTTTTTTATTTCAATAGTTGCTTATGTGTAAAACAATCTAATTTGATATTTGAGTTTAACTTGTGAAAAAAAGTTCAACATATATCAATATTAATTAATTCAAAGATACAAAAGTTCAAACAGTCCGAGATAGAGAAATGATTTCTACTGCATCTAAAGATGGAGAAGATGGATAGGAGTGAAACAAGCAAACCCTAGTTTGAGAGGTGGAAAAACAGGTATATGGGAAATAAGGGCAAATGAAAGATGAAAGGTGAAAATCCCGTTTTTTACTTAAAACTGGACTCAAAACCACAACTCTATTGAAAAAGAATATATATATATATGGTTTATAAGACCGGTTCGACGGTCTAACCGGTTTTCACCGATTTTCGATGATTATATGATGTTTTCGGTTATTTCACACTACCAAACCGGTTCCTGATTGAATCAGTCGAATCGACCGGTCCAGTCCGGTCCCACAAACCCTAGTCCTAGTTAACATTTACTCTTAGAAATAAATAGATAAATAAAAACTTAGTTACCAAAATATATTAGTTACTATAATAAAAATATATATATCAAGTATATTTCGACTTGATTTTGAAATATCACTTTTAAAAACATAAACAAAAGATTTGACTCTAAATATTTAGATTATAACTTATTAAATAATATAGAAAATTTGAATAAGGAGAATATGTTAAAAATTAAATCAGTGATACGCTAAAGAGCACTCCTATATACGAAAAAAAATTCACTATAAAATAACTCTGTAATCTCATGCCATGTTTGCAAATAATATTATTTGATTTTAAATTAGTGTCAAAATTGCATACATTCTTTTTAATTTCTCTCTTTAAGATTAATAAAATTCACATTTTTGTCCTTATAATATAAACTTGATCAAAACAATATGTTCAAAGTGATAAATTAAATTATACTTAAATCATATACAACTCAAAGGCCATGTATTGTTGGGGTTGGCCCAAACCAAATCGGTTGGGCCAACGCAACCCTATGTTAGTGATAAAGCCGTAACCTAGGTATCAAACGGATCACAATTGTTGAAATAATCCGAAACAATCAAAGCATGCAAGAACTTAAATGACACAAAGATTTACGTGGTTCGATTTGGAGATATCTACGTCCACGGGAGAAGACAATAACCTTCCGAGGTGTTTTACTATTCTCCTTTGAATACCGGAGTATAATTTTACAAGTAATAATTCTGGAATACCAAATCGGAACCCTAAACTAAGCAACCATTCTCCTATTTATACTCTACCATAAAAACCCTAACTAAAACCCTATAAATCCGCCAGCCAAATCTGCATGGCCGTTGGAAAAGATCATGGGGATCTTCTCCCAACTTCCCAAGATACTGCGAATGGGCTTGGCTGTGTTGGGCTTGCGCTTTTGGGCCTGATTGACCCGGCTGGCGGGCTAGTCCGACCCGGAGAGATTGGGCCATACCTATCAGATGCCCCCCCCCCCCCCCCCAACCAGCCAGAGCGAGGTAGGAGCTTCAGTTAAAAAGATTTATGTGTGGGCCGATGTGTATGCGCTATAGCCGAAGTTGAGTTTGAGTAGTATCGGAGTCCTCTTGTGAAAGAGTCAATCCTGTGTCGAACTGAACTACCCCCAGGGTAAAAGAATCAATCAGAGTCGAACTGAAGTATCCCCGAGGTGAAAGAGTCAACTGGAGTCGAACTGAATTTCCCCCGGGGTGAAGGAGTCAACCAGAGTCGAACTGTATTTTGCCCGAGGTGAAGGAGTCAACAGGAGTCGATGAATTACCCCCGGGGTGAAGGAGTCAACCGGAGTAGGACCGTATTTCACCCGAGGTGAAGGAGTCAACCGGAGTTGAACTGAAGTACCCCCGGGGTGAAGGAGTCGGCCGAGTTTAAGCACAAAGCTTCCTGGGGAAGGAATTGGCTTGATGTGATTGGTCACGTGATCATTACGCGCGTGACGCGTGTGAGGCACGCAGGTGCGCAACCCAAGGGCGCGTGTAATGCACGCGCCAATGTGAGCTACTGAATTTGAACAGGCGCAATCTGGGCCGTTGAATCTTTGTATTAGAGGGAAAAGGAAGTGAAAGTTGCACTTTACTCTTCATTTGCAACTTGCGATCAAAAAATCAGCGGGAAGACGAGAAAGAAACCAACAAATTCTGGAAATCGCTCTAACTTCGTGACTTCATCTTTGAAAAAGCAAGTAAGTATGTCTTCATCCTCATAATCTTCTAGTGTGAGGGTAGTGGGAACTGATGAGAGCCCCTGCGATGCTAGACCTCTGCGAACCATTTTCCCAGAGAGGAGGGAGAGTAGGAAAGTTTATAGGGCTGACCTGAGGGAAATTTGGACGCGGGAAGTGGGATTTCCCACCTGTTTAGAGGAGGAGGCGAATCTGGAGGTGGCTTCAAGGATGTCTCGGGTGACCAAAGCCCAAGTCAAGGCGATGGCGCCAGGTTTTTATTTTCCAATAGATTTAGAGTATATAATACCCGGACCCAGTGATAGGGCTTGCTGTCCACCGAAAGAGTTTATATCCGTATATATAGATCAGCTTAGGGTAGGGTTAAGATTCCCACTGTGGGATTTTGTGGTGGAGCTGCTAGGATATTATGGCATTGCATTAGGGCAGTTAGTGCCGAATGCCGTAAGGCAGATAGTAGGATTTATGTTAGTGTGTAAGTCCTCGGGGTAGAACCCTCCGTAGAGTTATTCAAGTACTTCTTCCAGTTGAAATCGATTAGGAAGGGGAAGGGTTGGTGCTCGCTGAACCCGAGGCTGCAAAGAGGGTTCAAGGTGCAGAACCCGAGCAAAGTAGAAAACTGGAAGGTAAATTTCCTGTATATAAAAGAGTCGAAACTGATCCCGGGGTGGAGGAGGGAGGAGGTCGGGGATGGGGATGGGGTACCAAAAGGTATACCAGAGTCGGTTGAGGTGTTCGAACAGGCGGGGACGCTGAAACAAGTGTTCACCGAGGAAGAGTTGGAGGAGGCCGGATTGTCCCTATATTATACGAAGGGACCAGAGGCGAGGACGTCGCCACCCCCGAGTGAGGGTTCTTTAGCCGGGGCGGAAGTGAAGGGTAGGAATTCTTTGTTACAACTGTTTGTAGCTGCTGATTAATATTACTTGCTACTCTGCTGACCATTTCTTGTAGTGGGACGCTTTAAAGCCAGTCTCCAAAAGAAGACAGCGGGGAGTGCGCAACAGACTCCTGACCCCGAGAGAGCCGTCACCCCAAAAAGCACGACCCCCGAGGTGGAGAAGGCCCCGGGGAGGAGACGTGGCGAGGGGGCCGAGGAGGTTGTCGCTCAGGTGGACACGACTCCAAGGGCGAAGAAGAGGCTGGGGCCTATGCTGACGCCGCCCTCTGTCTCCAAGAGGTTGCGGACGGATCCCACCTTGGAGGTATGGTTATCATAGGTTAAGTTTCCCGTTGATGTGCAATTTCTTATAAAGTTTTCTGCAGGGCCAGACAAGAGTGGTGGGCCACGAGGTGTCCGAGATGGAAGAGGTGTGGACCCTGAGCTAAGGGCTCATTGGGTTCGGGCATCGCCTTCAAAAAGAGGAGACCGAGGAGATGGGCGAGGAGTTGAGGATTCTGCGCGGGGAGTGCGATAAGCTCCGCGCAGAGGCGGCGGAGGCGAGGAGTGGCCAGGTGACGGCGCGGGGCAGAGCGCTTGAGGCCGAGAAGGAAGCTGCCCGCCTTAGGGGCGAGGTTGCAGAGATGGCCCTCCTCCCGGGAGAATTGGCCGCAGCTCGGGAGGAGCTGAAGAAGAAAGCGGAGGGCCAGGGGGCGATGCTGAGGGCCTTCGTCGAGAAGCTGTCACAAACGGAGACATTTGGGAACTTCTTGACGAACTTTGTGGCAGTAGGGGACGTAGCCACGCGCTCCGAAGTGTTGGAGGTGGTAAAGGAAGTGTACCCGGAGGTGGACGTCTATAAAAAAGAGTTCGGGTATGACTACGCCTCCGTGGGCAATGTTAACGCCGCTTACTACAATGCTCTGTCGCGGCTCCCGGAGTGGCCATTGGTGGAGGCACTGGCCCAGAAGGGAACCATTCTGTCGGCTCAAGATGTGGCGAGCTGTTCGGTAGACCAGGACGAGGAGATCCTGGGATATCGAATGGGTATGCATGTGCCAGAACCACGACAGAGGGCCCCTCCACCGAGAATTGAGTCCGAGGCTTTGGAACTAGCTCCCCCGAAGGGCGGTGCTTTGCAGCTGGCAGCGAATCCTACCATGGACCCGGCTGCCACCACCTCGGCCGCAGCGGAGGTCAGTGCTCCTCCTAACTCAGGCGGAGACATAGAATAGGAGACCATTTTTTGAACTTGTAATTGTAAAAAATACTTGATCAGTAGTCCTGTTTTTGTGAATGATAAATGATGATTGTCGACGTTGTGCTATTGAATCTTGAATGTATGCCTTGAGCTCGAATATAATATGTGTTGTGTATTGGTGGTGTTATAATTGTTCTCTGTGTATCACATGTGCAGTGGGAGGACACCATGGACCTTCACGAGGTCATTAAGAAATTGATGCAGTCAATGAACTGGCTGCAAAGAGAGAGAGATGACCTGAAGATATTGGTGGTCCCTAAGCTGGAAAAAGGCTCGCGGTTGCAGAGAAGAAGGTATCCGAGGCCGAAAAGGCAAGAACCATGGCTGCAGAAAAAGCCTTGGATCACCAGCTTAAGTATTTGTCTAAATGTACCGAGGTGGAACGACTCTTCGTCCATCAAAGAGAGTACGAGTGGATATTGTCGGAGTTCGGCCTACTAACCTTCGAGGAGGTCGAAGAGCGAACGGCTGAAATTCAGAAGGAAATAGCCGTACTGATAGAGGCCGCACGCACTGACTCCGCCGAGCTGGTGAGGAACCGGGAAGTGTTAGAGATACTCCTCAGTATGTACGAGGACGTGAAAGGCCGTAGAAGGTGGCGTCGTGTTGTGGAGGAGAACATCGCTAGCTCTAGCCAGAGGAATTCCTCAAAAGCTCCTCAGAGGGGAAAAAAGGGCTTGGTGAAAAAACCGACCGGAGTGGTAATCCGAGAACCGAGCCCGGTAGTGGTCGCTGAAGAAGAGGTCCAAAAGCTTGCCGAGGAGATCGATCCAGAATACTCAACCGCAGAAAGCCCGATGATGGCCCCTGCAGAGTGAGACCCGGGCTAACACTCCAGGACCAGCTCGGCAACCGAGTCCCCGCCGGCGAGGAGAGCATAGTAGAGGAAGGACCGGAGCCCAAACCCGGGGCACTTCCAGATCCCGGAGGACGCGGAGGAGCTCCCGGGGCGGATCTCAGCGCCGAAGTGCTGTGTATTGGCTGGGGAGTAATAGATAAATAGACTCGCTATGTAGTAAAGCATTTGTAAAGCATATTTGTAAATAAAACTGTAGTGAAAATCAATCATGTATATAACAAGTTATTTTTGCAAATAATAGATTAGTGATTCGTTTGAGCATTGATGCAATTACCTGTAATTGTGTTAATACGATGTGATGCAAATAATGTAATAGTTGGTACTCGGGAGTACTGGGTGTAGGTAAGCCTTTGTCCGAAAACAGGGCATAAAATCTCCCCGGACGGATCAGGCAGGAGTCAACTTTTGCACGACGACAAAGTTGATAACCTCTCCGGATAAATCAGGCGAGAGGGAAGTCATGTCCGGGGACAGAGTTCATGGTCTCTCCGGACGGATCAGGCGAGAGACCAATGTGTCCGGAGATAATTAACGAGTGACGCAATAAATATGCGCGTATTCTAGGCCGGGGCGTCCCCACGGCGTAGAAGAGAAGCAGTACATGTATTGGAAGTTAAATAATTTATTCATAGTGATTGTCGGAACAATTGAAGAATACAAAAATAATCTTGAAACATAAAGTACCGCGGTACGAAAGTGAGAGTATGTACAGAAAATGTAAAGGAAGAAGAAGTACTTGAAAAGGGAAACTACAGATAGAAACGCCGCAGATTGCTAACATGCCAAGTGCGAGGCATCGGTGTGCCATCCAAATGTTCTAACTGATAGCTCCCGGAGGCGTGAGCGGCAGTGACGCGATAAGGCCCTTCCCAGGTAGCTTGTAGTTTTCCCTCGGGGGCAGCTTTGCTGGCAGAATTTAGCCGGAGTACGAGGTCTCCGACCTGGAACTGTGTACCCCCAAACCCGGAGGTTGTAATACTGAGCCGCTTGTTGCTTGCATTTAGCTTGTCGGATGAAAGATTGCTCGCGACGATGTTCAAGCTCGTCTAAGTTGGTACGGAGTTCTTCCTTGTTATCCTCGAGATCAAGGTGTAAGAGTCTAGGGCTGGGTACTCCCACCTCGGCAGGAATGACAGCCTCGGAGCAGAAGGTGAGGCTATATGGAGTCTCCCCGGTGGAAGAATGCGGTGTTGTGCGATAAGCCCAGAGAACTTGCGGAAGATTTTCGGCCCAAAGACCCTTGGCCTGATCCAATCGCTTCTTTAGCCGTTGACTAGAGTACGGTTTGTGGCTTCGACCTGGCCATTAGCTTGGGGTGAGCTACCGAGGTGAAAACTTGCTTGATGTGCAACTTTTCGCACCAGGACCGAAAGGGATCATTTGCAAATTGTTTGCCATTGTCAGATATAATCGCACTTGGAATGCCAAAACGGCATATGATGTTACGCCAAACAAATTTTAGGATATTTTGTCCAGTAATGGCAGTGAGGGGCTCAACTTCGACCCATTTAGTAAAATAATCCACAGCAACCACGAGAAATTTCAATCCCCTCGGAGCAACTGGGAACGGTCCCACGATGTCGATTCCCCAATGTATGAACGGCCAGGCACTTTGTATGCCGATGAGTTCAGTTTGCGGCAGGTGCTTCACTCGGGAGTGCCGCTGACATTTGTCGCACTTTGATACCAGATTGTGGGCATCATTAAACAAAGTGGGCCAGTAGTATCCCCACCGAAGCACTTTTTTTGCCAACTTTCGTGACCCAATATGACTTGCGCACGCCCCCTCGTGAAATTCCCTAAGAACATAGTCGGCTTGGGCCGGGCCAAGACATCGGAGGCTTGGCTGTAAATATGACTGACGGTATAGAACCCCGTCGTGAAGTGTGTACTTTGGTGCTTTCAGAAGTATCTGCCGAGCGAGTAACTTATCTTCGGGCAAGGTCTCATTCCGAAGATACTGGATGATCGGGGTCATCCAATTGGGATCTGCATCAGCCAACACAGAGATCACCTGCTCACCAATCGAAGGGTGGGTAGCTTCTTCGACGATTATGTCCGGAGATATATTTGACGGGACCGCGGAGGCCATTTTACTGAGAGTATCAGCTTTAGCATTTTCTTCGCGGGGTATCTATTGAACATCATTCGAAGTAAAAGTTAATAAAAGCTTATGAGTTAAAGCCAGATACCTTTTCAATGTATCATATTTTATCGCGTATGTGTCCTTGATCTGGCTGGATACCACCTCGGAATCGGTGAATAGCTGGATATGCGAAGTTCCGAAGGTTTGAGCGAGCCGGAGCCCAGCGATGATGGCCTCGTACTCAGCCTCGTTGTTAGTCACTTTAAACTTGAAGCACAGGATATATTTGACTTCGACGCCATCAGGACCAATGAGAAGGACCCCGGCACCACTGCCGCGGGTAGCAGAGGCACCGTCTATGTATATACGCCACTTATTGGTTTTGGCTTCGGGTCAGCTTGGAGTAAAGCCTTAGCTTGTGTGACAGTGTTGGGATTATTGAACGGGGCCTCGACCAGAAAATCCGCGAGAGCTTAACCCGTGATGGCTCGGCGAGGTAGAAATTGTATATCGTGCTCCCCAAGCTCAATCGTCCACTTGGCCAATCGCCCCGATACATTGGGCTTGATAAGAATTTGACGAATAGGTTGATTTGTGAGGACCCTAATAGCATGCTCTTGAAAATAGGGACGCAGGCGGCGGGCCGCCATGATTAGGGTCAATACTGTTTTTTCCGCTACAGAGTATCGGGTCTCTGCCCCTTGGAGTGCTCAGCTAACGAAGTACACGGGTTGTTGACTTCCATAGTCCTCGCGGACGAGGGTCACGCTAATGGCTTCATCGGCGGAGGCCAAATGTACATAAAGTGGCTCTCCGGGGAGAGGCGCGGACATAGTGGCAATTGGTTGATGTGTTGTTTCAGAACCTCAAAGGCTTCGTCGCACTGCGGAGTCCATTTAAATTTCTTCGCTTGGCGCAAAATTTTGAAGAAAGGAAGCTGGCGCTCCACTGCCTTGGATAAAAAACGATTTAAAGCCGCGAGGCCGTCGGTTAGACGTTGGACGTCTTTCACTATTTTCGGCGGCTGAAGATCCAGCACATCCCTAATCTTGGTTGGGTTGGCCAGGAGACCGTGCTGCGAGACCATGTACCCAAGAAATTTTCCCGATCCGACGCCGAAGGTACACTTGGCTGGATTGAGTCGAAGATTATAGCGTCGCAACGTGTTCAGTGTCTCGGCAATGTCCTGCACACATGATGTAGGAGAAGGGCTCTTAATAACGAGGTCATCGACATATACCTCAATATTGCGGCCGATCTGGTCTCGGAAGACGTGGTCCATAAGACGCTGGTAGGTGGCTCCGGCATTTTTGAGTCCGAAGGGTATTTTCCTAAAAGCGAAGCATCCGAAATCAGTGATAAAAGCTGTTTTGATGGCATCTCGGCAGTCCATATGGATTTGGTGATATCCCTTGTACAAATCCAAAAAGTAAAGCGCTTTATACCCTGTAATGGCATCAGCTTTTTGGTCAATGGACGATAAAGGATAGCAATCCTTTGGGCAGTGTTTGTTAAGGTCAGAAAAATCAACACACATCCTCCAAGCCCCACTGGACTTCGTCACCATTACTGGGTTAGAAAGCCAGGATGGATAATGAACTTCAAATAGGATGTCGGCATCCACGAGTTGTTAAACCTCAATTCGGATAGCTGCATTTCTTTCCGGGGCAAACTGTCGTCGCTTTTGTTGTATTGGCTTCACATTAGGGTCAATGTTCAGCTTATGAGTGATAAGGTCGGGAGAACGCTTGGCATATCTAGGGGAGACCAAGCAAAGACTTAGAAATATTCATGTAGCCTCTGAATGATGGCACTGTGCAACAACGGTATGTTCACGGCGCCTACTGTAACAGTTTGCTCTGGCTTAGCAGAATCGAGTGGCACTTCGGCAGTATTGTTTCCAAGTGACTCAGAAGAACCCGGGGCAGGCGCCGGAGTGGCTATTTGAAATTGAGGCTTAGGAGGAGCCTTGGTTGTCTTCTTGAGTGCAACATATATGCACTCCTTGGAAATTCTTTGATTTCCACGGATGGCGACCTCTCCGTGGGGTGTAGGAAACTTCAATTCCAAGTGATATGTGGAACAAATGGCCTTCGCCGGAGTGAGCCAATCCCGCCAAGAATCATGTTATATGGAGATGGAGAAGTTACCACATAGAAATCTACGAAGATAGTTTTTATCGCTGGATACGTACGAAGCAAGTTTTATCGCTGGATACGTACCAAGCAACGCGAGGAGGTTGATAATTCCCTCAGGTAGGACCTCTCCCTGAGTAAAGGTCTGTAGAGGCGCGGGGGCAGGCCGGAGCTGTTCGCGGGGTATACCCATCTTCTGAAAATAATCAGTGAATATAACAGTCACAGCGGCGCCGTTGTCGACAAAAACTCGCTTAATGCTAACATTGGCCATGGCCATGTCAATGGCAATGGCATCAGTATGAGGGGTGAGCTCAGGAACAGGATCCTCCTCGGTGAAGCTAACTATTTCAGATCTGTGGAAACGCTTGTGACGTGGCTCCTCGGGAGGAGGCCTTCGCGCTTCGGCTTTAAGGGCACTTCGGGAAGTCCCTGTTGGCGTGGCGCCATAGATTACATTTATAATCCCGTGGACAACATGATTTGGGGGATTGTCCCCAGGACCTCCATGAGGTGGCGGAGGTAGCAACAGTTGTGGTTGTTGTGGCTGAGTTTGTTGACGGTTACCCTGGTCTTGCTTGTGGGAACTGTTATACCCCGACCTGTTGTTTTTCCATTGGGGTTTGGTTTGTCTCGGGCCTCGACCACTGTAACCTCCCCGACCTTGTTGCGTACCTCCATTCTGATTCAGCTAAGTTCGGTCTTCGGACCGCGCGATGTATTGTCGAAGAAAACCTCGCTTCAAACAGTCCTCGATTTCTTTACAAAGTTCGCGAAACTCCTCGGTGGCATGTCCGTGATCATGATAATATGCACACCACTTCTCACGATTACGCTTCTCTGCCAGAGCAGTCATCCGCGGGCATGGCCGCAAATCATTTTTGTGAACAGAAAATATTTATGTCCTTGATCGCGTAAGGGGTGTGAGTTGAGGGAGATCATTGCGAGACTCCGACCTACCTCTGCCCAAACGACTAAAGTTACTGGGTCGGGTACTAGTCCCGGTTGGTGCTTTGTCTAGCTGCTTCTTGGTAGTATACTTCTCCGCTTGCGCCGGGTTTGCTCTTCAACTTTGGCGAACCTGCTTACGGTGCCAAATAGAGCCCGGATAGTAGTCGGAGAATGTCGCACAAGCTCGGTGTAAAGCGGTCCGGCTCGGAGGCCGTTCATGAAGGCGGTGATGATAACACCATCAGACCGGCTACCTACTTTTAGGCTTTCCGCAGTGAAGCGTTCAAGGAACTGGGAAATGGTCTCCCTATCTCGCTGTTCCAGGTTCATGAGATCAGCCAAAGTGGCCATAGGCTTTGCTCGTGTATGGAAACGGGCCCAAAACTGTTCGGTAAGATCTCGGAAAGAGGTAACACTACCGCGAGGCAGGGAGTCAAACCAAAGTCTAGCCTCATCTTGAAGGTACTCGGGAAACACTTTGCACAGGTGATGTGGCGTGCAACTTCGATTGAACATAGCATACTTAAAGGCGCTCAGGAAGTTACCTGGGTCTCCGGTGCCGTTATAGCCGGATACTGGTGGAAGTTTAAATCCCTCAGGGAGCGGGGTGGAGAGAATCTCCGCGAAGAACGAGGTGATTATCTCCCCATCAGCATCAAGGCCTAACACCTTGTTGTTGAGAATCAGCTCTTCTCACACACAAACAACACACAAACCAGAAAGGAAATGAAACACAACAAGAAATTTGGCCACAAGAAACCGAACAACGAACAGAAATATAAAATGATGAACACATAGATTTTACGTGGTTCGATCGATGTGATCTACATCCACGGAGGTTCTATACACCTCAATTCACTCCACTTATCAATCAATTACAAGAATTAATCCAGAAAACTAGAAACCCCAATTCACAAACCGAATTGAGCTCAAGAACCCTAGTTATCTAATTCTATTGATTGAGTAATGTTTTCAAAGGGAAAGTAACGTGAATCAACTCGCATCTTCAAGTGGTTCAATGTATATAAAGGACGGAGCTCGAATCAGGAAGTAGAAGCAGTTGTAACCATTTTGTTCTTCAACTGCACAAACTATTTCAGCAGGCTTTCAACAACGATTTTACATGCAACGGTTTTGATCTGTTGCAAACGACAGTTATAACCACCTTGACTCCGGTTTTCTTTTTAACCTTTTAACTGATCCGGCTAAAAACCCGGTTCTCTAACCCGGTTCTTCACATACTAAACCCGGTTCTGGACTCCTCAAATCCTCTACTACAATCCATGATCACTTGAGGACATTTAACGGATGTCTACAAATCTCCACCTCAATTAACTCAACTGTATTTCATCACCTCATCCTGCCTTGTCTTCCAAGTTTAATCACACCGTTCAAGCCCTATCAGGCTTGAGCAATGAATCATCTTACTCCCAGGAACTGCCTTGGTTAGAAAATCAGCTGCATTGTCCATAGTATGAACCTTCTTCACCTCTACAGATCCTGCTTCAATTACATCCCTTGCAAAGTGAAGTCTAACATCAATATGCTTAGACCTCTCATGAAAAGCTTGGTGTTTCACCAAGTGAAGTGCACTCTGGTTGTCACATTGAATGGTGACACAACCTTGTCTGATCCCTAAGTCTTTGAGAATTCCCTTGAGCCACAAAGCTCCTTGATTGCCTCAGTTAAGGCAATGTATTCTACCTCAGTTGTTGACAGGGCAACCACAGGTTGTTGCACACTTCTCCAGCTTATAGCCGTCCCATACAAGGTAAAAACATAGCCTGTAACAGATTTCCTTGTATCTAGATTCCCAGCAAAATCTGCATCAGCATACCCAACAAGAGGTACAGCACTAGCTTCTTGCTTCTCAAACTTCAGACCTACACTGACTGAGCCTTTCAAATATCTCAAGACCTATTTTAAGGCTTCCCAATGAGCCTCTCCTAGATTTGACATATACCTACTTACCAAAGAAACACTATAGGCCAGATTTGGCCTGCTGCATATCATTCCATACATCAGGCTGCCAACACCACTGGCATATGGAACATTATTCATATGAATTGCTTCTTCTTCTGTCTTTGGACATTGTTCTTTGGATAGCTTGGTTTGTTGGCTAACTGGAATACTTAATGGCCTTGACTCATGCATGTGAAATCTCTCCACAACCTTCTGCAAATACTGCTTCTGTGAGAGCCAAAGTGTTCCAGACTTCCTTCTTCTAATGATATCCATCCCTAGAATCTTCCTTGCTTCTCCAAGATCCTTCATGTCAAATTCTGAGCTCAATCTTCCCTTTAACTGTTGTATTTTGTCCATGCTCTTACTAGCAATGAGCATGTCATTCACATATAATAACAGAAACACTTGTTCAAACCTTGGACCTTTATTAAAGTATACACAGCTATCATACAAGCTTCTTATGAAACCTGCATTGATCATGAACTCATTGAACTTCTTGTTCCACTGCCTTGGACTCTGCTTCAAACCATAGAGTGATTTCCTGAGAAAACAGACCTTCTCTTCATTTCCTCATTATAAGCAATGCCTTTCCTTTGTGTAAAGCCCCTTGCAACAAGCCTTGCCTTGTATCTGATTCTATCAGCCTTTCCAGCCTCCACCTTCTTCTTGTAGATCCACTTTGAGCTGACTAACTTCTGCCCCTTTGGTTTGTCTACAAGTTTCCAGGTTTGGTTCCTCTCCAGAGATTTCATTTCCTCCATCATGGCCCCTATCCAATGTTCACTTGCACTGCAATTGATTGCTTCCTTGAAACTGCTTGGCTCTTGAAACTCCAGGACTTCTGCTACGCTTAATGCATAGTAAACACTCCCAGCTTGTCCATAGAAATCAGGCCTGTGGATTTGCCTCATTGGTCTATCTTCCTGAGTTGGAACATTATTCTCTGGTGATTTCTCTTCATCAGTAGGCTCCACCTGAATGGAAATTCTTTCAGATTCTATTACACCATCAGCCTCTTCTTGACTTCCAGTAGAGTTGTATCCTATCACAGCCTCATTGAATCTCACATCTCTACTTATCAAGAGTTTCTGCTTTCCTTGTTCCAAACATCATAACATGTAGCCTTTGAAGCCCTCGGTATCCTAGGTATACACACCTCTGTGCCCTTGCATCAAGTTTGTCTTGCCTGATGTGAGCATAAGCCAGACAACCAAACACTCTCAAGTCATCATCGTTTGGTACCTTTCCACTCCAAACCTTTTCTAGAGTCTTAAATCCTAGAGTTGATGATGGTGACCTATTTATCAAATAACATGTTGTGTTCAGTGTTTCTTCCCAGAAAGATTTGGGTAATCCAGCATCAATCAGCATACATCTAACTCTCTCAAGCACAGTCCTGTTAAACCTTTCAGCAACACCATTTTGTTGAGGGTTCATTGGGACAGTTCTGTGCCTTGTGATGTCCTTATCTTCACAAACCTTGTGAACTCAGTAGATAGGTATTCCAAGCCATTATCAGTCCTAAGATTTTTCAATTTCTTCCCTCTTAGATTCTCCACCTGGCTCAACCATGTTTTAAACTTAAGGAATGCATCACTCTTGTTCCTTAAGATATATACCCATATTTTTCTACTGTAATCATCAATGATGGACATGAAATACCTTCCTCCTATATGTGTCTCTGTCCTTGAAGGCCCCCATATATCAGAATGTACATAGTCAAGTGGTTCTTGAGTAGAGTGAACCCCTTTAGCATAAGGCAGCTTCTTGGCCTTTCCTAAAGCACATTTGTCACAAAACTCAAGTGTTTGATTTCCTATTTCACCAATTACACCCCTCTTGGACAGTTCCTTCAACCCTTTCTCTCCAATATGACCCAGTCTTTTATGCCACTTCATGAAATCCTCTCTACTTATCACAGATTCAACACAACCTATCACAGGAGAACCAATCAAAATAAACAGGCCATTGTGTTGCCTTCCCTTGATTACCAGCTTGTTGTGTTTAGTGATATGAAGATACCCATCTGTGGAGTTGAACTGACAGCCATTTGCCACAAGAGAACCAAGAGATAGGAGGTTTCTCTTAAGACCAGGAACATACCTCACTTTTGAAATGGTTCTGATGACTCCATCATACATCTTGATTTGAATTGATCATGTGCCTTTAACTCTGCAGGAGTGGTCATTTCCCAGTAGTACACATCCACCATCTTTTTTCTTTAAGTCTTTGAATCAGGATTCATTTGGGCACATGTGGAATGAACAACCTGTATCAAGAACCCATTCCTTTTCCATCTTTGTATCTGTGATGTTTAAAACTTCAGGGGCATCATCTTGATGTTCAGTCACAGCCACTTCTGCCCTTTGATTGTCCTGTTTCTTCTTCTTTTGTAGGCAATCCTTCTTCAAATGTCCAGTTTGCTTGCACTTGAAACACTTTCTATTCTCAACCCAGTCTCCATTATTCTTTGAATTCCGAGTTCCAGCCTTGTTATCCCTGGATCCCTGGAACTTCTTCTTTTGATAGTTCTTCTTGAACTTTATGTTCAAGCCTTCTCCAGCCTGAGTAGAGCCCTTATCTTCCTGAGTTTGAAAAAACTTTGTCTTCAAGCTGAGAGGATAGACTCATAGCTGACCTTTCCATCCCTCCCAAACATCAATGCATCCTTGAAGCTTTCCATGGACTTTGGAAGAACATTCAACACCATCAAAGCCTTGTCATCATCCTCCAAGTTCACACCAAGTTCTTCTAATTCTTCAATCATCTTGACAAATTCATCAAGTTGATCAGAAATGGCCTTATCATCAGTAATCTTGAAAGACATCAAATTTTGCTTCAGAAACAGTTTATTTGATATAGGCTTGGATTGATAAAGTCCTTCCAATTTTTACCATGCCTCTACTGCATTCTTGCACCTCGGTACCTCCCTCAGAGGTTTATCACCCAAACAAAGAAATATCAGACTCAGAGCCTTCTTATCCACTTCTGAAAACTTTGGTTTCTCAGGATCAGACCATTGATCAACAGGGAGGAGTGCAGAATCTGAACCATTTTGAACCAACACAGCATTCATCTTGATTTTCCAAAGTGAGAAGTCATTCTTACCTGAAAACTTCTCCACATCCATCTGAACTCCAGTCATTCTCCTTACCTCTTCGTGTGTGTGCACAAATTTCCCACAGACGGCGCCACTTGTTGAGAATCAGCTCTTCTCACACACAAACAACACAGAAACCAGAAAGGAAATGAAACACAACAAGAAATTCGGCCACAAGAAACTGAACAATGAACAGAAATATAAAATGATGAACACGGAGATTTTACTTGGTTCGACCGATGTGATCTACATCCACGGAGGTTCTATACACCTCAATTCACTCCACTTATCAATCAATTACAAGAATTAATCCAGAAAACTAGAAACCCCAATTCACAAACCGAATTGAGCTCAAGAACCCTAGTTATCTAATTCTATTGATTGAGTAATGTTTTCAGAGGAAAAGTAATGTGAATCAACTCGCATCTTCAAGTGGTTTCAATGTATATAAAGGACGGAGCTCGAATCAGGAAGTAGAAGCAGTTGTAACCATTTTGTTCTTCAACTGCACAAACTGTTTCAGCGGGCTTTCAACAACGGTTTTACATGCAACAATTTTATTCTGTTGCAAACGACAGTTATAACCACCTTGACTCCGGTTTCCTTTTTAACCTTTTAACTGATCCAGCTAAAAATCCGGTTCTTCACATACTAAACCCGGTTCTGGAATCCTCAAATCCTCTACTACAATCCATGATCACTTGAGGATATTGAACTGATGTCTACACTTATCAAGTTCGGCATCGAATTGAGCCTGTTCCTGATCCACAAGATCAAGTAAACAGGACCTCTCTAATCGAGCTCGCTTCGCTGCATCTACAAGTCGGCGCCTGTCTGCATCATCATGATCAACATAGCGGGGTGTCGAACCATTAGAACTTCGATCATCCCCGGGTGTCACTGACCGGTGACGACGGCGATCATGCCTTACTCTGTGAGGCGGATCTTTATTGAGTGCGCGAGATCGATCTTGGCGGGAATGCCCTGCCACCTGATTGGCACCGTTGTCAGCGTGCATACCGGAGTTGGCACGCCGATGATTCCATTCTTGGAACAAGGCAGCGTGTTCCCGTAAGAACACTTGTTGCGCCTGTAATAGTTCGGGATTTGGTTGAGGATCCACTTGTGCTGGCGCATTGGCGGGTGCGAGGTGCTGCGCATCAACTTTCCCCGCAGGTGAATCCTGAATCTGCTGACGTGGCAACAGAGGGTTTTGATGCACGAGAGGATTCCGACGGGATCGGGCTGGATTAACAGACTGGCAAGTATTAACCATGACTGACGTAAATCAACTTTGGGTGACGCTAGGGTTTGCTTTTCTTCTTTCCCACAAACGGCGCCAATTGATAAAGTCGTAACCTAGGTATCAAACGGATCACAATTGTTGCAATAATCCGAAACAATCAAAGCATGCAAGAACTTAAATGACACAAAGATTTACGTGGTTCGATCCGGAGATCTACGTCTACGGGAGAAGGCAATATGATATATACTATCACGCAATGTAACATATACTATTAAACAACATAATATATTATTAAAAAATTATACATGTAACTACAATATATACTATTATGCAACACAACATATACTATTACACAATATAACATATACTATTAAACAATATAAAAAGAGGTAAAACATCACGAGAGCATGGTTTGAACCCTGCCCTCCTACGCGCCTCAAAGCTTTCACGCGCACAGCCAACTGCTGCACCACATGCGGCTATTGTGAAATTCATCCAAATAAGGCCCTTATATATATCTTTAATTCTAAATTAAATAGGGGAATGTACAATGAGCCTATTTTGTGTACATTGTCTAAAATAATATAAAAAGTGTTTAACAAGGCTCAAACATGGACCACAACACGCATAAGAAGACGTTTATCCACTCGGCCACTACCTCATGTTGTTACACAAAACGCGACGCAATGTATTAATATTGATAATAATACACGCACATATATAGAAAAAAATGGAAAAGAACAAGATACACCATGAGGTTTCAAACCCACGCCCTTTGGGGCGCAACATGCACCTTTACCACTAGGCCATCGCCTATTATATGTTATCAAACATGTCTTAATATATATATATATATATATATATATATATATTTATTATTAATGGGCTAAATCCAAAGAGAAAAAAATGAAAAACCTAAGCGCGCTGCGTGAGCTCAAACACGAGACCTCAGAGCGCACGCACACGGCTTTGACCGCTGGGCCACCAGCATTTTTTAGTATCCAAACGCAACCATTAATATATATCTAATTCCCAAATTAAATTGGGGAGTGCACAATAAGCTTATTGTGTGTTGGGTGCACCCAAGACCTACTCTCAAATAATAGGATTGGGGCACATCCCCACTCCAAACGATGCTGACATAATTTATGTCTGCCACTTGATGAGAGAGAAATCGTGAAAAGACAGGCTCATCAGGTTTCATTTACCCCTCATCCCCTCCTCTCTCTCTCTCTCTCCCCTTTGTGCAGAATAAAACCCCCATTATTTCTCGCCAAAATTGAATCGCAACAGCAACTGGCGAACAGGAGAGGCGGTAGAGATGTTTGGTCTCCGCGATGATGATTTGACAGAGTGGCGGCTCTGATGGTGTCCGCTGGAGTTTCCATCCTTATTCCAGTTGAGATGCGGCAGAGTGACATTGTGAACCAGCTGGGATCTCGACGGAACAGTAGCCATAGTAGAACCAATGACAGCAAGATCGATTTGATCAAAACAAATCGATTTCTTCCATAAAGAAATTTAAGAGAAAAAAAAAAAAAAAAAAAAAAAAGAAAGCAAAGATTTAATGCCAATACAATGCATAATCGGCGGCAGATTACATCGTTCGACAAATTCAGACGAGACAAAATTTGGATGAGCACATGAGAATTGGATGTGTGAATTTGGATTTTTTGATCGGATGAAAGTGAATAAAACTTTGAACAAAAAGGATTTATGATGGGAAAATTTTTTATCTATCACATTTGGGAAATGATATATAAAATGTAACCAACTTTTCAATTAATATCAAAACTATCACTTTCTCACTATTCACGTCACTCTCTTTTTCTCTCTCTGCATTTTCTCTCCTTTCTCCTTTGTATATTCTCTTTCCTCTCTCCTCTCTCCTCCTATTCTATTTTTCGGAAGACAATATTGTTTCTCCCTCTTCTCCATTCTTTCACTCTCTTCTCCATTTCAAAATTTCATCATTTTCTCTAAAGATGCATGACACACATGGGGTTTTTTTTATTTCGTTTTTCTCTTTCTCTCTGTCTCTTTAATGGAAGATCTGTCCAACCGGCGACGAGATATATCATGGCACGAGATATATATTTTTATAGCACGAAGTCTACTAGTCATGGCACGAGTAATAATATAATGTTTTGACGTCGTGCCGCTGAAGAATTGTCTAGCCGACGACGAGATATATCATGGCACGAGATATAATTTTTATGGCACGAAGTATATTAGTCATGGCACGAGTAGTAATATAATATTCTGACGTCATGCCGCTACCCCCTAATATCTAGCAATTGTTTATTCTCACGTCGTGCCAAGGTATATCATGACACGAGATATATTTTTTATGCCACGAAGTGTATTAGTCATGGCACGAGTAGTAATATAATATTCTGACATCGCACCGCTGCCCCCTAATATCTCGCAATTGTTTATTCTCACGTCGTGCCAGTGCCACGAGTACGTAATATCATTCCTACATGTGCCACTAATATCTAGTAATATAATATTCCGATGTGCCGATCATGTCATGTTGAAGAAAAAAATGAAAGATTGAAAATGACAATAATGACGTCTCTGAAATTGAAGACAGAAGAGAGAGAAAGCTTGAAAATGAAGTCTGCAAAAAAGAAAGGAGAGAGAAGGGAAAAAGATAACAAGTAATTAAAGAGGAGAGAGAAGGAGAAAAAGGAATGCAAAGATGGATTTGCCGGGGAGGGGTGGGAGTGGGACAAGAGTGAAATAGGTACAAGACAAAAAGTGATAGATTTAATATATTTTTGTAAAACGGATACATTTTATATGTTTGTTACAAAAGGGGATGGATTTTGGGATTTTCACATTATGATAATAAAGAGAGAAAGATATGCAGAGATAGAGAAAAAAACAGGAAAAGGAGAGGGACAATGAGGTTACAGTTTATGTGTAAGGGTAATGGAAGTGGGAGAAGAAATTTTTATATTTATGACTTATTTATTTAAATTCTTGGGTTATTTTGGTGCGGTTCTGTTTCAATTTTTTATAATTGTGTTGTCAGTCTAGCTTTAAAGTTTGAACACATATAATGTTTGAAATAAAAAATATTAAAGCAAAAAAAGCAAGATACTATTTTTATTAATTTCCTTGAATTCTTTTATAAATATGACAACAAAGAAAAATATTTTTTTTATAATTTTGTAAAAGTAAAAAAAATAAATATTTCTTAATACAAAAAATAAAACAAATAACTAAATATAATTTATTAACACCTAATACTATTTTAATCATTAAATCAACCATCAATAATCTTTTACGCACGTCACATCACCTTTTACAATTAATAATATATCTAATATCACAACCACTTCCACAACCACTCAAGCACACATCATATTTTTACTTTCTCAATCACTTTCATCAGCCAACAGTGTCCCAACCACCCCAGCTCCAAACTAAACATACTAAAAGGATTATAGAACAAATAATTAATTAATAAAGATCCAAAATCAAATAACAAGTCTATAATCCTATTTTAAATAATTTTTTAGATACTATTTATCTTAAAACCACTTATCAATTTAGCAACGAAATTGCTTTTTCCTGTTTCTTTTTTTTCATATTCTTTGCATTATAAGTATATATTTTTTGCTAAAAGTATTATATTAGAATTACCTTGTAATTATAATAAAATTAAAAGTTATATCAACATTCAACTATTGTTCTTCTATACTAACTCCATATGATATTGAATTAGCATACATTTTTCCAAAAAATTCATGTCAAATAATATATAAGCAAAATAAATCTTATAAAATTTAATAAAATAAAAAATCAATGTTACCTTAAGTTTAACAAAAACTAATACAAATAGACAATATATAACTAAGTAATTAATGAAATAATTTATTAATTCTTTACAATAAATACATATTAGTAAGATAAATTACATATTTATCCCTTATATATCTCCTTATAAATATATATATATATGAATGATAGAAGGACTTTTTTTTCACTATATTATTTCGTAAGAAACTACCTACACTTATAAAAGTGTAAAATAAAATATAATAAAAAATAAATAGTAATAATAAAATAATAATAATAATAATAATAATAATAATAATAATAATAATAATAATAATAATAATAATAATAATAATATATAAATATATACTCCCTCTGTCCCGCTCAGTTTTGTACGTAGGGATGGGCACATATATTAAGAAAAAACTATTTTATGTTTTTTATTGACTTTTTTAAAGGTGGAAATTGAGGGTGGAGATTTTGAGGGTGAAGATTGTAAGAGAAACTTACTTTTTAAGGGTGTGCAAACCTGAATGGGACGAATCAAAAAGAAAAGTGTGCAAAATTGAACGGGACGGAGGAAGTATATATTATGAGGAGATTATCGACGAATTTACAGAAAAAAACTTATGACAGATCTATTCATCTTCCCTTGATGATCTGGATTTTTTTTTAAATCATATGAAACAGTAGTTAGGATGTTTTATTATTTATTTATTAATGAGCAGCAAGACTGGTTCCCACTATGAAGACCAATGACGGTTTCAATTAGGTTAAGTTGCGAAAGAAAGCAAGCGACATATTGTCGAGTGGTTTGTTCCTCATAGAGATGGTGCATTTTTAATCAACACACAGGAGCAAGAAGTTGTAAGTTGCTATAAACCTAGTCAAGAAAAGGTAGATCCAGTTGGAAGTGTTTACACCTCGGGAATATGCTGCTCAAGCTCCATAGCATTTTCTGTCAACGATGTTTCATTAGAGATCTGGCATTGTTGCAGTTGTTCTTTAAGACTCTTAACAACCTCGTTCAGACTCTGGATTTTCTTTTCCTGTGACAATATGATCTGCACACACTCTATGTTAAGTTTCATAAAGATAGTAGCTCAGGACATAAGTGCTGCCATCCGTAATATCATACCAAAATGCTTGCTCACGAGATCAAGATTTAGACTTTATATTTCTTTCAAATTGTACATACTATCTTCAAAGAAAAAGAAGGAAAACATGAAAACAAAAGATGCAGAAACTCAGGAAACCAAGGACATATATAGATCAGATGGCACCAAATGCGCTTAATCAAAATACCTTAAGGTTGCAATAGGTGGAGAGGGATTTGGCTGCGAATTTTACTCCACTTGTTAGACAAAACATCAAAATAATAAATTTTAAATCCCCTCTAGATTGTACTTCATTTTTTATGGATTTGAGATTTTTTCTACAACTTAGTTATTTGAAATTTATTAATTATTAATCTGCAATAAAAATAACCACATAATCACCAAACCCTACACACACTTCACACTCATGAAACAAACTAAAACACGCTTCACACACACTACGCAAACTAAACTCACTACACACTTTTACATATATTTTTAAATGTATGCATATAAAATTAGTTCATTTGAAATCACTTTAATTTTCAAATTCTTCCATCCAAATGCAACCAAACATCATCTTCCAACAAGATTTAGTTCTCATTGCTGCTCAGGATAAATTGCAACTCAGTACATTGCATTTATCATCTTGTTTCTACATATACAGCATAAGGTGTACTGTGGACAGATCTTGGTCCTGGAAATTATGATTTGATGCTCACTCTTTCTCAGAATATATTATCAGCTTAAAACAGCCATCTGAACAATTTTATGCATTTATCTCATTAGGAGAAGAAATATCAATCTAAGTAATGTGGCGTAACATGAGAAGAAGTTCTCAAAATATAGTGAAACAATTAGATCATAGTTTCTTCAACTTTAGCCTTTCATGAATACTGTGGCTGCAACAGAAGGTTATAAAGATTAAAATGCAGAGGTTCAGCGCATGCTTGCTTGACATAAATGCCAAAATCGTTGTCTCAAATGAAACTTAATAATTATGTAAACAACATATACTGCACCAACATGCAAGGAAATACAGCAATATGTGAAGCACGACACTATGTATGTCATAAGTCAAAGTGCTAACATCCCATAATAGATTAAGCCCCGTTCCCATTCATCAGAAATTAGTTACGTTTGCATTCCATAGAAGAGGCTTCTTACTAGTTGGTATACCCACCGAGTAGATAATCACTTCTTATCATTCTTATTTACTTGGCTAGTCACTCACAAAAGTGAATGATCAATTCGATAGGCCCCTCTTTGGCAGAAGAGGGATCCTCATAGGGGAAAATTAACTGCTCATTCTCTCAATCTTCTACTTTTATGTTTTACAAATCATCCATGCACCATATCCATTGCCTCTCCAAAGAAAAAGTTCATTACTTTGGGAAAATACCTTGTCAAATTTTAACATGAGCATAAAATTTTGAACATAAGAATTCTCTCATTCTTCATTATTTTTGGCTTTCCTTGCATTCACATACAACCAGAATGGAATGGGTATTTGTCAGAACACTTCGGTGTATCCTTCTTGGCTCACATCTTCTAAGTAATGGGGAAGAGGACCAACATATGCCACTAAAACAGACTCCTGGCACAAAGATGGCTTGTTAATAACAACGCAAACGAGGAATTGAACAAATCTAGAAGGGGTTACATGAATAGTCGTTGGAGTGGGTGGCTGATGCAGTGTGGACATGGGGAAAAGTGAGCCTAGCTCCACCTCAAAACCATGGTCAAGAGGGGATGTTTGTTTAGGCTCCTTTATCAAGGACAGTATTGCATCAGGACAATCTCTTTAGGCTTACCAGCCATCAGGCCTCCTTAAGCTCACCAGCCACCAAGAGTCCTCCCTTCTAACTTCCCAACGGCTATATCGATGTCTCCTGCATCATCCACCCACCTTTAGAGGCTCCTAGAGCTATATCAATGCCCCCTGCATCAGTGGCTCTCTAAGGTTTCTCAAATGAGATCCCCGGGAAATAGGAACAAGTAAGCTCCTGTAACACTTGCCATCTTGGGCGTCAGATATGGCATGGACTTATAAAATCTGATTATCAAATAATCCAACCATTCCCCTGATTTTTCTTTCTTTGGGCTCTCTTTCAAGTTTCAAACTTGCTATGAAGCCCTGAGCTTTAGGAATCAAATTCTAGAAAATACATTTCTGATCACAAGAGCTGTTAAGGATATGGTACCCTTATCTTCCCATCTTTTCTTGAATTATTTCTATTTCTAACTACCGTAGGGAATAAAATATATGACAAATGGAATATTTCTGTTGATCGGTGGTGTAGGCCAAAGTTGTACATCACCAAGAAGGAGCCACCAATAGACAACAACAAAATTTAGTGGATTGAACCAAAATTTTAACAAGTTGCTTCTTTTGCCTATTATGCTTTTAGAAAAATGGCTTTAGCTATCAAATGATTGAACATATAGAGAACTTTACTTTTGTTCAGCTTTTAGACATACATAGGATTGTTCCTTTTGCTTTTGCAGCAAGGTGAGGCCACTAATACACACACATGATTGTGCAGAAAGTGCGTAGACTTTCCCAAAGCAAGAGTATCTGGGAAGAGACCGCCTGCTGATCAACATTTCAGGAGAAAAAAGAAAGGAAGTGGTTTCTACTCCTTGCCTGTAGTAAAGCAAGAGGCTCTGCCCTACACTTTTCTGAGGCCTGAATGAGCAGTTTGCATGATAAACAATCTCACAGGTAATTAGAAAATATAGAAAAAGTGGAAAGGGAGGTCTGTGAAATGACAAATTTATATGCAAGCAGACAGAGACTTGAATTGACGCAATAAATAGAGCATGACGATAAAGTTGCGTCAACTTGTAGATGATGTGAGGTAACTATATGTGCATCTCTTTCCTCACCGGATAATATATGTAATAAGAAATGTGTTTTCATTTCTTAATTCCTTATTGTCATAAAACGACAAATTTGGCGTCCATGCGGAGCCAAAAATGGAAGAATCATATAGGAAGGCATATTGCATACTCTAAGTGCTTACTTACTTTTGTTTTGATTTGTCCTTTAAAGTTTTGACACGTCTCAACGATGTCATGCCCCAGAATTCAACGAACACGGACAAAATAGGAATGGCAATTAGCATTCGGTGGAATCAACCAAATACGCTCACGTGGAAAAGTATACAAAACATACAATCCTTTTCCCTAAGTAGTGTCCACTATATGAATCATGTCAAACCGTTGTGTTCAATTCAGACATGCTTTCATTAATATTCAAGTATAAATGAGTCCATTTTTATAGTTTCTTTCCAGGTCTTATAAGGTATTCCCTTACCCTTTTCATCTGAGTTGAAGATATCTATCTTCTAGCCACCACAATCGCATCTAAAGGTCACCTAAGAACATGCCAAAACCATTAAAAGTTCACCGATGCATGTGTACCAGTATAATGCATTACAATTTTAACGTATATTTCATAAAACAAGCCAGTATGGAAACAGAAATTGCTTCGATTGCAGACATGTTGTATCCGCTTTTACATGGACACTAGATTTTATCCACATACAAACAAGCATACATTGTACACGTGTAATCATAAAAAAAGGTTTCATATAACTTTTCAAATAATGTCATGCTGGCATGGATGCTAGATTCAGTCCACACAGAACAAACATATATGAAAGAAAAGCATGTAACCTTTAAAACAACGTCGTGCCGTTTTGCATAATGACTAAAGACGGAAGCAAGCACAATTCTTACAATTTCTTAGAACGGTTACCAACAAAAATAGATGACAAGGAAGCTAACATTACCTTCTCTTTTACAACTTCCTCCCTTCTCGGAATTTGCTGCTGCTTCTGAGACTCCCCTGGATTTGTATCCATGTCCAATTGCTGTCTCCATTCAAACTGAGATGTAATAACCAACACCACCAACAGGAATACAAGCAGCAATGGCCTAGACATGATTCCTGTGATCTTATCTACTTCCACGAAACCTAAATAAAATGCGAAAAAACAAAATACAAGCATACATGAACTTAAAAACCCAGACCACAGAATAATTTTAGGTAAATAATCATGATTGAAACACATGCAGCCATGACTGGTTAATGGAACTTAAGAAAGGTACAAATTTATGAAATATTGTGATCATATACGCATTAAATCTGTCAAACAAGCTGAAATTAGTGAATACCCACATCATATATCTGCTAATTGTTCGTTTCCTACTACTTGTTCTTATATACTACTTGATTTTGTCCAGTACCCTATAATTTTTTAAAACCCCAAAAACAGAAACTCAAGAATATATAGAAGATTGAAGTAGAAGAGAGAACTTACAGATGAGAGGTGAACCGCGAGAGGAACAGCATCTGAGAAAAGAGGAGTAGTTGCTGGAAGGGATTGTTTGGTTGCAGGGTTTACCTATATTTGTTGTTTTGTTTGATGAAAGAACGGTGATGTATATAGTGTTTGTTTGCGAAAGGTGAAAACTGAAAGTTAAAGCAAGTTATCAACAAAAATATTACTGAATTGCTCGGTTGAAGAGGATTCAGCAGATGCTTCCTTACTTGGATACTCTCTCTGATAAAGATCTCTGCACTGCTGCTAAATGCTAATGCTATTGCTATGGAGAGAGATTGAATTTGAGATCACCTATTTATAATTTCATACTATATATATGATTTTTTTCCTCTCAAATAAAAAATGGCATTCTCTTCTAAAAATATATTTTCCCAAAAATAGTATCATGTTTCAAAATAAGGGTGACAAATAAAGGGGTTTTTGTGATTGTTTTTCCTTTTAAAAAAATGATTAAAATTAGAAATTTTATAAAAATTACTTAAAAAAAAGTATGTAATCTTTGAAAAAAAAAAGTAACTTTTAATAAAAGTAGAAGTTTGAGAGTTTGCTATAAAAGCACTTAGTTTTTTATAAGATATCATATTATTTATATAACTACCATTGGGTAGAGAAAAATATTAAATTTCTATTTTTAACTTTTATATTGAAAACACCTCTTTTTAAAGCAGAAATTGACTTTGCAAAAAGTAATTTTTCTCAAGTTATAAGTTGAAAATCACTTAGAAAAAACAAATGCAAACACCCCCTAAGTAGTGGTAATGACCGCTGTGCCACTTCAGAAAGTACAAAAAACTTATCTAACATTTTAATTTCTTAAATGCCAAAATACCCACGAAGTCATTATTATCCTCTTTTATCAGGTTTAGTTAAACTCATTTGGTTGTGACTCACAACGAAACAAATCCCCTTTTTATCTGTTTGCCTCCTCATAAATCATATGGTCATCTTCTTCTTCGTCTAAAAACCTGAACTCATCATATATGTATCGTGTACGATATGGTGTATATTTATTTCTTCATCGTGCACAATATTGTGCAATAGTTGTGCAATGTACACGATAGTGTGTATGCTTTTTTTTACATATATTGTGCAATATATACGATATTGTGTATATTTATTTCCTCATCGTGCACGATATTGTGTAATATACACGATATAGTGTATGATATTGTGTATATTTATTTTTCATAGTGCACAATATTGTGCAATATACATATATTAATTTCTTAATCGCACACGATATTGTGCAATATACAAGATATCGTGCAATATATACTATACTATGTACGAAGTGGATGACGGTGAGGGTGCATTAAATGAAGGACATAATGAAAATATGAATATTTTAGCATTTAAAAAGTTAAAGTGTGATATTAATTTTTCATACCATTTGATAGGTTACGATAATTTTTTCCAATTAAATATGGTTGGATTGTTATAAATCAGCAAGGTACCATACGATTGGAGGTTGAGTCAAAACTTATGACTATAGAGGATATCGATTAATGCTAATATGTACACGAAAATAAATTTGTGTATGCTAAATAAAAATTACCTACATATATCTCATAACACTTCAAAATAAAGTCAAATAATTTTTTTATTTAATAAGAAGATACAAATTTGAATATTTAAACAAATAGCACACATTCATTCTATAATTTTATATAGGATTACACACACTGTAACTAAAAAAAGGAAAAGAAAAAAGAAAAATGAATAAAATCAAATCAAATAAACAAATAAATGTAAAATTATAATTAATTAATTATATGAATAATAAAGTAACTTCCGAATGATATGTACAGAAAGAAATAATAAATTAATTTTCAAAATTCAATATTTGACGTAACAAATCTCCAAAAGTTATAATATTTGTAGGGTTGATATTGTCTTTCCATATTTTTGGTAAAACCATTCTACTTATTCACGCATTTGATGTGCTAGGCATTGTGACTCCTTTGATCTTTGACTACCATTTGTTAATTAATTTTTTAAGGTTGATTTAAGAAGATTTATAAGAAAATGTACAAGGTACATGACTCTAGTTTAGTCGAAAAAATGATTTATAGTTGTAAATGCAAGTTTTCAATAATTTGGTGGGCTATTAATAAATGTTGAAACTTTGTATCCTTTGAAGATGGTGTTTGACTAAACTTGTTTCAAACATCTTACAATCTCCAACAATTTATTGATTGTTTCAAAAGCTTACAAGATGTAATTTATGTAGAGTTTTTAAGTTTGTAAAGTATTTAAGTGCTTGCAATTAAATTAAGGAAGTTAACATGAATTTAAATCCACCCTCAAACTCATATTTTCATTATTGTGCAAACTACGTGCAATTTGTAGAAATATTTACTTTTGAGCATATAACTAGATGATGAATTTAAAAAACACCTTGAAACTCACATTTTGGCTATTGTGCAAACTATGTGCAATGTTTAAAAATATTTAGTTTTGAGCGTATAACCTCAAGGCTTAAACTTAAAAAATCTCAAACATTTTATAAAGCTTAATACAGCCTCTTCGTCTGCTGTAAAAAGACATATGTTCCTATCAAAATTAAATCCTAGTTTACACAATTATGTTATTTAATTTGGGCGGAAATATTTGTACAGTACGCAAAAGAAATATATAGGCATGAAGAATGGAAATGGTACAAGGGTTAAAACAAGACTGCTCTGTAAAAGAATCCCCACAACAATAAAAGATAATGTCATTCACATGCCCAAAAGTTGAAGGAAACTGTCTAATCTAGTCTTTTAAGAGCTCACAAACAATAATACAAATAAATACTATAAAAGCTCTGGACAAGCAAAATGTCTACCAACATGACCAGAATGTAGGGCCAAATTAAACACCAACTGATGCAAGAGTGTCATTGGTTAGAGATCCCCCAATGTTTCCTTAAACACCAACCTATGCAACACTAAGCAGTATCTGCCTGGACGCCGTTAACTTGCGGCCTAATATCAGCATTTAAGGCCTCCGATTTCTTGCGTTTGCCGCCTGATTTCTTTTGTTTTTCGCTTGCAGGACTCCCAGAAGGCTGCACAACAAAAACAAAGCAATGAGTCCGAATCCATAATAAAGGGTGTAAAACTTAATCCACTGACTACTTTTTCACCTACCCCAGTATCAGTTCCAGAAGTTGGCTTCCTTTTAAGTTTACTTCCTGTTTCCAGAAAGTGAAGCACCTCGTTCTTTGAACGGAATCTACGTTGTCCAGTTGGTTCGACATAATACTACAAGATTTATGATCATCGTAAGCCAAAAGAGTCATTTAATACTATGTATAAGCCAATGGAATTATACCATATATAGATGAATTGAAATATATATCAAAATAAAGGGGAATCACAAACCACATAAAAGAACATTTCCCTGAGAAGACTACTTATACGAGGGCTGTTAATTATACATACCATACAAACAGAGCACAGAATTTAGAAGTGAATCTATTGGCAGATGTTGATAATTCAACCCCGCTTACTTCAATCAGAGTAGACACATTATATAGTAATATAATATCCAGTCCTTGAATAGCATGTCCAAGAAATGAACTTAATAAAGTCGTTACCTTGCCCACGGGACACGTTTATGTGCCTGATAAGGATTCATATCCAGAAACGGAAACTATAAATTTGCGAAATAATTGACCCATATACAGAAGGTAAATATCAGTAACAAGATCGATTATTCTACTAATTGATCTCCCCTTTTTTTGCCGAGTCTGCCTTCAAAATTTTAAAAGTGAAGTTACTACTACACTCATCTTCCAATAGCATCGTTGTCTTGCATAAGATGGACAGCCAGATAATGTCCTGCTCATCTCACCAGTTAGCCTAAAAAACAAAGAATTTCAAAAGTTCCTTGAAGAGCTAACAGTCCTTTTGCAATATCAAAATTTGTAAATGGAAGGAGATGACAAATTCTTGGGATTACGAAAGAGGATGAAACAGTTGAAAACCTAGAGGTAGAAGGATGACGGAAGAATTTTCTAAAACAAGAAGTGCTGGAAATGCAGACAACCAAGGACCAAACCTTTAAAAAGCAAAAATTGGGTAAAAATTTGCAGATATAATAAGTAACCCTTAACCGAAAAGTCCTCCGATCCTCACATGCTCAGCTGATTGGGCCAAAACGAGACTTAACACTTGCTTGCTTTTGTAACTTTTACCTAGCATTATTGCTTTGATATATAGAAGCCATACCAAAATAAAATTGTTAAAGGTACAAATTAGACCAAGTCCGAAAATGATGAAACTAACCTAACTCTACTAGTTGTACTTCCTCCCCAATTTCATCAATCGGAAACTATCAAGTAGTCTATTTCTCTAATACCCTCAAGGCCAGATAGAAAATCTATAAAAACACGGATTATGGCAGTATTATTAGGGGTTGGAACGTACAAAGAAATTTAGATTTAGATAAAAAAGAAAGATTTATAATAAGAGCAGTTAATAGATAAGCAACGCCAATCACCAAATAGCAACCACACAATGAGAAGCCATAGTTGTTGGAAGCGCCAAAGGGTGTGTATCATTTGAGGCGAGAGTGCCAGAATTTAAAAATAAAAAGGCTAAACAAATAAAAAAAACATCATAAGCAGAATACTAACAAGCTCACTAGCTAGAATAAGCAACAAAACACACAATAATAGAAGTTTTAAAGTTTCACGATTCGAGCATTCAACATTAAAATCTAAATAATAGACTACGAGACAGTAACTCTAGACACAAAAGCATAAATGACATAAGGTAACAAGCAGCACCGGAGCCCCAATGACGGCAACGGTGGTCAGACAGTGGTCAGATGGCCCGGGCAGTCAAACACTGAAAGGCAGTTACTTTTTTCTTTTGTGTATGTGTGTAAACCATAATTTCCAACTTTTTCCCTCTCAAAATGTAGTGTTACCTATTTATACGACTCAGCCCATAAAAAGAATATTTGAGAATGTTATTTCTTTAAATATGTGTGTGGAGTGGGGAGAATCCTCTCTGCACAAGATACAAGTACGAATCTCCAGATTAACAAAATCTGATAACCGTATGGAAGTTTACGTGACATGATGAAACGTGGTGTAAAATTAGAATGCTTTACTTATGTGCATGCAAACATACACGTGTCGCACAAATGCACGTTGAGAAAACATGTAAATACTTTCCAAAGCTATTTTTGTCGGTACCCGAGTAAGTTTAGAAAGAGAATAAAGTAATATGGGAAGCATTTATCAAGTTCAGCATGCAGAGACGTACGAACTAATTAACAAACAAGCACATCAATATGATAATCCGAAGTCTGAGCAAATCTTGTAAACAAG
The DNA here is from genome assembly GCA_958295605.1 of Ajuga chamaepitys. Lineage (NCBI taxonomy): Eukaryota > Viridiplantae > Streptophyta > Magnoliopsida > Lamiales > Lamiaceae > Ajuga > Ajuga chamaepitys. The sequence continues at coordinate 19,741,981 of OY282505.1, forward strand.
TTTACGTTGAACTCTGTAAATTAGAGATCTTCGACTAACTAAGTAGCAGAAAAAATTAATACCAGCACATCCGCTTACCAAAATAATTGACGACAGCAGATCCACCTATCATATTGCATACCGACAGGAAACTACTCAACGTTTTAATTCACATCAAAGTTCTAACTCGAACGAGATTCATTGGCAATCTTAAACTGCCAGGTTCTAATAGGAAAAGAGTGACTACATGACCACCTTAAAATGCTAGGATTTAAAGGGATTCATTGAGAATTTTTAAAAAATGCAAGGATTGTATTAGGCTGACTGCCTAACTTCAAGATTAAATCAATTCGGAGCTTCAAAAGTTTGAGTTCAATAGGAAACGAGTGAAAAGAAAAAATCTTTTGAGGCAAAAAACGTTTTTTGTTTATATAATCTAATCAATAACCTTGAGTTTGGTACGATAGCTCAACTTGGCTTTGGTCAAGGTTTTACACTTAAGTGAGGCCAAAAAGAAACCCTAAAAGAAACCCTAAGATGCATCCATGGTATAATGAACATTCTTATTCGAACAGGTTATGTGTGTGATGAAAAGAAAACCCCACAACCATACAGAAAGTCTTAAAGGTTCATACTTCATCCCTAAACCAAAAAATTGAGAGAACTAGAAAATTCAACAATAAACTAGAAGGTTATAATTAAAAAATTTGAAGATGAGAGAAAACCTACTCGATCAATAAGTCCTGCGGTTGCTCCAGAGGAGCGCACTTTCAAGTCAATTTTCCAGCCCTCTGGTAACCAGCTCGGCCTCTTGGACATCTCATCTGCGTTTCTCTTCCGTGCCGACCGAGGAGCCGCCTCGGCCGAACCCTCATCTGGAAGATACATCGAAATGGGCTCTGCCGCTATAACCACACCGGGCTTGAACTCTGGATTTTCAGCGGATTTGGGGGACTCGGCGGCTGTATCATTCCTTTGCGGGTCGATGTAGGCTCCTGTATCTAGAAGCGGGTCGCCTGGAATTGAACCGCCATTTGGACTTGAGGAGGGGTCTTGAGATTTGGGAATGTCAGAGAGCTGGGGTTCCGACATCGTTGGATGGGAGAATTGAAATGGGATGGTGAGGGAAATTTGAGATGGAGATGGTGAGCTAAATAAGCAATGACTGTAGAGAAAGAAAAAGGGCGAAATCCCTAATTTTATGACCAAACTTCCAGATGGATTGAATATTTTGTTGAGATAATTTGACCATTTGACTGCCTGGATATTAGTATATTATTATTACTATTACTAAAAGTAATTCGAGGAGCATTGTTTTGGGACGTACAAGTTACAACGGTACAATTTCAGTTTCTTTGCAATTAACAAACGCAGGCTTAGATTGTATAGTTTAATCAACTAATTCAATCTTAGATGATATTATTTATCTTATCATTACTATTGTTTTTCAAACTTCATAACGTCTTATAGGATCTAAATATATTAGAAAAAACAGATTCACGCTACCAATTTCGATCTAATCCTAATGGCTTTTGGACCAATCGGGTCTATGATTATCAGACCATTTTAATAGGGGGCAGTATTATTCTTAATTCATTTTGCATATTTATATTGATAATGTAATTCCATCCACTTAACCCTAATCCTATTAGGTAATGGACTAAAGTAGTTACTGTCGAGTTGTGAGTCAAACTAATCAGATTACATATTTAATTGATATTTAAATTAAAATGCACATGATATTCAAAATTAAATTAAATAATAAAAGTACATAATGTGCCTTTGTAACACTACAACAAATATAATGATTCAAATATTTAAATAAGGTCCTTTATATACTAAAAGATCACAATTAATATAATTTTTTAGAATTTTTAGAATAAAAATCAAACGATATAATTATTCAGGTAAATCAATTACCAAAATTGATGATTTTGTAAATTAATGGTTTTAATGCCATCTCTTTTAGATTTGATAGTTATGAAATATTTTGGTAAAAATATGGCATTAAAATCAAAATCTAAAAATGTACATATTATATTTTAAAATTTGACCATTTGTTTGTAAATAAAGTCTTTTGTGAAATAAAAATCACTTCATCTTCATTAAAACAAAGAACTTCAGTCATTTTTATACTTTCATTCACTGGACATGGTAACATGCAGTTGCCCATGAGTAAAGACTGGTGGACATAAAGATTAACGGATGAAGGGATATCCCTTAACTCTTGTTTATTATCATTAAATAACACCCTGACACCACAGACACCGAAAATAGTTTGCTTGATATTTAATGGGTAATATGTTCCTTGAAGAAATCATAGACATTCAGGGCGCATTTACTATATAGTATTGACCTGGATTCAACAAAAAAATCTACACTGTAGCTCAAAATGGGTGTGACAAAGTTATCAGACTTCTTGGATTAATTGTGTAGTTACGTCTTTGTCTGTAGAAGCCATTGTTGATTGGCGAATATGTCCTCCCATATGCTCTAATTATCAGTGATATAACATATTCTGAAAGCTAACATATTTTAAGTGGAAGCTCACTACCTACTCCTATCACTTCTCAAATAGCTCGCACAGTCTAAAGAAACATGGAACCCTAAAAATTTCCCGCATCTGAGACTTACCGGTAGGCACATTCAAATGCCGGCATTCCCTTTCCTATGGTTTTAGTACCATCCATATTTCTCAACCTCTGCTCTTATTAACTGCTTCATTATGGCCACTTAGAACCATCTATCTTTGTTTTACAGAAGGGTAAGTCTGTCAATACCTATTGGTCTGCATTTGTTGTGTAGTGATGTCTCCGTAGATTCTACATATCTATTGCATTTATCCTGCTACATAAAAATCTACCAGAGCATTGCTTACTGTAGGCAGCTTAAGTACAGTCTGCTTTGTGCTTGCTTCCTTAACGTTGCTTACCGTATCAGCTTTGCTATAAGAACCAGTTTCATACAAGCAGCATATTCACGCTCAAAGTATTTCAAAAAGAAAAATTGGAGTTAGAGGTTTATTCAACCCCCCCCCCCCCCCCCCAAACTTCTACCACTTAGGACCAACAAGTGGTATCAGAGCAGTTGGTTTCACACACCAATCATTTTTGGTAGCTAAACCAGATCTAGTCGTTTTCGTAAAAAGCACGTTTTGAAAAGAAAAAAAATTTCAATAAAAAGTCACAATAATGGAAACTTCTTCAACTAAAGCTCACATGTTTTCCTTCGAGGATTATGAGAACTGTGATACTCGGACGCAAGCACAGTTGGCTTCAATGCATAATGAAATGTGGACAACTATTACTGAAAGTGCACCAGTAATCATGAAGCTCAACAGTGTTGTGCGAGTGGAGGGTCAACTTGCACCTACTGCCACGGTGGAAAAGGCACGTCATGAATGGACTGCTGACAATAGAAAAATTTCTAACTTGAACAACTTGGTCAAAAATGTACTTTTTGCCACGTTGGCGAAGGGAACCTTTAGTAAACTCAAGGCATGCAAGACTGCCAAGGACATTTGGGACTTACTGAGGAAATTTGTGTTGGCTTAGCTCTGCTGCGTGAGGATATGGTGGTTACTGCAAGCCTAAACATTGAGCTCTTCAAGGCAAAAACCTGGAGAGTCTTTAAACAACTTAGATGCTAGATACACAACAATCCTGAATGAGTTGGTGTCTACTAAGAAACTCTACTCCCAACAGGAGATAAACATCAAGCTACTACGAGCTCTCACATTAGACCGGGATGTGAGACTATTCCTATGAGAAGCTCAAAGAAGCTAGGTAGGAAGAGCATACATGAACTCTTATCTGACTTCAAATCCATTGAATGTGATATTTGTCGGAGAATGAGAGAGGAAGAACAAAACATTGTTGTAACCAAAGCCCTAGCAGCAAACAGCCCCTCACAAAAACTCCAGATGGTTCCAATAACCACCATCGTGCCCCAGCAGTAACCCTAGGTTTCTGCTAAGGAGGAGCTAATGCTTGATGAAATGGCCTTACTCATAAAGCGTTTCACTCGTTTCATGAAGAACCATCCAAGAGGAAGCCCTTATTCCAAACCTCAGTATGCCATGCCTACAGAATCCCCAATGATAACCAAGGAAGCTGGAGAATTTACTTCAACTGCAAGAAAACTGGTCACTTTTCTAAGGAATGTCCATACTCTAAAGTACACAAGTATCCTGAGGAAGTTCGCAAGCAAAGAAAGGATATAAGGATGCAGGAGAAAGCTCAGCTAAAGGCTCTCTTGAGTGGAGCAGAGGAAATCAAGGTTGTTCCACTAGTGTCAAGGGAATACATCGTATGAAGACTCAGACTATGACAGTAACTCTTCATATTCTTATAGCGAAGCACTCATTTGCCTCATGGAAAAAGAGGATGACAATTATGTAGACGTAGATTCTCCCAGTACCTCTCAAGATTAGAGAACGTTGACTCTGAAAGTTACTCATTTCATTTAGGTAGATTATGGACAACTTTGACTTAGTCAATCATTCATATGAAGAGTTGAAGGCTGAGAACAAGCAACTTCTTGGAGAAAATGCAGTGATTGCAACTGAAGTTGAAAAACTTACCGTTGAAGCAATTGACCGCGGCTTTCTTCCAAAGGAAGTAAGTAAGCTGATGTCACTTATCATTCATGAAAAGAAGGAAAGAAATTGATGTCAACCATTATGTCTTTCAGTAGATCATCTAAGAATCACGATGAAATACTGGATGTTCAGAACAATCTATCTAACATGACATGGATAGGTTACTCTAACACAGTTTCTAAGTGTCGAGCAGCAAATACCTCTATTGATGTTCCAGCAGTAAGTATGTTTGAAACATAAGCACTCCCCAAAAAGCAAAAAGATAAACCTAGAAGGATGGAGAACATCCTTACATGGAAAGCTAGACTGTAATCAGGCCGTAAACCTGACACGAGGAAGTCAATTGTTGTAAGAAAACTAGGCAATAGTGTTGTAGGAAGCAACAATATACAGTAAGCTCCGGCTACTGGATGCAGTAACTGCTTACATCAGCCCAAGAGCAAGGAGCAGAAGACTAAGCCCATTGCTTGTATGCTTCCAACCAAGGCCAGGAGAAACTTTCAAAGTTCACTCCAACCGAGGAAGCAATCTGCTCTTAGTAAACCAGCAAAACGGAAATCTTCCAAGGTGTACGCTAAGGGCTTGTTTGGTAGCCCAGATAAGGCCCCGATTGATTAAGTATCATGGTTTATATGCCTATTTGGTAGCCATGAATATTATTCAGGTTGGCCCTAGATAAATGGAGGCTCGTCGCTAATATACTGTTCCTCTTCAGCTTATGTAACCTTAAAAAACCATCGATTGCCAACATAAGCTGCAACAGTGTCATCAATTAATATACTCGAAATTACAAACATTATCCACTAGAAGATTCCCAAATATCAAACTTCAATTTTTCCAACCTTTTCTTACCCAAATTTGAAATCTCGTCAACCTCTCTCTCTCTCTCTCTCTCTCTCTCTCTCTCTCTCTCTCTCTCTCTCTCTCTCTCTCTCTCTCTCTCTTTTCTCACCCAGTTCGTGTTGACTCATTTGCTCGATCTTATTTTTTGGGGTTCTGCAATCGATGTTCACGACCTGCGAATTCCAGATCGGAGGTAAGATCTTATGGTTTATGTTAGTTGCATCCATATCTGATGGATCCCAATAAAGTTGGGATATATATCTGACGAGATATTTAATATCTTATTAGATATATTCCCGATAGGGATGGCGATCCTATCTATAATAGGAGACAGATCTCTCCCATACTAGTATATATACGGATATTCTGATATTCGTAGATTACGGAAAAATAATACCACAAAATACGTTTATCCCCCTCTCTCTAATTCTCTTTCTTGGAGAATCACCGGAGTCCTCCAAGAGCCTAGGGTGTGAAGTAGACGGCGGATGCTCTAGTAGTGTTCGTCCAGACGGGCTAGTAGACGAATCAGAGTACGATCTATCACTTTGGGAATCAACCGAATACTTTTCGCTGCAACTCAATTGAGGTATATCGATTCCCATATACATGAGTATGTGATTTACGTGCTTTAATCTCTAACAGTTTTAATACCCTTGTCCTGTTTTTCGAGAAATTTCCGAATCTGAATCTGATTTATTAGAATCTTGATTTACCATTTTTGTGTTTCTAGTTTTGATTATTAACAAGCCCTAATTTTTTTGAATCGCAGTATACTAATCAGAAATTGTGCGAACTCATTGCGGAAATGTTTTCGTCCCTAATCAACCGACGAAATCTCTGGCGAAGAACGGGTTCTATCTTCTATTCAATTTTTGTTCAGTTGCGAGCCCTATATGAGAGAAGAAAGGAACGATGTATAACAAAGTAAGGTGTAATGGACCAGTTTGTAATATTTAACTTTTGTAGGGTATAAGATGGTAAGAAAAAAATCTTTAATCTAGAAGGTAATCTTGGCTACCAAACACCCAATTTATTATAATACATGTTTGTAATTTGCCTATCAAACACACAAATACACAACCTATCACCCCTTATCTATGATACATATCTTACCTTAACTAGCTTGCCTAATTCTAACATGCCTACCAAATGAGCCCTAATTAAGCTGGCCCAGAAAAATAGTTTGCTACTCAGTGTTCCAATATGAGATGGTTTCAAGAAAGACAAATTCACAAGGACTCATTCAGCAATGGGTACCTAAGTTTACTTGATCACTTTCCAGCAAGTTGCGAACTGGATATAGTGACATTTAGTACATCGACAACGGATGTGCTAGACATATGACAAGCAAAAGGAAGTCTCTCAGGGATTTCAAAGGCTGCAAAGAACCCAAAGGGATGTTTGTAGACAATGTCAAATGCATCACCAAAGGCATCAAGTCTATTTGGGTCGGGTCATTTGGGGCCAACAAGTTTTACCTATGTTGGGGTTTGACTTTGACCCGTTGCACAAGATTCGTATGTCATACAAGTTTTTGTCATGTGAAGTATAAAGCAAAAATCTCTTCTAATTCTATATCTGTAACAATCATAAAAGGGGTATAACTGTAGAACCTACTTTCTCGCTCAATTTTTTGTTGAATTTATGGCAGTTTTACATTTATTTAGGAAATGTATATTAGTTTCTCTTTTTGAAATATTTTTTTGTTTTTAATCCATTTTTTTCGTATAATAAAATTAATCTTTTTATGATCTTTAATTTGACATTCATTTTACATATAATTTCAGGAGACATTATATTCAAAATATAGAATTGATTATTATAAAGAAAAAAACTCTTCTAATTCTATATCTATAACAGTCATAAGAGGGGTATAACTATAGGACCTACTTTCTCGCTCAATTTTTTTTTTTAATTTATGGTAGTTTACATTTATTTGGGAAATGTATATTAGTTTCTTTTTTTGGAAAAAAAAAAAATTTCCGAATTTTTAGTTGCAAATATTGTTTTGTTTTTAATCCCTTTTTTCGCATAATAAAATTAATCTTTCTATTATCTTTAATTTTACATTCATTTGACATATAATTTTAGGAGACATTATATTCAAAATATATAATTGATTATTATAAAGTAACTTGAGTTAGATCTGAGTATTTATTGTTGTTGTCGTCATTCTATTGAGTTTTTTTCTTTGTTTGTATCTTAGAATACAGTTGTTCTTTGCTCATAATCGATTTTTTATGTATAACATACAAATCAATCATTTTTTTTATGATATTTAATTTGGACCCGTAGTGCATATTTTCTTAGAATACAAATATTCTTTGCTTATAATCGATTTTTTATGTATAATATACAAATCAATCATTTTTTTTATGATATTTAATTTGGACCCATAGTGCATATTTACAACAAGATATAATATTTGAAAGTGTAATGTGTTTATTTAATTCTTATTTGAGTTAGATTGAATTTTATTACGGGTTGGACTATTTATATTGAATTTGAGCCGCAAATATAAATAGTTAAAAAAATCTTATAATAAGATTATTAAATAATTATAACTTTTTCAAATCAATTTTTTTATTTTATTTTAATCTTAAATTTTATAGATAAATCTATATCTAAACTAATATAAGTAGTAATATGATAATTGTTTTCAAAACAATTTTTTTGTAAGAGATAGTTTAATTTTTTTGTGTTAAAGAATCTTATAATAAGATTATTAAATAATTAAAACTTTTTGGAAACAATTTTATTTTATTTTACTTTAATTTTAAATTTTATAGATAAATCTATATCTAAACTAATATAAGTAGTAATGTGATAAATTATAGAAATTAGTATAATTTTCTTGTAAGAGATAGTATAATTTTTTTCAATAAAATTATTTGGTTAATTCTATTTTTAATTTTAATTTAAAAATTAAATATATTGCTCTTATTTAAGAAGAAGCATGACAAATAATGTTTTTTTGAAAGAAATACGGGATTATGCAAAAAAAAAAAAACAAAAAAAAAACCCTAATTTTATAATAAGATTATTAAAAAAAAAAATCTTAATATATTTTGATGAGGTGTGTTATTTTTATATTTTTGTGGTGTAAATATTTATAATGATTAAACAATTTCTCATTGTTCAAGTAGGTCAAGAAAGCTATGGATCGACTATGTGTGTGAGTTTCAACAAGAATGACATAATTTTAGAAAATAAATCATTTATATTTGTTATATTTAATATTTTATCTTGATTTTGTTGTAGAAAATAATTTATTTATTTAAATAAATGTATATTGATTCCGCACATCCATAGGAGAAAACATTACATTTTTAAATAATTATATTATATAATAATTAGTTTTTATAAAATAGTACTTTATAAATAAACTTTCGTGCAACGCACTGGACAAATGCTAGTATTTAAGAAAGATATAGGAGGGGTGTTTATGCAATTGTATTTTTCCGGACCAAAATTTTTGAACCTTTATTTGGTAAGTTATTGTCAACTAAGGTAAGTTTAGTATCTTTTTATAATTTTAAAAAAACAAATAACTTTCACTTATAATTCGTTCTCAATTCATAATATATCAAATTAACCATATTTTTAAGATCTTTAATTTGACATCCATATAATATATATTAATAAGATATTGGATTTATAGTTTTGATGGTTTGTTGGTTGAATTTTTGAGTTAGATTTGAATGTAAATTGTGGGTTGGACAATAATATTTGGTTTGGCTTTAACTAAAAGTAGTTACATAATTTTCTTTAACAAAAGATAATTTATTTTTTTATGTCAAATTACAACTATTTAGTTTATTTTATTTAACTTAAATTTTGTTTGTCTAAGTTTCGCGTGAGAAAAAATTATTATCTAAATACTTGAACTCCTACTTTGTCAAATTGAAATAAACAATATAATATGCACTTTAATAATCAATCTATTAAATATTCAAATTTGGTAATATTTATATTTTAAAATAACAATTTTGGTTTGTATAATCATTGGCCTTTTTAGCACATGTGAGTGTGTATATATATATATATATATATATATATATATATATATATCATAATTATTCTTTAAATCAGTTTTTATTACTTATTCATATCTCTGTATAATGTATATTTATTAATATTATTTTTCAAGAGAAAATGATACTTTGCAACTAAACTATGAGATTTTCAACATTTTGCAATCTAGTTTCTTTTTTCGTAACCAATTTGAACTATTTATTTTTATACCTTGCAGCCTAAAGTTATTTTATCATAGCTAACGTCAATTGAATCTTCTTTTACACTTTATGACCTAAGCAATTCTTTTGTATTAATCAATTATTATCTTTAAATATAAAATCCTAATGTATGTATATACACGTATAAAAGAAACGATATGGCTATATATGAAATTCATATTTCCCCTAGTTTTTTGTATAAAATGCATTCTTCACTTTTTCTATAATAATAATTATGTCTTTCCTTATATACGTCGGTTTTCAAATGGAAAAAAAGTATTTTTTTTTCTTAGACTAATTTTCCTAGTTCATGATGTGGTTACTTTCCCTTTATTACAACTCGGATAGTAGATTTCAGTATTGTGTTATAAAATTAATTAGTTTTCTTTTTTCATACATACGTCCAATTTCAAATGAAAATAAAAGTAATTCTTACTTTCCTTAGTTTAATTTTGTTAATATATGATTTGACTAATTTTCCTTAATGATGACTTGGAGATAACAAATGCCAGTATTAGTTTTATATTGAAGTACTTTCCTTCTTTTCCTGATATACATTCAGTTTCCAAATGAATACAAAATTAAATTTTATTTTCCTTAATACAGTCCCCTCCATCCAACAACCCCACACACATATATGTAATAAGAGGAAAAACTGTAAAATACATTTTCCCTCCCATTTGTATGTTATTTATGGTTATTTTGTTAAGTGACAACTTCTAACTTGTGTGTTCTTTTATTCCTTTAAAAAATATTTTTTAGTTTTTTAAATACAAACAATTCTATGTATTTTAACCATTTTTTACCTATAATATATCAATTAATCATCTTTTTATAATTTATTTGACATCTATATCAAATTTATAAAAGTGTAATATTACATTCGAAAATATACATTATTAATTGGTTATCTATTTATTTATTATATTTATCTTTTTATGTTAATTTTGTACTGTAAATTAATCAATATCGATACTAATATACATATAATGTGTGTGCGTTTACTAAAATAAAACCGACTAAAAAATGTTTCAAAAATACTTTTTGTTTTTTCGTTCAATTGATTATTATGCGGTTTCAAGGATTTTATAAAGGGGCATGGTCTTAATGACAAGTTGTAGCATCAACATTTTATTAGTTTGCTTCTTTTTAACATCTTTCAGTTTTATAAAATACTAACTCGTTGTTTCTAATATGTTCTTACATATAATATATCAAAATAATTATATTTTCACGATCTTTAATTAGAGATAGATTTTATTTTTGTTCTTATTAGGTTCAATCAATATTTTAATCTTAGTTTTTTAAATATATATAAGTACACTAATATAAGTAGAAATGTGATATAATATAAACTTAACCAACTGATATTTCAATTTGTTCCAATGGTTAAATCAATTAGATTATTTGTGGTTGTTCGTATAAGTCAAGAATGATATGAAAGACGAAGAGTATGTTTGAGATTCAAACAAAAACAAATTAAATTTCAAAACAGATCATTTTTTTGGTATATTTAATATTTATCTTAATGTTATTTCATTAAATAATTTATTTTATAATTAATAAGCATATATTCAGTTCGTAATTCGCACGAGGGAATCAAATATTTTTACTTCACACAGTCCAATATTATACAATTATCACACTATTAAGTAATATTTTTTATAATATTTATTTAATTAGAATATTACTCTATAATTAGAATTATGTGTATCGCACAAGAATAATAATAGTATATATAAAACTAACATAGTGATTACTTTTGTAGTTTAAATACGCCAAAATTTTGGACCATAATTTGATAACTTGTACCTTTGGTAAGTATCAAATTTATTTTGTTTTTGAAATACTTATAATTCTAATTTCTAATCATTTTTCTATGCAAGATAAATAGTTTTATTGTCTTTTCACAATCTTTAATTTGACATCTATCTCATATGTTATGAGTTTGATGTTTGATTTGGAAAGTCATATTTTTTTTTCTTAATATTTGTGAAAGAATTTTATGCCTTAGATTTGAACGGTGTTGCACAAAGTGTTGCAACATGTTATACAACAATTTTAAAGTGACAAAGTTGATATATAAATTTCGCACAAATCTTTTAAAACAATCAGAGTGAAAATTCACTCAAAACTCAGACCAAACATAATCTGGTCTATCTTTCCTTTAAGCACAACGATATTCAGTGTATTCAAAGTTTTATACAATAGAAATCTCGATATTGAACTGAACGAATGACGAAGACAAACCTTTAATTAAATTTTCTCTCAACTAACCGAACACACATCTAAAAGGAGAATCTTAAAACTAGATTTCTCCACAATCTCACAAGGAATAAGTGAGTGTCTGTGAAAGATAAGTTTCAACTTTGTGATCAAGTTGTTCTTGGAACTCTCGTGAATCCTTCAAGTTTTCTAACTGCGTTTTTTTCTTGGTCATGCAGGTTTCTATTGGCGTTTTATTAAAGATTTCTCCAAGATCGCTTTCTCTTTGTGCAAGCTGCTGCAAAAGAATGTGGAGTGTGAACTGACTGATGAATGTAAAGCGTTGTTTGATAAAATCAAAGAGTCGTTGACCATACTACCCATAATCTAGCCGCAAAATTGGGATTTACCGTTCGAATCATGTGTGACGCGCGTGATTAAGTGGTGGGAGCCGTATCGGGACAGAGAGTAGGGAGAGTAGCCCATGTGATCTACTATGCTTCAAGAATCGTTAACCCGACTCAAGCACATTGTACTACCACTGAAAAAGAAATTTTGGTTGTCGTTTTCGCTTAGAAAAATTCCGATCTTATTTATTGGGAGCTAAAGTGATTGTTTTTACTGACCATGCAACATTAAAGTTTTGGCTCACGAATTCTTTTATACTTGGGGTATGGACTTCATGGGTCCCTTTCCGTCATCTTATGGGAATTTTTATATTTTAATCGTTGTTGATTATGTTTCTAAACGGATGGAGGCAAAGGTCATCTAGACTAATGATTCTAAAGTTGTGGTAGGTTTTGTGAAGTTTTGCTAGGTTTGGAATCCCGAAAGTCATCATCAGCAATAGGGGGACAATTTTTGTAATAGAACGGTGGAGGCCTTGCTAAAAAAATAATGTGTTTTACACGAAGTTTCCACCGCGTATCACCCCCAGACGAGCGATCAATCTGAAACCTCCAACGGAGAAATTAAATCTATTTTGGAGAAGACGGTGCAACCTAACCAGAAAGATTGGAGTCTGAGGCTCGAAGATGCACTGTGGGCATACCAAACCGCTTATAAGATGCCAATTGGAGTGTCTCGTACAGATTAGTTTACGGGGAAACCCTGCCATTTGCCAGTGGAACTTGAACACCGCTTATGGGGTCATTAAATGGTGTAATATGAATTTTGATGCAGCAAGCGAGCACCGAAAATTGCAATTGCAAGAACTCGAAGAAATCAGGAATGAAGCGTTTGAGAACGCACTGATCTATAAGGAGAAAACGAAAGCCTTTCATGATTCGAGAACCACTAGAAAGAATTTCGTTGTTGGTGAATAAGTTCTGCTTTATCACTCCATACTCAAATTGTTTCCAGGTAAATTGCATTCGCATTAGATAGACTTGTTTCTTATTATTAATGTGATTTCTCATGGCGTAGTGGAAATAAAAAACAAAAAATGGGATAGAAATTCAAGGTGAATGGACATTTGCTCAAGCCCTATCTTGAGGGATTTCAAGGAGTTGATCTGGAGCAACATAGAGTCGAGAATCCTCCGGCTGGTTAATCACGAAGTTCAGTCGAGCCAACGACGTAAAACAAAGGCGCTAATGGGAGGCAACCCATATTTTCGTATATTTTATTTACAATTTTAATTCTGTTAGTTTAGTTTTTATAAATTTCAATTGTTCCATTGTTAATAAATAAATAAATAAATAAATAAATAAGATAAAAAGGATGGGGGGCAGTCGCATTTTAACCAAGGGGGATTAAGCACTTTTTAGCACTTTTATAGAAGCAACAATTTAAGCTCTTTCTTTTTATTTTCCCTCACTTATTACCACACCCAGCCCTCACCTATCTTCTCTCTATTTCCACCCACTTTTGAAATAGGAACACGACACCTACATCCCTTTGCTATAGTAGAGCCGCCGCGTAGCAGACGCCGGAATCGCGACGCACCATCGCTGTGCACTGTCGCCGCAACAGCCGACGCTGGAACCGTGACACAACATCGTCGTGCAATGCCACCCAACATTCTGGCCACCACCCAGCCCGATTCAACTAGGTTCATCACTGCTACAACCCAATTTCAAACGAGTGCCCTTCTATCTAAAAAGGGGGCAGTCTACGCCCTAAGCCCTAACTCTGAAATTTGAATTTACGGAGGAGGTCGAGGTTGGAATCTGGATAGAAGTTACAGATTGAGGGAGGCTAATGAGATTTGGAATTTAAAAGTTGAAAAATGGCGCAGTGGTATTTATGATGGGGCCTGTGTGACGAACCCCCATTTATGGAAGTGAATCGGGGGGGCATAGTCCCAGCTACATTGGCAGACCGCTCATCCCGAGATTCCATGATTAACACACAAAGATGAGGGGTGTGTTCGGAATGCCAAATAGTCAAAACATTCGACTCCACAGCCTCACCCACGCCACCTATTACAATCGACTTGCTCGGAGGTAGGTAAACCCAATTCTTACCTTGATGAAAGATTACTTAGATAGTTGAGTTTATTTGATGATACTGTTAGATGTTGTGATGTATTGGGATTAACGAGTTTGGTGATGGGGAATCGGTCCATCTTTGAGAATTTAATGTATGAATTTTTTATGTGGATTATGATGGAGATGGGGTGGTCTAGTTTCGTTTAGATGGACGTGGGTTTGAATGGAGTATGGAGAGATTTAGGGAAATGTTGGGTTTGGTTCAACCTATTGATGATGTAGAGGTACCTAACAATGAGATTTTGGGAGAAATTACGACTATGAGGTGCATGTACGAGGCGAGAAGTGCACGACCCGGGTCAATTCGAAACCCCGTAGTACGGTACATCTATAGGTTGTTAGCTTCTACGATTTTTGGAAGAGGGAAGAATAAGAACGTGGTGGAGAGTGTAGAATTGAGGGTAATCTAGGCTATGTTGCATGGAAAGAAGATACCCGTGGCCTCATTGATTTTACACCACATGGAACATGTATTTGAGATGAAAGAGGACATTTATGTGAGGGGGAGGGGAGGGGGGAGGGGGGAAGAGCTTGTTACAGCTATAGCTATAGCTTCGGAGTTAGATATTGATGGTCGAGTGCCGAGTGCCATCGCCTAGAAGCTGCATATTCTGAAAATTCAAAGGATGCACCTTCTGACGGCCGACAAAGACAGGTATATTTGGAAGATCTCAAAGGAGGAAACCATCGCCCTTCCCAATCCGGAGTTCACATCTCCATGAGGCAAGCTGAATATAAATATGATATATGATTCGTTCCTCAGCTTCCTGAGAGGCAACAGATCGACACAACTGGGTCGGTTTTCGGTTCCATAGCCCAATCATGATCTCAGTCTCTGAGAGCAGCTGACTCGAATCCAAGCAGACCAACTGATACTCTCATGGAAGGTTGACGAGATTCTTCGCTTGCTGCGGACGTAGTGACCCCCGACCCACTGATCCGGTGACCTTCTTTCCTTACTTTATTGCATTTTGCGTTACCTTTCATGTTTTAATTGCATGTATGCAAAAGTTTTGGGGTGATTAGTAGTGAAGTATACTGTAAATACATGTTAGTTTGCATTTAATTCTCGTATTAGTTTTTCTTGTTTATTAGTTATCTTAGTTGGTTATATACATAAAAAAAAAAAAAAAAAAAAAAAAAGAGGGTAGGAACTTGCGATGATGACATGATGATTTTTTGGATTATTGGAGTTTGTCGCTTGAGTAGAAGAAGTTTGTTTGTTTAATTGATGAATTCTGGTTAAAATTGCTGAAATTGGATAACTCCAAAACTTTGTGAAAGGGTAACATTGCGTCGGATTTTATGCCCAATTAAGTTGGTTTGTCAAGTGTGCTTCGTATGTTTAATTTTTTTGTTTTATTTTATGTTATCTAATAAGTTTGGCTTGAATTGGTGAAAGATTGAGTAGTTGTGGATACTACTCCAAGGTTGGAAAATAATTGTGTTCGGGATAATGGTGCTAAGTTGGAGAAAAATGATGAGAGAAAAGATGGTGAGGGGTTGAATCAACTACCTGCTCGTGGGAGTCCAAGTGTACAAATCAAAAGAAATTACAAATAAATAATAGCACACGGACTAACCTACGGGTGGTGTGGAGTTGCCGACCTCACCCAAAGAAAGAGACTAAAAACGAAATAAAGAAAAAAATTGAGAATAAAAGGGTGTAGTCTTCGATATAAAGTCTAATCTAACGGCCTGACTAGTTTCTTGTTTCGTTAGTGAATATGTGTGTGTGTGTGCGCGCGCATATATATATATATATATATAATTAAAAAATAAAAGTAAAGAAAACGAAGCATGCTTGACGAAATTGTGGTTCATTTGCAGAAAGTTCGGATTACGATGTCCTTTCACCAATAAAGTTAGAGGGGAGTTTGATTTCAATCCGGAATTTATGTGTGTTTTAAAATTAAAGTTTGTGCGTCTTCCTACCAAGTGACGGAAAGACCCAAGTGTGACTAGTGAGGTGTCTGAGCGAGGGATAACTCTGTTTATTCCCCTGTATTGTTTTGTTCTAAATTGCTTGAGGACAAGCAATGATTTAAGTTTGGGGGGAATTTGATAAGTAGAAAAACGTGTATTATTTAGAGTGATAGGAATATGATTTTATTGAATTTTATTTTTATGCACCAGTTATTGTAGCTATGTGCAGCTAAATTACTTTTTGCCAGTTCAAAGGGATGTTGAACCCTACTCGTATTTATGTTAGTTAATCTGTAGTTGTGTTTCGACTTCTATCCAATAATTTATTTGTATTACTTGAAAGTTTGATTTATGATATTTTGATTTGATAGGGCCCGTCAGATTAGGTTATTGATATGTCTATCGCTAG
The DNA here is from genome assembly GCA_958295605.1 of Ajuga chamaepitys. Lineage (NCBI taxonomy): Eukaryota > Viridiplantae > Streptophyta > Magnoliopsida > Lamiales > Lamiaceae > Ajuga > Ajuga chamaepitys. The sequence goes on from OY282505.1 coordinate 19,758,673, forward strand.
ATTATAGAATTATAATTCGTAATTGTTGTAATTTTATAATTATAAGTAGCAATTAACAATTGTTGATTAATTCGTTAGGGGTAATACAAATCTAGGCTATCTGAATCTAGCTTGTGTATTTTGAGTCTCGTTTGACCTATTGTCCTAGTAATTAATGCATTTATTGAATTAAACCTAGAGAGCTTGTTTTAGGTTGTTCAATTAAATAGGGTTAGCTAAAAAACTTATTTTAGTTAACTAAGATTAAGTGGTAATTCGGACTGACAAAGCTTGTTGTCGGTTTAAGGTTAGAGAATTGTGGGATAGATTATTGGGTACAATTAATTAATTAATTCACACTACGGGTAGGGGGATACTAAACTGAGAATTGGTATTGTTTTGATATTGAGTAAAGTCATGTTATCTACTTATTCAATTGTTTGAGTTCTTTAGTTTATAATTGCTTATTTAATTAGTTGAGTAGTTAGATTAAATCCAACCAAACTTCCTTTAATTTATTTTTGAGTGTTTAGTTATTAATATTAGAAACATAATTAGTTTGTCTGCTCCTTGTGACGTTCGACCCTTACTTACCACTGCTACTAGTTAGTAGAGGTAGATAAGGAAATTTAATTTGCATGCCTTGACAGCATGGCCACACTTCCTAGGTTGTTTGAAACTTCGAATACCAACAATCTTGTAGTTCAATGACATCACTTTTTGTTAATAAAAAAAGAAACTTTTAATCATGCAAAACTTGTCAAATTCAAATTCTTTTTTTCCACTTTTTTTAGACTCAATTAATTTGAGGCCATTATTACTCGTACTTTTATTTTTCTTTTTTTGAGGTAATTTACATAGTTGTGCCTTATGTACAATTTTTAATATTTTTTAAAAAACCTAAGGTTTTAATATTTGTTCGCCTTAAGAAATCTAATACAAAAATAAATATAAATAATTAATGTTGATAAATATATTAATCACTGATTCCCCTCTATTCACATTTTAACTGCCGATCGGAGTGTGTGTGTGCAGTTTTTTAATCAGTTTTTAATTTTTATCTTTTTTTTTTTGGTTGAGAAAAAGTTTTTGAATTAGTTTCTGTAAGTAATAAGTAATAGTAAGGGAAACTGTTTAATATGTATGTATGATCATGCGCTTCTTCGCTTTAACCATGAAACAGTAATATTTAGAATTTCAGTATTATTTTCTTCATATTCATGGCTTCATTCTTCGGTCAGGTGTAGGACTTTAATCCCACCACCATGATATGGGCAATGTGCCTCTATTGGACACACTGCTTCGAAGTATCTGTATTTGGAAAAAAATAATGAGATTTCATGCAGAGTGTGTGTTCAACAACAAAAAGGTGTTAAATGTTATTTACACTAATTATTTAATTTTTTTTTCCACGAAAAGATGTTGGATACATGCTTCTGTCAATGGTCCTACCATGTAAAAATTTGTATTCCAGGCTAATCGAAGGAAACTTGTATGCAATAGAAGATTTCATAGTGAAATTTTTTGGATGAAATTCAAAATAAGATTATGCTTATTCAAGTTTATTCTCTTCAAAAAGATGAAAATTGAACAGGTTTGCGACAAAGCATTTTTAACAACTCTTTTCAACTTCAAACCATTCAAAGAATTCGATGTAATCAAGGAAGTTCGCCAAGATGAAATTTTAACTCTGTTTTTTTTTTTTCCTTCATTTTTCAAGGCATCATGGGCAAAGTTGTATCCTAAAAATTACCACCTATTGAAACATCAAAGAGAAAAATGATGGAGTTCCGAATTGAAGATCAGGAGTATAATAACTCAAAACTATACTACCTTTAATATTGTACTTCACATATACTGTATTTATTATTATGCGTTATGTTGTCATTTTACTTTTTTATTGCTTTGCCCATCAGCAAAATTAAGATCACATGTACTTTATGGGATCATTACATAGAAAACCAGTTACCTCCTATAGAAGATAACTTTAGTGTATTTATGTTCTCAAAATCATAATGTACGTTTCAAGTAGATGAAATTAGTGTATTTATATTCTTAAAATCAATTTCGGGTGAATGATGAATTAATTCCTAAAGTGAGCAACTTAAGCAAGGAAATAATAGAAGTTGAGAAGGATATGGAAAATTGTCCCACATAGGAAGAGTGGGGAGAAGCAGAACTCCTTTTTAAGAAGAACACTTTGATAAGGAAAAATCAAGTATGCTCTCCTATGGTGCGTCCTACTAGTGTTTTAGCCTTTGGAGACGTACGTCACACTTACCGCATTGGGCGCTTTAGAGGCACACTTTCCACGAAGCGATGCGGGTCGGGTGTAGTGCTGTTGCACACATGGTGAGTCGTTACGGGTCATACCAGGTACTCGGAGATCGAACGGGTCAACTTGTGAGCTTTTGGAGCGGGTCAGGTCATGAAACTAGCGCACCGCTCAACGAATGGGTGCGAGTCTGCGAACGGATGTGTGTAGAATCGAGCCAATTCGGACTTGGCCGAACCGGTGCGACCAAGGGCCAAAAGGTGCCTTTCCGAAAAGGCACCACAACTCTTCGGAATCTATAAATTGATCCCAGATTATGCATTTCAAAGCACTTCTATCCAACTTGCATTATTATGTTGTATTTGTAGCCGTCCCAAAATTTGAGTCTATAGGAAGTCCTGAGTATGGAGTAATTCGCTGATAACTTTACTTCTGTTGTGCTGCGATCCCAAAGTTCAAAGCTGTTGTATCTTGGGGACGATTGTTGTAGATCGTGAGCACTAGAATACGGGGAAACATGATCTTACATGCAATGAGTCAAACTCTTGTCTCGACTTCACCAGTCCTGTCTATAGAGTCATTTTTCAAGTACACCTTTGTATTTTTCAACATCATAAGATGATATTTCATGGATTTGAAAGATGACAACCAACACTCTTCCAGCAAGACCTATTCACGCCTACACATCAGCGAAGTTGGATGGAAATGAATTCAACAGAAGATGTTTTTCTACTCGGCAACCCTCAATCTGGTTCGCTTCCTAAAGGAAGAAGCTCCCACCATAGGGGAAAACGAGGATGACTAGCAAAAAATGATTACATCGAACGCGTGGAACACAATAATTTCTTGTGTCGCAACTACATTCTCAACGGTCTAGATGATTCCATGTATAACTTCTATACTGTTATCAAAACTACAAAGGAGTTGTGGGACTCGCTAGAGAAAAAAGTACAAGAGCGAAGATGCCGAGATGAAGAAGTTAACCGTCACAAGGCTATTGGACTTAAAAATAAGGGCCTCCAATATGGTCTTGGATCAATTCCGTGAGTGGCAACTGATATTGCATGATATACATGCCGAATAAATGCAACTAAGAAAATCCTTTCAAGTAGCTTCTATAATTGAGAAACTACCGCCTCTACAGAAGGATATCAAGAACTAACTCCAACACAAATGCAAGAAAATGGGGCTTGAGGATCTGATCATGAGACGATCGAGAAAGACATCTAAAAGTCCAAAGTCAAGAGCGGAAGGTCAAATATGGAGGCAAGGCTAAACTTGGTTGAGTCAAATACTAGTAAGAAGAGAAAGCGGTAGGGTAAAAAGCAGCAGCATGAGCTTAGATTCGTTGGGCGCTACTGAAAGCCCTTACCAAATGGATTATGGGCAACTACAATAATTGTAACAAACCCGGACACATATATAGCTAGGGATTTTCGACAACCGAATAAGGACAATTGAAGCGCCAAGCTCACCTAACCGAGGAAATACCGGCACCTCCAGATTTATCTGATCTACACCTAACCGATGTTGTGTTTGAAGCCAATTTGGTGGATAACCCAAGAGAGTGATGTGTGGCAACCGGTGCAACACACCACATATTTTTGGTTAAAGAAATATTCTTAAGCTATATGCCAATCACCGGTAGGAAGTTGTACATGGGGAACTTCGCAACCTCCAACATAGTCAGGTTGGGACGAGTGGTGTTGAATATGACCTCAAGGAAAGAGCTAATGCTTGTGGATGTGTTGCGTGTCCTGGACATCCGAACTTAGTATCGGTTTACTGTTGAACAAAGCTAGATTCAGGCTAGCATTTGAAGCTGATAAATTTGTACTGACAAAAAATGGTCAATTTGTAGGAGAGGGCCACTTAGATGAAAAGGTTCTTCAAGATTAATGTAATGATTGTATAAGCGAGACTAAGTGCGATAATAAAGTTGTTTGTTTCTCTTACTCGGTTGAGTGGTCTAATTTATGGCATGATAGATTAGGACATGTAAATTTAAACAAGTTAAAAAGGCTAGTAAGCTTAAATTTAATTCCAATGATGGATGTTGAGGCAAAAATGGCCAAAGCACCATTTCTCTCAATGGAGAGAAGTACTTCGCCTCTAGAATTAATCCATACTGATATATGTGATTTGAAACATGAGGAAACTAGAGATGGAAAAAAAAATCATTACCTTTATCGATGATTGCACAAGGTACAATAAAGCTCTTGAATCTTTCAGAAGTTATAAAAATGAAGTTGAAAATCAACTTAACTTAAGAATCAAAATGATTCAGGGGTGTTTGCAAACAAAGGTGATTGTGGAAAAGTGATTTTAAGTGATTTTGTGGTAAAGTTAAAATTTGGTAGTGTTGGGAAAAAAAGTGATTTTATACAAATTATAAGTGTTCTTTTATAATGGATGTTTGCAAAACAAAAATCACTTTTGTCATATGAATTGAATTACTCTTTTGTATAACATGTTTTGAGATAATGATTGTGATTACTAATAATAAGTTATTTGTGGTCATTTATTGTTACAATCTCTACTAATTATTTGAAATTATTTTAAAATTACTTTTAGTGACAACTAGTTGTTGCAAAAATATTCGGGACGCATTTGAGATCACTTTTATTATCACAAATATATCAAGTTGTCTCTAATAATAAAGTTGTGATAAATACTCATTATTTGAGATCGTTTTTTATTATCTTAAAAGACATTTTTTTTTGTTGTGGAAATATATAAGTATAAAATTATGTAGTGGGATTTATCTTTTTAATTAACATTAACATAGTATAAAAAAATCAAACAAAAGTACTGAAGATATTAAAAGAAATAAGTTAACTTTAATTACATAATTTCAAGGAAAATATGAGAATCAGGCAGAATCAAGCAGAATCTGGCATTTGGCAGATTCTTAAAAGTTGTTTTTCAAAAGCTATTTTTACCCCAAGTGCATGGTTGCAAACACTTTCCCAAATGAAAATTGATTTCTAGAAGTGATTTTACTTTTGAAATGAGTTTGCAAACACCCTCTCAAAGTGACAAAGGGGGAGAATATCTGGCTCCATTTGAAGAATTTTGTATGGAACATGACATTATTCATCAACAACTGCTCCTTACTCACCTCAGTCAAATGTGTTACTGAACCTAAGAATATAACTCTCGAGGAGATGATGTATGTTATACTGATCAACTCTGGGCTACCCTAGAACATGTGGAGGGAAGTCATTTTCTCAACTAATAGCATTCTCAATTTGTTGTCACACAAGAAAATGGATGAGACTCTCAATATTATTGACTGCACTTTCATTGGATATGCAAATAAGAGTAGTGAATATAGATTCCTAGAGCGCAAACCGAAAATCCCTGACATAATTATCTTACCTATTTTACAAAGCATCAGTTTAATTAGTAAATAATATATATATATATATATATATATATAGTTTGTTTTCAACAACGCTCGAGGGTTTTGTTCAATAATACAAAAAATATTTATTGGTTTTGTTAGTAATTCAAAGTTAACGAATGGTTAGGCATTTTGGTTTAAAACTAGAATATATAGTAACTTGGTATTGTATTTACAGGTTAAAATAACAACAATGGTTAATTACCAAAAGCAGCCTGTCTTATGGGTCTTTTTTACTTTTGCACCCAACATCCGACGACAACCTGTACTAATCGTTTTTTTTTTAACCTCCAGCTATATTTTCGGCCGTATAGGCCATGTGACATGCACATGTTTCTTTTGGGCTAATATGATGGCGACATATGGCGATAAACTTCAGAAAAATAAATAAAAAATCTACAATTTTATATAAAATCCAAAAAAGTAAAAAAAAATATTTCTGAAATTAATTCAAAGTTCTAAAAATTCATATAAAATTCAAAATTTAATTAAAAAACCCAAAATTTTTACTTAATATAAAAAATTTCTGAAATTAATTTTAAAATTCTAATAATTCATTTAAAATTCAAAAATTAATTTAAAAATCCAAAAAATTATTTAAAATCTAAAAAAAATAAAAACATATTCCTGAAATTAATTTTAAAATAAAAAAAATTCATTTAAACCTCAGGAATTAATTTAAAAATTGAAAAAAGTTATTTAAAATCCAACATCTTAAAAAACATTCTGAAATTAATTTTAAAATTATAAATTTTATTTAAAATTCATAAATTCATTTAAAAATCCAGAAAATACTTTAAATCTAGAAAATTAAAAAAAATCATGAAATTAATTTAAGAAATCTAAAATTTAATTTAAAATTCAGGAAAATCATTTAAAAAATCAGAAAATTGATTTTAAAAAAAAAAATTATAAAAATTATTTCTGAAATTAATTAATTTAAAAAAATTTAAAAATCTGAAGACGTATATCCAACCTCCCTCAAGAAATTCTCCACTATAAAAAAATAAAACGACACTGAATCAGGCCTGATTCATCAGGTCTTTCGTGGCGATAAATATGCCATGAAAATAGTGTGTAACTTGAGATAGAAGCTTCACCGAAGCTTCTAACTTCATCGTCCTCGCATTCATGATTTTTAGCTCCGATTCCAGTTTTTCTCATCGTGAACAAACGTCAGTATATAGTCGTCGTCTTCATCTGTAGCATTTGTGTTCAAAAGAAATAGCGGCTCGCCGCCATACTTCTTACTGTAAAAGTATTTGTTTACTTCACCAGTGAATAGGTCTGTTTTTGTGAAACCAAAAACTTTCGGTCATGGCTCTGCGATTGGTAAGTACGCGTATTGTGTCTTTTTTCCAAGTTTGTTACTGTTTATCATCTTTGTTTGTTTGATTCAGTTCCTCATTTTCATCAGCTGAGTAAAGTCCAAAAGAAAATGAAATATTTTCAAGAATTTTTAGATTTTTTTAATTAACTTTAGATTTTTTTTTGGATTTGAAATCAATTTTCTTATTTTTAAATGATTTTTTCATTATTCTGAATGAATTTTAGGATTTTCAAATAATTTTAGATATCAATTTTTTAATTTTCTGATTTTATAAATGAATTTTCGGAATTTTAAATAATTTTTTAGAATTTTAAAAACTATTTTTTTTATTTTCTAGATTTAAATCAATTTTATTATTAAGATGATTTTTTTGAATTTTAAATGAAATCTTATAATTTTCAAATTAATCTCAGCTTTTTTTTTTTTAATTTTCTAGACTTAAATGTATTTTATGCATTTTAAATGAATTTCTGAATTTAAAATGAATTTATGGAATTATAAAATTAATTTAGGAACAAGTATTTAAAATTTTGGATTTGAAGTAAGCTTTTTTTGGATTTTTATTTCTACATTTTTGGATTTGAAAATTAATTTAAGAAATAATTTTTTTTTCTGTATTGTAAGTAAAAATTTGGATTTTTATTAATTTCTGAATTTTAAATGAATTTTTAGAATTCGAAAATTAATTTCAGAAATATTTTTTTTTTTAATTTTAAATTACATTTTGGATTTAAATTAATATTTTGAATTTTATGTAAATTTTTAGAATTTTAAAATTAATTTCATAAATAATTTTTTAATTTTTTGGAATTTTAAATTAATATTTTGAATTTTCTGAATTTTCATCGCCACTTGTCGCCATCTTATTAGCCCAAAATCAAACATATGTGAATCACTTGGCCTATCCCGCTTGAAATATAGTGGGAGGTTGAAGAAACGAAAAAGCGATCATTATTGGTCGAAAAAAATAAAAAGTTAGGACTACAAAGTAAAAAAAAGCCCAAAGTACAAGTTTCCTTTGATAAATAACCCTAAAAACAAATGTACCCCAAGTATAATACACCTCACTTAATTGTACTAAGCCCGCTAAGTAATAAAAAATTATGAAACAACATGTGCTAGGTGTAGTGCTGATTGAACGACGGGACATACACGACTCACTACAATATTCTCTAAATCAAGCATTGAAGGTGGGTAACTAGTTTATTTGTATGTATGTGGCTTTTGTTATATTATTAAGTATTAAACATCTACTGCGATATGTATGTTCACCTTTGAGCTTATTTATGTAATAACTCTTGATTCGTAAGATTGACTCTCAAGTGATTTGCATATCTTAATAATAGGGCTTTTGAGTCGTAAGATGAGCTCCTAAGTCAAGGGTATATTTATGATGACACATATTCATTCTTACAAAGTTTGCACTAGGTTTATACCCATGCCTTTGAATTACAAATCTTCAAATTAGCTGGGCGGAGTGGCGGGACCGTCGTTGCAAGGGTCATCGGTTCCTTTGTTTACCTGCAATTTAAAGGTATTTGTTTTTCTGTATTTACGTATAAATAAGTTTGTGTCGCAAAATTCGGGATCTTTCTTTTGTTACTACTAAACTTAGAAACTTTGGAGCCACTAAAGTAAATATGTTATAGTAGTTTTTTTGTTGTAACCTCAACTTTTTTCTGATAATTCATTTTGTAACACCCCGAATTATTATTTACGAGTTATTATTAATATTAATATTATTATTGATTAATCCCAACATGCATCATAAATTTCATGTGGGTCAAATCAAGTTATCTCGGCTCTGATTGAGCCTAAATCATAATTCATATTTATCCATAAAAAGGTTCAGTTATTACGTACCTTGACCAGATAGATATATATCCATTAAATACTCTCCTAGCTGATATCTGATAGCTAAGTACTTTTCCTATGGGGTTTCTGATTAATACCCAGTAGAAGATACCCTAGAATAAATATTAAATCATAGAACAGAACCCTACATAAAAAATAAATCACGCCTCTTTTCCTAAAAGAAAAGCCGCCACCATTTCCTCTCTTCTCTGTGGATCAATTCGCTCTTCACGTCTACAACAGGTAATTTACAGTTCCTTTTTGAATTCCTTAGTACAGTAGCCAATAAAGTTTGTTTAATATATATATATATATATATATATATATATATATATATATTTCTTTAAGATCCGGGTTATTGTATTCTTCTTATTTTTCTTCGTATACCTCGTACTGCTTCTAGATAATTAAACATCGAATTTTTAACAATTCCGATCAAGGTAGGCGTATGGTGGTGTCGTCCTTTTGTGCAGGTGTATATGTGTGCTTGTGAGTGCATTAAGGGCTCATTTGGTAGGGGTAATAAGCTCATATTATATTACTTATATGGCCTAATCGATCATTTGATAGCCCTTATTGTTTATATGTGTTAAACTAGGGGGCCCGATTATCAGACTATATTAGGGCCTCTTAGCTATCTTACCAATTTGGTAAGATAGCATCTCATGAGTGAATAATAAAACAAGATAATTTTGATTATCATTATTATTATTATTATTATTATTATTATTATTATTATTATTTTTGTTGTTGTTGTTGTTGTTGTTTTTGTTGTTGTTGTTGTTGTTGTTCTTCTTCTTCTTCTTCTTCTTCTTCTTCTTCTTCTTCTTCTTCTTCTTCTTCTTCTTATTATTATTATTATTATTATTATTATTATTATTATTATTATTATTATTATTATTATTATTATTATTATTATTATTATTATTATTATTATTATTATTATTATTATTATTATTATTATTATTATTATTATTATTATTATTATTATTATTATTATTATTATTATTATTATTATTATTATTATTTGAAATCTAATAAAAGTTACATTTCGGGTAACAAAGCAAAATCATCTTCATAACATCTTGTCAAGAGCAGTGATCCATTTTATTCTTCTGAGGTTTCCACCTAGGACAAGCTGACGCGACAACCACCGCAATATGAAGATGAGGGAAAGGGAAATGACTAATTTTTAGATTTGGTAGGGGTAAAAGTGTACCTACAATGACACAATTTGTATGTAACAATAATATTATGTAGGCTACCAAACAACCAATAAAATTTATCATATGCAAGACTAGTTGAATTATACACTCAAACCCTGCTAAGTAATCTTATAATAGGTTAACTTCCCTTATCCCATACCCCCTACCAAATGAGCCCTAAGTGTATATATATATAGAGAGAGAAAGACACACACGGGATGCATGTATGATGTATGTATATATGGAGTAAGTGTGTAGATGTGCTATATTTAGTAGTGTAAGAGTATTATATATGATTATTGAATGTGATATGAGTGTGTCCAACGGTGTATGGTAGTGCATGTGTGTTGTGTGAGTTTAGTGGTGTGAGTTTTTGAGTGTGCTTGTGTGTTGCGTGTGTATGCAGAGGGTAAGTGTGTTGCGTGTGTATGCAGTGTGTATGTGTGTGTTGTCTGTATTAATGAAAGTGATGGGTGTGTTATGGTGGGACCACATGTAGGGTAGTAAATGCAGAAAAAGGGGATTGTTTCCCCATTATCCCAATTCTCTTTTGGCAGATCCTTTTTACTCTTTGTCAAACTTTTATACCAATATACAAGCTTATATCCCTTCCTGTCAACATGTTATTTAATTTCATTCTTTCTAATTAGGATCCCTTATCAAATATTAATTAAGATATAATATGTTTATTATTAAGGTTTGTCTGGTCAAGAGCACGGTGACTAGACCTTTTTCGCACGACATCATTCATTCAACTACTAAGGTGGGGTTTTCTTTCCTTGTTTGCTCTAATTAAATATTTTGCTGGTTATGATGATATGATGCTATGGTGATATGATGATATGATATTCAAATTTATTTGATCTGTTTATGGTGATATGATGCTATGGTGATATTAGATATAATGTTATGGTGATATCTGATATGGTGACAATATGGTGATTTGCTTATATTGGATTGCTTCCATATATTTAATTCTAGCAAACTAAATCCCACGAGCTAGATGTAGCTCACCCCAATTCTAAAATTAAATTTCAGGTTAAGTAGCCGGCGACAGGAGGCGATGGAAAAAGGGGGCTAGTAAAATGTTATGTTTTTCTGAATATTCGATTATTAATTATGATGGCTTTGATTTTGATGAATTCTTAGGAGTATTTGGAATTATTATTTTGGTTAAACTAGTTAGTTTGGTTTGACGAGTTTTGGATAATAGTCTTACTTTTATTCGTTGTTTTTTTTAGATTGTGAGTCGGAATCTAATTGTTTGGTATTAAAGTTGAAAAATTAGTTGTTTATGTTATTTTATTTGTTAGTATAAAATTAATTATTTCTTTAGCACACTAGTTGGAAAATATAGGGGTTTAGCAGACTTATATTATTGATAATGTTTTATGGTGAACATTATTATTCTTATTATTTAGGTGCTTTGTTTAAAAAAAAAAAACTCTTGTAAAATTATTTAGGATGTTACACTTCTATGTCACGCTTCCATATTTAATCTGATATACTACTTTAAAAAAATCTAATAGCAATCGGATCCTGACATAACGGGATTTGGGCGTTACAGAGTGCTAGGGGGCCGCACTACTTTCCTGTACACTTTTTTATAAGAAAAAAAATCAAGGGGAACTGTGGCATTGCCAACAAACTCACACTCGCTCTAAAGTACGTATGATCACATTTTGAGCTTTATTTTTGTACAATTTGGAAATATTTTATTCCGTATTTATGGTTCATGGCATGATAAGATGTTTGTGACATGAATATGTCATGAATGGAGAAGTCCTCTAAGGAATTTGGGAAGTGATGAAAGGAAAGAAAAAAAATTTCATGAAAATAATATTTGGTAAGAGTTATGTTATTATAAAAAACTTTGTGTAACCTTTACTTGACATATCCTTGAAATTTTACCGCCGTTGAGAAAGCCACGTTAGAAGATTTGTTCTATATTTATTCTTTATGGTAGGATGGCTTGATCGAAGCTAACAACTAGGAGACGTGTAATACATACGCATAGGGTACTTGCCCGTAAAAATATTCTATCACCTGCTATGTCCACCTATCAGATGTCTACTCAGGGTGTATTGCATGACATAGAAGAATACGTTATTATGCTACAATAACGTTGCAACAATGGGCTGTATGATGGATACATTATTTACGAGTATGATGCTACAGTGCACTTGAGCAAAATTGTTTTGTCATCCATTAGGGCATATGCTCGTCAGATATACGTTTGTATGCTTCCTATGGACACACCCTAAGGAGATTTAAATCAAAACATATCCCAAGTACATATGAGTAGACTTTTCCCCTTCTAATTTGTTACAATTTAAATTACAAATTCAAATTTTACTGACAGCCTACGTGAACACGCAACAGATCAAAATTATCACCTAAAACAAGGGAGAAAAATCGGAACCAGTATTGGACTATGTCAAATAAAAATAGGTTCATGCAGAGATTAGGTTAACCTACAATTATACATGATAAAGTTCATTTTATTTTTCAAAGTCTCGAGAATATGATTTTGGTTCAGTGAATTTTAGTCCACCATCACTTTTTGATAAGAGATCACGATATTCCTAGTACCATGTCCTGAGCTATTTGGTAATTTTTTAAGATTAAAAGAACTAGTAAGATTGATTTTTCGATATAGAGTACACTTTATTGTGAGTGTCGTGCCCCTAGTGTACTTCATCACTCAAACTTTTTCCATATTTCTTCTTTTAGCACGAGAATAATGATATAGCCATTACCATGTCTCAAGTTACTCAAAAAAATATTATTCTTTAAACCAACATCATATTCTTTTGCTGTCTAATAAAGACAAAATAGAACTACTATCATTTTAGTTGTACATCAAAACAGTACACTACGATATGCAACAAAATGAGAAAATCAAATAAGTAGTGCATATATGCAAAACTGGGATTCCCTCAAAGGTTGGGGAAACCTCCAGTATACTCCTTCCTGGATCAAACAAATATCGAGAGGCTTTTTGAATCTGGAAAATCTCTCATGATCTAGAGCCTTGGTAAATATGTTTGAGCTGTTTTTCAGTGGAAATATGATCACTGCAGATGATATACTTTTCAACTAAGTCTCTAATGAAATGATGCCTTATGTCAATATGTTTGGTTCTTGAACGTTGTACAAATTTTTTTGAGATGTCTGTGCCACTAGAATAGAGTTAAAACATTGCTTTCAAACTCATAGCCATCAAGTATTTGTTTTAACCACAATAATTGTGCACATGAGCTTCCATTCAGTGGAAAGTGAAACTCAATTTTGTTCACGACTATTCCAAGACACAATATTGTTACCAAGATAAAAACACCTACCACTAGTGCTTTTCCTTTCTTCTGAATCACCTGCCCAGTCAGCATCATTGTAGCCAACTAGGTTGGTGTTGGTATCCTTTGAGTACAAAATACCCAAGTTAACCGTACCTGCAATATACCTTATGATTCATTTCATGACCTTCAGATTTGAGTCTTTGGGACAAGCTTGATGGTGAGCACATAAACATACACTATACATGATATCGGGATGACTTGTTGTTAAATAAAGTAAACTGCCAATCATAGATTGGTACAAGGTAGGGTCAACCTCCTCCCCAACATTGTCTTTACAGATCTTTTGGTTAGAACACATAGGAGTTCTCATGTGTTTATCTTTATCCAAGTTGAACCGTTCTATTAAATTTCTAGCATACTTACTTTGTGACATAAAAATGCCATCAGACATTCATTTTATACGTAAGCCTAGGAAAATAGTAGTTCGCCTAACATGCTCATCTAAAATGTGAAAGACATAGCTCTAACGAACTCATCAAGTAGAACTTGTGAAGTTGAACCAAATCATCCACATCAATCAATCACTTTTGGATCATCAATCAAATCCTCCACATCATCTTGTTCAGTCTTTCATGTGGCATCAGCATAGTCATTGAACACAAACAGATTCTTGGAGGCTCCTATTCTAAATATTATAGATCCTATGTTCATGAATATTTAAAGCATATCCAAGAAATATTCCTTTTCACTTTTAGAATAAAATTTTGAAAGGTTTTCTCTATAATTCAACATAAAAATACATACCCAAACACGTGAAAGTAATTAAGATTAGGCTTTCTACCTTTTAAAATCTCATATGGAGTCACGGTAGTGCCTGGTCTTAAGTACACACGGTTAACAATATGACAAGCAGTGTTCAGTTTTTCGGCCCAATAATGCTTAATTTGCAACACTTTTTGAACTAAGCATCACACATGCCATTTCTTGTAGGGTGAGATTTTTCCTCTTAGCAACTCCATTTTTCTGAGGAGTTTTTGGAGATGAAAACTCTTGAAAAATACCTTCATTTCACAAAACTCATAAAAATAAGTTTTTTTTAAATTCTCTTCCATGGTCGGATCAAATGTGAGCAATGATGGGCACTATATCTGCCTTAAGAAGAATCACACATGAGGAGGACATGGTGAAGAAGCCGCGGAAGGATGGGGAGAATTCCAGCTGGAGTTCCTCCGACTCGAGTTGCGGCGACGGTTTCTTCTCCTCCTCGGGGGCTGATTCGTTTCCGGCGAGAGACCGAAGCCAATTTCGAACGGATTTGAGAAGGAGAACCACGCGAAAAATAATCGCAATTTAATCGGCGCGAATCGGAGCAGAAGTAGACGAAGAATGAAGGCGGATTCTAGCAGACGAAACTGCGAGCACTGAAAATCTACGGCGATTTGAAGAAGGTGAAGCAGCCGATTTCTCCCAGCAGCACATTGGCCGGATCTCTGAACTCCTTATTTTCCGGTGAGAAACTGAAGAAGCATAAAATCGCCAACGATTCTCTGTCGCTAAAATCGGCAAAAGCGTAGGCGTCGTCCTTCTCCCGATCATGTCTGAGAAAAACGCCGTCGTCTAGAGGGTAATCATCTTCCGGCGCGAAACGATCGGTGAGGTTTCCTGTTTCTTATTATTTATCTTTCTTTCCTTACTGTGCACTTGTTGTAATGATGATATATAACACCACCACGGATAAACATGGTGCTCTAGCTTCATCAGTTTCTAAGATATTTGCTTCTACTTGACTTATCCGCATGAGGTATAGTGTTTGCTGTCTATTTTCTTGGCACGAACAATTATACCACATCCTTTTTAGTCAAATGATCAATAGTCAAGTAGTTGCACAGACTATACTTTTACATGTTTTCTGATCTGGTATGTGAACGAGTCCAATGGCAGTACTCGGTGTTCATAAAAATAATCAATCCCATTTTTGTATATCATATGGCGCATTTTGGTATATGAATGAGTCCAATCACTGTACTAGTGTTCCTAAAAATAATCGACGAACCTAATATCTTCATTTGCAATCTGATTATACTCTCTTATTTTGGTACGATCCTTCCAGGGGTATGAATAACCCAGCGGTATGGGCAGGCACTATAGATGACATTGAGGACACATGGATAAGGTTCTGACCTCTCATACTAGACTTTAAGCTTTAAGTGAATCGTGATTGTGTTTTGCTCGTCTAACTTGAGTATCACTAATAACTTGATGTACTAATTTTGTGAAATTATGATTTAAATTATTTAGCTTCTTTTCCGTTTTGGGTTTAGCATGGCTACGATTGCTGATATCCATGACAAGTGGGCAGCCTATGCAGGAGCCGGTGGATGGAACTGTAAGAATATATTTCTTTCTAACTTGAGTAAAATGTAGCTGCAACTCTTTTTCACTTAATATCTTTGCACAATATATATGATAGATCCGGATAATTTGGAAGTTGGAACGGTGGAATGACTTATAATTGGTTGTCATGTAAGAAATATGACAGCAGAGACATACGGAATTCTTACTAATGAGGAAGTTATCGCTGGAGACCAAGGTAAAAATACCTAACTATCCATATAAAATGGATTTTAGTTAGTTGTTTATGATGTGATATAGGGGTTGGTGCTTTAATCTTCATTTCTCCATATAATTCTGTTGAGAGACCAATTTCATCCCGTTGACTTGTGGTAAATGCACATCGGATCCACTTGTGGTCCAAGGAAGGAAGGATAACTCTTATGGCCCGGATGGTTCCTACCAAGTATGGGCCGGCGTGGGGACCGCTGGGTCGTTGCTCTATGGAATCGAGGCTCAGAACCTGCCACAATTACAGCTGAATGGGATACCATCGGTCTCGACTCGAGTCTTTCTACCAGTTACTCTGTTAAGGATCTATGGAAGGTAAGTTTTTTGTTAGGTCGACTACACATTTCTTGCGTTTCTTATTTTAATTTTCAATTACAACCTCTTGAAGTGGTGTTTGATTTCTTCGTAATCATTCAGGATGCCATTTATTTAATAAATTAATACTAATATGATATTCTCTTTACATAATAATATGAAATAATTTTTGCTATAGCATGAAAATTGATTTTAGCTCAGTTGATAGAACTCTTTATAATCATCTACAGAAGTTAAGTTTGGAAAGTTGAATTGGAACGATGTGAATGGTTTTGGTTTGATAATAGAAACAAAATCTCCATACGAAATTCAATCCTCCATTAGCTATGGTCCAAATACAAAATTTTCCTATAACATATAAAAATATCTAGCAAAATATATCGTTGGACCAATTTAGATGGAAGGTCCCCCATATACTCTTCTAATGTATACATCACGATAATTAGCTTTGAATAAAAACATTATATATATTTCTCAGTTTTCTAATTTAAATTATGAGAACTAGAAAATATTTGGCTTGAAATTTACTCATAGTGAGTAAACCCTCTGTAGCTAATTTTTTGCATAATATTCTTCTCTCAAGTTAAATAGTTGTATAAATTCTTCAAGATGCAGTACTATAGGCTTGGCCACCCATGAAGTCTTAGTTGGAATGACGTTTTGGGTTCACTTCAAGAGGAAGTGATTTGTCAATGTTGTCTTGTTGAACCCGGATAGAAAAAGATAATATTTCTAAAGGAACATTTGGAAAGAAAAACACTAACTCATGATCATCTCTGAGTAATAGAAATGAAACCAATCAAGTCGTCAAATTTCTTCTTTCAAACTATAAATGCAGGTTGTGCAATATATACTTCAAGAAAAAGGTCACCACTCGGAGAAGCGGTACTCCAGAGTAGTTGATTGCATTAAGAAAGTATTTCAGCAAGATCATAGCCGGTCCTAGGGGTGTGCGACAAGTGCTGTCGCACAGGGCCCCCCGTCGGTGAGGGCCCCTATTTTTTTTCTATATACTAGCACTACGTACGTGCGTTGCACGTGGTTATAATTTTTTACTATTATTTAATAAAAAAAAATTAATTTGAACGTAAAATAATTGTACATTGTGATCACTGTAATATATATACACAACCTCGTAAATTATTCAATGTAATAAAAATTTATTCATTGAACAAACATGATTTTGAATCAACTAAAAACTAAAAAAATCACAAAAGAGAAATAGAAAAGTTAAATAACCTTATTCTTAATAAACAAGTTATAATAATTAACGTTAAAAGATTCGTAAAAAACGACATACCATGATATAGTGTAGACATATTTAGTCTTACAAAATTTTCTAAACATGTAAAATTTGATTTATTCAAACTATTGTTTACTTCTTATTATACAGAGACTTGATCATCATTAATATATCTTGAATAAAGTTATACGATGATTGAAAAACTATATACGTAATATGAGGCATATATTTTTATGTTTTGCACCAAATCACTGGCATTTGAAAAAAACACATTTTTAATTGTCTCATTACATCATCAACTGACATCCATAAGTTAATTATTTGTTATATACACACAAAATATTAGGCCTAACGTACTTTTCTATAATTCTCTAATAAATAATTTCGATTTCAACATACATTTGCACATGAATTTTTTTACATATTTTAATGTGAGGAAAAACTTCCAGCAATTTAATATCAATGTCCAACATCCAACTTTTGCTATGAATGTTATTTTCTAATTTTTCTATTATTATTAAGTATAACCCTCTTTAATATAATTTACTTATCGATTTAAGATTGCTTATTTCAATTTTCCTTAATTATTTTTTCAATGCAACGTCGAAATTTAAAAATTATGTGTGATTTAAAATAAAAATCCTACTATAGTATAATTACAAAATAAAAAATATTTTTTATGGAAGATTGACTATATACATAGTGTCTCTCAATCTTCTTTCAAGACACATACTACAATCCATATAAAATATAATAAATGCTTTAACTAATTTGTAATGTCTTTAATTCCTTATTTAGTTATAGTGAAATGCCCCTAATTCTTCAAACATTGCACATCCATTTAAAAGTCTTATAGATACATGTTTAAACTACGCATTCCGATTTTATTTCTCTCATTTTATTCTTTATTTAGACTATACAGTACTCTATTCGACGTAAGTAGGTTTTATTTAATCTATTGTCAAGTTAATATTTAACATTCACATTTCGTTGTCTTTATTTTTCAGCATATTTAAATTAATTTTGTGATACTCATTCATATAATACAATTTTTGAATCATTCACAGTACAACTTAGTTCATTCACGGTACCCTATAAATTATATAGCATAGTAAGTTCATTTATCAAGTTACTACATATGCTTAAAATATATATATATATATATATATATATATATATATAATATTTTTATTGATTTAATAATTTGTTTAATGTTAGATCTTAAATATTTAAATGAATTTGATGCAACTATTCATGTCCACCAATTTTTACGTTTGCCATTTTATTATTTATATTATTAGTACAATAAAATTTCACACCTCGGTCTAAACTCCAATTATTATAAACCTTGTTATATTTATGTCTCTCTTTAATTTTCTAACATAACAGTTTTTCTTTGGTCTACTAAAATTACATCACCTATTAAAAGTATTACATTAGTGAGTATGTTTGTAGGTGTGTAAGGTATGTAATTAAAAATGATGTTCAACTTATGGGTGATTCTATGGTACCACTGTGAGATAAATATGAAATTCTATAATTTAGTGGGTCCCTCATATTTAAATACATATGTATTCTTATCTCGCGGTGGTGGTACCAAAGCTGGACTTACCGATGCATTTATAGTTTTTATATCTTCATATATATCTTTTACTGATTTCATATATAAGCTACTTTTACCACTTCCCTCCATTTTTTCATCTTATATATATATATATATATATATATATATATATGACTTTATCATATACTTTTTGAATTCAATAAAATTCGTAAATCAATTATTATTTTCTCTTGTTGTAATGTTTATAAATGTTACTTATGAAGTATATCGATTTCATTCTTCTACTCATTTTCTACAATCATAATAATTCGATTTATATTTACTTAGTAATGCTCATACAAAGAAATTTAGTGTGTCTATATCTATATAATAACAAAATCCACTTAAAATAGTAATCTAAAATTTTTCTCGCCCAAATCCCTTCGCCATTTCTGGAAAACACTACTTTTGGTATAACCATTATTTTTGGTATGAAGCATTTCATTTGAAAATATTATTTTTGATATAAAGCATTTTATTTGGAAATAGCTTAATTTGAATTCTGCTTCCTTTTTTAATTATTTTTTAATCACATAAAAATATAAAAATTGAATTATTTAGTAAATATTTTATAATTTCAACATTTATTTTTCTTCAAAAGAATAATATAATTTTTTGAAATATTTTTTTTTCATTTCTAATGTGATATTTTTTGTATAATAAATTAAATTAATCATCTATTATCGATCTATAGTTTGACACCATATTTTATAAATAAATTAAATTAAAGACAAATAATTATTTGTCGGTTGATTATGAGGGTTAATTATTAGTGTGTTTGTGATACAAATAAAAGTTAATAAAATTAGAATGTAGTGCTATTGGTATTCACTAAAAGCTTTTGAAAATTTCTTGAACATTATGTTTGATAAAATACAAAGTTTAGATATTTTGGACAAATATAAACGTTTATCATAAAATTATAAATATACATATATACACTCATCATTTGTACAATATGATCAACATGACCTCCATGCATGGATCCTAGAGATATTCATACATATAAGAAAAACAAATATGAATATTTTGTAACTTATTCAAATTTATATATTTTAATTTTTAATACTTTTCATTGATTCTTCTTTCATTAACGTATAACTTTTCATCTCTTATTATATATTGATTGCAATAGTTTATTATATTAAAATTATATAAACATATAAAATTCTTATTATTTATTCATTTATATTTACAAATCGTGCATCGCACGGGGATACTGCTAGTGTATATATATATATATATAGAGAGAGAGAGAGAGAGAGAGAGCTAGTTTAATCTAAATATACACAGTAAGACTAAATGTATCCCTAGTTTACTCCAAATTTTGAAATACTACATTGTAATAATTAACTTATATGGACATCTAAATATATATATATATATATATATATATATATATATTGTTTTGTATTCTTTTCTCATAGTATAGTATATCTGACTCTATCACATTAGCTTATTCTTTGATTTTTCTATTATATTACCTAGACTCGTCTATTATATTTTTCTTTATAATGAAAATTCACGTAGACCCTTTAATATTTATAATTTTTACGATAGTTTTTTTATAATTTTGTTCATGATGTTATTAAAGTTATATCTACTAATAATAATGTCTATTCATAAGTTTGTGTTATCTTTCTTCACAATGCATTTCTCACTTCTATTCATTTTATCATCATATAGTTCTTATTCAATTGTTTTGATATTATTTTCTATTGCTGGACTTTAATAAAGTGGTATACACAAAAAAACATACAATTTTCTATCATGTCTTTTAACTCACTCAAAAGTTCATTTTAAAATATAATCTCAACGATTTCACATGCAAGTCATTTTATTCTTTGATTTCAGTACTTGCTTCAAGTTTATATTATAATGAAGTTTAAGTTACTATTCGCATTAAGCTCTAACACTTGATCAATTCAATAGTTTACACTTTAAGTCTAAATATTCTATATTCAAATTTTATTTTTCATTAGACAACTTATATAAATTCTATTATTGTTTCTCAATGTTTTAATAATGATATTTCAATAATTTAGAAAATTAGTGAGATTATTGCAAGTAGCAAATTTATAATATTCAAATTTAGACAAATAAATTGTTACTATTAGATAAGTACTATTCTAATTTATATTTATAATAAGAGTTGCCTATTTAATTTATGACCAAACACTATGTAAGAATTTGTCAATAATTTATACATAGTAATATAAATCATAGTGAATCATTTACATATTGTTCTGACATATAATGTTTACATTTTTTAAATAGACTAAAAGATTTAATTTAATCTCATCCATTTTTTTCCAAAAAATTCTTTAATGGCATTTTTTTAAATTTAACTTTCAATCATTTTTATATAATAAAAAAATATAAGTACGATCGTATGTCAACAATCTTGTGTCTATTATTCGACTATGAAGTCAAACTTATAACTATTGAAATCATATTAAACTATTACATTTTACATATTTTAAATATTTTATCATGTCAGTATCATTAATCTTGAGTCATTCATATATTGTGGTAAATTAAATATTATATAATGCACTATCGTTGTTTTGTTGTAGTTATTGAAATGAGCATAGATGTTATAGCTACGCACCATACCTAAATTAAAAAAAGTAAACTAAAAATCTATTAGTACTTTTTAGCCATGAAAACACAAAAACTTAATATAACATTCAATACCTAAATACCTTTATGGTATACCACTATTGCAAGTTAAGATTCTTGTGGCCATTAACCTAACAAAGAAGTCAAAGTTTGGAGCTATTAAACTCCTACTAAACTATGTTTATTTTCTATAATTTTTATACATATATATAAATATCTTTTGTGTACATTTCAATTATTTAATATTTTGAGAATCATAAACTAAAGACTTTAATATTCATAATATCTTATATTCTTATTCCTTTTTAGTAATATACATTATATTATATTTTTTTTTTATATACTTTCTTTAGTTCTTCATAAATTTCATATAGTTCTTCTAATTGGATTCTTTTACAATTATAGAGAAAGGAGAAAGATCGATTCACAAAAATTTAACAGTAAATAAAAGGAATATGATACACTACAGTTATCTTGTCAATTTTTTATTTTTATTTTTATTTTTATTTTTTATTACTTTTGGTTAAGGTTAATAGAATGAGTATATATATATTATAACTACGTACCTAAATTAAAAAGAAAAAGTAAACAAAAAAAAAAAAATCTGTTAAAATGAAAAATGGTAAATAAGAGCTTTCTCTATTTATGTGTATAGTTTTTTTTGTCTTATTTTTGCTAATCGTAAAATCTTTTATTATTTTTTTCACAATGAAAACACCAAAACTTGATAGTTTTGCAAACATTTATTATCTAAATAACTCTAAAGTACTACTATTTGAAATTAAAAGTCTTGGAATCATTATCCTAGTAAAAAAGTCAAACTTTGGAGTTACTAAAGTCCTACAATATGTTTAAATTTCTGTAATTTTCTTATAAATACATAAATATCTTTTGTGTAACTTCAATTATTCAATATCATGAGAATCATATACTAAAGTAATTTTACTTATTGTAAGTACATTTGTGCTAATTGGTCTTTCTCCTTTCTCTTCAAATATTATAGAAGAAACCAATTAGAAAAATTATCAGAAATTTATGAAGAATCGAATAAAATATAAACAAATAAAAAGAATAATATAATGTATTTTACTACCAAGGAATAATAATATAAGGTATTATGAATATTTAAGTTCAACTTATGTCATCAGTTGAATTATATATTTTATGAAATGTGATAAAAGAAATTCATAAGTTGAAACTTGAGAGATGAATTTTTATTATAAAATGGATCTTACTAAATAAATAAAACTTTTAAACATAAAGTTACTAAATTAGCGTTAAAAATTTACTAATTAATTTTTTTTTCTTTTTCTACAGTTTTCTTTTTTGATAATTATATAAAATAATCTCATTATAAAAGAGATAAGAAATTTAAAAACAAACTTAAAAATAAAAATAATAATGTTATGTATATTATTAAAAATAAAGAAAAATAGAGAATATGATTAATATGTAGGTTCAACTAATCCATTAGATGAATTATATATCATATCCGTGAAATTTTTTAGGATATCATCTCCACGAATTGATAGATGAACTATATAGGATTCTAACCAAATAAATAAAACTTTGAAAATATAGTTAATAAACTAACATTAAAAACTAACATTCATTAATGATATAATAGGCAAATCAAATTTTGTCTAGCCACAAAAATAAAAATTCAAAGATATAGTTTATAAATAAAACTTTAAGATATAGTTACCAAACTAACCATAAAAATTAAAATTCATTAAGGATATAATAGGCAAATCAAATTTTGTAAGAAACAACTCACACTTTTATAATAGAAGTAGATTTGAATTTTTGTGTGTGTGTATATTATATATATATAAAATTTATTTAATATTACAAATGTATCAAATTCTTGAAAGGAACGTTGCTGGTGTGTATCTAATAAGTTTCTTCATCATATCATTTCCTCTTCGTGGCATTTATACTTTTATTAAAATTGTCAAAGTACTAAAATACCACTTCTCAAAATATAAAAACCACCACACATCAATTCATCCATTTAATTTTTTCCTTTTCTTAGTTAAAATTGTCAACTTCCTAATTTACTCACCATTACATATAAATTCATTCATTTAGTTTTTAATAACTAGAGACAATTAGAAAAAAATAAAAAATAAAAAATACATTCTCTAGACAACCAGGGAAATAGAAAAAAATCTAGTTCGAACTAGTGTTTTGAAGTTCTATTTAATTTTTGACGGATTTGGAAATTTTTATATTTATGATATTTTTTATTACTTTATTTCTATATAACATGTCCCGTTAATAAAATTATTCATATAGATTGATTTAAAATTTCCTTAGAAATAAGTGCCCAATTTTATTTTTGCACTGGGCCTCTCAAAGTATTGGACCGTAATCACCTTCACCAACTTTGAGATGATTCATCGCTTTTTCCTGATCCACACCCTCACACATTGTGAGGTCGAAGTTTGCTTGAACGTGGACAACCCTGTTTCAAGAAATGGTGATTGTTGCATGCTGCACTGTGCGAGTGTTTCATGCGTTCTTATTCAATTATGTTTTTTCCTTCTTCTTTGTTGCATTATGTACACAAGTTTTATGTTTGCAGGAACAAACGAGATTAGCAGAGAAGCTGATTGCTAATATAACCTCTTGTTTCGAACTCCATGCGGCGTCAGAAAGAGATGGTTTGATTCGTGCTTTTTCTGTCTATATATTTACATTCTCAATTCCTTTCAAGCAGAACTGATATAGTCATCTTATGTTATGCATCTAGTATAGTCGTTGAAGAACTACCGGAGGATTATGAAGAGATTTCAAGATACTAAGATCAACGTTTAAAATCTTAAGTATTAAGTATATAGATATATGAATTGTGAGTAAATAAAACTTGATTTTGGTTTTATTTTAGGACTTATTTAGTTGAACGATTCGGACTGTATTATAGTAATTTGAAGGTTGATGAATTTATTGAACTTTTTTTGTATTTGATGTTCCGTATTTTAATATTTTTTTATGTTTTGACTATTGGGTGTTTCATATGTGAATATACATCTAAACAACAACTTTCAATAATAAAACCCATTATTTTTCATTGAAAGGCAACAAAGTTTTTACTATCTTTGCTATGAAAAGACAACAATTTTTATCTGTGGTCTTTACTTATAAAGATAACAGGTTTGCAAGATAGTCAACAACTTTTCACTGTTAAACAGACAACGATTTTGTATCGTTGTTGAAACTGTTGTTTATTGCTAAACGGACAACGATTTTAAACTGTTGTCAATAGGGGTATTTTTAATAATACCACTATTTTTTTCAGAATTATTCATAACTAGACAGATAAAAATCAATTGCTATTCACGAAATTCTTGTAGTGTAATTAATTGTTAATGACAATTGGTGTTCTTTCCTTTACATATTAGAGTGTTGCTGGAGGCATCCTTAATTTAATTGGTTGGGGTTATGCTAGTAAAGACACTTGTAATTATACTTAGATCTTCTGACATCAATGATCGAACCCCTATTTCCAGTAGTCATCCTTCCAGTTCGAAGGTAAAAAATAATCAATAACTTGAATTAAGATTCTCATTTCCCGGTTTGTGATCTATGGCATGATGTAAAGCTGATGAATAGTAGATTCTGAGATAGTACACATATTGAGCAAATCACCACTGACTAAATATAACATAAATTGCAAATTAATTCTTCTAGAATGATTTGTATCTCTAATCAGAAGAAAAGAAGCTGAGGGGTGAATTCTCGGTGCACTGATTTGTAGGGAGCTCCAAGCATATCCCATTTATTCTTCGCCGACGACAATATTATCTTTGACCGAGCAAATAAGAATGAAATTGACGCTGTTAAGGGTGTAATTGGGGAATCTGAGGCTTCTTGGGGCCAATTGATGAGAAATCACAAATTGCATTCAGTGGTGGTGTTCCGATGCAGTTACACTTGAATTGGCTAGCTGCATGGGTGCTCTGAAGGTTGATCGTCATGAGTTCTATCTAGGCCTTCCGGCAAACGTTAGCAGAAAGAAGTCTCAAATTTTCCAGTCTATAATTGATAGAGTGGGAAAAAAGTTGAAGGATTGGAAAAGCAAGAATCTATCCCAAGCAGGACGAATGATTTTGATTAAGTAGGTAGCACAAGTGATACCGACTTATGTTATGTCCTGTTTTCTGATGCCAACAAAGGTATGGAAAGTTCTTAATGCTATGATTGCTAGATTTGGTGGGGACAAAAGGGGGAGGAAAATAGGATACATTGGAAGAGGTGGACGGACCTTTGGCGGAAGGGAGTTTATGATTTCGAGATTTGGAGGCCTTCAACATGGCTATGTTAGGGAAGCAAGGTAGGCGATTAACACATAACAAACACACCACCTTATACAACTGCTTGAAAGCAAGGTATTTTCCCAAGTGTTCGTTTATTGAGGCAAATCTGGGTTATAATGCTAGTTATAGTTGGAGAAGCATAATGGTGGGTCTGGAAATTTTGAACCGGGGCTGCGCTGGACTGTTGGAAACGAATCATCAATAAAAGTGTGGAAAGATTGGTGGATCCCGGGAAACCATAATGGGCAAATCCAATCTGACTGGGGGGCACATTCTTTGGAATTAAATGTGAGGGAATTGATGCTAAATAGTGGAGGGGTGGGATGAGGGTCGAGTTCGAGGGATATTCAGTGAAGAAGATGATGTTGCGATCTTGACTATACCATCTCCCTTACACCTGGGGAGGATCGGCTCAGCTGGTATGCGAAAAAAGATGGATGTTACAGGGTCAAATCGGGATACCGTGTGGCGCGACATTGGTTAAACGAGGGAAGAGGCTTAGCTTCGGGTCGGGAGTGCACGTACGGATGTGAAAGTGTCTATGGGGTGTAGATGTTCCACCTAAAATCCATTTATTTTTATGAAAATGTGTACATAATTTAAACCCGGTTAACGACAACCTAGTCAGGAAACACATTGATGTCGGCCCAATTTGCAGAAGATGTGGAGGGGGAGTGGAATCAATTATACACGTCCTTCGTGATTGTCCATGGGCTGACTTTTGCCTGAAACAATGTGTCCTACATTATGATCCTTCGACAGTTTCGGGAGTGGGGTATACGGGCGATTGGCTTACTCACATGATCACTATTGAGGATAATAATTATCAATCCCTTTACACCCTCCACGCTTGGTTTATTTGGTACTCTCGAAATAAATTTATTTTCGATAATGTGGTTGTTGATCAGGTTCGCACGTCAAGCTTGGTGGTACAACATTTCTTTGACTTCCAGGAAGCCAAACTTTCTAAAATAAGCCATCCGATGCAGGGAGCTGCTGATACTTGGGCCCCTCCACTTATGGGCATTGCCAAGATCAACTCGGACACTATAATTTTGGTTGAGCAGGGAACTGGTCTTGGCTCTGTTATTCGAGACAACAAGGGTGTGGTTCTTAAAGCCAGCTATTGCCGAAATGATGGGATACGAGACATGGCACTATCTAAAGCCCTGTCGTGCCGAGATGGAGTTTTGCTGGCGAAGGAGATGAAGCTCATGCATGTGCTGATTGAAGTTGATTCAATGGTGCTATACTGTGCATTGAGGAAGAACATACATGGCCTGTCTTACTTGCAAAATATAGTTACTGAAACTATTAATTGTTGCTCTTGCTTATCGTCTTTTTCTTTTCGATGGGCTCGGGTAATTTGCAAGCTCATCATTTAGCTATACTTTGTTTTAATTTTGATTTCCCGGGGAGCTTCGTAGGTGATATCCCCGCTTGCTTGTTGAACATTGTACATAGTGAAGCCGATTTGGCTAGTTAATGTTATTGCTATTCCACCCTAAAAAAAAATTCTTCGAGAATGATCGAGAGGAAAATAAAGTCTAACAAGCTACAATGTCAAATTCCTTAAGCACACATAATATTCTAAATAATAAATTTGCTAGATTATTCTAGCAAAACATTAGTTAATTATTTCGTTGGCTATGTCGGTGGAAACAACTGGCTTACTTTTCCTATAAACAGGGGATCAACCCCTTTATGGTTTTGTGTCCAAAAAAAGCTTCAAGAAGTGTAATCCAGAGTGTCCAAATTGAGAGTTAGAGTGAGGTGTCAAGTTGAGGAGTGAATTAAGAGTGTGAGTTGTGTGTCTAGTGAGGTGCTCCAAATAAAAGTGTCGTGAAATGTGTCCTTAATATAGTGTGTCCCTAAATTTGTATATTCGAGTCTTGGTCGTTGTAATGTGTTGTAATTACTTTTGTTTTAATAAAAAGAAATTATGTTTGTTATCCACGAGTTGCTCTAGTTTTACCCCCAACAAGTGGTATCAGAGCCAGATGGTTTCTGGAGTACTTGAGTTACGTGTGGGTCGTCGGTTAAGCTTCGTGTTGCAGTTTAGTATTGCAGAGTTGTGTGCAGTTTAGTACTACGGGAGCTTGTTTGAAACTTAAGCTTGTGTCAGCTACAATCACGACGGGTGACCTCCAAGTGGTTGGTGGTATTAAGAAGCTTAACAATCAAAACTACAACACATGGTTGTGTTATATAGAGTCGTATCTCCAGGGCCAGGATTTATGGGACACTGTAAATGGGAACGATGTTGTACTGTCACAAGGAGTTGTTGCAACCTTGAGGAAATGGAAGGTGCGAGCTGGTAAGGTAATGTTTGCCATTAAGACCATTGTCGAAGAGGAAATGTTAGAGCACATAAGAGAAGCAAAGACACCGAGGGAAGCATGGGGTACTTTTGCGGTGTTATTCTCAATGAAGAACGATGCGCGACTGTAACTTTTGGAGAATGAGCTACTTTCGATTACACAAGGCTTCATGACGATCAATCAATATTTTGCCAAGGTAAAGTCCCTTTGTCGCAAAATCTCTGCATTAGATTCTTCTGCGGGAATGTTTGATTCAAGGATTAGAAATATAATCATTCATGGATTGAGGCCGGAATATAGAAGTTTTATTGCTGCTACATAAGATTGGCCAACCCAACCTTCTCTGTCGAGTTGGAGAATTGGCTAGCTAATCAAGAAGCATTAGCTAAGCAAAATATCGGGAGCCTCATCTAAGAATGATGAAGAAGAACTTTTTAGTAACCAAAGTAGAGGTCGGTCTAATAAAAACTACGTCAGAAAAATTTGAAGGAATAATGGTCCAGATAGTCGATCAAGGAGCTCGCAATCAGGGGGAGCTCAAGAAAGAGATAAAGAGGACATTTAGTTTCAACAAAATAGGAGATTTGAAGGGACGTGTTATAATTGTGGAAAGAAGGGCCACATGGCTAGAAATTGTGGGTCAAAGAAGAAAACAATAGAAGGAAATGCAACGACATCAAATGTCGAACGGATGAGTGACGATGAATGCGACGTTGAGGCATCTTTCGTTGTGGAGGAAGAGGAGATAGATCTGAAAACAATGGTCCCAGATTTGATCAACTAAAATACTGACATGATCGTTGATTCTGGCTGCTCAAACCATATGTCCGAAGATAAAGAGAAGTTGTAGAGCCTATAGGAGTATGAAGACAACCATGTGGTGGTGATTGCCAAAAATTCAAGATTACCGATCACCCACACTGGTGAGACGAAGATCGTGCCGTCATTCAACTCGAGGAAGGTATTGCTCAAGGGTGTCTACCATGTACTAGGTATAAAGAAAAAGCTTTTACCTGTGGCACAACTTACAACATCGAGTCATCATGTCATATCTAGTCCTAGCGATGTCAAGATATACCAAGATGTGAAGATCTCGGGAACTCCAGTAATGGAGGAAAAGGGGGTAGAGTCTGCCTATGTAATGTTAGCAGAAACAATGTACGTAGATAAAACTCGGAAAAACGGAACACCGGATTTATGGCATGTAAGGCTAGGACATGCCAGCTATCAAAAGCTCAAGATGATGATGATGATGAAGTCTATGTTGAAGGGTCTTCCTCAACTCGATGTCAAGACAGAGACTGTATGTCTTGGTTGTCAACTCGCTAAGGCTCATCAGTTACCAGATGATGATTCAGAATTCAAGGCCAAAGCACCGCTTGGATTGGTACACTCCGATATGTTCGGACCAGTAAAGTAACCATCAGTAGGCGGAATACGCTAGATGGTAACATTTATTGACGAATTTTCTCGGTATGTATAGGTCTTCTTTATGAAAGATAAATCTGAAACTTTTTCCAAATTTAAGGAATTTAAACAAGTTGTAGAGGCAGAGGTCGGGAAGAAGATTCACTGTCTACGAACTGAAAATAGTGGCGAATATACATCAAAAGAATTTTCACATTATCTACGCGAATGTCATATACCCCATCAATTTACATGTGCAAATGCACCATAACAAAATGGTGTAGCCGAGAGGAAGAATCATGTTACACGCAAAGAATGTACCGGGAAGATTTTGGGCGGAGTGTATGAGGACGGCAACACACGAGATAAACAGGCTTCCCTAGGCAAAGTTAGAGTTCGTATCACCCTACGAGAAACTGTGAGGGAGCAAACCCGCAGTTAACCACTTCCGAGTTTTTTGTTGTGTGTTACGTGGTTGTGCCAAGTCATCTCCGGAGCAAGTTTGATAAAAAGGCAGTTCGATGTATCTTTGGTTGATACGATAAGCAAAGAAAGGATTGGTGATGTTGTGATCCAACAACATGGAAGTATTATACGTCAAGGAACGTTGTATTTGGCGAGACGTCGTCATGGTGGTCAAAAGGAAGAATTCCCAGATTCTAAGAGATAGGAGATGTTTTACAAGAAAAGATGGGGGAGCATATTGTCAAGGTCCATTCTACTATAGAAGTAGATGGAGAAGAAAAAAATAAGGAAGAAAAGTCTGAAGAGGAGAGAACTAAGAGACCATTGAAGACGGGTGTGTATCGTAGAGCTGCAAATCATCAACCAGAAGAAATGATTCCACCGGGTTGAAGATCGAATAGAGTGCGAAAGGCAAATCCCAAGTACGCCTATGTGGCAATTGTTGTACAAGAGGTTTCTAGAAATTCGAAGAAGCACAAAGAAAGATATCAAGGTTCCAAGAGGGTGGAAGCTATGAGAAAAAAAGTATTACGAGAAAAGCTACGAAGGCACCGAGTAAAGAACGAAAATCAAGTAGCGGTCAAGTTAACTAAAGAACTCAAGCCGACACTACAAGAAAAAAAGATATTTGCCGCTACTCTTTTTGCAACTACAAGAGTGGTTACTAAAAATAACCTTTTCTGTAACTATTAGTAGTTACAAAGAATATTTCATACAATTTTAACTAAATTTGCTATAATATGATAAGCTCTTTTGCAACTATTTGTAGTTACAAATACATTAGCAACTACAAAGTAGTTGCAAAAAATGGTTACAAATACATTAGTAACTACAAAGTAGTTGCAAAAAAACTTTTTGCATCTTACTATTAGTGGCTACCCTATAGTAACTACATTTAGAAATGTAGTTACTAAAAATATTTTTGTGATCATTCTCTTGTTTTTGTAACTATATTTTGTAGTGGCAAAAAATCTTGATTTTAGTGGTGCCATATGGTCTCACAAGCAACAACAACAACTAAACACAAGAATGAAGGATACGTCAGTGTTGACTGGGAGCATTGAGCAAATCACCACCGACTTAATATAACATAAATTTCAAATTAATTCTTCTATAATGATCGAGAGAAAAATAAAGTTTGACAAGCTACAATATCAAATTCCTTATAAGCATAAAAAATATTCTAGATAAGAGATTTGCTAAGTTATTCTAGCAAATCATTAGTTAATTATTTTGTTGGTTATGTCGGTGGAAACAACTGACTTACTTTTCCTATAAATAGGGGATCAACCCCTTTATGGCTGTGTGTCCAAAAAAAAGCTTCAAGAAGTGTAGTCTAGAGTGTTCAAATTGAGAGTTAGAATGAGGTGTGAGGTTGAGGAGTGAATTAAGAGTGTGAGTTGTGTGTTCAGTGAGGTGCTCCAAATAAAAGTGTTGTGAAGTGTGTCCTTAATACAGCGTGTTTCTAAATTTATATACTCGAGTTTTAGTCGTTGTAGTGTGTTATTATTACTTTTATCTTAATAAAAATAATTACATTTCTTATCCACGTGTTGCTCTGGTTTTACCCACAACAACACGCTGCTAAACAAATATATGCGGCTTCTACCAGTTTTCTTTTGTGGGTTGATTCACTTGACTATATCTTTTCTCTAACTTTATTATATTTATCTCTCTCTTCCTCTCTCAGATATATTTGAATTATATGATAAACTTTAACTAGTGATAGCATATGGCTTTCATTAATAGTTTCCGAAAATAGATACTCTGTGTCATGATTATTTGTTGGTGTCATTTTTTTATTATTTATGATCTCATTAATAATTTATTTTTAGATTGTATCAGAAGAGGTCAAGACAAATATTATTTCTTTTGGTAATCAAGTGGTTACTCATTCCTCTTTTTTTCAGAAAGTATTATTGATTTTCGTTTTTCTTCATTGTTTAATATTTTATTTACAACAAGTTACTAGTGTAAATCTTAACCAGTGATGTAAAAAATGGTCTAGATGCCTCCTAGGCGCTTGTGACCTGACCTTATTATAAGTAACAATCGATACTAAAAGACGGTTTCCACATTAATCATGGTTTAGCCGGCTAAATCAGTGCTAGGCATTTTTATTTATTTTAATTCTCTAAAACGACGGTATTTTTAGTTGATTTTGTAATTATATATCATAATCATTAAATTAAAACTTGAAGTATGAAGAAAACAAAACCTCACCCCTTCACTCTTTCAACCGTCACCTTCCCTTCCCAACCTTCATTATTTTGGGCAAAACTTTTTGGTTTCATTTTTATTTTCTTATGCAATTTTGAGCTTCATGCAAAACTAAAGATAAGTGGGATTTAATTATATCATAAGTGTACATTTGATATTTTATATCTCAACGACTTAGATATGCAAACAAAAAATATTGGGCCAGCTAGGCGCACTAAACTGCCCGCTTACCGATATCCGACTTCTACAACATTGATTTTAACTACAATGCTCAAGAGGGAAACAAAACATGTTAGTAAGAATTTCTTGTTCATAATCTTGTTTCTCTTGTATACATGTTATACACATTATAACCTTTTTGACATGTTCTCAATAATATTTTTGTATGAGAGGAAGACATTAAAAGTGAATATCTTTCTTCGATGCAGTTTGATTAAGCGAGAAAATTGCACTTTTGGTCCCATGGGACACGGGACAGTTTCATTTTGGCCCCGCCGTTACAATTTTCATTAAATATTTGCAGTTTTAGTCCCAAACCTATTTTGCAATTTTAGTCCCATTTTCATTCCATAACAGTTGGGGGAAAAACAGGTTTTTTGGAGGGAAATTTCGCAACTTTTTGGAGCCAAATCAATTAACAACAGTAAATCAACTTCACCTATAAATCAGATTCACATTGGAGCTCAAAATACACACACATAAATCACAAAAAAAGAAAATCTACAAGTACCACAATGGCTTCTTCTTCTTCCTCAAACCGTGGCAGGCCGTACCCGCCCCCGCATCCGGGCATAATGTGCCATTGTGGGAAAGAAACTCGAACCTACATGTCGTCTAAGCCACAGCAGGGGCCGACTCTTCTACTCGTGTCCCGACTGGAACGATGGTGAATGTCTATATTTTGTTTGGGCCGATGAAGTTGAAGCCTTAAGGAATGTTCCTAGGGCTAGGCAAACTAAAAATGATGGTGCTGGTGGGAGGCAGTTGGATGATCAGATGCAACAACTGTGGGTGTCCTAGCTAAGGAGGTGCAATACATTGTGCAAGAAATAAGAGGGATAAAGAAGATGCAGAAGTTGCTCACTTGTTTGGTCATCACTGTCCTAGTCTTAAGGGTTGTTAAGTTTCTAGTTAAGTGACCTTTAGCAATTGGTTATGTAATTTCAGTTTCTATGTCTAAACCCCTGTTTGTTTGGGATTTAGCATCTTTTGGGCTGTTCTATCTATCCTAAGTTCATGACCTAGACTAATCTCATAATCCTATTGTGCAATTTGCTCTACTCCTAACAAAATAAATGCAGCAACAACACCAACCACAAGATCTACAACTTATGACAAAATAAACTGCATAAAATATGTGTAATAGTAGCTCACAATCTGATCTAATAAATTGCATAATAAAACCAAATGGTTTTCTAACACCATAAAGCCAAAAATAAATGGTTTGCTAACACTATAAAGCCAAAGAATCAAATGGTTTGCTATCACATTTTTAATAGTGTTGTGCCTCACACATACCAAAAGCATCAAAAGCATAAAACTGAAGGCACACACATAAAGGTGATACTAATCCATTTGGCTATATCAATACAGACCAAAAAGTCAGTTAATCCCTTGCAATACTAAAAACTGCACTAACACTTTCCCTTACCCTTTGGATCATCTTTACCTGTTTTTTTCAGACTAGACAATGTAACAAACTTCTTGCCTCCTTGCATAATCACCTTCATTGTATCCTGTATTGTCTGAGCCTTCATAGTTGGTGTTGGTCTTCTAATAAATAAATTGGGTTGAAATTCCATTGGAGGTGGAGCTCTTATGTTTACCCCAAGGTTGGGTTATTTGGGGGGGGGAGGGGGGGGGGGGAGGGGGGGCATTGATTGAACTTGCCACTGAATATGGCTCCCTAATAGCATTGTCAACCATTTCTGTGTCCACATTACTATTTCCTCTAGTTATTTTAGCCCTGTTCCTTGCTTGAACATAATCTTAGAATTAAAACTTTAGCCACAACACAAAAAAAAAAAATGAAAATTTGTTAGAACCAAAAAGAAAAAAAGCAATCAGCACTCACAAGTCTCTTTCTCCCAAATTTGGTGGTTGGCTTTTCTTTGTTTTTCTTTGCCTCTGCTATTTCTGCCTGCAGTTACCAGAGGATGTAAGTTTAAGGCTTCAAATCAAAGATGTTTTTGCCATGAAAGACAAACCATTTACTTACATTTTCAATTTCCATTAGATTCATCTCATCTTCTTGGGTGAGAGGTGGATATTCAGCTTGGATATCCATCTCTTCTTGGCTCACATTTTGGTTTTGTTCAACATTTTCTTCCTATAAAACATCAAATTATTAATTCACAAAACATAATATAACCTGTGAAAAACTAACATTTACTTTAACAAAATACAACACTAACCTTTTGGGCATTGGTATTAGTTGCATGAGCTGCTGCTACACCTGAAGTGCCTCCAACATTCTGCTGACTTGTCATACCTGAAGTGCCTTCTCCATTGTGTACACCTCTAGACTCCATTGAAGCTTCCCATATTTCTGCCTCAGCTTCCTTTTGCAATTTTCTTAGAGCACATCCAAGCTTTTTATGTCCAGCTTCACCATAAAATTTGCATACCTTGAAACTTTGTTTGGGCATCTTTAGTAAAGTGCCTTTCTGCTTGCTTTTCCCCTTGCCTTTAGGATCCTCAGTAACTGCATCATACCTTCTTTCTTTTTGTGGTCTTCCTTTCTTTTTTTTTTTCCCCAAAATCTGGTGGAAGGGGTGGGATATAACCTATGTTGTTCCACAATTCTTCTCCATTCATTGGGGCAATTGCATGGGCATAAACCTCAGAATATGTGTCCACTGAGTAACAGGTATGCACAAAATCCTCAGGGTCCTTTCCAGCTACATTAATGGCACTAATTGCATGCTTACAGGGGATACCACAAACATCCCACCTCCTACAATCACACGTCTTTCCTAGGAGATCAACTGCATACCTGCCTCCATCTGAACTTGAAACATCATAGCTATATTCATTGGACTTCAGTGGTACACAGTCTGAAGAGTCCTCCATCATTTTATCAACTATCTTCCTTATCCTAGGACATATTTTTCTCCCTTTCCACCTCCTTTCTACTCTGTATCTGTTCTTCTGCAGTCTTGTCATACAATACTCTCTTATCCATTCTAACATATTCAATATAGATTTCTCACACATGTTGTTCACCAAGGTATCACACTTCCCAAATGTATTGAAGTGTGATCCTGACCAAGTTGAGGGATGTTTGCCTTTCAGCCATTCTAAACATCTGTGGTCGAGCTCTCCAATTTGCTCCATTGCCCTATTGAAATTAGGAATTGTTGTTACCTTTGAAGCCTTCCAAAGGAGCCTCTTGAAAGCATGCCTCTAAAGCCCACTCTCTTCATATTACCATGATGATGTCTTACACAAAATCTATTTTCAACACCTGGCAATACCTTTTCAAAGGCTGAAATTAAGCTTTTCTGTTTGTCTGACATGAAGGCATACATATCCTCTCTTTCACCCTTCAAATCTTCTCTCAGCAACTTTAGAAACCATTCCCAGTTTTCACCATCTACTCCAACTACTGCATAAGCCAGAGGATATGGATCATTGTTTGGGTCCATACTTGCTACAGTTAATAAAAATCCTGGTGTGGGACCTCTGAGGTGGCATCCATCAACACCCACCCAAGGCCTGCAACCAGATTTAAAACCTGTCTTTAGAGCATAATGACAAACATACAACCTCTTAAATTTGTTGCCTTCTGGAGTCTTGTCAACTTGTAATATCACTATGGAGGTTGGATTTTGTTCAAGCAAGGTACCAGCATAGTCCGAAAGCTTCCCATATTCCGCAGTGTCACCCTCAATCATTTTAAGAGCTTTTTGCTTTGCCGTAAACCTTAATCAGTTTAGTTTAGTTTAGTTCATTTCAGTTCAGTTTAGTTTAGGGTTTGGGGTTCAGTTCAGTTTAGTTTAGGGTTTAGGGTTCAGTTTAGTTTAGTTTAGAGTTTAGTTTAGTTCAGTTCAATTTAGTTTACTTTAGTTTAGGGTTTAGGGTTTAGGGTTCAGTTCAGTTTAGTTTAGCTTAATTTAGTTTAGTTTAGGTTTGTTTTAGTTTAGTTTAGTTTAGTTTTAGTTTAATTTAGTTTAGGGATTAGGGTTTAGTTTGGCATGACCAACTCTGACAGAATAACTATTAACAACCTCTTAAAGAATTGTTTGGTACAAAATATCTGCTGCAACCTAAACTTTGGGTCCAGAGCTATTGAAGCTCTGAACACAATGACATCTTGTTTGTCTTCAGCCTCCTCGTCAGAAGCAATATAATCAAAGTCTGATTCCAAGGTTGTCAAACTCGCTATTTTAAGTAGAATCGGTGGAGTGTCCGTAAAATCAGATTGTAAAATCGTAAGATTCTACTACCTATACAAAATAACCATATATATAAATGATTCTATATTATATTTTAATTACAACAAGTTCTGAATAAATATCCCATATAAAAAAAATACATAGAATTATATGCACAATTTATCAAAAAGGAAAAAAAAAATAATATGAAGAAATGTTTTAGCCATCATAATTCATATATACATTTAGTAAGGCATTCCCAAATTATAATTATGAATACTTTAATTTTAAGAGAAGATTAAAAAATAATCTTAGTGAAATTAAGTAGTACATAAAAAAAGATAAACTTTTTATGAAGCTTATATTTTAATTTAGAACTTGATAGTTAGGAAGAAAAAAAAGATTTTCAGCAAAATTGGCTCTATTTGTGTATAATTTGCTCTAGAAAAGTTTTAAAATATCGTATAAATTCTAAAATTGGTATTGTATTTCTTTTAATTGATAAAATAGAATAAAAAGCAATATGTTATGAAACTATTAAACTCATGTACAAAATTGTAAAATCATAAAACTCGGAAAATCGCATGAGCAAACTCGAGAGTTTACTCCGATTTCATCAGATCTTGATTTTATCACGAGTTAACTCGTTTAGGGAGAAATAACTCGTAAACTCGTAGAATTGTAAGAGTTAACTCGAGATTTTGACAACATTGTTTGATTCATTGTTGTGCACATCATCTCTCTCACCTTCACTTTATGTAGTCTCTTCATCGTTCACATGTCTCACCAGTGTTGTACCAGCCCACTCATCTTCTAGATCAATTTTCTCATCAAAGATAATATCATCTAAAAGTTCATCACAGTTGTCATACTTGCCTACAAATTCCTCATCACTAGTGTCAGTATCCACCAAGTCAACAACATTCAATGAGCCTTCTCCAGCCTCTCCCTGTTCACCTACCACCATCGACCTATGTTCCTGTTGGGGGGGGGGGGGGGGGGGGGGAGACTGCTCATTAAGTGTTTTCCCAAGCTTACATATCAAACTCACTTTTAAGTTTTGTACCAACCTATCAATGGTATCATCTTAATCAACAAACACAATTTCTCCTTCAGGCTGCTCATCCTCTTCAGGCACAACAGTCTTTTTCCTTTCTAGAAAAAGAGTAAACTCCGTCCCCTTGGATCTTTGAATGACCATCCACAGGTCATACTCAGACTCAACCATCTTTAAACCACCTCCATTCATCCCATAAAACTTCTTGGTTTCCATATACCCAAGTTGTTCAACCAAGCTCTCAAGGTATTTTATCCCAATTTTCCTAGTATCCACACAGTCAAAAGCAGAACTTGTACCTTCTACCCAACATATTTTTCCTATATCCTTTCACCACCAGCCCTCCATGTTCCAGCTTCAGGGTATACCAATACTCTTTCCCACCTACTAGACATAAATGCACATTTTACCACTCACCGATTGAATAAATATAAACTGCAACACATAAATAAGGGTGTAGGTGTGTGATATTGTTCTCCAGCTATACTAAGCAACAAAACACAAGTAAAAAAACAAAAAAGAAGCCAGGTTGGACATAAAGTAATACAACATCACGTGGGAAGGGACCACACACTATACATTCAAACATAAAGTATTGATTCTTCCCAAAACCCCACAGAATCTGAACTTTAAAGCTTGTATTGTACAACATAACAACTCATACACCATTTCTCTTACAACAATTACTGAAACACAACAACTTAAAGTAAATACATAGACTTACGTTTTTTATAATCAGGGGCAGGGTAGGGCACCATCCACTTTCTTCGCATCACCATTGAAACACCCTCTAAAATGTAACAGTAATATCACTGTATTACGTGGATTAAGCTTGCCGATCAAGAGTATTCTGTTGAATTTGATTAGAGAGAAAGATAGGGTTTCGCAAATTTGGGAAAAAATCTTTCGCTTTTGTTTAATTTTGAATAAAATAGCCATTAATTGGCATTTACTGAGAGTGTGATGTCATTTAAACAGTCACGTGCGAATCACGTGATTGTTTCTGTCTAAAATAAAACTGGAAAAGATATGGGATCAAGTCTGCAAAAACTAGGGACCATTAATGCAACAGAAAAAATGTTTGGGACCATTAATGCAACGTTTGAAAGTAATGGGGTCAAAAGTAAGAGTACTGGGAGCAAAATGAAACAATCCCGTGTCCCATATATGGGACCAAAAGTGAAATTTCATTTGTATATGAAGAATTTCATTTAATACCCACCTTACAACTACTTTAAAGTTTAATACAAGTATGTTTTTTTAGTGATACAATTTATTATTAATATTGGTGGATAAGATTTTTGCCAATTTGAACAGCCCCTTAGAAAAAATTTGGGCTTGTCTTGATACTTAGTCTGATTATTATTTATCACAGATCCTTGTTTTGATTTTCATTATTCATGTATTAGAAGTTAGTGTTTGAAACTTGAAGTACTTGTAGTTGTATTGACCATCGATAGAATATTCATTCGATGGTCATCAGTAGTTGCTTCAGTTGGGTCATGGAAATAATCGGTTGAAGCTGTGATCTATAAAGAATATCATTGAGTGAGGTGTTTTGGACTAACTTACTTTAGGGATTGATAGAATCCATGAAGCAGAACTTGAAACTAAAATACATTGCTTGACAGATGAGTTTAGCAGCAGAGTTTCTCGAAACTATCATTGCAGCTCAGGTAGGAAGGTATCAATAAAAGAGATAAACCAAGTTTTTGTGGCACACCATTTTCTTTATCCCGGGCCCTAAATCTGAAACCAACCATTATGGATATTCGTTTTCAACTCAAAACTCATTCAATTGGCTCCTTATTTCAGTTTAGGCAGCTGCATTATTAGACGAGAAATGGTCACTTGGACTTATTTTGTTATTTGGTGAATAATGATTTTACTCAATAGTGTATATTTATACATTCTCCATCCAAAATTAAAGAGTCGTGTTTGAAAATAATTTATTTCCCCAAAATAATGATATTGTTTCAAAAATTAATGACTCATTTTACTAGTTCAATTATTTTTTTTTTTAAATTTTTTTTAAAGATTAGCTAGATATGATTGAA
Organism: Ajuga chamaepitys; assembly: GCA_958295605.1. Taxonomy (NCBI): domain Eukaryota; kingdom Viridiplantae; phylum Streptophyta; class Magnoliopsida; order Lamiales; family Lamiaceae; genus Ajuga; species Ajuga chamaepitys. Next base: position 19,798,648 of record OY282505.1, read on the forward strand.
TAAATTTACTGAAAAATAAAAGAAGTTGTGTAAGTGTGCATTGATGGATTTTGGAGATTTGTACCTTCTTTGAATTAACCCCATATTGTGCATTTTTTAAATCTTTGGATATTTTTTCATATAGCAAGAATTTATATATGAATCTAATTTTATTTATTTTGGGGCTTTATTATGTATGCAAGACGTAAGGGGGTCATGCACTTGTCTTCTTTGCAGTTTGCATCAGCAGGAACCTAAATCAAGGTATTATCTATTTACCTAGTATATTCAAATGCAATAGGTATCTTTAAAATTGTGCTTGCAACATCTTCAGATTAGACAAATTTGAATTCACTTAATTTGAATAAAAGTATTGTTCAATATATATATATAAATATATTAGGGCTGTGCACGGAGCTTGGAGATTACCGAAATCGAACCGAAATCCGGACCGAATAAGTCCCGAACCGATAAAATCCGTAGACCATTTGACTTTTTCTGAACCGAACTGAATCGATTATTTTTTTTGGTATGGATTTTGATATTTTTTTATTTTCCGAACCGAAACCCGTATTGAACCGTACCGAAGCATACCGAACTGTATTGAACCGAATAACCGAATAAAATTACAAATTATAGATTTAAAAATATATTATCCCTAAAAGATTAATTTACATAAGAATTAAAAGTTAAATTATTTATAATTTTGTAGTTAGTTATATGTAACATAAATAATTAAAAAATATTATAATTAATTATTATATAATTTTCAAAACACAAGTTAGTAAGTTGGAACAAATTTGATATAATAAAATTATTTATATTAGTTAGATATCAATATATCATGTTCAAATTGAATCTATTATTTAAAAGATAAAAAAAAAAAAAAACTCCAATTATCCGAACTGAACTGAACCGAATTGAACTGTTCCGTTAGATCCGAAATTCTGAACCGAACTGTCCTGAAAAAAATAAATAACCGTACCCTATCGTCCCGATTTTTTGGATCGGTAATGGGTACTCAATTTTCCAAATAACCGAACTTTGGTCTGGATCTGGATATTTTCAAATATTTGATCCATACCGTACCGTGCACACCCCATATATATATAGATATTGTTTTTTTTCCCACTAGGCATCAAAATGACTTTTGTTAGTTGCAGTTCCTTTTTTTTCCTTACTTTTTGCCTATTTTCTGGAGATATCCTTTCACTTCAATTTCCTCTTTCTTTACCGGATGATGGAGTTTATCAGGAGAACGAAGTGGATGATGATTGGAGTGCGAGTCGAGGAAATTCAAACATTAAGTAGGGAGGATGAAGACCCTCAGGATATATGTGAGTCAGAAGTTTCAAGAGATCATGAAGTCGTCGATAATGATCTAATGTTTGATTTTCAAGATGGAGATGATTTTGATGACACGTTACACGGATATTATAGTAGTCAAGAAGAAGCTGAAAGAGGAAGTAGTTCCGGCGATGAGAGTGACGATGATAATTTAGAAACTTGATGATAACAATTCCTGATAATGCTGAAATTTCTACCCGCTAAGGTATAGTATAAAGTTTTTTTATTTTTATTTTTTGTATTTGATGCTTTCTGATTATATTATGCTTTATTCCAACAACATTTGTTCTCTTCATTTACTGTCATGAATCGAAATTGTATTGATGATATACTAATTCACATAAGTTTTGTATTGTTTGTTTAAATTGCAGATATTGTTGGCGAAAAACGAGGAGATAAGTTGGTTGCAAAATAGTATGGGATATTTGTTTGATTTTGGAATCAATTACTTTATTGTTTTCCGTCAATGTTCAAGTGCATGGATTTATATTTAACAACTTAAAGTATTGATGGTATTTGTTTGTTTGAGTTTATTGTTTTTTTAAGATGAATTCACATTTTTAGTAATATTTATGCGTTTTTATTTGCATCTTTTTTATTATTTGTAGTTTTTAATTATTTAATTACGAGGCCTTAAAAAATAAAAATTTAAACATGACGGGAAAAGCTACATTAAAATGCCCACTTTATATTTTGAAATTATGGATTACTTGGGGTATTTACATGCTGACTCCATTCTAGGTATGCTCTTGGCATTTTGCATCATCATCATTTATTTGAAGATATTGTACGACATATTAGAATTTAGTAATGAAACTGTTACATAGAAACAAAATAGGTTTGTAGCAGTGCTGGTAAGAGCGTGCATGGTGTGTGTAGGGGTCTTTAGTTCGAATCTTGGTAAGGAACTTTTTAATGTTTTGGTGGTAAGCTTATTAGTATTGGACACAAACATATTTAAACTTATTGATAAAAACTTGCTCAAAGTAGTTGTAAGTCTTGAGTTCGAATTTTGATACAATTTTTTTTTTAGCTTTTCCCAATTTGATTTATAAATTAGATGTTCCCCCGTGCGATGCACGGGACAACATATTCTATTACATTAATAAAGTGTTATTAAGTTCTAATATGGCTACCAGTCATTATAAAACATATATAACTCTTTATATATGTGTGTATATATTTTACTATATTTTATTTACTAAAAATAAGTAAATATTAGGATTTATTTTTTTATGGAAGCAATATGAATTTTAAATCAATTTCACAAAAAGTGAAATAAGTTATTTGTATTATGCCATATTGTTTTTAAACAAAACATGAAATAAGCTATTGAAAACAATCAATATTATACATTTAAGAATCGGATTATATTTTTAAAATAATTAATAATTTAAATACTTATATCTCAAAACCATGAAACAATTTCATTATGTACATATTAAAAAGCTAAGCAAATAATTCAATACTACGAAAAAATTATAGTTCATATTTTAGGTGATCTAATATTTTATTCTTAAGTAATCTATATTTTAATATAATTAATATGTTGTCATATTAAAAATCCTATAAAGAAGATTAATTTGTTATATTGTTATTTTAAGTCCATGACTTTAACAAATAAGAATTGCCGTGTATCACAAAAAAAATGCCATAAATTATTTAACGTTATCTCTAGATGACTCAATTTTACCCGTGTAACCTAGACAGGTTGAAAAGTGACTTGTGACGTCATTCAAGAGAAAGTCGAAACAGTCCCTTCATTTATTCTCGTTTTGGTTAATTTGATCCGTCTATCCTGGACGGGTCGAATAGTGACCCATGACGTCATTCAACGTTAGACCCAAACAGTTCGGACAATTTAGGCCGATCGAATAGTGCCCTTTAACGTAATTCAAGTTTAGGCTGAAACGGGTTAGTCAAAGTGACTCCAGTTTGACCAGTCTGACCCATCTAGAGTAGACGTGTCAACTAGTGATTTGTAACTTTTTTCAATGTTATATCGTGATGGGTTGGTCACGTTAGCCTGTTTTGGTCAATTAAATCAAACTAGCATACATGAGTTGAATAATGACTCACGACGTCACTCAAGATTAGATCGATATGGGTCGGTCAAATTTAGGGTCGAAATTAAATTTATTTCATTAAATATGGAAATCAATATATATATATTGTGAAGAAAGAATTAAAATGACTAATATAACTCTAACAAAAACTTTAAAACATATTAAGTTTTTAGAACTAACTTACAACTAACAAAAACTTTACTCCGTCGGGTCAGGTGTAAGATATCAGATATTATGAGTCCAATTAAACTTAATTTTTTTTTTATAGATACAAATTAATTGTTTTGTTTTAAAATTGTAGCTATTTTATTAATATTTCATAAATATTATCATTATTCAATCAATGATTTATATTTTAAAATATTCCATTAATGGTTCATATCATTAATATTCATACAATATATGTTACTTAATATTTAATTTGTTCTAAGATTTTGACATGTATTTAATTGAGTTATTTTTAAAAATGTTAATAATAAAATTTAAATAAAATAAAAATAAAAACACATTAACAGAAAATTAATACCCAGCCCAAATAACCAACCCACAACCAGCTCACCTTTGATCTTCATTAAATGCCTAACCCAATGAAACCCATTTCCCTACCCACTTAACCAATAAAACTAGTCAAAAAATGAGGTTCAACCCTCAATTCATTTCACTTTAAACCTGGAACCCAATCCCATCCTGAACCCACCAACACCACCACCATATCTAGGCCTTCACCCCCACCTCTGCGCACACACACACCCACACCCACACCCACACCCACACCCATATCATCTTCCTGCTAGCTAGTCTTCCTCACCCCACCTCACGCTCCACGCTTCATGGCCCACACCTCACGCCTCGCACCCAACGCTCCATGGCCCACGCCTCATGCCCTAAGCCCAGAACCGCTTTGTACCGATCGAGTCCAACCACATCTAGGTCAACACGAGCCGTCGACCATCCCCAACCCCAAATACTCTCAGAGTCAAAATTAACCACATGCAGGAATTTTGTAAAAATAATGAAGAATTTTTGGATCAGATCTAAACAGATCTGGAGCAGATCTAGAAAGATCCGGTTCATATTAAGATTCGCAGCTTAATATTCAGATAAGTATCTACACTTTATTTAATTTTTCCGAATGTTTGTTCATTATCTTTGGTTTTCAAATAAAGATAAATATGGTTTGGTTTGATTTTTTTATTTTTTGGTAGAGATTATTACATTGATGAAGAAAAAAATCTCATAATATTTGTTGATTTATATTTTAATATGTTTTACTTTATATAATTAAACCTTATTCTGTTTTTTCAAAAACTGAAAACCGGTTCGTAGTCCCTTTTAGCGGAAAAAAAATTTGTTTAGCGGGATGTTAAGATTTTTCAATAATTTTTTAATGGATATGGCGGGCTTCAAAGGGTAACAACATATATATAAACCAATCTTCTAAATTTATGTTACAAAATATTTATCTAATTGCGCTCAAAAACTTTATTGCAGATCCACAAGTCAAGTGAGAAGAAAAGTCACGGCTAGTAAGAGGCTTAAACCCAATATTGTTCAATTCATTTCATGAAATTAAACTGTAGATGCTCTTTTTAGTTTAATTTTTTAGTAGTAGTTCGAATAATTAATTGGACTGTACTGGATTCTGTAAGCTTGATGAAATAATTGTATGTAAAAATTAACTCAAGAACATTCTTTCGATTAAATTTGTCATTGTAAGGGACTATTTACTTTTGGTGTTGTTTCGGATTGTTTTTTGTTGAATACTGCTAATTTACTTTAGATTGTAAGATTAATGGTAAAATTCAGAATATGAATTATATAGATCAATAGAAGTTGTTGTTGGATTGATGGTTTGTTTGAACTGGACTGATTATCGTTAATCATTTTGGTTAATTTGTTACCCTTTATTCATGTATGGATATTTTTTCAATATTAAATCAGGTATTGGAATATTTTTAAGAGTTTCTGTTTTTTTTTTTTTTTTTTTTTTTTTTTGGTCTTCTTTAAAAAAGATTTTGAATTTGGTTCAAAATAAATTGCGCATTAATTTGATATTGGATATGTTTATATTATAAATAAAATTTGTGCAGAATACATATGAATTGAAATAAGTTATGAAATTTTAGAATTCTTTAATTTAAACCAGAATTGGTGATATTCATTTTTTATTTCTTTTAAACAGTTTTTTTATTTTGTTGGATTATTTACAAAGATTTGAATTTTTTTTTAAAAAAATTATACATCTTTAACAACAATCGAGTTATAAAAGCTCAATAGCCCAATATATATATGTGCTACTTTTAATTAAAATATCTATTGCAAATCTGATAATGTAATTTTTACAAAACCAGACTAACAAAATGAAAATCGGGTGTTGAAACATTTTTTCATGGTTTAAAACTTTTGACAATCGAGGTTATATAGTGTACTAAGGATATGATAAAATAAACAAAATCCCAATAATTTTTACAACTCAAACTTTGAGATGTTGATTGTAATGGAATTCTTTTCTTATACACCCAATTGTTTGGTATACATTTAGAATTTTTAATGGTAATTTGTATGCATGGTTATTTGACATTAATATTATAGTCATTGTATGAAGTATTGGTTATTTGACAATAGTTCAACTTTGCGAATATACTGTATAGAACTCAAGAGCGTGAAAAAGTGTTATTTGAGAGAGTGTCGAAGTTTGGCCCAATAACCAAAAATTGAGTAGAATTCGATGCCTAGGAATTGTTTGACTAGTTTATTGAGTGGGTCTAGGAGATAAAAGTAATTCATCAAAATTTATATAGGAAAAAAAAAGTAATTTGCTAAGTAAATGGACAACTTGTTAAAAATGACCCAATGGTGTGTGAACTTCAATTTTTTCCCTTGAATTTACTTATTCTGTTTTATATTGTATTTTTTTTCTTATGTTCCATTATATATATTTAGCTTTCATGTGAATAATAATAATTACAACTTGTGTGTTGCATAAAAGAATCTATCAAATTAATAAAAATTGATCTGGAACTTTTATGAGATATGTCTAGTTGTGTTATTTGAGTTCATATGAATTCCCATTATTTTATCATTTTCCCGTAAAATATTAAAATTCGGGACTAATAATTAACTGTTTTTTCCGAATTATTTTCTACATGAAGGCTTTTATTCATTTGAAATTTTAAAAAATCTACGCGAGTTCTACATTTTTCAATTAAGATTTTTTATGATTATTTATTTGTAGTTTTTAAAAGATATATTTGCAACAATATTATGAAATACTAAGTTTATATCATGTACATAAATTATGAAAATATGACTTATTTAATGGTGTAATTTTGTCTCTTTACAAAATTTATAGTTTTACTTTGTTTGTTTTTTGTTTTTTTTTTTTTTTTTTTGGTATATATGTTATCAGAAATGGCACCTGGAGCTCTCCATAGGTTAAAAAAGAGAACATATCTGAAAGGGCCGCAACCACTGTTGGCAGATCACTTAGGGAAGAGTGTGTCCTCTAATTCCGGTATACTAAGAAAAACGAGAGGACTTCGCGAAGAAGAAGATGTATCAATCGAGCATGAAATTGAGGCATTACTTTCATCTGGAACACAAGATTTTTATGACAAAGGGAGCCACGATACTAATCCACATCAGAATAAGGAGAATGCGACCCTGCAAAAAACGTTGTAGTTCATCCAACTCAATCCCCTGAAGATGCAGTCACTGGAAGATCTGATATCCAGCCTACTGAGAGTCATCAGACTCTAATTACTAACACTAATGGAACAGAAGGTACATAGTAATAATTTTTTTTTTTTTTTTTGTTATTGTAGGTATAATATATTTAACTTTTTTTTTTTTAAAAAAACAAATATGTAGCTTCAGAATCTAATAAAAGAGGACGTGGTCAGATGATGGGTAAGGGAATAATGAAAATGTTTGCTGCATATGGAAAAAAAATGAAGATCAATGCGGACATATCAATAGGACGACCAATTAATGCAGACGAATCTGCAAAACTAGCAAGTCAAATTGGTGTAATTACTATAGATGTTGTTCGAGTGCCCAAACGATGGAAAGATGTAGATGAAAAAAATGATCTAGAGCCAGGCTTTGATCATCTAAAGGTTAATGTTATATAAAGAAATCTTATTAATTATTCGTTGATGAATATTCTTATAATCTGAAGTTTGATTATTTCATATGTAGATTCATATGAATATTCTTATAATCTGAAGTTTGATTATTCGTTGATGAATATTCTTATAATCTGAAGTTTGATTATTTCATATGGAAGTTTAAGAACAGTAGCAGGCAAAAAGGTCATTAGCTCCATAAGCATTTCCTAGAGTATGCAACTTTGGAGGAGGCTAAGTTGAACAAACCGAATTTCTGTCCCGACAAAGATACATGGGAAGTACTTTGCGATTTTTTTGCATCACCTAAATATAAAGTAAAATTTATTAATTAATATATTTTGAATTATAGCTAAAATATACTTAAAAATTATTGTTCTTGTAGCATATAAGTGATGTGAATAAAAAGAATCGAGCAATGTTACGTCGCAAGCATATTTCTGGCAGAAAGGCTTTCACTGTTCGCCACCATGAAATTGTGAGTAAAATATGTATATTATATGCAAATTGCTATTTTTTTGGGATTTATCTTTACTCTGTATGTTGCTGTGTTATGAAATTCTAGTTATTTATTTAGAATGATAATTTCTTGTTTGTTATTATTTTTTTATTTTTCCTTTATATATATATGTTTTTCCTTTATGATAGCTACGTTTATATGCGGGTTACAGCTAAGTCTGTTATTCTACACCTGTTTTGTGCAATTGATTTTTTATGAGAATAGTTGAAATGAGTAGAAAATTATGTGTAGTATGCAAGAACTTGTGTTATTATTATTCTACACCTGTTTTGTGCAATTGATTTTTTACATTTACTTGTTCTAGTCGGTCTATAATTAGTATGCAATTGTGATTGTGTTATGATTTTTTTGCAATTACTTGGTGTAGTCTAAGAACGAGCTCAGTGAAGAACACTGTGGTAGAATTGAGTTGTATAGACGCATACATTGTTCAGAGAATGACACGTGGAAATCTGTTGAGGCAACATAAAGTTGGTTAAGTTACTTAAATTCATTTATTTATTAAGAAATTAAGTTAAATATAACATTTACACATTGACATAATGCAAGAGGAATAATGATCAAGAAGCGCGACCAATACATACAAGAAGGGAATCCAAAGACCGACGATGAAATCGTTCTCGAGGTCTTAGGCCATGGATCAGGCTACATAAAAGGCCTCGGGTATGGCCCGAAACCACCAAGCAAACGTAACACAACATGGGCTTTAAATGACTAACATTTGCAGTAGGAACTTCAAGAGACACGAGAGAAGCTACAAGATTTAGAATTACTAGTCGATGAGCTCAAGACACAAGTGAATGAATTCCAGAATGAAGTGACAGGTTTGAAAGACAAAATGGCTCAGCAAAGTGAAACTGTGGACAAACTTAGGGCTTATTTGGAATGTATTGGAGCAAAGCTCTAAACCTCGTAAAAGGTTAGCTTACTCTACAGTTGAAATAATGAATATTTTCCCAAATACTAATACTACTGAACAATCAATTTTATATATTATTTTTTGACAATTTTTTTTTTGTCTTTTTAGATTTGATGCATTGGTGAGGAAACTGAAGGACGAGACTGTTATGATCTTTATCAATTTGGAGTTTGTATGAGTGATATTTCAAGATTTAGTTTTTTTTTTTTTTTAGACAATCATGTTTGTTTTATTAAGTGATGTTTATTTCAGATGTTATGTTAGATATTTTGAATTTCTTTATCCTATTAAATAATGTCATTCTACTTAGTATTGTTGCTTTCTAATTTAAATTTTTCCCCTTTTAGCATTGTTTAATTTAATGCATTTAAAATTTTATAAAATAATACAATATTATGTCAATGAATTTTAACTACGAAACTATTTCACCATAAGAATCATTTAATGAGATTCGATATTTTTGTCGCAAAAATTATATTTTATAATAAATTGAATTGCTAAATATAAATCTAATTTATGTCATAAATGAATTTTTATAAGACGGTTTGAAAACTCGTCACTAAATATAAACCAAACGTGACAACTAGTACGTCATTGTAGATATTTATATTGACACGAAATGTAACTTGTTATCATAAATCATGTAATAATGACAACATACATCGTCACCGTATTTATGTCACTGGTGACGGTTAAATACAACTAAATGATGACACACCTCGGTTGTCACCACATGTGCTCATGTAGTAACATCAACCTTTTTTGTCACAAAGTGTCACTTTATAATGACACAATATAACGTCGTCTTATCCAATTCTTCAGTGACCAAAATAATGTTCGTTACTTAATGTAAGTTTATCTTGACACCACACCTCGTCACAGGTTGTACGTATTAATGACGGTAAAAGTTTGTCACCAAATGTTAACCGTTCCTGACGAAATTAATTGTCACTAAATATATTTATAAATCGACGAAACGAATTTTGTTACTAAAACTACCTCTATTGTGACGAATTATTATAAACATGAAAAAATAATAAATATAGTTGTGACGATAAAAGCATTACCAAAGTTTGATGATTTGAGTATTTCAATGATTTTCGTCACCAAAATTTGATATTTTAATGACAAAAAATGCAATCGTCATATTACATGTTCACTTTCAATGACGAAACACAATATTAGATGACAAATTTAGGATGGAATAGGTGACGAATTATGCGTCACTATAAATCATCAAATATGGTGACGACGAGCTTTAACATCATCACAAGTCATATTTTTTGTGACGAATTCAAATATTGTCACATATACCTAATACCACGGACATACAATGACGATCGTTGCGGCGCATAAATTTCGTCACCTTAACCCTTATAGTGACGAAATATGACTTTTATATGACGAAATTTATCGTCGCGAAAGCACGAATTTCTTGTAGTGATTATTATCTTTTAACGAAAATTTTAGCACCTGGTGATTCAGTATTTTAGTTTCATTTAATCTCTCTTGAGTAATTTTTAAACTCTTATGATTCATGTTTTAAAAATTGGTTCAATTTTTGGTCACTCAATAATTGATCTTATTCATAAGCTATTTTTATTCATTTGTTGGATATATATTTTAAAAGAATTTTTTGGATATTTTTCTACATTTTTATGTTCTACATTTTTCTTTTGTTTGTGTTTTTAGACATCAAATTACTTATAAGTGGACTACAATAGAGCCCTTTTGTTATAAGTAGACTATGAAATCTTCGCTTTATGAACTGATTAATTGTGCTGCCATGAACTGGTCTTGCATGACATTTGTCAGTTCTATATGCATCTATTTAATTTTCGCTTCAAAGCATAATAATTCCTCTGCAAGTAGTGTACTAATAGTCATGTTGTTCATGCACTTTCTTCATACAGGCTTAGACATGTACATATGTGTACGCATGTATTAATTAGTAAACATGCTTGCATTTGTGCAGTGCCATCCAAGAAATTGGAGAAACTTTTATAGCCTAGTACTTCCATAAAAATGGACTCGTTAAGCATTGTATTCTTTCAATTATGAGATGCAGTAAAAAATTTGTTTAGTAATATATTTTTCTCCGAATTGTAGGTTGGAACGAGTACAGAGACAGAGAAACCGGCGGATGAAGATGATGACTCATTTTTCTCAAATGATGAGACTCTAGAGGATGCTTACATATGGCGGATTAGTTTTCGGAAATGGAAATTGTCATTTGGGGTATAAACTAATGAAATCTCATGTGCTTATTCAAGGTGTTGTTAGGCCAATGCAAGAAAACAAGTGGGAACTTCAACTTAAAAACTTTGGACTATAGATGTGGAGCTAGTTTAGAACTTCAACCATGTGGAGTTAGTTTAGAGCTCCAACCATGTGTAACACTTTACTCTTTTCTGTGTTTTTCTTTTCAACTTAGTTTAAGTATACTTCGTTGATATGAAGTAATAAACTTGAACTATTTTTCATTTTTGGTTCTCCAATTTTAAATATTATATAAGGTTTGCAAATTATAATTGTGAAAAAGCACCAACAACCATTTTTTAATAGCAACCTACGACTATGGTTCAGGATCGTAGTAAAAGAAAGTCACCACCTGTGGTCATACATACTTTAGTAGTAGATATTAAATCTACGACTATGATTTTAAACCGTGTTGTTTATCGTGAATTACTGCGGTACAGACCATAGTCAAAGAAAGTTAACAACCATGGTTATACGTAATCTACGACTACGGATTTTAACTGTAGTTTTTATCGTGAATTACTACGGTTTAGACCGTAGTCAAAGAAAGTCACAAACTGTGGTCAACTATACCTTAGTCGTATATGTTGCTATTATGATAACAGTTATCAACCGTAGTCTTTAGAATTACTATAGTTCAATAACCGTAGTTATTGGTGGTAGGTCTACCACTATGTCATCTACTGCTACGGTTGCAATACCCCTTTAACTACTGAAAAAATCATAGGCTTTTAACTTTTTTGCAATAGTGCATATTTATCGATATTTTAGGATGTCTTAAGGCCTCACTCCTTAAGAAAGATCCGCTTTGGGATGGGGATTAACGGGTTAATTTGATTGTCTTATTAATTCATTGGCATTGTCTTTATTAATTTCATTGCCGGTCTTTAGTAATAGGAATTAAGGGGTGAATTGTATTGTAATTGGTTAATTTAGTGACCCTCTTGTTTTCCCACTTGAATTTCTAATTTGGTAACATGTCCTTCCTTGATCTTAGGTCCCACTTGTTAGGAAATGAAACTCTTACAACACACACAAACAAGCTCAAACCAAGAAAAAATGAAAACAAACAAGAATTCGGCTAAACAGAAACCGAACGCAAAACAGAAACTGAAATGAAGAACACAAGGTTTTTACGTGGTTCGATCAATGTGATCTACATCCATGGAGGCTCTATACACCTCAATTCACTCCACCAACCAATCAATTACAAGAAATAATCCAGAAAACTAGAAACCCCAATTCACAAGCCGAATTGAGCTTAAGAACCCTAGCTTCCTAATTCTAATGATTGAGAAGTGTTTACAGAGGGAAACTAACGTGTATCAACTCGCAACTACTAGTGGATCCAATGTATATAAAGGTCTAAGCTCGAATCAAGAAGCATCAGGAGCTGTAACCAATTTAGTTTCAACTGCACAAAGCTGTTAGACGGACCTTTCACAACGGTTTTACATGCAACGGTCCTAAACCGTTGCATAAAGCAGTTATTACCGTTTCGACCTCGGTTCCTTCTTAACCTTCAAAACTGATCTAGTTAAAACCCGGTTCTCTAGCCCGGTTCTTCCCACCCTGAACCCGGTTCCTGATTCCTCACAACCTCTACTATAAACTATGGTCACTTGATGAAATTGAACTGATACCTACAAATCTCCACCTCAATGAACTCAAGTGTACTTCATCACCTCAATCTGCCTTGTTTGTCCCAGACTTAATTACATTGTTCAAGCCTTATCAGGCCTGAGCAATGAACCATCTTGCTCCGCGGAACTGCCTTAGTTAGAAAATCAGCTGCATTATCCATGGTATGCACCTTCTTCACTTCAACAGATCTTGCTTCAATCACATCTCTTGCAAAATGAACTCTAACATCAATATGCTTAGACCTCTCATGAAAAGCTTGATGTTTCACCAAGTGAAAAGCACTCTGATTATCACACTGAATGGTAACACACCCTTGTTTGATCCCTAGGTCTTTGAGAATTCCTTTGAGCCACAGAGCTTCCTTGATTGCCTCAGTTAAGGCAATGTACTCTGCCTCAGTTGTTGATAAAGCAACCACAGACTGTTGCACACTTTTCCAGCTTACAGCTGTTCCATACAAAGTAAAGACATACCCTGTAACAGATTTCCTTGTATCCAAGTTCCCAGCAAAGTCTGCATCAGCATATCCAACAAGAGGTATATCACTGCCTTCTTGTTTCTGAAACTTTAAACCTACACTGACTGAGCCTTTCAGATATCTCAAGATTTGCTTCAAAGCTTCCTAATGTGTCTCTCCAGGATTTGACATGTACCTGCTTACTAGAGATACACTATAGGCCAAATCTGGCCTGCTGCATATCATTCCATACATCAAACTGCCAACTCCACTGGCATATGGAATATTCTTCATGTGAATCTCCTCAGCTTCTGTCTTAGGGCACTGATCCTTGGACAGCTTGGTCTGTAGATTAACTGGGATACTTACTGGCCTTGACTCATGCATGTGAAATCTCTCCACAACCTTCTGCAAATACTGTTTCTGTGAGAGCCAAAGTGTTCCAGTCTTCCTTCTTCTAATGATGTCCATTCCCAGAATCTTCCTTGCTTCCCTAAGATCCTTCATGTCAAATTCTGAACTCAATCTTCCCTTTAGCTGTTGTATCTTATCCATACTCTTACTTATCATCCACATATAACAACAGAAATACTTGTTCAAATTTTGAACCTTTGTTAAAGTATACACATCTGTCATATAAGCTTCTTATAAAACCTGCATTGATCATGAACTCATTGAACTTCTTATTCCACTGCCTTGGACTCTGCTTCAATCCATAAAGTGATTTCCTGAGAAAACAAACCTTCTCTTCATTTCCTAGAATCAGAAAGCCCTCAGGTTGCTTCATGAATATTCTTTCAATTAGATCACTATGCAGGAATGCTGTCTTAACATCTAACTGTTGTAGTTCCATGTCTTCTTGAGTAACCTTTGATAGGAGTAGCCTAATAGAACAATGCTTCACCACTGGAGAAAATACCTCATTATAATCAATGCCTTCTCTTTGTGTAAAGCCCCTAGCCACCAGCCTTGCCTTGTATCTGATTTTATCAGCCTTTCCAACTTCCACCTTCTTCTTGTAGATCCATTTTGAGCTGACTAGCTTCTGCCTCTTTGGTTTGTCTACAAGCTTCCAGGTTTGATTCCTCTCTAGAGATTCCATTTCCTCCATCATGGCCCCTATCCAGTGTTCGCTTTCACTGCAATTTATTGCTTCCTTGAAACTGCTTGGCTCTTGAAACTCCAAGTCTTCTGCTATACTTAATGCATAATAGACACTTCCAGCTTGTCCATAGAAATCAGGCCTGTGGATTTATCTTCTTGGTTTGTCTCTACCAATGCTATACGTTCTGAGATTTGAAATCTCAGTTTGGCCTTCATCATCTTCTGATGAACTGTCATCTTCAGATTGAGCTTGAGCATCCTTCTCTGGTGGTTTCTGTTCCTCAGTAGGCTCCACCTAAATAGAAATTCTTTCAGATTCCACAGCACCATCAGCTTCTTCTTGACTTCCAGTAGAGTTATATCCCATCACATCCTCATTGAATCTTACATCTCTACTTGTCAAGAGCTTCTGGTTTCCCTGTTCCAAGTACCATAACCTGTAGCCTTTTATGCCCTCAGGATATCCTAGGAATACACACCTCTGCGCTCTTGCATCAAGTTTGTCTTGCCTAATGTGAGCATAGGCCAGACAACCAAACACTCTCAAATCATTGTAGTTTGGTACCTTTCCACTCCAAACTTCTTCTGGAGTCTTAAATCCTAGAGTTGATGATGGTGATCTGTTTATCAAATAGCATGTAGTATTTAGTGTTTCTCCCCAGAAAGATTTGGGTAATCCAGTATCAATCAGCATACATCTCACTCTCTCAAGCACAGTCCTGTTAAACCTTTCAGCAACCCCATTTTGTTGAGGGTTTAATGGGACAGTTATGTGCCTTGTGATGCCCTTATCTTCACAAAACCCTGTGAATTCAGTGGATAGATATTCCAAGCCATTATCAGTCCTAAGATGTTTCAATTTCTTCCCTCTTAGATTCTCCACCTGGTTCAACCATGTTTTAAACTTAAGGAATGCATCACTCTTGTTCCTTAAGACATATACCCATATTTTTCTGCTGTAATCATCAATGATGGAGATGAAATACCTTCCTCCTCCATGTGTCTCTGTTCTTGAAGGCCCCCATATATCAGAGTGTACATAATCAAGTGGTTCTTGAGTAGAATGTATCCCTTTAGCATAAGGCAGCTTATTGGCCTTTCCTAGAGCACATTTGTCACAGAACTCAAGTGTTCTATTTCCCATTTCACCAATGATGCCCCTCTTTGATAGCTCCTTCAATCCTTTCTCTCCAATATGACCCAGTCTTTTATGCCACTTCATGACATCTTCTCTACTTATCACAGATTCAACACAACCTATCACAGGGGATCCAATTAGAATAAACAGGCCATTGTGTTGCCTTCCTTTGATTACCAGCTTGTTGTGTTTAGTGATATGAAGATAACCATCTATGGAGTTGAACTGACAGCCATTTGCCACAAGAGATCCAAGGGATAGGAGGTTTCTTTTCAGGCCAAGAACATACCTCACTTGAGAAATGGTCCTGATGACTCCATCATACATTTTTATCTGAACTGATCCTGTGCATTTAACTCTGCAGGAGTGATCATTTCCCAGTAATACACATCCACCATCTTCTTTCTGTAAATCCTTGAACCAGGATTCATTGGGACACATGTGGAATGAACAACCCGTATCAAGAACCCATTCCTTTTCCATCTTTGTGTCTGTGATGTTTAAAACTTCAGGGGTGTCTTCTTGATGCTCAGTCACAGCTACTTCTGCCCTCTGATATTCCTGTTTCTTCTTCTTTTGTGGACAATCCTTCTTCAAATGTCCAGCTTGCTTGTTTTTGAAACACTTTCTGGTTTCAACCCAGTCTCCCTGTTTCTTTGCATTCTATGTTCTAGATTTGTTATCTTTGAATCCCTGGAACTTCTTCTTTTGATAGTTCTTTTTGACCTTAATGTTCAAACCTTCTCCAACCTGTGCAGAGCCCTTTTCTCCCTGATTTTGAAAACACTTTGTCTTCAATGCTGAGAGGATAGATTCATAACTGATTTTTCCATCCCTTCCAAACATTAATGCATCCTTGAAGCTTTCCATAGACTTTTGAAGAACATTCAACACCATCAGAGCCTTATCATCATCCTCCAAGTTCACCCTCAGATCTTCTAACTCTTCAATCATCTTGACAAACTCATCAAGTTGATCAGAAATGACCTTATCATCAGTGATTTTGAAAGACATCAATTTCTGCTTCAGAAATAGTTTGTTTGATATTGACTTTGATTGATAAAGTTCTTCCATTTTCCCCATGCCTCCACTGCATTCTTACACCTTGATATCTCCCTCAAGGGTTTATCACCCAAATAGAGGAATATAAGACTCAAAGCCTTCTTATCCACTTCTGGAAACTTTGATTTCTCAGCATCAGACCATTGATCAACAAGAAGAAGTGCAGAGTCTAGCCCATTTTGAACCAATACAACATTCATTTTGATTTTCCAAAGTGAGAAGTCATTCTTACCTGAAAACTTCTCCACATCCATCTTCACTCCAGCCATTCTCTCTTCCTCTTTGAATGTGTGTGCAAGGTTCCCACAGACGGCGCCACTTGTTAGGAAATGAAACTCTTACAACACACACAAACAAGCTCAAACCAAGAAAGAATGAAAACAAACAAGAATTCGGCCAAACAGAAACCGAACGCAAAACAGAAACTGAAATGAAGAACACAAGGTTTTTACGTGGTTCAATCAATGTGATCTACATCCACGGAGGCTCTATACACCTCAATTCACTCCACCAACCAATCAATTACAAGAAATAATCCAGAAAACTAGAAACCCCAATTCACAAGCCGAATTGAGCTTAAGAACCCTAGCTTCCTAATTCTAAAAATTGAGAAGTGTTTACAGAGGGAAAATAACGTGTATCAACTGGCAACTACTAGTGGATCCAATGTATATAAAGGTCTAAGCTCGAATCAAGAAGCATCAGGAGTTGTAACCAATTCAGTGTCAACTGCACAAAGCTGTTAGACGGACCTTTCACAACGGTTTTACATGCAACGGTCCTAAACCGTTGCATAAAGCAGTTATAACCGTTTCGACCCCGGTTCCTTCTTAACCTTCAAAACTGATCTAGTTAAAACCCGGTTCTCTAGCCCGGTTCTTCCCACCCTGAACCCCGTTCCTGATTCCTCACAACCTCTACTACAAACTATGGTCACTTGATGAAATTGAACTGATACCTACACAACTATTAGCTCATATTTGCTTGATTTGTTTTCCAAGCTTGTGTGAAATCGAATCTCGGAAATCTCTTCCTATTGATTGGTTCCCTCGTTTATATTTATGTGCATTATGTTATTTAGTATAATTACATCTTGTATATTCGTTTTTCCTAACTTACTAAAAAGTGCTTAAGCCGACTCTCATGGATAATCTCTTGATGGTTCAAAAATGTTTTATACCACCTATTGTCACAAGCTGTACATTTAGGGTTTCAGAGAGTCAATTTAATCCTAATGATTTAGAGCGATTTTTGGGACACATTCATAGGCCAGGCCCGCAAAATCCCCAAAGACAATAAAGGATGTTGGAGACCTTTATTTCAACGGCAGGCAAACTGTACATTTTTCAGGGAATGTACATACCTCAAAGGGCACAAGTATCTTGAGGAAGTTCAAAAACAAAGGAGACACAAAGGGATACAAGAGAAAGCTCAGCCAAAGGCACTCTTGAGTGGCATAGAAGCAACAAAGGCGATTTCATTGCCTCAAGGGAACCTAAATAGTGTGTAGATTCAGATTATTATCACACGGTACTTGATTTTGAAATCTACATCCTAAGATAGTTTTTTATTATTAGTTAATCCCTGTTATTTTATTAATCGTTTGTTTAGTGACATTAGTTAATTTAGATATTCTGATGCTATTTTTTTAGGTTCTAGGTACTTAGTAAGTAGGTAACCACCATAAATCATCTATTCGACCCCCTAGATGGTTTAGTACTATGATCACTGTAGTGATTTAGTGACATCAACTCTTATGCTACTTTGCATTTACCATTATTATTCAACTCACTATGTTTTCAAACCCTCGTACCAAGAAGAAGTAAAAGCAGCACGATTTTCTATGATCTAGGTCCTAATTCGAACATGTTTTAAAAAATTGACTACTCTAAATAACTTGATGAGTCACTTAGAGTGGGGGGAGGGGGGGGGGGGGGGTAGTTGATGTGTATTAGATATTGGTCTGGTGACCACTCAGTGAAGGATCCTAGCGCCGTGGTAGGATACAAATGACACGTACTGAAGAGTCAACACTAGACATCACCTTATTAATAATGTTCGTTCAGTGTCACCCTTGCTAGAATGACTCAGTTTTGAAGACAACTACGATGATCGGTCCGAGGGCCAGATTGGCCCATTATCAGGTCCATTTCTGCAACTCATTATAGCTGATGAACTGTTAAGGAAATTTTTCTAGTTTCTAGCATCGCCAGCTCAGCTCCAATCTTGAACTAGGGAATTCAATGCTTGATTTTCATAGGGGCTTTAGGTCCATTAGGTTATCCTTTAGTATGACCTATTATAAAAAATGAACCATATTCTTACAATATTGCTATTATGCCCTCAAGTATAAAACACCTATATATGCTCCATCTCTACGAGGTAAGACATGTTCTTCTTCTTTCACCTTTACATTTTCATCTATTCTCTCAAAACCTTGTCTGACTTGGGCGTCGGAGTCCCAACACCGGAGGCCTCTTCGATGTGTTCTTTGTAGGTGTCAACGAATCAAGATAGGAGGACACTGCACCTGAAAGAGATCTAATTTTCTTGTAAAGGTTCTTGGGTAGATCGTTTCGGGATTCATTAGTGTAAACAGAGAAGGAGTCAAGGGCGACTAAGGGTGGCAGCCTCCCTTCAACTTTCCTGCAGAAGCATAACCATAACGTGAATGGATTCCAAGCTAGGAAGAAAGTATGTAACGGAGAAAATTGCTCACTTCTGATTTATGAAGGCACATGTCGAAATTTATCACATAAGATAGTTGTGAAACAATCCATGATCTAATGAACTCATTGCACATATTGTGAGGATCATAGTCAAGCAACCCTTTGCGATGGTTGAGAAAAATCAATTGAGACTTAAAGTATCTCATAATGTCGCAAAATTATGTGCATATCAAGATATTACTTTTAGAGCTCGTGATGAAAGTCCGGATTCTAATAATTGGGGAAATTTCATAGAAATTATAAGTCATTCAACTTCTTATAGTAATGAGGTGGGGTCGTTGTCTTGGAAAATGCTCCTCAAAATGCTTCTTATACTTCTCCACATATTCAAAGGAGATTTAATCAGTTTATGCCAGTGGAATTCGAAGATTCATCGGAGAAGAAAATGGTGATGCCAAGTATTACATTATTTTTTATGAATCTCGAGATAATTAAAAAAGGAAGCAAATAGATATTGTGTTAAGATTTGTGGATAATGATGGTTTATTCGTGAGAGGCTTCTTGGTATAGTTCATCTGGAAGATACCAAAGCTACTACTTTAGAAAGAGACATTCCTATAGTTCTTTCTCACAATAATCTTATCATACAAAACATCCGGTGACAAGTTTATGATTATGCTAGTACTATGCGAGGAGAATGGAACAATTTACATGCTTTCTTTTTGAATGAGTGTTCATATGCATACTATGTTCATCACTTTGCTGATCGACTCCAGTTAATCTTAGTAGAAATCGCTCAAAGTGTTATACCAGTTGAGAATTTCTTTTCACATGTGACTGTTATTATGAATTTAGTGGATTCTTCTTTTGAATGTCATGATCAACTACAAAGTGTTCAGGCCATCCAAATTGCAAAATTAACTTCCACAAATGAACTTGAGACTGGGAGAGGAAAAAATTAAATTGGAAGTGTGCAATGTCCGGGGGATACATGATAGGGCTCTCATCTTAGGTCTCCACAGTGTACGCAATATGTTTAAGTCCATCCTTCTTATTCTAAAAGTGATCCTCAGTGAGAAAAAAAATTTGGCTTCTAGAGCCACAACTGATGGAGCATATTATATGATGACATCATTTGAGTCTTTGTTTATCTGGTATTTCATGATTGAGCTAATTGAGATGACAGATGATCTTTGTGGGATTCTAAAATGCAAAAACCAAGAAATTGTCAATGCAATATATGTAGTTCTTAACACAAAAGAACTTATTCAGAGATAGATAATGGATATGATCAATTTCTTGATGACGTGGGGAGTTTTTGTGGGAAGTCTGAGATACTTGACCCGGATATGAATGTTCAACATTGTTCAGGTAGAGGGTGGGTTCTCGAAGGTAGCCCCTTTACTTTGGGACATCATTATCGATTTAATATTTTCCATGGAAACACTTGACTCTATGCTTCTGGAGATGAAAATTTGATGTAATGATGATGTCATTAAACTGCTTAGGCTCAGCATAGTTTTGGATCCGAGAAATGGATACAAATCTTTCAACATTGATAATATTTGTGAACTAAAGGAGAAGCTCTGTCATGGTGATTTCACTAGCTAAGAGAAATTACATACACTACAACATAAATGACTTTATGTAACATTTCGTTTGTAACACTTTTAAAATTTTGACTTTTATGTAACACTTTTGTAACATTTATGAATATGTAACGCTTTTATGTAACACTTTTGTAACATCTGCGAATATGTAACACTTTCGTGTAACACTTTTAGAATATATAACGCTTTGAACGTAACACTTTTAAATTGTAACACATTTAGGTAGCACTTTTAAATAAGTAACACTTTTTACGCAACACTTTTGAATAAGTAACACTTTTATGTAACACTTATAAATAAGTAACACTTGTAAATAATAAAATTATTTATTTTATTTTAAACTAATTAAATATTTGTAGATTATTTTTCTTATGTGACTTTTATTTTTATTTTTCTCATGTGTTACATCTTAATTATCACAACAGAATACCTGTAACATAAGTGGTGAAAATGATCGACTCATACCTACAAAAATAACAATTTATTAGAGCACCTAAAGATTTACTTATTCGTTAAGAATAAATTAAATTTTATTTGTGACTTATTTGTGGTTTTACTAAACAATTACAAAATAGACTTGTAGCTTTAAGAATTTGAATACATTTCTTAAGTGTGAGAACCTAGACTTGGGACATTTGGTCATGTATCTTCATGTTTGTAAGTTTATTTTTTTATTTAAAATCTATAAAACACAACAATGAAGGTGTCTTAATACATAAAATTATGGTAATTAAAATTAATAATAATGTCTTAAGATTTATATACAATAACTAGATGTATAAAATTAATGTGATATAAAATAAATTTTATATATATATATATATAAGTGGGTGAAAATGAAAAAAAAAAAAAATGGAAACATTGTGTCAAATTGATATGAATAACCTAAATAAAATTAAGTTAGATTGTAGTTTGATGAAAACTTAATTTTGAGTGTATTTTATTGATGTTACAATAAAATCTTGTGTATATATTATTTTTCTTACAAAAAATACTAAAAAGTTATTGTAGCCTAGTGGTTAAGGCTTTGCACTTAAGCTCCTCCAATCTAGCAAGCTAGGTTCGAAACCCAGCAATGACAATTTTTTTATTTTTTCCTTCAATTAAAAGTGTTACATAAAGGAGGTTATATGTAACATTTTTTTAGTGTTACCATAAAGTGTTACAATTTAAAATCTAATGTAACACTTATTAAAAGTGTTACTAAAGATCATCAAAAGTGTTACATTAGACTTTAGGTAGCACCGACAAGTGTAACACCAATAAAGTGTTACCTAAAGTCTATAGTAACATATTTTAGTATATATGTAACACTTTTTGGGTGTTACATTAGCTCATTTATGTTGTAGTGATATGAAGTATCAATTGGAACATATGAACTTGATATTAGAGGCAATGAGCTTTCCATAAGGTATCAACACTTCCAGAGTTGTGTCAATTGTTGTCTAGACCGGTAAGACAATGAGTTACTACCTTGTTGATAGATCAATTAGACTTACTTTGGCAATTCTGGTTTCTACTGCAACAATCGAGCGTGCATTCTCATCTATGAAGATTGTCAAGGCAAGATTGTGAAACAAAACGGAGGACAACTTTTTGGCTAGTTCATTACTTATGTACATCGAGAAAGAAATTGCTAAAAAGTTTGATGTTGATTCAAGTACTGATGAGTTGGATGATATGAAGACACGGTGAGTACAACTTAAACTCTTTAATCTTGATAAGGTTACTGTACCTTATGTTTTATATTGCTCAAGTTTTTTTTTTTACATTTTTAACATTTTTATAGTTATTTCATATAGTAAATTTACAAATACGAGACACTAATATTTTTCCTATAATTTTTTAGAGTTGATCCATATTATTGGAGACTGATAGGGATTGTTCTTGATATATATAAGTGAGTATTTCAAATATAATAGGTATATAATATTTTGTATCGTAAATGAGCATTTCAAGTGTAATAGGTATATAATATGATAAGAATATGTGTTGATATTAGTTTTTTCTTTTTCAATGTTGATAATTTGGATTTTAAGGCTTCCCTCCCTGAAAAGTCTGGCTTTTCGTCCCAAAGTATAAAGATATATGGTGTATCAACTCGAACTTAGCGACTTTAAGGAATGGGAAATATTCTCGGTTGAATCAATCATTTATTCAATATTGTTTTGATATTACGTAGCTATTCATCCAACACAGTTAAATATTATGGTATTAGAGCTATGCCGGTAAGTTTATTATTTAGTCATATATATATAGATTGTTTCTAAGGCTCATGTAATTATCCAAGTAATGTTAATTATAATACAATAATTAGATTCTTGTAGTAGTAGTACTGCACTATAATAACTCTTTAAATACCTACTTGAATATGAGTGAACTATAACCTTAACTTTTTTGTTTTAATGTCATTTTAACTTTTGTACGATATTCATAAATACTTTTTCTTCAAATTTATTTCATACCACCTTTATAATTATTCCTAAAATATCTCTAATTATCTATCCTAGCTATCATATCTACATAATCTTTTTGAGGAATTATTTATTCATCACCTATACCATTTAATTTTTTTATCTAAACCTAAAATGATACTACCTCCGTTTTTTTTAAGATGTTCTTTTAGGTTTGGATAAGAAAATTAAGAAATATGAAAAATAGACAAATAAGCCCCTTACTAAATCATATAGATATGGTAGGTTAGATAATTTAGAGTTTTTTTAGGAATAATTATAGGGGTATTATTGAAAAAAATATGGAAAAAAAGCTAAAAGAACAACTATTTATAAATTAAGTATAAAAGCTAAAAAACATCTAAAAAAAACGGAGATAGTATATAAAAAAGGCGGAGGTACTACATAAGTTTAGGACAGATTGGGATAGTTTGCGGGCATCGGCAACGTATTTCAGGTAAATAAAATATGACAAAAGAATGTAAAAAATCGTCTTACAAAGAGTTTGTTAAAAATAATATTTTCATCTGGAAAAATATTTATTTATTGGAAGGAAATAATACTCTTTCCAGAAAGTATTAATTTCGTTTGCAAAAAATAAAAATATGTTTTTGAAAAAGAATGATATTATCCTAAAAATAACTTAATTTTTTTAAAAAATAATAATATTTTTACCTGACAATTATTAAATTGGTACTTCTATTTTCCTTTTTAAGAGTGTTTTCGGTATTTAAGTGGACGGAAGAAGAGCGAGTTTGAATCTTTGATCTTAACCATAAGTTGGTGAAGTTGAAGTATACACCACTATACTATCAAGGTGTGGCTCAAATTGATATTTTTTAATAGAGCAAAAACATTATACTCCCTCCATTCTAAAATAGATGATGTTTTAGAAAAAAACAGAATAATTAAGAAACAAATATATTACCAAATATAACCCCTAAAATTTGTGCAGATAAGATTTAATGATATCAAATTTGAGTGAAAGGTTGAAAAGTCAAAGATATTTTTAAATTTACATGGGGGTAAAATAGTGAGAAATGGTAAAAAAGACCTAAAACATCAATTATTCTGAAATTTGTTTAAGAAGCTAAAACATCAACTATTTTGGAACAGAGGGAGTACTTTTTAAGATGGGAAAAAAAGAATGCTCTTTTGAAGAAAATGACATTTTGTCTGACATAGCTATCCAATAAAAGTAACAATGAAATCGATTATAATTCGGTTGGTAGAGTATCTTGTAATTTTTTCCTTTTTATTATGGTGGATCCAATATAATGTAACTTATGTAACCATAAAATATTATTTGTCTTACCAAATCATAATTTTAGTTAAACAAGTTATACTTTATCAAATCCGTCACAAGAAGTAAAAAGTTACCACATCGAATCAGCAAAAAAAAAAAAAAAAAAAAAAAAAAAAAAAGAGTTACAAATTATTACGTTTCGATAATAAAATTATACTCTTTGATTATAAAAGTTATACTATATCGAATACACCACGACAAAATGAAAAAATATAATTTAAAGAATTAAAAAATTATACTTTTCAGGTAATACTATTAAGATAACATATATAATGTTTTTTTTAGTAAAACGATAGTATGTATATCTGACGAATGTTTTTTTAGTAAAACGGTAGTATGTATATCTGACGATGAATTATGTCAAAACAAGGTAAATAATTAAAGGTAGTAAACAAAAGTCAAACAAAATAATAATAATAAAATGAATACAAAATTACGAAAATAAAAAAATAAACAAGAAACAAAAAGAATCGAAAATTAATAATAGAGAAACATTTATAACTTTTAATCTATTAATAAAATTATAGTTAATTTAAAATAATAAAATAAATATATGTAACTAATTAAATTGGTGAACATATATAATGTTAAGTTAATTCATTAAATAAATTTATAAAACTAATTAAATTGGAAAACATATATATAATAAATCAGTACAAATTTTTTGACGTTGAAAAAAGATTACTTGAATTGTTTGAAATGAACACAAAAGTGATAGAGTAGAGCTTAAACATTCTTAATTAATGAATAAAATTAATTAACAATAAAAATCACACAAATCTGGCACACATAATATTGTAAAAGAACTAAAGATAAAAAAATCAACAAAAAATGGTATCACCAAGTAATGAACGTGTGACCTTTTAATACCTGCACCCAGGCCCCTACCAATTGCACTACAAGCGAGTAACATATGCTTTTAATGTCGTTATGTGTGTATATATATTAAACTACGGAAGAACAGGAAAAATAACACACATTGTGACCCGCGTGGGTCACGGGTTATGAATGCGGGCGCGGATTTGGGCAGAATGCACCTAAGTTTTTGCCTTATATTAAAGGAGCATTTTGTATTCCTTAGTAATTTATATTGTGTTTTTTTAATTTACAAAAATATTTTGAGTCCAAATATGTTCTTATGACTAGATGTATTACTATTGATTTACTGAAAATATAGGCTTCAAAGTTATTAAAATTTGTTTTAATTAACAAAGTATTCATTCTAAGGTGTTATCCTTATTTTTTTTAGAATATATTACTTCTAAATTGGGAATTAGAAAAAAAGATTAAATAAAAAATAAAAGTAAAAGTACTAAAGAAAGTCTCACATTTTGCAAAAACTATAGGGGTATTATTTGCGATATATTCATGTATATTGCTACATTTTGAGAATCTCGGGTATTAATCGTACTTTCGCTTTTTTTAATACAAATTCTGATGGAGTGGAGTTGGTGGGAATCGATCCATCAAAAATTAAAAAATAAGAAATATATTGTTCGAGTAATTGTTTGGTTGAATATACTTTTTACTAAATGAACTTATACTTTTAAAAAAGACAATATATACTATAAGAGAACAATAAATATATTGTACACTGGAAAATAAATATATAGATAGTATACAAAAAAAATAAATTATACCGTTACTAATAAATTTATACTATTAGACAATATAATATATACTATAAGAAAATTGTAAATATACGATTGTTGATACGCAAATTTCGTATCCAATTAAAATGCGCCACATTATAAAATATATGTTGAATATCAATTTTATATTGATTATTTTTTATATTAGGAATTGGATAAATAAAATTCCTAAGTTAAATAGTCAATTTAATTGGCGATTTACTATATATTTTATTGACCAATGAGAAGCCGCCACGTGTCAAGATGATTCAGATATTACTAAATTAAATTAAATTAATTTAGTAATTATCCAAGAAGATGAGGATAAACATCAAGTCATGCTGGACTAATCAGAATGCTCCATGTGTCAAGTTGTTGCAGTAATTATAAAATTAAATACAATTAATTTAATAATTATCTTATGATAATGATATTATGAAGAACCAATCATATCGCTCCGTTCAGACTCAAGCCCATTAGGGTTTTCTCCATCCTACCACTATAAATAGGGCCTCATTCTCCACCAAAATCACAACAACACAAGTCAAGAAGTGAAGACACAAGTTCAGAGCTTCAAGAAGTTGGAAGAACTCCAAGAAATCCAGAAGACTTAAAGCACTTGAAGATTTGAAGACGTTCTTGAAGATTCGCGAAGACATTCTTCAAGATTCCAAGACGTTCTTCGTCAAAATCATCAAGAAGCAGCGTTCGATCCGGAATCAAGCCGTTCGACTTTCGGACAACGTTATTGAAGAACAACTCAAGCGGCGGAGAAGATCAAGAAGAAGATTTCACTCCAAATAATCAAATTCAAAGAAGATATTCGAAGAGAAGAATCAGAGGATTGAAGAATAGAGATTGTAACCTACAAAGTTCTACAAAGTTCTTCATTTAATCCAATTGGAATTAATTTGTACAAGTATTTTGTGTTTGTTAATTTAAAACGCAAAATTTGTTGTTACAAATTTGGCACGTCCAATGGGACATCTCTACCTCTCATCTCTTCTCCTCAACCAACAACTGACGATAGTGTTATGGCGCCTCATAAGATCATGCTGACGAAGATCGCTCCAACAAACTCTCCAACTGCAAATGTCAATATTATCACAAAGCATGTCCAAGACACTACAATCACAATCGTCATCTCTTGAAGCTGTTGAGAAGGATCCGAAGCAGCTCGCCGCTAACACCGTAAATGAGGACAACGACTCTACATGCTCTACTCCTCACTCTTCCTCAAGTTCAGAAGTAGCACACATCATGACAACGAACGTTTCAACTCTTGAAGAACAACTTGCAAGTCTAACTAAAGCCATTGAAAGACTTACAAAACATGTCCAAGAGCAGGACTTGAAGATTGAAAACCTGAGGAGCAAGATTGACAACTGCAATACAAGTCATGCTCAGGGGAAAGAACCAACTGAAAATCAAGGCGACGTTGAAATGACTGCAAAACGCGATGTCATTGACAAGGAAACGCCTCTAGAAGAGATTCAAGTATCACTTGGTGAAACAATTTGTTCGATCTCTGAAGGGCAATGCATTTGATTGGTACACCCTTGGATGCAAACTCCATTGACAGTTGGGATCAATTAGAACAACAGTTCCTCAATCGTTTCTATAGTACTCGAAGAACCGTCAGCATGATTGAGATGACCAGCACGCGGCAATGGAAAGAGGAGGCCGTAGTTGACTACATCAACCGATGGAGGAATCTGAGCCTCAATTGCAAAGATCGTTTGTCAGAAGCTTCCGCGATTGAAATGTGTACTCAAGGAATGCAATGGGGTCTTCGGTACATCCTCCAAGGAATTCGGCCAAGGACATTTGAAGAACTAGCAACAAGAGTGCATGATTTGGAGCTATGTATGGCTAAAGTTGGAGTCGATGGACCCCCGATTCACGAGTCTCATAAGTTCAACAATGGGGGCAAGTCTTTCGCCAAAAATCAAAATAGAGACTCCATGATTGTTAGTGCAATGTCCATCAAGTTTCGAAGAAGCAATGATGCCACGGGAAAGAATGTCCCTCAAGATAGGGAGCAAAGGAAATTAACTTTGAAGGAGAAGCAGCAAAAGACTTATCCGTTCTTGGACTCCGATGTCTCTGGAATATTCGATGATTTGATCAAAGAAGATCTCATCAAGTTGCTAGAAATGAAGCGGCCTGAAGAAGCTGGACAAACTGATGACCCAAAATACTGCAAGTACCATCGCTTGATAGGCCATCCAATCCAGGATTGCTTCATATTCAAGGACAAGGTCATGCAGTTAGCCCGACAAGGGAAAATAATTTTAGATGAAGGCAAACAACAACAAACCTTACAACTATCTTGGAAGATAATGGCCTTAGTGACACTCCATGCTACATGACGGACAAACAAGGAAGCAAATACAAAGATATACATGTGGAAGAGGAAGATATTGAAAAGACCCTACTTGAGCTTAAACATGGTGTACGAATCGGTCCCTTAAACGGGGATTTCTTGAATTTCACTTGAGCCTGATGCAAAAAAAAAAAAAAAAAAAAAAAGAAGAACAACTTCTGGCCCGCATGAGGATAAACTGTGCACGACGACCACCAAAGGTAAAGTATATGGTTAAAATGCAACCCCACTTTGGCTAAAGTGGTTAAAGAATAGTTACTCCTGGCCCGCATGAGTATAAACTGAGCACGGCAACCCCCCCCCCCCCCCCCCCCCCCCCCCAAAAAAAACAAAATACAAAGTGAAAATTTGAACTATGTTATGACTTGATCCCTCTCACCGGGGTACGTAGGCAGCTTAGAAATATTGTAAGTTCAGTCTAAATTGTGTTTCCCTCTCTGAAGTTGCTCCAAATTTAGAGATCCAAGCTCCAAGTCTGTCAAGTTATTTGATTTCCTCAAATTGGGTCGTTAACCACAGTTTCAGATGAATCTGCGTTTCGAAGTAAAATATGTCAAATTCGTCCAACCCCCCTATGTTGAAGATTCAACTTCCAAATTCAAGAACTCATTGGTATGAGTATAAACTACCAACAAATTTCAAAAGGCAAGTTCAAGTTCAAGGCTCCTAGACACGAGTTTAAAAGGTTTTCAAGTCCAAATTCAAGAACTCCTTAATATGAGTATAAACTATCTACAAATCCAAATAAAAATCCAAGTGAAGAACTCCTTGATACGAGTATAAACTATCTGCAAGTCCAAATTCAAGTCCAAATGAAGAACTCCTTGATACGAGTATAAACTATCGACGAAGCCAAATTCAAGTCCAAATGATGAACTCCTTGATACAAGTATAAACTATCTATGAATCCAAATTCAAGTCCAAATCCAAGTCCAAATTCAAGAACTCTTTGATGCGAGTATAAAAATGTCGATATGTCCGAAGAAATCCCGAAAGTCAGTTCGAGACTTATCCACTCCAAGACACATCGTCCGTGAACTAGTCTCGAGGGGGCATTTGTTGATACGCAAATTTCGTATCCAATTAAAATGCGTCACATTATAAAATATATGTTGAATATCAATTTTATATTGATTATTTTTAATATTAGGAATTGGATAAATAAAATTCTTAAGTTAAATAGTCAATTTAATTGGTGATTTACTATATATTTTATTGACCAATGTGAAGCCGCCACGTGTCAAGATGATGCAGATATTACTAAATTAAATTAAATTAATTTAGTAATTATCCAAGAAGATGAGGATAAACATCAAGTCATGCTGGACCAATCAGAATGCTCCATGTGTCAGTTGTTGCAGTAATTATTAAATTAAATACAATTAATTTAATAATTATCTTATGGATAATGATATTATGAAGAACCAATCATATCGCTCCGTTCAGACTCAAACCCATTAGGGTTTTCTCCATCCTACCACTATAAATAGGGGCTCATTCTCCACCAAAATCACAACAACACAAGTCAAGAAGTGAAGACACAAGTTCAGAGCTTCAAGAAGTTGGAAGAACTCCAAGAAATCCAGAAGACTTAAAGCACTTGAAGATTTGAAGACGTTCTTGAAGATTCGCGAAGACATTCTTCAAGATTCCAAGACGTTCTTCGTCAAAATCATCAAGAAGCAGCGTTCGATCCGGAATCAAGCCGTTTGACTTTCGGACAACGTTATTGAAGAACAACTCAAGCGGCGGAGAAGATCAAGAAGAAGATTTCACTCCAAATAATCAAATTCAAAGAAGATATTCGAAGAGAAGAATCAGAGGATAGAAGAATAGAGATTGTAACCTACAAAGTTCTACAAAGTTCTTCATTTAATCCAACTGGAATTAATTTGTACAAGTATTTTGTGTTTGTTAATTTAAAACACAAAATTTGTTGTTACAACTATTACCTGGAAAAATAATTATGGAGTAATATACAAAGAACAAATAGTTGTACCATAAATTGTAAATAGTGTATTACTAAATAAACTCATACTTTTAAGCAAACTAATATATTATAAGGGGAAAATAAATTTATTGTAACTAATAAATTTATATTGTTAGACGACATTTTAAATACTATAAGCAAATTGTAAAGAGTACTATAACCTGAAAAAATAATTATAGAGTAATATACAAAGAATAAATGGTTATACTGTAATCTATAAACAATGTATTGCCTAATAAGCTTATATTTTTAAGCAAGCTAATATATACTATAAGGAAAAAATAATTATACTGCAAGTAGGAAAAATAAATATACTGTAACTAATAAATTTATACTATTAGGGAACATAGTATATATTATAAGCAAACTGTAAATATACTATAACCTGGAAAACTAATTATAGAGTAATATAAAAAGAATAATAAATAATGTATTACTAAATAAACTTATACTTTTAAGCAAGTTAATATATATTATAAGGAACAATAATTATACTGTAAGGTGGAAATAGTAAAATTTGTTTATTCAAATAGTAAAACTTATAAATCAAAAGAAAAAATATAGAAAAAAGAAAAATAAAATTAAAATAAAATTTATTAAAAAGTAATTGAAAAGAAATAAATTTATTTTACTTATTAAATTTAAAATATTTATTTACTAATTTTTATTATTAATTTTATAAGTTAAATGTTAAAAAAAAAACTAATAAAATATAAATACATAAAAATTTGTAAATCAAAAGTAAAATAAAATTATTCAATTAATTAATTTACTGATATACTAAGTTATAATAAAGTTATCAATTTATTTAGTTATTTAATTAATTAATATTATATGCTAATTCTATTATCAACTTATATAGTATTCAATTCCAAAAATATTATTAATTTATACATAAATACAACTAACTAAATAAATATTACAGATAACTAAATTAATTAATATTTACGTTTCTGTATATGTATATTAGAGTTAAATGCAAAACACAAATGAAAATACCTAACTGAGATTCGAACACAAGACCCACCCACTTGCTCAGGTTTCTCCCAGTAGGTGAAACGTCGCTGGGCGAAAGAAGGTTTCCTTTAAATATACAGCGCGTTTGGTATATAAGATATTGTCAACGCGCAAAACGGAAAAAAATTAATATTTGCTCCCATTTGACCCGAAAATTTTCCCGGGTCAATGGGGCGCGGATGCGAAAAACTATATGGCGGATCTGAGCGATTTATTTGAAGTCCACCCTTAAAAAAATAGAGGGCCTGTTTGTTTGATGTTGGGCTGATCCGTTGTGGATTCAGCCCAACTAAAAGTGTGTTTGTTAAGAGGTTTGTGGACAACCCTAGGCATATCCCACAAGCCGCCTTCACTCCCCCTCTCTCTCCTCTGTCATCTTCCCTGAAACGTCCCCTCCCCCTCTCTCTCCTCTCTCTTCTGCACACACACTTTACTCTCTTCAACCATATTCTCTCGTTTATTCTTCCATTTTTAGTGGGATTTTGAAAGATTTTGCTGCTCTTATTTATTTTGAAATGTGCAGATCTTGGGTTTGGGAAGGCTATAGGCTTCGCCGGTGGCAGGGAGTGTTATTGCCTCTGTCACCTCTCATCCACCCCTCACGAGCTCCGATTAATGACTACTTTGAAACTATTCTCCCTCTTTTGACAGAGATTCTCTGTTTCAAAAGATAGAAAGTGCTTTTTTTTTTTTTTTTTTTTTCCCTCCTGTAAGGTCTTAGATCTTCGTCTAGGAACGGATCTTGATTCGTGACTGTGTTACTGTGTACCTGTAATTACTGATGTGTAGTACTTATTAGGGTTGTGGTTTTGTTGTGTTGTTGCATGTCTATTTAAATCTCATTTTTAGGTGCTTGCCATGGATTCTCTCCTCTCTTTCACTAAGCACACACCCCACAATGGCCCTTATTTGCGTTGTTCTGTGAAGAAACAAGTGTTGTTGCCTTTTAGACAGCACACACTTTGCACGAAATCAGTTTTTCATTCATATTTTTTCCGTTCCCGAAAGATCCAAAAAAGTTGTTGCTGCTCTGTGTGCTCTTGTGAGGAATCTGTTGGAAGTCATTCACCTGATAATTTTCTGAATAAAAGGTGCCAAATTTATTTGTTTTGATTGTTTTTTTTTTTTTTTTTGTTAATACTTGTTGCGAGTTCAGAGATTTCATCTTGTTTTTTGTTCTGTTTAGAGTTGTGTTCCCTTGCTTTTATGTTCTATTTGTATCTTGCTTCTGTGTTGGATCTAGCTTACCTATTTTTATGATATGTTCCTGTTTGTGGGATTAGGTTTTGCATCTTGATGAGGTGCCTCCACCCATTGAGTGGAGGCATAAGTCAATCCCCCTTGATGCTTAGTCTGGAAAGTTTCTTCTATTTCTGTGTTCTTTGTTTGGATTTGGGACACTAAAGAGGTCCATTGCCTCAGTTTAAGGCACCTTATGATAGATAAATCCTCCTTTAGTTTCTGCTCTGTTTTTTTTTTTTTTTTTTTTTTTTGTGTTGCCGGATTGCTTGTTTCTGTCTCAATACTTGTGTCTATTGTGTGCCAAATTGTTTGTAAGTTTGTGTTGTTTGGTTATATGATTTGTCAATGGGGGATTGATTAGTACGATGCTTAACATTAGAGTAATGCTCAATAGATACTTGTTACGCAAATTAATTGCTTAACAAATTACGAGCATTACAACATTTTCGATGACAATACATCCATCTCCGGTTAAGTTTATGGGGTTATTTTGGCCACCCCTGGGACAAAGAATTCTACACAAGTGATGGTTTGTCGAAACATGTTTATTGGATAATCAACGAGAAAAAAATTGTATTTGTAAATGTTTCTGCCTAAAATGTTGTATAGTTTGCTAAGGTATCACCACTGTCTAGTGTTGTAATTTTTTTATTTTCTACTTTTTATTTTACTTGTGTAGTTGATAGTAATATTACACAATTATGTTCGGGACATAAATAGCTAAATAAATTTTTGATGCGCTTAAATTATCTCATATGATTCAAAATTTGTAAAACACAATTATATATAAGGATTAAGTCAAAATTGCGATTCCTAAGCATCTACAAAATTTAACATATGATTAAGATCCAATACAAAAAATCCACTTTAAATACTATGCAAGATAAATTGAGAATTGAAGAATTTTATATTACAAAAAATCGTTAATGGGTTAATTGAGTGGATGTGGAAAAGGAAAAATCGACAAAATTTATTCATGGGTTGTAATTTCCTAGCAGTTAATACTAAGGATTAAGTGAGAAAAAAAAAGGGGGTTCATAAGGACATTTTACATATAAAAAGTAATTTTTTACCCAAATATATGATAGATGTATGTATAATCGTGTAATTAAGGAGATGGAGAAACAAATAATTTTAAATTGTAATCAATTAGGGAGACGAAGAAAAAACAGTTTTAAATTGTAATCAATTAGGCTTCCGTACAATCGAAATAATTTTTGGTAGAATGAGTTAGGTGCTTATACTATATATAAAAAATTAAACATTGAGTGCAGTTTACATATAAAAATTGGTAAGAAAAATAGAAACAGAATATGTGATCGAGACAACACAAATACAAATATTCGGTTGCGAGAAAAATAGAATTTTTACAAAATCCTAATTTTAAGAAACGGTGAAAAAATGATCACTACAGTGGGTTCTTTAAATAATACCTTATAAAATTAGCAGAATCAAAATTATTGGTTAGAGTTCAACACGCTTGATTATTACAACATTCACGCTTAAATAAACACACCAATAATGTGGTCGATAAATCGGAGTTTTGAGATTAAAAAATCTAAACACCTACTTGTTCAGATGCCTCGTGGTGGGAGTTTTGTTGGACGGGGTAGGCACAGGTCAACACCAGCCGCTGTAAAGGCCGTGTGCACTCGGAACTCGGAGTCCGAGTTAATTCGTTTGTGCCATCTGGAGTGGAAAAAAGGTGGTCTAATGTCAGGTCGGTTTCTCCGACACTACGCTATAGCGCATAATGAATCGTCTCAATGGCCGGTATGAAGGGATAACATACACCGTCACAAACATAGAAAGTAAGTTGAAGAATTACAAGCGTTGTTGGCGCATGGTGCGAGAGAACAGATACAAATCCGGTGTTGAGTAGGACCCCGTCAAGGAGACGATTATTGCTGAGCAGGAGTATTTGGATGACCTTGCCAAAGTAATTTAACTTTTCTTTCAATAGCCCTTGAATATCGTTCAATAAACCTAAATTGTGCTATTAAAATGCTAACATATTAGACATTAACGGTAGTCGAATTTAATTGAATGCAACAAGCTGATGATTATCGTGGGTTTATCCAGAATGGTTGTCCCAACTGGGAGAAATGCGAGGACATGCGGCATACCTCGACTGCTTTAGGGTAGGAGACCTTTTCATCTGGCGCGGGTCTAAATGCCAAGAACGAGGCCGGTGGCGCGGGGCCTGAAAAGGCTGACTACAATGTGTTCAACTTTATGGGAGCCCAAGGTCCGACTGATGAAGCAGGTCCGTCACATGGTCGTGGACGAACACCAACCGCTATAGATGCGCGTGGCGCACATTTTGAAGCATGCGCTAGCTTCTCTTCATGGTCTTCGGGCAAGCGCGGGTCATTCGGGAGGAAGGAGGATATCAAGGCATGCATGGCTGAGATTAAACAATTAGCTCCCACACAGGATATCCGATTGGCCGGATACAGAGCTATCCGCAATGAGTTTACTCGTTTTGTGTGGATGAATATGGATGATGACGAGAAGATGCATTTCTTGATGACACTTTAGGCAAACGTTGTCTATTACTTGCTAGACATTGTGGTTGACATTTTAACTGTTTATGACATTGTTTCTACTATTTATTTTGAGTGAGACTTTTAATTGGCACCTGGATGCCGGTTGTAATTTTTTTTTTTCGATATCTTTAAGTTAAGCGTTGTTGTACCGTAAAACCTCTTGTCTAACTCAAACACCTAAGTCATATCCTCCTAATTAATCGTTAATGAACTTAATGTCAAAATTGTTATTTCCCGACAGCATGTCCCATTCAACCTCGGATGCTTCTGAAGCAAACACTGAAGAATCCCGCTCGTGTTCGAATAATTCCGAGGATGAAAGGGTTTCACATTTAGCGCTTAACGTCCTACTGCAAAATCCACTCATTATTCGTCAACCCAAAAACACGTCTATTCTCCAGGGGTTCGATTGGGTTGCAGAGTTGTTATATGGACACCCGGACAGATTTTACGATTAGGCCCGCATGACCAAGGATTGCTTCTTTGCCCTAGTCAATACTCTAGTGAACCGCGGCCTCTTGCCTAACTCGAGTAGTGCACATGTCTCGCCTATTGAATCGGTAATGATTTTTGTACGTATGGTTTGTATGCATCACCGCCATCGGGACGAGGATGAGCGTGTGCAACATTCCACACAGATGATTAACGTGCACTTTCATCGCGTGATGGAGGTAATGATCGCTTTAGGTGGTGATTGGATAAAAAAAAACCCTAATTATACAGGAGTCCCGCATAAGATTCTGATGGACGATCGTTTTTTTCCCATTCTTCGAGGTACTACTAATGTTTTTTTATAAAAATTGTTCATCACGTACGGTATAAACGAACTCGTCAAAAACATCATAACACTATGCAATTGAGCACACAATTTCAATTTGCTACAGGGTGTAGTGGGTGCCATTGATGGCACTTTAATTCCGGCAAGAGTGCCATCAGACCGAGACACGGGATGGATAACACGTAAAGGGACAAAGTGTCAGAATGTATGTGCTATAGTTGACTTTGCTATGTTTTTTACATACGTATATACCGGGTGGGAAGGAATCACTCACGATGCACGAGTATTGATGAAAGCTCTCGAACTAGACGAGTCCTTCAGCTGGCCACCAGATGGTAAATAAGAATTTTCTGGACATTCTCCACATATCCCTAATTATACGATAAAATTAATTACATTTGTTACGTTGACCAACCATCAATTCAACATTCTACATTTAGGTAGGTATTACTTGGCTGATGCCGGCTACACAAACTACGAGGCATTCTTAGCACTATACAGACAAAAGCGCTATAATATACCCGAGTTTCATGGTAACCCAAACCCTCTAGATAGGAAAGAGTTATTTAATCACAGACACTCGCAACTGAGAAATGTGATCGAGCGTGCATTTGGTTGCTTGAAGAGCCGTTGTCCGATATTGGCACACGGAATGCCCTGTTACCGAATCGGGAATCAGCCTAGGATTGTTGTAGCTTGTTGTGTCCTACACAATTTTGTAAAGGCATCTGGCCTACCAGACCCTATGTTGGAGCTGGATGTGCAGCACTACCATCCGGATGAACTAATATTCTCAAGGCCTTCATACTCCACTCCAGCAGCTATTCACGCGCAAAATGCAACAAGGGACGGGATCGCCCAAGCTATGTGGGAAAAACACATTAACCCAAACTTTGTTTGACGGGCTGATCCGTTCTTTGATTTAGTTTTCATTGCAGTAACTTCTTCAATCACCTAGTGGAATGGAGGGAATCTTGACTGTTATTATGTATTTTGAATTACCTTAGGTACTATTTTAAAATTAGAGTGTTAAGCAATGCACAATTTGTTTTGGTATATCGCGAACCACTTTTGAAAGTAGGTATTGCTCTTGTAGAATACTTTATTATTTTTCCCAATTATTTTCCTCTGCATTTTTTTATGTTTGTATTATTAGGACGTGTAACCCCTACTCGAGCTAAAATTGTTCTATTACAATAACTTATCGATTTGTACTGTATAATAAAGCGGGATAATTCTCGTAAAAAAATTCAAGTTAGTCGATAGACAGTGTCCTAATATTAAAAATTGTATTATGTTTAATTATAATATTATAATAATTTTCTAGACATGTTGCCAATGATAAACAATCAGTTTTAAATTGAGTTATTGCCCTCACAGGTCACCCATTGCTTAATCTACCATATGATATTGAGACGAACTTGCATTATCGAAGTGTACATGGGCTGTTCAATTTTTAATATTTTTTACCCAAACCCAAATTTGTATTTTTTAAGCTTTTAAAAAATAATAAGGTAGCTAAAATTAATTTTAAATTTTGCTTGTAGGGAGGAATCAACTCTGGTAAATAAAGGTTTAAAAAAAATTATTTATTTTTTAATATAATTTAAAAATTAATAAATTATTTTCCAAAATTAGATTAATAAAAATATTTACAAATAAAATTATTTAAACCACCAAACAACAAAACATCAATCATCAATCTACTAACTAACTTTTACACACATCATCAATTAAACACAATTCCCAATACAACTTTAATCAATTATCAATCATTCACTAACTACCTCTTACACACATCAAATCACATTTACCACATTTTATATTATAATTACCTCACAACTCAATCTCCAATCAACCTAAACAAACACTCACTTATTTACCCCAACCTAAATATTCCACTTTATTCCCCACAGCCTACAGTACTCCAACCTCCCACAGCCTTAAACAAACAGGGCCAAAGTGTACCATAAGACTTATGGTGCATCTTATGCACACAAGTCTCACTCATATTTTCTGTGAGTTTTATCTTTTCTTCTTAAAAAAATCCTCCTTTTTTATTTTTATTTTTTGGTACCCTGTTTCATTCTGGCATTTTGGTTTCTTGATGATCACCATATGCAGTTTTTTCTCCGATCTATAACCGCTAGGTATTTCTTTCTCTCTCTTTCTCTGTGTGCTCAATCCTTCCTTTCTGCCCACTTAACCTTATTTCTCTTGAAGTTTTCTCATCTGATCATCCAAAAGCCTATCATACCCGTTTGAAATAATTGAAGGGGATAACAGGCACGGGCAACCTACGAATTGGATTTCCCTCTTTTAGGCATGGATTTATGAGTTTTTTCCCCATCATTTGTTAGAAATTATTTTTTGTTATTCTACTTCTATAGTTATTTCAGAATTTGTTAGAAATTATATTTTGTCGTGTTCTACTTCTATAGTTATTTCAGAATATCCTCTTCAGGTGCTTGATTATTATATTCTAAGTTACTAATTCAGTTTTCTTAATTGTTACTGCAGCCATAAAATTGATCCCTAATGGCGCCAGAAGAGTCATCCGGCAGCAATGAGTTTTTATATATGGAAGGCAGTGCAAGAGCCCAAGCAAATAATCGGGGGTATATTACATAAACTTTTTTTCAGTTTTGTTTTTGTTTTCAATATTGTATTGTGCATATCTACTTGATTTGATAAATTGTACTTATTCTGTAGTTCGTGAAAAGTAGATTGAATAGCTAAGTCAATGTCCTATATCAACAAGAGTCTAATTTGATTATTGAGTGGTTTAGATTCTATCTAGCCTTTATTTATTTGCAACTTTTCTTCATTTTAGCATCATCGCTTTGAAATTGCTGAAGGGTATAACAAGCCTGAAATTCTTGAAATCTCAAATATAAAATCTAAGATTCTTATTTTCATCAATTTTTTAGATTTCCGTGGACATGTTCTTCCCTTTCGTTTTAGATTTACTGTGTTTTACTAATATGGTTGTAAGAAGATATTTTCTTTTACATGCTTGATTATTTTATTTTGATCTATTAATTCTTTTTTTTCTTTTTAATTATTGCATCAGCCTGCCAAATTTGGAGACCTAATGGCTCCAAGAAGAGTCACCCGATATCAAGTTCACTGTGGTGAGATAGTGTTATTAACTCTCATAATATCGCTGAAAGAGTATGCAGGCTATATTTATGCAATCTTCTCACTTTACTGTGGTATGTATTTGTGTTATGAGTGTCTGAATTACATGCAATAATTAGAAAGGGTTAAGAAAATAAGGTATTGTGTATCATGAAGGGTTGGAACTTGCAAATAGAAGACGTATAGAAAAATTGTTCCATCAGATGTTTGGGCATGAATAAGTACAAACATAAGCCCATCAAAGATTTACCTGTTTGTTGAAGATTTGTATTTATAGTGAACTTTCAATTTCCCTTATAGGATGTATTAGGTGAGATATATGCTTTTAAGACTCATGCATATATTTCAAGCAGTGGAGGATAATATGAAATGTTATATTTCCTATAAAAATTTCTGGACAATATTTACCTCTACAAATAAAGTTGTCTCAGATAATATGTATTTTGACATTCTATTCATAGATTGGGTTAAAGTACATGATCATAGAAAATGAGATTCTATATTATTTCTAGGAACATGTTATAAGAAGGGTTATCTAAAGCTGATCAGTCTTTGTTGAATTGTGCACCTAGGAAATAGTTAAGTCAAGCCACTAGATTTAAATGGAAAATCTTTTCCATTGGCATAACCCAACAATGGTGAGATAAGTAGGGAGCTTCCATCATTTTACACTTAATGATGCTATTGTCATTTGTCCTAAACTAAACTAAATTAAACTGTACCCTAAACCCTAAACCCTAAACCCTAAACCCTAAACTAAACTAAACTAAACTAAACTAAACTAAAACTAAACTGAACTAAACTAAACTAAACTAAATTAAACTAAACTAAACTAAATCCAACTAAACCCTAAACCCTACTAAACCCAACTAAATCCTAAACCCTAACTAGTTTAGTTTAGTTTAGTTTAGTTTAGTTTAGTTTAGTCTAAATCCTAACTAGTTTAGTTTAGTTTAGTTTAGTTTAGTTTAGTTTAGTTTAGTTTTAGTTTAGTTTAGTTTAGTTTAGTTTAGTTTAGTTTTAGTTTAGTTTAGTTTAGTTTAGTTTAGTTTAGGTTTAGGTTCAGATTCAGGTTCAGGTTCAGAACTAAACTAAACTAAACTAAACTAAAACTAAACTAAACTAAACTAAACTAAACTAAATTAAACTAAACTAAACTAAACTTGATCAGAATCGGGTCAAGGATAGTCATTAGTGTTGTAGGTCATTGCTCGGACTTTTAGCATATAATAATAAAAGTTGAAGGATTTTTCCCCCTATTTCTGTTACATGTATAGACCAATTGAAGTTAAGTTACTCCTAGATTGCACCTCCTGTAGTTAACATTCCCGCAAAACATATTTTACACATGTAGAGATAGATCCGTGAGAGAAAAAAATCATATTATGTTTACTTATTCTTTATTTCAACTTTTGTCTTGGTTTTTCTGTGTATGTGAGAGCGATGGAGATACTAATTGAATTCTAAGCAGAGCAGTTTGAATACTGAAATGGTGTGGAAGAAAAAGAAATAAAAATAGAAATAGGAGGTCTACAAAGTAAAAGACTATCAAAGCCGCGATCTACAAGAACTTGCTTCTCATGAACTACCATCTTTTGTGATATGTGCATAGGCGTACTTTCACAAACACATGTACTGAGACTCTTTCTCGACATGTGTTGTGTTAATTAGTATAAGATCACTAACCAAGAGTTATTTTTTACATGAAAAAATGGAATTTATATTTTGAACTTTCACAAAGAAGCAACTGACTATTGTTTAATTTATTTCTATCAACTATGAATTCATGCAAGATGTGATGTCCACAATTTGTGAATTGCAAATTGGTTCCAGGTTGGATCCCCCCTCCCATCAAGGTAGTATGTTTACTTGGGTTTCATGGTGGTTAATTTTTCGTTGCTTTCTTGCTCTTAAAATTACCATGGCTGCTTGATAATCTAGGAGATGATATTCGTTTATCTTCATCTCTTTAAACTCGATTTGCTGAATAATTTTCAGATGATTCCCTACGTGATCTCATTTTTTTCCATTGTTTGTTCTACCTATTTTCTACTGTTTTAGGCAAGATTATGACTTGGTTATACAATAATTCGGTGTCTTGCGTTAGTTGTGCTGCCCTTGGTGGTTCGTGTCCCACCATCATTCACAAGATGATTGAACAATGATGTATTATGCCACTGTAGAATATTGGTAATGATCTTCATTTGTTGCTGAACTATATTATGAGTTTGAGCCATCTTGCAGAGGTTTTTTCTGTGGAGTTGCGAAGATAAAAAGTCTCACATTGTTGAATGGAATGAAATTAAATTTTACAATTTTATTGTTGAACTTGCTAAACCATGTCTCCTTTTTATTGTGCTCTTCCTCTTTTTTTTTTTTTTTATGGTTTTTTTATCAGATAAATGGATGGATCTTTTCCGAGTATTTTTGTTGAAAGGTACATACAAGATAGTTGCAGAAATTGTTTGCTTGGTTTGATGGTTAGGGATATAGCTATTTGTCACATTCTTAGGTTTATGCTTAAGTTTTCCTAATTTTGTAGTAATTCTGGATGCTTAACGATGGTATTAATCTACAATTCGTATAACTTATTGAATTTTTGGTTTGTTTACCTATATGGGACAGAATGGGTGACTTGCAGCTTGCCATTGTCCATTGTCTATCGTTCAACTTTTTACATTTTAAATTCTTTTGTCATCAAATTTCTCATTTGTTCTTTTGGTGGCGTTTCATTAGTTATCTCACCAAAGCAGTTATCACTTGGAGCAAATACTTTTGAATTGAGTGCCCTATTATAGACCATTTGGTGGCTACTGTTGTATTGGGAGAACTAACCATGATGTTGAGGGAAAGCTCAAAGAGTATATAGATTTTTAAATTTAATCTGCTACTCTTCCCTCTCTCTTTGTTTTTTCTTCTTTTTGGTAGTTTCACAGGTAAGTTGTGCGGTTCTGTTATTTTTCTCTTTCTATCCACTATGTGATGATAGCAAATTATATTTTGATTAAATTGGTATACTCTGACACTGCCACTTTATCCTATAATTTGAAGATGTGCTTTCTTATGAACAGTTTGAGGGGTTTATATAATCACTGATAGATTTTAGGTTATAAAATGGCCTCTAAAGAAAATTCCTTACTAGACTTTATTCAGTAAGATTCAAAAAAATGTCGGCTATATTAATTGAGGATTGATGTAATATAACAATCTGAAAATAGATCGAGCAATCCCTATTCTCAAACCATATTACCGTTTTACTAATGGGCTAAAATAATTATCTTGAGGTTGTGGGTTATTTCACTAAATATTATTACTATGTTTGTTCTTTGTTCCGCTCATTTCTATAAATTATTTTTACTACTGTAGCATTGTGAAAATCTTTATGTTGCTTTCTCATTGCCTAGGGTATATAGTTTTTGTTAATTGTAAAAGCATATGGTTTATCAATTAATTAATTATGTCTGAAAGAATGATGCAAGTTTTATTAGAAATAATCACTAATTGATAATATGTTGTATATGATTATGTCAAAGTTGAGTACAATAGAAGATCACTTCAAGGGAGCAAGCTATATCGTAGAAACATGGTCAATAAAAATCTGGAGGTCAGTGGGAATGGTGGAATATTAAAATCTTAATTACTATAAAATATAAATATTGTGACATTTCTTTCACTACTGCGAGATAATTGATTTATAAATGCATTGTTTTCTTTTTAATACACAATGTCACCTCTTCTGCTCACAGAACAGAAAGTGTACGGTAACATGTTAACAAACATCAAATGTACACTCAATTTCTACATCTACTAATATTAGCATATGTAAACACTTCAAATTGTTACAATAGATTACCATACATTTTCTGCTACATTTAATTCATTCCAATTTTCAATTTAATCTTTAAAACAAATTTTACCCGTGCGATATAGCTAGTGATATTAACAAACAATCTCAAGCATTCTAAATATAAAATACAACAATTATAATTTTTTTACTAATTATGTTTGAGATTGTTTAATTTAACGAACTTAAAACAAATATCGTAAAATGACAAATATCAAATGACATTTGTAATAATTGATCAACATAAAAGAATTACTAAAATTAACATCAAAGAATAAGATAATTAATAAATTTAAAATATGTAACTAAGATTGTGAAATTTTTAATTAATAAATTCAATTTATTCTCGAATAATTTGTCAAATTTGGTCAATCAAACGTTATGTTTTTAATTTATTCATTTTATTTATGAATAAAACCTGAATTGGGAATAATAATTGACAGTATAGAATAGCACCCGTGTGCGAATTATGTTACCCCTCGTACAATTAATAACAGAACTCCAATTAAAATGGATTAGACCTAATCAGTTTTTGTCCAGTAGTTATAGAGAGAGTGTTATCTTACCGGTTGTCATTGTGCAAATTAGTAGTTAAAAATATTTGAAACTCTCTTCACCAAGGATGGAATATCAATATATATAGAAGTACGGGATCTGAATTTTATAAAAATATTGGTGGATATATCATTATCATATTAATATTGATAAAATACTGAAAAATGGTGAAAATTTATTAAAATTTGAAAATTTACCCTTCTTCTTTAGAAAATATAATAGATATTATCTATATA
This sequence comes from Ajuga chamaepitys, assembly GCA_958295605.1. Taxonomy (NCBI): domain Eukaryota; kingdom Viridiplantae; phylum Streptophyta; class Magnoliopsida; order Lamiales; family Lamiaceae; genus Ajuga; species Ajuga chamaepitys. Next base: position 19,842,677 of record OY282505.1, read on the forward strand.
TAAATAATAAACCATATAATTGCTATCTACAAATAGAATGCAAAATAAGTTGATGAACAAATTAAAACAGTTCCATGAATTCATGCGATATATACAATAATAGTATATTCTACATTTATAGAATTACAATTAATATTGATTACGACGATGATTATTATTATTATTATTATTATTATTATTATTATTATTATTATTATTATTATTATTATTATTATTATTATTATTATTATTATTATTATTATTATTATTATTATGTTTTTTCATATTTTAGTAAATCGAGGAGTAAAATTGAAAGTTACCAATTATTTTTATATTTTTTGATATTATCCGAGATTTTCTTTATTTATGTTCAAAATATTCATTCACTTTTTATGACATTCATCGATATTATCCGATACTCAACAACATTTCACGTGGAAAAAATCATAACACGTCCCATAATTTTTTACTTTAACGGAATTAGTCCCACAGGTTTAGTATGTTTCAATTTTGTCCCGTAATGCTAGTAATTGTCCAATTTAAGGACAAATTTGGCCGGAAAATGCGCGATTCGCCGGATATTGGCACGCGCATCTCACGTGCCTCTATAAATTGGGGCTTTTCGGCCAATTCCTTTGACGTGGACGAAATTTAGAGTATGTGGCTTTTCTTTTGCTTTTAGATTTATTTAAGAGTTTACACATCAACCTCTTTAAAAAAGGGAACAACTAACATTAGAGCATTTCTCCTTAACACTAACCTTCAGAAGAAAGAACGATCTAATCGAAGAGCCCTAATTTCTCAAACCCAGTTCCTAAATCTCCATGTCTTCGTCCAGTGAGAGTTCGCAGCCGGTGTTGGAGTGTTATTGTCGTTTGAGCTCGCCAGTGGTAACTTCATGGAAAGAAGAGAACGTTGGCTGTCGTTTTTTTGGATGTGTCAATTACCCGGTATGTTCTTCATCCTCTCTATGGATATTCTGTAACAGAGGCCTGGATATTGCTTGTAAATTTTTCGATGGATTGATCCACCATTCCGTCGCCCCTTTTTTCCGAACAAAAATCATCGCAATCTCGCTATGCCTTCGCCTGCTGCTCCAGATATACTCCTACACCACTATATATCATGTAGTAATCTTATGGTGATTTTGGTTCAGTAAGGTTGCTATGGAAGATTTGGGCAATTTCTGGAGAATGTGCTATCTAGGGTTCTCATTCTTTTTTACTTTTTGAATAATACGTGATTTGGGATTTGGATTACTTCAGTTCAAGTAAAAAACGCGACTTCTCTTACCTGATATGATGTGGCATTTCATTTAATTAGGTGACAATTTTCTTTTGATTTCATTTGGAGGCATGATGGCCACGTCAAAAATTAAATGTACACGTGTAATCTCTCACCGGTTTTTACTAAAATTAACCGGCGCTTGATTGGCACGCACATTTTCCGGCTAAATTTGTCCTTAAATTGGACAATTACTAGAATTACGGGACGAAATTGAAACTAACTAAATCTGTAGGACTAATTCCGTTAAAGTAAAAAGTTGTGGGATGTGTTATGATTTTTTCCCACATTTCACGATAGTTTCTTAATTATTCACTAATTCCTGACATATTTAATCTGTAATTCAATATACTCCATAGAATATCCACAATTTTAATACATTAACTAGATAGTTAAATCATTGTATGTGTTGAACATCGACATATGAAAATATAGGTTATTCCAAATATATCCATCCATCTGTCCTTGCTGTTTGTTTATGTTCTTTCTTTTGGTGGATCTTAACAGTTGCTGTAGTAAATCAGGACATGCAGTTTGGATGCTACTCCTATGATTTAAATACTTTATCGTTTTCCAATTCTGATTCCACGCGTCACACGTACACACATGGAAGACACGTGCATCACTTCAGAAAAGAACATCAACTCATTCCATAAATCATAAATGGCTCCTAAAATTGTTGATAAAAAAAATGTCACCTAGCAGCTCTATTAATATTAGTGTTCTCAAGAATTTTAGCTAGAATTCAACAATATTAAATCTTATTTTGTTATTTACAGAGATTAATTGATGTATTTAAAAATTGGGGGAGGGGAGGCCAGATTTCAGAATCTGGGAAGGGAAAAATTTAATTTTTTCTTTTTAATATTACATTATACATATATATACTTTCCGAAAATTTTAAAAAATTGAGAGAGGGCAGCCATCCCCATCCGTCCCCTTAGTTCCGTCCCTCAGCATTGTCGGAAATGAACCGGACTAGCCAGTTGAATCGGAAACCAGTCCTTAGTCCGGTCCGAATTGACTTATAAAATCGTTTTTATGGTCCAAAACGAAAAAAATTGAATCGAACCGCAAAACTCGGAAAATTGGAAAAAAATCGGCAATTCCCTTATTTTTGTGTATTTCTTTTTGTACTTTTTCACTAATTATTTTTTTTCTTTTTTTGTTGTTATTTTTCTATCATGAGTAAATAGAATTTTAACAAGTTACTCATTTTTATTATTTATCATATTTATCATACTTGGAGAGAGATCCTGAGTTAAAAAAATATGAACAGTAAATTATTAAATTTTATTAAAGACATCAATATTCTTAAGTAGTATATTGAATTGTAATTATCTTTATTTGAAATTTAATGCTTAATTGATAATTTTCTATATAAGTATTTATTTTTATGGATGCTAATGTGTATAATTATACCACAAAACATAACATGGTGCCTACTAGTTTTTCGGTTAATTAGACAATCGATCTGACCGGTCCAACCGGTGGAACCACCAATCGATAATGAAATCGATTTAGTTGTCGGTTCGATTATAACAACGATGATTAATATAGTATCATTCTTGAGGGACCCTTGTATTATATAGATTCAAAATTCTTATTTGATGTTGTACGTGCCTCTCATCCTTTTCTTTGTAGGGATGGAAAACTGGTACAATAAAATTAACATTTTATATGAACTAAATCGTAAAAATTCATCTTATAAATCATTGGTTTGACCAATGTAAATCGGTTTGACAAATTATAATATACTTTTAAGAGGGCTATTTTTTTATTTTTTTTGATAATTTTAAGAGGGCTAATTGGGGTCCGGTAAAATTGTCCTAAGTATGATTAGATCTTTGATTAGCTAAAATTATTCTTAATCACGTTGGGTATATGATGAATGATGGTTAAAGGTCAAGGATTAGACATGTGATGTTTTGGTAAGTATAAATTGCATAATAGAATGTTGATTGAACGTATCTGGCTGTATGAATATAGATGTTTGGCCAAGTCATACATAAAGGGTCAATGGTGAAAAAAATGATGCTGCTAATCTTCAAGTAAATGATGACGTTGCTTCTTCTCATCAACTGGTTGTTAATGAATAGAGTAATCAACATTTCTTTCCTAAATTTTACATGCCAAAGATATATAGCTCACAACAAGCTAACCTTGCGACACCACTTCAATATCCAACTCATTGTTCGCTGGTATCTCTACAATTATCTTAATCAATAGCAACTCGAATCCCCCACAATCACCTTAATTTCTCCAAATTTATCAAAGGAGATACTCATACAACATTCAAAAAATATCCCAACATATATCTCACAAAATCTAGTCCGCAAAATCAATTTATTTTTCAATTAAAATCGACATTAATCATGTTTAAGAGATCCAAAGTAACTTAGGGAGAAGGGAGACGGCATCACCACCCACCAGAGTAACAGAGGAAGAGAGACCTTGTGAGAGTGTGTGTGTCTCTCTCTATGTGTGAGAGAGAGAGATAAAAAGTGTATAAGAGAGATCAACATAATTCTCGTGAATCTAAAATGGGGGGAGGGACCAAAATGTGGGGAAGGGATTGGGTGGGAGGAAGTTTGTCAGCAAAAGCAAAATTACTATTTTTTTTAATTCTAAAATCCAATGTATTGTGTTTACTGTACTCATTCTTATTCTATTTTATTTTACTTTCACTTAATGTGTCATTTAGTTTGTGTAGTATCAATTATGAGTATAAAAATTTATGGTGAAGTATATTTATACCTAGAAAGTGAAAACAAATTAATAACGAAAAAATCAAAACTAAAATTAGATTTAGTACGGTTACGAAATAAACCTCTAATGATCTTTTTTAACATTTAATATTAATTTGAATTTTGTTAATTCTTTTATTAATTATTTTTCCTAGTAATTTTTTTTTAAATATATGAAAAAATAAAATAAAATTATTTAGTAAATATTTTATAATTTCAGTTTATAATTTCAATAATTTTTTTTTTTCAAAAAATAATTTTTTGAATAAAAATAACTTTTTATTTATTTATTTCTAATGTGATTTTTTTGTATAATAAATTAGATTAGTCATCTATTGTCGATCGACAGTTTGACACCATATCATATATATATTAAAATAAAATGTTAGATGTTTGTTGGCTAATTATGTGAGTTAGTTTTCAGTATGTTTGTGCTACAAATAAAAATTAGTAAAATTAGAATGTAGTGTTATTAGTACTTACTAAAAGCTTTTGGAATTTTCTTGAACATTATATCTGAAAAAAAACAAAAAATTTAGATACTTTGGATAGATAAAATCGTTTATCCTAAAATTATAAATATACATATGTACACTCATCATTTGTACAAGATGATCAACATGACCTCCATACAAGGATGCTAGAGATATTCATACATAATAAAAATAAATATGAATATTTTATAACATACTCAAGTTTATATATAATTTATTTTTAAGACTTATTATTGACTATTCTTTCATTAACATATAATTTTTCATCTCTTATTATATATAATTGTAATTGTAATATTTTATTGCATTAAATATATAAACATATAAAATTCTTATTATTCATTCATTTACATTTACAAACCGTGCATCGCACGAGGATACTACTAGTCTATATAATAACAAAATCCACCCAACATAGTAACTTAAGAATTTTCCCGTCCAAATTTCCCTTGCCATTTCTGAAAAATATTATTCTTGGTATAAAATATTTTATTTGGAGATAAATCTACATATATTCTAAAATATATTTAGGCACAATTATCTCAAATCAATAGTAAGAGGGGTGTTTGCAATTATTTTTCCGAAGTGTTTTTTAGCTTATAGCTTGGAAAAACTGTACGAGTGTTTGAGAAAATTACTTCAACTTTAATAAAAGTGATTCTAGGCAAAAAACAAAAAGTAAAAAAGTTTCTTTTCCAACTTTTTGGTATTTTGGTAAATAAATAGAAGTATTTTTTCTCACTAATAAGCTAAAAGCTGCTTAGGCATCAAACACTCAACCTTTTTATTTGAGCAAAATCACTTTTATTCTCAAACATTATCTACTTTTAATTTTAAGTAATTTTATCACAATCTCTATTTTTAATCATTTCTTCAAAAGTTAAGAAAAGGAAAACACTCCCTAAGTCCTCACACTCAGCTTAATTAGTCTAAGTCTATAAAAGGAGACACTCGCACAACCTTCCAAAAAAGATCTGAACCCAACCCTCACAGAATCTGTACCGCATAATCAATTTATTTTTTCATTGAAATCGACATTAATCAAGCAGTTGATTCAGCCAAATGTTGTGTCTACTTTCAAATTTTGTTCTTCTTTAAATAATTTTATTTGCTATGAAAATTAAGAGATCCAAAGAAACTCAGGGAGAAGGGATGCGACATCACTACCGCCAGAGTAACACAGAGAGACCGACATTGTCAGAGAGTGTGAGAGAGAGTATGACCGAAATTGTGTGAGAGAAATCAACAGAATTATCTAGAATCTAAAATGGGTGGAGGGCGCGAAAATATGGGGAAGGGTGTGGGATGGGAGTAACTTTGTCGGCAAAAGCAAAATTACTATTTTTTTTTGCTTCTAAAATTCTATGTATTATGTTTGTTGTGCCAATTTTTCTTCTATTTAATTTAATTTTATGTTCACTTAATGTGTTCTTTAATTCATGTAGTATCAATTATGCGTATAAATATTTATGGTCAAGTATATTCATACCTAGAAAGAAAAAACAAATAAATAAAGAAAAAAATGAAAATAAGAAAATAGATTTAGTACGATATTATCAAATAAACTCCTAATGGTCTTTTTTATATTAAATGTTAATTTGAATTTTGTTTATTTTTTATTAATTTTTTTTCTTATTAATCCTTTTAATCATATAAAACTATAAAAATTGAATTATTTAGTAAATAATTTATAATTTCAGTTTATAATTTCAACATTTTTTTTTGCGGTGTGCATTTTGCTTCACAAGAAATGTAGAGTTGGCAAAATTGGCCCGGCCCATTTAACCCGAAATATAGAGCGGGCTGGGCTGGAATATTAGAGGCTCGAAAAAATTCGGGCTTTTTTGGCCCGGCCTGAACGGACTTTTCTTTTGGCGGGCCAAGCCCGGTCCGGCCCGAAGGCCCGCGGGCCGGCCCAATGGAACTGAATTTCTTTCACCTCACTAATCGAATAAGAAAAATTTAGGAATTAAGTAATATCTTGTGTACTATTTGAAACATGTTTTTCTTTTTTCTTTTTCTAGCAGAGCATAAATGTATCTATTTACCGAGAAATTAAAACATTTGACTAATTTAATACTCTATTTCTTCAGTTTTATTAGCCGAAGATGGAAAATGAATTGGATACAAGCATGCTCATTAATTATTATGTGTCGAAAAATGAAAAATTGATTAACATGTAGTATAGTACGTACACAAAAATTAAATAACTTGTGACGTGTAGTATATAACTATATATCATCATCCATTCCTTCTTTTTTTTTTTTTTTTATTATTATTATTATTGTTATATCTGGGATTTGAGACATGCCTATAGATTAATAGATATCATTCCATACTGCAACGAATAGTAATATATTATCTTCCGATCAAGTTTTTTCTTAAGAGAATTAAACTGAAGTTCGCCTTAATATATAATTGTACTTCATGGTTAAAGTAATAAAGAAGAAGAGAAAAAAAACTCATTGGTGGGCTTTTTCGGCCCGAGGTCCTCCGGGCGGCCTAGCATTTCTAGGCCCGAAATAAATCGGACCCGGCCCGACCCGGCCGAACTTTCCCTTGGCCCGACAGGGCTCGATCCGGCCGGGCCGGGCTGCCCGAATTGCCACCTCTAGATAAATGTAATGATATTATTACTTTTATAAGTTATATTTTAATAGTGTTCTACAATGTATCAATATATAGTTACCATCATCTAGCTTTGAGAAAAATTTAAAACAACATTTTGACTCGGAGGATAGCACAATAAAGCAGGGACGGATCTAGGAATTTATGGTAAGGAGGGTAAATTTTTTTATAACTATGTTATATAGTATGGGGGCGGAATTTTTGCATCAAGGAGGGCGAAATTTGAAAGAGTAAGGGGGCAAACTCTTATATATTAAGAGTATTAATGAAAATTATTAGATAAAATTACATGTAATTTTTTTTTTAGAAGTCCAAGGAGGGCGACTGCCTCCCCCCTAAATCCGTGCCAGCAACAAAGTTATTTATTTAACACCAGTTAATTTTCCTGCTGAATATGCCATAATAGAGTATTATGTTAAAATTATTCATTGTAATATAATGTTTAAATACGTTCTTAAATATTAAGCCGGTTGTACTCTACAAATTTAGAGCTCGTGTACTTCACTTGATGGGATAATGTGTGATACATAAATCTAGGATCTGTTATACAGTATTACGTATCAATTTCCTGTTTGGTATGCAATAATATATTCTATGATATGCCATGTTGATATGTAGTATAGTGTTTGCTTCAACATATTAAAATAGTTATTAATTTAAATCTTGAGTAGTTTACCCCCTCACATTTCAAGTATTTACAATTTTATTCCTGATCCTTTTTGATAGAGATAAAAAATAGTTTTTCTTGCATTAAAATTTAAAATAAATTATATAATCAATTTTTTGCAATATATAACAAGTTTGATAATTTTTTTGAGTAACTTTATTAAAATTAAAATCATGAAAGAAATAATGAATTACTTTCATCGCTAAGATTATTTACGTTTTTTGTTAAATATAATTTATTTTAGTAATATTCGATATATTATATCATCAAAATGAGTTAATTCTTAACGTTGTTGTTAGAAATTTTACCAAAGTTGGCGAGTACAATGACAGTCGTCCAAACTTTACATTACTTCTAACATTAATGTAGATGAATCTTTTTTTTTTATTGTTTAATGTAGATGAATCTAAACAAGAAAGATTAAACTAATAAACATTATTCATTAAAAAGGCTAACATAAATAACGAGTTCAAATTAAAGGACAACTTAGAAATGAAAGTGATAAATACGTAGAATCAAACAAAAATAAAAAATTTACCAGAATTAAAAAAAAAAAGTAGCAATCAAATTATTTGGGTCCATTAAGTGGAGAGCCTTGCTCGTCCTCACTTTCATCACCGTGAATTTGTATGATTTCACAATGATTTTGTATAGAATGCGGTGGTGTTGCCTCATCACCTCCGTCGTCTTCAATTTCAATTACTTCACAAGGCTCTTTTTTTACCACTACTATTGGGGCATCTGCACCATCATCGTCGTCATCCATTATTATTACCTCTTGCCTAGTGCAAAAACCATTTCCTCCATTTCTCCGAATTAAACTAGAAATTGTGGGGTACAAAGGCTCTCCTTGATATGTGTCTTTTGCTAGCCGATTTTCCTTCAAACAGATTTACCGCATTAGAATGAATAAAATAATTTGTGTAAAAAAAAGTTATTGGAAAATATTAAACAAGGCATGATTATATGTGTATGTAAACGTATAATTAACACTTATTACCTTTATGAACTCTTTGGGAATCTTGTGCACAACATTCACATGTTTAATTCTTAACTGTTTGACACATGATTTCTTCTATAGCCAAGAAAGTTTCAACATTTTTCTTTGATATTGGTCGATTCATGATCCTAAAATTCGCAAAGTACAATGAGAAACATAATTCGAAGCAACATGCAAAATTAAACTAATTGGTAGTTGGTGAAATTAAATTGGCGAACATAATTTTTCGAAGCAAACAAAAATTAATGAAGAATCTAAGAAGAACGTGGAAGAGAAATAATAAAACTATCATTTTAGTTTACACTCAGGAGGAAGTGAAAGTATTAAATAACTGAGAAAGTAGGTGAAGTGTAATTTATGCAAAATTCCTAAAATTTGAGCTGTAAATTGTCTATCATCATTGTTATTAAAATCAGACAAGAGCTACACAACACGGTGACCATGACCAGAAGTACAAAGCATCACCTTTTTTTCCATCTTTGATCTTTCTGCACAATCTTATCAGTATGTAGAATTCATTCCTTTTGGTTTGTTTAAAGGATTTTGTTTCTTCATTTCACAAATAATTCCAGACAGAAACAAAATTACTCAAGAAAAGAAATGGGGAAAGCAGCAGATGGTGATGCAACAGACAAGGAAATTTGCCTAAATTTTACTTTAGATTTCTTTCGTGTAAATACAAAAGAAACTAATGTAGTTTTCTTTTAAAATTGTCATATCATCATTTTCCTATTTCCGTTGACTTAATTTCTTACAACTAATGAGATAAAAATTAAATACTCCGCCACAGATCTTCTTTTGTTCACTCTCTTTCTCATTTATATTTTGTTTCTTAAGTGACAGAAATGAGTAAAGAAGGTAATCGCAAATTTGCAGCAACCAGCTTAAGTAATAGAAACTCGTACGTCGAATTATGAAAGGGCGAAATAAACTTTGGATGAAAAAGTAAAAGAAGCTCCAAGCAGTAGCAATAAATTAAACTGCAATGTCTCAAATACCAAACAAGAAAGAGCACAAAGTAAAATAACCAATAACATCGAAACAAAAATTATGAGTGGCATCCAAATAGGTGGAATTTCACAAACCTAAATTCTCCCTTGATTTTGAATGCGACTCAGACGAACCGTCAATGACAGTTTAAATAATTATCAGCAACACAAAAAAATCAATTCAAACTATAGGAGAATTAGGTTGAATTTCGAAAACTAACCTCAACTTTTACTTCAAATTGATGACCACAACCAAATTAATCTTCAATTGAATCACCAAAAAATTGAAGAAGTGGCAATGAACTGACAGTAGATAAAGAAAAGGAAGAGTTATGGAGGGGGAAAGAGTCATGCTAATGGAGAAGGAATACTAGAATAGCGGGAAAGAAGAAGGGCACGTTTTACCCCACGTTTTTTTTATTGGCCTATTTAGTATTTTCACGTCCCAATTAGACGAGTGATAAACGGTGGGAGTAATCAGGGGTAGATGGGAAAGAAGAGACATGGCTTTGACCTTTTATAGGACTTTAGGTATTATCCATATTGTAAAGCAAACATAGGAAAATAAGGGATAGTGCATCAATCAAGGCCTTATACCATGTACCAAACGAGCTTTTAACATAGACACACGTATTAATATGATTCACATGAAGAAGTTCTAATTTGTTTGCGAATTTCAATAACTTATAGGTTTATATTGTGGTTTATGGATTTTTTTTTAATTTCAATTGTAATAATTCTTTTTTGCTAAATTACACGATGAACGGTGTGTCAAATGACATGCATGGTTTTATTTCCAGACATATGTACTCCAATAACCAAATAATAGATGTGGACATCTCGTCCACGTCAGGCCTTGGTGAATGCATAATAGCACACACGTCACTAACAAAAGAACACGAGGCGGGCAGATCATAAGGACGAGGTCAAGAAAAGGTAAATCACTACTACAGTCAAGGTTTTTTGCCACTACAAAATGTAGTTACAAAAAAAGGAGAGTGGTCACAAAAATATTTTTAGTAACTAAATGTCTAAATGTAGTTACTATAGGGTAGCCACTTATAATAAAGTGCAAAAAATTTTGTTGCAACTACTTTGTAGTTACTAATGTATTTGTAACTATTTTTTGCAACTACTTTGTAGTTTCTAATGTATTTGTAACTACAAGTTGTTGCAAAAGAGCTTATCATATTATAACAAATTTGGTGAAAATTGTATGAAATATTTTTTGGAACTACTAATAGTTACAAAAGGGGTTATTTTTAGTAACTACTCTTATAGTTGCAAAAAAAGTAGCGGCAAATACCTTTTTTTCTTGTAGTGAATGTGAAAGCCAAACAAACGGCCTCCAGTGAGGTCGTGGGGAGTAATGGCGCCGCGACTTGAGGACTACCGAGCTTATCCCCGGAGCGTCGGAACAGGGCAGTTCTGTAGAAAATATAACTTGTATTTCAATTAGTGAGCATGAAAATACACGTATAAATACATACAAGGCTGCCATATCTCATACAACAGTATTACACAAAATCAGGAGAAGTAATTCTAAATATATATATGGAGATACTACCATAAAGAAAATATAACTTGTATTTCAATATATCAACGAGAATGAAAATACACGTATATATACATACAAGGTTGCCCTATCTCATACAACAATATTACACAAAATCAAGAGAAGTAAATCTAAATATAGTTATGAAGATACATCCTTAATAAGATCGGCTTCAGTGCTTAGGCTGCTTTAAGACGACCTCCATTGTTTTCTCCGTCGTGCGCTTAATCAAAGTGACAGACAAAGGCAAGTGCGTCTGGAATAACCTTCGCATGTACGACACATGGCAGACATGCCCTCTTATACGACCTCGATGGGACATTTATGATTTGAAAGGGTTATGATGGTGTTTCTTACCAAATTTAGACTCCATAAATAGGGGAGCTTGCATACAATATGGGGATATGCAAAAATAGAGAGAGAAAAGACTGTAAAAAGAAAGTGAACTCATTTGTAGAGAGAAATAGAGTGTGATCTAAATACACATTTTGTAATTACTTTACAAGTGATAATCCCATTTACAAATAAACGATATATCGGCTTGCATGGCTCATTTTCCTTACTTTCTTGGTTTAGTTGTGGTAATTGTGTGAAACCTAAACATATCAAGAATAGCCGTATCAGTAGAACACCTCGTCGTCTTCATATATATCACAATTTGGCGCTAGAGAGAGGGCCGAACCTTCAACCATTTTCCCGACGACTCTCTCCCAGTAGTTCTGAATCGGGGCCTTTATCGACTCTCCAGTAAACTTCTTTTCCCCTTCTAAAAAACATATAGGTATATATTCTCCGAACCCGCCATTTTACATATAGGTATATATTCTCCGAATTCGCCAAATTTCCAGCCGCAACACAAACAAGGGACTATCGGTTAACGAGTCAACCGCTAGCACTAGCCACTATCCTCACAACAAGAGAATGTTGCACCGCCGCCACCAGCTGTTGTGCATGCGGCCCCAATAAACATGCACAATCAACAGACTCCGCTAAATCCAACGATCAACAAAATGATCGACCCGGTGCATGTGCATGCACAGAAGGTTGGAGCCCACTTTCCTCTGGGGAATTACATACCACCAAATTTACCAGCCGCCCAACTTTCGTTGGTTCCTCAAGCCCCGATGATGCCGACAAATGCTATTCCGACAATGTATCAATATGCACAACCCATGGAGTATGCACAATAATATGCTCCCCTCCATGCATCTAACCCGCCACTACGTATACAAGTCCCACTTCGCTCCCCGCCTTTGGAACCAGCCAGACAGCTCCTGGTTGACTTAGATACTGAGCCGGAAGCTGTGCTATGGGCCAAACAAATCATCGACAATCTACTTAAGGAGAGAGGAATACCCCATTCCCTAGGAGATGTAGCTTCATGCACTAGGGCCTGCGATCATGATCAAACATATACACCCACTCCGGTGGAAAGATCCAGTGTCGGCACATCTCTATACCCCTCCCAAGACATGGTGGCTATGTCAAATAAATCATTGAGATCGTCAAAGAAGCATGCTATACTCTTAGATGAGGATAGCTGCACACATATTTCGGAGTCACAGTTTGACTCACGATGTAACGTCTTTGCTAGGATGAATGATCCGCGAGCTCGGGGCTGATACAATTTGAGAAGGAGGCATTCTGCCCAAAACACACACAAGGAGGGCGTTGACGTGCCGCAAGTTTGAGCTCACGAGATCCGGGTAGAAACGGTGGAGTCAAGGCATCAGTCTGAGGGTGCTGGGGAACGAGCATGACAAATTGAGAAGAGAAAAATCTGGCGGGAGGAAAGAGAAGTTGCTTTGCCAGATCTTGAGCGAGGCCAGGTCTCGGCAAGGTAGAATGCTCAGCAGCGACCTTCGGCCGTGTCTGAAGTGTCTCGTTTTATGAAGGGCAAGAAAGGGGCTCCGAAGCCAGAGATTGAGGATCTAATAAGGAGCCCGACTGTTCTCGAGAACAACGCTCAAGGACGAGCATCTTCCTTTTTTTTGCAAGGAAATCACCGAAGCCAAAGTTCCCTTTTAGTGCTTACAGTGGGACCACAGACCCTACTACGCATGTTAACAAGTACTTATCTTGGATGGAAATCCAAAAATTGTCTTAGGCGGTCTTGCGCCAGGCTTTTCCAACAACATTGGGTGACAGAGCGCAGAGGTGGTTTAGGTCGCTACCAGCTGGAAGCGTCACGTCGTGGGGATAGGTTGTGGAGTTGTTCAAAGAAAATTTTATGTGCACCAAGACTCGGTCGGCGTCAAAGGAGAGTTTGGCTACTATAGTGCAGGGTAATGATGAGTCCTTACGAAAATACTTGGATTGGTTCAACAAATTGCTGCTTGAAACGGAGAGAATGTCTGATGACACGAGGTTAATGGCGCAATGCATGGCCTAAAGAGAGGATTGTGTTTTTGGTGGAACATTCAAACCCACGGTCTGCAGGCATTTGTGGACTTCATGACTAAGGCAGAACAGTTCGCTGCAACAGAAGAAAACTTGGAGAAAGATGAGGCCGAAGCAAAGAATAAGGGAAAGAAGCAGAGTAAGGTATTCAGCAAGGCTAAAGAGGCCAGAGATGCGAAAAATGATGAACATGTTAGGGAATTGAAAGAGGTGTTCTTTTTAAGTGAGGACGAATTTTTGTCCAAATCAAAGACCAAGAGCTCTTAAAGCCAGCCATGAAGATAGTGGCAGATCCCAACAAGCTTAATCCGATGAGGTTTTGCAAGTACCATAAGTCAGCAGGGCATGACACCAATCAATGTTGTGACCTCCTGACAGAACTTTGGAGATAATACGAGGAAGGGAAGCTCGAAGAACTGTTAATGGAGGGCTTGGCAAGGAAAAGACAGCGAAGAGAGGATGCTCCGCCCAGTTGCGGTAATCCACCACAGCCACGACCTCAGGCAAGAGAGCAACAAGACTAACAAGGGAACGGTCCTAGGGAGATTATGATGTTTAGGGGAGCAGGATCAGAGGATGCGGAGTCTTGAATTAGCATGAGAGCTTGAAAAACACAACTACAGGCTGTGAGAAATAGTTTCCAGCACACTGTCCCCCTTTGTCCTCAGAGAAACGACGAGACGAAGTCTAGAAGGCCTCTCATTTGATTACGACTGTCGCGACCTCGTGCTACGTGGGACAGACAAATTCACAATACACAGAATGACCAAAGAGAGTCTCGGTGGTAAATTGAGTCGTATCAAGCACCCAAGCCAAGAAGGGCGATCACTTTCTCGGACTAGGATGCAGCGGGACTGGTGCAGCCGCACAATGACGCGCTTGTCATTGCTGCTAAAATCAATGGGACCATCATACACCGCACTACAGGAGCGTGAAAAGAAGCGCGAGAAAACTGTTTCAACGAAACTTTTGAATCTGCGAGCTAAGGCCATCAACTTGCTAATACAAAGGGCGCAATTGTGGACACCTCGTCCACGTCCGGACGTTGGTCAATGCAAAATAGGCAGACACGTCACTAACAGAAGAACATGAACAGATCATAAGGACGAGGTCAAGAAAATGTGAAAATCTAACAAACGACATCCAAAGCAAGGTCTCAGGGAGTAACGACGCTGCGACCTGAGGAGTGCCGAGATCATCCTCAGAATGTAGAACAGGGCAGATCTGCTTGAGTGCTTAGGTCACTTTAAGGCGATCTCAGTTGTTTTCTCTGTGGCGAGCTCAATCAAAGTGGCAGACAAATGCTAGTGCCTTGGGAATAAGCTTCGCATGTGCAATACATGGCAAGCATGCCCTCTTACACGACCTCGATGAGTCGTTTATGATTTGAAAGAGTTATGATGGTGTTTCCCATCAAATTTAGACTATATAAAAGAGGAGCTTGTATACAATATGGGGATATACAAAAATAGTGAGAGAAAAGACTGTAAAAAGAGAGTGAACTCATTTGTAGAGAGAAATAGAGTATGATCTAAATACACATTTTGTAATTACGTGACAAGTGATAATCTCATTTACAAATAAACAATATATCGGCTTGCATGACTCATTTTCCTTGCTTTTTCGATTTATTTATGGTAATTGTGTGAAACCTGTACATATCAATAATAGCCATATCAACAGAACACGCCACGTCGTCTTTACACATATCACAATATATATGTAGGTCGAATTGTAATCGTGAGAGAGTTATAATTTATATTATTAAATTCAAAAGATGAGAATTTTATTGTAATTGTAGAAAATGTGATGATTTTAAGATGAAAAAAAAAAAACAAACAAACAACTTTCAAGAAGTGTGTAGAATTAGGAAAAGATTTTAATTAATTATTTCCTTAGTTATTATAGGCTAATTGTAATAGAATCCCCTAAATTGGGAGATTGTTTTTTTCCTTTATTAGATTAATTCTTGGTGTATATATACCTTGTACATTGTACACAAATACATACAATTCAATACAGAAAATTCCAAACTCTAGAATATGAATCTTCTTCTTTCGTTTAACATGGTATCAGAGCGGAGTTTCGATCTTCTCGTCTGAGTCGAACTCGTGCTCTCATCATCTACCATGACCGACCCAACCGAAACGACCCTTTCACAAACCTCAGAACCCGACATCTCGACTCTAATCCAGTACCTCCAGAGAAACACCATGAATCAGAATCAAGCGATCGAAACATCACCATTGATGGTGAATGTTAAACTGAATGACCGGAACTATGCAATCTGGTCAAAACTGATGGGGATGTTCATCAAAGGAAGGGGACGGGGCAACCACATCACAGGCCAGTCTCCGGCTCCCTCCGTCAGTGACCCCAAATTCCAAACATGGGATGCCGTCGATAACGCCGTAAAAGGCTGGATAATCAACTCAATTGAACCAGCACTGGTTCCAAATTTTTTGCAATACCCGACAGCTCAGTCCCTTTGGGAGGGCCTGGAAGCAACGTACAACAGTGGCACAAATTACCTGCAGATTTTCGAGTTGACGACTCGAGCAAGCCAAACCAAACAAGGAAATCAGACTCTTGAACAATATTACAGTGATCTTCAGGCCATATGGGCTGAGATCGATCAAAGACAACCCAATAAATTCACAGGAGATGACAATATTCAACTGTATAATCGACTCATTCAAGAAGGGAGACTGTACTAGTTCTTGACCGGAGTAGACGACCGATTCGATCCCATAAAGAGGGATATTCTGAATCAAGACCCTCTTCCCTCCCTAGCCTCTGCCTATGCAACAGTCCGTCGGGAGGCACTCCGAATCGGAGTAATGATGACCAGAACAGAACAGAGCTCCGGCGAAGCCTTTGCCGCGAAAGGAGCCTTCGGAGGAGGAGGAGGACGGTCAGTTTCCCAATGGAAATCATCATCCCGTCAAACCGACAAAGAAAAGCTCCGATGTACTCACTGCGGCGGAAATAAACACACGAAGGAAACCTGCTTCCAGTTAACCGGATACCCGGAGTGGTGGGATGAAAATCGCCACCGACAGAGGAATAGTAGCGGAGGAAGAGCAGCGGTGGCCACCACCCACGGCAACACCAACCGGGCTACCAGCGAGGGCGGCACACCCGCTGCAACATCGACCGGCGGAATCGCCGCCGTCGTTCATGGCGGAAACCTGATAGACGGCAGTAGCAGAGGAGAGGCAGAGGGAGAAGGCGAGACAAGAGTGAAAGCGGCGAGAGGTAAAATGGGTGAAGGGGAGGGCTTTTGCCCTAATAGGAGTATAATTCCTATTTTACCCCAAACCCATCTTCAATTTTCATTTAAGCCCCAAAGTCATAACTCCCATCCTTTAAATGTTACGTCCAATAAAAATCAACGGTGGATATTTGACTGTGGTGCTAATGATACAATGACATTTGATCGGGAGGATATTATTGACCCTTCTAAACCAAATAAAACTTTTATTAAAAATGCTAATGGAGGATCTTTTCCGGTCCTCGGGGCAGGATCAGTTGAAATTTCTCCTAAAATTAAATTGTCCAACTGTCTTTATGTTCCCTCCTTATCATGTAAGTTGTTATCCATTAGTCAAGTGACGAAGGAACTTAACTGTGTGGCACTCATTTATCCCACCTTCTGTCTATTACAGGATATTCATTCGAGGGAGATAATTGGGCGTGGTTCTGAAAAGGATGGACTGTACTATGTCGATGAACTGTCTGAAACAGGATCCGCCTATTTGGCCCATGGCTCACAAAATCGACAGATATGGCTGTGGCACCGTCGGTTGGGTCACCCTTCCGATGAGTATCTTAAGCATCTTTTTCCCTCTTTATTTTCAAAAAACTATCGTACTGTTTGTGATACTTGTTACTTTGCCAAAAGTCATAGAACTTCATTTGCTTCCGTTGATAATAAAAATACTGTTCCTTTTTCTCTGATTCACTCTGATGTTTGGGGACCGGCTCCAGAATCAATGAACACTGTTTTTCGATGGTTTGTACTGTTTATTGACGATTGTACCCGTATGACGTGGGTATATTTTTTAAAATAAAAATCAGAGGTCTGCAGTAGATTTATTGAGTTTTTTAATCTTGTTAAAAATCAATTTCAAAGCACTATTCAGATTCTACGCTCTGATAATGGGGGGGAATATGTTAACGACGAACTTCAAACATTTCTTAAAAAAATTGGGGTTATCCATCAAACCACTTGTCCGTACACCCCTCAACAAAATGGGGTAGCTGAACGGAAAAATCGTCATCTCTTGGAAACCACTCGTGCCCTTTTACTTGAATCTCGAGTACCGTCTAATTTTTGGCCTGAAGCCGTTGCTTCAGTTGTCTACCTTCTTAACCGATTACCCACAAGAGCATTAAAATTCATATCCCCTCTTCAGGCTCTTTCCTCAAAATTTACCCTACCTTTCATTCTCATGTTACAACCTCGAATATTCGGATGTTCTGTTTTTGTTCATGTTCCCAAAGTTCATCGGAACAAACTTGACCCTTGCGCTGTGAAGTGCGTTTTTCTTGGATATGGGATCCATCAGAAAGGTTATCGGTGTCTCGATCCCATTACCAAGAAACTCTATATCATGATGGATTGCAATTTCCTTGAGACGGAATACTATTTTGCTTCTTCACAATCAGGTGTTGAGGGGGAGACGAACAATCAACACTCTGATTGGTTGTTTACAGATAACTGGGAACCGAGCTCTACTGAAGAAGTACACTCCATTCCAATGAATCTTGGTCCCACATCTCCCTCATTGAATACCTCGGAGGTACGAATTTCTAACCCTGATTCTGAAACTAATTATTCTCCAGTTCCTGTATCTTTTCCTAACAATACAGGCCAAAACGAGAATTCGTATTATCTTCCCCCAAGGCAGAACAGAGGAGTCCCCCCTCAGAGGTACAGCCCTGAATACAGACCTAAGCAATCCAGATACCCAATTGCCAACTTTGTCACAGGTGGAAATGAAAAAATTCA
Organism: Ajuga chamaepitys; assembly: GCA_958295605.1. Classification (NCBI taxonomy): domain Eukaryota; kingdom Viridiplantae; phylum Streptophyta; class Magnoliopsida; order Lamiales; family Lamiaceae; genus Ajuga; species Ajuga chamaepitys. Next base: position 19,861,434 of record OY282505.1, read on the forward strand.
ACGTTTCAGAAATAAGTTGTCTACTGAGTGGATCCCAAAAAATGCAGAAGAGGCACAAAAACATCCAGAATGGAGGAAGGCAATGAATACTGAGATGACAGCTCTTAGTAAAAGTGAGACATGGGGCAAAAGTCAACTGCCTCCAGGAAAGAAACCAGTTGGCTGTAGGTGGGTCTTCACAATCAAGTATAACCCAGATGGAGAAATAGAAAGGTATAAAGCACGACTGGTTGCTAAAGGCTACACTCAAGTATACGGAATTGACTATGCAGAGACATTCTCTCCTGTTGCAAAATTAGATACTGTAAGAGTGTTACTTTCAGTAGCAGCTAACCGTGATTGGCCTCTACATCAGTTTGATGTGAAAAATGCATTTCTCCATGGAGATTTGACCAAAGAAATATATATGGAGATTCCACCGGGCTTTGAAAGAGAATTCGAAGAAGGAGAAGTATGCCGATTAAAGAGGTCTCTATATGGGCTAAAACAGTCGCCTCGGGCATGGTTTGGAAGGTTTACGTCGGCTATGAAGAAATACGGATATACCCAGAGCAACTCAGATCACACATTGTTCCTGAAAAAAAGGTACTCTAAACTCACATGTTTAATCATTTACGTTGATGACATAATCATTACAGGAAACGATGAGGAAGAGATCAAACTCCTTCAAGAAAACTTGTTCTCTGAGTTCGAAATGAAGAATCTTGGTGGGTTGAAATACTTCCTTGGAATAGAAGTGATGAGATCAAGGGAGGGCATATTCTTATCTTAAAGAAAGTATGTTCTGGACCTCCTTGCGGAAACAGGACTTCTGGATTGCAGGCCAGCAGAAACACCTATAGCTGTCAATCATGGACTAAGAGGAGATTCAAGCAATAAGCCGGCCGATAAAGGAAAGTACCAAAGGATTGTTGGCAAACTGATCTATCTCGCACACACGAGGCCAGATATAGCATATGCAGTTGGAGTCGTAAGCCAATTTATGCATAAACCCTTGGTGGAACATATGGATGCAGTCATTAGGATCATGAGATACTTAAAGTCATCCCCTGGAAAAGGAATATTCTTCCAGAAAAACACGCAACTAGATGTTTTCGGATATACTGATGCTGATTGGGCAGGAAACATCACAGACAGACGATCTACAGCTGGGTACTTTACCTTTGTAGGGGGCAATCTCGTGACCTGGAGGAGTAAGAAACAAAAGGTGGTAGCACTCTCAAGTGCAGAAGCAGAGTTTCGAGGACTTGTGAAAGGGATAACAGAACTGTTATGGATAAAGAAGTTGATGACTGAGATGGGTCTATTGGAGACAGGAGCGTTCAAACTCTATTGTGACAATATAGCAGCTGTGAGCATTTCTCATAACCCCGTCCAACATGATCGAACTAAACATATAGAGATTGACAGACATTTCATCAAAGAGAAGCTAGATAATGAAGATATCACTCTTCCGTTTGTCAAGTCTGAAGATCAACTTGCAGATATTCTAACAAAAGCTGTTTCGGGAAAAGCCCTTCACAAGGTTCTTGACAAGTTAGGTATGTGGGATTCTCCACCTACCAACTTGAGGGGGAGTGTAGAATTAGGAAAAGATTTTAATTAATTCTTTCCTTAGTTATTATAGGCTAATTGTAATAGAATCCCCTAAATTGGGAGATTGATTTTTTCCTTTATTAGATTAATTCTTGGTATATATATACCTTGTACATTGTACACAAATACATACAATTCAATACAGAAAATTCCAAACTCTAGAATATGAATCTTCTTCTTTCGTTTAACAAAGTGGACACTACCAGCTTTGAAATATCTGGAGATAAAAAAAGTTAGTGTACCCCAAGACGAACATGCAACTTTGACATTATTCGGCCTCAGCTCTAAGCAACTTGGTCCACCATTCCACTCTTTGAAAAGTTTGGTGGCTCTTTATTTTCATTTTCTTTTTCTGAATACATTAATTATTAGTTGTTAATTTGGTAGACAAGCACCAAAATTAATCATATAAAATTATGCTCTAAGCCTCTAATCAATGCATATAGACACACAAAAACACTTTTCGTTTGTTAATAATAAACTTTTTGGTAATAGTAGGAGCCTGGTCAAATATAAAACTAATATTCAGTTACCCGCTCATTCATTGGATTCGGCCAAACTTGAGATTTGTATTAATAGATACTAAGATCTACTAATCAAATTCTCATCTCTAGTATTAATTAAGTACATACATATATATTAATTTGAATACCTAATTCCCGAAAGAAAAAAGAAAGGTTCCTCCCTACTTTTAAATGTAACATTTGCGGAACATTGGACGAAGTTGGATAGCTCAAGTGGCAGAGCATCTACTACCTAAACCTTTGGTCCTGGATTCGAGTCACCGTGAAAGGAGAGGAGGATTTTTTCTTAGATTAGGAGAAAAAAAAAAATTACGGAACATTGTTTCTAAAAAAAATATTTGCGGAGTCTATTGTAAAAAATATAGCTAAGTCTCCGTTGACATGTTAGGCTTTATCGGCGCCGCTACTTTTTTCTTTTTTAGATTTGGCAACTCTTCCCAACCTAATGACGAATATGTTCCGCCTAAATTTCGATTAGTTGTTAGGTCTTAATTTACTGTCTGACTAACGTCTAACAACTTTTATAACATTGTTTTTGTAAGAAGGAAGTCATTCTCATCATAATAAGTGTTTTTATATAAATATGCTATTTTTATTAGAAAGAAATTTGTTCCTTATTCAAATGCGTTGCTTTTGTATAAATATATAGTTAGCACTTATCATAACAATTTTTACAGTACTTCCTCCATCCCAACTTAATTGGCATACCTTCCGTTTTTGTTTGTCTCAATTTAATTGACCAGTACTCTATAAAAACAGATTTCTCTCACAATCTCCACCCTTAAGATCTCCACCTTTGAAAAAGTTAAAGATTCAACAAATCTATTTTTTCTTAGTCTATGTGCCTGACTAAGGTAGGTCAATTAAATCGAAACGAATGGAGTATATTTTTATGATAAAAAGTAATTCTCATCTTGGAAATCCACATAGGTATTACTATCCCATTTAAGTGTTCACCCATTCTCTAATGACCGGTCCTATAGTCTCGAGAAAATGGAAACCAAGAAAGAAAAGAGAAACGAACACTTTTTCATTGCATGAACTACTTCTAGGTAGGGGTGTATTTAGGGTCGGGGTGTTGCGGGTTTCGAATGTTGGGTTGGGTATTTGGTAAGAAAATCTAGGGTAGCCTGTTCCCGCGGAAATCTGTTCCGGCCGATTAGATTGAATTTTTCTTAAAATTATTTTTTTTTGGATTAGATCTGCTTTAACTTTTCATAATTGTTGAATGATTTGAAAAACGATTGATTTTGTTAAAATAAGGATCCCAAAAATATTTCGATCGGACTTAAACCCAACAAATACGAATCAGTTTCAGGTATAATTCGAAATTTGCTGGCCCAAAAACACATATCCAATACGAATCGGATCAGAACGGTACGGAGGATGCATTTCAAAATATTGGTGATCAATTAAACTAAATATTTTTAAGAAATATAATCTATTTGGAGGAAGACTTTGCCAGTTATTAGTTGATGAAAATGATTTTAATATTTATTTATGTGTGAGACATCGGACACGTACCATCAATTACCACCACTACTAAGGCCCTCCCAATGGGAGGTTTTTGGCTGATGTGGCAAGTGGGTAAATACCTCAAAATTGGGTATTTACCATTGGGGGGGGGGGGGGGTATTTGGGTTGGGGAGGTTTATTCCCGGGTAGGACAGTCGCTACCCAGGAATTTGGGTGGGGCCCGCGCGTGGGGGAGGGAGCTGGCGGCGCTGAACGCGCGCTGAGGGAGTGACACGCCAGGCGCGTGGGCGCCACGCGCGCGCAAAGCGCGTTCGCGGTGGGCCCCGCGGCCTGCAGCGGCTGTCCCCCACTATCTTTTTATTTTTTTTTTCGTTTTTTTTACTTTTTTTTTTTTGCTGAAATATGTGGATATTTGTGTATATTTGAGATATGTGTGTGTTTTGAAAAAATAGCCGTTATTGCAACGGCTCCAATTTTTTTTTTTTTTTTTTTTTTCTTTTTACTGAAATTATGTAGCTTTTTAGAAAATAATTTTTAATTTTACTTAAAAATTAAATTTGCCCTATAAATATATCTTCCCACTTCACCATTTTCCCCACATTTACCTACTACACTCAAATTTCAACTTTTCAAGATAAATTTCTTCTCTTCTCCTCTTCACACCCAAAAAAAAAAATAATGGATAAAAATTCGTGGACGCAATGGTTCAATTCTTCGAATTCCGGAGAAGAAGCATCGCCTCCAAATATCAACTTTCTTCCACCTGTTACCATCTTCAATCCTCAAAATCCTAATTTTCCAACTCATTTTCCTACTCATTTCCCAAATTATCCGGAAGGTAGCAACAACCAACCTATACCCTTTACTCCATCTGGACCAGCATTTTACATGCATCCGAATCAAATACCGTACATGCAACCTCCTCCGTCTGGGTTTCGTCCGATGATGGGCATTAATTCATTGAGAAAGGCCGGTAGTGATAGTTCTGATACAGACAGAGACACTCCGACCCCGAACTCTCAGCGTTCGTCTCCTTTCTCGTCTCAGTTCTCCCCAGTCGGTGTAGATCGAATAAATCTCGCTTCCGACTTTGAGGCTGCTGATCATCCACCCAAGGCTCCAGCTCCACTTCCACAAAAGAAAACTTACTCTCATGATGAAAACGCCCTTCTCTGTAGCTGTTGGCTTGATATCAGCACAGACTCGGTTGTTGGAAACGATCAAAAGCTCGATCAAATGTGGGTTCGGATCGCCGAGGCATACAACAGGAACCGTCCAAGCGGCACACTACTTAGGACTCATAACCAGTTGAAGACTCATTACTATACTCTGCAGAAACAAGTGAGATGGTTCTGTGGCTGTTACAATATTGAGAAAAAGGCCTGGGGAAGCGGTTGTAGCGATGCAGATATCATAGCGAAGGCGAAGGTTCAATATACTGCAAAACATGGAGGGGAGTTTATTCATATGAGTTCTTGGTATGTTTTGAAAGATAGCCCGAAGTTTGCCAATCTAGACGACGATGTTCGCGGCTCAAAAAAGACAAAAGTATCGGCATCTGGAGAGTACGTGATATCTTCAAACACCGACTCCAGCGCTGGAGAGGAAGTGAGGACGGAACACGCTCGTCCAATGGGGAGGAATGCGGCTAGGCGATTGAGCAAGGGCAAGGGAAAAGCAGGCACGTCTAATGCCGGAGAAAGCCTCGATGTTATTGAACAAAGACTCCAGGCCTTAGAAGAACAAAACAAACAAAAGATCGAAGGATTGAACTCTATTGCCACTGCGAAAGAGTATAAAATAGTGATGAAAGATACCTCGAATATGACGGAGGACCAATTGCGTTTCCACCTCCTTGTGGTGGATAAAATCAAGAAGAAGTGGGGGATGTAGATTTGGAAAAGTAGTCGTTGTATGCAAAACTAGCCGTTGTATTTCTTTCCGTTATAAGACTAGCCGTTGTATTTCTTTCCGTTATAAGTCTAGCCGTTGTATTTCTTTCCGTTATAAAACGAGTCGTTGTATTTCTTTCCGTTATAAAACTAGCCGTTATAAAACTAGCCGTTGTATTTCTAGCCGTTATAAAACTAGCCGTTGCAAATATAGCCGTTGCAAAACTAGCCGTTGGTAATATAGCCGTTACAAAACTAGCCGTTGTAACTATAGTCTATAAAAGGTCCTATCCAGGTTGTTGCACATCTCAAACTATAACATTACACTCCTCTATATTCGAAAATGTCTTCCTCTTCTGAAGAAAGTGATAGTCTTCTTGAATTCTTAATTGATGATACGACTGAGCAAGAAATACAGTCGTTACTTAAAAAAAAAACAAGAGTTACTTGTCAATGCCGGTACTTCTGACGGCAGAGCTAGAAAACGAAGAACGTACGTTCGCCGAGATCGTGAGGCGGGGCATGCAAGACTCTACCTCGACTACTTCTCTGAAGATCCGATATACGGAAGCGATACATTTCGCCGGCGTTTTCGTATGTCGAGAGAGTTATTCTTGCGCATAGTTGATGCATTGGAAGGCCACGATGAATATTTCCGGTTGAGGTGTGATGCAACTGGACAAAAGGGGTTCTCTCCACTCCAGAAGTGTACGGTTGCCATCCGCCAATTGGCGTATGGGGGACCTGCCGATCAATGGGACGAGTACCTACGTGTTGCCGAAACAACGGCTGTGGAATGTCTATTTAAATTTTGCCGCTGTGTGATCGAAGTGTTTGGTGGATACTACTTGAGAAAGCCTAACGCCGATGATTGCCAGCGGCTGTTACAGATGCACGAAGAAAGGCACGGATTCCCCGGAATGCTAGGAAGCCTTGATTGCATGCACTGGGAATGGAGGAACTGTCCGGTAGCTTGGAAGGGCCAATTCACACGAGGTGATCATGGCGTCCCAACAATCATGCTCGAAGCGGTTGCCTCTGCCGATCTATGGATATGGCATGCCTACTTTGGAGTAGCAGGCTCCAACAACGACATAAACGTGCTCAATCAGTCTCCTTTGTTTACGGAAACGTTGCAAGGAGTTGGTCCCTCCATTAATTTCACAATCAATGGTAAGCAATATAATCAAGGATACTATCTCACCGATGGAATCTATCCAGAGTGGGCTACTTTTGTGAAAAGCTTTCAATGTCCCCAAGATCCGAAGAGACAACATTTCAAGGTACTGCAAGAGGCTGCTAGAAAGGACGTCGAACGAGCCTTTGGAGTGCTTCAAGCGCGTTTTGCAATGATTCACGGTCCTAGTCGTTTTTTGTATAAGAATAACTTGAAGGATATAATGTTAACTTGCATTATATTGCACAACATGATTATCGAAAATGAAGGAAATGCAGCGATCGATTGGACCGACGATCCCAATTACGCCATACCGCCGCCCCACGTAAGTCAAGGCTCAACTGGAGCATTCGCTAACTACGTTAGAAGAGGTGTCCAACTTCGGGATAAGCATAAACATCTCCAGCTTCGGCAGGATTTAATTGAGCATGTTTGGGCTCGATCCGGAAATAATTAGCTAGATTTAAAATATGTCGGGACTTCGTAGGCGTTGTTGCTTTCGTTTTTTTTTTTTTTTTTTTTTTAATTGTACGGTGTGAGCTTTCAATTTGTGTTTTTACTATTTACGTAATAAAAAAAATTAATATTATTTTTTTGGCATTTTTTTTTTTTCGAAAATATCCTAAAATATTAAAAAGTTAAAATAATCAGAATATTTAATTATTAATTATTTATCCGAAATAAGTTAATTATAATATAGATGATAAATAAAAGTATGAATGGGATAAATAGGAAATTAAGGTGGGTCCCACGGAAATACCTACTTTTTGGGTTTATTGTTGGGGAGGAGTTTTGTTTTGGAGGTAGGGGTATTTTTGCTTTTGAGGTGGCGCTGACGTGGCAGCAAAATACCTGCTTTTTGAGGTTGTGCATTGGGGAAGGCCTAACTCACGTTATGTTGAAAATGTAAGAACTCAAAAAAGAAACCAAATTTTCCTGATGGAAAGAACATTTGAACAGAAGCATAGAATATACGATATAATATATACATGATTTAATCATTGAAATGATGACTTGTGAGCGCAGCAACCAGGATTGGTTGATGGGTTTCTTTCACACCCCAAAATAAATAAATAAAATTGTCACCTAATTATGATTTTATAAGTATTTCCAGTTTCACCGGCTGCTCGACAGAAAAAATGTCCAAATTGCCAAGAAAATAGAAACCCCGATGGCTATGCATAACATGTCCAAGCTTTTCTCTCTCTTCTGCTTTCTCTCTCTATACTGTATCTTCATCCTGGTAAACATCCCGTAAATCTCTCTCTCCGCTTTCACATCACTTTTCCACCTCTGCGCCTCCATCGCCGTATCCACAACTCTCATAGAATCACATCCGGTTAAGATTTTTCCCTCCATGTCCTCAACCTGCATGCTTACTTCTCTCACTTGCAATTCGCTGCCTTCCTTTCCGCCGCAATTTACCACCACGGCGCACTGGACCAGCTCCCCGTCGACGCCAGCCACCACGGTGGCGTACCGCAGCTGTACATCCTCCGTCAGCCAGTGCCGCCGTGCTTCCACCGCCTTCAGGCTCGCGATATTCACCGCCCGTTTCTTGGACGGGTTGATCAAAATCCAGCTGATCCTGAGTCGCTCCTTGGCTTGTTCCATGCACGCTCCGTCCTCGCCGTCGAACTTGAGCGGCGTCGGCACCATGTCCTTGTCTTCTAGAAGATCCAGCCGGAAAGGCGAACTCAGAAACCACCCCGAAAGCGTCTCCGATACCAAAGCTTTCGAATACAATAATTTGTCATCGCAGTAAATATCCACCGCGGAAATGAATTCCGACGTTGGTGGTAGACGAGCAATTTGATTGGATGGTTTAGAGGTGTGGCAGCGGACGGAGGGGAAGGAATCGGAATAGAAAGAGCGGTGGGCGGAAGGAAGGGCGGAGATGGCGTGGCGGACGGTGGGGTGGGTGGTGGAGGGCCAGGTGGAGTTGCAAATTTTCCTCCATAAAATATCTTGGGCGCATAAAGAAAGCAATTGCGCGGAGGCGCAGCTGGTGGAGGCCAGAGATTGACCGTCGAGCCTATTCAAGATATGCGATTGAATTATGTCTGGATGGATGGCAGTGATCGGAGTACCGCCGTCGTGTTCGGTGGTGGTGGTCGAACACATGATTGTTGTATCAAACGTTTGCCTTTTATATCTTTGTTCTTTTTATATTTTTTGGGTTCTATAGAGGAATGGATGAAACAGAAAATTTGTTTGATGAAATAGTGACGACAGAAATGGAGGGGTTTATATAGGAGGCGTTTTGGCGTGGTCATGGATAAAGTCAATTCTGGCGCGTTCAGTCATCCCAATCCCACATATCAATATTGACTTGCAACTATTCCTCAATTTATGCGTGACAATATAATAATAAATTAAATTTTAATATCAATTATCATTATTATTATTATTATTATTATTATTATTATTATTATTATTATTATTATTATTATTATTATTATTATTATTATTATTTTGGTGGAGACATATTTATAACTTCTCGGCGAAAAGCATCGTCTCGTTGAAAACAAGATGTTCAAGTGAAAAATTGACACATTACCAACCACTTTATAAGAACTATCAAATGTAAAAGAAAATTGGGCTAAATGATGTGCAATTTCCTTTTGAGAATGGATGAGCAACACAATTAGCTGAACATCTAACTAAACTAAACTTACCAGAATGAAAAACATGCAAAAAGATAACACGGAAGAAATAATCGAATTGCCATAAGATAGCTAGGTCCCCTTGCCTTCGTCTCAATTTGTAGAATAAATTGATATTGTCTGTTTCAATCTCTAGCAGGCGTACTCCCAACTCCACAGTTAGCTTCACACCTTCCTGACAAGCCACCACTTTAGCCACCTCAATCTCCACCATTCGTCAAGCAAGACAAAACAACTCTGAAGCACTCCCCCGTCTGTGTCCCGTAATACTCATCCAAGAACCTTTTCCTTTTTCCTGCACACATGATGCATCCGAGTTTACCTTCGCCTCCCCTGTTGCCCGCGGACTCCACGTTGTTGCAGCAGCAACCGAAGTATGTTAAAACGATGGTACTTTTACCGCCTAGTAATCCATCAATGTGCATTCCACCAAGTTATATCATCGATTTTGGTCCATCTCCTCATCTTTAAATATTTTACATTTCTAACTCTCCACGCCATTCACAACATACAAAATCGACAATGCAACTCTTTATTGAACGTGTGTGTTGCCCCGTAATGAGCACTCTTACATAACCACCTTCTCCTACCGTTAAGGGGAGTTAGTGGTTGGTAGTTCCACCACCGGAAATGGGGCTTGGTGCTCGAGGAAGACGCGGTTTTCCTTGTTGAGGACCAAGTCCTTTCTTCTTCTTCTCAACGGCTATGACTTGGCATTTTCAACTTGTTGGAATTGCACTCATGTCCCTGCAATTTGTTAGCAATTTGACATCGACAATACTAACTATTTTCAGCTCCAAACTTGTAACTATTATTTGGCTATAAAAGAGATTAAAACATGTATTGTGTATAGAAGGCAAAACTATTAAAATAGAAGATTAGATGAGAGTTTGAATACTCAAATTTTAACATTTATCATCTAGAGTGGATATTCTCTCCAACCAATATGCAATGGACTCCCCAGGATGTAACACCTCTTCGTCTAGTCAAAGCGATGATCCCCTCCAATATGCATTGTGCCATTCACAATCCTTTAGGGCATGCTTTCTCGTTTCTACCGCCCCTCCACATCTCTTACAATCCGGATCCATATCCATCCCTCTTCAAATGATTCCATTTCTAACCAGTAAGATGCCTAGAGCTGCATTCCATACAAAGACGACCCTTACTTTTGGAGGAATGTCAAGTTTCCAAATCAACTTCCAAAGTTTTCCAGCTCCTCTTTCCGAGGACGTCCCGGTTGATCCGCCACGCTCATCTCTCTAGCTAAATGGTAGCCAGATTTGACTTCATATTAATCCTTTTTTAGAAACTCCAAATCAATTTGTCTGGACCAATATTCGCATGAACTAGAATGGTATGAATTTGCAATGTCTCCTCCCCCTCAAACAGTTCATTAATCATATCTTTATTCCAAGCACATTGAATTGGCATAAACAAACCTCTTACATATGTGATCCCATTCCCTTCTTGTTGCGGACTGACCCAAGCCCCCGATCGATTTGGTAGTCACACGAGACCCCACCCCCCTCTCCTCTGACATAACATTTCCCAAGACTTCCAGTGTATCCCGATGTTCCTGCTGTAATAGGTAGAAAAATGTGCACTAATTTAGTTATCAATATTGCAATTTTATAAATATTTTGGTTATTGCAGTTGATATTTTCTACCTATCTCGGTTTTTTGTTCAATTTACTCTGGTTGCTCTTCTATGTTTAATTCAGTGAATTTGGAGAAGCTTTGGGTCAAGAAGGACTAATTTAGGCCCGACATTGGGCTACACAGTGTCGAGCCCACCATTTAATCTAAAGTCATCTCCTAATGTGTTATAGCTCATAAGTGAAAATCCCATAAGAAAGGGCCCAAGAGAAGTCAGGAGGTATAGAAGGTCACCAAGAAAGAAAATAGGGGGCGGCTATAGCTACAACTTGTCGGCACACGAAGTGAAAGAAATTGGCGATGATTGTTCGAGATTCCGGTTCTATTTATTTCCATCTTCGAATTAATGTTTGATTTTGATATTTTGAATAAGAATTTTAACACCGTTATGTGTGGCTAATTTCTTAGTATCAGTTCTTCGTTGATATTTGAACCCTCGTTATGTTTGCCTTGTAATTATTACCGTGACGATCTCTCGAATTCTATTTTGGGAAGTTCAATTTATTGTATGTGTGGGTAATTAATTTAGATTGATCACCTATATTGATTATCACATATTTATAGCTAGGGTGTATTCGTAATCCGTAATTATTATGAATTAATGCCCGTTGGTAGCAATTACTGAATTAGTTCACTAGGATTGGATCGAGCTTATGAATCCAACATCATGTTTACTCTATTATCCTCGTTTCGAATGCGTTTGACCAATTAAAGCTACAGAGCTTGTTCTAGGTTGTTCAGTTAAATATGTTGATTAGAGCTTGTTTTAATTAATTATAATTAGGGGATAATTAGAATCAACAGAGCATGTTGTTGATTTAGGGGAGAGAAGTCACATTAATTTCAAGGACTATTCAGATTAGGGGTATAACTAGACTGAGTATTTTTCAATTCACCCTTTTAGTTAAATAAACTCCAATCAATCGCCCCATTCTCTTTTTGTTCAATTAGTACGTAAAGCATAACAAATCGGACTGTTCCTTGTGGGATCAACCCTGACTTACTACTACTAGTGTAGTAGAGGAGAGTTAAGGAATTTAATTTTGCGTGCCGCGGCAGCACGATCATGCTGTTTTTTGCCCCACCAGAAATTAGAAGTACATATAGATCGAATCCGACAGTGAGTGGATTAAGGGAGATACGTTGGAATGGCCCGAGCAACATATTTTATCAACATCAAGTGGCCCGCATTTGAAAGCATACCACTCTTCCAGTTTTTTAGCTCCTTCTCCATCATTGCCACCACCCACCAAACAATGCTTGTTTCGACCGTCCCACTGAGGCAGGAAGGCCTAAATATACCACATGTTTATCAACCATCCTCATTCCCAATCGCCCAGCCAATTCCACCCTACGCCCCTCCCCTACCCCATTACTAAAACTCACCTCCGACTTTCAAGAAAAAATAGTTGTTCGACGCTTCCTCATAACACCTAATGGTATCCGCCAGCCCATCTATCTCCTGCCCCGTAGCTGTCCTAAAAATGATGTTGTCATCAGTAAAGAACAGGTGGAAGATAGACGGGGCTCCTCTGCATATTCGTGCTCCATGTAATAGCCCATCTATTTCGGATCTTTGCAAAAGAGCTGAAAAAGCCTCTGCACAAATTTAAAAGAGATAAGGCGATAATGGCTCTCCTTGATGGAGACCCCTAGATGGATGAAATGTATCTCCCAGCTAGCTATTAACAAGAACATAAAAGAAACTGCCGATACACACCTCTTAATAAGCCTAACAAAGTCCTAATTTAATCCTAATCTCAACATGACCCTCTCCAAAAACACACACTCAACTCTATCATTAAGTTTTGCTCATGTCCAATTTAAAAGTAAAGACTCCCTTCTTCTTAGCACTATTTTGACTCATGTAATGAAATATTTCAAAAGCAGCCAAAGATTGTCAGTAATGAGACGTCCAGGGACAAAACAGATTGATTAATAGAGATGAGATCAAGCAAAATCAATTTCAACCTATTTGCAATCGTTTTTGTAACATTTTTTTTTTTAATTTCTCCTAATCTAATAACAATTTAAAATCCCTCCCTTCCCCCAAGATAACTCGAACCTAAGGCCAAAGGTTTAGGTAGTTAATGCTCTGCCACTTGAGCTTAAAGATGACATTACAAAGACTAATAGAGTGAAAATTAGTGACAAGTTAGAAGTGTTTTTTCTTTGGGATAACACAATAAAAGTGTGATTCAAAACACTAAGATTAGTATGACCATTCAGAACCTCTCTTATTTTTAAGAATGTTCCATTATTCAAATTTTTACTAAAGTTTTTTCTACCATGATGCAGTATGAGATGTCAAAATTTGCAAGCACTTGGTCCATTGGATCAGCTATTGTGTATTGACTTTTATTTGTTCACTTAATTCAGAATTTGTCAAGTCATGTTTTAAGTGCGATAGGATCAATCTAATGAATTGAGCTTTTCTTCCATCATTTAATTCAAAAGTCACTCGTTTTGTAAATACCATAGGCTTAAACCAAACTTAAATTCGAGTTTTAAATGCAATACACTTAAATCATGATCAGTGTGAATCAGATTTTATCAGTACCTGTATTTTGTTTCGTTCTCTCAATTTGTATTTTCAATTTGATACACTTCAAAATATTACCAAAAATTATTGCATTAGTGTCTAAATATAGAGTCCTTCTTATATATGATGGTACACAGAACTCATTTTATGTGACGGTCGCATGGATGGCGGGGCAAAATTTAAGGGGAAAAATTGAAGCCCCCCATCTACCCACATTTCCTTTAATTAGACTTAGGTTAACTCATTACATGAAATAAGCTTCGTGTGACCGCCACATATAAGTTTTTGTCTTAAAATAGAGCATCAAAGTTGAAGAAAATCGAGTTTTTGAATTTATAATCTGGAGAGTGGTTTTCTCCTTTTTTTTTTTCTTTTTTTTTTCTTTTTCTTTTTCTCTTTCTATAGGCTTCATTTACCTTGAAAATAAAGATAAGTTAATTATCTAGGCTAGTGAGATAAATTCACATAATAAGATACAAATTATTATCCACTTTCAGTGTTTATTGAAATAAATAACATCCTGGATAAGAATATTAATTATCCAAAATCACCTTTTACTATGTGGTATATGGAAGTTTCGATAAGATTGATATTACCTAAATGTCCCTTTTAATAATTAAATTTGCAAAATGAGTAGTAAGGATAAAAATGTAAATTTTCTAATGTTATCCCAAGTATTGGGTAAACTATCCTGTGGGAGCCTGGATTATTATCTAAGGTATTATCCAAATTTTAGCATTTTATCCCAGGTCGCAAGGATAACCTGACTTTTTATTTCCACTAAAGTAAATACTAGATGACAATAGATAAAATGTGACTATCCTGAGTTCTCTACCAAAGTAAACGGCGTCTTAAAAAAAAAAGAAAAAATTAATAAGGAAAAATTGGTAAAACTGCCCCTTAAGTTTGCCATAGTTAAGAAAATGTCCTTTGAGTTTAACACTTTTTAAAAATGCCCCCTAAATTACAAAAAATTGATAAAAATGTACCGTCTCCGGCTACTACCTATTACCTAGCCAATGACGTCACGTAGTAGGTGACAGAGCATTTGTATCAGTTTTTAGTAACTTAGGGGGCATTTTTAAAAAGTGTCCAACTTAAAGGACATTTTCTTAATTATGGCAAATTTAGGCACATTTTTACTAATTTTTCCAAATAATAATAATATTAAAACAAGAAAACACTAAAGAAAGAAACTCGAGAATTTTAATTAGATACTATAGTGAATTTGTCAGTGTCCTCCTATAGAGTATGGGACACGAGAGGAAACAATTATATAGAGAGGAGGGTGTTTTCATAAAGTAGCGATGTTTTATCCATTCTTAGATATGACTATTAAAAGAAAAGGACTTTGAAATAGATTTATCGAAGTGTAGCTCATTTTCTTATTTAAAACTCTTATTATTCCTCCATGACAAAAAGGATATGTTTTATGGATTGAGTGAGGCGTGGAAAATTTAGACGTAAGAATTTTAATTGCATATATTCTAATTTTAATCTTTCTTTTGTGAAAGAATATGGTAAAATTGATAAGATATTATCAATTGATTATGAAAAAATTGTCAAAAACATATTAAAACCTTAAAAGTCGTAAATAATAATTAATTAAATTATTTAAATTAAATTATCACGTCTTCCATCCAAATGAAAAAATTCATAAACAATAAACTTGTCCCAAAAATCATTAAAAAACGTTTGTTTTCAAATAAGATTTTTGTTCTTGCAAGCGTATGAGATCAAATAGAGGTAGTAATAAGAAGAACCACAAGGAGGACATCCGTGTGAACTACTCGAGCCATAATTTTCAAAGTTTAGCGAATTGGAATTGGGAGTCAATTGTAACTAATATAGAACTCAAGAGATTAATCTTTCAACCCAAAGATCTTCTTGAGTATTCCCTAAGTCCAAGCTCGCCAATTGGTGGGAAATCAAACGAACTTTTTAACTCTCAATAAAATGATTAATTTTCTAGAAAAAACACCCATTCACTTATTCATCTCCTATTTTTTATTTTGCATTTGGGGCCCAAGATTGGTCCCCTATTTATAGGGGATAGGGGCCGAAATCTGCCCTCATTTAGGATTAGGAAATCTTCTCCCACTTGGGAGAGGAAAATATGGATAAATCATAATCCCCTTAGGAATTAGATTCCTCCATATCTTTTCTTTCCTTATCTCCTACTTATAATTAATTCTTATCATTTTAGTTAATGGACTTCTATTAGGTTATTCAAGAGGCCTTTAGAAGGAATATGATTGGGCCCTCCAATGGGCCTAGATATCCATATTGAGCCATCAATATTATTCTAGCCCATTAATATTTATTCATTCCACTATAGAATTAATATTGAACTACCCATCCTAATTCATATTACGAAATATGGCTCCTAGTTATTTTTCCCGTGTTTAGGATTCAATGTCCATTAATTAATTTAAGCTACTAAATGTTATAATTAATTAATACTCCATCGGTCCCGCTCAGTTTTGCACACTGAGCTGGGCACGGAGGTTAAGAAAAGTCTGCTTTTTGCTTTTGCCTTTATTGTTCAAAGGAGTTTAGATGAAAAACCAGGGGAAAGATTAATACACTAATCTTTTTCCCCTTTTAACCTATTAACATTCAAAATTAAATGGAAAACAGAATAATAATAGCATAAATTAAAAAGACCTGCGAAATATGTAACCGATGAACAGTAAAATCTGTAAACCTGAAAATTATCCAAAACTGTTCAAATGACAGCTGAAAATTATTGGAATTTTTTCCCCTCCAATCCAAACTTAAATTACACCTGAATCACAACCAACAAATCTGAAATTTAATTTGAATTGTCCCTCCCAAATTTTGAGTCACATCAATCCAAGGCAATAAATACACCAAAAACAACATTGAATTGGACATTCAATGCTTCTAACAGTTTTAGTCCAAGAAATTACAGCTAGTTACAGAAACGACAAACAATCGAAAAGGGCCTAAATTATCTCTATCAGACCGCGCCTTGATCTCTCAGTTTCTCATGGGTCATAGCACCGACAGAGTCGTACACTTCGGCCAAATCAAGGCTGCGGCAGCATCATTTGGAGTATCCCGACGGACTATTCAATACACTTGGGAATCTGCAAAGAAACAAATATTAGAAGGGACACCCGTATCTTTCGTCGACAGAAAATTAAATGGTGGTAAGGCAAAAGTCGATCTCGACACTGAATTAATGAAGTCTATCCCATTTCTAAAACGAGGCACAATTAGAAGGTTAGCAATGGTGCTTAAAGTCAGCAAAAGTAAGGTGGGGAGATGGGTAAAATCAGGCTCGATTAAACCCCACACAAATGCCATTAAACCCGCTCTTACTCAGCCGAATATGATACAAAGGCTGAAATACAGCCACAGTTACTTGCATAAGGACACGTCAAACACTAAAATCAGGTACAATTCCAGACCCCAATACAGTCCCGAGGGGGCACTGTTGTTTGATGAAAAAATTAATTTTTTTCCATTCACTACAAGAGCACCAGCCCTCAGAAACAACATTAATAGACAAAGGGGTACTTTGATTACTAAACCAATCGAGTCGATAACAAAGCAAGTCATCAAGGATTGCTTGATAAATCAGGTTTTTTTAATTTTCTATCAGAGAATCTTCATCATATAGCCTTAGGGTCAGTAAGTCTCCTAAATGCAACCTTCTCAGCTACATTGGCGACTTTACTATGTCAAAGAATTCAATGTTTACATCTATTACATGTTTCAGCATTTTAACATTGATATTTTTGCATGCTCACTTCATAATTTCAGATTAATCCAACAATCTAAGCCAAATGGCCTTGAAAATGCAAGCAAACATATAACGATTCAACAAGATAATGCTAAACCACACATCAACAATCTTGATCCAGATTTTAGGGCTGCTGCCTCATCCGATGGTTTTAATATCCAGCTTATATGTCAGCCCCCCAATTCCCCTGGTACTAATGTTCTTGATTTGGGATATTTTAGAGCCATACAATCACTTCAAGTTGAGACTCCTTCAAAATCTGTGGAAGATTAGGTAAAACTGTTTTGAAATCATATGAAGATTTATCACAAAGCTGAACAACATTTTTCTAAGCCTGCAGCAGTGCATGATCAAAGTCATGAAATTGAAGGGAAACAACAATTACAAGCTGCCTCATATGGGAAAGACAACTTTAACTAGAGAAGGGGCGCACTGCCACAAGCATTGGAAGTTGAGGAATCTACTATGAGAGAAGCTATTGAGCATTTGATTGAGAAAGAAGAGATTGGGGGGATATATGAGACTGGGGGGTTATTACATGAATTGGGCTATGACTAGGAGGTAAAATTAGGAAAGCATTTTGATTTAGTCTTGTGTTTACACCATAAACACAAGACATATGTGTTTGTTTTGCTTAGGCGGTAAACATGTTGACTAGTGTAAGTGAAGATCATTTTGAAAAATAAATCATTTTATTGTTCTGTTTTTATTTACCTATTCCCTCAGAAAGATTTCATCTTAGGGTTAATCCTGCTTAAACTACCAATACCAATCCAAGCACAGAAAGGGGCAGCATGTAAATAACCAACTCCCAACAACATCATTTTACTTACACAATCATCATTTTAAGTAAGCTACCAACATAACTTCCAGCTAAGAAATGGGCAGCTGTAAAAAAATCAGAGGCAATCATCATTTTAATTAAGCTACATTCACATTCCAATGCAAAGAAATGGATCTTCTTTCACAACAAAATTTTTGATGGCATAAACCATCAGCAAAGCAAAATTTATCACAGTGAGCAGCTTTAAATAATCAGGCTAGCACACATGGAATAACAACAAAAGGGCCAACATAGCCCAGAACCGAAACAAAGCCAACAAATTCAGAACTGATCAATTCAACAGAATCAGTTTGGAAAACTTCATTTTAATTTGTTACTAACACTGTACCAGCAACAAAAGGGGCTAAAATTCCATCAAACATCATTTTAATAGGTTGGAGTAAATACAACAACTAAATCTCAATAATCAGTTCATGCAGCCTCAGATTATCCCAGCAAATAAAATCGGCACAATAGGGCGACAAAAAAATGTTCCGATCCTAAACATTGTCAAATCGAAGCAAAGATAGTGATCAGCGTATAAACAATCAGAAATTATAACATCAAGTTATTTTACACTACCAGCACCATCAAAGCCTCAAATCTAATAGAAAACCCTAAAAAGGGGCAAGGGTTAGATACGTAGACCTGTAAAATTGCCGGAAACCACAGTTCGAGGCAGTGCATGTAGTGCTTTTTCAGTTCCTCAGATTTAAACCACTCGCACGTCGGCAAAACATCAACATCCGACAGTCGTTTTGCTTCCGAGATGGATCTGGAAACTAGATCTGGGTTGGATTGAAGTGACAGAAATGAGGGTGGATTGAAGCAACAAACATCTAGGGTTTGGGACAAAGGGGTATGAACTGCGGCTGCTTCTCAAGAACAGAAGAGAACAAGCTTGGGAGGATTTAGGGTTAGGCTGAAATGAGATAGGAAAACGGGCTGGGTTTTATTTGCTCAATTTCGGGGTTGGGTTGGGCTAATTAAGTGGACACTTAATTAGAATTAGCCCAACCTTTAAGTGTAATTAGCACATAACATAATTCAAAATCTGATTTCATTAATGGCAGTATTGTAAATATTTCAAAAATTTATTTGCCATTTTTGGAGTATGCAAAACTGAGCGGGACGGAGGGAGTATCTTTTATTCCTTGAAAACAAACAGCTCAACTTTATTATCATACCGGAAGTTAATCCAATGTACATGTTTGATATGATAAACATTATGAGCCCATCAAGAGGGAATAATCAACTTGCTTTACCAAGACACAATTTTCTATATTAATTTAGCAATTTGTCATATTATTAGTAATATTGCCCAAAATATAGAGTATTGAGTCCCAGTGACTCTTAACACATAATAAATCAAACTAACATTAATTAATTATATACAATCCCAATTAAGTAACAGAAATTCAACTCCATCTAAGTTGTGAATCTTTATATCTATTACAAGGGACCGACAATGTGATCTTTTGTGCTGTACTAAACACCACATTGTCTACAATGTAAAGTATTCAAACATTCTGCAATAAATATATATAACATTCATAATATTTAAAGCAAAATGTGATAATCTATTCTCATTCAATAAAGTGCAAGAAACAATTTATATACAAAGCAACACTTAAAAGCATGTTTTTCAGTGCAACCCTAACAATCTCCCATTTATAGTCAAATTCTGCTTTTATGTATACTATAGCATGTGTTAATAATTCTCCTACTTATACTTTATGCAGTGTGACAACACACTTGACTCCTATTCCTTCCACATGTTTCTCGAATGTATTCTGAGGCAGACTCTTTGTGAAAGGATCTGCTAGGTTGTCCTCTGATGCTATCTTTGTCACCACTATGTCTCCTCTCTTAACGATTTCTCGTATGACATGGTATTTCATTTCAATGTGTTTGCTCGCCTTAGGGGCTCGTGGTTCCTTCGTATTTGCCACCGCACCCGTATTATCACAATAAATTGTGATGCTTTTAGGCAAATTAAAATTCACATCTAAGTCCACTAAGGAGTTCTTAAGCCAAACCGCCTCTTTAGCTGCTTCACAAGGGACGACGTACTCGGCTTCCATGGTAGAGTCAGCAATGTATTTCTGCTTTACACTTCTCCATGTGATGGTTCCACCTCCTAAGACAAACACACTTCTTGAGGTAAATTTTCTGGAGTCTATGCTTGATTGGAAATCTGAGTCCATGTAATCCACATGACATAAACTGTTCGATTGAAAGACTAGCATTCTATCTCGAGTTCTTTTCAGATACTTCAGAATGTTCTTAACCGCAGTCCAATGTCCCTTGCCCGGGTTACTTTGATATCTTGCCACCATGCCCACTGCATAGCTTATATCCGGTCTCGTGCATAACATTGCATACATGAGACTTCCAACTACCGAAGCGTATGGAACCTTCCTCATCTCTTCTATCTCGTTTTGTGTCTTAGGACACATGTCTTTTGATAGATGAATCCCATGCCTGAAAGGTAGAAAACCCTTCTTAGCATCTTGCATGTTGAACCGTTTTAGCACAATATCGACATACGAGGCTTGAGATAAGCATATCATCCTTTTCTGGCAATTTCGAATAATATTGATTCCAAGGATATGACCAACCTCTCCTAAGTCCTTCATATTGAACTGATTTGATAACCATACCCTTACGTCTGAAAATACCTTTTTATCGTTTCCAATAAGCAGAATATCATCTATGAATAGTACTAAGAATACCAAGGCATCTCCGATACACTTTCTATAAACAAAACTCTCAAACTCATTCTAATAAAATCCATAGGATTTTATTATTTGATCAAAACATTGGTTCCAAGCTCGCGATGCTTGCTTTAGGCCATTAATTGACTTCTTAAGCTTGCATACAGGGTTTTCTCGGCCTTTTTCAATGAAGCCTTCAGGTTGACACATATAGATGTCACCTTCAAGGCTTCCGTTTAGGAATGTTGTGTTGACATCCATTTGCCATACCCCGAAGTCTAGCATAGCTAGAGGCGAAAAGGTTTCCTCATAATCGATTTCTTCCCTCTGAGTATACCCTTTTGCCACAAGCCTAGCCTTGAAGGTTTCAACCATCCCCTCAGTTTCTCTATTTTTCTTGTAAACCCACTTGCATCCAACCGGCTTTACACCTTTAGGTGGTTCAACAAGCTAACACTTTACAATGATCCATAGATTCCATTTCTGCTTCCATTGTAGTTTTCCAAGAACTTGCATCCTTCTCTTGGATTGTCTCGTTGTATGACCCGGGGTCAGATTCATCTTTACCGGGGACCAAGTCCGAAGACTCTCCCACCAACATGAATCCCTTAAGCTAACGAACAAGCCTCCCACTACGACGAGGTTCCGTTTGTGTTTGTGTATTACGTGGTATATCATCTTGTACAATTGGTATTGGAGTGCTCCCTCGTAATTCATTCAAGGTAATCTCTTGGGCATCCGGTTACTCATATAGTCTTCTTCCAAGAACCTAGAATGTGTGCTCACCACGATCCTCTGATCCTTAGGACTATAGAATAAACCCCCCCTTTATTCCTTTGGATAACCTACAAACAGTCTTAATTCTGGATGAGGTTCCAACTTATCAGCTTCCTTGTATAGCACATATGAAGGACATTCTCAGATTCTCATGTATCTCAAACTGGGTTTGCACCCAGACCACAATTTTGAGGGAGTTTTTGGAACTGATTTAGAAGGTACTAAGTTAAGAATGTAAGCTGCTGTTTCCAAGGCATCATCCCAAAACAGATTTGGGATGATAAAAAAACTCATCATAGACCTTACCATTTCCAAAAGAATTCTATTTCTTTGCTCTGTGACCCCATTTTGTTGAGGGGTTCTGGGCACAGTTAACTGGATACAATCCCTTGCTCTGACAAGTAACCCTAAAATTCATTGCTAAGGTATTCACCCCCACGATCAGATCGTAGAAACTTGATACTCTTTTTCCCTATGCTTTTCTGCTTTAGCCTTAAACTCTTTGAACTTATCAAAGACTTCAGACTTATGTTGCATTAGGAAAATGTATCCATACCTCGAGTAATCATCGATAAAAGTATTAAAATACTCGAAACCACCTCTCACTTGAGTCGACATTGGACCACATACATTAATATGAACGAGTTATAATACTTCAGTGGCTCTATTCCCCTTAACCCCAAAGGCTCTTGGTACGAGTCGTTGGACTGTACCAAGTTAATTGTATAGAAATATATACTTATCCTTATCCTACTACTCTAACTAGTAGAGTGGTAAGTAGGAATTGATCCCACGAGGAACGGTCGAACAATTTTTCTTTAATATGTCAAGTAATTGTATAATTCAAACAAGAATAAAATCGAACAATGAAAGCAATAAAGGTGGGGGGGGGGGGGGGTTTGTTTCTCAAGCTAGGAACCACTATTTAGCTATGATCAACTAAGCTAAGATTCAATTAACAAAAGATAACAAGATAGATAAATCAATTTTTGGATTTTAAATATATGATTAAAGTATCTACCCTTGATCGAGTATCCCTTTGGTTCCAACGAATTACACAACTATTGTTGATGCCCAATGGAAAGCATTTCTAGTCCCTATTTCACGACTATTAACAAGCTCCAGCAACCGTATTATCTCGTAATTATGACTAATCAAAATAAGCTCTTCAACTAACCCTATCCATTTAAACCAAAATATCGAACAAGCTCTCTTCAATTTGGCAATCGAATGATAAAAGCTCAAGGATAATGAAACAGATTTGACATAAACCTCGAAAGCTCGGGTTTAAAGGTCGAACTCTACACTATTACTAACGAAACCACTCGTTGTTTGCTACTAGGGAATCGAAAATCCTACAATTACGGATAGTGATTTCCAATTCTAGCAACACATTCATACACTTCCTAGAGGTTGATCAAACCAAGAAAAAACATACAAATATGAGTCAATAACAGTAAATAGTATAGAACACTTTAAATTGCAATCAAATGGTAACATGAACTAGCAATAATCATGTAAACATTGTCACTCAAAGTTTTACATTTGATCAAGTGCTACTCACCCATGGAAGCTAAATCAAACAGAAAATAAGTAGAAAAATAAAGAAACATGATACTGAGAGAAGATGATCCTTCAATCTGTTGCCCAATTTTCCTTCCTTGGTGGCTTTGGTGGCTAAAAAATGGCTGGAAAGTGTGTTATTCAATGTCCCAAAGTAGGTTAATTTCGAAAGGGAGGATATATATATAGGGGAAGAGTTGTTACTTCAATTTAAGGCAAAATCGCGTTCAGGAATTTAAAACAGGGCAAGGAATCTCGGCCGAGACGCAAGTGTGTCTCGACCGAGACGTGAAAAAGGGCTTTTCAATTGGTAAACCGAGGGATAATCTCGGTCGAGATTGGGTTGCATCTCGGCCGAGACGTGAAAAGGGAGATTTTTAGTGTTTGGGTTATCTCGGCCGAGATTGTGTTTCATCTCGGCCGAGATCTTCATCTCTTTGGATCTCTGATTTTCCCTGGAGAGCCATCTCGGCTGAGATGCCATACCCGTCTCGCCCAAGATCTTCAATTTCTCAAAACTCCAGGTTTTCCCTGGAGAGGTATCTCGGCCGAGATTGTGCCCTGTCTCGGCCAAGATCGACCCCTCAGCCCTGTCCCTTGTTTCTTCGGTCGATCCCTCGACTCCGCAATCATTTGATGTTCTTTTTCGATCCTTTTGCACCTTTCTTAACCCAAAAATAACACAAACGCATTATTTTTGCCCATGAGAATACAAAAGCACTAAATATACGTGATTATGCACATTATTGACACTAAAATGACACTAAAGTGCCCTAAAGTGCGTGCACGGGACACGTGTACCAAATCTCCCCAAGCTTAGAACTTGTTCGTCCCGAACAGTAAAGAGAAAAACAAAAGGACACGTGTTTAGGGCAGAGTTTAGTGGCATTTGATTTCAGAGAATTTTCATGAAAAAGATAAAGCGATCATGATAAAAGTGAGCATATGTGATAGACTAGATCCACTACTCTAAAGACATAACGCTCTCAACTTAAGATCCTCACCGGGTGAGTGTATATCTCTCTCTCTCTCTAGTGCATTAAAAAAGGTAGTGTTTACACTCACATTGAAATGCACGCATACCTACCATAGGCTTGCCAATCATCTAAACCTGAAATAGTACTTGACATGTGTGACAATGAATCAATTAGGTCTTCATATGGGTTGCAATGTTGGCTAGGGGTAAGGTGGGACAAAATTTAGGTAAAAGTGACTATAAAACGGACTAAATGAGTCGTGCACTACCCATATACCCCTCAAACAATGGTCACTCAACCTCACTTTTTTAATTCTCAATCAAGTCGAACTTAAGATTCGACTTCTTCACCTTATTCCTACCTACATCTCCCATATTTATCAATCCTTTCAATAATTATGCTTTTTAAGAATTTTCTAAACAAGGGATTGTAATCACAAAATGATGTGATTTTCATTAACCTCTCCAAAACAATAGTATAAGCACTTCCTCTTTCTTTCGTTTTTCTGGTTTTTCCGACTTTTTTTTTTTGAGAGGTTAATATTCTCGATTATAGCCTATTTCGCGTTTTTCCTTTCTCCCTTCTTCGTTTTCCACTAGTTTACCCAAATTCAATCCAAATTTCCAAACTAACTACCTTCCAACCGCCTCCCTCATACTCAACAGTCCGTTTGGGTATCAAAGGCTAAATGAAAGGTAAATTTGCTTGTAGTGTTGGGTATCAAATAAAAAAGCTTAAGCTCAAGGGTATTAACTAGAGACAATGTCAAATTTGGTAAAAAGGAAATATTTTCAAGCTTTTGAAATAGGTTTTGATCAAGAATTGCCTAATATCATTTTCAAAGCCACAATATGTATTGACTTATTCAAAAGTAGAGAATTAGGGCAAGTTCTAGAGAAAAATGCATGCATTCAATGAATTTTCGCACCGAAAGGGAATTTAATTACACTCCAAAAATGGGAGTACGCATTAGGCTCAAAGACTCACTTGGTTGCAAATCTGATCAAAAAAATTTGAGTGTATGTTCAATTTTGTTTCAAAAAGCCTATCATGCTCTACCATGTGCTTCTTTCAAAAATATTTGTTAAAATTTTTCATCATTAATCAACGCCACATTTTTCCTTCCTAAACTAATCCACTTGCTTTCTCGAGCTGTCAACTTGTACGAATCCCACCCCCTCCCCAAACTTAGTTGCAAACTAAGTTTGTGGAAAAAGAAGAGTACAAGTCGGTGCTTGTCGAAATCAACCAAATTAATAACCAACTAACTAACGAACTTAATAGAAATAATCATACTCCTAAAAATATGCAAGGTATCAAAATTTAATAAAGACAATATCAACATAACCAAAATAAACAAAAGACAGCAATCGGCTCACAGTGGGTCTCGGCCGAGATGCGTGTGTGTCTCGGTCGAGATAGGCTTCCAGCAAATTTTGGCCAGTTTGGGCTCTTCTGAATCTCGGCCGAGATTCTTTATGTTTCTCGGCCGAGATATGCCTCCAGGGAATTGGCCTGTTTCGCCTGCATGATGTCTCGGTCGAGATTCCTCATGTGTCTCAACCGAGATGGCCTCCCCTGCACTTTTTCCTTTATTTTGGTCCCCTTCACCCCCCACTTCATGCTATCTCTCGATTATTCTAATTTATACCTGCTCATTTCTCAACAAAAACATCAAGTATGCCACAAAGCATTTATTAAGCAACTAACTAGGAATTTGAAAAACACAAAAATTGAAAGATACCATCGGGGTGCCTCCCGACAAGCGCCGTTGTTTAACGTCTTTGGCTCGACGGACCTCGCTTAGTTCAGTGGTGAGTTTTCCACATGCTCCCCTTTACCCTTCTCCAACATAGTAGTAAGTGCAACTTCCTTTGGGTCCCTACATGACAACTCAAACAACTCTTCCACGAGAGGGTCAACAACATCAATGGAAAATACAGAATGAACATCTTCTGGAAAACGCATTGCATCAAAGATATTGAAATTGACAATTTGTCCATCAAATTCCATCGTGAGGGTGCCCTCACGGACATCGATCTTGGTTTGGGAAGTATTTAAAAATGGTCTTCCCAACAAGATCGGTGTGGACGTTGATGGATCGCCTTGCATGTCCATCACATAGAAATCAGCGGGAAACACGAGGTCATCAACTTCAACTAGCACATTCTCAATTACCCCATCGGGATACAAAGTGCTTCGGTCGGCTAGTTGAATGACGACCCTTGTTTCCTTAAGTGGATCCAAATTTAAAGAATGAAAAATTGAACGTGGCATGACATTAATCGAAGCTCCTAAGTCGAGCATTGCACGTTCAATTCGATAGTTACCTATTTTGCATGGAATCACGAACATTTCAGTGTCTTTACACTTTGGTGGAAGTTTCTTTTGGAAGATGGTGGATACATTCTCTCCCATGATCACTTTTTCATTCCCTTTAAGCTTCCTCTTGTTGGTGCAGAGGTCTTTTAGAAATTTCGCATATCTGGGAATTTGCTTCACTGCATCTATCAGCGGGATATTTATCTCCACTTTTCTGAACATTTCTAGCATTTCTTTTTCCCTATTTTTATCCGGGACCTTCTTGATTTGGCTAGGGAATGGCAGTGGTGGAGTTGAATAATTGACATGTGACTTCTGGGAGTCTCGGCCGAGATTTGGTTGTGTCTCGGCCGAGATAAGAGTATAGTGTTTTCCCTCTTCAGGTTGGATTACTTGATCTCGGCCGAGATGCACTTCATTCTCGGACGAGATTGTTGGGCAGGAAATTTCCTCCTCTGGGCGAAGTGAGCCATCTTGGCCGAGATCTTGATGTATCTCGGCCGAGATGTCTTTCTCAGCATTTTCTTCTTCATCCTCCAAGTGAGGGAGGCTCTTAAGTGGCTTCTCGAGCACCTTTCCGCTCCTCAAGGTACTTACACTAACATTCTCAACTTTACTCTTTACCTCTTGAAGGGTCTCTGTCTCTCCCTTGTCTCTCACCTTCTCGGATTCCTTAGATGAGAAGTACCTCCTAATGGGGAATGACAATAAATGGTTGGAGAAACATGCCGCCACTGCTTCCTTTTGTTTCCTCGACTCCTTTGCAAGTTTCCACTTTGGTACAAGATAGGTATGGCCCAGTAACTCCGGGTCGGGTTAACCCGCCACGGAGCAACCGGGTCCAGAAGAACGAGCCCAGCAACTAAGCCGGCCCAGAAGCGCGCACGAGCCTAGCAACTAAGTCGGCCCAGAAGCGCGCACGAGCCTAGCACAGCCCAGTCGCGGCATATTTGGAAATTGAGATCCCCATGATCTCTTCCCAACTTCTATGCAGATTCGGTGGGAGCAATTGTAGGGATTTAGTTAGGGTTTTGAATTGTATAGTATAAACAGTAGAATTGTACTCGGATTTAAAGTTGGCACTTTGTACTCTAAAACTACAACGTGTAAGATTGAAAGGAAAATAGTGAAAAATACCTCGGCAAGTGATTGTTTACGCCCGTGGACGTAGATCTCCGGATCGAACCACGTATATCTTGTGTTCTTTACTTTTTCTTGCGTTTGGTAGCATTGTTAATTGGGCTTTATTTCGAATTCCTGGGATAAACAGATTCCGCTTTATCAATTGGCGCCGTCTGTGGGAACTGAACCGAAAGAAAACCCTAGTATACTTCAGCGTCATCACAACCGCTATGGTGAATACTCGTCGATATGCTAATCCTACCCGGTCCCGTCGCAATCCTCCTGTGGATCAGAATCCTCCACCCCATCAACAGAATCAAGATCCGCCCGTGAAGCACGTTAACATGCAGAATCTCTCTCCTGCCAATGATCCGGCGCAAGTTAATCGACCGCCTGCCCCCGAGTTATCGCAGGTGCAACAAGCCTTTCTTCGGGAGCACGCCGCTCTATTCCAAGAATGGAATAATCGGCGCGCCCACTCCGGTGAGCGCGCCAATAATGGCGTCGACCAGGGTGTGAGAAATCCGCCCTGCAATTTATCACGTGAATTGGATGAAGATCCACCTTACCGAGCAAGGCATGATCGTCGTCGACAGCGATCAGCCTCTCCAGCGGACAACCGCAGCGCTAACGGGTCGAGACCCTGTTACGCCCATGAAGACGTGGATCGTCGCAGACCTGTAGATGCACCAAAGCGTGCTCGCTTAGAGAAATTCCGTGTGGATCCTCTGGAACAAGAACAAACCCAATTTGCCGCGAAACTTGACAAGGTGTTGGGTCTCGATGCTGACGGGGAGATTATCACCCCGTTCTCCGAGGAGATTCTTGCTACGCCACTCCCCGAGGGGTTCAAGCTCCCCTCCGTGTCCGTCTACAACGGCACCGGAGATCCAAGTAATTTTCTAAACACCTTCAAGTACGCTATGTTCAACCGCAATTGTACACCTCACCACTTATGTAAGGTGTTTCCTGAGTATCTCCAAGACAAAGCTAGACTTTGGTTCGATTCTTTACCCCGAGGTAGCGTTACCTCTTTTCGGGACTCGCCGAGCAATTTTGGGCGCGCTTTCATACGCGAGCAAAACCCATGGCCACCTTGGCCGATCTCATGAATCTGGAACAGCGAGATGGGGAGACTGTTACCCAATTTCTCGATCGCTTTACTGCAGAAAGCCTTAAAGTTGGCAGCCGGTCTGATGATGTTATCATCAATGCCTTTATGAATCGCCTTCGCCCCGGGGCGCTTTACACCGAGCTTGTCCGAAACCCTCCTACTACGACCGGGGCTCTTTTCAGTATTGTATGCAGGTTCGCCAAGGCCGAGGAACAAACCCGCCGCAAGCGCGAGAAACATGCCATCAAACGGCAATCGGATAAAACACAAGCCGGGACCAGTACCCGGCCTAGTGTCTTCACTCGTCTAAGCAGAGGACGTTTGGAACCTCGCGGAGATATCCCTTAGCTCACTCCACTTACAAAATCAAGGACAAAAATTCTGTCTGTTCACAAGAATGATCTGCGACCGTGCCCACGGATGACTGCTCCGGCAGAGAAATGTAACTGTGACAAGTGGTGTGCGTACCACCATGATCATGGACATGACACCGAAGAGTTTCGCGAACTTGGAAAAGAAATTGAAGATTGCTTGAAGAGGGGTTTCTTACGGTAATATGTAGCTCGAACCGAGGACAGGTCTCGGTCAAACCAAAATGGAGGCTCACAACAAAGCCGCGGAGGCTACAACGACCGAGGTCCACGACAAAACAGGCCTCAGTGGCAGAATAACAGGTCGGGGTACAACAACTATGCTCGGCAAGACCAGGGAAGTCGTCAACAACCCCAGTTGCTGCCGCAACCGCCTCACCATGGAGGACCTAGAGACAATCCGCCTAATAGCCTTGAGATAAGGGCTAGAATCACAATTTAATAGGCCATTAACAGTAGTTGCATAAATCGTCCAAGACCTCGGTGAAACATGATCAAGGGTGAATCGTTTTGTTATTTAAAAACCAAAAACCTATAAAAATCTCTTTATTTGTCTTTGTTTATTTAGGTGTTAGTTGTTATTTCATTGAAATCCCCCCCACTTCTTTATTGTTTTCTAGCTTATTTAATTTATGTTTCTTGAAAATAATAGCTTAATACAATGAAGCAAAATTGTTCGACCGTTCCTCGTGGGATCGACCCTTACTTGCCACTCTACTAGTTAGAGTAGTAGGATAACGTTAAGTGTATTCTTTGTACACATTAGTTTGGTAGTAAGAAACGATGTTACCAAATTTTGGCACCGTTTCTTACTACCAAATTAATGTGTACAAAGAATACACTTAACCTTATCCTACTACTCTAACTAGTAGAGTGGCAAGTAAGGGTCGATCCCACGATGAACTGTCGAACAATTTTGCTTCATTGTATTAAGCTATTATTTTCAAGAAACATAAATTAAATAAGCTAGAAAACAATAAAGAAGTGGAGGGGATTTCAATGAAATAACAACTAACACCTAAATAAACAAAGACAAATAAAGAGATTTTTATAGGTTTTTGGTTTTTAAATAACAAAACGATTCATCCTTGATCATGTTTCACCGAGGTATTGGACGATTTATGCAACTATTGTTAATGCCCTATTAAATTGTGATTCTAGTCCTTATCTCAAGGCTATTAACAAGCTCTAATAGCCTTGTTGTCCCTTAATCATAGTTAATCAAAATAAGCTCTTCGACTAACCCTATTCAGTGTAACCGAATCCTCGAACAGGCTCTCTTAGATTCAATCACCAAATGCATTAAACACTAGGACAACGAGATAAATTCAACATAAAACTCGAAAGCTCGGTTTTAGTGGTTGAACTTTGTGTTATCCCCAATAAATAATTATATTGTTTGCTACACGGGAATCGGAAATCCTATAATTACGGATAGTAATTTCCTATTCTAGCAACACATTCACAAATCCCTTAAAGGGTGATCAATCCAATAATCAATTCATAAATGTGACTCAATAACAGCAAATAACACAAAACACTTGAATACATAATATTTTTGGTAACATTAACCGTAGGATGAACTAGAGGGTGCTAGCCACCCATTTTACCTAATACAAAGATAAAATAACAGAAAATTAAAGAAAACATGAAAATAGGATCAAAAGAACCAAGAGTTAGGGTTGAAGAACCTTTGCTTCCAATGGAGAAAAGTGGCTGATTCTGTGTGGGGGATGGGTTCTAGGTTAGGTCAAATTCGAAAATGACCTTATATATATAGGGGAGAAAGTGTTGGGCTGAAAAAATGGGCAAAAACGTGTTTCAGGATTGAAAACAGGGTATCGGGTCGCGGCCACGAACCCTTCATTTCGCTTTGGTGGATTTTCTTCGTGGGCACGGTCGCGGGCGCGACTCTGAGTCGCGGGCGCAAACCGTGCCCTGCCTCTTTGATAGGTCGCGGCCGCGAATATGAGTCGCGGGCGCGAACCGTTGTTCGAAACTCCTCCCCTTGTTCCTTCCTTGGCTCGTTCTCCGTTCTGGACTTCTTCGATACTCATTTTTCGGCCTTAATTTACCTGTTTTGTCCTGAAACGAGCTCAACACATTATATGGCCAATTAATACAAATATGCAAGATACACGATCAAATGTGCATTAAAATATCATTAAAACGACACTTAAAGCGACCTAAAATGCATGCATTTTCTCGTGTACCACCGCCCAACCACGTTATAAATGTGATCTATGGGGCCATTCCAACCGGGACTTCTCGAAGTGCCCTGAAGGCGGAAGCGCGCAGGCCTCCTCCCGAGGAGCCACGCCACAAACGCCTCCACAAATCTGAAACTGTAAGTTTCACTGATGAAGATCCTGTTCCCGAGCTCACCCCACATACTGATGCCATGGTAATCGATATGGCCGTGGCTAATGTTACGATAAAACGAGTTTTCGTCGACAATGGGGCCGCAGTTAGCATCATATTCGCTGATTGTTTCCAGAAAATGGGTATCCCTCGTGAACAACTTCGACCGGCCCCCTGGCCGTTACAGACCTTCACTCAGGGTGAGGTTTGACCTGAAGGAATCATCAACCTTCCCGCTTCGCTCGGTACTTATCCAGCAATAAAAACCATCTTCGTCGATTTTTATGTGGTCAATTCTTCATCTCCATACAACATGATTTTGGGCCGAGATTGGCTCACCCCGGCGAAGGCCGTTTGTTCCACATACCACCTCGCACTGAAGTTTCCTACACTCCATGGTGAGGTGGCCATCCGTGGCAATCAACGGGTCTCTAAAGAGTGCATGTATGTAGCACTTAAAAAGATGACGAAGGTTCCTCCCAAGCCACAGTTTCAAGTAGCCAACTCGACTCCTACATCGGATTCGTCTGCATCACTTGGGGACGATACTATTAAGGTGCCGCTCGCCCCGGCTAAATCGGAGCAGATTGTTACAGTCGGCGCTGTAGACACCCCATTGCTACATAATGCCATCATCCAGACCTTACGCGAATATTCTGAAGTTTTTGCGTGGTCTCCCTTGGATATGCCGGGGGTCTCTCCGGACTTCATTACTCATAAGTTAAACATTGACCCCGGCGTGAAGCCCATACACCAAAAACGGAGGCAATTTGCTCCAGAGAGGAACGCAGCCATCCGAACCGAAGTTCAACAGCTCCTGGATGCAGATGTCCTGTTTGAAGTACACTATCCGTCCTGGCTTTCTAATCCCGTGATGGTGACGAAGTCCAGCGGGGCATGGAGAATGTGAGTTGATTTCTCTGATCTTAATAAGCACTGCCCAAAGGATTGTTATCCTCTGCCTCCCATCGACCAAAAAGCCGAGGCCATCACTGGGCACAAGGCACTTTGCTTTTTAGATTTATACAAGGGGTACCATCAAATCCATATGGATCATTGTGATGCTATCAAAACGGCCTTTATCACTGACTTCGGGTGTTTTGCCTTCAAAAAAATGCCCTTCGGGCTCAAGAATGCAGGAGCCACATACCAACGCCTTATGGACCACATCTTCCGAAATCAAATCGGTCGAAATGTTGAAGTATATGTTGACGATCTTGTTATTAAAAGTTCCTCCCCCGCCACATGTATACAGGACATTGCCGAGACGTTGAGCGCGTTGCGACGCTATAATCTACGCCTCAATCTGGCTAAGTGTACCTTTGGTGTTGGCTCAGGTAAATTTCTAGGATACTTGGTCTCGCAGCATGGTCTCCAGGCAAACCCAGCCAAAATCAGAGATGTATTGGATCTTCAGCCGCCGAAGACGGTGAAGGATGTCCAGCGTCTCACCGGTGGTCTCGCGGCCTTGAATCGTTTTTTGTCTAAGGCCGTGGAGCGTCAACTCCCATTCTTCAAAATTTTGCGTCAGGCAAAGAAATTTGAGTGGACTCCGCAATGCACCGAGGCCTTTGAGGCTTTAAAGCAACACATCAAGCAGCTGCCAACTATGTCCGCACCTGTCCCTGGAGAGCCCCTTTATGTATACCTGGCATCTGCCGAGGAAGCAATCAGCGCGGACCTCGTCCGCGAGGATCGTGGGAGTCAGCAACCCATGTATTTATTGAGCCGGGCACTTCAAGGGGCAGAGACCAGGTATTCTGTGGTAGAGAAAATAGTGTTGGCCATCGGCATGGCTGCCCGCCGCCTGCGGCCCTATTTCAAAGGACGTGACATCAAGGTTCTCACTAATCACCCTATTCGTCAAATCCTCGTTAAGCCCGACGTGTCAGGACGTCTGGCTAAGTGGGTCATTGAACTCGGGGAATATGATATTCAATTTCTACCTCGCCGGGCCATCAAAGGCCAAGCCCTTGCGGATTTTTTGGTAGAAGCACCATTCACTGATCCTGGTTCGCCTGCATATGACACTACGCCTAATCACTCCAATCCCGAAGCTGAAGCCCGCAAGTGGCAATTGTACGTGGATGGTTCCTCTGCGGCCCGAGGCAGTGGCGCCGGGGTCCTTCTCATTGGCCCCGATGGTGTTGAAATAAAGTATGTCTTGCGATTTAAGTTCAAGGTGACCAACAATGAAGCGGAATATGAGGCAGTTCTTGCTGGGCTCCGGCTCGCCCAATCCTTTGCAGCTTCGCATATCTAGCCTTTTACGGACTCTGAGGTGGTCTCTAGTCAAATTAAAGGCGCTTATGCAGCCAAGGATGATACGTTGAAAAGGTACCTGGCTTTGACACTTAAGCGTTTTGTCAACTTTTGCTTCGGTTGATATCCAGCAGGTGCCTCGCAAAGAAAATGTTCAAGCTGATGCTCTTAGCAAAATGGCCTCCGCGGTCCCGACCAACATGTCTCCGGACATAATCGTCGAAGATGCTATGCACCCTTCCATACATGAGGCGACGGTTTCTATATTAACTGAGAACAGTCCCAATTGGATGACTCCAATCATCCATTATCTCCGGGATGGTACACTGCCGGATGATAAATTACTCGCTCGACGGATAATTCTTAAGGCACCGAAGTATGCACTCCACGACGAAATTTTGTACCGTCAGTCATACTTACAGCCGAGTCTTCGCTGCCTTGATCCAGTCCAGGCTGACTATATTCTTCGCGAATTTCACGAGGGGGCCTGTGCCAGCCATATTGTCTCGCGGACGTTGGCCAAGAAAGTCCTTCGATGGGGATACTACTGGCCCACATTATTTAATGATGCCCATAATTTAGTGACAAAGTGTGACAAGTGTCAGCGACACTCCCGTGTGAAGCATTTACCACAAACCGAGCTCACTGGCATACAAAGTGCCTGGCCATTCATCCAGTGGGGAATTGACATTGTGGGCCCGTTTCCAGTCGCTCCGGGAGGCTTAAAATTTCTTGTAGTTGCAGTAGATTACTTCACCAAATGGGTTGAAGCCGAGCCCCTCACTGCTATCACCGGTCAAAACATCTTGAAGTTTGTCTGGCGCAATATCATATGCCGCTTCGGCATCCCGAACGCCATTATCTCAGACAATGGCAAATAGTTCGCCAATGACCCCTTCCGGTCCTGGTGCGAGGAATTGCACATCAAAAAAAAAATTCACCTTGGTCGCTCATCCTCAAGCCAATGGTCAGGTCGAAGTCACCAACCGCACCCTGCTTACTGGTTTAAAGAAGCGCTTAGATCAAGCTAAAGGTCTCTAGGCCGAGAATCTTCCGCAGGTTCTCTGGGCCTATCGTACCACGCCGCACACGTCAACCGGAGAAACCCCATATAGCCTCACTTATGGCTCCGAGGCTGTCATCCCTGCTAAGGTGGGGGTGCCCAGTCCCTGGCTCGTTACCCTCGATCCCGAGACTAACGATGATGCTCTCCGTACTAACTTGGATGAGCTCGAGCACCGCCGTGATCAATCCTTCATTCAACAAGCTAAATGTAAGCAAATAGCAGCTCAGTATTACAACCTCCGGGTTAGGGGTACTCAATTTAAAGTCGAAGACCTAGTACTCCGGTTAAATTCTGCCAGCAAAGCTGTCCCCGAGGGCAAAATGCATGCCGCCTGGGAAGGGCCGTACCGCGTCATTGGCACGCATGCCTCCGGGAGCTATCAGTTAGCACATTTAGATGGTACGCCGATACCCCGGACATGGCATGTTACTAATCTACGGCGTTTTTATCTATATTTCCCTATCGACAAGTACCTTTTCTACCTTTACATTATTTGTACGTTATTTCATTTCCGTGCTATAACATTTTCTTTTATGAGTCCCTTTGTATTCTTCAATTGTTCCGACAATTACTTTAAATAAAGTTTTCACTTTATGTATATTACTGTACTTTCTTCTACGCTGCGGGGACGCCCTGGCCTAGACTCATTATTATCTGTCTCCGGACACACTGATCTCTCGCCTGATCCGTTCGGAGAGATCAACATTTAGTCCCCGGACATATATTCCCTCTCGTCCGTTTAACCGGAGAGGTCATTCGCCTGATCCGTCCGGAGAGATCATTAACTCCCGCCCGATCCGTCTGGGGAGATTTTCTGCCTTGTTTCTCTACCAGGCCTTATTTACATATTGTACTCCCGAGTACTAATTACCTCATTATTTTCATAATGACATGTCAAAATAATTTAAAGTAGTTGCCCCATGATCAGACATTGACTACTTTTACTTAACATACTTATTAAACATATCAAAATATTTTCGCAATTTTGTTGCCCAAAAGTGTTCTTTACATATATACATGAGTTATAAAAAAACATAGCATTATCTTCGGCCTCCGAGCCAATACTCTGCGCTCCGGCGTTGGGATCCGTCACGGGAGCTTATTCGCGTCCTCCGGGATCTGGAAGTTCCACGGCTTGGGGCTCCGGTTCTTCCCCTGCTTTGACCTCCTCTACACCGAGGACTCACTCTCGGCACTGGCCTTGGAACGTCGCTCCTCACTCGGCCCCGAGGACTCGGTTGAGGCGCTGTTCTCGGAGTGTTAGCCCATTCCGCGGGATCCCATTCTGTGGGGTCCATTACTTCAATTTCCTCGGCTAGCTTCTCAACCTCCTCTTCCGCAACAGCCACCGGGGTCTCCTCCCCAACGGCCACGGGGGTCAGCTCTTGGATTATGATCCCTTTGCCTTTTCCCGCCGCTCCCTTTTTACTCCTCCGCGGAGCCTTCGAGACATCCTGGCCCTGGCTGGAGCTCGCCACATATTCTTCTGCAGTACGACACCACCTGCCGCGGCCTCTTAAGCCCTCGTACATATTAAGGAGTAATTCCAGTACTTCCCGCTTTCTAACAAGCTCGGAGGAGTCCGCGTGACTGGCCGCCATCAGCACCGAGATTTCCCCCTGAATCTCGGTTATCCGCTCCTCGACCTCCTCAAAAGTTAGCAGGCCGTACTCCGTCAGTATTCGCTCATACTCCTTTTGGTGGATGATGACGCGGTCTAGTTCGGCGACCGTTGACAAATATTTCAGCTGCTGATCTCTCGCCTTTTCTACAGCTTTGACCCTTGCCTCTTCGGCCTCTTTGGCCCTTCTCTCCGCCACGGCCACCCTCCTCTCCAACCGAGGAATCACGTGTTTTTGCAGATTGTCCTTTTCCCCGCGGAACCAGTCTAAAGACTGCATGAGTTTCTTTATTACATTATGAAGCTCCTCGGTATTCTCCTGTTTGCACAACAAAATTAGTACTATAATGATATACTCACACCGACGACAAAGTAGTAACTCGACCATATGGTCAACAAACAGATTCACATTCAAAAAAAACAACAAGTGTATACATTGTCTGCGGTCATTACATCAGAAATACAGATTTATCCTAGCATCTACTATATATACAGGTCATCAAAATTGCGGGGAACGACTGACCTCCTCCTGATCGACCACTCCAGCTGCCTCTGGCACCTCCACCTCCACCTCCACCTCGTGCTCTTCCTCTGGCAGTTCTTGGATCACCCCCGCGTTCCCCTCCGTTGCCTCCGCGGTGATCTCCATGCGCAGGGGTGGATCCTTTTCTCTGGGCTCCTGGATGAGTTCACCCCGACGAAAGGCCAAGAACTCTTCGTCTTGATCCACATCACAGGCAGCGATCTCCTTGGCGCTTAGAATAGTCTTCTTCTCCGCCAGAGCCTTCACCAAGGGCCACTCCGGGACACAACCTAGTGCGCTGTAATACGCCTCCTCCACGGTGCCCACGGCGTTGAAATCATATCCGAACTCTGGACAATAGACATCCACATTCGGATAGATTTCCTTGACTTTCTCCAGCAGCACTGATCGTGTTGCCGTGTCCCCGACCGTAACGAAGCTTGTCTGATAGTCGAGAAAGGTGCTGGTTTGCAACAGTTTGTCGGCAAATGTCGTCAGCACGGCCCCCTGGCCATCCACTACGGCCGCCTCCTTGGCTTTCAGCTCCGCCCGCAGTTCCGCCACTTCGCCGCGGAGCACCCCGGCTTCTGCTTCCACCTCGCGTAGTCGCGCCACTTCCTTCTCCACCAAGGAAGCTCTCTTGCGAGCCTCGGACAGGTCATGAGTTAACCTATCATTCCGAGAACGCAGCTCCCTCACTGCTTCGGCTAGCTCTTCCTTGGCCTCTTTCTCACTCCTTCGGCCGAGGTCCATGATACCCTGCGCCAGCCGTAGAAGCTCCTCGGCATCGGGCCCCTCCAGGCCCAGCACGTTTGTGCGCCCTTGCCCCTTGAAACACAAAACAAAAAACAAACATCAGAAAAATGCTACAACAGCAGTTTTTCACCCCGACAATGGTTATACATACTTTACCTCAGGGATCGACTCCGTATGTAGTCTTTTAGCCGCTCCCGGGGGAGTCACAGACGGCTCCGACCTCCTTTTCGACCTCGGGGTCGCTCCCGCGACCACAATATCTTCCTCCGCCCCTGCTGACGGCCTCTGACTCGGTGACACCCTAATTCTAGGTGCCACTTCGGCTGCAGTTCCCTTCTTTTTTTCCGTCACGGGCGCCGCAAGGCTTCCCGAAGTCTCCTTTCCGAAGCGTCCCACTGCAAAAGAAATTCGTGGTTAATCCTGTGCAAGATATAGTCAGTTACACAATTTTAAAGTCCCTACCCTCCTCGGCTGCCCCGGCCGCCGACTCCTGCCCCCGGGTGGGATCCTCCTCTGTTCGTCCCGAGTAATACGGGCTTACTCCAGCTCCTCCTTGGTGCAGAGGGTCTTGAACGTACCTACAGTACGGAATTATCTTACAACCTCCGGCTCCGGCTCTGCCACCGGGGCATTATCTACTACTTCCTCCCTTCGCCACCTCGGGAGGACTACGCTGGTCTTCACATAAATAAATTTCTCCTTCCAACCCTCCACCTTACTCGGGTTTTGCACCTTAAACCCACCTCGGGCCCTGGGGCTAAAGGAGTACCATCCCTTCGATTTTCCGAAGGCTTTCAATTGGAAGAAAAATCTAAAAAAATCTATGTTTGGCTCCACCCCAGCATTTTTACATACCCACTGTAAATCCGACAACTTGCCTCACGGCATTGGATGCTAATTGACTTAGGGCGATGTTGTAATACCTCAGAAACTGTACTACGAAGTCCCAATGGGGGAATCTAATTCCTATTCTCAGATGGTTTATGTACACACTTATGAAGCCCCTCGGCAGGCAGCAAGCTCGGTGACTAGGCTCCGGCACTATGTATTCTAAATTAAAAGGGAAGAAAAAGATTGGAATCAGGGCTTCTATTTGCACCCGCGTCATTC
Source organism: Ajuga chamaepitys (assembly GCA_958295605.1). Lineage (NCBI taxonomy): Eukaryota > Viridiplantae > Streptophyta > Magnoliopsida > Lamiales > Lamiaceae > Ajuga > Ajuga chamaepitys. The sequence goes on from OY282505.1 coordinate 19,900,223, forward strand.
GCAGTGACTCCACGACAACCTCGAAATCCTCCTCCAAACATTCACTAAACCCTACGGTCCGAGTACCGGATTCCAGGCCGTCGGCCCTATATACCATCCTAATCACTCTTTTTTCTGGAATGATAAAACACAGGGGTGGTACATCTAACGGAGTTTTATCGGTCCCTACCTCTCTAAATGAAGACGAAGACGATGAGGAAGACATACTTACTTGGTTTCGATTCGAGATGGTTCACAAATGGCACAGATGAATCTCTTTTTTCTCGCTCTCTGTATCTTGCAAATCGCAAATGAGAAAGATGAAGTTTACTGTACAAGACTTCTCTATATATACTCCTGCATCAACGGCTCAGATCTGACCTTTTTTAAAATCAGTGTCCCAGATTCGCGCGTGGACGTCACGCGCGTTGCAGTTACCAAGGCGCGTGGGGGACACGCTTATTGGAATTCTCAAATGCTTCACTTCACATCCCTTCTCCTAATGATGGCACCGCCAGTCACATCAACCTCCCCCTTCCCCAAGAAGTTTTGGGACTCACGCCGGTCGACCCCATGACCTCGGGGATACTCCAGCACAGCTCCGGTCAACTCCATCACCTCGAGGATACTCCAGCTCGGTTCCTGTCGATCCCATGACCTCGGGGGTACTTCAGTTCGGTCATGTTTGGTCCTCGTGGAGTCCTTCCCTCCGGGGATGCATCATCTCGGCTCCGGTCGATTCCCTAACCCCAGGGATACTTCGGTTCGACAAAGATAACATCCCTCCTTGCTAGGTACGTCATTACATCACTCAAACATCGGCGCCCGTTACACCCTGCACTACTTTTAACCGAAGCTCCTACCTCGCTCCGGCTGGTAGGGGGGCATCTGATATGTATGGCCCAATAACTCCGGGTCGGATTAACCCCACCCGGAGTAACCGGGCCCAGAAGAACGAGCCCAGCAACTAAGCCGGCCCAGAAGCGCGCACGAGCCCAGCAACTAAGCCGGCCTAGAAGCACGCACGATCCTAGCACAGCCCAGTTGCGGCATATTTGGAAATTGAGATCCCCATGATCGCCACCCAACTTCCATGCAGATTCGGTGGGCGCAATTGTAGGGATTTAGTTAGGATTTTGAATTGTATAGTATAAATAGTAGAATTATACTCGGATTTAGGGTTGACACTTTGTACTCTAAAACTACAACGTGTAAGATTGAAAGGAAGATAGTGAAAAACACCTCGGCAGGTGATTGTTTACGCCCGTGGACGTAGATCTCCGGATCGAACCACGTATATCTTGTGTTCTTTACTTTTTCTTGTGTTTGGTAGCATTGTTAATTGGGCTTTATTTCGAATTCCTGGGATAAGCAGATTGCGCTTTATCAGTACACGAACTTGAACTTCAGCAACTTGAGGAGTTGAGGTCTTTTGTTCATCCAAAATGTCATGTGGGCTGTCTGTCTGTGCACGTAAAGGCTGCCCGGGCTTCTCAAGCTCTCCAGGCATTACCCTACTAATGATGCCAATTGCACTCACATTAGCCAAATTTTTTGGATTGATTTTAGGTTGTGCCGGTAGCTTTCCACTTTGAGCACTCTGCAGACGGGATACTGCTGATGCTATTTGACTGACTTGAGTCAATACTCTGGAACCTCGAACTTGATTCCTTCTGCAGTTGAAGCGTACTGGTTGCTAGGCTCTTGACTATGTCAGAAAGGGATGGATCAGAGTATATTGGCTCAGTGGTTTGTCCTTGCTGGAACATCCCCCTAGGGTAGGAGGGTCGATTGTGTCTACCTTGATCACCCTGTTGATGCATATTTGGACCTTGATTCCCATATTTGAAATTGGGGTGATCTCTCCACCCCGGATTGTACGACTGTGAATAGGGATCATACTTCCAGCCAGCCTGGTTAGGATTAAAATTATGAACTGCATTGGCATGAGCTGCCATTTCTTCTCCAAGAATAGGACAGGTGTCAGTGGAGTGCTTGGTTATCTGACAGATTCTGCAGGGTTTTGGGGGTAGGAGTGCTCCCTGAAATCACTTTCTTCACCAGGTCGGTGAGCTGGTCCAATCTTTCTTCAACACTTGAATCGATAACATCTTTGACTCGCCTCACAGGTTCTCTACAACCGAACTGTTGAGTGTTGGCGGTCATCTTGGAGATCAATGCCCGAGCCTCGGTTGGGGTCTTGTCGGCCAGAGCCCCTCCACTGGCTAAATCAATCATGTTCCGTTTAGTTATACGCAGTCCCTCGTACTAATACTGGATCAACATTGTGGAGTGATTTGATGTGGTGGGCAGCTCCCTACAAGCTTCTTGAATCTTTCCCAATACTCATACATTGTTTCCCCCTGCATTTGCCTCACTCCACTAATTTCCTTTCGGATGGTGGTGGCTCGAGATGCAGGAAAATACTTCTCTAGAAACTATGTTTCTATCTACTCCCAAATAGTGATGGAACCTGGTGGCAAATCGTACAACCAGTCTCTTACAAGATCTTTCAATGAGAAGGGAAATGCTCTGAGCTTAATTTGTTCTTCAGTCACCCTGGTCGGCTTCATGCTCGAGCAGACCACATGAAATTCCTTTAAGTGTTTGTGTGGGTCTTCCCCGGTTGGTCCATGGTATGATGGCAAAAGGTGAATGAGCCCCGATTTGAGCTCAAAAGTGGTATCATTCCCTATCTCCGGGAATGTAATACACAAGGGTTCGTGTGCAACCCTCGTGTTGGCAAGTTCCTGCATGGTTCTTTCCTGCTCCTGTTCACCAGCCATCTCTTCCAATTCAATCTCCTTACTCTCTATACTCAAGGTTCCAAATGATTCTCGGACCTCTTCAAGTAACCTAGCTCTTCTCCTCAATAATCTTCTCCGCTCAACTATCTCTGGCTCAAAAAGAAGTTCTTTCTCCCCTTGGGAACGCAAGAACATTAACTACCTATCCAAAAAAAGAAAACAAGAGAATATTAAACTACTAGATAAACAAGAAGTAGATAAACAACTTATAAATAAACTAAACATAATGCTTGAACAAATAAAACAACACTATTTATTATCACCGTTCCCCGGCAGCGGCGCCAAAATTTGGTACGAGTCGTTGGACCGTACCAAATTAATTGTATAGAAATATATACTTATCCTTATCCTACTACTCTAACTAGTAGAGTGGTAAGCACGAGTCGATCCCATGAGGAACGGTCGAACAATTTTGGTTTAATATGTCAAACAATTGTATAATTCAACAAGAATAAACTCGAACAATGAAAGCAATAAAGGTGGGGGGGGGGGGGGTTGTTTGTCAAGCTAGGAACCACTATTTAGCTATGATCAACTAAGCTAAGATTCAATTAACAAAAGACAACAAGATAGATAAATCGATTTTTGGATTTTAAATATAGAATTAAAGTATCTACCCTTGATCGAGTATCCCTTTGGTTCCAACGAATTACACAACTATTGTTGATGCCCAATGGAAAGCATTTCAAGTCCCTATTTCACGACTACTAACAAGCTCTAGCAACCGTATTATCTCGTAATTATGGCTAATCAAAATAAGCTCTTCGACTAACCCTATCCAAATAAACTAAAATGTCGAACAAGCTCTCTTCAATTTGGAAATCGAATGATAAAAGCTCCGAGATAATGAAACAGATTTGACGTAAACCTCGAAAGCTCGGGTTTAGAGGTCGAACTCTACACTATCACTAACGAAACCACTCGTTGTTTGCTACTAGGGAATCGAAAATCCTACAATTACGGATAGTGATTTCCAATTCTAGCAACACATTCTTACACTTCCTAGAGGTTGATCAAGCCAAGAAAAAGCATACAAATATGAGTTAATAACAGTAAATAGCATAGAACACTTGAAATTGCAATCAAATGGTAACATCAACTAGTAATAATCATGTAAACATTGTCACTCAAAGTTTTACATTTGATCAAGGGTAGAAATAAGGGTGCTACTCACCCATGGAAGCTAAAACAAACAGAAAATAAGTAGAAAAATAAAGAAACATGATACTAAGATGGATGAAACCAAAGATGTCAATTGGAGAAGATGATCCTTCAATCTCTTGCCCAATTTTCCTTCCTTGGTGGCTTTGGTTGCTCAAAATGGCTGGAAAGTGTGTTATTCAATGTCCCAAAGTAGGTTACTTTCGAAATGGAGGATATATATATATAGGGGAAGAGTTGTTACTTCAATTTAAGGCAAAATAGAGTTCAGGAATTTAAAACAGGACAAGGAATCTAGGCCGAGACGCAAGTGTGTCTCGGCCGAAACGTGAAAAAGGGCTTTTCAATTGGTAAACCGAGGGATAATCTCGGGTTGAGATTGGGTTGCATCTCGGCCAAGATGTGAAAAGGGGATTTTTAGGGTTTGGGTTGTCTCGGCCGAGATTGTGTTTCATCTCGGCCGAGATCTTCATCTCTTTGAATCTCTTATTTTCCCTGGAGAGCCATCTCAGTTGAGATGCCATACCCATCTCGGCCGAGATCTTCAATTTCTCAAAACTCCAGGATTTCCCTGGAGAGGTATCTCGGCCGAGATTGTGCCCTGTCCCGGCCAAGATCGACCCCTCAGCCTTGTCCCTTGTTTCTTCGATCGATCCCTCGACTCTGCGATCGTTTGATGTTCTTTTTCGATCCTTTTGCACCTGTCTTAACACAAAAACAACACAAACACATTATTTTGCCCATGAGAATACAAAAGCACTAAATACACGTGATTATGCACATTATTGACACTAAAATGACACTAAAGTGCCCTAAAGTGCATGCACGGGACACGTGTAGCAGCTCTCTTAGTCATTTTACTCTCTAAACATGATTCGCATGTTGGAAACGGTTATACTTCGAGTGATTCCAATGAACCGTCACTCACCAACCTTTGAATCCTTTTAGATTAACATGACCAAGTCTAAGATGCCAAAGAAGTGTTTCGATCATATTTGAAGAATACTTTCTTTTTCTAGAAACAGTAGATGTGTTACATGACGCATTTTGTATGATTGTAGGTTGTGCACAATGAATAGTATAGAGATTGTTCACTAATGTTCCAGAACAGATAACTTCTTTATTACAAGTAATAATGACATTCTTATTAAAAGAAACTTAACATCCAAAAAAAAAAATTTAGAAACTAAAATTAAATTCTTTCTAAAACTTGAAACATAACGAACATTTCTCAAAACTAAAGTCTTTTCCATAAAAGATAAGTGCACATCTCCTAGTGCAACGGCTACTACTCTTGCATCATTGCCCAAGGTGATGGTGATCTCACTCCCACTAAGTTGCTGGGTTTGCTGGAACCCCTGAGAATTGAAACAAACATGATCAGTGGCTCCCATGTCCACCACCCATAATTCGGAAAAAACACGCCGCTAAACAAGTTTCAATAACTAGTGCATGAGATTTACCTTATTTTCCTGCCTTTTTAGGCTGGGGACAGCCCACCCTCCAATGTCCTTTCAAACCGCAGTTGAAACACTTTCTCTTATTTGTTTTCTTCTTAATACCACCTTCAGCGGGGATCTTTTCCTTACCTTTGAGATCAGCTTATTTTTTTACTTTTAGTTTTCTTCTTCTTCTTTCCGCCTTTCGGCACAGAAGAGGAAGGTGCACTGCTAGTCATCAAGGCTTGGCTTCTCAGCCCCATAAGCATCTCTGCCGTGACCAAAGCTTGCATGAGTGCAGCCAACGTATATGCTTGACCATTCATGGTATAGTTTAGCTTAAACTACTCAAAACTTTTCGACAGAGAAAGGAGTATAATATCGACTTAGGTATCCGCATCGAAATTAGCACCAAAAATCTCAAGCTTGTTAAGGTATTCCATCATTTTGAGAACGTGATCCCTTAAATACGTCTCTTCATCCATTTTCTGCGACAACAAATCCCGCATGGTCATCTGCCTAGCCGTACAATTCTTGTGAGAGAAAAGTTCATTAAGGTTCATCATAATATCTGCAGCGGTTCCCATGCTTTAGTGTTGGTAATGCAACACATCTGACATTGGAGCCAGAATAGTGCACCTAGCCAGTTCATCAGATCTCAACCATTGCCTATGATATTCCCTATCTTCATCACTAGTTTCGTTCGTAGGCTCAGCTGGTCTAGGTTCATCAAGTAAAAACTTGTGTCCTTAGCAGTCAGGACTATCAATAAGTTTCTCTTCCAATCTATATAATTCTCCCGTTCTAACTTGTTTTCTTTGAGTATGTTAAACAGTGGATTAAAGCTTGACATGTTGAACTGAGAATAAAACATACATTCATATTAACATCCAATTAGCACAAACATTATCACAAAATTTAATCACATGTGTTATATCAAAATCTCACAAAACGATAAATACATGCATCAGCCAACATCTCAAAACAATTTAAACAAGTCACGTTGAATGTGAACGTTTACTTAAATACATTTAAGCATGTTACAAACATAACATTCACAAACATTTAATTCACAAATTAATAGTCGGCTTATTCTTTGGCCATATAAAATTGATAGGGACTTTGTGGGGAAGTAAATTTTATACCTACGTAATAGCCATAACTTAACACAAGATTATTACTCAGTTTTTCATAAGCCTTCGTTGGGAAGGTTACATCGCCACTTAAAATAACCCACGGTTATCTTACGAAATTTGTTATAGTGAACTCATTTTTGGCATATCCGTTAGGGAAAAATGTGTATGCTAATGCGCAACAAAAAATTCACGTTAATAAATCAGTTATAAAGGCCATCAATTAATTTATTATCCATAATAAATTAAGATTAAAATACTTAATAATTTTGATCAATGAGATTTTTTAGGTTACTCATACACAAAGTAAAACAAAACATAAATTAAACACATATTAGATAATTAAATCTAATTATCATGGTTTAATTTTCTCGTTTTGAAACAAGAAATCCAACTGATCGAAGAATGGGCCTCCAAAAATTGGCCGTATAGCCTTCGTCATAGCCCCCGTCGCAGGCGAGACTCATTGTCGCGGTCGTGACTCCCCCGCGCAGAACAGGATGCAGTTCGAAGCATTCGTCGCGGGCGTGACTCACCGTCATGGGCGCAACACTCCTGGCGCTGAACAAGATGTAATTCGCACCATATGTTGCGGCCGCGACTTATCGTCGCAGTCACAACACTCCTGGCACGGAACAACCTTCAGTTGACACCATCTTCGATTCTTTTAATCCGTCTTCATCCTCGTCTTTAATCCGTTACAATTTATTTATAAAAAATAAATCTAACATCTAGACTAATCTATTACATAAAAACGTAACTCATCTACTCGTGGATTTTCTTACGAGAAAAAAGAATCTGAACGAATCAGATTTAAAAAAAAAAAAAAAAAATCCATCATGAATTTAAAATATACATAAAAAACCATGATAATTGGATTCCTACAAAACAGATCTAACAGTCCTAGTATCCAATTTCAATTAAGACGTAAATTTGATTTTTGAGAATTTAATTCGAAATTACAGAGCCCGAATCAATGGCTCTGATACAAGTTGTTGGAGAATCGAGGATTGTGCCAAGGATTTATTCGGGATGTAATTTGAATTTCTCTTTTCAATAATCAAACAACAATGATATGAACGATCAAATCATATAATTCATGTAACTGAATCAAGGTAATCATACAATAAACCCTAAACATGCAGAACTAAGGGATTATAGTATTTTACCTTCGAGTGAGAGAGACACAGTTGAGAAGAATCAATCTTTCAACCCAAATATCTTCTTGAGTCTTTCCTAAGTCCAAGCTCGCCAATTCGGTGGAAAATCAAACGAACTTTTTAACTCTCAACGAAATGATTAATTTTCTAGAAAAACACCCACTCACTTATGCATCTCCATTTTTTTATTTTTATTTTTTCTATTTGGGGACCAAAATCGGTTCTCTATTTATAAGGAATAGAGGCCGAAATCTGCCTCTTTTTAGGATTAGGAAATTCTCTCCCACTTGGGATAGGAAAATATGGATAAATCCTAATCCCCATAGGAATTAGATTCCTCCATATCTTTTCTTCCTTATCTCCTACTTCTAATTAATCCTTATCCTTTTAGTTAATGGATTTCTATTGGGCTACTCACGGGACCTTTAGGACGAATAGGATTGGGTCTCCCAATGGGTCTAGATATCCATATTGAGCCATCAATATTATTCTAGCCCATTAATATTAACTCATTCCACTATTAGAATTAATATTGAACTACCCATCCTAATCCATATTACGAAATATGGCTCACGGTTATTTTTTTTCGTGTTTAAGATTCAATGTCTATTAATTAATCTAAGGTACTGAATGCTTTAATTAATTAATATCTTTTATTCCTAGAGAACAAACAACTCAACTTTATTATCATACCGGAAGTTAATCCACTGTACAGGTTTGATATGATGAACATTTTGAGCCTATCAAGAGGACATAATCAACTTATTTTATCAAGATACGATTTTTTGTATTAATTTAATCTGTCATATAATTAATAATATTGTCCTAAGTATAGAGTACTGAGTCCCAATGACTCTTTACCCATAATAAATCAAAGCAACATTAATTAATTATATACAATCTCAATTAAGTGACAGAAATTAAGAAAACAATAACCACTGAGATCTAATATTTCCTTCAAGTCATTCTAGAAAAATTATTTGTTGTTGGTCCAATTCAGTGCAATAAATGTACTAATGTAATCTCTTGGTCAAGACGAACCAATCTGAGCCTTACACATCAACTTCTACCAATGGATTGTTCAACTCCATCTAAGTTGTGAATCTTTATACTTATTATAAGGAACCGACAATGTAATCTTCTGTGATCTACTACACACCACATTTCCTACAATGTAAAGTATTCAAACATTATGCAATAAATGTATATAACATTCATAATATTTAAAGCAAATATTGATAATTTACTCTCATTCAATAAAGTGCAAGAAACAGTTTATATACAAAGCAACACTTAAAAAAGCATGCTTTTCATAACTCTAACACACTCCCCACACATACAAAGACAAAATTCTGCTGAAAAGTCCCTCAAAAGTAAGGGTAAAATGGTCAAAAGCAATTAAAAACATAAGGGATTATAAGTTGTGTGTCAAATCCCCATTCGTGTGCTCGACTCGATTTTCAAACGAATTCTGGAAAAAATTGGCTCGGAATTAGCTCAGAGTCCGAACATGGAAGTTGTAGGTCTTCGTCTCGGCTACACGTGGCTTGAGTCAAAATATAAGGGATTATAAGTTATGAGTCGAATCCCCCTTCTTGTGCTCGACTAGATCTTCACGCGAATTCTGGGAAAAATTGACTCGAAATTAGCTTGGAGTCCGAACATGGAAGTTGTAGGACTTCGTATTAGCTATGTGTAGCCGCTTGAATCACGAGAATCGGAGCTTGAACTAAGAACATATGGCCGAAAAACAAACGGACACGCATAATTGGCTGGGCCGGCCCGTGAAAAAGTTAACATTTTCAAAGTCACATGCATTTTTACATTTTTGGTAAAATTTAACATGAATTGAGCTATAATAACAATTGGCTTGTCAGCTTTACGGTAGATTCTATGCTACCCAAACGGGTACTACCCCACTTGAATAATTCACCGTAAACTTTGAAAGTGTGTGAAGATTAAATAATTTCAGTTATTTAATCCGCATACACTTTCTAAATGTAAGATGGATCATCCACTTAGATTTTAATATATATAGAAAGAAATCCAATTACAAGTTGATTAGCGATTTTGTAATTTTTCCTGGCTTGTCGGCCCTATTAAAACTAGTATGAGGTTCTATTAGTTATTTTAAGTTTTATATTATATTGTTTAGTTTATTTATGTACCCATTATGACATTCAAGAGGAAATTAATATGATTACAATAAATTGAGGATCTTTGTGGCCTGGATGACAAATACCCTATTGTGATTATATATTTCAAAGGGAAAAGGTATAACTTGTCTATGAAATTATAACGCATGTTCAAAATAAAAACCTAAATACCTTTAAAACAATCCTAAATTATTTTCTCATCCAAATAAATAATTAAACATTTTATATGGAATGAATATCCGCCTTAACATATAATTCATGACAAAACGACCCTCTAAAATATTAAAATAACTAAATAAATTTAAAAGTACTTAGTAAAAATAAAAAATAAAATAACAAATTAAATGAAAAAGATATACTTAAAAGATCAAGAAATTAACAACACAAATTTTAAAATTGTTTAATAACTTAAAATAAATCTAAAAGAATTCAGCAAATTTACAAAATATTTAATTAATTATGGATTTAGTATTATTTTTTCTACACATTATTTAAATAATTTTCTAGAATTCTGTTAAATAATTTTATACATTTTCTTGATGTTTCATATACATTTTTTTGTTTCTTTTAGATTTACTAAATATTTTTAATTTTTTTAGTTATTTTAATGTTTAGAAAGGTTCTATTTATCTCGAATTTAAAATTCATGGCTTATTTGGCCTACTTAAAATAGTTTAAGTGCCTATTTGAACAAAAAAAATAGTTTAGGATTCAATTTATAGTTCGGGTATAATTCTATTGATGATGATGGTGAGCTTGCTAATAAGTGAGCTCAAGTGATTCGGATGGAGGTCGTTGTTGGGACTGAAGAGGCGGCGACTGGTGATGGCCAGTCCCGCCTAGCGCCATGAATTGCGTAGGTTGGAATGCATGGGGGCTTGGGAGCCGACGTGGGTTCCGAAATCTTCAGCAACTTATTGCCGATAAAGAACCATCTGTTTTCTTTATTAGTGAGTCTAAGGTTGCGCTTGTATTTTTAATTTTGGTAGTATGTTATGTGTTGACCCGGTGGGTCGTAGTGGGGGTCCTTTATTATTTAGGAAGAATAATATTAACATTATTGTTTTATCGTATTATGTGGGCCATATTGATTGTACTATTTCTTTTGATACTTTATTGTGGCAATTCACCGATTTTTATGGGAGTTCGGTTGCACATTTACGTTCTCATTCTTGGAGATTATTGATGCATTTGACTTCTACGGATAGTTTAGCTGATTTGCCTTGGCTTGTTGCGGGAGATTTTAACGAAATTATGTATGATTCTGAAAATTTGGAGGTTGTCATCGCTCTGTCTCTCAGATCAAAGATATCCGTCGTGTTGTTGTTGATGCTGGTTTACAGGACCTACATAGTACGGGTGAAGTTTTTTACGTGGTTTAATCAGAGATGGCAGGGGGAGGTGATCTTAGAGAGATTGGATAGATTCTTTGCTAATTATAAGTAGTTTGTGCTTTTCCCTACTTCATGTCTGCGTGCTCTTGATTAGTATGGTTCTGATCATCGACTGTTGTGTATTAATTTGGATAATTATGCATTAGTTCCAATTGTTAGGAAAGGTAAGCACTTTATGTTTGAGCATAAGTAGTTTTCAGAGCATGATTGTTTGACCCCCCCCCCCCCTTTTTTGGATGGGTTTGGGCACCTATATGAGGCTGGTTGATAGATTATGGGCACTCAGGGTTTTTTGTCAGGATGGGTTGAGCCTGGATTCAGAGGCGTATATTAGAGGATTGGTCTAGTACAACGACAGATGGATGGGACGCTAATCCCTTAGGCTAATGTAATTGATACTGATGATGTGCGAAGGTTTCAACACGAGTTAGAGAATTTGATATCGCAGGATGAGATGCATTGGCATCAGAGATCGCAGGTTAATTGGATGCAATACGGGGATCAAAATACACAATATTTTCATGCATATACATCTGAACGACGTCGTTAAAATTGTACACGAAGCTTAATCAGTTTGCATGGTGAATAGTGTCAGTCGGTTGCGGCAATGACGAGAACTATTTAGCAGTATTTTGGTGATGTGTTTGCCACATCTTGTCCTTCGGAGGAGTCGATTGATATTTTTTTTAAGTTTATGGACCGACGGTTGGCTTCATGTGTGAATGCTACACTCTCTGCTCTATTTTCTACAGCGGATGTGTGGCAGGCTTTTTTTTATATGTATCCTTCTAAAGCTCGAGAGGGATGGTTTCACTGCATTATTTTTTCAGAAGGCGTGGTCATTTGTTAGCCCTTTGGTAGTGTTAGTAGTATTGTTGTGCTCAATAATGGGGCCGATATGGTAGAACGGAACCAAAATTTGGTCACTTTGATACCTAAAGTGACTTCTCCACGGTCTTTGAAGGAGTATAGGCTGATTAGACTATTTAACACAATCTCCAAGATTATATCTCGAGGCTTGTTAAATTAGTCGATACATGTTCTGTCACAGATAATTGATTCGCAGCAGAGTACTTTTATTCTGGGACGGATAATTATGGATATTGGTCTTATTGGCTATGAATGCATGCATTGACTTCGAAGTAATCGACAGACTAGAATTGGGTATTGTGCATTGAAGTTGGACATGAACAAGGAGTACGATATGGTCGAATGGATTTTTCTTCGTCGGCTAATGCTTGAGCTGGGTTTTGAGAATTCGATGGTGGAATTGATGTTGCATTGTTTGTCTTTGGTTACTTAATCTTTCAATCTTAGTAGTGATATTGTTGGGACTGTTCGGCCTCATAAAGGGCGTCTACAGAGTGGCCCTTTGTCTCCATTGTTGTTCTTATTATGTCACATGGTTTGTCTTCTATGTTGATGGGATTGCAAGAAAGAGCCGGTTTTTAAGGGCGTGCACATTTCCAATTCCTTCCCAAAAATTTCACATTTATTTTTTGCTGATGATAGTTTATTATTTAGAGCCATGATGATTGATGCCACATAGATTAAAGATTGCCATCGGTTGTATGATTGCATCGGGCCAAATAATTAATTACGATGAATCGGTGATCACTTTTAGTCCAGCTCTGTCCGGGGGGCGGATTGATGCCTTTAAATAAATCTTTTCGATTTTGGTTGTGACTAGACATGATCTATATTTGGGGTTGCATATGTTTTCATTGCGTAGTAAATACTACAACGTCATTTTCTTTGGGATAAAAAAATGCGTAAGATGGAAGTCTGGGTGAGTAGGGTATTCTCACGGGGAGGGGGGAGAGGTATGATTAAGGGTGTATTGCAGGCCATTCCTATGTATGTTATGTCTTGTCTTCGGCTTCTTTGTCGATTTATAAGCAGATTGAGCAAATGTTTGCAAATTATTGGTGGTGGAGTTCTTCGGAGCGTATAGGATTACATTGGTCGACGTGGAAGCATCTTTGTAAAAATAAGATAGATGGTGGTTTGGGCTTTTGAGACATTGAAGTTTTTAATAATGCATTGTTTGCTAAGCAACTATGGCGGATAATTTATAATCCTAATTCATTGGTGGCCCGGGTGTTCAAGGGAAGGTACAATAAGCATTGTGATGTTACGAATGCTGATGTTGGAGTGAAGTTGTCTTACATTTGGAGATCGCTATGTTGGAGTTTGATTTGATGGAAAAATTTCTTATGTGGCAGTTGGTGATGGCTTGAGCATCGCGATATACAAACATGCTTGGGTACCAGCCTAGCTTCTGGAAATTTACTTCGCAGTTGGCGGTTTCAGGCAGCAGAGTGGCGGATTTTATCTCGAGAGGGCGATGTTGGGATGAAAAATGTCTTTGTATTTATTTTCTTCTTTTTTAGGTTGATTCCATCTTAGAAATTCCTTTGAGACTTGTTGGTGCGGTAGATTGGTGTTACTGGAGATATGAAAGTAATGGCAGTTTTTATGTTAAAGTGTGTATCAATGAGTTGTCAGCAGGTATAGCCCACTGAGTACATTGTTTATGTTAAATACTTCGTGGGAATTCTTGTGGGCATTATCTCTCCCCCCGAAGGTAAAGGTTATCTTATGGAAAGCTTCTTGTGATTTCCTTGATTTTCTAAAAAAATTATTTTGTCATCATGTGCCAGTAGAGGGGGCGGAGTTGACACGAAAGAGGGTTAGGGAGGATTTGTTTCATCTATTTGTGGTTGTTTGTTGGGCAGTATGGGGTGAGATTTGTCGGTGGAAGTATGGGATCGGGGTGATTTGCATATCCCTTTGTGGCCATCAGTTGAAAGTTTCTTAGGGGAGTAGTATCATGGAGCTAGGCGTACTGCGCCTCCTCGGCAATATGGCAAGGTTGTTAGGTGGATGCCTCCACCATGTGGTGATCTTCATTTAGATATAAATGCATGAGTGGGTGGTGAGGGGCTGGTCGGTTCGGGTGTGCTTTGTTGTGGGAGATGAAATAAGGGAATCTGATTGCACCGAGGTGTCACTCGACTCACAGGTCACATATAGTAGTAATGGTGGAGCTTCTGGCGTTGGCAACATGCATGCTGCAATTTTTTGTAAATTGTGGTTTCAAAAAGATACGAGTTTTCTCAGACTCTCACTGTACAGGTAGTCACGGGGCATGGAGTACTATTGGGTTACAGTGGTTTGTTGGTAGAAGATGTTTGTAGTCAGTATAATGATGATGTTGTAACAATAATTTCGTAGATTATATAGATAAACACGAAACAAATGTGCAAAATTAAATTTCTCGGATCAAGTGGATAGTGTTTACAACTTTGTGAGTTTATATCTCTTTGATTGTCTTTTGCCTTCAAACTTAGAGTTGACTTTGATCTTCCCCGGTTCTAGACTTTGACTTGAGTAGCGTTAATCCAAGGCTTGTAAACTTGATTTTGGATTATATGATGGGCTTAGACGAATATTCGAAGAACAACTTTGAAGATCTTGATGAATGCGAAGAACACCATTGAAGTTCTAGCTTGAAAATGTTGATCGGAGGACTAAACTCGGATCAAAAGTAGAAAACCTCAAGATTGGCTTTGTAACGCGTTGAAAATCTCAAGATTGACTTTGTAACGCCTTCCACTTGCTTCTTGAACTTGTGTTGTGTTGTTAATCTTTGGTGGAACAATGAGGTCTATATATAATTGTAGGATGAAGAACCTTAATGGACCTAGGATCTGAATGGAGGAATTTGATTAGTTCTCCGTAATATTGAATCTATCAAATATTTTTGAAATAATATTTAAAGTAAATAAAATATTAATTTAACAATATCAAGATTTTGACGCAACTTTGTGGTTTTGATAACATTAGGATTTCACCTAATCCAATATTTTAGTCTTGCAAAGTGGAGGACTTGTTATTTTTATTTGGATGTTCCACGTTTTCTCTATTTTTGGTGGGTCATCCTATTTCATAAGATATTTATGCACCATCATTATATACGGGGTCTTTTCTTTTAATTGGTTCGCCATATTCGCACCATGTTATTAAATAATTATTAAATTGATTTTATTTAATTTAATAATATCATCTTTACACATGTCGGTTTTCCATAGGTCAATAAAATATACAGTAAATCATCAACTAAATTAACTATTTAACTTAGAAATATTATTTGATTAATTCCTAATATTAAAATAATCAGTGTAAAATTGATTTCCAACATATATTTTATTATGTGACGCATTTTATTTGGATGCATATGTATCAACAGATGCCCCCTCGAGACTTGTTCATGAACAACATGTCTTGGAGTGGATGAGTCTCAAACTGACTTCCAGAATTTTCTTTGAACATATTGATATTTAATTTAGTAATATCGTCTTGACACGTGGCGGCTTTCAATAGGTCAATAAAATATACAGTAAAATTGATTTCCAACATATATTTTGTTATGCAGCTTATTTTAATTGGATACAAATTTAATGAATCAACATATGCATTTATTTCCATTGAGCATTTCACGCGAATACAATACAACTTATAATTTGGCTCGTTTTTCTTTTTCTATTGCTAGTTCACAAGTGTGGATGGGACTGTCTTTTCCTGAATAGGTTGAGAGTCTTGTATTTAAAGATGTACTCATTACCTAAGTTATAAGATTTCTCGTTCTGATTAGAAAAAAAAAAAAAAAAATTAAAATTGACTTATATTATATGAAATATTTTTTCCTTGTAACTCGACACCAATATTTAATATTGTGTTCCTTTGATATTGTTATTTCACACTCACACCACTAACTGAAATTCGCTACATATATTTTTTATTTCTTCCTTGTATCTTACTTCACAAATCAATTTTTTCCATTAACAAAAACACAATACATTTTTTTTTTTATTTTATGAATTCCTTTATCGTTCCTACTAAAAAAAAATAGTTTTTTGCACTATACAAGACTTTTTTCTTCCCAAAATTTATCTTATCCATTTTATTTCTTCTCTCTAAAGATAAAAAAATTTCACTATGCCAGATTCTTTTCTTCCCAAAATAATTTGTGATCCATTTTTTTTTTTTTTTTTTTTGCTTCTTTCATCTCTCTCCAAAAATCTTAATATTATTTTTTTAAGATTTTGATGGAGATAAGAGAAGCAAAACAAACGGGTGAAAAAAATTTGAAAAATAATCCGGCATAATTTTCTAGAATAAGATACGAGGAAGGAACTGGTGAAAAAATAAAACATATATGTAGCGTATTTATGTTAGTGGGAAAAAACTGATTTTCCGGAGTAAGAGACGAGCACGGCATAAGATTTATATGTAGCGTTTGTTGTTAGTGGGGTGAGTGCGAGCTGGTAGTAGGAGTGAGCAAAACCAAATCAAAATCGAAAAATCGATCCGAACTGAGTGATTCAGTTCGGATTGGTTTTGTTTTTTATATACAATCGGTTCGATTCGATTCCAAATATTAGAACCAAATTATAATTCAGTACGACTCAGTTTTGAACAACAAAAAAACTCAATTGACCGAATCTGACCGAATCGAACCCAAATACTCATATTCAATTATATATTTTCAATTATTTATTTATTGTATATTCTTTTTCTTGATTGAATTAATATATATATATATATATATATATATATATCAAATATTAGAACCAAATTATAATTTAGTACGACTCAGTTTTGAACAACAAAAAAATTCAATTGACTGAATCGAACCGAAATACTCATATTCAATTATATATTTTCAATTATTTATTTATTGTATATTCTTTTTCTTGATTGAATAAATATATATATATATATATATATATATATATATATATAATATTCACATTGTTCCATGCATGAAAAGTAAAACTAAAGCCTATATTTTGTTATCTTCTTTAATTTGCCTATTTTAGAGAACAATTATCATGAAAATCGAGATTTTTTGCTATAAAAATTAAAAAATAAAAATTTTAAAAATTTAAGACCTAAACCGACAACAGAACCGAACCAAACTGAAAATTTTCAGTTTGGTTCAGTTCGGTTCGATTTTAAAAAAAAAAATAATAATAATTCGGTTCGGTTTTCAACCGAACCGACCGAATGCTCACCCCTAGTTGGTGGAACATATCAACAATGGGGTTTATATGTAGCGTGTTGTTGTTAGTGGAGTGAGTGTGAGCTGGTGGAACACATAACGTGTGGACTCTATAAGAAAACTTGCGTAATCGGGGTCGAGTGTGAGTTGGTAAAACACATCAATTTATGAACTCCATAAGAAAATTAATCGGTGGATTTCGTATCATTATTATATATAAGTATATTATATGATTACCCATAACATAACATTGTCCAAAAAGGTAAATACAAACTTTCATTTCTTTTGGTAATTTGGAGAGTGGTCGATGCCGAAAGAAGCAGTCCTTAGATTCTTAATAGAGTCGGCAAATACTGAAAAATTCAAATACAGACCATATGGCTAATACCTGTACGCCGTTTTCCTTCTTAAATACAACAAATACAGACAAAGAGAATGTCCAAAAATGTTATTCACCAATTATAAAGTTTTAATATGTGTATTTTAATTTTTTTTTTTTTAATGAAAAGATTGTATTAATATAATTAGTGAATAGAAATACAAAACTTTAAACTAGAAATATCAGCCACAATTCAGGGGTGAACTAAAAAAGACAAAAGAAAAAGCTAACATTTTGTAGAACTATATGTTTATAAGTACAAAAATTGGACCAAGCTGGATACTTACGGCTAGTGATGGATCCATAAATTTAGTCTAGGGAGGGTCATGTATAAACGAATCTAGGAGTTCGTCTCATAGAGTAATTTTTTAGCTATACTCTAAGGTTATGTGGCAAGTTTTACTAAATATGGGGCAAATTATAATTAGACTAGAAATCAAATTCTTTTATATTATGTTTAAAACTTAAAATATTGGATAAACTACATTAAAAATAATACTTTAGGAAATCTAAAATGGGGGACTACCACTGTGCATCCCCTATGTCCATCAACCTCAATAATAGTCAACTCTATAAATAAAATTAGAAAGTACTAACAATCTAGACTAAATCAATAAATTGACTTAATTACAAAAGAAAAAAATAATAATCAAAATATGATATTTCTATATTCATTATATTTTCTAATCAATATTTCTATAGTTTATACATAATAATATATGCATTTAATTCAAACTAAACAATAGAATTATGTATTTTATTTAATTAATTTTTTATTAATATAAATTAAAATACACATATCTAATAGACATTTTGACGGGAGGCCCTCTTGGCCCCTACGTCAGTATGTCACTGCTTACAACTATTGTAATAAGGATGAAACAAAGTGGATCGATGCACTCTCATTAACATGATTGCTCATACAATTCTGGAAGAAGTCACAAAAATAGAGAAATCCACCAATCAATGCGCCGGTGAATCAAAATATCACCAGTAACATGACTGCTTCCACCATAGTCGGTAAGTCTTATGATATATAAAAGCACTAAATACCGTCATAATAGAGGAGAAACTAGATCGGCAGTCGCACAAAATGTGAAAGACGCTTCTAATGACATGGAGGCCGCACAAGGCAAGAAGGTCACACAAGACTTGGATATTACACAAAGAGGAGGAAATCTCACAAGGGCACAAAGCTAAGGAGAAGAATAAATAAATAAATCTAAATAAAAATTAAATAAATAATAAGTAACACATTAAAATAAGTATGCTCCCATCATCATATGTTAAGGAGGATGGAAGAAGAGGGGAGAAGGGTGTAGGCACATAAACTTTGTGTCCAATCAAATAGTCAATCGGATTTTGCCAAGTGTTCAAATATTTATTTCTTGGCAAACAAGATAAAATTTTGCCAATGAAAGAGAATTTCCAATACTTTGGTAACAAAATTAAATCTAATTATATCTTCTTATGCAAGACAAGGTTCATCATCAAATCAAGAACGACCAATAAAATTGCGCTATTCTATGGCGAGAAGTCATATCCTACACCCATATAAAGGGTCTTCTTTTCATTTCAAGGGACACCACAATAGAAGTTGGAGAATTTCGGAATAAATATGTAATTCCTCCAACATTCTTGGTGTTCTACGAAGGCACTCAAATGTGTTCTTCGTAAAAGTCCAGAAACGGTGTTCTATCCGAGATCAAGGTGTCAAACCCTTCCTATCGACATTTATCCAAGTTACCTCGTCATCAAATCCTAAAGTCAAGCAAAGAGAAATCTAAGTTAGGGCTCTATCAAATCCCAAACAACCGGAAGAGAAGAATTAGAGGAAGAAATATATCACAAATTGTTCATTTCAAGGAATAAATTATATATTTACAAATTTAATTTGTTACAAAGAGATTTCGTATTTTTATTTTTTGTAACCTACAACATTATAGATACACAAATTTTGCATCGAATTAGAAGCCACCACATGTTAAATCTTGTAGATAATATTATATTAAAAACATATTAATTTAGTAATTATCCAAAGAGATGATGATAGATATCAAATCACAGTGGACCAATCAAAATGCTCCATTCTAACCTAGGTGCATTAGGATTCGACATCCTACAACAATAAATATGGTTTGATTTTCCACCAAAATTCACAATACAAGTTCAAGAAGCAAGATAATTCGTTATAGCATTTCAAGACGTTCTAGCAAAGATCCAAACCTCTTCTAAGGAGATTCAAGGCGTTCTTGAGATCAAAGGTGTTCTATGCCGTTCTAAAGTTGTTCTATGTTGTTTAAAAGGCATCATATGTCATTCTAGTCGAGAAATAATATTTAATTCAGTATAAGACTTAATAAAGTTTGATTCAAGATATCACGTTGGCCCTTGAATTTAATATTACAAATTGAAGAAATCAAATTTGGTACAGATCAAAAGACCAAAGTTCATCCAAATATTTCAAGACTCAAGAATTCTTGTTCTTCAAGTTCTTAAGATCTAAGTTTAATCTAAAATTAACGCATTGAAGCCTCAGATCAACGTTTGAAGAATGAAATTTGCTTGAGAGAATATCGAACCTGATTAATCTACTCCAAAGATTAAAGATATTTATCCATTTGATCTAAACATTCGATTTTGTACATAATTTTCCTGTTTCTCTATTTAATACACGAAATTTATATTGCAAATATAATATTACATTTCATGATACATAAATATATCCAGTATTATTATTTTGAAGAGTAGAGCTCTTGTACATCAGGTGCACGAATCTTAGATCCGTCCAATTCAGATCATGGGCAATTTTTCATGAAAAAGTAATACTCCCTCCATTCACCAATAAGTGTCATTTTAGACTTTCAGTAGGGGTGGCAAATCGTGCGGGTTGGGCTGTTATCGTGCTAACCCGATAAGACCCAAACCAATAAAGACAAACCCTAACCCGCCCATTAATCTTATTGGGTTGAAAACCTCAACCCAAACACGAACCAATAAAAGCCCGATAGTCCAACCCGACCCTTCTATATATACCTACATTCTCATAATAGATGGAAAAAAAGAAAAAAACAAAAGATAAAAAAATTAAGAAATAAAAAAACACAACAAAGGTCTAGAACATTAGACATAACTATTGAACAAAATTCTTTCAAATTCTCTAATCAACATTTCCATTCTAGGTGGCTAGGCCTTATGTCATCAAACTCTTCTTCAAACAATTTTTTTCCATTAGATCGATCAACTCCAATAATTTCGAATAAATTATTACTAATATGTAGTAGTAGTAGTAATGGTGGTGGTGGTGGTAGTAGTAGTAATCATAATATAATTGGTTATCGGGTCATTATCGGGTTTTATCGGGTTGTCCCGATATGACCCGAATTTTATCGTGTCTTATCGGGCTGATCCGATAACGACCCAAATCCGATAAACATCAACCCAAACCCGAAATTATCGTGCGGGTTCGTGTCGTGCTATCGGATCGTGCCGAGTTTTGCCACCCCTAACTTTCAGGTGAAATTTAAAAAATTATGTAATGGACGACAATACCCCTCCAATTTTCTCTCCATCATTTTTTTTATTATCATAAATTCCTTTAAATCTTCTTTATTTAATATTATAAAGTTTTTGTCTCAAAAAAAAATATTATAAAGTTTTGCATGGTGATAATACGCAATCCGATATCCAAGAAATTCAACGAAAATCAATGCAAGAAATATGGAAAAACACAAGATATACGTGGTTCGATCCGGAGATCTACGTCCACGGGCTCAAAAATCGCACCTGCCGAGGTGTTTCTTTCACTATCTCTTTGAGTTTACACGTAATAATTTCAGAATCCAAAAATGCGAACCCTAATCCTGAGAACAATTCTCCTATTTATACTATTCAATACCCCAAACCTAACTAACTCCCTGTCATCACGCCTATCTTCCGTTGCATGGAAGTTAGGAGCAGATCGTGGGCCTAGAATCGTAGGATACGCCTCAGTTGGGCCACGCTATTTAGGCCACGCATGCTTCTGGGCCGGTTACTGGGCTGGGTCGCTCGGGGACCCGATCCGAAGTTACTGGGCCATACCCATCAGATGCCCCCCCTCCCCCAGCCGGAGCGAGGAAGGAGCTTCGGTTATGACCGGGGTGGAGTTGCCAACAAGATGAGCCGCGGTTACTTGTGAGCCGAAGTATTTTTGGGAAATTTTCGGAGCCGGAGTTGATCCGTGGTGTAGTCCGCGGAGGCCAAACCAAACTAGGTTGAACATCCCCGAAGTGATAGCGAGGGCCCGAGCACCCCGAAGGCAACAAAGTGTGGCGAAAGAAAATAGCAGTCTGGCCGAGGTGAAGGGGGCACCGGAGTGCTTTCCAAATCTTCCTGGGCAAGGATGGGGTTGATGTGATTGGCGGCGCCATCATGAGAGAGAGGGATGCGAAGTGACACGCTCTGCAATTTCCAATGAACCTGTTCCCCAAGCGCCTTGGGAACCGGAAGGCGCGTGATTAGCACGTCCAAATCTAAAACGCTGAATTTGAATAGGCCGTATCAGGACCGTTGGTTCTTGGAGTATATAATTGAAATAATGGCACAGTATACTTCATCTTCTTCATTGCGATTTGCCAGTTTTAGAAAGCGGGAAAAAAGGAGAATTCTGGGCGCCTGTGATTCATCTCGAATCAAAACTTCTCAAACTCAAACCAAGTAAGTATGCCTTCTTCATCATCTTCTTCTTCTGTTCAGGAAGTAGGGACTCAGAGCTCTCCGTTAGATGTGCCACCCATTCGATATGTTATTCCAGAGAGGAGTGAGATTAGGACAGTGGAAAGGGCCGACGGCATGGAAACCAACATTAGGATCGTCGGTTTTTATGAATGTTCGGAGAATGACCTTGAAGTGTCCACTGTAGCGTCGCGGATGACGCGAGTGCAGATAGAGACCTTAATCCCCTCCTTCTATTTCCCATTTAATTTAGAATATATAGTTCCGGATCCCGGCGATAGAGCCTGTTGCCCCCCGCAGGGTTTCATTGGTGTATATATAGATCTGTTAAAAATAGGTATGAGATTTCCCCTTTGGGACATAGTTATCCGGCTACTGAGATATTATAACATCGCCTTGAGCCAATTAGCGCCGAACGCGATTAGGCAAGTAGTCGGATTCACCGTAGTGTGCAAGAACTCCGGGGTGGAACCAACCGTAGAGCTATTTAGGTATTTTTATCAACTAAAAGCCTTCGGGAAATCCAAGGACTGGTACTCCTTCAGTCCCCGAGCACGAGGTGGCTTCAAGGTACAAAACCCCCAGTAAGGTTGAGGGATGGAAGGAGAAGTTCATCTTTGTGAAGACCGGGGTGGCCCTCCCGAGGTGGAGTCGGGAGGAGGTGCTAGATACTGCCCCGGTGGGGGACCCGGACGCCGAGGTTGTGGAGATATTCCGTGCTGTGGGGACCTTCAAGACCCTGTGTTCGGAGGAAGAGCTGGAGGAGGCTGGACTAAGCCCATATTATTCGGGTGATGCGGCGGGGATGTCCACCCAAGGTCCAGAGTTGGGAGCCGGGGTTGCCGAGGAGGGTAGGAGTTCTCATACCTGTTTAGAAATTATTGCCTTGTGCAGGGCTAATTTGAATTTCTGTATGCAGTGGGACGCTTCGGGAAGGAACCAGCGGGAAGCTCCACAGCGGCTGCAGCAGCCAAGAAGAAGGGAAAAACTGCTGAGGTGTCTCCCCGGGGGAAGATGTCACCTAGTGCGAGACCCATCGTTGGGTCTAAGGAGCGGGTAGTGGCGGCGGAGCCCACCCCCGGAGCCAAGAAGAGGCCGGAGCCATCCGGACACCTCCGGCAACAGCAAAAAGACTCCGAACAGGGGGGAATATTGAGGTAAATCTAAAACGTCCTGTTAGTTATTGTTTACGCAAATGAAGTGTATGCTCACCAGTATTGATTTCTGTGTTCTGCTTTTTGTAGCAGTTGAAGGAGCAAGGGCCCTCCAGTCTACTGGGGTTGGAGGGGGCTGACGCTGAGGAGCTTCTGCGCTTGGCGCGGGGAATCTTGGAACTCGGCCGTAAGAGCGAGAAGGAAGCCAAGGAGGAGCTAGCCGATGTGGCTAGAGACCTGCGGACGCGCAACGACAGGCTGACACAAGACCTGGCCGAAGCGCGCAAGAGGGCGACTTTGGTGGAAAATGAAGTGGCGCGTCTGCGCGGAGTGGAGGCGGAAACCAGGGTCCTTCGGGGGGAAATAATGCAACTGCGGGCAGAAATGGAGGCTCGGGAAACTGCAATAGTCGAAGGTCAAGAAGTGATGCTGAAAGCGTTCGCCGAGAAACTGTTCCAAACAAGCACGTTTCTTGACTTTCAGACCAACTTCGTTGCAATCGGGGACAAGGCCACGCGATCTGTGTTACTGGAGCAGATCAAGGAAGTCTACCCGAATGTGGATGTATATCGTCCAGAATTCGGGTATGACTATGATGCCGTGGCCGGGGTGGAGAAGGCCTACTACACAGCTTTAGCGCATCTGCCGGAGTGGCCTCTGTTGAAGGCTCTAGCAGAAAAGAAAGAAATTCTGAAGGCTGAGTATATTGCCAGCTGTGAGGTGGACCAGGACAAGGAATTCCTGGCATTCCGCCGGGGTGAGCTTGTCTCTGAGCCCCGAAACAAAGAACTACCCCCCCGGATGGAAGTTGCTGCAGTTGCTGCGGAAGAAGAGGCAGAAACGGCGGAAGGCCGGCAGGAGGTGATTCCTGAAGATACCGAGGGGATCGAGGAGGAGGAGGTCAGTCGTTCCCCTCAAATTTGATATAATAGGTGATAGGAACAAATGTATACCCTTGTATCAGATCACATGATAATGTACTCTGACCATGTTAAATATGAATGTTTGTTGATAAGCTGTTATGCTGTTCACTGTATGCTTTGAAATTGATCTCTCCTGTTGATTCCATTGCCTATTAAGAATACCGCGGAATTGCACGACACGATAAAGAAACTCATGCAATCATTAGAGTGGTTTCGCGGAGAGAAGAATAACTTGCAAATGCAAGTAGTGCCGAGGCTAGAAAAGCAGGTGGCCGCTGCGGAGAGAAGAGCGAAGGAGGCCAAGGAGAAAGCCTGGGACCAGGAGTTGAAGTATCTGGCGGACCGAGTCCTCATCCATCAAAGGGAGTATGACCGGATACTGACTGAGTTCGGCTTACTGACATTTGAGGAAGTTGAGGCGCGGGTCGTAGAGATTCAGAATGAAATTTCAGCACTTATGTCGAAGGGTCCGGCCGAGTCCTCGGAGCTTGTAAGAAAGCGAGAGGTGTTGGAGTTACTCCTCAATATGTACGAAGGACTGAAAGGCCGGGGCAGGTGGCGGCCCTCTGCCGAGGAATACATCGCGGGGCCTAGCCGGAGCCAAGGTACCTCAAAAACCCCCCGGAAGGGTAAAAAGAAGCCGGCGAGTAAAAGCCAGGGAATTGTAATCCGGGAGCCAGCTCCGGTGACTACAGTTGAAGAAGAGCCCGTGGTGGTCGCCGAAAAGGTAGTCGAAGAGCTGGCCAAAGAAATCGAAGTAATGGACCCTAAGGAGTGGGATCCTGTGCAATGGGCCCAAACTCCGAGATCTACCCCGCAGCCAAGTCGTCGGGCTCGCACAAGAGATGAAACCCCCAGACAAGCGCCAAGGACGAGTCCGCGACGTCGGGGGGCCCGAGGAGGGGAAGGAGCCGGAGCTCAAGGCCGAGGAGTGATAAGATCCCGTAGGACACGGAGTAGGTCCGGGAATAGATCTCAATGCCGGAGCGCCGAATACTGGCTCGGAGGCCGTAGATAATTGTAAAGAAAAATCTCTTCTTTTTTGTTTGTTTGTTGTTTTTTTTTTTTTTCTTTTTGTTTGAAGGCTTATGTAAAAAACTTTTTTGGCTTTAATCGAGAAAATGTAACGGACCGTTTTAGTGTGCAAAGTTATATAAAGGAAGACCATGAGGTGTTAACTAGAAATAAGAATTGCTTTATCGGGTGTTCGGGAACACGACATGGACAGCGCCAATTAAAACCTCCCCGGACGGATCGGGCGGGAGTAAAACACCTCTCCGGTTATACAGGCGAGAAGGGATATGAGTCCGGGGACGAAATGTGAATCTCCGCGGACGGATCGGGAAAGAGATCCAATTGTCCGGAGACGAGTAATAATAGTATGACTACGTTAGGGCGTCCCCGTAACGCAGAAGAGAGTACAGTACAATGTACAAATAAAGAAATTTTATTCAATGTTGAGTGCCGGAGCAACATAAAGAATACAAAGAGAAATATCAACGAAAAAAGAAGTGTACAACGAGCATAAAGATAAGGATGATACTTGTTATTTGGTGTTCACAGGTAGAAGCATCTTAAGTTGGTAACATGCCAGCTTCGGGGAATCAGGGTTCCATCAAGATGTTCTAACTGGTAGGATCCGGAATCGTGGACTGCAACGATGCGATAAGGACCTTCCCAAGAAGCGTGTAATTTCCCCTCGGGGGCGGCTTTGCTGGCTGAATTGAGTCGAAGTACTAGGTCCCCGACATTGAACTGAGTGCCCCGAACCCGGAGGTGATGATACTGAGCTGCACGTTGTTTACACTTGGCCTGCTGGATGAACGATTGATCACGACGATATTCGAGCTCATCCAAATTTGTACGAGCTTCGTCATTATCCTCGGGAGTCAAAGTTACGAGTCGGGGGCTCGGTATGCTGATTTCCGCCGGGATCACAGCTTCGGAGCCATAGGTCAGACTGTAGGGGGTCTCCCCGGTAGAGGTATGTGGCGTTGTGCGATAAGCCCATAGGACATGCGGAAGATTTTCGGCCCAAAGACCTTTAGCACGATCCAGACGTTTCTTTATACCCGCAAGGAGTGTACGGTTAGTGACTTCCACCTGACCATTGGCTTGTGGGTGAGCTACCGAGGTGAAAATTTGTTTTATATGGAGCTCCTCGCACCATGATCGGAAGGGATCATTGGCAAACTATTTGCCGTTATCCGAAATAATAGTGCTCGGTATGCCAAAGCGACATATAATATTTCGCCAGACGAACTTCAATATGTTTTGACCAGTGATGGCAGTAAGAGGTTCGGCTTCTACCCACTTAGTGAAGTAATCTACGGCGACAACCAGAAATTTCAACCCCCCCGGAGCGACCGGGAACGGGCCGACAATATCGATTCCGCATTGGATAAATGGCCACGCACTCTGAATTCCAGTGAGCTCGGTTTGTGGCAGATGCTTCACACGAGAGTGCAGTTGACACTTGTCGCACTTGGTTACCAAATTGTGGGCATCATTGAATAAGGTTGGCCAATAATACCCCCATCGAAGAACTTTCTTGGCCAACGTCCGTGAGCCGATGTGACTGGCGCAAGCCCCTTCGTGAACCTCCCGAAGAACCTGATCGGCCTGGGCAGGAGCAAGGCACTGGAGATTTGGTTGTAAGTACGACCGCCGATACAAAATCTCATCATGGAATGAGTACTTGGGTGCCTTAAGAACTACCTGCCGAGCTTGCAGCTTGTCATTAGGCAAAGTTCCATCCCGGAGATACTGAACAATAGGAGTCATCCAATTCGGATCTCTATCGACCAATGCCGAGACCGTTGCCTCATGAATCGCCGGATGAAATATATCTTCGACCATAATATCCGGAGATACATTAGTACAAACCGCAGAGGCTAATTTACTGAGCGCGTCAGCTTTGGCATTCTGTGTGCGTGGTACCTTCTGGATAACAACCGTATCAAAAGTTGACATAAGTTTGAGTGTTAAAGCGCGATACCTGATCATTTTTTCATCCTTAGCGACATAAGTACCCTGGATCTGCTTGGACACAACCTCGGAGTCCGTGAAGAGCTCAAGATGGCTGATAGCTAAGGATTGAGCGAGCCGGAGCCCAGCAAGAACTGCCTCGTAATCTGCCTCATTATTGGTCACCTTAAATTTGAATCGAACAACATTCTTAACTTCAACTCCCTCGGGGTCAATGAGAAGCACCCCGGCACCACTTCCGCGAGTTGTGGATGCACCGTCCACATATAATTGCCACTTGCGGGGTGTGGGTTCAAGAGTAGCGGGGTGATGATTACCATTGTCTGCAGAAGATTCATGATTATCCCCTGGGGTCTCGGCCAAAAAGTCTGCGAGTGCTTGACCCTTGATAGCTCGGCGGGGAAGAAATTGAATATCATACTCTCCTAATTCGACAGCCCACTTGGCGAGGCGCCCTGACACCTCGGGCTTGAGAAGAATCTGACGGATGGGATGATTGGTTAGAACCCGTATTTCGCGCCCTTGGAAATATGGCCGCAAACGTCGAGCTGCCATGACGAGTGCAAGCACTATTTTTTCCAACATGGAGTACCGTGTCTCCACCCCGTGAAGTACTCGGCTTGCAAAATACACCGGATGTTGAACACCATTGACTTCTCGCACAAGAGCGGCGCTAATGGCTTCCTCAGCGGAAGCCAAATATATATAGAGCGGCTCTCCGGAGAGAGGAACTGATAGAGTGGGCAGTTGATGTATATGACGCTTTAAAGCCTCGAAAGCCTCGGTGCACTGAGGAGTCCACTCAAATGACTTCGCCTGTCTCAAAATTTTGAAGAATGGGAGTTGTCGCTCTGCTGCTTTAGACAAAAAACGGTTTAAAGCCGCCAAACCACCCGTGAGGCGTTGAACGTCTCTGAACGTCTTCGGTGGTTGCAGATCTAACACATCCCGAAGCTTGGCTGGATTGGCCTGAAGGCCATGCTGCGAAACCATATACCCGAGGAACTTTTCGGAACCAACGCCGAAGGTACATTTTGCCGGATTAAGTCGCAAATTGTAATGCTGCAGAGTACGCAATGTTTCAACAATGTCTTGCACACATGAAGAATGTGAGGCGCTTTTTATGACCAGATCATCAACGTAAACCTCAACATTACGGCCTATTTGATCGCGAAACACGCGGTCCATGAGACGTTGGTATGTGGCCCCCGCGTTCTTGAGCCCGAAGGGCATTTTCTTAAAAGCAAAACACCCAAAATCAGTGATAAATGCTGTTTTGAGGGCATCCTGACGATCCATGAAGATTTGATGGTATCCCTTATACAAGTCTAAGAAACAAAGCGCCACATGCCCAATAATGGCTTCGGCCATTTGGTCGATGGAGGGTAGAGGATAACAGTCCTTCGGACAATGTTTATTGAGGTCGGAAAAATCGACACACATCCGCCATGCCCCGCTGGACTTTATTACCATCACTGGATTGGACAACCAAGAAGGGTAATAAACTTCAAACAAGATATCTGCATCTAAAAGTTGTTGTACTTCGATTCGAATGGCCACATTTCGCTCCGGAGCGAATTTCCTTTGTTTTTGCTGTATAGGCTTAAAGCTGGGATCGATGTTTAACTTGTGGGTTATTACATCAGGAGAGACCCCGGGCATATCCAAAGGGGACCATGCAAAGACATCGGAATACTCTCGCAAGGTCTGGATGATGGCATGATGTAACCACGGCACATCCACGGCACCGACAGTTACTGTTTGTTCAGGCTTGGATGGATCGAGCGGCACCTGGACAGTGGTGTCCCCTAATGATGTACATAAATGGGGTTCAAAAGCTGATGACACCACCTGAAGTTGCTGTTGGGGAGGAGCCTTGGTTGCCTTTTTGAGTGCGACGTACATGCACTCTTTAGAGACCCGCTGACTGCCGCGGATAGCCACTTCACCATGGGACGTGGGAATTTTAGCGCGAGGTGGTATGTGGAGCATATGGCTTTGGCGGGAGTAAGCCAATCCCGACCCAAAATCATATTATATGGGGACGGGGAATTAACCACGTAAAAATCCACAAAAATAGTTTTTATCGCCGGATAAGTTCCCAGAGACGCCGGGAGATTAATAACGCCTTCTGGCTGGACTTCACCCTGGGTGAAAGTCTGCAATGGCCCGGGGGCCGGCCGAAGTTGCTCCCGAGGAATCCCCATTTTTTGGAAACAGTCGGCGAATATAACACTCACTGCGGCTCCATTGTCTACGAAGACTCGCTTTATTGTAACATTGGCTACAGCCATGTCGATGACGATGGCGTCAGTATGGGGTGTAATCTCTGGAACCGGGTCTCTATCTGTGAAACTGATAGTTTCGGATTGATGGAGGCGCTTATGACGTGGCTCCTCGGGAGGAGGACGGCGAGCCTCTGCCTTCAAAGCATTTCGCGAAGCCCCAGTGGGAAGGGCCCCATATATCACGTTTATGACATGAGTAGGTGCATTGTCTCCGGGTCCTCCCGGAGGAGGGGGCGGTGGCAAAAAACGAGGTTGTTGACGATTGCCAGGGTCTTGCCGTGCATAATTGTTAGACCCCGGCCGATTATTCTGCCACGGCGGCCGGTTTTGTTGCGAACCCCGGTCGTGATAACCTCCGCGGTTGAGAGACGAACCCCCATTCTAATTTGTCCGAGGCTTGTCATCGGTCCGTGCAATATATTGTCGCAAGAGACCTTTCCTTAAACAATCCTCAATTTCCTTGCCGAGCTCTCGGCACTCCTCCGTCTCGTGCCCATGATCACGGTGGTACGCACACCACTTTCCGCGGTTTCGCTTTTCAGGCGGGGCAGTCATCCGCGGACAGGGCCGTAAATCATTCTTGTGAACAGAAAGAATTTCAGCTCGCGATTTTGTAAGCGGGGTGAATTGTGGAATTTCCCCTCGAGATTCTGAACGCCCCTGACTCAGACGAGAAAAGGCACTAGGTCGTGTGCTAGGCCCAACCTGTGCCCTATCGGACTGCCGCTTGCTAGCATGTTTCTCACGCTTCCGACGAGTTTGCTCCTCGGCCTTAGCATATCTGCACACAGTATTAAATAGTGCTCGGGTTGTGACCGGTGGATTACGAACCAACTCGGTGTAGAGTGGTCCGGGACGGAGACCATTCAGGAATGCATTGATGATAACATCATCCGAACAGCTTCCTACCTTAAGACTCTCCGTTGTAAAGCGATCAAGGAATTGGGTAACGGTTTCGCCGTCCCGTTGTTCCATATTCATGAGATCAGCCAAAGTGGCCATGGGCTTGGCACGTGCTTCGAAACGCGCCCAAAAGTGTTCGGCAAGTTCTCTAAAAGAGGATATGCTATTACGAGGGAGAGAATCAAACCAAACCTGAGCCTCGTCCTGAAGATACTCGGGGAAGATCTTACAGTAGTGAAGAGATGTAGTATGATCGCAGCTAAGCATGTTGTGCCTAAAAGCTCCAAGAAAATTGGCTGGATCTCCCGTGCCATCGTAAGGTGGTATGGCAGGCCTTTTGAACCCTTCGGGAAGGGAGGTGGCCATGATTTCTTGAGAGAACGATGTGATAATGTCCCCATTGGCATCAAGGCCTAGGATTCTGTCTAGTTCGACATTGCGTTGGACTCGCTCATACTCCTGAAGATCTAGAGTATGAGGATTGGCATAACGAACTCTTTTAGCCGCGTTAAGTAGACGGCGGCGATCGGCATCTGCAGGTTCGTCATTGCGCTGTCTTGACCCATTAGAACTCCCATGGTCCTCGGGAGAACCGGGTCGCTCCCGTCGCCGATCCTGACGCCCGCGGTGCACTGGGTCTTGTCGACCGTGCGAGTGCTGACGATGCACTGCGGGATTGGTAGCGTGTCCGGCAGGTCCATCAGGATTCAGGCGATTGGCCGCCCAGTCTTGAAGAACATGAGCATGTTCTTGTAGGAAAGCCTGGAGTAATTCTGGAGTCATCTGAATATTAACCTGCGGCCGTGCGGCAGCGGGATTAGGGTTTTGCATGTCTTGTGGGGGTAGAGGTAAGAATTGGTTGTCCGGATTCATAACCGGGCCTTGGTTGCCCTGATGATGAGATGTATCCCGCATCGGCGATTGCCTCGGCGGCAAAACTTGATCCACAGGTGGATCGTGGTTGATCTGATCACCTTGGCGAGACTGATTTAAGCGAGTAGTCACCATAGTATACCAAATACAATGTCAATATCACAATCAGTTCCAGTTCCCACAGACAGCGCCAATTGATAATGCGCAATCCGATATCCAAGAAATTCAACGAAAACCAATGCAAGAAATATGGAAAAACACAAGATATACGTGGTTCGATCCGGAGATCTACGTCCACGGGCTCAAAAATCGCACCTGCCGAGGTGTTTCTTTCACTATCTCTTTGAGTTTACAAGTAATAATTTCAGAATCCAAAAATGCGAACCCTAATCCTGGGAACAATTCTCCTATTTATACTATTCAATACCCCAAACCTAACTAACTCCCTATCATCACGCCTATCTTCCGTTGCATGGAAGTTAGGAGCAGATCGTGGGCCTAGAATCGTGGGATACGCCTCAGTTGGGCCACGCTATTTAGGCCACGCATGCTTCTGGGCCAGTTACTGGGCTGGGTCGCTCGGGGACCCGATCTGAAGTTACTGGGCCATACCCATCACATGGAAACTTCCTTAAATTTAGCTAAGGACAATATAGGAAGATACATGCAAAATATATTAAAATGACATTCTTGTTAAAAAATATTTTTCTCTAGGATTGACTCTTATTTGTGAACGGAGAGAATAGTGTTTATAATAAAAGTATCATAATATTAATGTTTAAACTTAAAAGATTACTTTTTACCGAAAACAAGTAATATATTTCAATTTAAATAGTGATATATATAGGAGACTTTGTCTATTTTGAATACTTATTTTGGGAATGGACAACGTTATTCTAATATTAGCCGCTGGGTCTAATAACTAAGTTTGGATTATAACTCATTTATATCAAAGTCTAGGTTGATTGTATAAAGATTTCTTTTTTAATTTTGTTTTCATATTTCACTAAATAAATCTCATATCTGCAATGAAAATTAATAATAGATAATATCGATAGCTAAATGAAACGAGTTACAAATAAAATAGTGACAAAGTGGGAACAAGTTATTACTATTCAATTTATGATGAAATAGCAACTGAATATAAAAAACAGGCATAATTTGTCTAGTAATTCGGTTTCTAATTTCATAATAAAGACGAAAATTCCGTGGCTAAATTTTAAAACGGGATAAACCGATCTCTAAATTTTAGAGACTAGCATTATAGAGACCTACTATTTTGTCTCAAATCCATCACTACTTTAATCTGGAGATGAATAGGGACAAATATTTATGTCTCTAATTTGATTGTTTTGTAGTGTTGAAGTGAATTTCAATTGCAGGAGAGCGGGGCATATAACTTGAAATATGAATTTAAGCCTGTAGATATGATAATATTCATATTATTAGATTATTTTAAAAATAAAGAATCTTGTAATTGGAGGATCAAAATTGATCGATAAGGTAGGCACTATGGACGGCAAACTCGGCGGTTACATACGTTGTACAAAATTCAAATTGCATTTAAGAATACTTTCCTAATTTATATTGGAGGTTTAAATTCAAATCTAAATCTAAATCTAAATCTAATCAAGTGTGGGTGCTATTTTTTATAGTTATTATTATATACACAAATAATGAGTTGTAGTATGGAGGACAGAATATGCATTTTGTGTTCAGCATGGGGAACTATTAGATTTTCAATCAAATTCATACTTACAAGGCACATTATATAAAATTGACTATGTTTATCAAGTGTTTGTAATTTACTCGGCATTTTTAATAATTCAAAATTTAGAGGGCATTTTCATAAATTCTAAAAATATATAGGACAATTTTCTTTAATGTTTAATGACACATGTAGTTCAGTTACAATTGATAGTCGTGTTGGAGTATATTTATCAATTATTTATAACTTACTGAGTATTTTTAATAATTTAAAACTTAAAGACCAATTACATAAATATTAAAAATATACAAATTTTCCAAGGGAGATAAAAATTGGAGTCAAATTTGGGCGACCGTACGATGCATGTTAGTGGACTAGTTGGCTATCCAAAATCCAAATTGCATATTATTGATGTTGATTGGATTAGACGTTCCACTCCACTATCCTCATCAAGTTGATGTATGGATAATCATCAATTAAAGTTCCTTACTGAATGTGGTGCTATTGTTGGACCCCTACAATATTTTTATTATATTTCGATCTAAACATAACACATTTATATTATGACATCAAAAATACATCACAAATAATTACGTAACAATAATACATTACAAATAATTATGTAACAATGCATGTTTGTATTACGAAAGAGTGAGACTGAGTATAATCTCTTATCTCTTATATACTAAAACAGAAATCACTTGGACAAGTGTCATTCTCTTAGAATTTTGGGACAAGTGTCATTTTCTTAAAATTTTAGGAATAAAAACTATTTTTTAGTATTTAAATATTCAAAATTTATATATTTTATTATTTAAATATTGAAAATTTTTATGCAAATTTTGTCATTATTTACATAGTCTACCTTAGATTTGATATATTCTTGGTTACAAATTTTTGAATGATTTATTAATTCAAATTTTATTTCTAATATCTCACATTTATACAAGATAAATTAATTTTTCAAAAAGTGGATGGTTAAAGATTAATATCATTGCAGGCATGATTGAAAAGACTATTTTTATCATCTCATAACATTTTTATCTTTTTTATTAAACTATGAAACCTTAAATATTTAAGGGATTCTTGAAAAGGGTTAGAATATGCAAATACTATATATTTATAACGACATTTATTTTTCTTTATTTATAGTTTATTTTATATTATTATGTAAAATGTACATATTATATTATAGACGCAATTAGAACTTTAATCTCTCCCAATCAGAACTTTAATATCTTTTATTGGATTGTTTTCATGTGATTAACTAATTTTATTATACAAGACTTTCGTTGTATTGTGACTATCCATTGAGAATATTTTTTTTTTTTTACAAATTTTATTGTACAAGCTTTTTTTTAGTATTCAAAAGTCTATTATGTTGTCTATCCATTGAGACAACTGGTAAAAATTATTTGAAAATTTCCTTATTTTGATAACGAAATTAATTCTATTTGTTCTTATACTCCTCCTATCTTTATAAAATAACATTTTATAATCACGAGCTTTCATGAGTTTATTGTGTATGTGACAATTGTAGTAACAAAACTATCAGGAGAATGTAAAAAAATAACAAATAATAACATTCGATGATGCATAAAATATATAATTACTAGATTTGGTCACTCACATTCTAAAATATATTATAACTATAAAATTATTTAAAAAGAAATTTGAAGAAAAATTTATCCAAATTAATGACAAAAAATTGATGAATTTAACATTATTAATAGTGCAATCCCTACGGAATATCTTGCCCAAAAGAAAAATATATGAAAGCAACTCAAGATTATTACTCATTATAATTTTGAATTATATAACCATGATTGACGAATATATTGAATTTGATTGGTCTTCTGTTTACTTGATTTTTAGATAATTGTTGAGACTTGACAAAAAGATGAACAAATTAATTTTTTGAATTCTTTTAGAGATATTTTATACCACAATTGTCGAATATTTTGTACATAATTAATTTTAAATATTGCAAATTTGTACTTAACTTATTTCTACAATCACAATTAGCTGAAGATATATGACTTCAAATATGCAATAAATTTATTTACTAAACAACTCAAATCTGTCATAATGAACATATCAATATCAATATCAATATGCAAATATCTTCGCCACTATGTTAATCTTGAAAGATTCACATGATCTTCTACTCTTTATATACTAAAGGAGAAACAAAATGACCATGTGTCATGATGAAAAACATTATAGTATCTCAGAATTATAGGAATGGAATAATGTTTAGATCATTTAAATATAAAAAAGATATATCAAATTTCGTGATATACGTTTATAATTGTTTCACTTTTGAACGTTTTTTCCTTTTTATAAACATAAATATATTGATAAAATAAAAGTATTCCTGAAGTTAAAAAAATAAAAAAAATTAAACAGGCCCGTGAATATTATTCACGGGTACTGTACTAGTTATAATGCTAAATCAATAAGTCAATGGATGATGATTTTTTATTGTTACATTCCGAAGTAATGGGCAATGATTAAAATGTTGTTGAGTTATTAGATATTGATTGGTTGATTAGGTACTAACAGAAAATATGGTTGAGATTTTTGGAGGAGAGAACCTCGCAAATGGAGATAAGGATTGTAGATACACAAATTTTGTTTCGAATGAAAAGCCGTCATGGGTCAAGATGATGCATATGTTACTAAATTAAATTAATTTGTAATTATTCTAAACATATCCTAAACATGATGATAAAGTCAAGCCATGGTGCACCAATCAAAATGTTCCATGTGTCAAGTTGTTGCTATAATTATTAGATTAAATATAATTAATTTAATAATTATCTTAAAGATGATGATATTGTGGAGTACCAATCAAATTGCTCAATTCTAACCTAAGCCCATTAGAGTTATTTATCATACAACTATAAATAGAGCTTGATTTTCCACCAAAATACATGACTGCACAACACAAGTTCAAGAAGTAAGTGGATTCTCCCTAACATTCCAAGGCGTTTTAAAGGCGTTACAACGCCATTATGTTGTTCTATAGGCGTTACAAAGTCAAACTTGAGATTTTCTACGTTCGAGCCGAGATTAAGGTGCAGAGCCCCTCCGACAAGCGTTTTCAAGTTAGAACTTAGAAGGTGTTCTTTATTGCTCGTCAAGTTCTTCGAAGTTGTTCTTCTAGTATTCATCCAAGCACATTGTTTAATCTAAATTAAAGCTTACAAGCCTTAAGATTAATGTTACTCAAGTCAAAGCCCAGAAACTGGGAAGATCTAAATCAACTCCGAGTTTGAGGATATTATACAATTGAAGAGAAGAATCAGAGGATAATTAAAGATTGAAACTCACAAATTATAAATTTTATTCGTGGAAATTTAGTTTTGTACATATTTTCGTGTTTATCTATTTAACACACGAAATTTGTTATTACAAATTTGGCATGCCCGGTGGGACACTCTCTACCTTTTATCTCTTCTCCTTGAAACCAAGTATGAAGTCCCAAGGAAGTGATCTCCGTCTTCCATCGGTGACGGTGTTTCGACGATCCATGAAGTCGTCCCTCCAAACTAAAAGCATGTGCGGCAAAGCTTCTGCTGAAACTCCAAGTGTAGAAAATTAAAGCAAATTATGCTCCTTAATACAAGCCTAAGATGTCTTCAATGCTCCTAGATACGAGTCAAAACTATCAAAGTCTCTTAAATCAAATTCAAATCAAGACTCCTTGATATGAGTTCAAAAGGTCTACAGACCAAATCTAAATCAAAGTTCCTTGACATGAGTTAAAAAGGTCTACTAATCATGTCCAAATAAAGGCTCTTTGATATGAGTTAAAAAGGTCTACAAATTCAAATCAAGGCTCCTTGACACGAGTTTAAAATGTCTACAAGTAAAAAATCAATTAAAGAACTCATTGATACGAGTATAAACTATCTATCAAATCTAAATCCAAATTGAAGAACTCCCTGTACGAGTATAAACTATCAACAAATCTCAAATTCAAGTTGAAGGCTCCTAGGTATGAGCATAAAATACCATGATAATCTGCAGATCTCAAATTCATATTTAAATCAAGAACTCCTTGATACAAGTATAAATTATCTACAAATCCCAAATTCAAATCCCAATCAAGAACTCCTTGATACGACTATAAACTATCTACAAATCCAAATCAAGAACCCTTTGGTATGAGTATAAACTATCTATGTGTTTTGAAGAGGTCTTGGAAATGGTTTCAATACCCATTCACTCCAAGGCATGTTGTCCTTGAACGAGTCTCGAGGGGACATTTGTAGACACGCAAATTTTGTATCAAATCAAAGGACGCCACCTGTCAAGATGATGCAGGTATTACTAAATTAAATTAAATTAATTTAGTAATTATCCTAGGGGATGATGATATACATCGTCATCAAGTCATGGTAGACCAATCAAAATGCTTCATGTGTCAAGTTGTTGTAGTAATTACTAAATTAAATAGAATTAATTTAATAACTATCTTAAAGGCAATGATATTGTGGAGGCCAATCAAATTACTCCATTATAACCCTAGGTCATTAGAATTCTCCATCCTACAACTATAAATGGGGCTTGATTTTCCACCGAAGTGCACGACAGCACAACACAAGTTCAAGAAGCAAGTAGAATTCTCCATAGCATTCCAAGGCGTTCCAAAGGCGTTACGAAACCACTGTGTTGTTCTATTACAAAGCAAATCTTGAGATTTTCTACGTTTGATCTGAGATTAAGGTGCAAAGTCTCTTCGGTCGGTGTTTTCGAGTTAGAACTTTGAGACGGTTATTCGTTGTTAATCAAGATCTTCGAAGTTGTTCTTCGAGTATTCATCCAAGCACATCGTTTAATCCAAAATCAAGCATGCAAGCATTTGGATTAATGTCAAGTCAAAGTCCAGAACACGAGGAAGATCAAATACAAGATTGAAACTTACAAATGGTAAATTTTATTCGTTGGATTCAAGAAAATTCAATTGTGTACATCTTTCGTGTTTATCTATTTAATTAGCACACAATATTCGTTGTTACAATTCCTTCATGAAACAAATATCATTTTGGATGAGAGCATCACCATCTAAACATGTACTATATAATCTAAACAATCGTTAAGAGTAAAAATATAGGAATTGATATTTCGATCTTTGATGCATGACTCGA
Organism: Ajuga chamaepitys; assembly: GCA_958295605.1. Lineage (NCBI taxonomy): Eukaryota > Viridiplantae > Streptophyta > Magnoliopsida > Lamiales > Lamiaceae > Ajuga > Ajuga chamaepitys. The sequence continues at coordinate 19,938,607 of OY282505.1, forward strand.
TTAATTAACGTCAAATTATTTTTTATGAGTTTAAGATAAGTTGAGTTAGTTCCACCATCCAATAAGGCTTTGTCAAATTATCAAATCAATCTTTTACGTATGTAAAAATTACAACTGGCCATCTTCAACGACCGATTATTTAGAAAATAGTATGATATCAACAAGAAATAAGAGAGTTTTTGTTGGAAAATCGATTTAATTTAGTGGTTATTAACTTGAGTTTGAACTAATTAAGATGTGGCCTACATTTAATTCTAGTTGAATTAAATAGTAAATAGGGAAAGTTCGTTTAACAAGGATGAATGTAACTTTTGGAAGATCTCAAAATCGATTTTCACTGAGTGAGAAATTGATGGTTAAAGACAATCATCTTAATTTATGTCAAGCCACATATTTGACCAGTGGTAGCTCGACTCGAAAAAGTTGGATTTTGAAGAATCGAATGGGCCGATCCAATTCACCTAGAAGTTGGTAGGATACTACCGAAGTTAATGGGTAGTGGAGAATTCAGTTGGAGGATGTGGGTGGGGGTTATACACCTCATAATAGTCCACTAACCCCAGTACCAAATGCCTTTAACATCTACTACATGCGGAGTCCTATAAATAAGAGTTTTCCATGTTACTTTGTTATATTTTTCGACAAGGTTCCTATGAGTGTTCGCAAAGGTTTCATATAAATTCATTAGGAGCATGTGAAGTCATACATGAGTTACTGAATTGGAGCATGCTCAGTTTCTCAACATTTTCAATTTGCTGGAGCTTAAAGGTTTAGACTGCTACTACCTTTGAGAGGTCCGGTGTTGTATCTTATAGATATTAGGCTAGTAACCATGAGCACCTGGACGTGGCATATTTGTCTAGCAGGAAGAGACTTAGACTCGCCTCGGTCGCCCCCTGTACTAACTTGTATTTTGTGGGTATATGAATATGATTATGGAGATCATGGTTTGCCGATTATATGGAGTAAGAAGCTCTATATTTGCAAGTCCAAGTTTTTGCAACATGTTGAGTGCAACGATATCTACACCAAAATATATAGTTGCTCAAATCTACTATGTTGGAACAACTTATGTTGTCTTGAGGATTTTTTGTTCAATCACTTGTTCATTTTGGACAAGTTTTTGTGCTTATATGTCAACATACACAATATCAGTTTTAACGTCATTGTTGCCATATATTTTTCTACAATCGCTAGACAAGCACCGACCTCATCTACTATGATGTTACAACTTGGTATATAGACAACACCAATTCGCTATTTCCTTAGAGGGGATTTCATCAAGATCAAGGAAAGATCTACATTTGAAAATTATTGTTGGTTATTAGTGACTTTTACATCATATGATAACTAATGTATTGTAGTTTCTACTTAACAACAAAGTATGTAATAAGATACGAGGTTGACCTGAGATTACTCCACTTCCATCTTCCCTCTCGAGAAGATGATAGAAGAGAACATGGATCGTTGTCGATAACCATGTTGAAATACGAAAAATAGAAGAAATCACAATAAGTGATACCACTGACATCGAGTATCGCAACACCGACTCTTAGTATGGGTGGTCGAAGAGGCGCAACTGATTGCGGCAAAAACATATGTGTTGCGTCTTTTCATTTCTTGGAACTTTTGGGGCGTTTGGGTAATCTTACAAGGTTATGCATAAAGAAAGTGGGATAAGACCATGTTTGAGCAGACTTAAAATAGTATCCAATGCAATCTTATTGGTTGTGGTGGTGAACATGAAAATGTTGAAACTCATTCGTTTTGGTGACCTGTTAATGATCTTCACTTTAAACATGTTGAATATTGAGGTTGAAAGATGACTGAAAGCTTGAAAGATAGCTTGATTATTGTTAAAGTTCGGATTAGTGTCTCAACATGTCAACAACAGTAGGAAAGAGAGCTCGAAGCTTAGTTGTGTGAATAAAGTGTCGTATTAAGGATGAACAATTTATACTCAAAACTTGAAAGATAATCTTGTTATACTAGATATGAGAAAGAACATATAAAAATGATAAAGTAAATCGACATAGACATTAAGTGGTTCACTAACGATGTGTTAGCTACGTCCATTGGCAGAAGAGAGGAAATCTTTCATTCAGATATTCTTCAGAGGTTACAGATGATGAGAGAAATATGAAAAAAATGATTCAAATTAGCCCTAACACTAATTAGAACTGATATAATCTCTAATTACTTGGGCCTCATAAAAGGGCCGAAAACTTAACTAGCACGCAACTTTTCGCGACTTCGAAGACCATTGTCGCGGTCGCATCCAGTCTAACCCCGTTTTCAGCTTGCAAATCCAGCTCAAATTGACCCGACCGCATCACCCATTGTCGCGCTCGCGTCAAGCTGCCTGTTGCGACCGCGACCAGCTTGTCGCGGCCGCATTCACTCCACAATGTCAATCTTCTTTCCAGACACAATTCGTAGCGGTCGTGTCACTCCTGTCGCGGGCGCATCATCCCGATGAGTCGAGTACTCCAAATAAACCCAGACTCAAGGCATAGAACAACAATTTCCATCTTGACTTGAATCCTCTTACATATCAAACAGATGTATCTTCAGACGCATTCTAAAGAACGCAGAGACATACAAGCAACCACTTGTACACAGATTCCTCCCCAACCATGGGAGACCTTAACAGCTCGTGATATTTAACAAGTCCAAACAAAGTTGGAAATTGTTATGCAGAATAGGCTTCTTGAACAAAGTTGGGAGACCTTAACAACTCGTGATATTTAACATGCTCACCATTGATGAAACCTTGAAGAAATTAGGATTTACGAAGTTCTTGAAAAAAGAACCAGTATTGTTGAAGATGACAAGGAAAGAAGAATTATAATTTTTACATTTTTATGTTTTTGTTTTTCTAATTCTATATATATTTATTTTAATTTATTATATTATTTTTTCATTAAGGACACTACAATCTTTTACTAATTAGTATTTTAATTTATGAAATTAGTGGGCTGCGTTGAGAAATTTTGTGGGCTGCGAATAGTCGCCGCCTAAGATGATTGGTCTACTTGAACATTATTATTATTATTATTATTATTATTATTATTATTATTATTATTATTATTATTATTATTATTATTGTTATTGTTACTATTATTATTATTATTATTGTTATTATAATTATTATTTTGGCTCGTTATTTTTTAAATCAGCCCAATACCCAATAGATGAGAAGACTTGTTACACAAGAATATGAATCTATGAGTCATAAAGATCACACGAGGCAATGCAAGCTTTTATATACATAGACACACACATACACGAACCCGAAAAACATGTATGCATTATATAATTCCGCAAATAATTACTACCTCCGTTTTTTTTTTTTTTTTTCCATAATTTTTCCTATATTACCTCTTTGACTATTTCTAAAAAATCTCTCATTATACAACCTACCATATAATTCGATAATAATAGTAAGGAAAAATGAAGAAAATTAATTGATTTAAGGGGAGAGAGAATTCTAAAGAGGGCTTATTTGTTCATTCTCCCTACCCCTTAATTTTCTTATCTAAGTCTAAAAAGAACATCTAAGAAAAACGGAGGTAGAAGAGAGGGAGATTTTTCCGAGTTAATACAAGGGACGCGAGAAGGAGAAATCGGCACCACCGATGAGGGAATTAATTCTTCTTTCCCTATTTGAGTTTGATTTAATTTTTACCCTTTCTTTTATTTATGCTTTTATTTTATAAGTATATGAATTTGATTATGATGTGAGGCGAGGTTAGTTTTTTTTTTAGTTTGAGGGATGTTTGAACTCTACAACTTGATTGTTTTGGATTATTTCAGAAACATTTTCTTTAATCTTTTTTCTAGAATTATCCGTGCTATATGATTTTATTGATCACCTAGGTTATTTGTCCACATATCTATTGCTAGGAATATTATTTGCAATCCGTAATTGTTGTGAATTAATATCCATTGGTAGCAACTAGCGAATATGTTCATTAGAAATAACATAAATCCGGATTAATTGGGTCGAGCTTGTGAATTCAATGTATTGTCTACCATATTGTCCTAATTTTTAATGTGTTTAACGAATTAAATCCAAAAACTTATTTTTTGGGTTGTTCAGCTAGATAGATTAATTCAAGAACTTATTTTAATTAACTACACTTAAGGGACAATTCAGATTAACATAATTTGTTGTTAGTCTAGGGGTATAAATTCTAGAACTAACTAGGTTAGAGAAACGTTACATTGATTTCATAATCAAATGTAGAGAGATAACTGAACTGGGGATTAATTTGAGATAGTTAGTCTAATTTAATTCTTGCTATTAGATTTATTGTTAGTTAAACTGCCAGCCATCACTATAACAACAAAACGTTTAAGACTATGGTAAAAAATCATAATTAAAGGCATACAGCGACCGTGATAGTAAATACCGCAGTCGTAGACCCTCTACAAATAACTATTGTTCAGAACCGTAGTGTTTAATTCTAAAGACTATGGTTGGGAAGCGTAGTCCTTCTAGTAGCTTATTCGTACAATATATAAGACCACAGTTAAAAACTTCATTTGACTACGGTTAAATAGTAGTAATATATACTAACGACTACGGTTCTCAACCGTAGTGGTATTTAATATCTTCCACCACTGTATGTATGGCCATGGTTCGGAAGTTCTTTTCTCTACGGTCTGATCCGTAGTAATATCTATTAACGACTACGGTTGAAAACCGCAGTCGTATATTTAAATAACTATGGTTGTTAGTTCAAATTAACCACGGACAGCAAGTTCCTTTCACTACGGTGTGAACCATAGTAATATATATTAACGACTACGGTTCAAATTTGAACTAACAACCATAGTTATTCAAATTGAAAATCGTATCGTATGTTGAAATAACTACAGTTTTTTGTTCTAATTGACCATGGTTTGAAATGTAGTAAAAATGAACAAAAACTACGGTTTATGTTTATTTATTGACTACAGTCTTGAATCATTGTCGTAGATTTTTATCAATTTAAAAAAAATGGTTGTTGATGCTATTTGAAAATTGTAATTTAAATGTTTTCTATTATATTAATGAAATTAATATACACTTAAACATACAATCAACACTTTGCGTAATAAAAAAAAAAAAGATAAATGAATAGATAATGAATTATAACTCATTCTCTCAAACATCTCAAGTCATTTACAATCAACAATTACTAAAAATAATGGAATATAGACATTTCTAAATCAAGCAATCAACATTGGACTCAAAGCAGCTCCCACTCGAATTGCAAATGAAGTTCCACATCAATGTCCCCTATACAATATAGCATGGTGTTCGTCTTCCTTGGATAGTCTTTTCTGAAAAGTGAAACCATCCTGCATTTAATTTTAAAAGAAAGAACAATACTAAATTCTCATTATTACATGTGACGGCAAAATCCGAATGAGAGGATATATAAATTTCTAGAAGAAAGGGCGTACAAAGTCCTAAAAAGGATACAAGAAGCTATTTGATCTCATAACAAATCATCATCCATCAACTTCAAAGTAATAACATATAACTACTCATCATCAATTAATCATGACAAATAATTAAATTATCATTCTTGCGTCATCCTCAGACACCACATCATAGAATCCAAAACCGTAAATCCAATAACACCAATATTTCACAACTAAAAAAATTGGATGAAAAGAAAAAGCATAGAATCAAGCTTTAAGATGAGAATTGAATAGCACAAGCTAATTTTCATTATTGCAAAAAAAAATACCCAAAGCTAATTGATCAAATGTCTAGCAATTTTCCACCAATAAATCTAACTTATGTCTCCATATTATGTATAGAAAGAACAATCATGAAGATTCTTGATACCTAATTAGTCATCTATGTTGTCCTCAACGCATTCTGCCAACTCGACCCGCACATCATCAATGTCCGACTTAGTATAAACTAACCTTGTGAACTATGATGCAAATAAATTTTTTTCATTAGGCAGACAACTAAATTAGATTCCATCATTAAGTAATTAAAAAATATATATATTACTATGGGTTGCAGCGAGTCCATGTCCGCTGATGCATTTGATTGAATAAGTTCTTTCATGTATCGCAATACGTAAGAACCACACTGGAAACCATCATGTTGTTGAGAAGCCTACATAAAAATAATATTATTATAGCCAATAATGCAAAATATTTTGTTTACAAAAGAAAAAAAATTATCAAGTAGTCACCCTGATTACTTCCCAAGTCGGTTCCTTTCCGACCAATTACTGCATTGAATATTTTTAAGGCCCTACAAAAATTAATTACACATTAATTTGATATAAGATACAAGAAGTTAACAAACTCAATTTTCGTTATGAGTAACAAAGATATGATTCTAAATTTAAAAAATTGATGATATAACTAATGGATAACTTATAAAATTAACAATGTCTTATGATAAAATTTATTTTTTCAAGTTGGAAGTAACACTTGTTGGGTAAAAGTAAATTTCCATCTTACGAACAATGGTCTTACATTAGTGTTACTCATCATACAATTAATAAAAAGAAAAAAATTATTGAAAAATCAATAAAATAAAATGTCAGTGACTTGCATTCAGCTTAAGTCCACAAGACAAGTTGGACGATTTAGATTTATACTTCCAATATTATATTTGACCCTTAATAATTAATAATAACCTTGAACAACATGAACGATACAAAATTAATAACAATTAGTTTTTATTCAAAGATACATAGCAAGATCAAAACATAAAAACATGGTAACTTTGTCACATGATGCATCCCACATTGTTTTTTATTAAATTAAACAAATGTAAAAGTATCATGTCCTTACGGTCCATAGTTTTTCTTTTTAAATACCACACAAATATAAATATAATGTAACAAACTCAATAAGTTTAGATTATTTTCTGTAGATGAAATTAATAAAAATAAAACTTACAGATTCACCATTTTTGCCCATAATGAATCGTTAATGCCATGATGGAGCGGATACAAAAAATATACAATCTCTTTGTGGGGATTGATGACTGTTAAAATCCAATGATCTCTGCGTATATACCATGTAACTATACATTAGAAGAGTTGATTGAGACAATTATGATTAATGAAATCAAGATATATTAAGTAGGTGCTTGCCCCACATTACATGGCATCAACACGAGTAGATTGTGAGTTGAACTCATCATCCTAGACGTTAATGCCTTTGCCCTCTTTTCCATCTGCTCATCATCAATTTTTTTTGTCTTGTCGAGTTGGTCGTAAATATGCTACACTCTCAGGATCCACAAATATGTAGTTGTGGTTCATCTCGTCACACACTAGCTTTTTATACAACAACCTAATTATATATCAATATTTCCATCATAACCAATCTGGGGAACATCAAGTTACACAAAGTACCTTAAGCTATGTTAAAAAAAAAAACATACCATATGTAGGCACTTCTACATGTTCTGGATATTGGCAACAATTGGTAGAATGGTTCAATGTCTTCAAAATGAACATAGAGGGTCTTCTCGTGCCCGAAACTTAGTCGGCTGGTGTTATGGATATGTTCCCATTTAGCTCTACAGTCACTTTAGAGTATACATAGATCATGTACAGACTCCTAGGCATAGTTAACTTGTTAATTGTGGGATCCTTGCGTTCCTTGATCTTCTTTTTCGGCTTCTAATGGGTTTACAAAAAAAATACAATAATATGTTAAAATAGTATTACAATTTTTAAATGAAATTGTAACTTACAATCTGTACTTGTTCTTTAACTTTCATAAGGTGGATGGGCCAAGCCACGTAGGATCCAACCGCATCGCCGACACTTTCCAACTTACTAGTTGGTATTGGCAACTTGGCATTTTTATCTATTGCTTCATCGACGGACACACGGATACAGCGATCGGATAACTTATTTCCATGAATGAATTTGTCTTGTTAATTGGATTTTGGAACGATACTGTATGCAGCAACTTTAGTCGTTGACTCAAGTGTCAATGCTACAACTTTACCCTGTATAATCACATTTGATCATATAAGCGCAATTAAGCTTTTAATCAAGTTTAACTTAATTTTTAAAAAAAAAAAAAATGTATTTGTCATGTGAGAAACCTGTAGGTATTCTTCATTTTCAATAAACTTCACATCCTCACTGCCTCTATCATCGTCAACTTCCTTGATTTCTTTTTGTGCAGTCTCATGGTTCTCCCCCTTTACATCTTCGTCGAATTCCTGTTGAACTTGCACGGAGCAGCTGGCCTTATCTTCAGGGTCAACCCCGAGCCCGACTAATTTGCTCACTGTTGCTTCCAATTTTACAAGTTGTGTTTTATTAATATATTCTATTTCCTTTCTTCCAATAACTCCTTCTCTAACTGCTTCTCTATATTACTTCTAGAGGTAGAATAACATGACCGTATGGTGACACCTTTTCCGCCACCCCTCACTAGCTCGTCCAGAGTATTCAGGCTTTTCAAGGCCTTGAGTAAGGATGCTATCTTTTCCACTTGATGTAACCAGCTCACCAGATTTCTTCTTTTCCACTAAATTACCCTGATATGCGAAACATGTACGCAGATTTTAAAAAATAAAATAAGCAACACTTGTAATAAAGTAATAATGCTAAAGTTTTTAAATGATTGCTTACAATCCTATCAACGGTCTCCTTCAGCTTTTCTTCTTCGTGCTTTCCTTTTTCTTTCCGTCCCTCGCACTATAATGTTGCTCGATTAATGTCCTCATCATCACATAGTATATGAGGCTGGTTAAGAAGAAAACAAAAATTCATTAAAAAAAAAAACAAAGCAAATAACTATGCAATTACGACTAACATAAAAACCAATGTATACAATATACTTACATTCTCATTAGCATACCGCGCATATCCTTTTTGATCTAGTCGATAAGGATAGTCCTTTGAAGTTGATGCTCTATCCGATTGAAGTTGACTTAGTTGCTAGCGGAAAAAAATAAAAATACAGCTAAAAATATAATATTTTAATTGCCAAATGTACAATTATTAATTTATTGAGGCAAAAGATTACTAAAAAAAATGTACTCTGAAATCATCGCCTATACAGCTAATTACAAATGCACTCCAATCAGCTTGGTTAATCATATATTTAGTTGGAGGGGTATTCAAATCCGGATTGTCGATCCTCCCGTAAACCCAATGTTTGGCCAAGGTCCCTTTGAACTATTTCCACTTCTCTCCAGCAGAACTCAAACACTTTTCTTTCCAATCGTCCAACGGGTTGTATACCAACTACAATAAGTTATACCTTTGTAAGATGCAGTGAAATTTTGCTTACTAATTATTAGAGAAAATAAAATATATTTGGAATTTACTTGCCTTAATAGATGCCCATATACACTCTTTGACGTCTTCTGGAACTTTCGGCCATGAGTCATAAGTGATTTTCACTTATGCCCTTGCCGAAACACCAATGTAGCTTTGGAGTTTGTCAGAATTTTTGCCAACTGGTTGCATGTGAGCACTTAAATCCATTAGCTTTTTGATACATTTAGCCCTTTGTATGGCCAAGAAATGCATTTGGGAGTGCCCTCTTGGAGTTCTACTTTTTTTTATTTCGTCGTCTGAGTTGTATTTGTGTCATTACGTGATGTTTTGTCTTCATCAGAGATTGAAGGCCGCCTAGAATTCTTACTCTTTTCTGGGGTATCATGATAATCATCCGTTCTTTTACATCACCTACGTTCGGCCATTTATCTGAACCTGCGGTTAATGATAAATAAATATTTAAGTATTATTTTTCAAATACATAAATTATGTGACATTTATAGTGGTGCTACATGAATATTATTGGGCACAAGAAAATACAAATAATTACATTGAATACAGTGGTGCTACTAGTCACCTAAAATACAGAGTAAAAGACAATGGACGATGAGGAGTGGCTAAATAGCCCACAATTTCACTTGTTAATTGTTGTAGTTGTAGACAAGTACACTTAGGTGCAATTTGGATATAAAAAAGGCCAAATAACTATAACCCGAGAAACAAAAGACGTGCACAAAAAATAAATAAGAAGTTAAAGAAAATGACTATTTTTAGACTATTTTCAGCCTAATCTGAGTAAAAGACAAAACTATGATTTTGATAGCAGTGACCCATTAAAGAAGCTCATTTCACAAGAGTTTGCTGATGCACATTTAGCTTCTTAGAATTCAACTAAAAACAACCACTAGGACTCGAGATAAATATTAGCCTACATGCTTTGACTAAACAAGTACCAGTTCTTCAACTCTAGCAGCCAATACGGAATCAATGTTATCAGTTCGGCCCCTAATTTTCAATTTATCCACCAATGTGTTACTTTGCATCATGTATAATAGGACACCGTCGGTATAGCTGTGGCGCGTTCTAGCAAAATATGATACGAGATTGAAATACGACAGAAAATAGAAGATCACATCAGCAAAACAATCGATGGAGAAGGTAGATAGCAAAAATTGCAGAAATACGTTATAAAATCATAGTATTGTTCAATCATGCTAAACCTGTAAATGGTAATGACGCCGAAGCCGATTTACATCCATTTTCCTTTGTTACTTTTAAATTACAGTGGAACTCCCTCAACAACTGATCTATTAACACCCGAAATATACTATGAACTCTATCCATATGGTGAAGCTAGGAACTTACCAATTTATTATCATAAAACCTGGTCATTCACTAATCTAATAACAAAAGATGAAACCACTGCCACAGATAAAATTATCCCTCAAAATTGATTGAGCAAAACATATAATGTGGTTTTTCTTCTATCCATATTCCTATTGTGGTAAATCATTAACCCATTCACAGTAGATCGAGCTAATAACAAGCAATAAATCTCCCACGACTAATTGCGTAAAAAATTGTTACTGTTACAGTAAATAAACAGTAATCAACCTTATTAGGAAATTGCGTACATACCCTGTGATTTCAGACGAACTCTTCGACTTGTGTCTATTCTCCTTCTCTTCTTCTACTGTAAAACGTTGGATGGTTTCTTTCTCATCGACAAAACCTCGATCAATTAGTTTTCATTGCGTCTTTTCACCTTCTTCTCCTCTCCAACGTTTTGATTGTTCGCCCCTATTTTCCGCGGCTGTAATACACGGCAAGTGAAAGTGGTTTTTGAATTTTAACTTTCATTGATTAACTCTCTAGGTTATAATAATACAAAATTGGGCCTGAAACATAAGTTATCGTCAAAATTTAATAATAATAAAAAGAACATTTTGGTAGCGCGATGTCGTGTGTCGCTTTACCAAATTAATTGTGTAGAAAGAATACAATATACCTTATCCTACTACTCTAACTAGTAGAGTGGCAAGTAAGGGTCGATCCCACGAGGAACGGCCAAATAGTTTTGATTCCGATGCCAATCAATTTTATGATTAAATATGCAAGAAGTAAATACTTAAGAAAGCAATAAAGATGGGGGGATTGATTAAGGACTAACAATCTACTAGTAGCAAATAGAAGCAACTAAACGAAATTAAAAGAAACAAATAATCAAAGACAATAGAAGAGATCTTTTTCGGTTTTGGTTCTTAAGTAATAAAAGAATCCACCCTTGATCATGCTTCCCCTTGGTCTTAGACGATTGATGCAACAATGTTAATGACCGATTAAATTGTGATTCAAGCCCTTATCTCAAGGCTATTAACAAGCTCTAATAGCCTTGTTGTCCCTTAATCTTAGTTAATCAAAATAAGCTCTTCGACTAACCCTATTCAATTTAACCGAATCCTCAAACAAGCTCTCTTAGATCCAATAACCAAATGCATTAAACACTAGGACAACGAGATAAATTCAACATAAAACTCGCAAGCTCGGTTTTAGTGGTTGAACTTTGTATTATCACCAATAAATAAATCTATTGTTTGCGACACGGGAATCGGAAATCCTACAATTACGGATAGTAATTTCCTATTCTAGCAACACATTCACAAATCTCTTAAAGGGTGATCAATCCAATAATCAATTCATAAATGTGAGTCAATAAGAGCAAATAACAAAAAACACTTGAATACACAATAATCTCGGTAACATTAACCGCAATAATCACATCAATGTCTTGACTCAAGGTTCCACAATGATCAAGGATGAACTAAAGGGTGCTAGCCACCCATATTAACTAATACAATCAGAAAATAAGTAGAAACATAAGAAAACATGATAAATTTGGAGATTAAACCAAGAACTTTGGGTTGAGGATAAATTGGCCTTCAATCTTCTTCCCAATGTGTTCTTGATGAGGATGGAGGCTTCAAAGTGGCTGGAAATGTGTTCCAAGGTAGGTCAATTTCGAATTGGAGGATATATATATAGGGGAGAAAGTGTTAGCTCCAATTTAGGCAAAACGTGTTTGGGTTTTTAAAACAGGGAACCCCGCCACGGCCGTGGCACAAAGTTGGCCGCGGCCGTGGTGAAAACAAGGGTTTTGGGCCCAATTTGGGGCCGCAGCCGTGGCCTAGTAAGAGCCTCGGCCGTGGTCTTGATTGGGCAGGATTTGCCCTTCTTCTAGGGGATTGGCCACCGCCACGGCTGAGTCTGACCGCGGTCGTGGCGTTGGCTGCCTCGATCGTGGCATTTGAGCTGCAATTTGGCCTTCTCTGGAGGATTTACCATGGCCATGGCATTGGGCTGCCTCGGCCGTGGCCTGAGCCACGGGCGTGGCACCATCACCTCGGGCATGGTCCCCTGTTTTTCCTTGTTTTCTTCTTCCTTTGAGCTCGATTTGTCAATTTGAGATCTTCGAACCTATTTTTTCGGCCTTAATTCACCTGTCTTGACATGGAAATGAACCAAACACGTCAATTTGTCCAATGAGAAATAAACGCACAAACACACGTGAATATGCACACAAAAGTCCGTAAAAAGACACTTAAATTGACCTAAAAGTGTGTGCACTACCACGTGTACCACATTTGCTCTTAAAATTAGGCCTTTTGGACCACTATAGAAAAGCCCAAACAAAAAATTCAGAAAAAACCTTCAAACGGTGCTAGCTGGGACTCGATCACAGGCACTAATAATACTTAGCGCGGTTTCCTGCCAGTACACCACAAGTCCATCTTTGAACTTCTATTGCACCTCTCTCTCTCTCTCTCTCTCTCTCTCTTTATATATGTGTGTGTGTGTGTGTGTGTGTGTGTGTGTGTGTGTGTGTGTTCTCTTTACTTTGGAGGTTGAAATCTTAGTACATTGTTTTGTTTAATTATATTTATTGGCATGTATTAATGGCCATTTTTTGTACCTATGCATATTGGGCACCAGTTGGCTGTCTCGGTCTAAGACGTCTAATTATATAAATAGACTTCAAATTTTACGTGCTATTAAAGGTTATTTAGCAGTAACTTTTGCCTGGTTATATGTAAGTTGTGATTTGTGACTCCTTTTGTTTTATTATCAATTTATTATATGATGTAGTTTCAACTTACATAAATAAAATAAAATGGAATTATATAATAATAATAATAATAATAATAATAATAATAATAATAATAATAATAATAATAATAATAATAATAATAATAATAATAATAATAATAATAATAATAATAATAATAATAATAATAATAATAATAATAATAATAATAATAATAATAATAATAATAATAATAATTTAAAACACACAACATCAATGAAGAATCAGATTTTGTAACGCTTTTTACCCGTTTCTTGTTTCTCAATACTATATATCTTCGGAGATGTGTGATGAATGGTGAAAAGAATAGTCCATCAGTTCTCTTTCATATATGTATAACTCTTTATTATTTATTTTGACTAATTCAATTGCTCATTAAAAAAATTTACTTTGAGCAATAATGATTTATTAAAATCTGAAACATGTCTCTAGTGACATTAAATATTTCTGAAACAAAAAACTTTTGTAAGAAGGTAGTGGAAGGACTATGAAAGTGTGAGATTTAATGCATATCCGAATGAGAGGAAATATATAAATTCTTCAATGACTCCGTAAAACTCCATATCAGATGTTATTGGATTAGTATCCTTTGCACTAGCAAGTTGCATAATAATTGCAGCTACGCTTACTCCCGTGTTTTGGAAAACTTGTACATTGTCACGATCTTTTGTATGATAAGTGACCCCATTCACCAAATAAGCATTATACGTTGCGACCAAGGTGTTAGGACCCTGTGATATCCACTTTATTTTTTCTAATACTAGTTTGATAGATTCGTTTGTTTCAATTGCAACCTGCAAGATCATTATGTAATGATTAACATTAAGACCATTAATTAAGAAAAAATACAGGATGGTGAAGTAACTTGCTTTATCACGCAACTAGTTGATAAACAAACAATTATGCTGGTCTATCAACCATTTTTGTGACTTAGTTTTGGCACGAGATGATGACTTCAAAACCTCCATGTGTTCTCTGATAATATGATTAAAAATGTTAGTTTTTCTGATTTTATCTCCAATACATAAAAATTAATAACAATTGAGAAATAATACTTGATATAAGGTTCTCTATCGGGGTCATTTGCAAGTACGTGACGATGGGCTTGCATCCACTCCTCATGTCCAATGTTTTCTAACCGAGCTCCTAACAAAGGTTTAGTAAGATCATTGTTTCGATGACTATTTGGAATCCCAATTGAGTGCACATTTGACAAATAGTGCGAGCAGAATTCAACAGCCTCCTTAGCAATATAATATTCAGCTATGCACCCTTCAGGCCGATTTCGGTTTCGAACATAACCTTTCAAAATTTTCATGTAACATTCAAAAGGGTACATCCCTATAGACCATTCCGGTCCACACAGTTTGACTTGCCTCACTAGTTGAACTGTTATATGAACCATGATATCAAAGAACGATGGGGGGAATACTTCTCCAGCAAACACAATGTTTTCACAATCTCTAATTGCATTTCATCTAACATTGAGACATCTATCACTTTGTTGCATAAACTATTAAAAAAGAAACACAATCGGGTGATTACATGCCTAACATTATTAGGTAATACACCACTAAGGCCACTGAGAGCAATTGTTGCATTAGAGTGTGGCATTTATCCGACTTAAGACCAATAAGTTTCAAATCTTTCATCGATAAAAATTTACTTACATTGGACGAATAACCTGTAGGCACCTTCATTCTGGAAATGGTCATAGAAACCTTACGTTTTTCTTCCTTAGTTAGTGAACAACAAGCCGGTGCCGAAAAGATTCTATTTCCCTGTACAACTGGTGCCAATTCAGTCCTCAACTTCATCTCCTCAAGATCTC
The DNA here is from genome assembly GCA_958295605.1 of Ajuga chamaepitys. NCBI lineage: Eukaryota > Viridiplantae > Streptophyta > Magnoliopsida > Lamiales > Lamiaceae > Ajuga > Ajuga chamaepitys. Next base: position 19,953,857 of record OY282505.1, read on the forward strand.
GCCTCGCAGCTATTCCATCCTTAGGTATCTCAAGTTTGTCTATCAATGTGCCTATTATACTTTCACACACATTCTTCTCTATGTGCATCACATCTAGAACATGTCTCACATGAAGATTTTCCCAATACTCAAGTTGGAAAAATATGGATTTCTTTTCCGAACATGTTTTGTCGTCATCGTCTTTCGACTTAGAACTATTACTCATTTTCCCCCAATTACACTCAATTGCTTCAACTTTCTCTAACACCTCACGTCCACTCAATGGTGTTGGTGCCAAGTTGAACTCTTGTTCTCCATTAAATGTCTTCTTCTGCTTTCGAAAAGGATGATTACGAGGAAGAAATCTTATGTGGCCTATGTATGATATTTGTTTCCCGTACTTTAGCCGTTTTGCATATGTACGTTCACAAAAAATAGGACACACATGATATCCTTTCACACTACACCCTGATAGGTTTCCATATGCGGGAAAACCATTAATCGTCCATAATAAAAGCGCTCTAAGTACAAAAGTTTGACGGTGATATCCATCAAACGCATCAACACCTACTTCCCATATTTTTCTTAAGTCATCAATTAAGGGAGCCAAATAAACATCGATGTCATTCCCCCACTGTTTAGGGCCAGAGATCAATAAACTGAGCATAATGATTTTCTCTTCATACATAACCATAGAGGTAGATTGTATGTGATCAATAGTACAGGCCAACAACTGTAGGTAGAAGACAACGTCTTGTAGGGATTGATCCCATCCGCTGATAATGCCAATCTAAGATTTCTTTTCTCCGAGGCAAAATCAGGCCACTTACGGTCAACTAATCACCAAGATGGTGAATCTGCCAAATGACGCAAATAACCATCATAAACTCTCCCATCAACATGCCATTTCAAATATTTCGACACAACTTTATTTCTGAACATTCTCTGAAATCTTGGAATAGGGAGAAAGTACCATAAGACCTTCGCAGGGACTCCTTCACTTATCTTGGAATTCTTGTCGATTTTCCATCTTGAGACCCCACAAGTAGGGCAATCACTTCTCTTATCATGCTCCTTCCAATATAGGACACAGTCATTTGGGCAAACGTGAATCTTCACATAATTTATACCTAATGCATTGAAGCTTTTCTTTGCATCATATAATGATAAAGGCAATTCATTCGCCTCCGACAGTAATTGTCCAATCAGAAGAAGTAGTTCATTAAACGAAGGATCGCTCCGTCCATGCTTTGCCTTCACTTTATATAACTTCATGATTTCAGATAAATTTGTGAATTTATAACATCCAGGATATAACGGTTTCTCAGCATATTCAAATAATTTCATGTATTCATTTGGGTTATCACTCTCTTCATACGCATCATTAACCATATCTATAGATTCCTCGTCCAACAAGTTTTGTTTATTCATATCTACCTGATCACCATCATGCATTGATTGATCTAATGTAGGATCTTCTCCATGCCCTATCCATTAAATATATGTTTTGTCCATACCATTTGCCAACAAATGCATCCTTACAACATGATAATTTTACTTTTGTAGATTACGACATGATGAACACGGACATTGTATTTAGATCAGCAACATTCAGCGTTGCAAAACGCATGAAATACTGTACTCCAGCATTGTACTCATCCGATAACCTATCCTTAAACATCCATTCATTTTTCATTTCGACACTATAGGATCCATAAAAAAAAAAAAGATATAATTGCATACTTGTTCATATGCATCTAGAGAGTTACGAAGCAATTAAATTCAAACATACAAACATCAAGCAAGGAAAAAAAATTAGTCGATACTCAATTGTACATCTCATAATAAAACATGCTTTGACAATTAACTAGTTGTCCACTTATGCGAGACACGAGTTAGAACAACTTTTATTATTTTTATTAATTATAAGTCGTAAAGACAACAAGGCGAGGGATTGATTATAAAAACAAATTCATGAAAAAGGAATCCCAAGTAATCATAAATTGTTACATGTTTTATAACGTTACAAAGTTACGAAACGTGCTACTTTGGTTTTCTCCCATCATTATATAATTATACAAGTTTTTCATCATCAACTATATCTATTAGCTTTTCGCTAATATTATCTCAAAGTTTGCTAAATTTCAATTCACCAAAAAATGAAAATTGCTCGTGTGCCCTCCAAATAATATTGATAACCTAGAATGACTACAACGAAAACAAAAGTAAGTCTCCAAGAAACTTGGGGGAGTATTAGACAATTAGATTACTTACGGTTCTTGAAATTGTTACCTTGGAGTTGTATACTAAAAGCATGTGATAAAAAAAGAAGAACATATTACTTAGGGCATGTTTGGTTTTGTAGTTGGGATAGGTAGGATAGATAAGATAGGGTAGGACGACACTATTCACTATTATTAGGGTGTTTGGTTTGAAGTATAATTTTTTATTAATATTTTAAAATTTCCTTATACGTTGTTTAGTTTGTTTGATAGATAAGATTAATTTATTCAAATACCCTCTCAATTAGTTCTTTCAGTTGTAATACTAACTTAGGAACTACAACATAAACTAACCTAAAACAAACATATGCACATTGGACAGTTATATAGATATGCAGAAAAAGATATGAAGCTCTCAATAACAATACTAATCTGCCAAATTTAAGTGCCCACCATTTCAACAAATAAATCACCAACGCAGAAAAACAAATGGCATAAAATTGGGATTAGCATTAGCATTAGCATTTGGGTGAAAGCCCGATAGAGAATTAATTAGTACTCCGACATGGTAATGTGTGTTATTGTTATAGGAGATGGCCTCAATTGTGCAGGAAAATTGCAAGGGGTACAATTCTACAGCAGTAGCACCCATTACTTTTGCATAATGGTTTTCAAATATCCGCACAATTGCAATTCAGTTAACTTCAGAATTGATTAATAAATAAACCATTTTTCACACTGCGACCTAATCAGTTCACCCATTACATTGTAATTAGGGGACTTGGCCAAATTTCAATTCACTCCCCATAGTAGTAAAACCAAATTCTTTCAATCCATCTACCTTACACATTCACATACACATATAAATGAAAATAAACTAACATGTATCTTTCTATTTCAGCACGAAAACAAAATTATTTAGCCCTACGATCTTAATTGTTGAAAAGGTGTTTTTTTCAAAGAAGAAGCTAGGGTTTGTATACCAAGGTCGTAGAAACCGATACGCGCTGGTAAGCAGTCGACTGGGGCGTAGCGACTAATCGGGACCTAAGAGGGGCTAATCAGGCATATGCATAATTAGACGGGGAAGAATCGAGAGATAAACCTGAGCCTAGCGCCTAAGCGAAAACTTAATTAGAGCTAGTCGGGGATTTTGCATTGTAAATACATGAAGCTTGAGGTGCAATTATATACATTAACATGTTATTTACTGTAGCATAAAGTGGGGGAGGGCGTTGATAAATTGTCCCACTAATTGTACAAGATAAATAACAAGGAAAAGTGCGAGTTCGGACCGAGGCCTCTCGTCAAAACAAGGCTTTTAACATACAAACCAAACGAAATTCTACTTAGGATAATTAACCTTGTCCCAGCTTATCCTTTAAACCAAATATGCCCTTAGGCCATGTATTTACAATATCACATTAAAAACCAAAATTTACTTTCTCAAAAGCATTAAAAATCTTAGAACGAGAATCCAGGCATATACAAGATTACTAATCTTTTAGTTCCATATTGAAAGTTAATCAAGAACTGTTCTTGTGGTGAGGCACCACGTTCTATCTTGAAATTTAATTATAAAATCAACGACAGTATCAACATAGATAGATTCAAAGTATCACAAACTTTGTAATGATAATGTGTATAATAATCATAATATACAAGATGATTTTATAAATATAAATTTAATGGCCAATCTTGTCTCTCATACTGTAAGTTTTATATGATCTATAAAAACAGAGTACACTGATGAATCCAACTTCAATTCTTGTGGTGAGGCACCACGTTCTATCATACGTATCACATTATGGAATTCATGTATGATTATAATATGAAGACTGAATAATATTATCTCAAAGAAAAGTCCATAGTATATGTATCTAAACCAAGAGTGAATCATTTGGGAATATATATTTTAATTGCAAATAGAGTTAGGTTCCAATTTGTGAGTGCAGTTAATGGCATACATGAATCTTGATACATATGTTCATCAAGATGAAAAACTGAAAAGCTGAAATGCAGCGTGGCGGAGGAGGAGAAGCAAAATACCTTGCTAGATAAGAACTCCGGCCAAGATGAAAAGCTGAATAGTTGTCGGAGAATCTAACGTCGAAAAGGGGCAGCACGACGAAGGAGAAGCAGGGTAAAAGGCAGCACGTCGAAGGAGGAGAAGCAGGGTAAATGGCAACGCGGGTAGACAGCAGCGCGACAGAAGAGAAACAGGGCAAATAGGGATGGCATAGCGGAGGAGAAGCAATGTAAGGGCACCGGCTGAGACTGAACGAGTTTCGCGATATGCAACTTATTCCAATTGTGTGCGTGACTTGGGAGAGAAGAGGGTAACAGTTAATACAAGTTTGTAAAACATTACAACTAAATTTGTTGCAGTTGTACATCACAAATGTGTAGGCTGCCTCACTGGTTAGTTTGACTGATTTAGTTGGCCCGCACAACTTTCACAGTATTCAACTTTTTAAAATATAGAAAAAAAATATCTTTTTATCATTTTTTATATTTCGACTGATTTAGGCTGAACATCCTTTCACAGTGTTCGGTTTAATTGGCCCGAACAATTTTCACATTAATCGGTTGTTATTCCAGAACAATCTCAATATTAAAAAGAACTAATATTTATTTGTAAATTTTAAGATTTTAAAATGTATTAAAATATACACAAATTAAATATATAGCTAGTAATAAATATAAAAAAATAATCTATTAACATTTTATAAACAAAAAAAAAAAAAATTGTACAATAAAATTCAAAGTACTAGATAAGCCAACAGTAGACATCAAGGAAACTACAATTTAAAAAAAAATTATAATAAACATTTTTTAATTGTACAACATTAGAAAGTATTTTAATCTTGTAAATAAGTATTTTAAAAAATTAAGGAAATTAAATTTATATAATGACAACGCTCGAGTAACAACGGTTAGGATAACCGTTGTCGTTGATCACACAAAAAAATCATTCTTTTATGTAATCTAATTAAAAATTATATTGACAATGGTCTTTCAACAATGGAAGTACTGACCGTTGTCTTTGAGCGAAAATTAAGAATTCGACTATGGTTAAACAACAACGGTTATTCAAAACCGTTGTCTTTTAGTGAAAAAAAAACTTGATTTTCACTACGGTTTACATAACGACAACGACTGAGCGCTAAAAGATAACGGTTTATGTGTACAACCATTGTCGTTGGGGTGTTGCGATTGACAGTTTTTGTAGTAGTGCATACACTCATCCCTCCATTTATTTATTGTTTCTGAATTAGTACTTAAGCATAGAATAATCAACTGCTCTACCCTAAAAAAAAAAATCAACTTCTTTATGTGGGATCGATCCTTACTTGCCACTGCTACTAGCTAGTAGAGGTTAAGGAAAGATAACATAATATTGTGTGCCTCAACAGCACGATCAAAATTTTGGGGGCGTGGTCGGGGAGCAATTCAAGATTTTTTTTTGGAATTAATAATCAGTTAGTAATTTGGGTTTAAATTTTAAATTTTTTTATTTTTTTAATTGAGTCACTTTATTTTTATTTTTATTAATAAAGAATTAGGTTAGTGTAATATAAATCTATTAGTTTTTTACTTTTTTACTATTTTCTTTTGGCTTCATTTCAGTTTTGAATGATCACTCGGTTGCGCAAAAGTCAAAATTTGCAGTTTGATCCCGAGAATACAAGGAGAGATTGAGTCCTAAGGCAACAAGCTAAACAAAATCGAGAGGAATTCAACCATTTAGCATTTTTCTCCATGTATTATTTTAACGAATAAGAAAGTAAAGAAGAGAACGTGCATCAGACCACACACTGAAAGAGCTGGCCAACACCAGACTTACTCATCAACATCTTTGCATAACTTTTCGTGAATTAAATGATAATACTACTTTTAAATTAAAATCAGGCCTAGTTCACTTGCTACCTTCTTTCCATGGCCTTGCAGGAGAGGATCCATATAAGCACCTCAAGGAATTTCATACTCTGCATCTAAGCATGAAACCCACGACAGTGACCAAAGAGCATATTAAGCTGCAAGCATTTCCATTCTCCTTGAAAGATTTAGCAAAGAATTGAATCTACTACTTACCATCAAGGTCTGTCACTAAGTGGCCTGAAATGGAATGTCTATGTTTGAAAAAATATTTTCCAGTATCTAGAGCAGCGAACATACGAAAAAAGATATGTGGAATAAGGTACATGCATGGAGAGATTTTATATGAATACTGGGATCGTTTCAAAGAAATTGGTGGCGAGCTGTCCGAACCCCCAAATATCTGAACAGTTGTGGATCTGACACTTCTATGAGGAGCTGTCTTTGATGGACAGAAGTATGATAGATGCAGCCAGTGGAGGAGCTCTAGTTGATAAAATCCTTCTACAACTAGGACTCTTATATCAAATATGGTGGCAAACTTACAACGCTTTGGTCTCTGCGATGCACCACTGAAATGGTAAATAAGTTAAACTCGTTTGTTGATGAGTAAACCTCTTTTGTGAGAAAGATCACTGCAAGGGGGGTAAACACCAAGTTAAATTGTGTCGTCTTTGTCAGACCACTGATCACACTACAAATGATTGTAAAGTTTTGGGAAACGAGACCGACGCACATGCCAATGCAGTTGGTACCGAAATTTTTCGAGGGAGAAAGTTTGATCCTTGCTCGAATACCTATAATCCTGAATGGAGGAAACATCCCAATATGAGACGGGAACCAACATACATCACAACCTAATTTTCACAAATAGACAACGTAGATTATGAGCATAATCAGCAATACATCACCTACTCTCAAGACTAAGCTCTCTAAATGGATGATCTGCACTAGATTAGTGTGTCACTCATCTCTTAAGTATTTAAAATAGGACGTGTTTACGCTCAGGCTGGTTCACATGCACAATCTATCATGCTTGAAATGTGTGAACATTGAACTAGCAATGTCTTTATTTTCGGCTGTAATGTAGGCTTAAGGACTACATGGATTTTTTTTTTCTTGATAAAGTAACTCAAACATGGACTAATCAAGTTTATCCTAACTAAACTACCCTTCGAATGATATCACCATCTATCGCACTCTTGTCTCAGTAAGCTAAACAGTTAGCTTCTTCACCTCACTATATAATCAAACTGCACTACATCAACTAATTGCTTCCAGTGCCCAAAAAAATCAGTTAAGACTTTGTTACTATTTAACTATCATGAACAATGCCATATTCAAGCACTTTTTCAATTGTCCCCCTTTTATAGAAATAAACTAAAGAGCAACAAATAGAAAATAACATCACGGTTTTTTTATATAACTAAGAATGAAAGTACACATAAAGCAACTAGAAGGGTTTAATATTTCTCAATCTTTTGCAACCTTACTATCCCCGCTATCATTTCCACTCAAAACTCATACCTACTCTCAATTCTACCTTCCAATCCACCTCCCTCACACTCAACTAGTCCAAGTTAAGGGAATAAGGTCAAGTGGAACAGATAAAAGCTTGTAATTTTGAGCTATAAAAAACAACGTTATAAGGCTCAAAGTGGCTAACTAGGGACTATTTAATAACATTTAGTGAAAAAGGTCAATGTTTGGCTCATGAATACGCTTAATGAAAGAATACCTAAAATCATCTTCTAATGTTTACAACATATTCTTGACGATTTCAAGAATACTCAAGGCAAGTTCTAGAGACACTTGAAAAATGAACAACAATGCACACAAGAAGAAAAGCAATATGTAACTCCAAAAATGGGATCTAGTTTTAATTTTACAACTCAAAATCATTTCTAGCTTATTGTGGATCAACATTCAAAGTTCATGCTCAATTTTGTCTCTATACGCCTATCATGCTCCACTACGTGTCGTAATTTTTTTTAAATCAGCTCATCATGGATACATCATTGACATTCAACCCTCTTTTAGCTTTAAATTCGCACTTTTACAGTACAATCTCATGTTTAACTCTAAGTTAACTGAATCAACTCGCAACTGAATTCAAATGCAACAGTAAAATGTAAAATAAATAAATAAATAAAAAAGAAAAAAGCTAACCTACCCAATAAGATGCAACTAAATAGAAATTTCAACGAGTTCATGAAAAGAAACTAAATAGCACGACAACAAAATAACAAGAAAAATAAAAGCATAGTTGCCAAGATGTCCCACTCCACCCCTCCCCTTAACTTGGTCGAAGATCAAGGTTTGTGGGAAAGAAGTGGTACGCCTTGGTGGCCCTCACAGACATCACGGCTAAGGCAGTGGTGGGCCACATTCTTGTTGTGTGGCCAAGTACTAATCTATTCTAGCATCTTGCTGCAACTGATGATGAACAATTGACTGTTAGGTCGCCATAGTATCGTCAAGGCGAGTGTCATAAAGTTGAGCCCTCGAATGGGGGGACCCATCTAGCTTCTCTATGCGAGCCTCTACTCCGACGATGACTCAGCTGGCCTCGTGGCTCTCTTCCTTGGCCTCCTCTTTTGCCTACTGCCGCCTCCCACTTCCATCTCTTCACCTCCTCACTAAGTTTATGTAACACCCAAAAAGTGTTACATATATACAAAAAAATGTTACTATAAACTTTAGGTAACAGTTTATTGGTGTTACATTTTCCGGTGTTACCTAATGTCTAATGTAACACTTTTGATGATCTTTAATTACACTTCTGATAAGTGTTACATTAGATTTTAAATTGAACAGTTTATGGTAACACTAAAACAATATTACATATAACCCCCTTTATGTAACACTTTTTTTGAAAAAAAAAAAAATTTTGAATATTTATCATTGCCGGGTTTTGAACCCAGGTTTTCAGATTGTAGGAGTTTAAGTGTAAAGACCAAACCACTGGGCTACAATTATTTTTTAATTTTATTTTATAACAAAAAACTATATATAAAGGATATTTTGTGTAACATCAATAAAATACTTTTAAGATTAAATTACAATCAAACTACAAGCTAACTTAATTTTATTTAGGCTATTCCATATCTAACTTGATACAAAGTTTCCATTAATGTTTTCCAGTTTCATTCACTCATATATATAGCTTATTTTCTAACACACTAATTTGTTACATCAAATTATTGTATATAAATTTAACACTTTATCATTAATTTTAACTACAATAATTTCTATGTATTTACTTCTTGTTGATAATTTTGATACCTTAAACTCATATTTGAAAATACGTGATTAATTACTTTTGTTATGTTCTATAGAATATAAAATTAAATAAAAAATAAACTTACAAACACCAAGACATGACAAAATGTTTAAAGTCCAGGCTCTCACACTTAAGAAATGTATTCAACTTCTTAAGCTACATATAAATCACTAACAAAAATTATTTTACACAACGAATAAATAAATCGAACTTTAGGTCATATAATATATTGTTATTTTTGTATGCCTAAGTCAATCGTTTTCATCACTTATGTTACAAATGTTATTGTGATAATTAAGATGTAACACATGAGAAAAATAGAATAAAAGTCACATGAGAAAAATAAATTCAAAGATATTTAATTAGTTTAAAATAAAGTAAATATATAATTTTATTAATTACAAGTGGTACCTAAAAAGTGTTGTTTATTTATAAGTGTTACATAAAAATGTTAATTATTCAAAAGTGTTACGTTCAAAGCGTTATATATTTTAAAGTGTTACATGAAGGTGTTACATATTCACAGATGTCATAAAAGTGTTATATAGAAGTGTTACATATTAATAAGTGTTACAAAAGTTTTACATAAAAGTCAAAAAATTTAAAAGTGTTACATAAAACCATTTATGTAAATTTTTCACCTTCTTCAGGCTCTTCTCCTTGTTCTGTAGAACCACCTTGATGCTTTCGACGTTCTCCAAAGTGGGTTGTCGGGATGCCGCTATATGCGTGGGGTTGTAGAGTGACTAAGTCTGGTGGTCATCCAAACCATTAACGAACGTCAACTTGGGCCTAGGGAGTCTCAAGAAAGGTCCTTCATTTTGGATAACCTCGTGGACTTGTATGTTGGCTGAGGTGCGGAGTCTATCGTCCAATACCCGAGCTTCATTATTCGCATACACTCTAAATCATTCCATGAGAGTAAGATAGGACCTTCTATTGGCAATGTGTTGTTGAAAGTGATACCCACATGTTCGGTTATTGGTGTAATCAAACCACCAATCGAGATATCATCAGATTGTTTAGTAACCATGTTTTCGAATTGACCGACTATCCTCAAAGCAACGTCCACTTTGAAATTCGCTAACATATACCATAGAAGATATATATCTCCTTGTCTACACGGCCCCCTACTCCTTTCGTGTATATATCATAAGGGTCATTAGCCTCTGATGTATTTGAGTACCGGGTTTTGGAGCCAAGATGCCTTGTTCCTGTTGGAAATATTGTGCCTAGCTAGGTGGCACCAAACCCGAGACTTCCATCAACTGAGTCCAGAACTAGTCCTCATCATATAGAAATGCCCTAGTGCATTTGTCCTTCTCCGGTAACAAGTGTTTGTTGTGGGGGTGGAGTTTTAAAAAAATTGAAAAAAAAAAAAAAACTAGAAACAAAAGAAGAAAAAAAAATGAAAAAAATAACAAAAAGGGAGGGAGGCAGGCTGGAGCTAGGGGCATAGGGAAGGGGGTGGAGTTTTAATTTCGGGGTGAGGGATTTGAGATGGATATGGATTGGAAAAGGGATGTAAATTTGATTATGGATTTACTTTGTGGATTATGCGAGAAGTATGGAACGACTAAAATTATACTGCTGTTACAATGTGGTTAGAATTATACTAAAAGTTGTATAAACGTGTTCTTTTTCGCCAATTTGAAGAAGGTACAACTCTCCAAAAACCATCAATTCTTACTCACACGATTTATTTTATATTTAATATTGACATATTCAATCATATATAAGTAAACCGTGAAATAAAAACAATTAATTTTTTTATTGCGACTAAGAAAGAGAGACATTAACATTTGAAACATGACTCTTTTTTGGGACAATAAAACATGACTCTTTTTATGAGAAGAGAAGAGTATTATATATATTTTATTTTTTAGCAAAATAAAGCTACTACACAGACGTCGGTCTCCTACAATTTCTTTATATTGCTATTTTATTTATACTTTCACGCTATGAAAAATGGTCTTTTGAGACAACACAAAATGATCTCAAATTATATTATTAAAGAGAACATGTCATCACTAATTAGTCGTCTCAATAACTCGGACGCAAATAATATATTTGTGACGACAAAAGTGGTCTTCAATACATCTCAAGTATTTTTTTGGCATCAAGTAGTTGTCTCTAAAAGTAGTTATAAAGTGGTCTCAAATAATTTGTAGGGAGATTAGTGACAACAAGGGGTATTAAATAACTTATTACTCCCTCTGTTCCTTTTTAATCGTCCCCATTTTATTCAAAATATAGTTTCTTTTCAATTGAAACAGGCCATTATTGATGTCATTTTACCTTCTTTTTCCATCAATAGTCCTAATAAATAAACAAAGAATTGTGATTGTGGAGTACTATAATTCTTGTAATTATTAATTTATTAATTTATTATCTTGACTAAAATTAAAATATAGAGATATGTTTGGCTCCTCTAAAATCAAAGAATAATGAATTTGATAAAATCAATAAGTTTCTATATTTAGGAAGTAATTACATAAAAGGGTATGCTAATTAATGGAAAAATTGGTTTGTGTGAATAGATAAAATGGGACAGATAAAAAGGGATGGAAGGAGTATTAGTTACCACAATTGTTGTCTCTAAATATATTTTACAAAAGACTTCTTTTATTTAGTGTCAGTGCAAATTATTGAAGGGTTTATTACCAGAGGCAACCCGAGGTATACCCGTTTTTACCACTTGCAACCTATTTTAAAATTCATCGTCGATTGCAACCTGAATTACTCGCATTTTACCGACTACAACCTATTTTATAAATTCCGGCCAAAATCAAGAGCGTGTCACACATGCGCAATTTTGAGCAAGTGCTAAAAACGGGTATACTTTAGGTTGCTTTTGGTAATAAATTCTTTTCTTTTTTTTATTTTTTTCTTTTCTTCCTTCCATCATTTTCAACAGGAGAATTTGATGAAATGACCGAGTATAGGTACAAATACATACAAATTAGAACAACTCCTACCTAGATCTTCGTCTGAGAAATAAATTGAAGAAAAATGAAGTATCCTCAACAGAAGAATTTGAAGAAATGAATGAGTATAGATACAGAAACATACAAATTAGAACAACTCCAAGCTAGATTTTCTACTAAGAAATAAACTGAAGAGAATTGAACTCTTATCTAGCAGTAGCATAGAATCTTCCAGTAGCTTTATCAGTGATAACCACAACTTCCAAAATTTCACCGAACTGTTCAAAGTACTTCTTCTGGATAGTGATCGAATTTTTGATGATTCAGAGTTAGTTTCTTCTGGATCTATAAATCAGAAATGAAGAAGAGGATTCGTGTTGAAGAAACTTACGGAGATTAGTGGAGAGAGGAGACGAACTGGTGTTAGGATGATGGAGAATTAGGTCACAGAGAAAATGGAGGGATAGGTATGTACACGAACCAATTCGCTCGTAAACTATTCGGATCTCGGTTCGTGAAAAGCTCGATAGGGCTAGTCTAATGTGGCTCGTTAAAATAAACGAACCAAACTCAAGATTAATGATACTCGATTCGTTAGCTCGCGAGCAGTTTCATTTGTTGGCTCGAGAGCTAGTTCGTAAATATTAAGCTAATGTAAATATAATTAATTTCTAATTTTATAGTTATACTTATAAAAAATATAGAATTATATAATTAAAATCATGCATTTGTATATATGTAATTAATTAATCTTAGTAGGTATATTATAATTTTAAGAATTTATAGCTTATTTTTAATTATATAATGATTAGTAACATATTTGTAATTTATATATATTGAATTCATTTGGGCTCGATTAGACTCGCTAGAGGCTCGAGTAAGTTCACGAGCCGTCCATATATTTGATAAATTAAGCTCCAGTTCGGCTCGATAATTAATGAACTAAACTCAAACTCTTAGATATTCAATTCAGCTTTGTTTGTGTACATCCCTAGGGAGGGAAAAAAAAGGAGGATGAGAGAGAAAACAATGGAGGGAAGAAAAGAAAAAATAAAAAAGAAAAGGATTTATTACCAAAAGCAACCCGATGTATACCTATTTTTACCACTTGCTCAAAATTACGCGCGTGTGGCACACACTCTTAATTTTGGCCAGAATTTATAAAATAGGTTGTAATCAGTAAACTGCGAGTAAGTCAGGTTGCAATCGACGACGACTTTTAAAATAGGTTGCAAGTGGTAAAAACAGGTATACATCGGGTTGTTTTTGGTAATAAACCCATTATTGAAACATATTTGCCTTTTTTTCTCAAACCATTTAAAGTGTAACACAAACAAAGTATATATTTGATACAAATAACCCTTTTTTGGTGAAAAAAAAATAAGCTAAGAGCCACAAGATAAGTTAAACCTACACACAATTGATACAATTTTTACAGTTTCCATCGTTTTGGTTTCAACACAGGAGCCACATGATAAGTTAAACCTGTATAAAACATTGCGGGTTTCGTTCGAACAGATCGATCTACAAGAGGCTTAGAACTACAAATAAGAAAAATGAGAAGAGAAAAAGCATACACTAAAGCTGAATAGTTGCTTTTATAAAATAAAAGAAAACAATGTGTTTTACAAGAAAAGAAGCAAGCCCAAAACGCTCTCTAAAAAAGCTAGAAAAGCTAAATAATCACAATGCTACGTAGAGCACATGAAACATAAACAAAGCCGAAACTACAACAAGCCGGTAGAAAACTGAAAAGTCTATCAAGATCTAAGGCGCAAACGTGCATAGGGGGACACGTATGTGAAAGTCAGGTCCAACTACCACGAAAAGTGTGAGGCAACACTTACGAGAGAGGTTAGATTGTGAACATCCGGTGCGGGCCCAACGGGGGTATCAGCCGAGCGTGGGGCAAGCAGACTAGAAAAGCAAGTCCAGTGTGAGAGCAGCAGAGCAATGAAATGCAAGGATGGACCAATCCGAGCGGATAGAACTGCTGGGCGTGCCAACATCATCATACGCCGTGGGACAAAGTCCCAAATGCTTGAAAGCATCAATGGGTGCTCCTATAGTGGAAGTGACCCTATTGACCTCGTTAAAACCCCCTATTGGAAAAACCCTATGGGAAAAAACTAATAGGAGGAAAAAGAGTACCAACATATTGTCAAAGGCAAGAATACCGTCAATACCACCGTCAATACAAATGATAAGCCCAAAAGGACTGGGACGTAGTATAGAAATCCCGGAGGGATAGATCCAACACATGGGGGGAGGGGTTCCACCAAGTGAACTCCGTCTGTAGCTTAGAGAAGGCATCGGCAACCTGATAGCCTTCTCTATCAGCAGGAGAAACCCGAAAGGACATGCTAGATAAATAATGTAGACCACGAATCCAACAAGCCCGAAATTTCCATGGGATGTCCATGGTCTGTGATTGGAAAGCATGCACCACATACATGGAGTCAAACTCCAGCCATAGCTTGTTCCAATCCCGCTCCTTAGCCAACTTCACCGCCATGATAGCCGCTTGAATTTCTGCCTCAAAAGCAAAACCACGTCCAAATGAGGCCGAAAAGCCACTTAGGGAGAACCCACGACAATTCCTAAAGATGCCACCACGAAAGGAGCTACCAGGCATACCCTCCGCACTGAGAGGGTGTTGATTACATCTATACGCAACAAAAATAATCAAGAAATTGATCTAGATTTATAACTGAATTATAAACATTGAGCGATTAATTACACGATAGATAGAGTACTTACTTGTCGTGTAATTAACTAGAGCAATTCGTGCAACTGAATTCACCACTAAGGTATCCACGTATATGTAGTCCATTGCAGGAACAATTTCCGATACACTATTCGATAAGTAATTGCAAGGAAATCACTTATTGAATTCTAGTTATTTTTTATAAGATCCTCTTTCTCTATTGTAGAGAATATATTTATATAACTCCATATAATTCTATGTATATGGGAGTATTATCTGTATCTTCTTTAATTAATTAATTAATTAATCTAACTATTAATTAACTAAAGTCCATATATTAAATATATCCTAATTTAGTCCATATATCTTTCAATCTCCCACTTGAACTAGAATTAGGTAAAATTCGAAGCACCAACTTTTTACCCTTGAGAGGACCAACAATACACATAAAGTGTGACCCTATAGGCCCTCACTATCGACGATAATCTAATTAAATTCTGCATAAAACTACGAGAATGCATTGTGCAACGAACTCGATTTATAAAGGACGTGTATGTGAATTCAGTTAACAAACCTTTATATGGAGTTTATGTAATATCCCTTCATGCACGAACAACCCGATTGAGCCTAGGATCTGTCATGTGTCTATCTATATAGCTCAATCATTTTTCTCATCTTTATTATATGTTTCACTCGATCATATTCAATTACTTCAATTGAATATATCTTTTGCATTGTTCAATGACTTTATGGTCAAATAATATAAAGAAATACGAGTGTTCTCTCGAAATTCTACTCGAGGAATGAATCATAATCTTGACTTAACTATCATTTCCATTTGCCTCATGATGAACCCAACACAAGACGTGTCGTGTTCTCCTTTGGGAGGCAAGCGTTGTACATGGTTGAAGTACACCTTTAACCAAACAAAATGAGTATTGACCTTAGGTCAAAGGATTGTTACATACTCCACGCACTAATAAACCATAGACAGTAAACAAACGGTTTAATAGTAGGGTATACAAATATTCTCCAACGTATCCATCATCATGGATGTCTAATATCTCGTAGTCACGAGACCTACTACATTCTCTAAGAATGTGATGTAGACTACATCCTAACCTATCGCACGTCATCATATCTCATTCTTGATGACCATCGGTTATGGCTATTTCAGAATCATGTTGTATCATTGATTTCTCACACCATAAATGATAGTAATGATTAAAGAGAACATATATAAGAATAACAACAAACAATCAAAATAATTATTCTAATAAATGCATATAACCCAAAAGAAAATCAAATTGTCATAGAATATGATCAAGTATTGGATGTCTCATAAAAAGGTTTCTAAGATATACAAACTATAAACTCCCACTGATTCAAAGCCAATTTCGAACATGTCTAACACCCAAGATCTCAACGTATTTGTTGTGCTTTGCTATACACAACGGTTTGGTGAAAGGATCAACTAAGGTATCATCAGTGGGTACTATTTCTAACTTCACATCTCCCCTATCAATTGTTTATCTGATCAGATGATATCTCCGGGGAATATGTTTGTTCCTGTTCGTGGCTCTAGGTTCCTTTTCTTGCGCAATCGCACTAGTGTTGTCACAATACAATGGTATTGCACTGCTGACACTTGGAACGACACCTAGTTCTTTTACGAAGTCCAACAAAGGACCAACCTCTTTGGCAGCTTCAGTTGCATCAATATACTCGGTTTCAGTGGTCGAATCGGCAGTTGTGCTATGTTTGGAACTATTCCAACTTACTGCACCACCATTGAGAATGAAAACATATCCAAACTGAGACTTATAGTCATCATGGTCTGTTTGGAAGCTAGCATCAGTGTAACCAGTAATTGGTAGCTTTGGCTGCCCACCATAGACCAAGAAATATTCTTTAGTCCTTCTAAGGTACTTAAGAATAGTCCTGACAGTTTTTCAATGTTCCTCACCGGGATTTTGCTGAAATTTTCTTGTCATACTGAGTACATAAGCCACATCTGGCCTAGTACAATTCATGGCATGCATAATTGATCCTATAGTCTAAGGATGTAGAAAGCCTTGCCCAGATCCTTCACCATGAAGGAACTAGACAACCAATCTTTCACGGATTGCACCATGGAATGATCGCTTCCCATGATCAGCATGTCATCAACATATATGATAAGGAAGACTACATTTCCATTCTCACATTTACTGTAAACGCATGGATCCTCTTTTCTTCTAACCAAATCAACAATTTGATAGCTCTGTCAAAACAAATATACCAACTCCTAGATGCTTGTTTAAGTCCATAAATGGACTTCTTAAACTTGCATATTTCATTCGACATTTCTTTTGATATAAAACCTTCAGGCTGTGTTAGATACACATGGCCTTCGATTTCTCCATTGAGACACGGTTTTGACATCCATTTTCCAAGTATCAAAATTATAGTGTGCAGCTATTGCAAGTAAAATCCTAATAGACTTTATCTTAGCGACTGGCGAAAAGGTTTCATCATAGTCAATGCCCTCGCATTGACTATAACCCTTTGCCACCAACCTAGCCTTGTACGTTTGTACCTTGCCTTCTGCATCTCTCTTCTTTTTGAAGATCCATTTGCAGCCTATGGGGTGAGCCTCATCTGGCAAGTCAACTAGTTCCCAGACTAGATTACAGTACATCGAGTCCATTTCAGATGTTAAGGTAGCCAGCCACATCTTCGTGTTGGTGTTTGACACTGCTTCGATATAGGTCTTAGGTTCGTCGTCATCTAAATCAACCTCATCATTTTGGTTATCAACCATAGATTCAGTCTTTCAGGTGCACAACGATTCCTTTGAGGCCTATTGAGTTGGTTTTGCGTTAACAGGCTATTTATTTTGATCATGAGGAGGTTCCTGCGTGTTAGGAGTGTCAATATTTGGGATATTCTCAGGAATTTCACTGTGATTTTCCCGAGGTGGAGGTGATACAACATCTTATCTTTGATGCATCTCATTATCTTGAGGTGACCCTCTTAGAGTTATTTCCCCTCCCAACAGATCATCAAAAACTCCCATTGAGTTCTTGTCCACTCCATTGGACAATACCTCATCCTCTATATATTATCTTGTGGTTCTTGATTTTCTTTAAGAACTACCTTGTTGTGACCTTATTCCTTGGAGATATAAGTATCTTCAAGAAACGTCACATTCTTGTAAATTATCACCTTGTGATCTCTAAGGCAGTAGAAGTCGTATCCTTTAGTTTCCTTAGAATATCCTACAGAATAGCATTTCTCACTTTTAGTTTCCAACTTATCAGTCATCATTTTCTTAACAAAAGCGGGACAATAAAGTTCAATTTCTCCTTTCAGATACTCCATTCATTTGTGGTGTACCCGGAGGTGTCCAGTCTGACTAGATTCCATGTGATTTCAAGTAATCAAGAAACTCTTGGCTCAAGTATTCCCTACCTCGATCTAATCGGAGAGTTTTGATACTTTTCCCAAGTTATTTCTCGACTTCTAATTTAAACTCCTTAAATTTCTTAAAGGCCTCATATTTGTGCTTCATGAGATTGGAAATGGTCCGTACACATCTGTGTTGATCAACTCAAGCACAACCTTGGCACGCAACTTTTCCCAGAAAGTAGTTTACTTGTCATTTTTTCTTTGAGACAAGATTCGCAAGCACCATATGATTCGAAATCAAATGATGTGAGATAGTCTAACTTTCTCAATCTTGCTATTCTTTTCTCATTGATATGACCAAGTCTACAATGCCAAAGATAAGTTTTTATTATTTGTATTACTTACTTTAGGTCGTTTGTTTTGTACATTGAGGATATTTTGTTCACATTCAAGCACATATAAATCATTCGAAAGAGAGACGCTTCCATAATACAATCTATTAAGCGAAAAACGAGCATCTACTGTTTGAAAAATGAAAGGAAAAACCTTGAATGTCTAACATTGGAATGGAAATAATATCCTTTGAAACTGAAGGAACATAATAACAATATTAAATAACTCTAGTCTATAACCCGATGGAAGATCTAATATATAAGTCCCCACGTGTTCAGCAGCAACCCATGCTTCATTCCCCACGCGTAGGTCTACCTCCCCAGGTCCCACTTTTCTGGTTTCATTTAGACCCTGCACATTGTACAAATGTGAGAGCCACAAGTTGTATCTAATACCCAAGATTGCGAATTGTCCATAGACATATTTATCTCAATGACAAACATACATGAGCTCTCGCCCAATGCACCCTGTGCTTTGAACTTTGGGCAGCCTCTCTTCTAATGCCCCTTCTCATGACAATAGACACTCATTCTTTGGCAGTTTCAGCTTCTTTTGAACACCTCCACTCTTTGGCTTCAAGGCTCTTTAAATGCTTTCTTCTTCTTCTTCTTCTTCTTCTTCTTGTTCTTCTTCTTCTTCTTCTTCTTCTTCTTCCTCCTCCTTTTGAAAGATTCCGCAGAAGAGCTCACCATGAACATAGACTTATCTTTAGAAGTAGAAGATTCATAGGTCTTGAGCATGTTTTGAAGCTCTAGCATGGTCGCCTTCGTGTTATTCATGTTGAAGTTCACTGTGAAGTTTTCAAATGAACTAAGAAGAGGCTGTAGGATCAGATTGGTTGAGACACTTGAGGGTAGCTTCGTTCTAATCGATACCAACCTCTCAGTCAATCAAATCATCTTCAGTACATGTTCAGAAACCTAGCCCCCATTATGAAGTTTACACTTGAAGAGATCACTGAGTATCTCATACTCCATTGTCTGAGTTTCTGAAGCGTACAGACTCTCCAAGTGTTTTAGCATCTCATAAAGGAACATGTGTCCATGTTGTCTATGCAGTTCAATAATCATGGAGGGCAACATTATGCATTGAGTCGATGTGGCATCCTCAACATGTTTCTTGCGAGCTTCTGCGCCAAACGAAGAATACTCAGGAAAAGTTCTATCAAGGATGACACTGATTGGTTTGTCCAAGACATACTCAACCTTATCTTGCCTTAGCACCTAGCACGAGCAACAGAGCTAATCTGTAAAGTTAGACCCAGTTAAGTTGTTTGTTTCCATCAAACATTTATAAGTCAAGTTTGACATATATCTGAAGAGAAAATAATCAAAATTAGAAAATAAATTAGAACAGAATAAACAAAAATCACATTCGTATCACTAATCAAACAATGGTTTATTGTAATGATTAGCTCCCACTAATTTTAACATATTTTGCATCCCCAAACACAAAATACGAATTTATAATAATTAAAAAAATTAGTAGTCCAAGATCCAAGTCTTTATTTGTGTAGCCTCTGTTTTGGCTAATAACTACAATAATATCACTTAGTAGGTCTCCAAGCCAATTGCAACAATTTTGCAACTCTTGGTTTATCAATCCAATTAATTTGCGTTCTTAAACTATTTTGGTTGCTTTGGCATCTCAAAATAATTTAAGCAAGTCAATTCCATCACACAACGTCAACCATGCATCTATGAATGAGCCCAAACCTCGTCGTTTTAGAGTAAACAATTTGGTGTTGTGGTTGAAAAGATTAGGAACCTCAAACAATTACGATGGATGACACATTTTTTTGTTTGCAAACAAGACTTGGTTTATAGTGGGAAAAATATGTGATACTAATTGTTTAAATTTAATATTTAATATTAAATTATAACACAATTACTTCCTCCTACCTAGTCATAAGAAATTCGAACCACGCATATTGGGTGCCGCTTACCTAACCATAAAACACGGTCTTCAACTACTATAGTTAAATTGAATAATCACAAAATTAAATAACATCTTATCACATAGGATATCAAATAAAGCTCAATTAATCCAATTAAAATTATATTCTCTAATTAAATGAGTATTAAAATTATATTAATTCCAAATTAATATAAGAATAAATTTACTATCATTATGTCAAAACAATACTAATAAATTAAAATTATTAATCTAATTAACAATTTAATTCATAAATTGGGATTCATTATTATTTATTCCAAATTTCTTTTGCAGCCCAATCCCAATTTATTAAAATAGCCCAGCAGATTTTATTAATAAAATAGCCCAACCCATTTAATAAAAAAAATGAGTCCAGCTGAATTAATTAAAATAGCCCAGCCCATTTAATTAAAATTCAGCGCAGCAGGATTAATTAAAACCAGCCCAACCCATTTAATTAAAATCAATCCAGCAGAATTAATTAAAATAACCCAGCATAGCAAAATTAATTAAAACCAGCCCAGCCCATTTAATTAAAACCAGTCCAGCAGAATTAATTAAAATAGCCCGGCCCATTTAATTAAATTCAGCCCAGCAGGCCCAGACCCGATACGCAGCTCAGCCCAAAACCCTTGTAGAGTTTGGGCTCAGCACAGCCGTCGCGCTGGTGCCTCTGCTCGTCGCCGCCGAACACCGCCTCGCCGCCGCCAACCACCTTCCACCATGGTTGCCGATCACCTCGAGCAGGTCCACGCCGGTGGAACCCGCGATGGGGTGATCGGAATCGAGCAGCAGTAGCAATTCCGACGGGTTGCGACCCGCCGGGGACCCGTTTGTGTCTAGCAGCGACGTGGTGCGACTGGACTCGCGACCGCGCCGGCTGACGAGCCCTGCACCCCCCCCCCCCCCACCCCCCGCGCCGGAAGAGGGCTTCGTGACGGTTCAAGCGCCGTCGATTGTTCTCGTGGCGGCGCCGCTGCGTGTTTGACAGTTTGTCGATTAGTCCCAAATTTTCAAAATTTTATGAAATCAAATTCTGCAATTTGGTTTTTACAATCAAATTGAAAACTGCATTTACAATTTAGTTTCGAAAAAGTTTTTAATCCACGAATAATTAGAATGTAAGACAATTATAGATCGAGTCCTAAATTCTGATATCACTGTCGAATTTTCTTGATTACATCTAATGTAAGTAACGAAAATAATCAAGAAATTGATCTACATATATAACTGAATTATAAACATTGAGCGATTTGTGCAACTGAATTCACCACTAAGGTATTCACATGTATGCGATTTGTGCAACTGAATTCACCACTAAAGTATTCACGTGCATGCAGTCCGATGCACGAGTAATTCTCAGTACGCTATTCGATAAGTGATTAGTAAAAATATCCTGTAAGTTTGCCAAATTTAAGAAAATATCCTTTAAATTTGACAATTTTTAAAAATGTCTCGTAACTTACAAAAAATTAACGAAAATATCCTGCAACCGGATATAGCGGGTGACACAACCGGTTAGAGGGGATGTGGCTCATTTGAGATGATTTGGCTATATTACATGGCGTTTTTAATCTATGTGGCATTATGTTAAAAAAACATGTGTCATTATGATGTTTTATAACATGCTTATTTGGATAATAATAAAATCTGAAATATTAAAAAAACAAAAAAAATATATATATATTTATTTTATAATTATATATCCATCAGCACCTACACTCCCCACCCCACTCTTATCCCCACACCCCATCCCCATCCCCTAGCCCAGCTCTTTTCCGACCCCCAAATTAACAAATTTCAGCCCCAGTGGCGCAGCGGCGGTGGGAGGGAGGTAGTGGCACGACGGGGGGAGAGCGGCAGCGGTGGGAGGGAGGCAGTGGCGCGGCTTGGGGGGAGGGCGGCGACGGTGGGAGGGAGGCAGTGGAGCGGCGAAAGTGGGAGGGAGGAGTGGCGCGGCGGCGGTGCTGGTGATAATTATGTGTGTATGTGTTTATATATGTATACAGATATATATGTGTATTTATATACTCCCTCAGTCCCGGTTAACTTGTCACAGTTGACTGGGCACGAATGTTAAGAAAAAATAGATTTTGTGGAATCTTTGATTTTTTTAAAGATGGAGATTGAATGTGGATATTTTGAGGGTGGTGATTGTTACCTTTAATTGCCATTTATGGGTATGACAAGTTAAGTGGGACGGATCGAAATGGAAAGTAGGACAAGTTAACTGGGACGGAGGGAGATTGTGTGTATATATATATATATATATATATATATATATATGGGTGTGTATGTGTTTATATATGTGTTTACGGGGGTGAGGTGGGGTGGGGTGGGGCGGGGCGGGGCGGGGGTTTGAGGGGGTTTTCTGTTTTTTCCTTTTTTCAGAATTTTTTTTTTAAAATCTGATATTTTTATAATTTTTTTTTTTAAAAAAGAAAATTTAATGTCACATCAGCTTCTAACCGGTTGTGTCACCTGCTTCTTTTTCTCTCAAGGCGGAGAAACCAATGTGGAATTCCTTTATGGAATTAGTCCTTCTCTTCGATTTAGAATTTTTAATCATTTAGTTTTGTATTTGCTTAGACAATTTTTTTTTATTATTCACTCCGTCAAGGAAATGGTGGCACCGGATCAATAGATATCTACCCATGGAGTACTAACAATCTAATATAGTTTGAGTATTATTCACTCATTAGTCCGGTAATTTGCAAACCTAATCTCCCAATTTCGAGGCTATAGATTAGATTTTTTTTGGTAACCGCTTCTTTGGTGTAAATTTTGAACATGAGTTGTGATGGTAGAGATACATAAAACACAGAGGAGCCACCATATTCAGATCTCGATGTAGGAGGGAACTGACAAATAATCCGAACGATTTGCTCTGCCTCTCTTTCAAACATCAAATTCAATCCCATTTGGGATTTCATTCCAAATTCTATTCCAGTTAAATTGGAAGTAACGTATATTATGATGTTAAAATTATATGTTGATAAAAAGTTGAAGAAATTTGATTTTGATGGTTATAACGGTGATGGAATTTTGAATGATGAATGGTTTTGGGTAATCCTAACCCAACAAAATATGGGGTTTGAATGAGATCAACAAATGCAACATTATACTAAAACAAAAGCTTCCCAAAATACAAAAATTATCCCATAATTGAAAAAGCTAGCAACCAGGCAGGAGCTTTGATGTCAATTTCCTACAGGTTCAATTTTGTTTCTTTTCTTTTTTACAAATACAATTAATTATGCCCATTATCAAATTATTAATTTGTTCACATTCATTAATTTAACTTCAATATTGCATATATCAAACTGAAATATTGGTTTAAGATGAAGCAATAGTCTGTTTGTTAATTATTTGTGCTACGAATGACAAGTACTCCTTGTTCATTATTAGACAATTAGTAAATGCACCCGTGCGATGCACGGACTATTTTATTTTTTAAAATAAAATCGACATTATCAACAACGGTGGTTTTATTTTAAAAAAGGGGTGTGCTGTATGATATTTAATACGAAATAAATGAAAAGATAAGATATTGTCAAACAGTAGAATGTTGGTTCTTTAGAGGTGGTAAAATAACGATTTCTTAAAACATCGTAAAGAACTAAAATAAAAATTTACAAATTCTGGAATATCTCCTTATACACAACATTAGTAGTTTTACTACTACATTTATTATCCCCACCACAACTTAAAAATTTCAATCCTCTACGATTTGTAACTCTAGACATCGCAACATAAAATTGTCCATGGCTGGAAACCGATTTCCTAAAAAAGAGTCCAACGTGAGAGAGTTGCATAAGAAACAATACGACGAAATTGTCTTCTTTGAAACTTGAATGGAAATCTTTTATCAGAAGGTATTAGAGTCATTTTGGGTATTAGAACGGTATCATCCACAAAGTAATTAATAATGTGGGTGATACCATTACACAATCCAAGCGAGTGGTCAATGCTCCTTAACAACATGACAGAAGTACCCACTTTCAAATTCAAATGATGATTAGGTAATCCTGAACACTTGATTGTATTCAAAAACTCCGATGCGTGTATATCTTGCTAAAAAAATCAACTCCTGTATTTGACTTGCAGTGACTATCAGAATTCAAATACATCTTGCCCTCATGATTATTTTTGGACGTCATATACTCATTTATAGAGTTCACGTAATTGAGTGTTGGCGCTCGAATTGCTATACCCTCTAAGTAGGATGAATCATCAGATGTTTGGCTGAAATCTAGATAAATGCCCTCTACTATAGTTGCAATAGGATCGCATGAAGTCTTGAATAATATGTCATCTGAGATTTTAATACCCACAACCCTTCATTGGGACCCCCTATAGTTTAACCACCTATACTCGCAATTCACTCAGCAAATTTCTTCAACTCCCATCACATTGAACATGATAACTAATTTTTTTATTAATATTTATTAGATATAATTTTTAAAAGTAATTTTTATATTATTAGATCATTTTATTTATTTTTTAAAATCCCTTATTCTGAAAATAATTCTATATATTTATCTACTAAATTTAAAATTCCAAATTTAGAGATAATATTTTCATTTTGAAAAGAAAAAATATAATGGTTGAATAACATACGTGCACGTAAGAGATGTGAAAATCTACAGATATGCATCATTATTTTGTACGCTTCTACTTCTCAAAAAATTCAAAAGTATTGCTCCTACGTCCTAATTACAATAAAACTTTTTTATTTTCTATTCATTTATAATAATTAAAAATTAAATTTATTTTCTCAATATTCTATTTGACATTCATATTAAATATATTAATATAAAATGATAAATGTTTTATAAAATAGCCATTATTAGTTGATCGATTATCTGGCTTAGGTTTTGAACATCTATTGAGGGTTATATTATTTTTGTATTGAGCTCGGGATGTAAATAAAAATAAAGTAAATAATTTTAATACAAAATGAAAAGTATCAGATAATTTAAAGTTTATTACTTAAGATAATTTAATATATAAATAGAGTTGGATTTGGATTTAGAATTTTAAAAGATATAGATGACTTCAAATCTTTCAATTTTTTTATCGAATAATCTCCTATATCCATAAGATGAGCTCATTAATATAAATAAAGTTGGGATTTGATTTAGAAAATTAATGAACTAAACTAATAAAATACTTCATATAAGAATAATCATTAAGAAAATAAATTCTTTTCTCAATCTTATTAAATTGTATTGCAATTCTGGATTGTATATCTTCGTTGTTTGTTTATTATTATTAATCGGTATGATTTATTTCAAAATTTATTATAATTTAATATGAAGATTTTGGGAGAGAGATGAGAGAAGAAAAAAATAAATGAAATTATTTTCGAGAAAAGAAATAAAACGGATAAAATAATTTACCGATAAAATAATTGTGGGAAAAAAAAATATTGTACAGTGGAAAAATACTAAAAAAAAAAAAAAAACTGATTTTGTGGGATAAGAGGCGAGGAAGAAATAAAAAGCTTATTTTTTTGGTGGAGTGTGTTAGCTGGCCGAACACATTATGAGTGGGCTCTATAAGAAAACCCACCGCCATATCATTATTCATATACAATAATCTATATATCGTTTGATACATTGATTGCAAACGACCATCTTTGCAAGCGACCATCTTTTTGCCCAAGCGACCATCCTTTTGCCCACCGGTGGTTCCATATCATTATTGATATACAATAATCTATAGATAGTTTGATACATTGATTTTTACAATTTGGAAATTCTTGAGGTCGAGCAAGCGTCCATCCTTTTGCCTTTTTATAGGGAGTATAGAAAATTAAAAAGCCTTTTTATAGGGAGTATAGAAAATTAAAAATCATATCTGAAAGATTTGGAATGACTTTTACCGTTTTTATAGGGAGTATATATGCGTTTTTATAGGGAGTATATCTGAAAGATTTTCCTTTTTTATAGGGAGTATAGAAAATTAAAAATCATATCTGAAAGATTTGGAATGACTTTTACCGTTTTTATAGGGGGTATATCTGAAAGATTTGGAATAATTTGAATATTCTGTTATCAGATATCTTCAATTAAAGATTACATATTATTATATATTAAAAAATTGATAAAATCACATCTATTTTTTTTATAAAGGTATGATAATTCATATATTAATATACACATCATAATTATAATTCATATTAAAATAAAAATCGGTGTATAATGAGTATTGATTTCGCTAATCATTCCAATTTCTAAATTTATATGTGATTTCATTTTATAGTTGTTATCCACCAATCTGTATATTAAATTTAATTTGTTTATAAGATAATATTTTGCAAATTTTTCTTCAATAGTTCATGATAGTTGTTAAATGGGATATTTCTTCTTAAAAGTACGGCGTATAGTCGACTGAGTTTTATCAAAGTTTAATTGTAAACATATTGTAATGACAAAAAAACTCAAAGTTTAATTGTAAACATATTGTAATGACAAAAATGAAATACTGCGATAAAATTAGAATTTAGAATTTCAATTGAAGTTGATACATGAACTTATGAACTTAGTTTTGCAGATTAAAAAATTGAATTCTGCTACAATACATCAGAATTAGTCTTCAATCTCAGCTGCCTCGAAGAGTTGATTGTCTCTAATCTTTTGCCGATATTTTGAACAGATTGAGACTGTACATGTTATAAACAAAATGTAAAGTTTAGCACAATATATAGACAATAATATAAATAATTCACATAACAGAAATTAAAAATATAGGTTGAATTTTTATATGATTACATATTACTGTAGAAAACGATGATGGTAGATAGATTTGAATGATGGTAGATAGATTTGAATTCTGCAATCATCAAACTTGTTTTCGCCAGAATCAAGATTCAGTGTTGCTGATTTTTTCTTATCTTGATTTGCATGTAGTACTTCGAGCATCCATTGTGAAGTACCTATCAAAGTGTTGCTGGTTTTTTCTTATCTTGATTTGCATGTATTACTTCGAGCATCCATTGTGAAGTACCTATCAAAAGTGTTGCTGGTTTTTTCTTATCTTGATTTACATGTAGTACTTCGAGCATCCATTATGAAGTACCTATCAAAGTTGACCCATAATAATCAAGGAATGAAAGAGTTATAGAAATTTACAGTAAAAAATGTAAATTGTGAAATGAACTATCAAAGTTAACACATAATAATCAAGGAATGAAGGAATTATAGAAATTTCCAGTAAAAAAATTAAATTGTCAAATAAAAAAGAAATAGGAATATTCGGCTGTAAACGTGAGTCTCCACTGTGAAATAAACTGAAATAATTGCGAAATAAAGAAATTGCGAAATGAATAAGAAATAGAAATACCAGCTGCAAAAGTGATTCTCATTTTCCCTAGATTTTTAGAACAATTTAATTGTTAGATTATCGGAAGCAGAAACAATTGCATCTTCTAATTTATACCTACAAGATTAGTTGATCCAAATATTATGTAAATATTCTTCTTTAGGTAGGTTGTGGTAGAGAATATGCCAACCAATAGCAAATTTCTACTTGCGTGCTTAAAACTCATTAAGTAGTCATTCTTGTGTTATTAAAAAGTATAAATTCAAGTCATTTCCATTCAAAATAAATTCTTCCATCTTCATCATGTTTGATCCCAGCATAAAAAATGCAACCATCTACTTTTGTAACAATAAAAGTTGAAGATTTTTCTTTATGAATAACATGAGTAACAGTCCATGGAATCCATTGTTTTGCATACATACGTAACACTTATTTTGGATTGGAGACACACATGCACTTATCAGTGGAATTATATATAAAAAAATGAAGGATAGAGTATATTAAGAAGGAAATAATTATACTTTCTCCAATCCAAAATAAGTGTCGCTTTAAAGAAGATAAATTTATTAAAAAAAATGTAATTTTAGCAACGAAAAAAAACACACACACAAAATTCTTCCAATCTTACGTAAACAACCTACTTTTTTGCTATATTTTCTTATTCAACAAATAAATTAATTCAAACGATAAATTAGTATATCAGTGAAACATGCACAACGATATATATGATTATTCAAACGATAAATTAATCTGTAATTGAATATCATTATAAGTCTCGTTTATATATATTACATACACACACATATACTAATGTATAAGTTTTTTCTCCGTATTTCTTCGTCCTTTTTGACATCAAGTGGCATTTACTTAAGTCGCTGTAAAAGATTCTAAAACATTATAATAAAAAGTAGAGAACAAAAAACATGGTAAACTTATAAAAGCTACCTCTGTTTTCATATGGTTGGTGTTTCTTTATCTTCATTGCGTTTGATAAATGATGAGAGAAGAAAATCTCGAACGGATGATGCCAATCTGTATTGCAAAAAGAAACATCAGTCAACATATATTCTTCCAGTTTCATAAGCAAAATACGCAAGAAGAACAAATGACTGGTGATAAATGCACAAAGTATTTAAAGATAAAATTTCCGGGTCACACAATTTGTTGACTAATTGAGGCAGAGAAAAGTGCTTTCTGTTATTTACATTAACAGATTCTATCAACAAAAATCCTTATAATATTCAAACTATTTTTATATTCGAAATTCATAAATTTAAAATTCAAAATTTTCAAACTGTATCTAATTAGAAATTCGAATTCAAATTCAATTTTTTTAAATTGGATCTAATCAAATATAATTATTTGGGTTGGCCGAAAAATTACATGATTTTCTTTTAAATATATATGTACTTATCTTATGCTCAAGATTCATAAATTTGAAATTCAAATTCAATTTTTTCAAATAATTCTTGAGCATAAATCGTACCTGAAAATAGAAAATTGAATTCTACTACAATAAAATCAAAATTAATCATCAAACTCAGCTGATTCTCGAATAACTTTATTATCTCTAATCTTTTGTCAATATTCTGTCTGGATTGATTCTATACATGTTATAAACCAAATGTAAAATTAACACAATATATTGAGAATAATATAAATCAGTCATATAACAGAAATTGAATAAATAATTTTTTATGCGATTACATATTACCATAGAAAACGATGATCGTAGATAAATTTGAATTCTGCAATCATAATAGTTGTTTTCTCCATAATCAACCTTCAATGTTGCTGATTTTTTCGTATTGTTATTTCCAGATAGTCCTTTTGGAACATCCATTGTAAAGTGTCAAACGAAGTTGAGACATAATAATCAAGGAATGAAGAAATATTAGAAATTCGCAGCCACAAACGTGAATCAAATAAACTGAAATATTTGCAAAATGAAGAAATAATAGAAATACATAGCTATAAATGTGAATCTCATTATCTGAAGAACATGTATATTTATAGAAGCAATTATGTTATTGGATAAGGATTATTTTAAAATTCAAATTTCAAAATTCAAAAAATGTGTAACAAATTTTGTTAGACATATATGTATAGATTTGATTTTACTGAATTTTCGACGGACATAATATTAAATCACATAAAAGTATTTTGGATAATTCAAAATTCAAAATCACGTCTATTTATAGTATCTTAATAAATGGGCGGGAAAAATTTTAACTTACTAAATCCGGATGACTTGGCTTATTATATATATATAGATTACTTATTCACAACCTTAGTGTGGGGTTAATAATGGAAAATCATTTTGCTCCAGTTACCCTTATCCCACTCTAGGGGGATTTTAGTGATAGGTTTCATAGGAACTTTATCCTATTTTGCCAGATATGAATAATTGTTATGAGTTAAACTAATTGTATTTGTTTCTTTTTTTTAAAAAAAATAAAATCAAAACTATTTTTCTTTAATTAATTATATCTTTAAAATAGAATATATCTTTATATTTGCAAAGTTTTTTCTAGTACAATTTTAAGAAAGTGGGATTGGTGAAAATCCATCTCCAATCTAGATTTTAAATTTATTGAGGATCAACCAACTGAATTTCACTTGATTCCCCCTTATAATTGTAAAGCTGAAATTGCGATGTGAAAGAAACTACATCATCTCATAAACAAGATGCACCTGGATTCTCCAACAAACAAAATAATTAACTATTATTTTATTTTTTTTCTCATTTTCCTGGAGCACATAAAATGACGAAAATATTAAAATATTTTGTAATGATGAATACTGGACTATCTATCCCTCACATACACACACAGAGAGATTTATTAGTTGTTCAAAGATTTTATACACTTTATTAGGAATTATATTTAAGAAAAATAAAAAATTCAGCTTCTTGGGAGGGATATTATAAGGTTTTTTTTTTTTTTTTTCCGGGTCAAATCACCTTAATCAGTGAATATCCCATTCCAATATATATATTAGTACAACATACATAGATACAAAAGATATACAAAGATATTAAAATAAATAAAATTACAATCCTATCTAAAACTAATTATGGGCGTGGATTATGTGAGGCGTTATCACCCGCTCCTCCTCAATCGAAGGCAGCGGAGGGCCGACAAGAATCTTGGACCGGAAATGCTCGAATTACGATTGAGGAAGACCCTTAGTGAAAATATCAGCAAGTTGAAGATTTGCAGGCATAAAACGGGTAGATAGCTTGCTAGAAGCAACCAATTATCGGACGAAATGATAGTCAAGATAAATATGTTTGGCACATTTATGACCAACCAGACTTTGGCTTATGAAGATATCACTCTTATTATAGTAAAAGACAATTGGTGGAGCCGAGGTAAGAGCTTGCAATTCACAAACATGTTGTACCCAGACAAGTTCAGCAACAACGTTGGCCATAGCGCGGTATTCCGATTCACAACTGGAGCGTGAGGCAATTGGCCGTTTCTTCGCTCACTAAGAAACCAAGTTATCACTAAGGAAGATAGAATATCCATAAGTGGAACGACGGGTCTCAAGACTATCCCAATTAGCATCTGAGTAAGCATGAAGTAAAGGGACCGAATGGGCGAGAATTTTAAGCCAAACATAAGTGTGCCTTTAACTTAACGTAAAATATGTTTGACGACTTCATAATGATCGATAGTTGGAGCATGTAGAAATTAACTCACTTGATTGACGGTGTAGGAGATTTGGTCATGTAATTGTCAAGTATTGCAAAGCGCCAACTAGTGAACGATACAAAGTAGGATCAAAGAATGGTCTACCGTCGCTTGTGAACTGATGCCATGAGCAAGATGAGTCGCAATGGGTTGCGAGTCCAGAAGTTCGGCCCCCCACAAGGATATCATGGGAATATTTGTGTTGACTAAGAAAAATACCGGAATTAATATACTGAGCTTCCAAGCCCAAGAAATAGCTAAGTTTACCAAGATCTTTGATCGCAAATTCTTGGTCAAGCAGGGAGATGAAAGTACGAAGCAGTGATGGTTGATTTCCAGTCAAGATGATATCATCAACATAAACAAGAAGATAAAGCATGGCTGAACCGCATGTAAAAATAATAAGTATCAGCTCGACTGCCAATGAAGCCAAGACTACAAAGGACCACGCTAAGTCACTGGAACCAAGCAAGAGGGGTTTGCTAAAGACCATACTGCATGTTTTAATCGAAAAACATGACGAGGAAAGTTTGGATCAACATAGCCTGGTGGTTGCTCCGTATAAACGGGCTTGGATTTAACGCCATTGAGAAAGGCGTTTATTACGTCAAGCTAATGAAGAGGCCATTTATTTATGATGGCAAGAGCAAGAACTATACGCACAATAGAAGCCTTTACTACATCACTAAAGGCGTGGGTAAAATCTATTCCCGGTATTTGAGAATATCCTTACGCGATAAGACGAGCCTTCAACCGATCAACAGATCCATTAGCAAGATATTTTGTTCAAAAAACCCATTTAGAGCCGACGACATTTGTATGAGGAGGGCGAGGCACGAGCTCTCACGTCTAGTGTTTTTTGCGTAGGTCAACCACTTTTTAATCCTTTGCAGCAAGCCAATCAGGATATTTGGCAGCAGATTTAAAACCCGTAGGATCCTTTGCAGCATAGAGCATCGTGAAGAGACTATTCTTGGCAACTTAGTCTAGATTAGCAACATAACAAAGCTTGAAAGTACCTGATTTAGCTCGAGTTATCATTGAATGAGAAGGCTGAACCAGAGGAGCCAGGTGGGGAGATGGTGTTGCTTATGGGCTACCGAGAGGAGATGGCAGTGGGCTGGCTGATGGAGAAAGCAATGGAGCCGCGGCTAGAGAGTCTCTAGATGAAAGCACGAAGAATGAGAACCCGGCCCGCAAAGGGTGCAAGGTTCAGTGAAAGATGGCCGCACCTGAGAAGCCGAGGAGCCCATTTAAGGAGAAGGTTGTTGAGAAGAAGGCGAAGCAGCAGTAGGCTCATCAAAATTTGAAAAAAAACAAATTCAGCCCAGAAGTGGAATGCACAGATTGGGAGCCAGTAAAAGGAAAGTTTGACTCATCAAATTGCGCATGACGAGTCGTGTAAATATGAGACGTCGCATGATCTAAGCAGCGATAACCCTTGTACTGAGTGCTATAGCCAATGAATATGCATGGAAGACTCCTCGGTGAGAACTTGTCCTGAGAATAATCGCGTAAGTAGGGAACAATCCCGACCACCAAATAGTAAAAAATTCTCATAGTTCGGCGGTGTAAAAAAGCTTGAAGGGCGATTTCTTCTATAATGGCGGTGTTGGCAAGCGATTAATAATATAACCGGAGCCTAAGCATGGGAAAGGATAGCAAGCCCTATTTCTGTGATGTGACGGTGTTTGCATTCGGCCCTGCCTTTTTGTGCCGGAGTATAGGGACAAGAGATGGGATGGTGAATCCCTTTGTCCGTAAAGAATGACCGAACACGATTATCCAAAGATTCAGTGCCTTCATCAGACTGAAAAATCTTG
This sequence comes from Ajuga chamaepitys, assembly GCA_958295605.1. Classification (NCBI taxonomy): domain Eukaryota; kingdom Viridiplantae; phylum Streptophyta; class Magnoliopsida; order Lamiales; family Lamiaceae; genus Ajuga; species Ajuga chamaepitys. The sequence continues at coordinate 19,987,419 of OY282505.1, forward strand.
ATTTTACGAGAAACTAGCTTGTCACAAGATTATAAAAGCTAACCAACACATCAAACAAATCAAATTTCAAGCGTAAGGGGTAAGACCATGAAAAAGGGGGAAAATCATCGACAAAGATCACATAGTAGGAAAAACCATCAAAAGATTTAAACGGCGCAGGCCCCCACAAATCACAGTAAATTAAATCCAAAACAGACGACGAAGTTTCTCATTAACTTGAGATGGTAACCGTTTGCTCTTGGCCAATTGGCAAAAGGAACACAAAATAGGTTTAGGCAATAAAGAAGTAATAGAAAGATGTCAAAGTTTGTGCAACAAAGAGATAGTACTGAATTATGAAATGAATAAATATGTCCATTGTTTTCATTCTTTTATTTTTCTAATTTTTTATGTTTTAACTGTTTTATTTGTAACTTTATTTTAATCATTGTTTTTTCATGAAAGAGATTTGTATTAATATATATCCAGAGAACACAAATACAAAAATCTATGCTAGAAAAAACTTTAACCCAAGCGTGAGGAGAAAAGGAGGACAAAAAAAATTAATAATCTATTGCAGCACTAAAGTTTGTAAGTACAAAAACCGGGTTAATCTAATAATATGTTAGTGCAATTTTTCTAGTTGGAACCAAATGGATTAAAATACTCTCAATCAATACCATAACTTCTTGCATGGCGACGAGAAAAGCCATAAATATCCATAAATACATCAACCAACACTTTAATGAATTAAACCGCCATCAACGCCATGATTGTTTGCACGGTGGTTGGGGGGAAGCCGTATATAACCACAAAAGTACCAAACATTATGAAAATATAGCAGATACTAGATTGGAGGCCCCACAAGACGTAAAAAGAGCACTAGACATAAAGGTCACACAAGATATGAAAGATGCACCAATGCGAATAGATCTCACAAAGGCACAAAACTAAGGAGAGAAAAAAAAAAAACAAAATATAAATTAGATATATAATAAATAACATATTAAAAGAAGTATCTTCTTATCCTCGGATGTGAGGATGGTAGAAGAAGGAGAAAGCAATTTAGGGTTTCAGGAGATAGAGGGGATGAAGATTTTGTTTATTTTAATTAATTTAATTTGATGAAGAAAGGTAACTAAGTAGGCAGTATTATAAGTTTTTCCTCATTTTCTAAATATAAGTGTACTGCATTAAAATTGAATTACGTTTAGAATTTAGTGGATTATGAATAGTAATGGGAACTCATATTTCCGCATGGTTTATGGTGGTCATTTTTTTGCATTAATCTGCGACATTATTGTATATAGTATATATAGGTGCATTTTACCTAGCTATAACTAGATACCAAATTATAGTTAGCTAACATTGGTTTGATTGAGTTGGATTAATCTTTTATGGCTAAATTTGAAATATAATTAGGGCCCGCTTGGTTGGGGTGTTTAGGGGTAAGGAAGGAGAATGAATGATGACTCATTTTTATTGATAGTGTTTGGTACATAACAAATAAGTTAATCATTACCCTATTTTATTAACAATTCCTTCCATTTCATTCCATAGGATGATTGACCTCTCATTCATACCCATTATCATTGTCATTGATGATTTGTAACCAAGCGGGCCATTAGTTGGTTGTACATGACAAAGACTATTCAGATTTATCATAAAAGTAATTAGAAAACCACAGGGCGGGTAGAAGTCAAAAGTCACAGAAATATTCTGCAGAAAACATACCCATGTTTTCAAAGCCTAGAAATTTATTGACTTAAGCATTTTGTACGACACGATAAAAATGACTAATAATAATAATAATAATAATAATAATAATAATTAACATTGTATCCACAAATGCATGGATCTAAGTTTATATAGTGGGTGTGGGTGAGAATTGGTTGTAGCTCAGTTGTTAGAGCATCTTGTAACCTAATCAAGCGACCATAGTTCAATTCTCAATTATTCTATCCCAACCAAGATTGTACTCCCTCCGTTCCAAAATAGATGATGTTTTAGCTTCTTAAACAAATTCCAAAATAATTGATGTTCTAGGTTTTTTTTACCATTTCTCTCTATTTTACCCCTATGTAAATCCAAAAATATCTTTGATTTTTCTACCTCCCACTCACATTTGATATCATTAAATCTTATCTGCACAAATTTTAGGGGGTTATATTTGGTAATATATTTGTTTCTTAATTATTCTGTTTTTTTCTAAAACATCATCTATTTTGGAACGGAGGGAGTACAATTTTTTTTTTTTTTTTTTTTTTTTATGCAATGGGTTGCTGACCTTATTGGAACTCAAAGATTTCAATTTTGACAACATACCGGAGATTAATATATTTTCCTGAAAAGATAAAAGTTTTACGGAAAAATATAATACTTTTCATGAAAAGTTATCAAGTCAAAGGTGTTTTTGTGTAAGTCATGAGTGATATGTTTCCAATATCAAACTTCATATAAGTTCTTATCAAATTTTAGGGAAATTCTAGAATACAACCATTGTATTGATACACCTACTAATTTAACTTGTTATTGCAGATAATAACAGGTAATACTTCCTTTTTTTTATTTATTTAAAAAAGTAGGTTGTACCTTAATCAATTTCAATTATTCCCTACCCTGATTTTCCATTAAAAAATTTACGTCACCGGCCTTCAATTAAAATGGAGATTATACGATTTTTTATAAAATCTTTTTCTTTTTTTTTTCTTTATTCGTTTGTATTTTCGACGGAGCCAAACGTATGATTTCTTTTGTTTTGTTTTCCTCTCTTTTTGTTATTTATTTTTAATGGATTTCAAAACCAGATGTATGTATTACTTTCGTGTTAAATACTTCCTCCGTTTATAAAAACAAGTCATATTAGACTTTTAGTTAGAAATTAAAAATTTAGGGATCGACAAAAAATACCTCAACATAATCTATTTTAATGATTTTAATTTTCATTTTTTTTAGGGGGAATAAGAGAGGAAACATGATCAATTTAACAACAAAGAGTAAATAATTTACGTAATAAAAAATATTATGAGATTTTTACGAAGATTTATTTGGATTTATTTAAGATCAATACTGGAAGAAATATGAAAATTTTGCTCGGATAAATGTTTTTTTGGTAAAAAATATTTTCTCTAGAATGACTAAAAACTGACTTAGTTTTGTAAATGAGGGAGTAATTGTTAGGCTTGTTTACTTCTTTATTAGTTTTGTAAACGAGGGAATAATTGTTAGGTTTTGTTTACTTCTTTATATATCCTAGTATTTCTGCCATGAAAATTAGTTAATTACTACTCCATCCGTTTCATATTAATTGTCGATTTAGAATTGTTAGAGATTAAAGTACGTAAATCACATATTCACGTATATGGGAATCGATATACATCAAGTGAGTTGCAGCGGAACGTATTCGGTTGATTCCCAAATTGATGGATCGTACTCTGATTCATCTACTAGCCCGTCTGGACGAATACTACTAGAGCATCCGCCGTCGTGTTCACACCCTAGACTCTTGGAGGACTCCGGTGATTCTCCGAGATAGAGAATTAGAGAGAAAAGGGAGAAATACGTATTCTGTGGTATTATTTTTCCGTAGTCTACGAATACCAGTATATTCGTATATATATTAGTATGGGAGAGATCTATCTCCTATTATGGATAAGATCTCCATCCCTATCGGGAATATATCTAATAAGATATTAAATATCTCGTCAGATATATATCCCAACCATATTGGGATCCATCAGATATGGATGCAACCAACATCTCCCACTCATACAAATCTGATCCGACTTACTCGAATCTGAAAGACTCCACAATTCTCATCATCATATCTCTTCTTTCATACAGAGACTAAGGCGTGCGACCGAGCGAGAACAGAATGGAATAAAGTGAGGAGAGTTATATTAAGTTATCACCCAACTAACATAACTCATCAACTCAGGAGACTCGCTATGTACCCCAAACTACGTGGTTGCACTAGACCAAACATCTCTGACCCCTCGTATTCATATAGAGCATGTTTGACCCCTTAATTGTATCTATGTTCATGACTATGTCAAAACTAATTCAACTTAGTCGGCCGGCCTATGAGCCACAGTATACTAGTGCATTACCAGCTTAGTTTTTCCTTGGCCTCTAATGTCAATCTGCTTGGACTTGACAGCTTTCTTAGTCATGCTCCGACAGACCGTATCAACCATGGCCATTGAACACATGCTAAAGTAGCGTCATCAAGCTTACACTTCATGACAAAGTCCAAAGTCCCAAAGGGCACAAGAAACACTATAAGAGCTCACACAGTGACGAAGCAGGGATCTATTCGGTCACTTCTCTTACTAAGGTCGTCATTAAGCACATGTAGTATGAATACATGCTATGATGGAGCTCCCACTCAAATTTGGACATGTCACGCTCTGAACATCATACGAGTCTTAGTCCAGTCGCTCCTCTAGCGTCTGACCTGCGGACCACTTAGGAATTTGTCTCCAACACAACTCCTAATGATTCGCACACTCGGCTATTAAGAAGCTTTTATGAAGTTAGGACATTCTTCATAATCGATCAAGTATGATATCATCTTAGCCTCTTGCCAAGGCGACTATGGGCAACAACCTTTCGTGTTGTTCCTTTCACGAAGGTGATCACTCAAGTGTTTGATCCGCCAGTCTCATCCTGCTCGCTTACCAAAGCGCCATGGCGATTTCCCGTGTGAGTGGGACAATTCAAGCCTTGTGACATATCACACATAATAGACACATTACTTCTAACATATAATAAGGGCACAATTTTATTGATAAATAAAATTGTTCATACAGGCTAAAAGAATTTTAAATTCTACGAAGTCCCATACTCCTAACATGCCTTTGAAATACATCTCTACTCAAAGGCTTGGTGAAAGGATCAGCTATCATTTCACCAGTGGGAACGTGCCTGAGAACCACTTGCCCCTGCGCAATATTATCTCGGATAAAGTGGTATCTGGTGTCAATATGCTTGGTCCTCCCATGATACTTGGGGTCCTTAGCATATGCTAATGCAGCTGTGTTATCACAAAGGACAACTACTGCATCATCTACATGCGCCGTGACGCGCAAAGTCTGAAGAAATCTTCTCAACCAGATAGCCTCCTGAACTGCAGATGTACAGGCGATGTACTCTGCTTCCATAGTGGATAGAGATATACAAGGCTGCTTCTTGCTACACCAAGTGATAGCAGCACCACCTAACAAGAATGCATATCCCGATGTGGATTTGCGTTCATCTCTATCTGCTGATCCATCAGCATCGCTGTAACCAAGTAGCTTCAAACTGCCACCGTGATAGCACAAAGCTAAATCACTTGTCCCCTTTAGATATCTAAGTATCCTTTTGACTGCAGCCCAGTGAGCGCGTCCAGGATTACTTTGATACCTACTCACCATCCTTACTGCAAAGCACAAGTCTGGTCGAGTACACATCATTGCGTACATCAAACTCCCTACCGCGCTTGCATAAGGAACCTTAGCCATACTTTCATTTTCATCATCTGTGTTTGGGCATAGATCTTTGCTAAGAATACAATGTTTTTCCATAGGCGTGTCAACGGGTTTAGTATTTTACAATGTTAGAAGGTTGTCTATTCAATATTTTTATTCGGGTCCAAATAAAATTTTATTATTTCTCACAAGTGAATGGGATCGAAAATTCGCCGCATAGGCTCATAATCATCTCCCACTCAATTGAAGACGATAATAAAAAATTAAATGATCGCGAATAAAAATTGTCCATTGCAAAAACATTCATAAAATAACAATAATAATAATATAGTAAGATGTTAATGACCTATGGTGGTAAATACGAAACAAAAAAAAATTACATTGCCTTAAAAAATGGCCCCTCTAATACATGTGCCCTAATGAGAAACGAAAAAAATAAATAAATAAATTACAATTTTCATTCCTACTACATGATTCTAAAAGAAATTACATCGTAATATCGTATAACCACCATTGTCATCAATCATCTCACACATACATCAATCACATCACGTAGTAAAAACACGCAAACAATTAAATTAATTCACATAACATGTAATTAATTTAAAGTGGCATAATCACAAAATCATTTTAATTAATTAATTAAGGCCCACTAAATAAATTGACCAATTAAATCCTGAATTATTAAGCCCAATTTTAATTATAGCCCAAAAACCTTTTATTAAGGCCCAGCCATATTAATAACAGCCCATCCCAAAAATCAGTTAATTTTTAAATAAAATTGACCCTGCCCAAATTGAAAAAAAACAGCAGGCCAGCCCAAAAACTGGGCCCATTCTGGCCCAGCCCATAACTATGAAACCCTAATCTGCTGCCGCCGCCGCCGCCGGAGTAGCAGCGGAGAAGCGACGCGACAGCAGCGCAAGCAGGGGTTCAGCAGGCGAATCGCGTCAGCAATGGTGAAGCAGCGACGCAGAAGCAGCGCAGCTGCGCGAGATCCACGCCGCCGCGTCTCCGGCGACGCCTTCTCCTTCGCCTTACACAACAATACGCGGGGCCCCGGCTGTCGCCCGCAGCCATGGTGTCCCGCCTAGCAGCGGCGAACACCGCCGCCAGAGGTGCAACCCGCAGTCGCAGCTGGAGCCGTCGGGTCGTTGACAAAGATTCAGATTTTAAAAAAATTTGGCCTTCATAGCAGGGAAACGAAAAAGTTTAAAAAAAAAAAATTATTTACGGGAACGGCCAGTCATCTGGGACTTTTTTCATCCTCAATTAATTTAAATGCTGGTATAAGGATTTAGTCCAGATGTAAAAACTCTCCAATTAAAAAAAAATAATAACACAGGCGAGAACGAATCTATCTCGCTCTGATACTACTGTTAGAGATTAAAGTACGTAAATCACATATTCACGTATATGGGAATCGATATACCTCAAGTGAGTTGCAGCGGAACGTATTCGGTTGATTTTTAAATTGATGGATCGTACTCTGATTCGTCTACTAGCCCGTCTGATTCGTCTACTAGCCCGTCTGGATGAATACTACTAGAGCATCCGCCGTCGTGTTCACACCCTAGACTCTTGGAGGACTCCAGTGATCTCCAAGATAGAGAATTAGAGAGAAAAGGGAGAAATACGTATTCTGTGGAATTATTTTTCCGTAGTCTACGATTACCAGTATATTCGTATATATATTAGTATGGGAGAGATCTATCTCCTATTATGGATAAGATCTTCATCCCTATCGGGAATATATCTAATAAGATATTAAATATCTCGTCAGATATATATCCCAACCATATTGGGATCCATCAGATATGGATGCAATCAACAAGAATAAAATGAGAGAATTAGTGATGGATTATTTTAACAGATATATCCTTAGTTACTATTACGGGATAAAGATTTGACCAAATAAAATATAGGGTTAATTGCAGTAACCCCACCAAACTATAAGCGTTTTTATACATATAACCACTAAACTTTGTTTTGTTGCATCGTTACATATAAACTATACGACCACCAAACTTATTTTTCAATCGGCAGATAAACCACCAAACTTATTTTCCGATCATTTTTTGTCGGAAATCTACACGTGACTTGCGCGTGATAAACTAGTAATGACCTTTTTTGTACAAACAACCTTTTTAGTATGCTACTAGTGTAAATTCTTTCACACCTTTCTTTTCCATAACAATTTCTTTGATCATCAATAGTTCTCTCTCCTAATATCTAGAACCTCCATTGTTGAAGATGAGTTGCTCCTCTACCTACTAAAAAGCGTGTTTGGACAAAAAAAACCCTTAAAAATTTATAACGCGCAAGTTACATGTGGAATTCTGACGAAAAATGATTGAAAAATAAGTTTGATGTTGTATATGTCAAAACCCTTATATTTTATACGTATGGGTGCCACAAAAAAGTTTAGTGGTTTATGTGCAAAAGCGCTGATAGTTTGGCGTGGTTGATGTAATTAACCCTAAAATATATGTGATAGGTTGAAAAATAGAGATATTCTAGGATTGCGCCTAGGAAGAAGATTGGTAGAACTGGTGAAAAATATCTAAAACGTCAATTAATTGAAAAAATGAAGAATAACTAGAACGACAATTAATATGCAACGGAGTGAGTATTAAAATTTGATTAATTTGGTTTAAAAACTTAAATTCACCATATGATGGACCTGTATCATTTTTTTACCTATCAACCACAAATGATTCAATTGATTACAGATATTCAAATCAGCACATATCACGTAACAATAGTAAGATAAAATAATAAATAAAATATATTGATTAATTTCCTTATTCACATAAACTCATTTTTCTATTAAAAAGAATCCACATAGTTTTATCCATTAACGATAAAACCTAATAAAAATATTCAAATTATTTTGAACAATTACTCACCCCTCTCTATACACATTTTATTGATAATATATAATAATTTTATTGAATGATCCCGTGCACGAAATCAATATGTAATAAGAGATAAAAAAAAACTATATATAGCTTTTGTCAAGAGATTAAAAATATTAACAACTACATAGACCAATGCTAAGTATTATTAAGTTATGAAATATATATTATTGGTCCTTTATTCACTAAATGTTAGGTGGCGGAAGCTTTTTAGCATGCCAGATTTTGCATTTAAATGAGAGACAAAATAATTCCATTGTGATATCTAGACGGTTTCATAATTTTCCCCATATATATATATATGTAAGTATATATATATATATATAACTAATTTTCTCACCTTCAAGAACTTAGGAAAGAATTTGATCAAGTTTTCCAAATTTTCATTTCAAAGCACGAGCGAATGAAGTTGTTATTATTATTATTATTATTATTATATTTTTTTTTTTTGGCTTGTATTAGTTATTTTATTCACTAAATGAGACTGAAAGTTTATCAATATGGTAGATTTTGCAGTTAAACCAATTAAATGGGCAAGAAAAAATTGTTGTTGTTATTGTTGTTGTTGTTGTTATGTAAAATGTCAATTAATTGGAAAATGGAATAACATCCTAAAATGTCAATTAATATGAAAGGGAGGAAGTATTAATTCATTTGCATACTTTTTAAACATGTGACTTAAATGTATTCAGATCATTCTCTTAAAAATTAATTTACAAGGTATAAACAAGGGCTGCCAATTTTACCAAAGAGTAGAATTATTTGACGGGAATAGGTCCGTTATTACTTGAACTCGATATTTTAGTGATTGGATACGCGACAGTGTAACATACTATCAGTTTACCCTACTTGATTATCCTACCAAACTATCATGCCCGTCCACCTTATTATACAAATATACATTATATTGTTATATAATTAGAAATACCCTAATATATTGTGTTTATAATACATTATTTAACATAGAAAATAATATAAAATATTACATTTACCTAATAAATGTGCTATATATCTGTCGCATCATATTATATAGTATTTATTTAAATTTTTCATATTAATCAGGTTACACAATTACCTATAAGTTACTCAATTGCCGATGGGTATTATCTAAACCCTATTTGAGTCAAATAAAATAGAATATGGGGGAGATATACCCATACACAACCGCATCCATTTACATACCTACTCTAAGCAACGTTATTTTCAAGAATATGAAAATAGGGAAAAAAAAAATCATAATCTTGTATATTAAGGTTTGTCTAGAAAATATCTCGAAACTTTTATATATTCAATTTTAGTCCTGTATCTTTTGAAATTTGTCCAATTTAAGGACACAACTCATCACTGATGTCTAATTTGGCCGGAATTAGTCACGCTCGATGCATGTGGCTATTAAAATTAGGACTTTTTGGTTGGTTATTAAGCTGAGTTGTCACAAATATATAGTCCACAATGACAATCCGCGTAATCAACAACGTCGATATCATCTCGCTTAAGTGTAAGTAGAGTGGTGGCTAACAACGTTTTCAACGACGAATGTCTCGTGCCGTCTTGACATCGTGAACTAATTTTTTCCATGTCATCTTAATAACCAGAAAGCCCCAATTTTAATAGTCACGTGCAACGAATGTGACTAATTCCGAACAAATTGGGCATCGGCAATGGACCGTGTCCTTAAATTAGACCAATTTCAAAAGATACTGGAGCAAAATTAAATATATGAAAGATACAACATATTTTCTGGACAAACCCTAACATACATGACTAATAATGATTTTTTCCCTATTGAAAACATTTAGAAAAGATATGCAAATTATGACAAGAAAATTTGAAGATTTATTATAAAATTTTAAAATTAAAAATTAAATTCAACGTCAAAGCTCTTTTTAAACGTTGAGCCCAAATTTTTGTTTCTGTTCTGTTTTTTTTTTGGGAGTTGTTTAGGTGACAGCTCACTAATAAGAAAATTGTGGATTTAATCACACCACCGAACAACGACATTAATGCTTTCTTTTTAACCTAAAAGATACATAAGTTGTAGCAGTGATCCTTTTGTCATATTTTCACAATTTCACAAGTTTTACACTTTTAGTCACCAGCAAGAGTGTTTAGATTGGGAGGAAAATCGATTTCTTCAGGAAAAATTAGAATATGCAACAAAGTACAAAAAATGCTTTCAAACTAACCCCAACTTACAATCATACATTATGTAAAACGTCAACCAATGACGGACTTAGAAATTTAGTCGAGGAAAATTCTTCTATAGACGGATCTAGGACATCGTCTCACAGAGTGATTTTTTTAACTATGCTCTAAAGTTATGGGCAAACTACTACCAAATAGGGGGAAAACTTTGAGTAGGCTATAAATCAAATTCTTATATATTAAGTTCTAAATTTAAAATATTGAATAAATTATATTAAAAAATTTAGAAAATCTAAAAGGGTGAGCTACATTGTGTGCCTTTTAAATATGTCTATGAGCCTCAATTATATAAGTAAAACTAAAAAGTATAAATTTTGATAAGATCAATAAATTGATTCAATTACAAAAAGAAAAAAAAAAGGATAATCAAGATATAATATTTCTCTATTAATTCTATGTTCTAAAATCTTTATCTTTATTGTTTATTCATAATTATACATCCATTTATTATTATCAAATAATTATTCAAGTTAAACAAAATAATTATTTATATATATTATTTAATAAGTTGTATTAAAATTAACTAAAATACACATATATAATAGCATATTTGTATGAAGTCAGGGGGGCCCAATGTCTCCCTTGACCTCTGCATAGGTCCAGCAGTGACGTTAAGGAAATGTTTGATTCATTTATGATCAATAAAGGATCCAAGGTCAATTAGGGATGTTAACAAACTAATGTTAAATAAAATGGTAATATTGTGAATGTAACCCTAATTCTATCAAAGTTAAATTGCACATTTTGAAGTTTAAATTTAAATCAAATTGGGCTTCACTGATATATAGGTGCGCAGTGGCAGATGCATGTAAGTTTGAGGGTACGCACTTTGTATGCAAGTACAAGCCCTGTTCGCAGTTAAAAATATTACATATATATTATGCAGTTTAAATTTTATGCAACATAAATTTATTTTAGGATTTGGAAAATATATGACTTACATCATAGTTCTTCGTTGTGGTCCTCCTAACAATATGTTTTGGGCCCATTCCTAGGTACAAATTTATTGATTTTTTTGCATTATGTTACTAATTTTTATTGACGGATTTATTAGAAATTTGTTGAGCTTTTTTTCATTTTGAATTTTAAAATTTTATTTTAGTATTTTTTATAATTGTGCATATTCTTTTTATAATTTTTGGTTGTGTCACTGTGTATGCATGCGTACATGTGTTTCTTTAATTGATGACTATAGTTTATTGAAATGCGAATTCTAGAAGAAGTTTGTTAGCAACATAAAGAAACTAAAAATAAAATAAAATATTGAGGTGTAAAAGTCTCTTCTATTAAAATTGCTAACTGTACACTACCTATGATTTGGGTGGAAGAATTGAGTCAAATAATCTAATGATAGGCACTACAGCCCAAGTGCAACCCAAGGCGGCCCCTGCCCCCTTACTTCCCCAACCAAATTCAATCATCGTTTCCAACAACTTCTCTTTCGGGAATTCTTAATAACAAACCATATTCTCAGAAAATCTAAACTCACCTTTATACAATTTTTAATATAATTTTAATCATTTTGTAAAATCAATATAATTTTACTTTCTTCTTATCCTTCTTCGATAATCAACACATTAAACTTTGTGTTCAGTCCGTATTCCTTATGCAACCCGTATCCTTTATCAAATTCCCTCGCCTCAAGTTACAACCTCATCCCCCTTCTCCATGTCACCCAGCTCCCCAACTCGGCCCATAACACCCCAAGCAAAAAAACAAAAAGTTATTTTTTTTTAATAAACTCCACCTCACGATAAACACTTGTTACGAATCGTGTCATGACACACGCTTGTCACGAATTTGTGCCACGACACACAACAACAACGAATCTATATTTGACACGATATACACTTGTCACGAATCGTGTCGCAACACGCACTTGTTTCGAATTCATTCAACGACACACCATTACTATAAATCGTCATTTGACACGATACACACTTGCCACGAACCGTATCGCAGCACACACTTGTTGCCAATTGTGCAACAAATTGTTATTTGATACGATACACACTTGCCACAGATTGGTATAATTTTACCCTTTATTACCATCGTGTTACTATTGCAATAGATTTGTCACGACACCCACTTATCACGAATCGTAATATATTTGCCAAGATGCAATATTTTCATGACTTTAGTATCTTATTGTCATGGCAATATTACCACAAATTGTGTCACGACATGCACCTATTACATACATTTGACTAGATACGCTATTTCCACGACTATGTATAATTTTAGCCTTTCTTATGCCAGAACACACAATTACCACGAATCTTCCTTTGACACAATACTCATTTGTCACAAATCGTGTGTTGCAAGGATTGTGCCATGATACACTTGCAAAGAATTCGTGTAATTCTAACCTTTCTTAATGTCGTATCATTATTGCCACGATGTGCCACATGTGTCACGGATTAACCACATGTGCCATGGATCAGTCAGGAATCTCTTTAATTTTAATATTTCTTACTATTGTGACACTATTGCCACGATTCGTGGCAAGTGCGCATCGTGGCACATGTGTCACGTTTCGTGATAATAGTACCACGACAATAAAAAACACTAACATTATATAGATTCATTACAAGTGCATAGCGTGGCACATGTGACACAATTCGTGGCACTAAAAGAAAAGCTAAAAGTAGATAGATTTGTGGCAAATGCGTACCGAGATAAATATGTCACATTCGTGGTAAATGTATGTCATGCGTTGGGGTTTCAGATAATATATTTTAATTTTGTTTTTTTGACTTGGGGTGGGTGGATGTGGGGGTCAATGGGATCGGGGGGTGGAGTGTTAGTGGAGTGGGGGCCAAGCCAGGGGATGAGAGTGTAATTTTTTTTTGCCTTGGAGTAAGGGTAAGGGTAGGGGTGAGGGGCATGGTGGGTGGGAGTGGGGGTCAGGGGATGAAAACGTAGTAAACAAATTTCCTGGCTTGGGGGTGGGGGGTAGGTGGGTGGGGTTGAGGCAAGGGATGGAAGCGTAAATCTTTTTTACCTTGGGGGTGGAGTGGGGTGGGGTTGGGCGCGACTGGGTGCGGTTGGGGGCAGGTGGTGGGATGAGTAAGGGTAGGGGGAGTCTCTGGGATACTGCGAGGTGATAATATATATATATATATATATATATATATATAATTGTAAGAGATGTAATGAGATAATTAATTGGAGGATAAATTTGTAAAATTCCTTTATTAGTTATCCTAGATTAGGATAAGAGAGGCTAAAATTATATAGAAAATACTAAAATTATTCTAATTTTACAAGGTGGTTAAAATTATACTAAAAGTTAGACAAAGTCTCATGTGCACCAGTTGCACGGTACAATTTAGGGTGGGTATCACGATTTATGCTTAAATGAAACACGTGATTTATTTTAACTGTGATACCTTTACCCAAATTATATAATACCTTTAGGTATAAATAGTAATACCTTTTGACCCATGTCCTGGATTACACAGATCTAAGATCCGCGCAATTGGTGCACCAAGAAACCTCCCCAAATTATTATAAATGTTATTTCCACCCCTTTTCACAACCATATTAATAGAATAACACAGTTGTCAAATACTCCCTCCGTCCCGGCTTAAGTTTCCTACTTTGACCGGGCACGGAGGTTAAGAAAAAGCAGATTTTGTGGAATCTTTGACTTTATTAAAGGTGGAGATTGAGGGTGGAGATTTTGAGGGTGGAGATTGTGAGATTAATTTGCCATTTATAGGCTGGAAAGTTAAGTTGGGACAAACCAAAAAGGAAAGTAGGAAAGTTAGAGCGGGACGGAGGTAGTATTTTCTTTCTATTCTATATAAAATATATGGCTACCAAATTATTTGTTATCAATTTTTTCTTCTTTTTACCACTCAGTTCAATTTTTTTTTTTTTTAAATTTTAGTCAATATTGTTGGTATATATATATATATATTTTGCTCCGATATTACACATATTGTAAGTTACAGCTTCTTGCTATGGTCTTACAGTGCTAATTCTTGTCTTTAATAAGCTTCAATTTGATATAATATTTGGTGACATAAAAAATGAGTTGTACAAAAAAAACAAAAAAATAGATTGGGCATACAATGATATATAGTAAGAAATTTAAATATAAATATTATACATCATTTAACACAAGCATAATTAAATTTATTATTTATATGATGTTTGATCATTTATATTTTGACATTCGCGAGCCCATACTCCTCGATTCTGTCTCTGATCCTGACTCGAGTTATCCAAAATATGTTAATGTGGCAACTAATCAATGTGTCACAATTTTAATTTGATAAAGAAATTAATGGATTAACCTAAAATTTAAAGATGATATATTTAAGTATCAAATGTGGGCGGTAAATTTATTATTAACGGTGGATAGGGGAACATTTGTATACGAAGTTTGTTATGATTGAATTACAATGGTACAAGTATTTAAAATTGTCATATAAACCATTGTGTTCCGAATGAATTCACCGAACCTATAAAAAAAGGTGCCACAAAAAATAAAAGGCCCTCACTACGCCAACTATTGAAAAGAAAAAAGAAAAATCAGAATTCTACAATCAAAATCAAAACCTCTTTTAAAAACAAAACCCCGCCATGGTTGCGCACCTCTATTTAAACCGGATTCCGCATCATACACAACATACATATAAACACATCAAAATAGTATAGAGTTCCTTTCTCTAATTCCATTCTTTTCTTTTTCCAGTATTAAAGATATCGAAAATGGAGGGGAGTAATAGCTCAAGAGAGAAAAATAAAGAAAGCAGTAGCTTGAGGGAAAACAGCTCAAACATATGGAGGCACACAGGGATGGAAGTGTTTTCGCGATCATCGCGTGATGAAGATGATGAAGAGGCCTTGAAATGGGCCTCCCTGGAAAGGCTGCCCACTTGTGATCGTCTCAGAAAAGGGCTTTTCTTGGGCACAAAAGGCGCCAATGAGGTCAATATTCAGAGTCTTGGATTTGAAGAAAAGAAGATTTTGATGGAGAGACTGATTCCTCATCTGGAAGATGACTCTGCCAAGTTCTTGTTAAAGCTAAGAAATAGACTTGATAGGTAATTATTCCATCTATTGTTTAAAAGCTTATTTGCTTCATTTTTGTGTCCCATATAAATAAAAACTGTTTCTGTTCTGCAGAGTTGGGTTTATAATTCCCACAATTGAAGTGAGATATGAGCATATAAATATTGATGCAGAAGCCTTTAGAGCAAGCAGGGCTTTACCTACATTTCTCAACTTCCACATCAACTTGGTAGAGGTATTATATTTATATATGTGGGCGTGTCTATATATAATGCATTTCTTGTGAAGAATGGCGTGATCTAATATGTGTTGCTCTGCATCTTCAGAGAATTTTGAATTGTTTTCATGTGCTTCCAAGCACAAAGAAACCTTTTACTATCCTCAAAGATGTGAGTGGGATTATAAAGCCCGGTAGGATGGCCTTGCTTTTAGGTCCTCCAAGTTCCGGGAAGACAACGCTTCTGTTGGCTTTGGCTGGAAGACTTGATCCTGCTCTAAAAGTATAATTTTAATATTATCAATTTTTCTTGTCAAATCGATGTGATTCTAGTATATTAGCCTAGATGTATTTCATCAGGTTTCAGGAAGGGTGACTTACAATGGACATGGAATGAAAGAATTCATCCCCGAAAGAACCGCAGCATATGTCAGTCAGCATGATGAGCATATTGGAGAAATGACTGTCAGAGAAACCCTAGCATTCTCTGCCAGATGCCAGGGTATTGGCTCAGGATACGGTTGGTATAATCAATAGATATATATGTTCTTTATCATGAAATTGTGGATTCTTTATGTTGATAGTAAAAATTTTACTATTTACTCTTCTTAAATTTGACTTTAACAGAGATGTTGGCCGAACTAACTAGGAGAGAAAAAGAAGCAAATATAAAACCAGATCCGGATATTGATATCTTCATGAAGGTAAAGTAATATATGTAAGTTACAATTTGTCGTTGTGCTTCTTGTTCAGGTGGTTTGTGAAAGTTCCACATTCTTCTTCATACTTGAACTTGCATTAACTTCCAAAATAATTAAACAAAGTAATAAAATATAAGCATTCAATTCCAAAATGTGCAACTAACAAACAAATAGACTTTTATCTCTTTTACCTTGGCCGACTAACATGAAATCAAACTATGATACCTTAAAACTATGATAACCATATAAAGTTGTGATACGGGTATTCTTAATAATGTAGGCAGCAAGCATTGAAGGAGATGGAGCAGACGTTGTCACAGATTATATTCTTAAGGCTTTAGGGCTTGATATCTGTGCTGATACTTTGGTTGGTAACCAAATGATAAGGGGGATCTCCGGAGGGCAAAGAAAGCGTGTCACAACAGGTAAAAGTAAACCAAATAAATGTGGTGGCACTGCTGTGAAATTTTCCGTCTAGCTTCACATTTAGGCGCTCTACACTTCTTCCCAAATTATATGGTATGTAAAAATTGTAGGAGAAATGCTTGTTGGACCAACTAAAGCACTTTTCATGGATGAAATATCTACTGGATTGGATAGTTCTACAACTTACCAAATTGTGAATATGCTTCGCCAATATGTCCACATTATGGAAGGAACTGCCTTTATCTCACTCCTACAGCCAGCGCCCGAGACATACAATCTGTTTGACGATATAGTTCTCTTGTCTGATGGCCAGATTGTCTATCAGGGACCTAGAGAACAAGTGCTTGAGTTTTTTGAATCCATGGGTTTCAAATGCCCCGATAGAAAAGGAGTTGCTGATTTTTTGCAAGAAGTAAGCATAATAAAAATATTAAATTGCATAGGATGCATATACATATTTTTTTAGTAATTCAATGACATATTCCTCTGATATGCAGGTAACATCAAAGAAAGATCAGGAACAATATTGGGCACTTAAAGATGAGCCATACCGATTCATAACAGTTGATGAGTTTGCAGAGACATTCCAGAAGCATTCTTTCGGCACAAGAGTCATGGATGAGCTGGCAGTTCCATACGATAAGAGCATGAGCCACCCTGCTGCATTGACAACACGAAAGTATGGTTTGGGGAAAAAGGAGCTCCTGAAAGCTTGCGCTGCCAGAGAATTCCTGTTAATGAAGAGAAACTCCTTTGTCTATGTGTTCCAGCTCTTCCAGGTAATTGTCGAGTGTCATACATGCAACAATTGTTAAGAAATAAATACATTGATGGAACGAAATTTTCTGATTTTGGTTCTCGATTAGCTTACTTTCTTGGTAGTCATAGCCATGGCGATGTTCTTCCGTACTAGGATGCACAAAGATGATATCAGAGATGGAGGAGTATACACTGGTGTTTTGTATTTCCTAATCACGAGTGTGATGTTCAACGGGTCGAGTGAAATGTTTGTGACAATTTACAAACTTCCTGTATTTTACAAGCAAAGGAATATGTTTTTCTTCCCTGCATGGGCATATGCAGTTCCAGCATGGATCTTAAAGATACCAATTACCTTCCTCGAGGCTGGTATATGGACATTCATCGCATACTATGTAATCGGATTTGATCCTAACATAGGAAGGTAACATTGTAAATGTACATATATAGTAAATAAATACTATATCTATCAATGCTTAACACATAATCGCTAAATCGAGGGTACTCTTCGTTGCAGGTTAATGAAACAGTACCTCTTACTTGTACTCATTACCCAATCAGCATCGGCTTTGTTCAGATTTATCGGAGCAGCTACTAGGAACATGATCGTTGCAAACACAATCGGCATGTTCACACTACTCATGCAGTTTGCATTAGGCGGCTTTGTCCTATCACGAAGTATGATAACTAAGAGCAATCAAGTACTAAAACAACAATTCTTACTTTTAAAATTGTGTGTAATTTTTCTCATCGTATTCTTGTAACTGTTAACTACAGAGGATGTAAAGAAATGGTGGTTATGGGGCTACTGGTCCTCACCATTGATGTACGGTCAGAACGCGATTCTTGTCAATGAGTTCACAGGGCATAGTTGGAGTAAGGCACGTTAACGAATCAATCTTTAGTATCATATTTTGTTATGTATCTGAATATATATCAACTGGCTCTGACATTATCTTTTAATAGCTTGTAAACGGGACCAGATTGGGAGTCCTTGTAATGGAGTCCCGCGGTTTCTTTCCTCAAGCATATTGGTATTGGATAGGAGTGGGGACATCAATTGGTTTTACGTTGCTCTTCAATGTTATCTATGTTATTTGTCTTACATACCTTGATTGTAAGTTTTTTTCAACTCTCAGAAACATCACATCTTTCCTCTATTAAAATCAGTGGTTAACGGGCTATATGTTGTTAATGTAGCATATGAGAAAGCTCAAGCAGTATTACCAGAAGAAGCCAAAGATACTCCCGCCAAAAGTAGTTCTACGAGCCAAGTTATGCGGAGCAACATCTCCTTTGAAACATCATCCACGATAAGAGATTCCACTGAAGCAAACAATAATCGTAGAGGAGGAATGATTCTTCCTTTTGAACCACTTTCCATCACATTCTGTGACATCAGATATTCAGTTGACATGCCACCAGTGAGTTCATGTTCTAAAAGTTTTAGTAGTTATTTTTCTTCAGTTTCGCACATATGAGATCATTTCCACGATTAATTATTTCACTGGCAGGAAATGAAAGCTCAGGGAGCCACCGAAGATAAATTAGAACTCCTGAAGGGTATAAGTGGAGCTTTCAGGCCAGGTGTTCTTACAGCTTTAATGGGTGTCAGTGGAGCAGGTAAAACGACTCTGATGGATGTGTTAGCCGGAAGAAAAACAGGGGGATATATCGAGGGAAACATCACAATCTCCGGGTATCCAAAGAACCAAGCAACATTTGCTAGGATTTCAGGATATTGCGAGCAAAATGACATCCACTCTCCAAATGTCACTGTTTATGAGTCCCTTGTTTACTCAGCTTGGTTGCGGTTGCCTAAACAAATTGATGCACAAATCAAGAAGGTCATATACATCATTTTATGCGTTGTACATGCATATCATAATAGAGTTATATGTTTACCTGATGTCTTCCCTCTACTTATAGATGTTCATCAAGGAAGTCATGGAACTCGTAGAACTTACCCCGTTGAGAGGAGCTCTAGTTGGGTTGCCGGGGGTTAATGGTCTCTCAACGGAGCAGCGAAAGAGGCTTACTATTGCAGTTGAACTTGTAGCAAACCCATCAATCATATTCATGGACGAACCAACGTCAGGTCTTGAAGCTAGAGCTGCTGCAATCGTGATGAGAACAGTCCGGAATACTGTGGACACTGGAAGAACTGTCGTTTGTACTATCCATCAACCTAGCATTGACATTTTTGAAGCATTTGATGAAGTACTCTACATTTGAAGCATTAGCTCTAGTACATCAACAAGATTGTTTTGTTTACATGAGTTGCTAAAACATAACATTATGTTGGCAGCTATTTTTGTTGAAACGAGGAGGAGAAGAAATATATGTGGGGCCATTGGGTCATCACTCGGCCCATTTGATCAAGTACTTTGAAGTAGTTGAAGGAGTAGCAAATATTAAAGAAGATTATAACCCAGCTACATGGATGTTGGAAGTCACTACTTCGGCACAAGAACTACTCTTGGGGATTGATTTTGCTGAACACTACAAGAAATCTGAGTTATACGAGTTAGTTGAATTCTGTAATAAACGTGAGATGTTTATAGGGCTAAACCTTGATAAAGATATCAATTAACATTTTTAATATTTGCAGGAGAAACAAATCCATAATTAAGGAATTAAGCGTGCCTCGCCCTGGAACAGAAGATTTATACTTCCCTACAAAATATTCGCAACCTTTTCTCATCCAATGCATGGCTTGCCTATGGAAACAACATTGGTCGTACTGGAGGAATACTCCTTATACAGCTGTAAGGTTTTTATTTACGACATCCTTAGCCCTTATATTCGGGACAATGTTCTGGAAACTCGGCTCTAAATGGTACGTAGACTCTAAAATATATCGAAAATAGTGTTTTTTATTATTTCTGTGTTGATTAATATAGTAGTGGAAACATTGATTAATGCAGGAAAACTCAACAAGATCTCTTCAATGCCATGGGTAGTATGTACTGTGCCATCTGCTTTCTGGGATTCCAGTATGGTGCAGTAGTGCAACCAGTGGTGGCGATTGAACAAACGGTCTATTATAGAGAAAGAGCAGCTGGAATGTATTCTGCTTTTCCATATGCCATATCTCAAGTGAGTGGTTATAATATAATAAGCAAAGATTTTAAAAAGAAGATCCAAACCGGTTTTTGGTCTTGCAGTTGCTAATAGAGATTCCTTATCTCCTCATCCAAGCCATTGTATACGGTCTCATTGTCTACTCAATGATGGGATTCCCCTGGATAGCTAGAAAGTTCTTGTGGTATATATATGACTTGTTCATGTCGTTGTTGTGTTTTGTCCTCTACGGTATGATGGTCGTTGGCATCAGTCCAAACGTGACTGTAGCTGGGATTATCTCTGGTTTCTTTTTTGGACTTTGGAATCTCTTCTCTGGATTCATTGTCCCACAACCAGTAAGTTAATTGTACCAATTTGCTACTTGTCATTATATGAAAAACAAAAAAGCTAAACTTTTTGTGTTGTCAATAACAGAAAATGCCTATCTGGTTGAGATGGTTCTACTGGACATCTCCCGTGTCGTATAGTTTGTATTGCTATGTTATTACACAATATGGAGATATTCAAGATCGTATGGAGAGTGGAGAAACGGTTGAAGAATTCTTGTCGAATTATTTTGGATTCAAAAGAGACATGCTTGGGTTCGTGGCATCAATGATTCTCGTATTTACTGTCGTCTTCACTTTCATGTTTGCTTTTGGCATCAAAGTCTTCAACTTCCAGCGAAGATAAACTAGTGCTTTCAGGCATTTGTCATTTACTCCCTCCGTCCCGGCTTATTTTGTCTATTGTATAATAAAATATGCCTCTTGTTTCCCTTAAACTGAAGCTTTTAGTACACTTCATTTTACCATAAAGACTGGAAACATGTGACCATGTACTAAAATCTTATTAAAAAATGGTAGAATCCTTATACATTGATAGTCATTTGCATAAATATCGTGTTCACTCGAATAAATTAAGTCTGTAAAGTTTACATTCTATTTTAAGAGGATTGATGAATACTCTATTCTTCACAACAATAATTGTAAACACTACTCAATTACTTTCCGGATGAATTCTCTGCTAAGAATCTTGTTTTTCTACCTGCTGCTAGATTAATCATTTAAATATGTGTAGTGTTCATTTTTACCTATATATGCAGTAAATGTGATAGTAACAGCAAATAAGAGTATGTCATCTGATTGTATATGTGGTTATGGGCATAAATACACTCAACTTTTTCTTGATTTTTGCAGCAGACATTTTTTAGTGAAGGGTCGTTGCAATATTGGTAAAAAGAAAGGAACAAAGTATTGTTGCATGTTTTAGGTGTAGAGAATATATATTACTTTGGTTTAGGGTGCAAACGAGGTGATTTTGAGTGGTTTTCTTTAGATTTCACGAACAACGCTAACTTTGAATCCTAATTGTTTGACCTTGCTTGTTTAAACCACGTTAATATTGTTCTAGACAGAGTGAAGGTTGCTCTACTGCGGGGTCAAATAGAGTGAGCTTGTTCTACTGTGTTAGGAATTATGGCATAATTAATTGATAGTGTAATCGGAACGAAAAATAAAAAACACAAATTTGTTAATCCAATTCGTCAAGAATGACTACATCTGGGGGCATTGCCAAACCAGGAGGTTTACTAATTTTCTGATGATAACAAATACAATAGGAGTATTTATAACTAAAACTGGGCCGCAACTCTAAAAGCCCATTCAACTTGAATACTTCTTTTAGGACCCAAAAAAATTTCCTCAGGGGCTCTACCCCCCAACCCCCACCAGATTGTGGTGTCAGGAGCCGTGAAGCAGGTGTGTAGGCTCCATAACCCAACAATCTCCCACCTGGAGAGTGACTTCAACTATAACTTGTCTCCTCCATCTCATCTATGCCTCTCACTAGTAGTAGTATCAAGTCTTCATCTCAGTTTCCAAGGCCAGTTGAAGCCATGCATAGCTTCAGCTTCTTTAATGTCACAACCTTAGTCAACATATCAACATGATTCTCACTTCCTCGAATCTTTATTAGCTGCAAGACGTTATTATCCATGAGGTAATGAATGTAATGATACCTCAACTCAATGTGTTTCGTTCTCGAATGAAAAGCTGGATTTTTTGCTAAACGAATAACACTTTGACTATCACTGTAGATAATACTAACCTTCTGCTCCTTCCCCAATTCACACAAGATATTCTGCAATCATATCATCTCTTTGTGGGTAAATGTGGGCGGATCCAGTTGCTTCAAGGATTGCTTGATAAAAATAAAAATAAAAAATAAAAAATAAAAGTAGAGATTTTTGTATTTCCATGGTTTGTAGAACCATCTCGTGCGAAACACTTTTGGATAACTTGGAAGGGATCATTATGTAGAAACCCTTTTTCAAGTGTGACAATATATTGGTAGTTAGATTTTATAAGTAGTCTGATCGAACTTCAGAAAATTGGGTTAAGGGGGTTTGAGAGTTTGAGGATTCTAGTTTTGAAAAGGATTTGAAAGATGTTGAGGTTGAAGTTACGGATGTGTCTGACTTGGAAGGTAACAATGTGGCTAGCTTAGTAGGTAATAAAGGTTTGGATGTTTTGGAAGTAGACGATTCAGTTGTATCAAGTGTTTGGGAAAAGTTTTTTTGAATTTCTGGTGAGAATTTTAAGAGGGTTGATAAAATATTTTGGGTTGCAAGATTTGTAAAGTTTAGGATTGGAGGTTTAGTTTGAGTTGTTTCTTCTTTCATAACAGTTTCATACCAAGAGGCTGACTTTTTTTGTTTCTGAGGGGTGTTGTAGTCTTTGTATATGTAGTTTTTGTAACCGGAACAAGAGCTTTGCCTTTGCCAATTTTCGTCGGCATCCTTACACCTATTTTGAAGAAACTCTCTTGTAAGAAAATCTGCGATAGCATTTGCATCTCCCATGAGAAATCCAATATCAAAATCGAAAATACTTAATATAGCTTGCCATCAAAAAATTATTTTAATGCAAGATTTTGAACATCTTTTTGTAAAACTTCTTTTGCACTTTTGCAATCTATGTGTAATAAAAAAAATTTGATTAAGCAAATCAATTTGAAACTTTTGTATGCATGAAACAATGCTCAAGATCTCTTTTTTTTATAGTAGAATATTTCCTTTGAGTGTCATTCCAATGAGCAGAGGTAAATTGTACAATCAACTCTTCATGATCTTGCTTTTGTTTAAAAATGCCTCCATAACCAATGTCAGAGGCGTCTGTTTCAACAATCTTTTGAAGGTGAGGATCAGCAAGATGAAGACAAGGAATCTCTAGAACTTATTTCTTTACTAGTTAGAGACACGTGCGTTGCACGTGATCTACAAAACTTATAAAAAATATATTATTATGTTTTTCTAAATAAATGTCTAAAAAAATTGTATAGCTTGTCAAGATAAAAATAAATACTCCTTAATATATAATTAATTATCTAATTGACTAAATTATATTTCTCGATACATATGTAACTTGTATAATGTCTTACACAATCTAATAAAGTAATTTGAATGCTTAATCCTGACAAACTAAAAAGAAAATATTAAGTACAATTTGTAATTAAAAGAGGTTACTTTATTAAAGTTAAACAATTATGTTTTTTATAATTACGCTCATGTAGTACATAAAAATAGCTATGTTTCAAAAATACTTTGTGCCCTTAAAAAGGAGTCAAGTTTAAAAAAGACAAAACATTATTTTATAATGTTAAAGCAAAAATATTAAAATTAAGTATAAGTTAATATGGTTGGATAAGTCAAATGAAAAAAAATAAAGTCGTATATGTGAGAACTCATGGTTTTTAGAAGGTTATGCATTCATCTAACTGACCAAAAACAAAAATAAGAAAAGTTATACATTTACAATCACAATTCTTTTTTTTTTTTTTTTTTTTTGCTGGGGGATGGTATAATTTTTTTTTTTGGGTTGGGTATATAATAAGTTATTAACTTTGATAAGCTTATAGATAATTATGCAAATATAATTACTTCATGTCTGCACTCCCTTGTGTCATGGATAGTTTAGAAGTCCTAAGATTTTTTTATGTATTTAGTTATCTCACCAAGAATCAAATTGTACTACATAACATTTGAACTAAAGTTACTTGATGTAACACCAATATTATTTTAAGGTCTTACCTCATTCATATTATACAAATACTATCAAATATTAATTCAATAGGAAAATGTAAATTATATATCTTTCTTTAAATATATTTACTTGAAATTGTGATCATCGAATACTTTTCAAGTAACTATTAATAATTATAGATAAAATAAGTTAACTTTATATTCAAGATATATATTAAATAGAAATACATTCAAGTATGATTTTTCAAGAAATGATCAATTTTTTTTTAAAGATCAAATTAAGTTACTTTTTGTTCCCTTCTAAAGTTTTGACTCTTGTAGAGATTAAAGAGTATGATTTTGAAAGATTTTGAACCTCTATCTTCCTCTCGGGGAGAGAAGAGTAGATATTAACTCTGTTAGCAAGTGTTACTAAGCTTAACTAACTTTTGCGTAATTTATATAGTAGGTTTTTTAGAGTTAATTTATTTAGTAGTTAACAATTACTCTTAGATGGAAATAGAAAAATAATAACTTAGTTATAAAAAAATATTAGTTACTGCAATAAAAAAAAATATATCAAGTATATATTCACTTGAGTTTGAAATATCACTTTTAAAAACATAAACAAAGATTTGACTCTAAATATGTAGATAATAACTCATTAAATAGGTCACACATTAACTGCATAGTTATAGAACAAATTGGATAATGAGAATATGTTAAAAAGTTAAATTAGTGATATGCTAAAGAACAATCTTATATATGAAACATTTCCCATTTAAAGTAACTTTGTAATCTCATCCCATGTTTGCAAATAATATTATGAGATTTTAGATTAGTGTCAAAATTGCATATATTATTTTCATTTTGTCTCTTGATGACTATTAAAATTTATATTTTGTACTTACAATATATACTTGATCAGAAAAATATGTTCATATAGATAAATTAAATTATACTTAAATCTCATATACACATCATAAGGATCTAGAGCAAATAATTGATAATAAAGATCCAAAATTTAGATAACATGTCTATAATCCTAGTTTAAAGAATTTTTCAGGTGCTGCTTATCTTAAAAATTAAAACCACTTTTTAATTTAGCAGCAAAACTGTAATGCATGATTTTTCTTTGCATCATAAGTATATATTTTTTGCTAGAACTAATATTAGAATTACCTTGTAACGTATGCATTAGAAGTTGATGTTTATATTTTGTACTTATAATATATACTTGATAAAAAAAAAATGTTCACAGAGATAAATTACATTGTACTTAAATCTCATATACACATCAAAAGGATCTAGAGCAAATAATCAATAATAAAGATCCAAAATTTAGATAACAAGTCTATAATCCTAGTTTCAAGAATTTTTCAGGTGCTGCTTTTCTTAAAAATTAAAACCACTTTTTAATTTAGCAACAAAACTGTAATGCATGATTTTTCTTTTTCATTTTTTTCTTTGTATCATAAGTATATATTTTTTGCTAGACATAATATTATAATTACCTTGTAAAGTATGCATTAGAAGTTATATCAATATTCAATTGACTGAATTGTCCTTTCATATTGCAATATGATTTTTCAAAATATTTCATGTCAATTAATATATTTAAGTAAAATAAATCTTATAAAATTTAATAAAATTATAAATTATTGCTACCTTAAGTTTAACTAAAAATAATACAAATCGACAATATATAACTAAGTAATTAATGGATAAGTTTATTAATTCCTTATAATAAATACATATTAGTAAGATAAATTACGTATTTGTCCTTTATATGTTTTCTTATATAAATGAATGTTTGAAGGGCTTTTCTGTCACTATATTATTTTGTAAGAAACCACCTAGACTTTTAAAGGTAAGGAGATTTGTTGGATGATAGAAGTATGGATATTAGGATGTAAATCTTTGAAGTTGATTGATATTAGGATAGAAATCAAGAATGTAATTTAAACAACCCAGAAATCTTTGAAGTTGTTTTTCATCAAAAAAATTATCAGGGAATTTATTAGTAAATTGAAGGGATCTTTCAATAGGAGTGATAATTCCTTGGGAAATATAATGACCAAGAAACCTTATTTTTGTTTGAAAGAGGACCATGTTTTATTCAAAAATGACTAGACCATTTTGTTCTATAATGTATAAAAAAGTCTTGAGATGTTTGAAATGTTCATCAATGGTTTGAGAAAAATAAGAATGTCATCAATGTAGAAAATGCAGAATTTCGGATAATCATTGCATATGTCATTCATGATTTGTTGAAAATCAGAAGGAGCATTTTTTAGTCCAAATGGCATTATGTTCCACTGATACTGTCCAAAAGGAACAGTAAAGGTATTTTTGTAAATGATCATTGGGAGCTATCTGTATTTGCCAAAAACCTGATTTCATATCGATTTTTAAAAATAGGAAAACTTTATGGAGTTAATTAAGAAGGTTTTTTTTATTAGGAATACAATATCTAATCCATTGGAGGACTTTATTAAGGGGTTTGTAATAAATAACAAGTCTTGGTACACCTCTCTCGATTTCAAAAGCTTTATTGACGTAAAAGGCTGAGCAATTCCAAGGAGATCTTGTTTTAGAAAAGAGATTCTTTCGCTCAAGATCTTGGATTTCTTGGTGACAGTATTGCTCGAGTTCATTATTCATTTGAATAGGACGAGCTTTGGTAGGGATGTCATTTTTATTAAAAAAAATTTCTTAAGGAAGATGAACAATATGTTTTTTGCGATTCCAAAAAGCGTTAGGAAGATCAGAACAGACTTTAGATTTAAATTAATCAAATATTTTTTAGATTTGTTGTTGTGTAGCAGTATTAATTTGTTTTTTAGATTATATATATTATATATATAATATAGATATATAATATTTTGCTCATCCTTGCATAGGAAAGTATTTTTTGGCAGATTATGATCGAGTTAGCTTTGGCATAATATCATTATAAATGTAGCTAATATATAATTGAATATTTTTCGCTCGTTATAAAATATATTACCATAAATTTGATATTTCTAGATTTAGTAATAGTGTTTGGGCTAGAAAATATAGAAGTTGCTACTTATAGACATTTTCGTTATTATATTAAGTAAGATTATTATTACTACTAGTAAATAACACAGTTATAAGATGTTTTAATAATCTGAGAATGTATAATTAATTTGTAATGGATTTCAGTTTATGCGTTTCATGTCATATCTGCTTGTTGACATTTACAAAAAGAAAGTGATTGAACAACATATAGCAATATGTAAATATAAGGGTTATTAATTACACATACACACCGGAAAAAAAAATACTGCATTAACGATGTAAGATTTTTTTATTTAAATAAATGTAGAAGATATATATATATACATCTATACATTTCTAAACACCTGTTCGTACACAACATTCGGTGTTTTGTTACAACTTTTATTTTTATCATCACAAATCAATATCTTCAATCCTTGGAATTCGTGACCCGTGAAACTGCAAGATATAATTGACCATGATTGAATACTGACTTTTTTAGGAACAATACATCATGAGATAAATATTGTCCTTGACTTTTATTAATTGTCATGGCAAAAAATATGTTAAAATTATAAGAAAACATATATATGACACACTCATTAAATTTTGATGAGTGCGGCATATACAAAAAAAGGAGAACATTAAAAAGACGAACATATCTTACTTAAAACGGAGAATATTATAAAATTTACTCCACCAGACAAAAAAATTTAAGCAACATTTTCTTTTATCAACTAAATAATTATTGATTGTTCTGACTTAATAGTTGTTCAAAATTAAATAAAAGCATATTATGATTTATTTAACAAAACTACAAAAACATAAATTATATTTGTAGAAACAAGTGTGCTGCTACAGTTTTTTAATAAGTTTAGATAACCGATCTTTAACAGGTGTCCAATCATATTCCCACCATTTCTTGATTGACCCAAAACCTCAACCTTTCAACCAATATACAACTTCGACGCCATTGCCGCCACGGAAAATTAGCAGTCAACTCCCGCTTCAATTACGGGCACCATCGCCGTAGTGGAAATGCAACGATCTTGTCCAAAATTTCTTAGACGTATCAAACGATTACAGCCACAATATGCGATGATCTTACCTAGATTCAATACCCTATACTAAATTCTCAAAGCACATCCATCATTACAAATAAAGACAAATGATGGGTAAATATTTTAACTATTTTAGAACTATTTTCTTTTATACATTAAAACTATAAGAAAAGGTGTTGATCAAATATTATATATAATTATTTGTATCTAATTCACGTCCCAAATGTATTTAAAATTATAAATACATACAAAATATTTTTCTAATTTTACTACTTAAATGCAAGATTACAAATTTAATAAAAAAATGCATCTCCAAAATATACCCACTAACTTGGTAAACGAAAAGTCACCATAGATTTTGTTTTGAGATTAGGATATCATTCATTTTTTTACCCAAACCCTCTTCCACACTCCCAAACTGCGACCGAAACCGCGACCATCAACCTAGCGCCGACGAAGATCAGAAAATTTTCAGCCCTCAACTTATTTCAACACGCCATCGTTGAGGAAGGATTTCAGTCTTGTCACGATGCCATATTCATTTCAGACCCACAACCAAAAACTATGGAACCCGACGTGCATCAATCAATTCTGGCGCGATTGGTGCCGACTCCGCTAACCATTACAATTACTTAGCCCCCTCTTATAGGTGATATTATCCTAGATTCAATATTTTTTTTTATTTAAAAACATATATGGTTGTCCTCTAATAGAGATATAATTTAAAGTGTTATGTCTCTAAATGTAGAAAATTAGTTAAATTGAAATCACCGTCTATGCTAATAGTATGCGTCGAACAAAGTCGGTCATAAATCTGACACCATCGATCGTCGCTGACGACATTTGAAATCGCCAACGATACCGTCGATTTTTAAAATGTTTGCCTAATTAGACGCACAAATAAGCAGTCGCCGGAGGTAATCATCTCCAATTTATGAAAATCCCTTACGATTCTGATAAAATTGATTCTATTATTCTGGGTGAAATAAATAATATTATTATAACCCTAAAGATAGATATAGATTCTTATAAATATATGCAAAACTTATTTAATTTATGTTATTACCATATTAATATGTAAGTAATTGGATAATTTATGTTGATTGATTGTCATAAGATTTTTTTTCATATTTTTAGAAGTCATTACCAAGTGGGGAGCTTTCGAATCCGTTATATGAATATGCAAGTGATTGTATAATTTATGTTGATTGATTGCCACATGCAATTTTTCCATATTTTTTTTCGTATTCTTTATTGTAAATTTAATTAGAATGATTCATTAATATATGCAAGTGATTGGATATTTATGTTGATTGATTGCAGATTTGATTCAAATGATTCATTACTATATGCTAATTGATTGGACCAAAAATAATTGTCCATACCAAAAACAATTATTTCCAGAAATGAGGTTGGGATTTGGGTGCGAAAATTTTAAAGTTTTCTATATTGGAACAATTTTATTTTTATATATAAGAAGATTCTGATATAACTGATTATGTTATTTTGGGTGAAATAAATAATATTATTAACCCTATAGATAGATATAGATTCTAATTATGAGTATATGTAAAACTTACTTAATTTATGTTATTACCATATTAATATGCAAGTACTTGGATAATTTAGATTGATTGATTGCCATATGCAATTTTTTTCTATATTTTTAGAAGTTATTACCAAGCGGAGAGCTTTCGAATCCGTTATATTAATATGCAAGTAATTGGATAATTCATGTTGATTGACTGACATATGAAAGTTTTTCCATATTTTTTTCGTAATCTTTATTGCAGATTTGATTCCAATGATTCATTGCTATATGCAAGTGATTTGATAGTTTATGTTGATTGATTGCAAATTTTGATTCAAATGATTCATTACCATATGCTAATTGATTGGACCAAAGATAATTATACATACCAAAAATAATTATTTTCAGAATTGGGGTTGGAATTTGGGCGGGAAAATTTTAGGGTTTCTATATTGGGATGGTTTTGTTTTTATATATAAGAAGAAGATTATTATTATTATTATTATTATTGTTGTTGTTGTTGTTGTTGTTGTTGTTGTTGCTGTTGTTGCTGTTTTTTTTTTTTTTTAATTATAATTTTTAAATCTAAAAAGTAGTTTGAAATAGTATATATCCTAATATTGAATTGAGATATGGTTTGATATTTTATGTGTATATATATATATATATATATATATATATGGTTTGATATTTATGTGTATATATATATATATATATAATTCTATAGTGCAACAATTATATTAATATAATTATTATTTTACCTATTATAATAGGTAACAACAAGTCATCTTTTACGCACTATACATGTTAACAAATAGTGTGACTCTTATTCTTTTGACCAATTCTTCTTATTAATTTGCTCGGTACCAATTATTTTTGGACGATTAGCAATTCGGGCAGCCTTAACATCATGTTTGTAACACCCGGAAAAAAAAATTATTATAATTTTGGATTAATTTTTTTTTGAATTATCTTACTAATATTAATGACTTTCGCACTATAATTTTAGAATTTGAGATCTAGCTATAATATATCCGTATTAATTTATTTTCAACCATAATTTTATAAATACTATTTCAATTGTGAGACTATTTAGTGGGCTAATTATCTCAAGTTCGACGAACCCATTTTATTTATTGTTACAAACCCACTTAGTTATTATTATTTTTGTAGCCCACTATAATTTACAAAACTAGTCTAAAATCAAAATTAATTCAATATTGCATTTGATACAAATTACTAACAATTTTATTTGTAGGAAATAATGTAACAAGATATATATATATATCCAGCAAAACTAACAATTTTACATGTATCATTGTGCATAATACGTATAGATAATATCCAGCAAAAGCATAGTCTTCATTAGGCCTTCCCCAATGGGAGGTATTTTGCTGATGTGGAATTGGGTGAAATACCCAAATATGGGGTATTCACCATTGGGAAAAGGATTTGGGGTAAGGGAAGGAACACCCGGGTAGCAAAAACGCTACCCAGGTATATTGGAGTGCTGAGAGTGGGGGAGGCTGGGGGAGACGCGCGCGGAAAAAAGGGGCAGGGCAGGCGCGTGGGCCGCGCGCAGGCGTGGGCCCCGCGGCCTGCAGCCTGTCCCCCCCATTTATTTTTTTTTTCGTTTTTTTTATTCCTTTTTTGTTACATCTTATTGTTGAAAGTGAAATATGTATATATATTAATAGCCGTTATTGCACGGCTCCAAAATTATTCTTTTTTTTTTTTTATTAACTGAAATTGTTGGGGAGCCGTTAGAAAATCTTTTATTATTTTTTTTTAAATTTAAAATTTCCCTATAAATATATCTTCCCACATTATCTACTACTATCAAATTTTAATTTTCAAGCTAAATTTCTTCTCTTCACACACAAAAAAAAAAAAAAAAAAAGGATAAAAATTCATGGACGCAATGATTCAATTCTTCGAATTCCGAAGAAGAAGCGTTGCTCCCAAATACTAACTTTCGTCCACCTATTACCAACTTCAATCCTCAAAATCCTAATTTTCCAACTCATTTTCCAAATTTTCCGAAAGGTAGCAACAACCAACCCATTCCATTTATTATATCTAGATCAGCATTCTACATGTATCCTCAATCCGAGTTTCGTCCGATGATGGGCACAAATTCATCGAGAAGGCTCGATAGTGATAGTTCCGATACAGACAGAGACACTCCGACCCTGAACTCTCAGCGTTTGTCTCCTTTCTCGTCTTAGTTCTCCCCAGTCGAACTTGAGCGAATAAATCCCGCTGCCGACTTTGAGGCTGCCGATGATCCACCCAAGGCTCCAGCTCCACAAAAGAAAACTTACTCTCATGAAGAAAACGCTCTTCTCTCTAGTTGTTGGCTCGATATCAGCATAGACTCTATTGTTGGAAACGATTAAGCTTGATCAAATGTGGGTTCGGATCGCCGAGGCGTACAACAGGAACCGTCCAAGCGGCACGCTATTTAGGACTCATAATATGTTGAAGACACATTACTATACCCTACAGAAACAGGTGAAATGGTTATGTTGTTGTTTCAATCAGGAGAATAAGGCCTGGGGGAGTGGTTGTAGCGATGCAGATATCATAGAGAAGGCGAAGGTTCAATATAAAGCAAAACATGGAGGGGATTTTAATCATATGAGTTCTTGGTATGTTTTGAAAGACAGCCCGAAGTTTTCCGATCCAGAAGATGATGATCGCGGCTCAAAAAAGACAAAAGTATCGACAACTGGAGAGTATGTGATATCTTCAAACACCGACTCGAGTGCTGGAGAGGAAGCTAGGACGGAACACACTCGTCCAATGGGGAGGAGCACGACTAGGCGATTGGGCAAGGGCAAAGGAAAAGAAGGCACGTCCAGTGCCGGAGAAAGTACCGACGTTATTGAGCAAAGGCTCCAGGCCTTAGAAGAACATAACAAGCAAAAGATCGAAGGACTGAATACTCTTGCCACTGCTAAAGAGTATAAAATAGTGATGAAAGATACCTCAAATATGATAGAGGAACAATTACGTTTCCACCTCCTTGTGGTGGATAAAATCAAGAAGAAGTGGGGGATGTAGATTTGGAAAGTAGTCGTTGTTTGCAAAACTAGTCGTTGTATTTCTTTTCGTTGTCAATCTAGCCGTTGTGTTTATTTTCGTTATAACTCTAGTCATTGTATTTCTTTCCGTTATAAAACTAGCCGTTATAAAATTAGCCGTTATAAAACTAGTCGTTGTAACTCTAGTCTATAAAAGATCCTATCCGGATTGTTGCATATCTCACTTCAAAACATTACACTCCTCTTCTCTCGAAAATGTCTTGATCTTCTGAAAAAAGCGATGATCTTCTTAAATTCTTAATTGATGACCCGACTAAGAAAGAAATATAGTCGTTACTTAAAAAAAAAACAAGAGTTAGTTGCCGGTGCTGGGACTTCTACCGGCAGACCCAGAAAGCGAAGAACATATGTTCGCCGAGATCGTGAGGCGGGGCATGCAAGACTCTACCTTGACTACTTCTCTGAAGATCCGATATACGGAAGCGAGACGTTTCGCCGGTGTTTTCGTATGTCGAGAGAGTTGTTCTTGCGCATAGTTGATGCAATGGAAGCCTACAATGATTATTTCAGGATGAGGGTCGATGCATCTGGACAAAAGGGTTTCAATGACTACGTTAGAAGACGTGTACAACTTCGGGA
This sequence comes from Ajuga chamaepitys, assembly GCA_958295605.1. Taxonomy (NCBI): domain Eukaryota; kingdom Viridiplantae; phylum Streptophyta; class Magnoliopsida; order Lamiales; family Lamiaceae; genus Ajuga; species Ajuga chamaepitys. The sequence goes on from OY282505.1 coordinate 20,021,509, forward strand.
TAAGTAGAAACATCTCCATCTTCGACATGATTTAATTGAGCATGTTTGGGCTCGATCCGGAGATAATTAGCTAGATATTAAATTGGACGTTGCTAAATTTGCGTTGTTGCTTTCGGGTATTTTTTTATTTTTTCTTTGTACGGTATATGCTTTCAATTTGTATTTTTACGTTTTATGTAATAAAAAAAATTAATAATATTTTTTTGGAGTTTTTTTTCGAAAATATAATAAAATATTAAAAAATTAAAACAGTTGGAATATTTAATTATCTATTATTTATCCGAAAATAAGATAATTATAATATAGATGATAAATTAAAATATAAAGGAAATAAATAGGATATTGAGGTGGGTCCCCAAAAAATACCTATTTTTTAGGTATATTGTTGGAGAGGAGTTTTATTTTGAAGGTATAAGTATTTTCACTTTTGAGGTGACACTGAAGTGACGCTGATGTGACAACAAAATACTTATTTTTTTATGGGAGAAAAGTTGCAGTGCCCCTGTCAGAGAGTACTCACCCTCTTTTTTACTTAGTTGTCTTTTTTCCTGCTATTATGCCCCGAAATGACCAAATTGCCCTTTTTGTACTCTTATTTTAAATGCTCTTCATTATTCTGTTTTTCATAAAACGACCGAGCATATTTTTCTTTCAATTCAGCCCTTATAATCTTATCCTTTTGGTTTTGTCCAAATAAGTTTTCGTCCCGTATTTTCTTAATTATAAATTGGCCCCAAAATTAATTTTCTCATGCAAAATTAATCTTTAGTATTAATATGGAAATAGTCCATTATGACCATATCAGGCCCATCATGCTTCCGTCAATTAAATTCTTGAAACATAAATCAAGTTTTGTACCTTTTTGACCGTATTGCCGTCGGGTCGTATCCACCGGGTTTTACGAACTGCTCCTCTCAACCACTCGATCGCAATCGATGGTTCCAGACGTAGACTCCTTCAACAGCAACCAGCACAGCCTCGTTTCGTTTCCTACCTCGAGGCGTACAATATTTTCTTGATTGATGATCAGAAATAAAGTTTATGGAACACGATGAACAAAAAGCCCAACTTTTATTAAGAAATCAGAAACTTATTCATTACATTAGTACATCTCCTTTCGGGAGGAGACGACTTGTTTAGCTACTCATGGTAGCTATGTTCTTCACACACATACACTCGAAAACTGGAATGGAAAGGCTGCAAAGTAACTATTACAATGTTTATTTTGTAAGAAAACAGAGGGGAATGGTCGATGTCTTCCGCATCCTTCTACCCTGTATTTATAGAGGTTTGAAACCCCTATCCTTGAATTATTGCGTCCAGTTGTAAGCCTTTTATTCGTCTCACAGATTTTCTGGATACCTCTCTTATCCGGATCACATTCATGTGGTCCCTCCTTCACATGGTTCACATGTTGTGGACCCTTGCCTCACATGCAGACTTTAATTATTCTGCTGTGAAAGCCTCCACCTTTTGTCGTTTTGGGTGGATACAATTCTCGTGACTCAACCCATCGCTGCTTGTCGGAGACCCCTTTATTAATTTTTTCTGGGTGGTCCCCTTGGCATCTTTTGCTTTCTCGATGGTTCTTTCTCGTTTCTCTTCCCTTTGTCATTGATGACAGGGAACGCTTGCCCGAATAGTGCCTTTTCCTGTTCTGGGCACCTGGGACAAATCCGGCTTGTCCACCGTCCATTATGCGCCATATTGCAATACTTTCTGGCGGTTTCTGAACTTGGCAGCTCATTCTTCCACAACATCTCTCTCTTTTGTTCAAAGATAGTCTTTGCATATGGAGAGGTTTTGGATGTAATGGTGTTGATCAAAAGTGATCCATTCGCCGTCTTGTGAAAGACTTTGAAGCTCCTTTTGATCTTTCTCATTTCCATGAGATAAACCCATATGCCCCAAGCTCTCCGTGTAGTAATATCATCCTCCGTGAAGGTTGATACTAAGGGGATCTTGTGATCTGGGGCAGACATGTTTTTGTTTGCCTGTCTGGGATCAGGTCTTTGTAGCTTTATAAAAAGAAAAGGTGGGTAAGACCCGTTCTTGTATGGTTCCGGTGCTGCTGATATAAACTTCAGCTCCAGAATATCTCCTCGTTCGAGATGATTGTTGTTCTCCCACGTCTCGAACACAGCATTGTATATCCATCCCGGATGTTTTGAGATTTCCGGGAAACTTGGTGCCACAGTATGAACCGAAGCTAGAGCTCCAAAATCATACCATTGTTTTATTTCTTGTGGACTGGCTCCTGGGTTCGTCCACATTCTCGGATATTTACCAGATCGATCAATCTGGCATTTTGCTGGGTTAACTCCAGCCCCTGTAAGAATTTTCTCCCATGTTCTTTGATAAACCTGAAACGGAGAAACTTTAAGATTGTTAATATTAATCTTAGCAGTACCAGCCATTGGCCTAAGATTGATCTCTCCCTCTTTTACCCCAGAGGTGCTGGGTTGGCTTGAGACATCAGGAGGAGTATCCTCCGTTTGCTCAATTGTTTCTTCAGCTAGATCCGTGTAAGGATCCAACTTAGAACTCGTGCTCACAGTACTTGAATCTGTGGCAACCGGGTTAGAGGCCCGTTCTCAAAACTCGACCTTTTGCTTTACTGAAAAAGCTTACGGTCGGATAGGAATAATCAGGCTGTCCCAAAGGCAATTACTTGCAAGTTTGGTAGCCTTCAGCGCGCTTTGGACTTTTGACAAGTCCTCCTGTTGTACTCGACCCGCGACTTTGGCTTGAATATCCAAGTCGTTCATCCTCTTATCAAGCTCCTCCAAACGTTCCTGGAGATGCCTGTATCCTGTTAGGATGGAGTTGGCTTCCCTGAACTCCATCTCTCGTTAGAAAGTCTGCAAGAACATTTTCGTGAGACTTTATAATGACAACTTCATAATCAAAATATTGACAATCAGCTTGCCATCTAAGTAATCTAGCTTTCTCAGGTTTAGATTCAATCTTTTTTGTTAAGAAAGCTTTGACACTTGTGTTGTCAATTTTAAGAATGAATTTCTTAGGCAGTAGGAATAACGGTCATTTTCTGAAGGCCTTTCGCACTGCAAAGAATTCTTTCTCATTGATGTGCCATCTTGCTGCTTCGTTTTCTGCAAAGAGACCGCTGCAGTATCGGCTTGGCACTTCTCCATTAGGGGTAGCTTTGGTTAATACTGCTGCCCACCAATGATCAGTGGCATATGTGTAGAGTACCAATTCATCATCATCATTCGGTATTGCAAGCTTTGGAAGGTCTTTACAGATCTCTTTAAGCTGTAATACTGATTCTTGGTATTTTTTTCCCCATTTGAAATCTGCATCTTTATTTAACAATGGGCTGAACACCTTCCTGTATTTTGCCAGATTTTTAATGAACATCCCGGCAAAATTGACAACTCCAAGAAAACTTTGAAGTTGCTTCTTGTCTTTGAGGTCTTCCGGAAATCCCTGCACCTTCTCTACTATATGTTTCTGAAGGATGATTCCAGACTCATCGATCTCGATCCCAAGGAACTCAATCTGTCTAGTGGCTATTACTGCTTTCTTTTTTGATAGCACTAATCCTTCCTTATGACAAACTTCCGAAAAGATTTTCAGATGTTTGATGTGTTCTTTCATATTCCTTGAAGCAATGAGTATATCATCGACATATACGAACATGAATTTAAAATAATCCTTAAACAGATTATCCATCTTCCTTTGATATATATGGGGGGCATTTGCTAATCCCATTGGCATCACGTTCCAGATATAATGTCCTTGTGGTGTGAAAAACGCCGTATACTTCTTGCTGGCCTTTTCCATCTTAATCTGATAGAAACCAGATTTACAATCAAATTTAGAGAATACCTTTTCATCCTTGATGCAGTTCACCAAGTGTTCTCTACGTGGGATATAATATCCGTCGAATTCCAAGATATTGTTGATCCCTTTGTAATTGATCACCAATCTTGGCTTTCCTCTCTTCATTTCTCCATGGTTTCTTACCAGAAATCCCAGGCTACTGTATGGAGAGATTCCTTCTGATATCAACTTAAGGTCCAGATGTTCCTTAAGTATTTTCTTCATATCCTAACGATATGCTTGATTCATAAGGATTGGTTTGTACCGAACAAACTCATTTTCTTTTCCGATTTTCACCTTTAAAGTTGCCTTGAGTTCATTTTTGTTCCACCATGCTAGAGGATCTTCATTGAAATTCCTCTTTATCCTCTTCTTGACATCTTCTAAAGATATTTGTTCTTCAATGGTGATATCAAGTTGTGGACTTGCTTCCATAGACACCTGGAGGAATTGGATTGTCTCTTTTGACATTCTCTCATCCCTATCTCCTCCTAATGTTTCGGCTCGATATTGAAGGAGTGCATCTCCGTATCTTCGATGATCCTTCATCTTTGGGTGACTTAGTTTTCCTTCATCACCACGCTTGCTGCGAAAATTAATGGGCATTTTCCGATGAAATGCCTCCCTTAATCTCTGAACAATAATCTTATGATCACATAGGGTTGTGAAAATAAGTTTTCTTGTTTCATTTTCTTGTGTAAAACCGCTTGAATGTCTGTAGGAAATTGTTTCCTAATAGAATATCTGCCCCTGTATCATGGAAATAAATTGGTGGAGTCTTGACTTTGTACCATAGGGTATCTCCGGCTCCACCAATCATGATTTTCGCTTGCTTAATTCCTCGTTTGAGAATAAGAACCCTCTTAGAGAAATCTCTTCCTGCAATAGCTGGTAGATCTTCTCCTAATCCTGTAGGAAAGATTTCTGGCTTGGCTTTGCATATTCCTGCGCCTGAGTCAAGGTAGGCCGCGAAATATTCCGCTCGATATTTTTCACATAACATCCCTATAGAGATGTATATTGAGAATGGGCTAGTAGCCATTAATAGCGGACCTCTTTTTTCATAGAACTTGATATTTTCTATGAGCCACTGTAAAGACCACCCTATCTGGCTGTCGTTCCCAAGGTTTGTGCTCCTCGAGAAATTCCAATCCAAGAATAAGACGCCCATTTTCTCGTCCTGCTATTCCTTGGATTATCAACTCGTTTTCTCCTAGCTGGAGAAGTCCTTCAAATCTCCCCAATAAAGGTTGTTGTAGATAATATAAGACGTCACCAGGAAACATGTTATCCTTTTGAGTGATATCGAATACTATCTCCACTCCTCTCCATCCTTCTGGACATTTTAATTCACCTTTAGTTGTGAATTTTTCTGGCTCCAGATTCTCTTGTGAGATAGGTCTCTTTTCCCAGTTCCGACTCATGATTCTACTATCATGAAAAGAAACTCTTCTTGGTTCGAACCTTTGACTTGTAGCTCTAGTCATAATAGGTAGATCCGCGATCCGCATATCCATCTCATGCATTGGTGGCAATTCCATAATCTCCGGACGGACTGCATGTGCCACTTGCTCAAAGATATCTGGTATTTCGATGAACTCCTTTCCCACGAACAGTTCTGAATGGTGAGTATTGGACAATGCATACGAAATACTATAGGTAATAGAGTATGGTCTATTCCCTTCTTTCATCAACTCCTTGTTCTTGAAATCTTGATGAAGGGTTAGAACTCTATTAAAATCGCGATCTGCCAAGGTATAGGCAATCCTTAGATAAATGTAGGATACCAATTTCCCGGCATATAGATTTCCTGAGATTCCTCCCAGACTTGCATCTCGCAAATTCTTGATTCTTTTGTCGAAGATAGCAATATCAATCGGAGAATCAATTCCTTCTTTGAATGTTGATTTGATCAGAATTCTGATGGCTCCGATATGGATCCATTGCATCTTCTGAGCAATCTCTCTATTCATTCTGCTTAGTTCCTCTTTGATTTCTCTCATTGGAACTAGCTGCATCTCCATCACATTACTTGTCAGTTCCATGGGAATTGCAATTTCCCCTGCGGTGACTTTGTAAATGATATGATGCTTTCTCTTCTTTAGGAAATGTCCCAAAGTCTTGTCCAATCTCCCAACTGAAAATCCATCATAGATTTGGAGTTTTGGGTCTTCTCTCTTAATTTTCATAAGTGTCTTATGGGAAATTGACATTTGTGAGAAGAATCCAGAGAGATCTTCTTGCGTCTCCTGTCGGAAGACGTCCTCTCCTTTAGTCTGATTCTGATTCTGAAGACTCATCCTCGCTATAATCATCTTCTTCGTATATGCTTTCATCTGAAGGAATTCCTTCAAACTGATATACTTGAATTAGATCCTGAAAGTATACGGCCTCTTCCATTTCTGGAGTTGCCTCAAACTTTCTGATTCCTCGTCTTTGATTGTCTGGACAGTCCGTTGATATGTGGCCTTTGGCACCACATGTCCAACAATTGCAATCTTTGAAACTTTCATTAGCTCTTGTATGAGCTCTTCTGAAAGTTTTCCTTGTTGATGATGATCTTCCCATGCTCATTTGATTTGAGCCTGAGGAAGAACTTCTGCTCCGGCTTGGTCCTGACCTCTGCCCCGTTTTGTAACTACGGGCCTTTTGTTTAGACCAAAACTTTCTAGGTCTCCATGAAGTCCCATATTTCTGGTTACCATCTCTTCTAGCATAAGGATGATTTCTCCTTTTTATCTTCTTTTGCCTAAATGGTTGACCTCCCACAATAGTAGGAATATCGTTTTCAACACAGCATAGAGGAACACTTTTGTTTATTCCTCTTAGCCTCTTGTAATTCTTATGGAGCGCCGCCTGATAGCACCACTCAGCAAGCTTGATTTTGAGAAACGACATCCTTCTTACCACGGTATCCAATCTGTCCTCTAGAGGTGGCTGATATTCTTTAATCAGCATTTCTCTCCATGGACTTGGGATCTTGGCAAAGAATAATGGAATGGCGTCTCGTTCCTGTATTTTTGACTTCCATCTATACTCTGTAAAGAGTTTGATGAACTCAACTACGTGACAAATATCACGTAACTCCAGGCTGTGAAGTGCCTGCCTGTATCGTCTGGCCTTATCGTCTTCAGCTCCTTCAAAGTAGCCCACTCCAACGAATCCTACTTTAAGTACTTGAGCCATGTTGTTGACGATCTCTGCTAAGGCTTCGCCAACCCAGACATTTTCTACTATCTCAGGATTAGTAGCTTCCCAAGCAATCTTCACTGATCCTTCCAAACTTATCTTCAGAAGTGAGATAAAGTTCTCTTTATCCAGATCTAGCGTTCCAGCTGCAATCTTCATTGCTCCTGCCCATTCATCTATGAGTAGTTCTCGGTTCTTGAAGTCCAATGTATCCAGATTGAGAACTAATCCGTATGGATGTACTGGCTCCAACTGAGATCTCCCATAAGGCGATTGCATAAAGTTTGGCCTTTGGGTTCTCTTTCTTGTTTCTGCGGGAAAGATATAAGCACCAGTAGCGAAATCTCCCGTTGGTGGTATATTTTCGCCTGTTGGAGGGTCATGGGACCCCTCGCTTTCTGCCATATTTGTTGGATTCTGTGGTGTATTTCGGGGAGTCTGTTGTTGTCCCGTAGATACATTTTCTTGCATTTTTAGATCTACAAGACCCAATCCTGCAAAGGATTGTGCAAGGTCATGTAAATCCTCCAGATTTATTCTATCCATTAGGATAGATTCTCCCGGTTTAGAAAAGCAATCATCTTTTCTATATCCGTCAGCTCTCTCTTTACTTCGGTAGTTTTCCCCTTTTGATGCAATAGGGGTTCTGTGCCGAAAGATGGGGAACCTTCTCTTCTCCTGGCCATACTTGGTTTTGTTTCCAAGATGGTCAATCTCCTTTGAACCTCCTTGAGTGTTTCAAGGATTTCCTTCTGTTGGTCGAGGATGGTCTCTCCATAACTTTGGACCGTCTTCTGGATTTCTCTAAGATCTGTAATCTTAGATTTTTCTCCACTTACTTCTTCCCAATTTGGTCCCCTCATGATTTTTTCCAGAAATGTAAATGAGGTTTCTGAATATCTGATGGGGACTGTTTGGGACGCCTTCTCCAGATTTCCTTAGTTGGAAATCTTCCTTGGATGCTTGTGAAGTGGATGAGATCAGCTGCATTCCCTTCTACATGAATTTCTTGTTTAAGGGTCTTTCGTCTGATTTCCTCTCTCGTTTCATCATCGTTTGGCATCTTGAAAGGCTGTCGTAACTCGTGGTTGAGTTTCTTAGTTCTTTCAAGAGTCCGTTCACATCTTCGGATAAATTCTCCAAAGAAATCCTGTTTCTATCTTTCCAAAATATGGAAATATTCTGGGTTACTTGAGTCCTCACTCAAGTATTCCTGTGGAGTATTTTCTATCGAACTTTCGTTCGGATTCATATTTACTCGTATGTCTCCTCCGTTAGGATAGTACGTAACATAATAAATATAATTCATGATTTCTTTAAATAAACCTAGGGCTCTGATACCATTTTATTCTTCGGATCGGATCTTGCATGATTGTTTAATTTAGCGGGTCAATTTATTAAATTGTGAGAATTAATTAGGACTAAATCTGATATTAAAATTTTATTTCGACTCAACTAAAATTTAAATTATAAAATTTGAATTGAAATGATTTTTTTTTTTAATTATAAAAATACCTAAGGGCAAAATGGATAGTTCACTTGATAAAAGGGCATTCTATCAATTTTAAAGTTAAGTAAGTAAATGGAGGTTTTTCTTTCTGACATGGGCAAAAGAACCTATTTCCCCTTTTTTAATATTATGATTGGGAAAGGCCTTAGTCATGAAGGCTGGCAGAATCAGCTATGACTTTGATAAGAATGGACACGTGCTGAAAATTTGTCAATTTGCTGAGTGACTGGACACGGAGAATTCATCTATTTAAAAGAGGATTTATCAAATATTATCAGCTGCGAGAAACAACTCAGAACTTCATTTTCTTTTCTTATTTTCTTAACCGTCGCCCTACTTCCAGACTTGCCATTCAGACTATTGGGTCATTCGATTATTATAATCTATATATCCGGTTAAAGATGATCCTACGTAGATCATCGATATTCAGTCAATTTGATTAGAATATATCATTTTCCGACTTTAAATTAATGTTAAAATAGACGTTGGACCAACGTTTTAAATCGATCCATCGAATTGAAACTAAGAGGGTGTTTGACTGAGCTTATAAGCTCTTAAAAACATCTTATAAAATGTTTAGGAGCTTATAAGCTCTTGCAAAATGTTTGACAAAAAAAGTTATTTAGGAGCTTATAAGACATAAAAATAAGCTCTAAGAGCTTATAAGATCTAAAAAAAATAAGTTGATATACCCCATCTTATTTTCATCTTATTTTTTAAAATTTTAATTATTGCAGTCAAAATTCACACACTTACACTCACTACACACACTACGCATAATTCACAAACATTTCACAAACTACACACACTACACATTTTTCACACATTACACATACTTCACATACTAATCAAAATGTGTGTTTAATATTAACTTTTAAATTAGACCCCAAATTTACAGCTAAATCTCTATATTCAATGGGAAGCTTATAAGTTTTTTTCATCCAAACACTTTATTAACATATACACTTCTTAAAATTACATCTTATAAGCTCTTGAAACAGCTTATAAGATGTTTAAAATAAGCTTAGTCAAACACACTCTAATTCCAAAATCCGTCGAACCCTCTCAACTCATATATTAAATCAAAACACTCGATCCGTAGAACTTGAGATTTCGGTCACTTTTATTAATAATCAGCCATTAGGCGTTTAATTTAGTTAAGAAGGGACTATCCAACTAGGAACAAAACTTAGATGTAGCCGAAGTTACATCTCCTCTCGATCTTCTTCATGTTTTAGAGTGCCTTTGTGTGTATTTTACAGAGTCTGCGTTTGGATATATATATTGTGTCTTGAAAGTATTTGAGTGAATTAAAATTAAAAGAATATGGTAGGAAGGGAAGTCGGTCACTGCTATTAAAGGTGGGGTGGTGATGTGTGTGTGCGTAATCTGTTATGTGTATCTTGAGAAAATGGACTTGGGTCTTTAAATTATTTAGAGTATGCTGAGGTTTTACATAGTCTAGGAAGTGGCCTAATTAGTTAATGTTAACAAATATTATGGGATTAAGATATTAGTTACCTAAGGTAGCATTTGGTATGGGGAATAAATTAGATTAGAATATGTTGCTTATGGGCTGCCATTTTAGATGTAATGTTAGATTTTGATATGATTAAACTAAAACGGGCATATTATCAAATTAAATTGGATAGTTAGTATAATAGGGCTTATCTGAGTTAAATAAAAATATAGTTAAGCCCATATTAGTATAAATGAAATTTTAGGGGTTAGTTGATTGTCCAAATGATTTTTTAAGAAATTGACTAGAAAATTCCTATTATTTTCAAATTGTTTTTTAAGTTTTAGAAAAATTTCTAAATGTCCAATTCGCTAAAAAATCTCTATTGACCTTATCGATCTTTTGAGAAGATCCTAAAAATCTTACAAGATCCTATCTAAAATCATATTAAATATTTATTAATATTATATAATGTAAGGTACTAAGGTAATATTTTCCACTATTGTAGGTTTCGTAGAGACGGAGTTTGGGGAGCTTGCATTTCACGAACATCCAGCATACTTTGGTGGGGGTAACTTCCACTCTCACTTCTGAGTTTAATTATTCGTATTGTGACTGTCTAAGTTGAAATGTATTATGTGACTTACATGTGTAGTGATATCTGCATAGTATGCTAAAGTTATACAAGCAAGACATGTTCTATATTGACGGGTGTACCCTGCCCTCGTCAAGAATAGATCTGTCAGTTGGGATGATCTAATTATGTTAGATTTATCCTGCCTTAGGCCAGGTGTACATACCGCCCTATCATGACGGGTATGATCTGCGGACATACCCCGCCCTATATTGATGGGTATATTCTGTAATAGGTCTGGTCAAACTTACCATATAGGTAAAAAACCTTCATATGTTGGGTTTGTCTTACCCTATGGTGAATGTGCTTCGTCCTATTGTAAGATTCGCCCGAATACACGATGTCCACGTTGAGTTTACTCCGGGGGATATGACGCCCATTAGATGCTTTTGTTTTGATTCTATGTGATATATCTTGCTATGTGAACTCGCATTCATGCCTTTGAACTTATGCAATCTCGAAGTTCCTCATTGGGTGTATTTCAAACACTCACCCCAAATATAAATATTTCAGGTCAAGGAGTAAGTGTGAAAGGATGATTCTAGGTGTGCAGGCTACTAGGTTAATGTTTTTTACTTGTAAATATAACACTTGAGTCCCTCTTGTAAATCAAATAAGGGATTCACGTGAGCTATTCGTTTGTGTACGAATAGTGGTCTGTCTTTTACTTTATGATTAGCCTGTGAGCGAAATGTCATTTTGTTACGATAAACACCTTTTTTCACTTATAAGAACTATATTTATATAAATTGTGTTGTGATATAGATAGGTTGCCACATACATTGAATTGTTTCTAATTATTATTAGGTTTGAAACTCCGCCGTCTTTAAAAATTTATCAATTCTTTTATGAAATTTTATAACGTCTCGAACTTATTTTATATTTTGAAAAACGAGGCGGTACAATGTTTCTAGTTCCCCTAATCTTTTCTCATCTGATTAGTGATTTTAAATTTATTTGTTGGATCTGATATTTATATAGTGATTATTATCATTATCATTATCAGTAGTCGTCGTCTTATTATTGTTGTTGTTGCACATTTTTACATGACCTGACATGTGCCCATTATGTCTTATAAGATTTAATAAAGTCTTTACACTACTAATTTTTTTGTCTTTTTACTTTTTGTAATTAATAGCATACAGACTAATGCGATTATACAACAACTTCTTAATTCTTATTGATTTAATAAGGCGCCTATAAATAGTAAAATCCCAAAAGAAAATAAAATAGAAACTTTCCACGCCTATCTATTTTTTATTAGTTTTTGTAAATACAAAGATTATAGTGTTAGCTTGTCATTGGTTAAATTTTTTTTATATATTTAAAAGATTAACGTCAAAATACCAAAAAAAAAAAGTAAAAAATTGTTTCTTATAGTTTTTCTAATTTAATAATCTTGCTCATATTAAACAAGATAGTAGATCCAAAAATACAAATGCTTTTGTTGTTGATTACATCAGTAAGATTTGTGCATTTTTTATGGGAATTATTTGTTTTGGCTTTGTGATGCAAATTAAAGTAAAATGTATAGTTTATAAAAAACTTATCAATATATATATATTTTTTTTTATACAATAGTCAATTTATTTTATTCTTTTGTATCTTAATTGTATTCTATTAATAGTTAAAACTATATCTTTGTCTTTACGAATATAATAACACAACGGTTTATAAATGGCAAGATGAAAAATAAAGAACATACGCATTTTTTAATAAAAGGAAAAAAGTTAAGACGTGAACAACTTATGCAATTCCACCATTTTTAAGTTTCCAAATTGGGAGATGGTATTCACAATATCCTATAAAATATTAGCTTGGTGAGCAACATCCGCCTAGAAAAATAAAAACATCTATTGCATATGTACATACAGACTGGGGAAATTTATAGATGTACATTATAGTCTTCTTTATTTTTATTTATATTATATTTGTTGAGCAACTTTTTCTAACATCGTGAAGAAAACCTTTTAGTTTCTGATTTTTTTTCGTATAATATCTCAAATTAATTCTATCGAGTTTGATTAATTACTGTGTTTAAATTTTAGTATTCATTATGTGGTGAACTATTTTTATTGAATTTAGGCTGCAAATACATATAAATTTAATAGCTTATTATTAGGTAACAGATTATTGGATACTTTAACACTCTTTGGAAAAAACAAAATCAATGTATTTTATTTAATTATTTCTATTTTTTTTCTTTTTTTCTTTTTTTTTTTTGGAAGCAACCAAGAATCTTATAACTTACAAGTCGTTAAGTACAAGATTCCTAAGCCAAAAAGGAGCATCACTACCCATCCAAACAGACGGAGTGGGAGATGTAAAAGAGTAATGTGCCAAATTGTGTGCTACCGTAATACAACACCTATTCATATGAAAAACCTGAACAATTTGGCCACCTTGCAACAACTCCAAAATTTCATCAATTAAAATACCTGAATAATCCAGGGAACTCAAATGCTCTGTGACTGCCTGCACAGTGAGCATTGAATCCGAAAACACCACCACCTGAGAATACTCACACTCAATGCAAAATCTTATACCATTTAGTAAAGCTTCTAATTCTGCATCCTTGACCGAGAATGCTCGTCGAATCTTATGTGAGGCTGCTGCAACTAGTTGACCCACATGATTCCGAACAACAAAACCAGCACCATAAAGTCCCTTATTATCATCAAAGGTTGCATCAACATCCAATCTAAGCCGCACAACCTCCAATGGTTCCCATCTAACCATCAACCCCACCCCTCGACCTCGCACAACTGAAGCCCGACTCAATCCTTGAAGGCCCCTATCAAATTGCTGGACACAAATCTCCACAGCCTCCCACGATGGAGCTTTCCATGCAGCCCCATTACCATGCGTATGTGCACACACAGATCGCCACACATACTAGACAACCACAATAAACAAACGGAGTAACTCAACACCAAAGAATTTAGCAATCATCTCACAACAATCAATAAAAGACGCTTCCCTCATGCACTTCAAAGACACCCAGAAGAAACTTCCCTTCCAAAATGATTTAACCATATCACAAAATAATAATCCATGCAAAGTAGTGCCCGGGAAGACATGGAAAAATTTACACAACGGAGATAGGGGAACATGATGGCGAAATAAATTGTAAGATAAAGCAATAAAATCCCAAGAAGCTTGCCAAAGGAAAATCTTTACCTTCGGCGAGAGAGATAAAGCCCACATATACTTCCACCAATTTGAACAAGAAGACCCCGACGTCGAGGAAGGCTCCACTCCCCCAACCGCCAGCCTATATCCACTTTTCACCGAATAACGACATCTCCCTCCCTATGCCAATACCGTATGTCAGATTACCTAGAGGGATATCTAAAATAGCATCTGCTTCATAGGGTAAGAACACATTGCATACCTTATACTCATCTCAAATCCGTCCAGACCCAATGAAAAAGTTATATGGCCAGACGCCCACATTGTGTACCTCTAGAAGATATATGGCCAGACACTAATCCAGGGAACCACGTATTTCGGAAAGGGGCAATGCTAGCACCATCTCCAACACGCCAAATAAGACCCTTCTCAAGAAGGTCCCTACTCCAACATAAGGATCTCCAAATATAATACTGATTGGAGTGCACATCCGCCTCCATAACATCACAATATTTGAAATATCGACCCTTAAACAAACGAACAACAAGAGAATATGGGTAAGCAATAAGTCGCCAAACCTGTTTCGCCAACAACGCCTTATTAAACATCACCAAGTCACGAAACCCCATCCCACTTTTCTCCTTAGGCCGACGTAACTTCTCCCAGCTGGCCAAGTGCAAGTCTTTTGAATCCGATAGTGCCCCACCGGAAATTCGCACAAAGTTGCTCCATCTGATGACAAATGGAAGCAGACACACGAAAACAAGACATCACATATGTTGGGATAGCCTGCAATACAGATTTAATCATAACCTCTTTACCCCCATGGGAGAAAGCCTACTACTCCAATTATCCAAACGCCGAAGCAACCACTCTCGTAAAAACTTGAATTGTAGCTCCTTGTCACGTCGAGAGATGTAGGAAGGCCCAAATAAAGATTGTGACTCTTGACCATCACAATAGACAGAATTCGTTTCACACCATCAATCACCCCAGAAGAGACAGTCGGACTAAAAGTAACAACCGATTTATCATAATTAATAAGTTGGCCAGATGCCCTCTCATACAACCGAAGACAAGACTTAACTTGTTCAGCATAGCTCGGAAAAATAATAAACTGTTGTCAGCGAAGAAAAAATGAGATATTACCGAACAAGAGGATGCAATACTAACTCCACGAAATAATCCACGCCCCTGAGAGGATCTGAGCAAGGTTGAGAGGCCCTGTAAACATAAGGCAAACAAAAGAGGAGATAGCGGGTCCCCTTGGCGGAATCCTCGAGATGGCTGAACATCACCTACCATAGTGCCATTGAGATTAAAAGAATAGGAAACAGATGAAAGACACCTTCGAATGAGGCTAATAGTTCCACCACTGAACTGAGCTTTGCCATCAGAGCACATAAAAAATCCCACTCAACCCGATCATAAGGCTTACTCATATCCAACTTCAAAGCACAGTAACACGATCTAGTCTGCTTATTGCTCCGAATCCAATGCATACACTCGAAACTAATCATAACATTATCCTTGATTAGTCTTCCTGGTATGAAGGCACTTTGTTGTTAATATATCACCTTGTCCAACAAGGGACCTAGACGATTCGATATAGCTCTAGAAACAATTTTCACAACTATATTGCATAAGCTAATCGGAAGGTAATCCTTTAACCTGCAAGGCTCAGCCACCTTTGGAATCAGAGTAACCAAAGTATGGTTCCAATCAGTTAAATCAGCTCCACCATTCAGAATTTGCAGAACGTCTTTGGTGACCGCCTCATCGGTAAAAGCCCATGTCTTTTGGAAAAAATAGAGCAATGAAACCATCATCTCCAGGGGCCTTGGATGGATGCATATCAAATAAAGCCACTCGAGTCTCTTCTGCCGAAAACGATCAATTTATAACCGCTGCCATGTCACTAGTAACACGTGGTTCAATGACGGTAAGAATTTCCTCTATATCATCCGGTGTGGGATAACATGATGTAAAAAGCTTCGAATAAAATTCGACAATTATCTCGGTCATAGACAACACAGAAGTACACCAATCACCATGTTTACTCACTAATCCAGCAATCGTGTTACGTTGTTTCCTCTCGGATGCAGTAGCATGAAAGAACTGAGTATTTCTATCACCTTGTTGTAACCAATTAACTCTTGCCCTCAGATGCCAATATGTTTTCTCTTTCGAAAGCATAGTCTCAAGTGAAGATTATCTCACTAACACGGGCAGAGTCCAGGCACATACAAGCTGCTACAATATCCCGCTTTCGAGAACCAAAACGGGTCGAGGCCCATTGTCATAAAAAAACTCTCACCTCCCCCAATTTGGCATGCAACGAATCAATATGATGTAGAGTACCCCAAAAGACTCCAAAACCTCCATGAAATCAAATTCCAACAACCAATTGTGCTCAAAGTAAAAACAAGGTCTATTACGATTCAAGACACCCCCATGCACAATATTAAGAGAAAGACACACCGGTCGATGATCCGACCCAAAATAATCTAAGTTGGAGGCAGATGTCATTGGAAACAACAATCGCCAATTAGCGAAGCAACAATACGATCTAATCTTTCCAAAATCAAATGCCCCTCTCTTATTCTAAACCAAGTAAAAAATTCACCATAGCACCCTAAATCTTGCACACCAATATCAGCTAGCACATTATTAAACAAATTCATCTTAGAATAAGATAAAATTTGAACATTTACAGAATTCTTCCAAAATTCAACTAAGCCACCACCACGACCCACAGGGTTAACACAGAACATCCCCGCAAAATAAAAAAAGACCGAAAATAAGAACACGAAGCAGAAGACAATTTCAACTCATAAAGAAATAAAATGGTAGGATCTTTACTGGCAATCAATTTCCTGAGATTTCGGAATGCGCAGTTCCCAAGCGTACACGCATTCCACACAATGCAATTCATGATGACAAGCGGTCCTTATCATCGCCAGACACCGTCAACACATTCGGAATTTCAATCGCTACAGGCTCCACCAAGACCACAGGCTCCTTCGCAACAAACTCCACCATTTTATTTAACAAATAAATGTATCTAAAATATTTCACACACTAATTCTGTCGCCGACACTGTTCAAACTAAAGTACAAGCACACTCGCTCTTTTCTTCTTGGGTTAAATGCTCTTTTTCTCTCCCCCTAAGCTCATCTTCATCAATCTTCACTTATTCAAGAATAACTGAGTGAAAATAAGTACAGAAAAAGACGAAGAAACGAGAGAGGACAAACCACCATCATCCTTCCTCATCTCTTACCACTCTCGGCTCCCACATGCACTCCCTCTCTCAACCACAAGAACACAAGATTGTTTTAATGTTCTCAACTCTATTTATGTCATTCTCTTACTTAAAATAAGCAAGCGTTCCAAGATAATTTTTATTTTTGCAATTTTATGGGTCAATTAATTAATTCTAAAACAAATTTAACTACTAATATTGAAATATGAAAGTACTTGTGTTTTAATAAAGAGAAAAGAGAGCGGTGAGATAAGATAGAGATGCAATGGAGTAGGAGATACAAAAAAAAAAATGAATAAGAATCGAGGAAGATTAGCTTACCTCTTTTATATTCAATTAATCATGGAAAAGAACTTTACATAAGAGAAATAAATAGTAGATTAATGATCCACATGTAATGTAAATTGCAAGTAGAATTATTTGGCGACGACTATTCGCAACCTACAAATTTTTTTAACACAATGCAGTTCTCGATGCAGTCCACTTTTGTCTAAAATTTAGTGCAATATTCTTAATACAACCCAATGAATACCAATTATACGCTTTGTTTATTAAATTAAATACCATAAATAAAATAAATTATAAAACATTAAAAAAAACACATAATATTTCCACAAAATTTCTAATGGCACCCGTTTCTCATTCCACTCCGCTTCTTTTAAAAGAATATATCCAAATTTCTTAATGTTCAATTTTACATTAATCACCTAATTCTAATTTATTCAGTTATAATGGGTTCTGATACTTTTCCTAAACTCGTCGTCGCATCTGATGGCTTCAGCCTCGAGACATTTATGAGATAAGAACACCTTGGCTGCGATGTGTCTGTAATACCTGATTTAGAAAGTAATCTTCTCACTTTGATATAAGATCTTCACATTCATATAGTGTGAGAGGAGAGAGGGTGAAATCTCAAAGGTTGTGTTTGGATGGAAGAATTTAGAAAGCAATTAATTTAATTTTCAATTCTTTGTAATGAAAATTCACTCATTTCAAATCCATTTCAAATTCCTTATTTGGATGTTTAAATTCAAATGGGTGGATTTGAATTGTTTAAACTTTTCCTTTTTCAGTTCTTTCTTAACATTTTTAAAAAGATGATGATAATAAAAGTGTGTGTAGTGTATGTGAAGTGTGTGTGTGTGTGTGAAGTGTGTGTAGTGTGTGCGTGTGTGTGTAGTGTGTGTGTGTGTGTAAAGTGTGTGTAGTGTGTGAAGTGTGTGTGGTATGTGTGAAGTGTGTGTGTGCGCGCGCGCGCGCGATATGTGAAATGTATTGCGTTTAGTGTGTGAAATGTGTGTGATAATGTGGCTATACATACATGAGAGTTAGGATGAATTAATAAATGACTAGGTTGCTAGATGGATTTGAAATCCATAAAAAATGAATTAGAAATTTAGGAGGGATTTAAATCCACCCCTCAAATTCCTCCATCCAAATAGACCTTAAGATTCTTTTGCTCAATCTACAAGGTAGACTTGTGAGATCCATAAACATTCTTCATTGGTATTTTTTCGTTTCAGATAGGTTGTTCTTAAGGTTCACCAATCTTATTCATATCAATTTGGTCAATGACTGTCTGAATCCTAAACACGGATGTTACTCTAATTTAATTTATCATAAATAATGGTTCAAGAACGGTTTGCAGTTTATTGATGATTCATTTGGCTGAATTGCAGAATAAATATATATATATATATATATATAGATAAAATGGACGTATAATTTGAATAAGGCAATATACATCTTAAGGTCCTTAAAGTATTAATGTTTGTTTTAAATGGTCCTTAAAGTATCATTTTATTTTAATTGGTCCTTGAAGTTATAAATTTTTAAATCAATTAGTCCCTGAAGTATTTTTTGTTTCAATTGGTCCCTTATATTTTACAATTATTTCAATTGATCCTTAAATTATTACGAAATTCTATCTTAAGGACCCCTAAAAGAAAAAAAGATACATAAAATATGTGAAATCGTCGATTTAATTCAAAATAATATTATAACATATCTTTTATTAAATAAATATTGTGTTATTTAGAGCGCCTAGGCCCCATTTTTTTTTTTTTTTTTAAAATTTAAGTTATATATATATATATATATATATATATATATATATTTGAATCACTTAATTGATTTGGATGACATATTTTGATTTTTTACTTATGGGCTAATGCTTCACGTATTACTTTATTCAGTATCGACTATTGAATTTTGCAGTATTCTTTGTTTTTTGTACATGTAAATATTACACTATCCTTGATTATGTTAGCTAACAGGCAAAATATAGTTTGTTTAGGATAGGTTGCTATTATTTTCAATTTTTTTATATATTATTTACTTATTGAATATTTATAAATAATTAAATTATTCGTCTAAGGTGGTGCCGCCTAGGCCCCGTCTAGGCGCCGCCTAGGCGCTCTAGGCGCTAGGCCCCAGTCGACCGACCGACTAACGACTAGCGATTGTTAGAACATTACTTTTACCATCAAACGAGGTGAATTATACTATAATAGGATTTGAACAAAAGTTCGAGATTATAATTTCTCAATAATTTTATCCAAACTTTGAGAAATACTTTGTGGTACTTTAATTTTAGTGATAATTTAGTTGAGATATTTTGAACTCTATCTATCTTGAATTTAATGTAAAATTGAACATTATTAACGAAAGGACTTTGAAATTTTATGTTTGAAGGTCTTTACAATATTTAAAAAAATTAAAGTTATTTCGTTGATAATGTTCAATTTTACTTTAAATTCAATATAGTTAGAGTTCAAAATATCTGGATCAAATTAGCACGTTTCTAACTAAAATAAAGTAGCACAAAGTATTTTCTCAAAGTTTGGATGAAATTCTTGAAAAAATATAATCTTGAAGTTTTATTCAAATCTATTTTTTAGTATAATTCACCTTCGTTTCAGGGGGAAAGCATCATAATGATAAATTACAAAATATTTATTTAATAAAATATATGCTACAATATCATTTTGAATTAAATCGGTGATTTCACATATTTTATGTATTTTTTTCTTCTAGGGACCTTAAATATATTTTTGTAATAGTTTAAAGACTAATTGAAATAATTACAAAACATAAGGGACTAATTAAAATAAAAAATACTTCAGGGGACCAATTGAATAAAAAAACTAGAACTTTAAGGACCAATTAAAACAAAATGATACTTTAAGGACTATTTAGAACAAACATCAATACTTTAAGGACTTCAAGATGTATATTGCCTTTGAATAATGCATATAGATATATGGAAAAAAAAGGGAAAAGGAAAAGGAGTTACAGAAATGCCGATGAGACCAAGAAGAAAGGAAAAAGTGATGAGTGAGAGTGAACGCATAATACACTGAATCATAGTTTATTTCAATTTGATCATTAATCAATTGTTTTTTTAAAATAAATAAATCTTTATTATAGCGAGGATATTTTTGTCTTTTAATAATATATTTTTACTTACTTAAAAGAAGTGAGATGTATTGAGAAATTTTTTAGGACTGCTAATAATCAGCGCCGAATTATTTTAATTTGTTAACTTGATTAGTAGATAACAGGTGACTCATTGAGGATTGATCCAACAGCTGAAGTAGAATAAGTTGAATCCAAATGTTGAAATTTTCATTGTATCAATACATTGATTGTACTCTAGAAGGACCCAAATAGATAAATTGACCATCCCAAAAAAATTTGTAGTGGGTGAGACAATAGCAGTCGCCATAGTTAGGTTAGACTAAGAATTCATTTTATAGTTTACAAATTTCTGTTGGGACAAAGCACACACATGCACATATCTTAACAACAGTAACTTTACCCCACCAGATGGGGTCGGCTATATGGATCATATCAAATTCCACAAGAACACGCAAAAATGAATTAAAGATTCAGCGTCCTACTAATTCTAAAGAACTTCGCCAAGGAACAAAATAAACTAGTTATAAGGGAACCCCAAATCAACCATGGTTACCAAAACTTGCAACCACAGACCAAACTTGTTACACCTTTATACCCATGTTCGAATGCTTGATGCACCTCCTCAAATTTCCCAAGAGTTTTTTCCACAGTAGCCTAACCAATGAATGTAGATATTCAACATATAAAATTGTTCACTCTTACACGAATAACTATTATATGTCCCAAGCTGAAGGCCCACCCAATCCAATTTCATCTACCTGTGACAACTCAAGAGCAGCAGGATCAACAACGCGGTTCTTCTTCTTTTTCTTTCCCAATAGAGTTACAACCCCACTAAGGGCATCTATAGCTTCATCTCTTCTATGATCTGATCTACTGCCAGCAGTGATCTCTAGGGGTACTTCAGAAGCACCAGTCATAAAAAGATCCATGAAAGAATTTTCTGAACTGTCAATGATGCTCACTTTATCTCCTTTAACACTTTTTCTCGACTTCTTATCAGTTTCTTTACCATGTCCAACAGTATCAGTCTTAAAATCAGGTACACTAGGGGCTCGATTTTGCTTCTGTTTCTTGTGCTTTAAATTATTTTCTTCCTCAGGATTTACATCCAGTTCGCCCCCCTGCAACTTATTTTTCTTCTCTGGGGTGTTGGCAGACTCTATACCCTTTTCATCATGTTTCTCTTTCCTCTTCTTTTTCTTCTCTTTAAGATGATTATCCATACTTTCACTCATAGAATGCGTTTTACTAGGGTTCGTGCCTTTAATGGACTGATCTTCTCTGCCGTCACCTCGAAGAGCCAATTTATTATCAGCCTTCACAGAGAAGGTATCAACCTTTTCATGCATAATTTTGTCAATAGGTCTAGCATTAAAGATCTGCAAATTCGGCAATAGCTTTTTGACCTGGCAAAGCATTGTCCAGATTGTCATTCAAAGGACTGATAGTACTAAATATATTTAACATACATACATAAAACCTTATTGCAGCTAAACAAACTTACTTTCTTCAGTAAATTTTCCTTTTCAGCAATTAGGTTCCCTTGCAGATTCAAATTTCTCAAATTAACTAACGAAGAGAGGACCTGGCATTGCAATTGCGAATAAAGACAATGAAGAGCATATATCATGTAAAACCAAAGTACATATGATTACGGAGAGTAATTTGTTACCTTTAGATTTGACCAGTGGGTGATCAAGTTGTTTCCCATGTCTAGATTTTGAAGTTTCACGAGATGTCCAAACTCAATAGGAATAGTCTGATGGACCACAAAGCGAAATAATAACAGCATAAAGTACCAGTTTACACACACCCAAGAGAATGCTAAAAGCCCAAAGAGATTATAAATAGGCATGCTTGAGTGACAACAATCAGAAGAAATCACAATTTGCTACACATCATACCATTATCTCATTGTGAGCTAGGCGAAGCTCTTTTAGCTCTAGGCAGGACTTCAGAGATGAATCAACTGTTTGCAGTTGGCAGTTAGAAAGAGAAAGCTGTAACGGAAAATAGAAGTAAGATTCCTCATATCCACAAATCAGAGTGATTTACAACACAATAAGTTAATCGAGAGCATACTTTGGTGATTGATTTCAGTTTGGCCAACGATTCACCAATTGATCGTATTGGGTTCCTGGAAAGAACTGCATAGGTACTACTAGTAAGAAAATTGTAGTTAAACTTGGAAAGCCATGAGCCAACATAGACCATAACCATGAGCACAAAATAAAATAAGATATAACTATTTAACTGTTTTCTCGATATTTGTTGAAATACTGGAAAACAAAATAGTTATAATCTCAATACCAAGGTCTTGGTTGATCTGTACAGTTTTCACAAATTCAATTATGAGAACAAAAAACCTGTTGTAGACATAGGAGCAATAAGAAAGAAAGTTCTGACAGGACAGAAACAAATGTAACAGGTTTAACAGCATCAAAGATCTGGTATACTTCACTCCTGTTTTTTTCTTTCCCACGCAGAAAGGAAATGAGAGAAGGAAAAAGAAAAAAAAAAGAGAGGGTGGGGAGATGATATGTCCATTGAGCATTCTTGCTGGCAATGTATAGATACAAGTGATGGGAATATAGGGGGGATATACAAAATAAGAGAAGAGCTGCTACTAATAACTAATTAGTTTATTTTGATCCTACAATCAAGGAATATCAGTTTTATATCATTGAGTTCCTGATTTTCTTTCTGACTCTTATTTTCCACTCATTTCAGTTTTCCTAGAAATCCTTCCCATTATTGAAATTGATACTTTGCAGAAAAGAATAATCAAGGAAGGCATGATCATTCCCCCCCCACCCTCCCTCTTTTACTTCTACTTCCACAGGTTTCTTAGATTGGTGGAAGAAATACAAACACAACAATCACCTTGCAAATTTCTAAAATCAGAGAAGAATGTAGAAACTACAATCAATTTAAATGAGTCAGAGAAGTTTCTCTAAAGAAGATCTTATTATCATTCTATGCCACAGGCACTAGTTTTAAATATGCAGCAACCTACAGGCCTTTGCGATAGCCAGCTTTCTCTCACTTCTCTCTTCCCTAACATCTCACTTAGTCCCACCAAGGCATCCCATCAAGCACAGGCAGTTACCAATTTTGCACAATCCATACCACCCTCTCTTCTTCATCATCCTATGGACCATTGGATCCCCATTTTCCAACTTCTTTTTTCCTGTTTGACTAGTCAAGAAAAATGCCACTTGCAGAACTTAAACTTAAAATCGTAACTTTTGTGCTGAATCATCTATAGAATCGTCATACTAATTATTCAAGAAATGATATTAATATGGAAAAACACCAGATTGAGGCTCAAAATTTCATCTTCCAATATGGAGATTCAGGAATACCTAGAGTGTTCAACTCTTTCATCTGATCAAGCTTGCAAACTGAAGTGATCTCATTGTCTGTCAACGAGGGGAAAATATAATTAGTGTAGGTATGCAAAACTGTCGTATGGCAGCTTTACTTACGAGAGGCACTGCACCTACCATTCAAAATCAACGCGCGCAAGCTTGCAAGATATTTGACCTCATCCACTGATTTAAGCTTGTTTTTTCCAGCATTTAGTACCTATACCAAATCGCACAGAGCTTCATGACATGGAATCAATTCAAACACTAAACCCGAACCTAATTGCCAGTAAAGTCAAGAAAGACACACCACAAGAAAGACAATGAAGTTGCTTTGGGACCACTATATGGATAACTTACAGATGAAACCTGAACTCTGATATTACAAGTTGGCAAGATTATTTATCTATTTTAGGATAATCAGATAAAGTTTCTAAGTATTTGTCAATACCATTTAAAAAAAGGTACACAACAACGATGTGTGATATGAGAAAAATAATTGCACAGACAACCAAAAACACAAGTAATTTTCTCATAGCTTAAGTTCAACTAGACAACCACAAAAATTAAGCAATGTCCAAAGAATGTACAAGAAAATTGGTGCCCTCAGTGTGAAAGCGACTGTTAAATATGCACAAAGTTATTTATCTCTAAACAGCATGCTAAATGCCAAGTCCAGATACAGTTTCAATAACCTATATTGAAAGGTAATAACAATTAAAAGCAGAATCATTGTATAATTTGGCACCTACAGTGAGTTTTGTGAGGCTCTCAATGCCCTTCAAACTCTGAAGCTTGTTCTGCACAACTGACAACCACTTCAAATTCACACACGACTTCAAATCCTGAAATTTTCAAAATAATTCACCGAATTAGTCAATCTCCCACAACGCCACCTCGAAATTGTAATTTCTGGAGCTGTGAATACCTCAAGCGAAGTCAAATTATTGAATCCCAGGTCCAGCCTTTCCAAATTCTTGAACTCACTCAAGCACGAAACCTATCGAAAATCCCCAAAATTAAAGAAAAATAATAAATGTAGATTAAAAAAAAGTATACGAATGTATGCATTACATCAGAAAGGGCTTTGTGAGTGAGAGTAAGAGAGGTTATGGAGTTTGGGTCAGTTGTATTTTTTTCCTGCAAGATTTTCTTGGAGCTTAGCACTGTCATGGTTTGTTAAAGTCCTATTTTAGGGTTTTCCTGATATCTTTAAACCCCCCAAAGTTATACAGTGACATACAGACAGTTATAACTTATAAATAGGTTGAGACTGGTGACCCTCCACTCAAATACATATAGTGTGTGTTTTCTTAAGGCTGGAGAATGCTGAGTCAAATTAAACTGAGAAATTAATGAGTGTGCTTTATCGAGATTTGTGCCGCTAAATTTACTGAAAAAAACCTTAAGTAAACACACTCATATTGTCACTAACTTCATACTGCAACCCCTAGTTCCAGAATTGATTCGATAATTTTACCCTTGCTATTCCAATTAGTATTTCTACTTGTAATATACTACCATTGTTTAGAATTGGAAAATTAAGAGGTAAAATGAATGGATAAATAAATATCATTTAGATTTTCTTACTCCTTAAATTTTTTAATTTTCTCCCCATTTAATTTATACTATTGCTATCTCTTTCAGCTACTTTATAAACTACTTATTTGCCTGTATGTGAAATGGTATTAACCGTGACAAAATAGTATGATACTGAAATAAACTAAGAAGTATCAACCACAGTAAGAATAAAGTAATTACAACATGAATTTTGTACATGAGTGTCATTTAACTACATTACAAATTTCTAAAAACTTTTGCCACCAATCATAACTTTCAATCCATTTGGATTTGTGGCCCAAGAAAATGCAACATACAATTGAATAGTAACTTAATATATTCTTGTCACATGAATAGAAAAAAAAAAAATTAGATAAAAAAATACAAACACACCCACAAATACATATATATATATATATATATACATATATGAGTGTTGTATTGGCACATAGAAAGTTTTGTAATAAATATAAGTGTATAAATGCTTGTTAGTACGAACAATAATTTTTTTTTATAAAAAAAATCAAGTACAAAAGATTATGGGTATGTTTGGTTGGGGTTATTAGTTAACCCCTCACATATGTTTGTTTTACCCATTGCCCCAACCCCTCATATTCAAGGGTTAGGGCACCACCCTAAGGCACCATCAATAATTCTCTCTCCACTTTAATTAATTCAGGAACAAATGTCTCTCTCTCTTCAGTCCTCTTCTCCTCCCTCAGCCCCCCCCCCCTCCCCCACACACCCCCCCACCCACCCACCCCTTATCTTCTTTTCTATTTCTTCTCTCTCCTGTCCTCCCTCTCTCTTTCTCACACACAAACACATTACCACCAAATTCAAGCCCAATCCGCAGCAACACATGCAACCACACCACAACGGCGGACTGCAACGGACAGGAACGACGCCAAAGCACTACTCCTGCGAAGGCGAGCGACTTAGTATGAACCGGAATGTTTGGGACTGTATTTTAGTGAAGGTGGTGTTTGTAGCAGCGGTGGAGGAGGTGGTGTTTGCATCAGATCGGAAGGAGACATCACATCTCTTGCTCTCTTTCCCAACTTTTGTCATTTTTTATCTTCTTCTACAATGACTTTTGGAAGGGGGAGGACGACGGCGGAGGTGGTTGTGCGGCGGTGAAATCAAATCTCGAGGAGGGGAAGGGGGAGGGGGGAGGGGGTGATGAAGAGTTTATGCACCAGGCGAGTGTGTGCATTACAATGCCTCGCATTGCCAACGGAATCTTCCTTTTCAATCTTTTCCTTCTCACAGGTGTTAGGGGCACACTTGTTGTCACTTGCATTCCCTCCATCAGCTTCAGAACTATAAAATCTTAATGCACCCCGTCCAATACCTGACCTCCAATGTAATCTTGTGCAACATCTCTCAGACAATTGGCCCAATAATAATGAAGAATTCAACGGACGTCTCTCATTCAAACTACTGGTCCTTTGTGCAGGGCTTGAACATTGTCCAACAGAATAATTACGGCAGCAATAATTGAAAAGAGATTTTCTCCTTTGAACTGTATAACTTAACTGCTTTTTGTACAGTATTCTCCCTGCATACATCGGAACTTGTTTCCTGAAAAAGTGCCTGTAGAAAATTTTTACTTAGTCAGTATAACTTAGTCACTCAATTGAAATGGAGAGTCTCAAAGGTCCAGTCTTCTTTCTTTTAGAGATATAATTATACTTCAAGTGTGCATCTCTTTCTCCCTATGCCCTCATCAATGATGTAGGAACTGGAACAGTTTGTTTAATATCTTCTAAACCAGTTGGGATTATGTCATCTCTATCTAATAATTTTCACAGCAAAATCCCAGAATATGAGAGTTTACGATAACGAAAGAATACTGCAATCTGATCTGCAGCACACTCGGTTGGTATTTGGTGATAAGATGAATGGAGGCATAAAAAGAAACATTATATTATATTATATATGTACACACACGCTTGTGTGTGTATCTGGTCACAAGTGGAGGTTCGGTCGAGCATTCAACATGCATAACTTACCATAGTTTGTCCATCTAAACATGAACACAGAGTCTAAAGCAGCCAATTCCATCTAAAATTCATGTAAGCACAATAAACATGATCAGCTAAGCTGGACGCTACGCAATAGCTAGCATCAAAACGAATAATCAATAACATTTGAGCAGGAATACACCTTAAGTGACAAAACAAAATTATAGGTGGCGTAGAAATCAAACATAAATTGTCCAAACGTGCTACTCATTCTTTTTCCAAATTCTTGATACAATTGCAACTGAGTATTCAAACATGAATTGACGGGGCAAGGAGCTATTAATCAGGAGAAATTTTTTATTTACTTTCTTAAGAACAAAAAATAATTCTTTTTTTAGATAAGGGAAATACAAACCTTATTGAATTTATAATCTACTTCTGGAAACAACAACAACCGAGAAGAAAATGCAATTATGAATGCAATGAAAAGAGAAGGGCGAGCGCCCGTTAATGGAGGAGGTGATGGGGGAGGCGAGTCTGCGTGCGGTTTTCTGTAATTATGTTTTTTCCGAAGGAAACGGGCGATAAGATCTGGTTAGTTCTTTGGCAATATAAGGGTTTGGGCAATTAATTTTAGGCGTGGGGCTTGTAAAGAGGGCCGCACGAGTACATAGAGCGTACATTTTCAAGTATAACATCTGGTCCAGTACTTTGTGTAAATTTTCAAGTGTAGCATCTCAAATTTCGCTCGACTATTCATATCATTTTTCATGACTATTCTTTTCTTAAATTTTTTGGACAAATATACCCGATTCACAAATAATTCTAAGGTGGTTTTTATTTTTATATTAGCACCGCCATAAATTCTCTCTACACCAAGTTGTTTTGGACAAAAATAAACGTTAGTGAATATATTAAAATACCCTTTTAGATCATCTTTTTCAAAGTTTAATTTTTGTAGAAAAGTAAATCTTTTTGCCACGATTTCAATTATGTAAAAAAAATAGTATCTTGGAACCCTAATTCACCAATCATTTTTATCAAATACACTTACAAATTGATAACGGATTATGGGTACCAAAAGAATGCACGTGGAAGTCTTAGTTAATTGTCTTCCGCTTGAATTCGAGATTTGTTGTTAAAAAGTTCGTAGTTAAGTACTACTCTTCATACGTGCATCACATACTAGTTCGGTGGAAACAGCCGAACCACTGTAAAATTTTTGATTAATAACAATCATTCTACATAAACATATTTGACACATAAAGGTCAGAATTTTGATAATATTCCGGTCATTATATGCCGAACTATGTCAGTTTGTTCGAACTTTACTAACCAAACAGTAAGTTTAACAAGAAGGCCACTATAACTGATTTTGTCATGCATCATGTTATTTGTAGGAGACGACGAAGGGTGGTATGTTTAGCCCCATAACAATCAGTTAGTCATGGATTATCGAGATGTGTTCAATAGAACATCTATATTTGATTCACGTGAGAAAATGATAACTTGGGTAGGTGATGGAGTTATCCCACTTGACATAGTTGTGGTCATTAGCAGATCATAACATGGAAGTTAACCAATACAACCTCTTTTATGCATTGCATTAGTGGGCAACAACCCACATTTATGCCTCGTGTTTATATTTTCAATTTGTAACTATTCAGTCAATTATATCCATATTTTAACTATGCTACTAATTTGTGCAGGTGGACCTTACTTCATAATGTCATCTGCTACCTAATGTTGCTAACTAACATTTACATTGGAGTGATAGCGTTGTAGGGTAAGAATCTTTAATAAGTCATGATACGAACTGTGACTCGTTTTAATTTGCACTAAACTCGACTGCAAGTATACGACGTTGCTATGGTAAATGGTGAGCAAGGTTGATCACACAAGGATTGGATGGCCAAGGTAAGAGAAATAATGTAATCATGATAATTTGGATTCTGTCTTGACGAATTGATGATTGTTTTGTGTTTTGAAAACTAAATTGGACAAATTAACAACTAATTAGTTAAATCAAAGCAAAAAGCAAGCAAACAAAGGTAATCAATAGAAGAGGTATATTATAGGAGTCGATTTCGACTATGTTTAACTAATAATTATTGACCCGGTCAATTGAGTCTTTAAACCGAATGCTATATATTATAAGACGATCACATAAGTCGGTTAAAAACCACTCTCGGTGCGAATAATGTGTTGATTACTTATTATTAACCGTCGTATGCAATCGACTACTTGTACGTAACTCTCAAAGGAACCTAAGATCGAAGTCCTCACAATTAACTCAAACATCTTGATTCCATCGAGTAATTATGTTATATGTCATAGCCTATTGAAAAATATCTTTTCTCGGATCTCGATTTATCAAGCAATCAATGTTAAACAATTGACCAAATCATCAAACAATCCATAAAAACGATCATATTCATATAGATAATACCATAACACATGATCCGATTAATCGGTTTACAATCACTAATTATCCATAATCCACTCTCTAATCCTAAAATAAAATGAAAACTAGTAAATCATCGTTATCATAGTTGCTAAACTAGTATAGGGACATAAACATGTTTACCAATTAATAATAAAATGAAAGAAATGATAAAACCCGAAGTAAATTGATCTTGATCTTCTTTTGAGAGCTCATCCTCTTTGCCTTGCACTTCAATGTAGAAAAACTTTCCAAATGAATCGTATTGTTGTAGAATGAAAAAGTACTTTCAAATGCATGTGGAGGCCTTCTTTTAGTTGGGTATGAGATAGGGTGATAATAGGCTCAAAATAGCCCAAAAATAGGTGAAAATGTGTGTTAAATTGTCATTCCGTGCAGGGTTGCATGCCCTGATCGTGCATGGCCATAAAAACCCATTTTTCTTATAAGACGCGCATGATCCGTGCAGGGTTGCACGGCCCACCCCAACCGTGTGTAAGACTGCCCTTGTATTCCCCTCTAAAGCTATATTTCGACGTGCTCCGGTTAAATTTTGACTTTGGCTATTTCTAACAAAGTTGTAGCCCGGTCAGTTGGCTTTCCAGTGCCACCAATTTTACTTCTATTGGTTATGTGTAGCTCAAAATATGATCCAGATACTGAAGATTTGTCATGATGGATCAAATCATCAAAGTGTAGTTTTCATTGTTTTCAAATGGATTTTTACCTTAAAAACATGTAATTCACTATAAAACGAGCAAACACATCACACTTTCACAAGATAATGAATTCAAACCAAATATGCCTATTATACTGCAATTAATATACTTTTATCATCCAAATGAACCCAAAAAACATGCATAAGCAATGTTTATAAAATCACACAAAAGTTTATTTGTGCAAAAAAAATCACATCTTGTTATGAAGGTTGGTATCCAAGTACGTCTTGCTCCATGTTCATACAAGATGTTCGAACATAAACAATGCAATAATACCAGATACCAGAGTGCGTAGCGTGGGATGTGCTAGACCAAATATAAGAACATGAAAAATAAAACAGTACAAATGTATTGAAATAAACTGAATAATCGGCGGAAACAAACTTGTTTAAAATATACATAAGAGAATCCCTTCTCTCCCTTACAACTTTATTATCACAACAATTGTTGCACGCTTCCAATGATACGAGTTTGGACTCAATCCCTTGAATTACCTAGACTACGACTCCCTCATATTCTAACCAAACTATATTAGAGGTGGCAATTCGGGCGGCCCGGCGGGCTCGGGCCGGGCCCAGTCGGGCCAAGGAAAAGTTCGGGCCGGGTCGGGCCGGGCCCGATTTATTTCGGGCCTAGAAATGCTAGGCCCGGCCCGGTGGACCTCGGGCCATCGGGCCATCGGGCCAAAAAAGCCCACCAATGAGTTTTTTTTTTTTTTTTTTTATTACTTTAACCATGAAGTAGAATTATATATTGAGGCGAACTTCAGTTTAATTCTCTTAAGAAAAAACTTGATCGGAAGATAATATATTATTATTCGTTGCAATATGGAATGATATCTATTAATCTATAGGCATGTCCTAAACCCTAGATATAACAATAATAATAATAATAATAATAATAAAGAAGGAATGGATGATGATATATAGTTATATATATGTCACAAGTTATTTAATTTTTGTGTACGTACTATACTACATGTTAATCAATTTTTCATTTATCGACACATAATAATTAATGAGCATGCTTGGATCCAATTTATTTTCCATCTTCTGCTAATAAAACTGAAGAAAATAGAGTATTAAATTAGTGAAATGTTTTAATTTCTCGGTAAATAGATACATTTATGCTCTGCTAGAAAGAGAAAAAAGAAAAACATGTTTCAAATAGTACACAAGATATTACTTAATTCCTAAATTTTTCTTATTCGATTAGTAACGGGAAAAAAATTCAATTTCATCGGGCCGGCCCACGGGCTTTCGGGCCGGGCTGGGCTTGGCCCGCCAAAAGAAAGCCCGTTCGGGCCGGGCCAAAAAAGCCCGAATTTTTTCGGGCCTCTAATATTCCGACCCGGCCCGCTCTATATTTCGGGCTAAACGGGCCGGCCCATCGGGCCGGGCCAGTTTTGCCATCTCTAAACTATATCACACCCTTCTAATAACTTTATCCAAACACTCTATCCCTCAAATTAGTTTTACACTTGGAGTCCTTCACTATTCTCACCAAGTTTCCGACTCGTGAATGTTTGTACCTCCCAGTAGAGCGACAATTACAACAAAGTATAAGTGAATATAATAAACAAAAACGTGTTACGACGCTAATGCTCAAAGTGCGTCGATCATAATAAAATGCTCAAGTATATATAGACTTTAAGTGGGCTGAGTATGTTTGAATATAGACTGAATCTAATACAAATCTGGATCAAATACTTCTTCCTTTTTCGTCCTTCAGGCCTCAACAATTCACTAATGGATATGGAAAGTAATTTCATATGTAGCTTGCAGTAGATCATTGTGATTCTTGATTCCCTCACCAACACGTTCTGTTGGGAATTTAAACATCTATACATGGAAAGTATATGTCTGTAAGATCTTTGAATATATTCTTGAAGATCTTGATCTGATTGTGAATCTTCTTTACTCAATAAGCATAAATCAGATTCATCCTTCATTAGTTTTCCTATTTCCACATATCAATTTTGTATGAATTTTATTCGAATATAAATACCCAATGTTGTGTCACATAGATGCCATTTCTCATCATTCTTAAACATATTTCCCCTAATTTCGAAAACAAAATAACCTGCAAGCAAAATGGCATCAAACAGTGTGAATTCTGAACTGCAACAAAAAAAAAAAAAAAATAATGCTTAAACGTCTTCAAGTCAAACGACGTGTACGATTTCTATGTAAGTCTATATTATTGCCATTTTCTTCATTTGTTTTAAGTTTTATTTTATTTTTTTACTTTTTATTTTTATCAATTTTTTTTACAGGCGATTCCTACTCATTTCAGGAACCAGATTCCCTTCTAATTTTCCAGAAGAAGTTTGGATACACAATAGTAAGTTTATCACCTAGCGTATCAAAGTTAAAAAAAGTAGTTACGCGCTACTTTTTCACTAATGGCTGGTCAAATTTTGTATAGTAACTGGATTATGAAAAGTGAGCTCATAGTTTTCTTTTATGTGGCTAATCGGTTATATGAGGTACATGTTTTTAGTGTGAAATGTATCTGAAGACAAGGATACCTCGTGTTGACGTTCCTATGTTTGTATTAGGTATTAATTTTGTACTGTTTAAACATTTCAAGTCAAACAACGCATACAATTTCTACGTATGTCTTTTTATACTAAATAAAAAAATCACATGTATATTGTCGTGCTATTTTATTTATTTATTTTTAACTCATAATAGATATATATATTTTAATTTTAATACCTCTTCATTACACTTTTCTTTTATTAACAAACACATAATTTGTTATTACTTATTATTTAGCTCCTCTTATATATTCATGTTATATCTACAAACCGTGCATCGTGCAGGGATATTACTAGTTATGCTGAAATCAGAACCATAGTCTTTTGAGAAAATAAAATATCATTAATGTAATCAGTCAGCACTGACTGACAAGAAGAAATGTCGAAACCAATGTTGTTATAACCGGACCGATGATCAAATCAGTCTTGCTAACGCTCAGCGGTTCAACTGGTTAGATCGGTCCAACCGACGGTCCAACCGTTTTAATAATTTTATAATAGTTTTTCTTATATTATCTAATGTAATTTTTGTTAATTTGTACAATCACTAAGAAATTACAAGATAGGTAATCAATAGAATAAAATAACTGTAAAAGAAGATTTGTAGTAAAACACAAAATCTTTCATTATTTCACAAAATAATATTTTCAAAGAAATGTTAGTAGAAATAAGGAGTTAAAATAAATAAAGTTACACCCCTTCTCTCCTCTTTGGAAATAGGGAGTCGGTCAAACTCAACACTCTCTCTCATCATAATTTTTTACTCCACTCAACAACCCTCTCTATTCTCCAATTTTCAGTACCATTTTTAACTCTCTCTCTCTCTCTCACCGTTCAAAAAAAGAAAAAGAGAAAGGAAGAAATCTCTCTGTATGCTCTCTCCTTCTGTCTCCCAAACAAATAATTCAGAGAGAAAGATCTATACGCCCCTCTATTTCTTTGCTCTCTTACACACACTCAACATTTTGAAATGACAGGTCTGGTGATTTTCACTTTTGTTAGTTTTGAAAACGATCCAAGTTTTCAGATTAGTCGGCGAAAGATCAGAGCGTAGCGGCTACCATGTCCATCCTTAACTTAGAACCAGTATACAGGATCGTGGTTTTATCCGGTTGAGTCTGGTTATATCTGAGTTTCCAGGGTTTTTCTGATCTGACTCGTTTTCCGATTATATAGCACCACTCGGTTCCCGGTTGAACCGGCCGGCCCGGTCCGATTATGACAACAGTGGCTGGAACAACATAAATAGATGTAAAACAATGGAAGCACAAAACTACTAGATCTAAACCTATACAGATCTAAATCTAGTAAATCAAACAAATCACTATTGTGTTGGACAAATCGCGTATCAAAATACTTGATCTCGATCTTGGATTTGTCACTGATCTTCAGGTGAAAACCACAATAAATGAACAAATCAAAGTTGAAAAGCTCGGAGACAACTAAATCTTTAAAACGGACACAACGAACACCATGAATAATGGATCTCCCATTATTTCGGGGAGTAATACTCCCACTTATTGATGGGAGACAAAAACTCTCATAAAGAGAGATTAAGAGAAGAACAAAACGAAATGTGAAGATGAAACATTCCCCATCCTCCCATGAGGAAGATGATGGAGGAAGACGACAACTAAATTCAGGGTTGAAAGAAGAAGTTTTGAAAGAGAATAGAGGGCGGCGGTAGAACCATAGTCTTTTAAATATCCGATTTCTCGCAACTAGTTTATTATTCTCAAGTTTTAATTTCTTTTATATTGTTCTATATAATATTTATTTATTTATCTTTTGTTCAAAAAAAGTTAGAGTTAGCCCTATTTCGGTATTTAATAGCATCAGTCATCATGAGAACAATACTCTACTAGATCTTTATTCCTTGTTGAGACATCATGCACTTGCCACTCTCATATTTCACACAGTGTTAACGTTAATGGTAACAAAATAATCAACATAAGTAAAAACTTATAAATTTAAAAAATGAAAATAAGTCTAAGAAAAAGAAGAAAAAATGATATCACAGCCTAAACCCAAGATGACATTATTTCAAAAAAAAAAAAAGATGACATCTCCTAATATAGGGATGCAAGTGAACTTTTTTGCTTCAAATGTACTCAATATAAATATATAATACTCCCTCCGTCCCGGCTTAAGTTTCCTACTTTGACCGGGCACGGAGGTTGAGAAAACACAGATTTTATGGAATCTTTGACTTTATTAAAGGTGGAGATTGAGGGTGAAGATTGTGAGATTAATTTGCCATTTATGGGCTGGAAAGTTAAGTTGGGACAAACCGAAAAGGAAAGTAGGAAAGTTAGAGCGGGACGGAGGTAGTACTACATTTTGGCGAGAACGTTGTTTCCTCCAAATTTTTTTAAGGGAACATATAGCCCTCTCTCACTTTATGGGGTTTCTTGAAATATTTTTTTATTCTTTAAAATTTTGTTATGTCAAATTTTGTTACTCTTTAACTTTTTTACATCAAATTTTAACACTCAAGTATATATTACATAAATTTAAGATTCAAAATATAAATACGGGAATACCTTCATATAAACTTAAGTACAATAATAAAATATTCAGATAAATCGTGTCCTAGTCCTCTAAAATCATTGGAACAATGTTAAAGTTTATGTTTTTATTAAAATTGCAGTATGAAATGTTATGTTCTATAACTTTGATGCGAAATTAGTTATTCTATTATTTATTTATTTATCATTTTAATATTTTAGTTGAACATTATTATTGTTAGGATTTATAGTTTTGAGATTTTTGTCTATAGTACTTATATTTATTATGGTTATTTATATTTATATTTGTGGGGTTTAATTATTTTTATTAAATACAAATAACAAGCAGATCCAGTTGAGGAAAGGAAGATCACGTTAATAATTTATATTTATGTGTTATTGGATGTGGAATGAGTCAAATATGTGTTGGAATCTTTGACCCAAATCACAAATCCAAGGAGATATGAGATCAAGAAGATAAGCAAAGAAAAGATCTTGAAGATTACGTTCAAGCCTAATCACACAATAAAAAGAGATTGGGCTCTCTTGATCAACCAGTCAATTTGTATATAAATATGAGGAGGAGTATTCATTGAAAGTATAGAGTATTTTGAGAGAAAAACAACATAAAATATTGTATATACTCGAGAATGTTATTTTGTGAGAATCCCGTCCAGCAGTGTTATAACATAGTTTAGATGTCGAGTATTCAGACCGAAATTGTAGTGAGGAATTGAGTTGTGTACTCGAATTAGTCAATAAGTTCGATATTGCTGGAGGTTAGGGTTGATCGTTCAGTTGGATGGGTATGTTAGCGCCAGTGTTATAAAATACAGTCACATCACAAGGTTATTCAGGAGAAGAAGCTTTGAGGCGAGTTCGGGAGAGTTCGTTCAGCCTTCGGTGGTTTGTCGTGTCAGTGCCGACCAAGTCGACGAGAATCACCAGGAGTCGTCGGACGTTATTGGTAATAGAATAGGTTAGGTGTTAGAGAGTGGGATCTCTATGTAAAACATAGTTTATTCGGTAAATTTATGAATAACATAAAGGCTGAGGGGTCTGAGGAATTCGGCCCCGTGTTTATTTCATGTGTCTTTGTTTCATTTATTATTTTAGTTTTTTTTTTTGTTATAACACATAGTTAGGGCAGACTAAAATTTCAATTATGTTTGATTGATAACTTGCAATAGTAAAATGCATAGAGTAAATAGTTTTAACATTAAAATAAATTGCAACGTAAAATAGAAACTCTAAAGTTTGGAGTTTATTTGTCTGGAAAAATTGTAAATTAAGTTATCTATTGAAGATAAATGTGGTAAAATTGACTCGGCCCGCGAGACATTAGACGAAGTAATTGGAATATTGGGTTGAAATACTATCACCCATCATGTCTTACTCTATAGGCCAATGGAAGATGCGGATGTAGAGGACATGGGGTTACAATTACATTGAACTTGTCGTGAAAATAATTCCAATTCAATAAGAATAGAATGGTTTTCCAAAACACAAGCGTACGGTTTGTGCTAGAGGTAGCGTAAAGAGTTATCATCTCCACATGGATTATTCTTAGTGTACACTAGCGAAGCCATTAATTTGTTAGGAGTTAAACTCACATATGATCATGAAATTGAAGAAAACTAGAACGAAAAAATAACACACGATATTTGGTTACCTAGTTCGTTACGATATGTAACTACGTCTGGGGGCAATACCAAGCCAGGGATTTCACTCTTGTATGATGATTTTCAGATACAAAGATATAATGAAGGAATTCAACTATATATAATAGCTCAATGGACCTAAAACTTGACCTTTACTTGAGGCCAAAGTTAAAACCTCACGTCAACCGTCGTGGCCGCGACCTACCCTGTCGCGGCCGCGTTCCGTTAAGCTCTTCATCTGCTTAACGATGCAACTTTTATCTCGGCCACAATACCTTCACAACGTCAATCTCTCAAACGCGGACACTTTTGAAGCGACCGCGTCCTACCCGGCACGGCCGCATCGCCTTCGACGTGATTCAGGCTCCATTTTCAACATAATTCAATGTAATTTTAGCAATTCAATAAGTGATTTGATTATAAGCTACTAAGATCAAATAAGCAATAGGTGTAAATCAACCAATGAAGAGAGTTCCCCGAAGTTTCGATTTCGCCCAAGCCAAGTAAGGTTCATATATTAAAGATGATTAAAAGATATTGTTGTGAGTTTATTTTGATTGAATTCCCAATCAAAAGGTGTCCCAATTGGCTGTAATTCTATGAAAGGAATTGAGGTGTTCCTAACACCTAGCAATAGATGAATATATGAGATCCTATGAAGACTACCTACACGAATTAATAATTATGAACTGATCTGGGGTCCGGGGGTCTACGTTGCATATGGCTAGAAGGTCATATACCAACTTCTCCCACATTAAAGACCAATGTGGGGGTGTAATTACTACACACTAGCACAAAAC
The DNA here is from genome assembly GCA_958295605.1 of Ajuga chamaepitys. Lineage (NCBI taxonomy): Eukaryota > Viridiplantae > Streptophyta > Magnoliopsida > Lamiales > Lamiaceae > Ajuga > Ajuga chamaepitys. Next base: position 20,059,534 of record OY282505.1, read on the forward strand.
AATGTTGCCCATCCCAACAAGCATTCCCTAGACTGTACTTCCCTTCCCAATGTAGCTTCTCCCATGGGTCTCCACCACATCACTTAGATCTCAATTAGTATAATTATCCAATACTAACCCCTACCAACGCGTTTTAAGATGTAGTTCTTAGTATCTATTCGTATTTCAGGATCCAAATTAAACAAGCCTCAAACAACAAGCAACTCCGAGCCTAAGGATCAAAATGTCCTCTCCCAAATGCGCAACTAAGGGTATGATTGTGCTGGGATGTAGCAGGATATAGCACATCCGAACGTATACGTCCAAGGATTTATACAACCTGTGAATAGTATAAAGTGATGTTTGTTTAGAGATGGAGTATGATTGGATGGGTACTGTAGCGGTCAAATCAATATGATAGAGTGATGTGTTTATATTAATATATTATAAAAGGTGATTGGTCGATTGAATAATTATTAAAAATATATTATGGAAACTTGTGGAGTGATAATTAGTGTGAGATAGATGTTTAATTTATGGTGTGTGTGTGTGTGTGTGTGACTGCAGGGTGAATGGGGTTTATTTGTTAAGTTTGCTATTTTATATAGTGTAAAAAATCATTAGTAATATGAAAATTATTACTCCTAAATTTTTTCTTTTGGAATATATATGATTCAAAACTAGATATTCTAATTCTTTAAAATTTACACACAATTAACAAATGCAAGAGATACTATATATCTCTCCCTAAACAATTATTCTCCCCAATCCCTGCCCCCATTTCACTGTATTCATCATCTTCAAGATCCATCTACCCCAAAACCTGCCCCCATTCTATCTTTAAGGTGCTGCATAAAAATTTAGAACTAGAAGAAATAATTTCTACTTTGTGGAAGAATCAGATTAGCAACAATATTTTTTAGCAGCAGTGTGTTATTTCTCACTAACCCCAAATTCCACGCAATTTCCAACCCTCCACCATGAACCGTCGACATCCGCCGCCTCTACCACCCAGTTGCGGCCACTACACCACCTCCCAACCTCACCTTTGTCTTCCTCTTAACCCCAGTTCTTTCTGGTGGTGTTTTTCTTGCGAATAGATTAAGATGAGAGAGGAGAGAAAATGGAGCACGAATTGCTCATGGAAGAGGAGATTTGTTGAAATTTCTCCTCTCTCCTGAGAGAGATAGTGCAGGAGAATTGATAAAAGAGAAAGGAGAGAGAGTGGGAGACGACCTGTGTGATGTGAGAGAGAGAGAGAGAGAGAGAGAGAGAGAGAGAGAGAGTGGTGGTGTCAGGTGGAAGTAGGGGGGGATGGGAGGGGATGGGCCAGCCAAAGTTTACATCTCTGTCCAAATATTAATTCTGGCTGGGCCATCCTCCATCCGGATGGACCCAGCCCAGAACAAGCATACCCTAAGGATTTTGTTTGTTAGGCCATTAAAAGACAAGCTACGGTCAAGCATATGAATTAACACATAAATCCCTATATATTATTACATATTAATTGAACTCTATACTAGGTTATCACAACCCACAAAAAATCAAATATTAATAAACGATACACCAACCCCAAATTTTGGGCTAATCGCTAACTTCGGGAAATAAAGAAACCACTCAACAAATCATCAAAGTATAATCAAGAATCAACATCAACAATAAAAGAAATCGAAAATACGAAGAATAGAGATAAGAAATGCTCAATGATGGAAGAATTCTTCAAAAACTTCAATAATCTTGAAGGTTGTCACAAGCCCTTGAGTACTTTCTAAGTTCTTCACCAAAAGACGGTTTTCTCCTTTGAAGAAGGTAGAAGACCCTAACTAAAAATCTAAAAATCTAAGGAACTAGTAGATAGTGAAAATTGAAATGAAGTTGTTTTCAAAAGAAAGAGGAGTGGGTATTTATAAAAACCAAGCACTACAATAATTTAAAGACCTAAACACAGTTGAAAGTGCCCTTGTAGTAAGGGTAGAAATGTAAAAGACCAAAGGAGAATGCTTGAATTTCATTTAAGTTCAGTTAAACATCTCGCTTGCGCTTGGCTCAGGCTTCTCAACGACTCTGGGAATTTCCGACAATAATTAGCTTTTGACTTGAACTAAAAATTGTAGGTCTTTGTCTTAACTATTGGTAGAAACTTGAATCGCCTCGATCCGACCTCGGACGAAAAAAGATATGGCCAAAATACAGAATTGCAATGTCCTGATCGAAAAACAGGGGGTGCTTGGATTCGGTTACCACAACCAATACCTGTGTGGTACCCAAATGGGTACTCGATGTCAGTGGGTGACTCAAAGACCTTCGAATCGAGCCTGAATCGGGCCCAAGCAGGGCACGTTTGGTCCTCGGTATGCGGGCCATAATGGTGAAATTTGTGCAATCGAATCCTTAATATTTCAGATTTCTCCAACCTTAAAAATACAACTTAAAAACACTAAAAAGTGCATCAAATCACATCGAAAAGAAAATTTGACCCGAAAACACACTTTTACACGATATTGCACTTAAACATATCAAACAATCATAATTCTCAATAAAATATGGAGTCCATCTTTTGTGCAACCGTTGCACATAAGCAAGCTTCACATATCAACCATCTGATAAAATTTTATTTAATCCTGACCCTCCATTTTATTTGCCAAATTTAATAATAGCTAAAGGGTGGAAACGTAAAATCCTAAGCTCCTATTACCAATGCATATTAATAGTACCAAAGCTCATCAGTTATGACAAACCACTTCAACACTCCATCCCCTTCTCTTTATTTCGATATATTTTGTCTTCATAGCCAACCTCCTTCCACCTCTTTTCCTCCATAGCTTCAGACGACCCAATTTTTCCCTTATTCTCCTGAATTTATTCTCCCACAAACAGATACGGAGGATGTCCAACGATAGCCGCGCCTCTAACAACAGCGCTAACAGCGCACACACAGCTGCTCCCAACCGCCGACAGCCGAAAATGCCCTTTTTCAGAGGTCCGAGGTTCGACTATGACGTGGAAGAGCGAAGGTGCTAGTGTAACCCATTGCTTGGAGCCCCGATGTGGTTTTCATGGTCTGACATAAACACGAGACGACGATTCTTCAATTATCCCAACAAGACGGTACAATTACTTCAAACCGTCTATGTAATTTAAATTTGGGTTACTCCTTGCCCTGCTAACCGAATGAATTGAAAAAGAAAATGACTTTTTGGGATTTGAAATCAAAGTTCATTCTTGCTTAGCGATGTAGGGTTTTTATGTTAATTCCAATAATTGAATGGTTTAGGTTGATAATTTTACTTGATCTTGGTCCGTACTTGTTTAGGGATTTTTTAGGGTAGTAATTGTAGTATACATGATGAAATGTTCCTTTGGATTTGCCTTCCGTATTATAAGTTTCATGTTAAGTTGAGTTTGGGCATTGTTTAAAATCAAAAGGAGCAACCGAGTAATCCAAGGCGAAGGGATACCGTAGGCTGAGGGGTACGACTCTACCCCCAAACCCTTTGAATATTAATTTAGTAGGTGGTAATCTATGTTAGAGAAAGTGATGGTGTAATGGCTACGTTTACTTGGCAAACTGAAATAGGCTAGGTTCAAGTCTCAGTCGGGGCACTTGTCCTTTTTTTTTGTCCTTTTGTGTTTGCTATTGGTCTTTTCCTTAATTTTCTTTATTTGAAAAAATTTCAATTGTTCAATGTTCGAATTACGGAGTGGCATTTTCCTTATTTTTCTGTATTTGCCAAATTTACAACTATTCAAATTCTACTTAATGGAATGGCTCTATAGTAAAGTTACCATTTAAATCTCCACTCCAATCTATATATTAATTTATAAATAATTGAACTAATTTTCTTAATCCATGTTTGAGACCAAGCTAATTTATTTATAGTTCTTCATCTATGAAATGTGTCAAGAGAGGGACAACTAGAGGGCTTGGTTGAAGATGAGAGTCAAGGAGGAAGATTAGCTTGCCTTTTTTCGTTACGTTTATTAGTTTTTAAATTTATTATCATAAAGTGCATTTTGGTCTTTCTTATATTAGTGATTAAGTACTTTAGTGAGTGGGGTGGATTGAGAAAAATTGTGGGATGCGAATTATCTGCACCTTACTTTTTAATTTATACATTTTGACTTGAATGAGTTTAATTAATCAATATTTAAATACATATTAATTATCTATCGTACCCCATTTTAATATTCTTGGATATGCTACTGGGAGTAACGTTGGGCTTAAGGATAAAGTCGAGCACGGAGCACCCGATTGGTTAAACAGATTTAGTTGTTTTGTTATCCTAAACTTAGTTGCTGTTCATTTGTAATCAAACTCCATTCCAACAAATCATTACAATTATTGTCATGCAAAAAAGCGAAAAATGTCGATTCTTCGAGTGGTTTGACCAGCCCTTATCTCCTCGTGTTGTTGAGATTATCAATGGTTTGCGTAGAGAAAAAGCAATGTACAGAAACAAGATACGGCGTCTAATGAACGATGGGTGTCAGCATTGCCGAGTAAGACTGCTCTAGGGGACATGTTAACTGAAGCAAAGACTGAGGTGAAAGATCTTAAATCCCGATTAGCGGATTAGAAGAAAAAATTGCAGGTGCTTAGGATGAGTTTGATTTTTTCTGTCACTGTTCGCCTTTAGTTGATTTTTTTTGTCACTGTTCGCCTTTAGTTGATGACTTTGAAAAAATGTTGATAACTATTTATTAGGGTCGTATTGATGGATTTGTTTTCCTAACTCTTTTTGGGAGCTAATGGCGAATGAATTTTTCCTTCTATCGGGCATGCAGTAATGTTGGTAGGTTATTTTTGTAATGATTGTAATAGGTTGTTAGCAACTAGTTTTTTGTAATTTATTAATCCTCGGATTTTAGACTGTCTCAAGTCATGTACCCACTGTTGCGTATTGTTACTACTAATTAAGTTTGGCTATTTGCAGCTATACATTGTCTATGTTTTGCTAATTTTGTTCTTTTGCAATTTAGACAATAGATTTTGCAGATTCTATCTCTTATGTGCTACAAATCGAATTGAATTTAGAAGCGAACTACATGGGCGAAAGGCCGTTTGTTGTGCTGTAGTCAGGGCTGGAAAGTTTCATTATAATCCATGTATATTTTCGGGATTTATGATACAAATAACAATGCAAAGGAAAATTAATTAATTAAGAAGGTTATTTCTTGGTGAATGTACTAGTTCTTCTAGTACATTCTTAATGTAATTAGGCTTTGTCATTTGGTTATATGGATTTGTTAAATCCACACTAACACTACCAACAACATGGTAACAAAATATGGATTTGAGTATTATTCGGCACTACTAATAATACGCGATTCGGGTTTTATTCTTGAATTGAACATATAAAATCCGGCTAAAGTCGCCGCCTCAACCAAATTTGAAGTATTATTTGTGAAAACATAGCGTTTAATACGTTCTAAAAACTTTAAATTTTACTAAGTCTACTTATATTTTTCATCTTATGTTTAACGTTATCAATTATAATTAATTTTATCAACTTGATATTATTTTTTGGTTAATTACTCTAGATTTATAATCTCTCCTTTTGTTATTTTTTAATAAAATATCTTAACTTTAATGAGTAGTATTAATTTTGAAATAAATGTTGTGTATTATCCAAGGTTATAAGAACGAAATATCCCTTTTTTATGTTAATTTAGCATTTGCATATTCAAATAAAATTTAAATGTTTTGCAGCAATTGTTAACTAAGTTAAGTAAACCAAATATTCTAAATCTAGCTTCTTAATATTATGGTTGGAGTAATAATGTTCAAATTTTTAACTAAAAATGCAATATCCTTACATGATATCCGTATTAGTTGCTAAATAAAATATGATTCAAATAGTGTATCAATGAAGCCGGTGGCCCAATGGTGGGTGTTTTAAGGTTAATATGAGCGGCCAGGTTTCCAATCCAGGCTACGTTTCGGCCATTTTTCCTTTTTGACTCTTGAAAAATTGGACCAGTGCGTATTTAGCGGATTTGTATCTTTCTTTGAAAAAACGCGAAAATTTAGCGAGATTTTAAGAAAATTGACTACCTTCGTTACCATTCCAACAAAATTGATAACTACATTTTTTCGAACCTAATTTTTAATTTTTTGTTTTAATTTCTGGAGCTGAATATATAAATTGTGCCACATTTGAGTACTAAGAAAGTGGTGTGGCCTGGTGGTTAGAGACTAGCTTGCGCGCTCAAAGGTCTTGTGTTGGACCTCTGTCAACGAGATGCATTAATATTTTTTATTTCTTTTTCAGTATATACTAATATATACACATATATATAACTATGAATTTAAACACACAAAAATGTGTGTGTCCCAGTGGTTATAGCTATATCATTGTCTTTAAGAGGTTAGAAGTTCAATTCCTTGGCACGTTAAATTTATTTTTTTATTTATTATTGATTATTGATTAGTAAAATAATAATTAATAAATAAGTATGATTTAATTAAATAATAGAAATACAATTATAATTTATTACAGTTTTATTTTGTAATTTTGAATTTTTAGTTATTTCTTTGCTTTATTATATAATTAAAGAATAGAAATACAATTATAATTTATTACATTTTTATTTTCGGGTTTTGGACTTTTTAGTTATTTCTTTTGCTTTAATTTTGTTTTATTTCAATTTTTTGTTTTGTTTTATACTTTTAAGAAAGCTAATATATACTATAAGGGAACAATAATTATACTGTAAGCTAATAAAAATAATATACAGTAGTATACAATAAAAAAAAAATAATTATTAAGTAACAGAGGCCAACATAATTATTAAATAATATACAGTAGTATACAATAATAAACTTATACTATTAGCCAACATAATATACACTATAAGAAAACTGTAAATATATTGAAGCCTGGAAAAATAATTATTAAGTAACATAAAAAGAATAGATTGTAAACAGTTTATTACTAAATGAACATATACTTTTAAGCACGCTAATATATACTATAATAGAACAATAATTATACTATAAGTTGGGAAAATAAATATATAATAGTATACAACAACAAAATTATATATGTAACTAATAACTTATACTATTTGGCAACATAATATATACTTTAAGCAAAACGTAAGTATACTGTACCCTGGGATAATAGTTATAGAGTAATATAAAGAGAATAAATAGTTATACTGTAAATTGTAAACAATGTATTACTAAATGAACATATACTTTTAAGCATGCTAATATATACTATAAGGGAACAATAAGTATACTGTAAAGTTGGAAAATTAATATATAATAGTACAAAAAAAAAATTAAACTTATACTATTAGACAACATAACATAACTATAAGCAAACAGTAAATATACTGTCACCTGGATATGTGGATTTACATAAAAATATAATATAAAAAAAGGTACATGAATTAAATAAAATAAAGAAAATAAAAAGCACTTCAACAACATAATATATACTATAAGCAAATAGTAAATATACTGTAAACGGGATGTGTGAATTACACAAAAAATAAAATAAAAAATAAAAAGGTATATGAATTAGATAAAAAAAGAAAATAAAAAGTAATTCAAAGTTTAAGATAAGAGAACTACCCACTAGGCTACTAGTATTTATTGGTATTAATCTTCATATTAATTTATATTATATTTCACACACTAATTTATATAACATATAAGGAAAAAAAGTCAAACAAAACAATTGGAGTCAGCATGATTCGATGCGTTGCCCTCCACACTCCAATGCCTTAGAGCACAAAAGAAACCGTTGCGCCACTTATTGAATTGTTAATCCAAACAAGACATAATATATATGTTATTTGTTCCGCAAAAAAAAAAAAAAAAAAAAAAAGAAAAAAGAAAAAAGAAAATCTGGCGCGAGTCGGATCAGCACAAACAGGGCACAAGCGGATCTTGTAATGGGCTGGTGTAAACAATAAGCCTATGGTCCATCATATGCACACAAGTTTTTGACAAAAACAAAAAAAAAAAAAAAAAAGGCCAGGCTACCCCAAATATACCCATACATCTCCCAATTAAAACAACAATAATAACGAACCAAATTGAATACAAAGGAAGCCTAGATAGACATCTCTGGTATTATATTAGTGTAGTGCTCCAAAACCAGAAATCATAAACGACCAAACAAGTTGTAAGATAAGTTTTTATCAATACCCAAAAAATGAGACACCCACAAATGGGAATTTAAAACATTAGACACTTCACAACAACCCAAAATCGACAAAATTTCTCATGACACTATAAAAGCCGGCAACTGTTTTTACCACTAAAAAGGATGTTGTGGCCCACTTTAACAACGGAAAATATGGATATCAAAGGAGACAGTAACGCCTGAAGCCTACCCGGGTCCGAGTTGGAAGAAGCAAACATCCCCCTCAGCTAGCTTATTCTTCACATAAAATTCATTCCATCCTGCCCCAAAGCGGAGCCGGAATTTCTTACCACCCTCCACAGCCACCTTAACCTCACTCATGCGGCCACTCGGGTCTCTTAGTAATGCCTTGACCGTCTTCCGTCCAATATTGTTTGCTTTGACAAAATCGCCGGTAATAGTCTGCCGAAGTGGGTATTAGTAACAAAGAACATATGTCATTACTGTTGCAAATATAATACATTGGTTAAACAATAGCACATTACTAAAACAATTGCCACTACAAGAACATTGTAATCTTAGTTGGGCTTTCCTTACTATTTGATAATTTTTTCAAGCTTTCAAATTCATTGAACTGTTCTTATGTGTACTACAACCTAAACAACAAAAGACACCATGCGGTAAAGGTTAACTTTTGGAAGAGTAGATGTTACCAAACGTCATGGTGATTGGAAAAAATTATTTCCCATAAGATAAATTAATTAACAAAGTAATGGTTTATGCGAACTTACTGGTTTGCATTTTGGATTGGAATGGTAATTCTGAACAGTCAACTTGAAATTGGGGTTCTGGGTTGTAAAACCACCAACCTCTATTGCAGTTCCGTCATTTGCATATTGTATTCGGCGAACCAAATCTACATTTTAAATATTGGTGTATTATGCGAAATTTAAATTTAAATTTATAGCTTCAAATAACTCTTACCATCGGATCTGTCTTTGGTAGGGAGTTCCAAATGCGGTTCATCTTTGCGGTAGTCCACCTCGCAACCACTTGGGTAAAAAATGTTGACCTCAAATTCCAGCTTCTCCACATGTTCAAGCCTGAGAAAGTAGTCGAGGCCAATCCCAGCTTGTTGTATGAATAATGACCAGCCCTCCTATAGGATAATTCGTCCAGCTTCATCCCTGGTGACTGTGATATCCCAGCAGCCAATTGGTGTGTGTAACATGGCATGATTAGCACATTCATGGGAAGCCTTCCTACAAAAAGCGGCTGGGAGATCCTGCAGGGACAAATAATATACTTGATTCAGATCGGTATAGGCTACTCTAAAATATCGCAAAATGGTAGTTTTGGAAATAGGGGTGTTCTTCCAAAAATAAGTGACCAAAGTTGGATTATAATCATTTAAAGCTGCCCTATTTGCCTTTGTTATAGACTACAATTTTACACAACCATTGTTATATTAAAGGATAATTGTACATACGACTGTTAAGGAACTACAAAAAAATCATCCTTAAATGGGCCTAAATTATTGTCTAGACCAAAGTTTGGCGATAGATGTAGGGATTTCATAGGTATGAATTAAGATTGAATGGACTCTATATTCGCTTAAACATACAGAATATGATAAACACTCAATTCATTTATAAATCATGAGTAAATGAAATGTATGGTTTTCCAAATCCATGAAAATCTTCGATTTTCTATATGAATCGAGACCGTGATTTTCGAATCGAATCTCAGATTCTTTCCTCGAAAAGCACTAACATGTTATTGGATAATCCCATGCTCCAACTGGTTGCCACATCATTGTATTGTGGTATTGTTACCAGTTATATTAATGGTTACTTCTAATAAAAAAGGATCACTCTAACTGAATAAAAGTACTATTACTCAAAATGTATTACTTATTTCTACTAAGGCAGTAACCTTTTTATATTATTTACTATATTATTATTATTATTACACTAATCACTAAACATTTTTTTAATGCTACTAATACTTCCTCTTTTGTTCCTCTCGCCCATTATAAAATTTATACTTATTCTTTGTTGCATCTTATATTTCTTGTTATTGTTTGTTAGTTTCCTATGCGTCTTCTTTCCTATCATCGTTCTCTAACTACTTATTATTATACTATTACTACTCCTTCTAATCCCTCTACATATTTGTAAGACACGCTTAACTTCTTGCTCCTCCAAATTGTGTTACTTTTCAACACATACACCAACCTCTCTTCCATGTTTACAGATCCACTACGAATTGGCCACATACACTCTCGCAGTTAAGATTGCAAAAGGACTACAACAACAAGCTCCAAAAAACTAAACCTATGTAGAGAAACAACTAAAAATAGACAAAGACAAATATTAAAAATAAGTCACAACAAACTACGATTAACAATTATCATAAAATCATGTTGAATCTTGACACTATTGTATTAGATTTTTTAACAGCCGAAAGAACTAATGTCATATAAATAGCATTAAAAAAAACATCCATATCAAAAATTATGGAGCCAGATTAGGTACACCGATGATCACAAAAGACTCGCCTACAATGGGTGGGGACGACATTGAGATGAATCGAACAAAAAAAAAGCCTATAACATACAATTTCACTCCTAAGGATGTAAGTCAAATCAAATTATATTGATTCGATTCGTGATTCGAATTCGTTTAGGATGATTCGATTCGGTGAAATTCGAATTCGAATTCAAATTATTTGTTATATTCGTTTATATTTCGAATCGAATTCGAATTCGATTCGATATATATATATATATATATATAATATTAAATATATAATATAATTATAATAAATTAAAATATATTTAATAGTAAATATATATACAAATTCTCTTAGTAAAACATAGGATTTCTAATTTTCATTTCAAAACATAAGCGCTGCTAGAGAGTGGAGAGAGACGAGACATCCGGGCTGGGAGTTCACTGGAGCGCCGTCGCGACAACAGAGACAGTAACATCTCTCTCTCTCTCTGTCTTCCTCGCTCTCCGAGTCCGTCATCCGGTCTTTCTTCCTCACTCTTTCTCTCTGTAAATTTTCAGCATCCATTCTGTGATGTTCTGAAATTAATGTATGAATGTATACTTTCAACAATCTTATTTGGTTGTTTGCCCCACATTTTTTAGCTTGTCCTGAATAATACACTGATGTGGTTAGGAAGTTAATGTACTTATGATTGTTAGTATGAATAGTTTGAAGTTTTTAGAGTTATAGATTTGAAATTTGAAATAAGAAGATCTCCAATTAAGTATCTTCTATTTGTGAATGTAAAATCCTTTTGTAATAACTATTGTTGAGCTAGTGCCATTTTTCTTTCTTTTCTTGCTTCGCTGATGTTGTTGCAGCTGCTCCTTAGTTGCACTAGTGCCAATTTGTTACAAGTAGCTGTCAAAAGTTGTTGCTTCTCAAAAGGTTTGAAAGTCCACAATAGAATTAGCAGGTTGTTATTCCTTTTATTTTCTCTTTCTTTTCTCAAGTTGCTACTGCAAGTCAAACTTAGTGGCTGCCAATTAATCAAAGTGGCCTATATTTATGTTTAATGGTTGTTTCTTTGCAATTAAAAAATGGATAAAAATGCCAAACTTCAATTATAAATAGAATATATGTTAACATGATAGCAGAATAGGTTATTGATCATCATATATAGTTTTATATAGCTATCTTGAATTTTATTTTGGTAAATCATTTATAATTTGGTGAGTCATAAAATGATTACTGGAAGTTATGATTTTTTAATTTCTTTTGATAAAATAATGAATTATTTTTTAATTTTTCTTATTTTAACTATATTCTGTATATAAAAATTGTAGGTTTTCAAGCATACCATAATCAGACATGGATTCTACAAACAAGACAGATCAAGCAACCGAAGAACATGAAATTGTTATGGAAGATTTTCATGAGGTAAATACTACCTAACATGCAATTACATGTTATTTAGTATTTGGAATAGATAGATACTTTCATCATTTGATATTTAGAAGTTTTTATAATAGGAGGGGAATACTAGAGATGATATAAATGATGGTGGAGGTGATAATGTAGATGTTGAAGGGGGTGATGATGTGCAAATTGTAGACGAAAATGTTGGAGATGAAAGGGGCCTTAATAGTGAGAATGATGGTGAGGGTCAATCCAAATCAAGAGGGAGGAAGAGACAAAAGAAATCTATAGTTCATGGTGATTTCGATTTAGTGACCGGTAATGATGGATCTGAAAAGTATCAGTACTTACATTGTCGGATAAGATTTACTAAGAATTCTAGTGGTACAACATCTCATCTCAAAGAAACACATGACCAGATGTCTTCAAAAAGTACTTCATTTTAAAGAATCAAAAGAAGTTGCAATTTCCGCCTGAAAATTCCAAGTTTGAGATGTCTCTCTTGTCTGATGGTAGATATAATCATTTGAAGCAAAGAGAAGCTATTGTACAGTGGATTATGATGAATGAGCAACCATTTAAATGTGTGGAGATCCCTAGTTTTTCTTTCATGTTCAAACTTCATCTCCCAGAATATGAGAAGATCTCTCGTACCATGGCAAGAAATGATGTCCAAGAGGTTTATGACATAGAGAAGAAGAAGTTGCTTTCGGTGTTGAGAAGAATTAATAAGATTTCATTGACCACTGATATTTGAAAGTCGAAGGTCCAAAAGATTTCTTATATGTATGTCACTAGACACTTTGTTGATGCACAATGGCAACTTCAGAAATGAGTTCTTAGTTTCATTCCTTTTTCTCCTCCACATATAGGTAATATAAAATTTTAAGATATCCCATTGCATTAAATTTTAATAACTTATTATATGACATATTTATTGATTTAAGTTATATTTCTAAATACTTTGCTAGGAGCTGATATCTTTGATGGGCTTATGAAGTGCACAAAAGATTGGGGGATTGAGCACAAAATCTTTACCATATCGGTGGACAATGCTTCAAATAATGATGTTTCACTTTGTATCGCCAAAGAAACTTTTTCTAAGAGTCGCATATTACCCTTGGATGGTAAGATGTTTCATGTAAGGTGTTCTGCACATATATTGAATCTTGTTGTCAGATGGTCTTTCTGATATTAAATGAATTATTGAACATGTTAAAGATAGTGTGCGCTTCATTAATCAATCGAAGGGTAGGTTGATTAAATTCTCTGATATTGTGCATCATTTGGGAATTCCGGTGAAAAGGTTAATCATTGATTGTCCTACTCGTTGGAACTCCACATATGAAATGTTAGTTGAAGCAATTAAGGTTAAGGATGCATTTCCCATATTTTCTCAAAGAGAGCCTTTATATTTGTGTTCTCCTAGCTCTGAAGATTGGGATAAAGTAGAGGATGTTGTTGCAATTCTAGAGGTTTTTTTTTAAGCTACTCAAGTAATGTCTAGAACTAATTATCCAACATCCAATGTTTTTCTTTGTTGTTATTTGGAGAGTCAAACATGTATTAGACGAGAAAGAAAATCATCCTAATGAGTTCATCCAAAATATGGTTAGAAAGATGAAGCACAAATTTGACAAATATTGGAGGAGTTGTAATCTTTTGAGGGCTATAGGCGGTACACGTGATCGTTCACGCACTTTAGGTTGATTTATGTGTCATTTTAGTCATAATTGTGTGCATAATTACGTGTATTTTGGGCATTTATTTCATATTGAGCAGATTAACGCGTTCAGTTCGTTTCTGTGTCAAAACAGGTACAATTAGACAAAAAACGAGCATTAGAGATCGCAAAGTTGATGGATCGAACGAAGTAAACAAAGGACAAGGGCTGAAGGAGCACCTCGGCCGAGGCAAACCCAGATCTCGGCCGAGGCACCCATCCAGGGAAAAATGAAGGATTGCAAGATTTCAAGGCCTCGGCCGAGGTGAGTACATACCTCGGCTCGGCCGAGGCCTGACCCTCTGTTTTAATCTGCGAACGCGATTTTGCGTAAAAAATAAGTAACAATTTCTCCTCTCTCTCTCTCTCTCTCTCTCTCTCTATATATATATATATATATATATATATACACATATATATATCCTCCCATTCGAATTTTAACCTATCTTGGGACATTTTATCATCATTTTCCAGCCTCCATTCCACCAAGAAGAAGGATTGGGCAAGAGGATTCAAGATCATCTTCTCCAATCACCATTTTTTTGTTCTTCTATTTTAGTATTATGTTTATTTGCATTTTAATTAATTTGTTGCTTGTAATAGTTAATATGGGTGAGTAGCACCCTAATATCTACCCTTGATCTAATGTGGAACTTCGAGTCGACATTATTTATGTGATTATTACGGTTGGTGTTACCTTTTGATTGTATATTCAAGTGTTTTATACTATTTGTTGTTATTGATTTACATTTGTGAGTTGATTTGAGGATTGGTCACCCTTTAGGAAGCTTATAAGTGTATTGCTAGAAATCGGAATCACTATCCGTAATTGCAGGGTCTTCGATTCATATGTAGCAAACAATGATTAATTCATTGGTGATAGTATAAAGTTTGACCTCTGAAACCGAGCACAATGAGTTTTATGTCATATATATCTCGTTGTCTTGGTGCTTCTGTCGTTTGGTCATCGAACCGGAGAGAGCTTGTTCGAAGGTTTGATTAAATCAAATAGGGTTAGTCGAAGAGCTTGTTTTGGCTAATGAGGATTAAGAGACAACAAGGCTATTAGAGCTTGTTAATAGTCTTGAGATAGGGACTTGAATTGCAATTGATTGGGCATCAACAATAGTCGCATGAATCAATTAGACCGAAGGGAAACGAGATCAAGGGTGGATCCTTTTATATATTTGAAAAACCTAAAAATCATTTTAATTGTCCTTTGATCACTTGTTATTTGAATTTTAACATTAATTGCTCTTTAGTTTATTGGTTAGTCTTGGTAATTGTTAGTAGTTTACTAGTTGACAATCACAAAACTCTCTCCCCCCATAACTTTTATTGCTTTTGCTTGTTTATTACTATTTTATTTAAATTTCTTAGTTGCTTGATTAATCGAAACAATACTATTCTTCCGTTCCCTGTAGATTCGACCCTTATTTACCATTCTACTAGTTACAGTAGTTGATAAGGATAAGTATATTTTTATACACTAATTTGGAGGTGAACAATGAAACCTACCAATAGGAGCAACAGCTAATCCTAGGTTCAAAATAAGGTTGGTTGAGTTTGCTTTTAGTAAGATATATAATGAGAATGATGCTAGGACAAATGTGATGAATGTTCGGGAAGCATTGCATAGCTTGATCTTTGAGTATGTTGCTGAAGCGAAGACTTGGGAAAGTAGTTCCTCCATGCCAAGTAAGGTTTCTTCAGGTTCCATCAGTAGCTCAATGTCCAAAGGAAAACTGATACCTTTTGGTTTGTCCATGTATGATGACTACTTGAACTCTGTGGAGGAACATGAGCCCACAAAGTCGGAGTTGGACATTTACTTGGAGGAAGGGGTTTATAGATGTCAAGATGGGGAAGTGGCCTCTGAATTTGATGCTTTGAATTGGTGGAAATCTCAAGAGTTAAAATTTGATATTTTATCTAAGTTGGCACATGATGTTTTAGCTATCCCTATTAGCACAGTAGCATCAGAGGCCACATTTAGTGCAGGGACTCAAGTTTTAGATCCTTATTGTGCTAACTTATCTTCTAATATGGTAGAAGTTTTGATTTGTGGAGCAAATTGGGTTCGTTAACTTCATGGAATCAAGAAGCCCCTTATGACATATGTAAGTTTCTTATCAAATTTCATGCTATTATTTACATGTTTTAATGGTAAGAACTTTAACTTTTGTCTGTTTTTATATAGGAGGAGGAAGCTCTTGTTGATGTCCAGTTGAAAGAATGATGAATGTGGCTTGCAAGCAAGATTGTATTTTAGTGTTTTCTTGATCAGTTTGACAATGGTCTTTTTGGGTTTCGGAGTTTGATAACTAGATTATATATTTGACTATATTTTGGTACATTGAGTAATTGACTGGTAGCTTATTATGTAATATTTCTCTTAGTGTTGCTTGAAGTTTATTGAGTACTAGATGCCTTTTTTTTATGTTTTTATTATGCTCTTTATGATTTCTAAGTATTGGAGAGGACAAAAACCTGAATTTTTGAATTTCGAATTCGAATCAAATCGAATCTAGACAAATTTGATTTTGAATCGAATTCGAATCGTATATTTTCTAAATAACAACAGTTTTTTTGTTGAAAATTTTGAATACACGAATCACGAATCGAATCGAATATATTCGAAATTTTGTTTCGAATCGAATTCGAATTAGATTTGAAATTCGATCGGCGAATCGAATCGAATTCGAATCGAATTCGAATCGAAGCCAAATTTCACAAATTCGAATCGAATCTCCTAATATTCGCTTCGATTCAGTTCGTTTGCATCCCTATTCACTCCTCATTGTTTGTAGCAGCAGATATTAACAATAGTGACTAAAACCCAAACCTACAGAAATTTCTATAATTACATCATCATTAGCTAGAGTGAAAATCAATAGGTTTATTCATAAAAAAATTTATGCCAACGAACAGAATGTTTAAGCACTGGCCATTTTATCTTTGAATCCCGGTATCATTACCTGGAAGAAACGGATAGGAATTCCCTCTTCCTTGCCTGTGTCACCTGTTCAATAATATGAAATTGCAAGTTAGGATCTTCCCGATAATCCGACATCGGTGCCAACACAAAATAAAATAATCACTAAATAGTAAAAGGGTGTTTCTTTGCAGCAAATAACGATTGTCGAACCTGAGAGATGGTCCATATTAGCCACGATTCGCCGGGGAAGATATCGACTGGGTTTTGTTTCCAGTTGCCCTTCGATGAATAAGTTGAAGGCGGCGGCGACGATTAAGCCCGGACCGGGGGTTAGGTTATGTTGCCAGGATGCGGCTGTCGTACTGCTTCATGTGATACATAACTGATAGGGTTTATTCTTATTTACAGCCTAGCTTTATGAGGAAACTGTATATTTATATTAAGCCAAATTCAATTTCACCAAGGTGGTGCTGGCGTAGATGGTAAAAGATCCACGACATCCGTCTCGTAGGCCCGAGTTCGAATCCTCGCTACCAATAAACTTCTCGTCTCATATTTATAGCTAACAAATATAAATATATATATAAATATATATATATATATATGTGTGTGTGTAGAATTATATATATTATTATTTTTAATACTATATGTATAATAAAATGTATTATATTAATAAGTATAAATTAATTAACATTTTATATAAAAACAATAAAACGATCATTATTATATTTCTTATTGTCGTTTAAAAAAAATATGTTCTTATATTTTTTATTACTTTAATTTTATTTCGGTCAACATATTTTTATGTAGTTTTCTTAAATTACTTAGATAATATATTTCATAATTTTTAAACATGGTAATAACATGTACTAAATAAATTTTATAAACATAAAACCCATAAATAAATTAAATCGAATTATTTTGTGATATATTTCTTAAAATTAAATTTTACTAATTCAAATCCAACAAAACAACAATAAGTCAACGATAAAAAAAAAAGGCTGGTATATTAAACTTATTAAATGATCGTAAAAAATGGTACAAAAGACTAAAAGAAAAGCACCTTGCTTTCTTTGTCGGCTCGGCTAGGACTTTTTCTATCCACATTAACACACTACTGAGTAACGAGCTAATTTAGGATATTGTTTACTATAGTTTTAGTTCATTTGGGCCATGAAGTAGATGATCAAATCTGTCGATAAGGAATAAAAACATTACCTTCGAGCCGTACAATTAACAATTTAATTTTTGGCACAAAATAAATTAATCTAGAAATGTCTATATAATTAATAATACTAAGTAATGCACTAATTAGTGTAATTTTACTATAAAAAAATTTAATTGATTAAATAAAACAATATATTTTTAAATGGCTTAACATAGGTAGTCGACCAACGTCGTGACTTGGCAACGTCCGGCCTTTGCTTAAATGGCAGAAAAATTGTTAACAATACTATCATGATAATCATTATTTTTAGAATAATAATTTCTTACCAAATAAAAGTACAATACAAATAAATTTATTGTTTTATTTTTAAATTTATTTATTTGTTTTGAATTACAAATTATTATGTATTTAGGTTTATTTTTCAGTTGGTATTATTTAATTTTAAAATAAAAGAATTACAATTAGGAATTCAATATTATTAAATTGAATAAAATATAAAATTAAAATTTCATATGATCGATTTCTAATTTCTTAAAACTCAATTACACTATGGAATTTAACACACAACACAATAGATCAAGATTTACAATCTTATGTTGAAGTATTAACATTATTAAATATTTCAATAGTTTATTGAAAAAAGTAAACAAAATAAACAAACTAATGGAATTTATGTACTAAAATAATAGATATAGTGATTATCGAAAATAAAAAATTAAAATAAGATTAAAATAAATCGTATATATTGCTTATTAGATTTTTGTTATTGAATCAATTTATTAATCGTCATAATCTCCTTTGTTTTTTTAGTATTATATATATAGTGAGTGTTTTTTACGTCAGTTGTCAGATGTAAGGTGCAGGTGGATCGTGGGGGTGGTCTTCCCTTTTATTAAATTAAAAATAATTATATTTACAATACCCAACATACCCAGTTCCGAACTAATGCATAAGATTAATTTTATTTAGTCTCTAGGATTTATGTCTTCAATTTTAGTATAAATTTGGTATTGTAGGATTAGTTTTTATAATCAAGATACACACACAACAACATTTGTTCCTAGATTTGTCTAAATTTATGCCGCCGCTAACTAAATTAATAGGTCCATCAAAAAAAGTTGTTGTAATTAGACAAAATGTTTTTAAAAAGACTTTTAAATTTATTAAGTTTATTTTCGTTTTAACGGTTTTTAATAGAATCAATTCCCTTATTTCTAATGAACACATACCTCTTCCAAAATTCGCAACCGTGTCGAGAACGGTAACATACATGTCTCACGTTTCATATTTAATATATATATATATATATATATATATATATATATATATATATTTAAGAATGAAAATATCATATTCAATGAGCATCTAAATGGTCTGTTATAGTATAGTAGTGAAAGATGAAATGATTGAAAAGAGGAAATTAAAATTTTGAAATGGTGGAGTTGTTTTTGCTGTAAAAATTTTTAAATCCTAACTCTTTAGTTAATATACTATCATAGATGCAGGAAAAGGACACACTTGCGGGAACACCCAGTACCTCAAATGCGACCATGGAAAGATTTCCCTGGAGATCAATGGAAGAGTTCTCACAAATAAATAATAAACGGAAAAAACCAATCCCAATGAATTGCACGCCAGGAAATGATCCAAGGATTGATAAGGGTGTTCGGCATAAGGTCTGCTCTAAAATGGAGGGAATCGTGATTCTTGAATCGGTTTTGGCTGAGATTAGACAAATGCGTCAATCCCAGGATATGTTTTTGGTTGTCATTAAGGAATCGCTAGAAATAAACTCAACTGAGCACTTTAATATGACACATGATACCTTGTTGGGTAACATGGAGAAAATAATAAAGGCTATGAGTGTTGCTGTTCAACTGCTGGAGAACACAACAAAAGGAAAAAACATAATCAACAGTGGAGGATATGGTGGTAGCATCACAAAGGAGTTCAATAAAGCTGATGAGGGGCCTTGCTCAATTGGGACAAAATAAGTATTAACACCGGACGGAAGCGTTTCCAAGAAGCGTGGATGTTCAATTGAATTATCAGAAGCTACCACAATCCTAGATTTGGACAAAGAGGACAATGAGAACCGGGTTGAAGCATCAAATACAGTGCAGGAACTCCAACAGGTACATGTTTATTTAATTTTTTTAATATAGGGGTACACTAGTTGTGGAGCAATAACAATTACTCCCTCCGTCCCACCCTAATTTGCACACTTCCTTTTCGGTCCGTCCCTCACTAATTTGCACACCCTTAAAAAGAAAATTTCTCTTACAATCCCCATCTTTGAAAAAGTCAACTAAAAAGTAAAAAGCAGCTTTTTCTTAATATATGCGTCAGAGCAGGTGTGAAAATTAAGCCGGGACGGAGGGAGTACAATTTATTGACTCACGATGATGACCTACTCAATGCAGGACATGACCGATAAAGGAAACAAGAAACTGAAGTCAATACTAAAAAAACCATCGGAGTCGCAGTTTTCAAGGCATTTCATGGGAACCGAGATGCGATAAATACCACTACATGGAGACGTTATCTGTTGCTTGGATACCCTTACAAACAATCAAAATCTTGAAGGAGGAAAGATTATTGAAGCTCGTGATGTACGCATTGGATTCGAATATACCACTGAGGTAACTCTCTTTACTTTAATTGATTGATGAACTACATCTAAGCATGCGACCATATTAACAAAGACCAAAATCATATATGCGTCAGAGAGATAATTTCTGAAACAAAGAATACATATCTGGACCGGTACGAATTAATGACCCCGGGAAAGTGGCTTACCTCTTTGGTAAATATAAAATATGAATCTTTATTTGTTTATGTGATACAATATGATGAATGAATATAACTTTTTGGAGTGTTAAATATTTTTCTTTAAGGTCATAAATACCGCTTCTGACTTGCTAAATTTTGAGGAAGTGCGCAAAGCCGGAATGACTATTTGGTTTTTTCCCGTGTTCGTGGTGGTAATAGACGTTCCACCTAAATTGTATTCCCAATTCTATTTCATGCTCATGATTGCCTAGAAAACAAATTAAGGATATTATGCGCAACACATACCACAACCGACTACAATTGCGTTACCTTTGTGTTGTAGGGAGAGACTGGTGCCGATGCAAATGATTTTAGAGAGCAATTTGATAGGATGAAGGTGAATGGAGGATTTGTATTGGGGGGACCTTCGTGCAATCAAGGTATTTTAAGATGTTTATGTATTTGGAGTCAAAGATAGAAACATAATATAAATAAAATAATGTAATTATATATAGGCACAAATATATATTTGTGAATGAGTATTCAGAAATATTATAATACATGAGGAAGGTACACTAACCTCAAGTATGTTTAGTCTTTTTCACTTGCATAACATTGTTCTATTTCTTTCACAGATTTTAATACCTCTACATTTTTCAAACCTGGGTCATTTCAAATTGGTCGTTGTTGACATGCTTCTAAAGGATGTCGAGGTGCAAGATTCTTTCCCAGGGGTTACTACTCTGGATGATTCGACGAAATCAGTTATCGATGTTCTTGTAAGTTTGGCCAACCTTTTCGGTATTATGGTAAAATATGTAAACATCCAAAGTTTTAACACTGAACATTCAACATCCTGCAGCTCGCTTTGTTGCAGGAGCAGTACGAGAAAGAAATTGAGCACAACGCGTTGGAAGATTTAAGGACTTTTACAGTTTGTACGACCATAGATGTCAATAAGCAATTTAATTCGTAAGTCTATTTCCCCCCCAATCGTATTATCATCCGTATTTAATAAACAATTAAAGCTCATAAAGGGATTTACAAACGCACATAGATACGATTGTGGTATTTATGTCATAAAAAATATGAAACGCTCAAGGAAGGAATCTAAGACAAATGTTAGCAGTCTGGAAGAAGTGGTAGAGGCTTAGTGGGAGGTAACAATTCAACAAAAAATGCAAATATTGTAAATGCCAAAAAAATTGCTATTGATTATTTAATCCCAACATGATTGCTATTTTTAACAGGGAGCAAGCCAAGATTTGAGGGTGAATGTGTTGCTGTGGATAGGGGTGGGGAAAAATATCGAAATCCCGAAATACCGAACATACCGTACCGAAAAAATACCGAAAATACCGAAATTTTCGGTATACCGAATTTTCGGTACTGTATGATACCGTTACCGGTATTTTTCGGTTCGGTACCGGTATAAAAAATTCTAAATTTTTGGTATTTCGGTATATACCGAAATACCGAAAAATATCGGTATTTTCGGTATCTATACCGAATACCGAAACAAATCGGTATATTGATATACCGAATACCGAAGGTCAAAGAATTGTTAATAGATTTTTTTTTTTTTTTTTTTCAGGATTAATTCCCTTCCTAAATTCCCAGAACCCTAATTCCCTTCCTAAACACCCAATCTCGTCTCCTCCGTCCTGCGCCGCTGCCCCAGTTGTCAACTCCCGCCTCTCATCTTCTCCGCCACCACTCCACCGCGGGTCTCCGTCGGTCGTCCTTATTTCCCGTCCTCTTTTTGCATAATAAACATAGGTGATCTCCCTTATTTCCCGTCCTCTTTTTGCATAATAAACATACATCTGGATTTTTCTTCCATGAATGCATAGATTGGTTTTATTTAAGCTGAGTTCGTTTTACAGTTGCGATTGAGTTTTTCCACAGAATCCACACATATGAAGGATTGTTAATTTAATGTTATCACTTATCAGTGGAAATGAATGAATTCACAGGGAAATGAATTATTTGATGAAATATTGTGCAACTTTTGGGGAGCAAATATGTATGGGCCCATAATCCCCACAAAACCTATAATTTTCAGTGGAATCCAAAGAAAAATGATATATCTCCAGCCTCACCCTATTTTCAACCATTAAAATTTAATATCTTCTCTTTCCTTCAATTTCTTGCTCATCAATGATTTGATTTTTACCGTTTGTCATGAAATTGTAAGAAAAAATATCAGGAAACAATAAGTGTTTTTATTTGAGTTGGCAGAACAGTATTTTATTATTTACAGCCCACAACTTGAGAAGTTTAACAATGAAGAAAGTTGAATGATTCAGCTTTAGTATTATCTAAATTGATAAAGTCTTATTTATTCTATTGTTTTATGAATTAGATTGATTGATAAAGCTTATCTCGTGCTCAAGATTTCAATACTGTAAGTTTTAAAAATTTGAGATAAGTACATCTTTCACCTGCTATATGAGTAGTTTAATCTTATTATTTGTTCATATTATATGTGAAGTTTACTTGATCTTGATGGTATTATTTGTGACTATAATGTGAAGTTTACTCGACTTCGATGTTGTTAGTTGCGCCTATTGTGGGAAATTTACTTGAGGTTGATTCTAATATTTATGTCTATTAAAATTTACTTGACATTAATTATATTATTTGTGCCTATTATGTGTAAGTTACTTGAGTTTGATTATATTAGTTGTGCCTATTATGTGAGATTTAATTGAGCTTGATTATATTGTTTGAGTTTATAATGTGAAGTTGTGCCTATTATGTGAAGCATGTGTATTTTATTTGATTGCTATCCTCATTCACATTTTATTTGTTTTATTTTCCTTTTCATTTTATCTTTAGCCCAGCCTACCTACTATAATCTTTTCATTTTATCTTCAGTTGCATTTACTTTATACTTGTGTAACACTCTCTGATTGTTTGAATTATTTTTCAGATTTACGAATGGAATCGGAATCTTCAGCTTCATTGCCAAGTCCAAGTCTATCCGAAACACCAAACACAATAGACTCTGAAGCAAACGATGTTACTACAAGTCGAAAACGTCTAAGAAAAGATTCGGCAACAAAGCCTCCGGTACCTCCAAAAAAGAAGAGTCCTTATTGGGAGCACTGTGAGAAAGTGTCGAGGCAGTTAGATAATGACACCGTACAACCTTTGGCGATATGCAAATATTGTAAAGTGCAGATCCCGGTGACTTACGAAAGTACTAGTGGGCTAAAAAACCACTTGGAGAAGAGGTGCAAGGCAAGTCCATTATACATAGGGAGTGGGATTGCGAAAGGTCAAACCGTGTTGACAAGTGAGACAATGGGACAGGTAAGTCCCTTGGTTCCTCATACCTTTAATAAAAAACGGTGTGAATTAAAGCTTACAGAGTTTGTGATTATTGATGAGATGTCTTTTCGGGTTGTCGAGGGGAAAGGGTTAAAAGGGTGGGTTCATGAACTACAACCGAGATTTAGAATTCCGGATAGAAAAAAAGTTGCATCTATGGTTTATGAATTATTTTTAACTGAGAAAGCCAAGATAAAAAGTGTGATTAGTGGCCATAGGGTAAGTATCACCACTGATACTTGGACCTCTATTCAAAACATAAATTACATGGTCATCACAGCTCACTTTTTGGATAGTGATTGGAATTTACATAAGAGGATAATTAACTTCACAAAAATCACTAGTTATGTAGGAGAAGAAATCGGCAAGATGGTTGAGGTTTGTCTTAGGGAGTGGGGAATAGAAAAAGTATTTTCAGTTGTTGTTGATAATGCTTCTTCTAATGATACGGCGATTGATTACTTGAAGAAAAGAATGAAAAGTGAGAATAATTTGTTGTTTGAAGGAAAATACCTGCATTTGAGGTGTGCATGTCATATCCTTAACTTAATTGTTAAAGATGGTTTGAAAGAGCTTAATGCTTCGATTAAAGCCATAAGAAATGCAGTTATTTTCATTCATTCTTCTCCCTCTAGTTTGAATAAATTTAGGGAGTTTGCCGTGCTAGCGAAGTTTGCTAGTACGTCAACAGTACCTATGGATGTGAAGACTAGGTGGAATTCTACTTATAAGATGCTTGATGTTGCATTGAAGTATAATAGGGTGTTTGAAAGGATGGGTGAAGAGTGGTATCATTTTATAAATTATTTTCATGAAAAGGATGATAAGGGGAAAGAAAGGGTAGGCCCTCCAAGAGAAGAGGATTGGGAGAATGCAAAAGCATTTGTTCACTTTTTGAAAAAGTTTTACGATGCCACTTTAGAGTTAAGTGCATCAAAGACTCCTACCTATGAATTAATTTATCAATCAATGATTGCACTACAAATTGAGAGTGAGAGAAGGAGCGATGATCATTCGGATGTGATTCTTCAAAAGGTAGCAAGTGCGATGAGGGTTAAATTTAACAAGTATTGGGGGGATTGGAATAATATGAATGCTTTGATTTTCATTGCCAATGTTTTGGATCCGAGAAATAAGCTTCAAATGATCAAAGTAAGCATCAAGAAATTGGGAGGTACTAGTAGTGAGGTTCAAGAGTTTGTTGACAAGGTTAAAAAGAACTTGGTAAGTTTGTGGTCGGAGTACAAGGGGATAAATGATTCCTTGAATGTTGATAATCAAAATATGGAGATAGAGTGTGAAGGTGGAGATGGTACTAGTAGTGTAGGTGGTGGTCTTTGGGACGAATTGTTCAATGAGGTGGAAGCACAAAATGAAGTTGAGCAACTGCAAGAGATATCTAACGAGGTGGATAAATACCTAATGGATGATATTGAAAAAAGATCTAATCAATCTTTTAATCTTTTGGAGTGGTGGAAAGGAAGTGAAACTAGGTATCCAGTCCTTTCAATTATTGCCAAGGATGTGTTTGCAATACCAAGTTCTACCGTTGCTAGTGAGTCAGCTTTTAGTTTGGGCAAAAGGGTTGTTGATCCTTTTAGGAGTAGTTTGAGCCCGAAAATGGTAGAGGCATTGGTATGTACTAATGATTGGCTCAAAGCTGAGGACTTCAACTTTTATAAGGATCCAACAGACGATGACCTGGATTTGTATAAGGAAATCGAAGAAATTGAGAAGAGTAAGTTATTTTTTTTAATAAAGTTAAACTTCAATTATTATGCTTATCTAGTTCAAATAATAATAATTTTGAATTTGTCTTTTCTAGCTGCAAATGTCATTCAAGACCATTCAAGATCTTTCACTCCGGCCTCCACCTCATCTACAGTATAACTTCGAGGTAAGATTTCTTTTCTAATTTTAAGTATGATTTGAATATTATTTCATAGCAAATTTAATCTAGTTCTTTGAGTTTGCTCCAAATTTAATTTAGTTCCTTGTCATTTTGCTCTAATTTTTGTTGTTCTGCTTTTTCAGCTCAGGTATCTATTGTAGCCGACTCTTGGGTTATTAGAGGCACGCCTTAGAACAAGAGTATAATTATGTTCATCTTTGTTGGGTTGTGAATTATTGAAAGACATGTACTTGTTGTTTTTAATTAAATTGTTGGATTCGGAAGTGTTGAAACTTGAAAGACATGTATTTGTTGGATTGTGAACTATATATATATTTGTTGGATTGTGAATCGTTGAAAGACATGTATTTATTGTTTTGAATTGAATTGTACTATATTTTTCTAAGGTAGATATGATAAATTTATTAAAACTGGAAATTTCGGTTCGGTATGGGCGGTATACCGATACATTTTTTAATTTCAGAATATCGAAAGATCGGTATAAAATTCGGTATGAATTCGGTATAATACCGATACCGTATATGATTTCGGTATCGGTATGGATCGGTATGTGTCGAGTCTATACCGAAAATTCGGTATACCAAATTTACCGGTACGGTAACGGTATTCGTTATTCCGGTACCGCATTTTTCGGTACGGTATTCGGTATATCCCAAATTTTTCGGTATGCCGTACCGACCCAGCCCTAGCTGTGGATTATATCTCAGAACAACATTATTTTGAAAAGTAGGATGGAGGATGATGCGGAAAATTGATTTGAGAAAGTTAAAAAAAAAGGGGGCAAGTGCATCACAACCTAGCAAACAACCCCCAAAGGGCAAAGCATGGACATCATCACCAATTTTTTGAAGCAACAAGAAATCAACCAAAAAATTACATGTAGCCTATCTAACGCCACCAACCTTGATTGACATTGGGTTTATGTATTGGTTGCTTTGGTGTACGCAATCATATATTAAAACTTTTTGAGATATACTTTTGTTGAATATATTGCTCTTTTCTTTCTTTTAAAAAGTGTAGCTTACATGGCCTTGGTTATTATTTCTTGCCTGAAAAGGCAACTCCGTTTTGGACTTGCCTGTTGTTTAATGGATCCTAATGCAAATACAATTTATCAATGCCAAGTTATTATGCATAATCACTATTCTTCAATCATATATGCGTACGTAGTGTGGAGCCTCTGAAGCATACATTAATTGATTAAAGGATATACTGAAAAATCGAATTGTTTCAATAAGTAGATAAATAACAGATTTTTTTTCCCAATCGAAAGTAGAGCAGTAACAACGAAATCATGTATTAATAAAAAAAATCCTACTTTGGGTGTACCCTATTGTCACACCCACCCTCATAAAAACTTATTTTATACTAACTTTTAGCCTTACAATACCTGTATTTTTTTTTTTTTTCAAAATTAACGTCTTAGAATACTCCTTCAAGACCAAAATCTCACCTACATATATTTACATAGGTTCAGGTCGAGTACAAAAGTGTCACACTCCATTCAACACCATATTTACAGAAATATACATATTAAAGTTCCTTAATTTGAACATGTCCAAAAAGATTGTTAGAACACTAGCAAAAACATAGTGAGTCCAAGGTTTAGGCCCACAGGTCGTCATTCATATACACGGGGCTTCAGAACTTGCATCAGCTCCAACAGCATGCCAGATCAGTCCACGAGCTCATACATAGTCAAACTCACCTACAATGCAAGAACTACGTGAGCTAAAACTCAGTAAGAAGAAATCATGCATGACCAATGCATGAATGATGAGATGCATTTCACAAAACCATTTCTTTCAACTCTTTCTCAAAAGAAATCATATTTGGTGGGAATTGGCTCTCGTCACTGTCACAAACCTCCCAAAAATAACACTCATTGGCCACACTCGTGACTACCAAGGGTCCCTCCTCCCCCCTTATAGTCCACCCGAGATATCAGTGATGGTTGGTACGACCAAGCGGCTATCCTCCCAAGACTACCAGGGGTCCGCCTCCTGCCTGCCCCCGTAGTCCACCGGGAAGTCTACCTCTTCCCGTACCCACCATCATAAAGGTGCTGAAGTGGGAACCTCTTCCGCGTGCACGTCTGTCACCGGAAGCATCCCGAGAGACACCAAATATAATATATAACTCTCAATGTGACAATGGTGACCAACCCCAAAACATTTCCAATTTATGAAATTATGCTATTTTGACTTCTCTCATGCACACATGCAAATTCTTACAAATGCTAATGCTCATGACTAATATGCTCACCAATTTACTATTAATAATGAAATAAAACACTTTATATAAAAAGATATAAGTGCACGTATTACAATCAGTCATCACAAATAATATGCACAAATACTA
The DNA here is from genome assembly GCA_958295605.1 of Ajuga chamaepitys. Lineage (NCBI taxonomy): Eukaryota > Viridiplantae > Streptophyta > Magnoliopsida > Lamiales > Lamiaceae > Ajuga > Ajuga chamaepitys. The sequence continues at coordinate 20,087,737 of OY282505.1, forward strand.
TGTTCAAGCATTGTAGTTGAAGATGGATTTCTACTTACCTCTCCTCCGGAGTAGCTTTTGAAATTTCCTATTCCACAGTGGTAATCAATCTACGACAATTTTAAATCAAATCAATGCACAATTTATTAAATTCTAGTTCGTTACGTATTTTTACTGCGATAATTTCAGCTTCGTCGCATTTTGGTAATAAGGTTCTAACTTTTTCTACAAAATTGATATTTATATGCTTCAAATTGGGTTATAAAGCTAACACATCAGGCTACAATTTTCATGTTTTGTACTTTTTCAAATTCAGCTTTCAAAAACGTCATAATCAGTAAATTAGTTGACACCTATTTCAAAATCTGGATGAATTTAAACCTTACTACCTTAATTAATTTTTTTTAGAACATCATTGTAATATTAAATTCATACCTTGTAAATATAATACATGGGAGTCACAATCTGAGTTTTTAACCTCAAATATGTATATATGAATGTGCATAATAATCTGTCAACTAAATAAAATTGTAAACATTTCATTCCTAATAATAAAATATATATTAAATCCTAAGATGGAAATTACTAATTAATTCCACTTAATAAAAGTTTTGCTTTGAAACATATAACACACCTGTTTTCAACTATACAATCTATATGCATATACAACTATATTTCTATTTCTAAATGATTGAGAATGATTTTGGTGTTTACCTGTGATCTCGTTTCTCCCTTTTTGTGCCTCTTTTGTTTTTCTTTTCTTTCGCCTTCTTGTAGTCTTCTTCTCTTAGGTATTAAGTTTTAAGGATGTAGATATATTTATTCACTTCCGCCGACTTAATTTGGCGGCTATTAATTATATTCTTATACATTCTTTTTTCATTTAGTTATTATTAGTATTATTATTATTGTTGTTGTTGTTGTGATCATCTCGTCAATAATTTACTACACACTTCTAATTGTCCCACATATTATTTAGTGGATTTTACATTTTAAACTTGTCACATAGTCTTACGTTATTTAGACTCTCCCAATAGTTTAGATTAAGGGGTTCCCGACCACCAAAATAAACATTCCAAAGTCCAATCGTGAAGTACATGATAAATAAAATATAGATTACAATATTTATAAAAATGTAAATAGCGCGTGAAAAGAATAAAATGCATGAATTATATTGGCCAGTGAGTTGTGAAAGGCGCGGGTATTACATCCTCCCCCCCTATAAAAATTTCGTCCCCAAAATTTACTTACTTGAAGAGTTCCGGATATTTGGCTCTCATTTCTTCATCTCTTTCCCAGGTGGCTTCTTCGACTGATTGATTTCTCCATAGCACTTTGACTAACGGAATTTCTTTGTTTCTGAGCCGTTTTACTTCCCTTAATAAAATCTTTACTGGTACTTCCTCATATCCCAAGTCTGCTTGTAGTTCTACAGGTTCACTGTTCAGGACATGAGACGGATTTGTAATATACTTCCTCAATACTGACACATGGAACACATTGTGTATTTGAGACATTGATGCTGGCAAATCGAGTCTGTAGGCAACATCACCAACTCTCTCAATAATAGGAAATGAACCAATATATCTCGGACTAAGTTTTCCTTTCTTACCAAACCCCATTATTCCTTTCATTGGTGCAACTTTCAAGAATACTAGATCTCCCACTGCAAACTCAAGTGCTCTTCTTCTCTTATCTACATAGCTTTTCTGGCGACTCTGAGCTGTTTTAATTCTTTCCCGAATCTGTGACACAGCTTCTGACATTTCTTGTATTACACTTGGACCTAGAAGTCTTCTTTCGCCAAACCACATCCCAATGTATCGGAGATCGTCACTTCCTACCATATAGTGCTTCATAAGGAGCCATTCCTATAGTAGATTGATAACTGTTGTTGTAGGAAAATTCTATCAAATGTAGAAATTTGCTCCATTGGCCCTGGAAATCTAATGCGCAAGCTCTGAGCATATCCTCTAATGTTTGTATCGTTCTTTCTGATTGTCCGTCAGTTTGTGGATGATATGCAGTACTGAAAGACAACTGTGTTCCCAGTGCCTTGTGTAAACTGATAACACGTTACTTATGCATGTATTTAGGTCGATTTAGGATCATATTTTATATCATTTACGTGCATATTTGACCGGCACTTATTTATATTTATAATATTTGGGTCATTTGATGTGTTTCGACTTGTTTTGAAGTTAACTAGGTATTTTTATTCCATTTGGATGAAGTTCGAAGAAGAAACAAGTCAAATAGGGTTAAAACGGATGAAAAAGGGAGTTAAAGGAGTAAAGGGCCAACACGGCCGCGTCAAATATGGACACGGCCGTGTCAAAAGTGGCCTAGAACATGTAAAAATGCACTGCCAACCAACACGGCCGCGTCAGTAAACAACACGGCCGCGTCAGAATGTGTCCCGAAAGTGAAGTTTTCTGTCAGCTTGACACACCTCTAGTATTTTAGCCATATCTTGAGATTTGCAACTCCGATTGAGGTGCAATTAGTGGCGTTAGAAAGCTGATTCAAAGGGCTACAACTTTGCCTGAAATAGACAAATCCCAAAAACGACCGGAAGACCCTCAAAAATGGCTTGGATGTCAGACCTAAAAATCTGCCCGGGAAAAGCGGACGCGGCCGCGTCGCAAGGCCAACACGGCCGTGTCAGAAGGGTTTTTCTGCGAGAATTTCCTAATTTTAATAGGATTTTGATCCTATATTTCCTAAGATTCGTTCCCAACTCTATAAAAAGGACCCCAAGCTCTAGGAAAGAATCAATCAATCAGAGAAGAACATCAATTACATCATTCCACCTAGAAGAAATCTTGGAGGACAAAGAAGACGAAGATCATCGAGACGGATTTATCCGGGTTTAATTATTCTTTTCTTAGTTTTTAATTCTTTACAATGTTTTTATTAGAATTTTATATTGGATTATTACTAGGCATGAGTAGCTAAGCTATTCGTGTCCTAGGGTTAGAAAGTAGGGATTATTATGACAATGTTTTGATTTATGGTTTAATTTATTAATTCCGTTCTTTACGTGTTTTATCTCTATGTTTGTGCTTAAAACTGAATTTAGCTTGATCACCTAGATTTAGTAATTTAGTTTCACAATTCCGCTTCGAGAGGAGGGAATTGTTATCAGACTTAGAACATAGAGCGCAGTTGTCTATGACTGTGTCGGCCGGGGCTTAGGATCGTTTGGGAGTTATTAGGTTTAATTGACTCGAGAGGGTAATTAGCTTAATTAATCAATGATTTAATCGGTTCGAGAGAAGGATTGGATTATTGTTGTGCCGCCTAATAAACACTCGAATTGGTAAATTTATAGGTTAATCATATTCAACATTGAATTAATATCCTGAAATCGAAGCCCTAGGATACCTTTTCTCAGTGATTGTTAATTCTCTTTGTTTGTCAAGTATTAGTTAAATTCCTTAATTCTTGGTAAAATCAACCTTTGAAACTTAGTATCTAGTTAGGACATTCCTAGAGTATTAAGGTATCAAACAACCTAAAACTATTCCTTATGGGATCGACCTTGACAATAGTACTACACCTACATCCGTACACTTGCGGAACACTAGGTTAGAAACCGACGTGTCAAGTTTTTGGCGCCGTTGCCGGGGATCGAGGATTTAGCGCTTAGTTTTTATCTTGAAAAATAGGAGGAAACTAGACTAGATTTTATTTTTTTCGTAATTTTAATTTTAATTCGTTTTTATTTTTGGGTTAATTTTTGTATTACGCGGTAGTTCGTGTTTTTGGTGTTTTCAGGCTTCGTATGCTCACCAGATCAAAAGGAAAAGAAACCCTTCTTCCTTTCGATCCAGAAATTGAAGCGACAGCTCGCAGACACCGAACTAGAAGAAATTTCGCGTCTGAGATGGAGAACCCACCACAGCATCCGAATCAGGATGACGCACTTAACAGAGTACTGACAGCTCTGGCACGTTTGGATGATCGAGTCACGAATATACAGCAGCAACTACCTCCACAAGGGCCACAAATACAACAGCAGTACGGCCCAATTCAGATAGACCCAGCTGCAGGCGATGAAGATGACACGCCTATTAGCGACTGCTTGAAGCCCAGTCCAAACCAGCAGGTAGGAGGAGTGCAACCTCCACCACTTGATGCCAACAATTTCGAGCTGAAGCCTGCACTAATCAACATAGTGCAACAAAACCAGTATGGGGGAAGTGCTTTGGAGGATCCGAATGCGCATCTGATCAAGTTTCGCAGACTGGCCGACACAATCAAGATCAATCATGTGCCGCACGAGCAGGTCAAGATGAGACTGTTCCCTTTCTCACTGAAGGACAGAGCACTACAGTGGTTCAATTCGTTGGAAGATATCAGAGATTGGGAAGACTTAAGTACTTCTTTTCTGTTGAAGTACTTTCCGCCAAGCAAGATGCTCGACCTGCAGAACCAGATCAATCAGTTCAAGCAATTGGACCAAGAGCTATTCGGAGAGGCTTGGGAGCGATTCCGGGATCTTATCTGGAGTTGCCCTCAACACGGGTTCACCAAGAAGCAGCAAGTGTGCAAGTTCTACAATGGTCTACTTGCTCCGACTAGAAACCAAGTGGATGCAGCTGCGGGTGGAAGTTTGATGGAGAAGTCAGTAAGGATGGCATTCTCAATCCTGGACGCTATGGCCAGAATGAGCTACCAATGGTCAAATGAGAGAAACATGCCAAAGAGGGTAGCAAGTCTCCAGAAAGTCAAGCCCATTAATAATGAGCCACTTGAAAAGCGCACAGCACAAGTAACAGCATTGACGAGCCAGGTGAATTTGCTAACTAATTTGACGTTAGCACAACAGCCAGGGGGTCCGGAAGAAGTTGAAGAAGCAAAATTTGTGAATCAACGAAACTTCAACAATTTCCAGAATAATCAGCCTCGGTACAACCAGTACCCTCAGAATCAGAATCATCAGAACTTCTCATATGGGAACGCGCAAAATACACTAATCCGCCACCCGGATTTGCCGTTACAAATGGCATGATCCAAGACGGTAAGAAGCCATCACAGGAAGAGATTGCGCAGTCTCAATTTGAAAAGTATGATGAAAAGTTAGCTCAGTTGGAGAAGAGAGTAGATGGGAAATTCATGGAGCTAAACAAGCATATCACTGGGCAAGGGGCAGACATCAAGAGGCTCGAGAACACACTGGTGCAGACTCAAGCTAGCATTGGAGAATTGTCATCAAACATGAGCCAACTGATAAAGATAGTAGGAGCTCAACACAAGCAAGGCCAATATCAGAGTGATACAGTGGTTAATCCAAAGGAGCACTGCAATGTTGTGGAGCTAGAGGAGCAGGAAGAAAGCATGAAGGACCAAGAAGTGAAGGAATCAAGCGAGGAAGTCAAAAACATTGAGAAGAAGGAGGTCAATACAATCATAGATAAGAAAAGTTCATCTCCTATTCTTGATGAGTCTTTTGATTTTTGTTTTAAAAATTCGTTCTTTGCTAACCTTGATCCTTTAGAGCAATCTAGAGCTATTGTTGTGAAACAGGAACCACTAAAGGAGAGAATCCAAGATAAAGAGAAAACAAAGGAGTGAAAGGATGGAAAAGAGACGACGAAGAAGAAACCGAGCAGGCCCAAAAAGAACGCAACCACAAGTATGAAACCGAGAAGAGCAACAAAAGCAAAAGATCCAGGGAGTTTTACTATTTCTTGCTCAATTGGTAGTCATGATTTTCAAAATGTCATGTGTGATTTAGGGTCTAGCATAAATTTGATGTCTCTTAAGCAGTATAGACAATTAGGATTAAGGGAAATTAAACGATCCTTTACTACTATCAAATTTGCGGATGGATCTTCATTAACGCCGTTGGGAGTAGCAGAGGATGTAGTGGTGAGAGTGCTAAGTTTTGAATTCCCTAGTGATTTTTTAGTTGTCGACATGAAAGGGAATGATGAATTTCCTTTTATCTTAGGAAGACCCTTCTTGGCGACTAGCCAAGCACTAATAGATGTACCTAAAGGGGAGTTGATTTTTCGTGTTCAAAACGAAACAATCACACTCAAAATACATAAGTCGGGTTTAAGGGGTAGGTACAATTGTAGCATTGTTTACACTACCCAAGCTGCTGTAGAAAATCCTCATGTCCCAAATAGCTCTTTAATTGTTCAGAAAACATCCAACTCGGGGTGGCTAGAAAAAGGTTGATAGGATAAGGACGTCCGGCTGATGACGTAAAACAAAGCGCTTGTCGGGAGGCAACCCGATGTTTATTGTTTTATCTTTATTATTTCGTTAATTTTTAGGTTTTTACTTGTGTTTTAGTGTTTATGTTTTTAGGAATCAACTTGGACAAGTGTGCACGAAACGGGGGTCGAAAAAGACGAAAAATCGCATGTAGATGGAAATCAGAGTAACACGGCCGTGTCAATTTTCAACACGGCCGTGTCAAAATTGGCGTCAAACGTGTGGAATCGTCTGGAAAGCAACACGGACGTGTCACCAATTCAACACGACCGCGTCCGATTCAGCTCAAATGCAATACGGCCGTGTCACAAAAACGACACGGCCGCGTCAAAATCAAGCTCCAAACACAAATTCACACTAGAATGCAACACGGCCGTGTCACACAAACGACACGGCCGCGTAAAAAACGACCCAGAAACATCAATTTTTGCTAAAAGGTGACACGGCCGTGTCAAACCTTCAACACGGCCGCGTCATTACCTCAGCAGAAAAAGATGCAAAAATTCAGAGCGTGATGCGGAGACGGCCGAGCCAAGATTCAGTAGGAGCTAAAAGGCACGATTTCGGAGCTCGTAGGGGTTTCAAAACGCCGCCGTCATAACAACGATTTGTAAGTTAGCACCAAGGCGTACCACGTTTTTCCTCCAAACATTGACTTTCGCCAAGTTTGGGGGAGGGGGTAGACCGTGGGATGTCTTGGCAGCTATATTTATAGTTTTGATTTACCTCGTTCGAGTTTCTTAATTGTGGGTCCGTGTGCCCATTGTGCTGATTTTTATTGTTTCGATTGGTGTTATCGGGTCTGTGAGCCCAAGTTTGATTGCATATCGTTTCCATGTTGAGTTTTAGGAGTTTTGTTTTTAGTTTTTAGAGTAAAAAAAGAATGAGAAAAACCTGGAAAAAGGTAACAAGTGAAAATAAAAAGAGAACAATAGGGAAAGATGGATGATGAATAGTTAATGATGAGATGATTTTGAGAAGTAGATGAAAAAATGGCACATAATAGAGCATGAGAGGTGTTGTGAGACGAAATTGAGCTTGAACTTAGAATATTCAATCAAAATTAACCTTGTGAGAATTTGAGCCTGATTATACTCCAATTTTCGGAGTAATATACTTTCTTTTGGTGTGAATTTGATTGAATATGTGTACTAGTCTCTAGAACTTGCCTTGAGTCTTTACTAAGAATGTGTCAAGTATGTGTTGTGATTTAGGAAATGATATTAGGCAACTTTTTGTTTAAGCCTATTTGTTCGAACCATGAAAATTGCCTTTGACCCATAATGGAAAAAAATTGTCCCTAGTTAGCCCACTTGAGCCTTATAGCTTTATTTATTCATAACCTAATCAATGTCAGCCGAAATCCTTTTGATTTAACTCTTTTGGCCTTAATTGGATTAATCAAGTTAGAGGGAGGAGAATTGGAAGGAATTTTGGGTGAACAATTTGTGGGAAGGAATGGGAAGTAGGGATATTTTCAAAAGATGAAGGAAATAAGAGAAAAGTGATAGGTGAAAAACGAAGAATGGCCTCTCCTAGAAAAAAAAAAGAAGAAAAAAAAAGAAAAAGAAAACAAAAAAAAAAAAAAAAAAAGAGAAAAAAGGAAAAAAAAAAAAGGGGGAAAAGTTTGCTGTTGTTAGTATTCTAGAGGAGAGGCTAGGAAATAAAGTGCTTAAATTGGGAATTTGATTAGAACAGTCGGGTAGTCCCAAAGATGTGGTACCCACAGAAATGAAAAGCACTTAAGTTGTATGGACTTTTGAAGGTGAAGAAGTCATTTTGCGGGGTGATTTGCTGAAATTTGAAGAGTGAGGCTGAGTGATTGTATTGAGGGGTAGTCGGGTTAGACGTAACTTGATTAGTCCAATGAATAGTCACTTATATCCAAATGTATCCCACCTTACCTTAAGCCCACATTACAACCAAAAGAAAGACCTATTTGATCATTTGTCACACGTATCAAGTACGAGGTCTAGTTTAGACGATTGGCAAGCATATGGTAGGCTTTGCATGTAATTCAATATGAGTGAAAATTATTTTAGCCTAAACACTTGAGAGATGAGTGAAACACTTACCCGGTGCGCGTTGAATAATTCGAAAGTTCAAAGTCTCGAGATTAGTTGATTTGCGCGTTATCACATATGCTCAAGTGAATTGTGTTGCCTAGTTGTGTTAAGAAAAATCAGACTGAAACTGAATTCATCATCTAGTCGCCCTAAACAAAATGCATAATCACTTGTATTCTTTGTGTCTTTTGTTATGTTGTTCGGGACGAACAACATTTTAAGTTTGGGGGATTTTGATAACACGTTACTTATGCATGTATTTAGGTCGATTTAGGATCATATTTTATATCATTTACGTGCATATTTGACCGGCACTTATTTATATTTATAATATTTGGGTCATTTGATGTGTTTCGACTTGTTTTGAAGTTAACTAGGTATTTTTATTCCATTTGGATGAAGTTCGAAGAAGAAACAAGTAAAATAGGGTTAAAACGGATGAAAAAGGGAGTTAAAAGGAGTAAAGGGCCAACACGGCCGCGTCAAATATGGACACGGCCGTGTCAAAAGTGGCCTAGAACATGTAAAAACGCACTGCCAAAAAACACGGCCGCGTCAATAAACATCACGGCCGCGTCAGAATGTGTCCCGATAGTGAAGTTTTCTGTCAGCTTGACACACCTTTAGTATTTTGGCCATATCTTGAGATTTACAACTCCGATTGAGGTGCAATTAGTGGCGTTAGAAAGCTGATTCAAAGGGCTAAAACTTTTCCTGAAATAGACAAATCCCAAAAACGACCGGAAGACCCTAAAAAATGGCTTGGATGTCAGACCTAAAAATCTGCCCGGGAAAAGCGGACGCGGCCGCGTCGCAAGGCCAACACGGCCGTGTCAGAAGGGTTTTTCTGCGAGAATTTCCTAATTTTAATAGGATTTTGATCCTATCTTCCCTAAGATTCGTTCCCAACTCTATAAAAAGGACCCCAAGCTCTAGGAAAGAATCAATCAATCAGAGAAGAACATCAATTACATCATTCCACCTAGAAGAAATCTTGGAGGACAAAGAAGACGAAGATCATCGAGACGGATTTATCCGGGTTTAATTATTCTTTTCTTAGTTTTTAATTCTTTACAATGTTTTTATTAGAATTTTATATTGGATTATTACTAGGCATGAGTAGCTAAGCTATTCGTGTCCTAGGGTTAGAAAGTAGGGATTATTATGACAATGTTTTGATTTATGGTTTAATTTATTAATTCCGTTCTTTACGTGTTTTATCTCTATGTTTGTGCTTAAAACTGAATTTAGCTTGATCACCTAGATTTAGTAATTTAGTTTAACAATTCCGCTTCGAGAGGAGGGAATTGTTATCAGACTTAGAACATAGAGCGCAGTTGTCTATGACTGTGTCGGCCGGGGCTTAGGATCGTTTGGGAGTTATTAGGTTTAATTGACTCGAGAGGGTAATTAGCTTAATTAATCAACGATTTAATCGGTTCGAGAGAAGGATTGGATTATTGTTGTGCCGCCTAATAAACACTAGAATTGGTAAATTTATAGGTTAATCATATTCAACATTGAATTAATATCCTGAAATCGAAGCCCTAGGATACCTTGTCTCAGTGATTGTTAATTCTCTTTGTTTGTCAAGTATTAGTTAAATTCCTTAATTCTTGGTAAAATCAACCTTTGGAACTTAGTATCTAGTTAGGACATTCCTAGAGTATTAAGGTATCAAACAACCTAAAACTATTCCTTGTGGGATCGACCTTGACAATAGTACTACACCTACATCCGTACACTTGTGGAACACTAGGTTAGAAACCGACGTGTCAAGTTTTTGGCGCCGTTGCCGGGGATCGAGGATTTAACGCTTAGTTTTTATCTTGAAAAATAGGAGGAAACTAGACTAGATTTTATTTTTTTCGTCAAATCCAGGATAGCCAAGGAGATTATTTGTTCCCTGATTAAAGGAGTTGTTGTAATCTTTTTATATCTTTTGTATATCTAGAATATTTGGTATAGGTGTATTTATACTCACATTGTACATCGTTATCAAATGAATGAAAAACATTAAGTTTCTACATGGTATCAACGAGCCAGTCTATCTCTCACGAGTCTCTGTCTGTCTAAAAAAAAAAAAAAAAAGCACTTTTTTTTACACCCCCGAAAGTGCTTCTTCCCCTGTCTTCTTCTCAAATCCTCCATTCTGATACATCTGATCTCTACCCATGTCAACGTCCACTGACCCTGCTCTCACCACTCATACCGACACCCATTCCACTGAAATTATGTCCCCTGTCGTCCCACCCTCTCCTTCCCTTGTCAAAATAAAAGCAATCACCAATCTCCCTATCCGTCTCAACCCCACCAATTACGTCTCATGGAAGCTTCAGTTCACGTCACTTTTCTTCGGTCTGGATCTTATGGGTTATCTCGATGGTACTGTTGTTTCCCCACTATCTACTATCACTGCTGCAAATATAACATCTCCTAATCCGGCTTTTATACAATGGAAGCGCCAGGATCAACTCATTCTTCATGCTATATTATCTTCGCTCACAGAATCTCTCATCCCCATTATCGGGACTGCCGACACTTCTCACGAGGCCTGGTCCAGACTCAATCGCACATTCTCCAAACGTTCTCAATCACACATAATACATCTCAAGGATAAGCTGTCTTCGATCACTCGTGGTACACTCCCTGTCTCAGAATTTTTGCTCAATATAAAAACCATCTCTGATGAATTGTCTACTCTCGGTGCTCCGCCAAGTGATGCGGATCTCTTAATTTACTGCACTCGCGGCTTAGGTCCCGCCTATAAAGAATTAATTGCTGCTCTTCGTACTCAAGATACCCCGGTTCCGTTCGAGGAATTGTATGATAAACTGATCGACCATGAGACGTTTTTGCGTGACTCCGAACAATCCCCTGCACTTGCTTTCGCCCAGGGCCATTCCCCCTTGCCTACTGTCCACTACACGTCACACACCCGCCAGAATCGTCCACCTGCTCCTCCTTCCCGTCGCCCGCCTGCTCCATCTCCCGGTGCTGGTATTTTACCTTCTCCTGTCCATCCACACACTGGCTTACGAGGGCCTGCTCCTTCTCCCCCAGCTCGTGATCAACGTCGGGGACATTTTCCCGCTGCTTCTTCGTCCCGTAGCTCGCTCATTTGTCAGTATTGTCAACGTCCAGCCCATACAGCGGACCAATGCTGGGACCTCTTCCCGCATCTCCGCCCGCCTCGTCCTGCTGTTCATGTTGCCACGACAGCTCCTGCCATTGCTTCACTGTCCACTGCAGCTGCCACTCGTCCCTCTCCTTGGCTCCTTGACTCTGGCGCCACCAATCATGTGGTTTCTGACTTAGCTGATTTGCAGTATCATCACCTCTATGATGGTCCCGATGATGTGGTCCTCGGAAATAACTCGACTCTTGGTATCTCTCATACAGGTTCCACTTCTCTCTCTCCTTCCTTCTCTTTATCTAATGTTTTATGTGTCCCGTCTATGAAGAAGAATATTATATCCGTCTCTCAATTCTGCACTCAAAATTCTGCCTCTATTGAATTCTTTTCGTCTTTTTTTGTTGTTAAGGATCTTCGCACTCATCACACACTGTTTCAGGGTCGGGCCAAAGATAATTTATACGAATGGCCGTCAACGTTTGTGTCTTCCTCCTGCCCTCGTGTCCTTGCTATTGCCAGAGTATCTCTGTTATTGTGGCACAATCGTCTCGGTCATCCTTCCACTCGTACGACAAACCATCTTCTTGCCTCGTCCTTGCCGTCTACTGCCCCTGCCCTGCCCGCCAACTTTACCTGCACCTCCTGCTTATGTAATAAAAGTTCTAAGTTGCCATTCACCACCTCCACTCTTACTAGTCGTTTTCCGTTAGATATTTTATTTTCTGATGTTTGGGGTCCTTGTCCTGTTACGTCTACAGACGGTTATCGTTATTATGTCATTTTTGTGGATCATTTTTCTCGTTATATTTGGTTTTTTCCTTTACGCTTAAAATCTGATGTTTCTGCTATTTTTCCTATTTTTTTTTTACATGGGATTGAAAAACAATTTAATCGTTCTGTCACTACATTATACACCGATGGAGGTGGGGAATACACTGCTCTCAAATCTACTCTTACCTCCCTTGGCATATCGCATAAAATTACTCCACCTCACACACCAGAGCACAATGGATTATCGGAGCGTAGACATCGTCATATCGTTGAAACTGCACGCACCCTCATGCACGCTTCGTCTATTCCTCCCGACTATTGGCCCTACGCTTTTCGCACTGCCGTCTATCTCATCAATCGCCTCCCGTCCTCCGCACCATCTGCCATGAGTCCCTTTCACACCTTATTTGGTTCGCCCCCCTCTTACACGTCTCTTCGCCAATTCGGGTGTCTTTGCTTCCCTTGGCTTCGTCCTTATACCAAATCAAAACTTGAACCTTGATCCTCGCCTTGTGCTTTCCTTGGTTATGACCTTCTCCATCATGCTTACACTTGCCTTGACATGCAAACCCGTCGTATCTTTATCTCTCGTCACGTGCGGTTCGTCGGAAACGTGTTTTCCTTTTTCTAATATCTCCCTGCCCCCTTCCTCTCCTTTGCATGGTGTTCTCATGCAAAACCCTGCCTCCATGCACCACCCACCCTTATCCGCTCCATGCACCGACGTTCCTCCCGCCGCTGCTGCTCCCATCGTCCCGACAGTCGTCTCTGATGCATTCACTCTTGATGTCTCTCCTCCCGTGCCCTCTTCTGTTGATACTACTGCTGCCCCACCTTCTGCTGCTTCGTCACCAATTATCCCACCCCACCCCCATCCTCACGTTCCTTCCTCTACTCAAAACCATCATCCTATGATTACCCGCGCTAAAAATAACATTTTTCGCCCAAAACATATCCACTCGCCATCCGCTTCCTTCCACTGTTGAACCGACGTGTGTCTCCCAAGCCTTGAAACTTCCTGAATGGCGAGCAGCCATGGACGCTGAACTGAGTGCCCTTCTTCATAATCACACCTGGGACCTTGTCTCTCCTTCCTCAAATGCCAATATCATCGGCTGTAAATGGGTTTTTCGAGTTAAACGTAACCCTGATGGCTCTATCGCCTGATACAAAGCCCGTGTCATTGCCAAGGCTTTCACCAACGTCCTGGTCTTGACTTTGGTGACACCTTTAGTCCTGTTGTCAAACCCGCTACCATCCGTATCTTTCTCACTCTTGCTCTCACGAATTCTTGGAAAATCCAACAACTTGATATTAACAATGCTTTCCTCCATGGTTCTCTCTCTGACACCGTCTACATGTCTCAACCACCCGGCTTCACCAATTCGATCGCTCCTACTGCTGTTTGCCGTCTTTGAAAAGCCATATATGGACTTAAACAAGCCCCCCGGGCTTGGTATGATGAACTCAAATCCTTCTTACTAACTTATGGCTTCACTATGTCTCACTCTTACACGTCTCTCTTTCTCTTTCGTCGCGGTTTTATCACTCTCTTTTTTCTTGTTTACGTGGATGATCTTCTTGTCACAGGCAACAATGATGCTGCTATTCGCCACTTTCTTGCCTCTGTCTCCACTCGCTTCTCTGTCAAGGACTTAGGGGCATTACATTACTTTCTTGGTGTTGAAGTGTTTCGTACCCACGACTTCATCTTTCTCAGCCAACATAAGTACATTCGTGACCTTCTTGAACGTACTAACATGATTGGTGCAAAGACTGTTTCAACTCCCCTTTCATCCTCTACCTCTCTTACTCTCCATGATTCTTCTCCCCAAACTGATGCTCGCTCCTACCGCCAAATCGTCGGTGCTCTTCAATATCTTGCGCTTACTCGACCTGATATATCTTATGCTGTGGGTAAACTCTCCCAATTCATGCATTCCCCGTCTGAATCTCATCTCTCCGCCATCAAACGTGTTCTTCGTTACCTCAAACATACGATCTTTCATGGTTTGCTCCTTCGTGGTGGCGCTCCTTTATCTCTCACTGCCTTCTCTGACTCTGACTGGGCAGGCAATCCGGATGATCGCTCTTCTACGTCTGCTTACATCACTTACCTTGGCCACTGTCCTATCTCTTGGTCCTCTAAGAAACAACGTGCCATTGCACGCTCATCTACGGAAGCCGAATACCGAGCTCTTGCCACATGCTCCAAGGAGATACTCTGGCTCACAAATTTGTTAACCGAATTTGGTATTTGTCTCTCTACTGCTCCTGTTATATTTTGTGATAATCTTAGTGCTACTTACTTGTGTTCTAATCCTGTTTTCCACTCTCGGATGAAACATATTGCTATTGACTATCACTTTGTTCGTACTCATGTTAAAAATGGTTCCTTCCGTGTCTCCTGTGTCTCTACGCTTGATCAATTGGCTGATATTCTCACAAAACCTTTGTCCGCTGGTAAATACTTACAATGTCGATCCAAGATTGGAGTTTCCGACGGATCCTCCATCTTGCGGGGGCCTAATAGAGATATGCCTAATGATTCAGTCAAATCTCAAGATTGCGATATCACAGTCCAAGAATCTTCGTCAAATCCAGGATAGCCAAGGAGATTATTTGTTCCCTGATTAAAGGAGTTGTTGTAATCTTTTTATATCTTTTGTATATCTAGAATATTCGGTATAGGTGTATTTATACTCACATTGTACATCGTTATCAAATGAATGAAAAACATTAAGTTTCTACATGTAGTACCTTGAGACGATTTTCAGCTTAAGGCATCAGCTACGACATTTGCTTTACCAGGATGATAGTTGATAACACAATCATAGTCTTTCACGAGTTCTAACCATCTTCTCTGTCTCATATTCAACTCTTTCTGCGTGAAAAAGTACGTCAGAATTTTGTGATCTGTGTAGATCTCACATCGCTCTCCATATAGATAGTGTCTCCAAATTTTTAGCGCAAATACTACTGCTGCAAGCTCCAAGTCATGAGTAGGGTAGTTCTTCTCATACTCCTTCAACTGTCTGGATGCATATGTTATTACTTTGCCATTCTGCATTAACACACACCCTAAACCGTTCTTCGAAGCATCACTGTATACCACAAAGCCTCCAGTCCCCGTTGGTATTGAAAGGATCGGCACTGAGGTTAACCTCTTCTTCAGTTCTTGAAAACTCTGCTCACAAGCCTCTGTCCATTTGAATGTTACACTCTTCCTAGTCAACTGTGTTAAGGGAGATGCTATTTTCGAGAAACCTTCTACGAACCTGCGGTAGTACCCAGCTAACCCGAGAAAACTACGTACCTCTGAAGGGTTTGTAGGTTGTGGCCAATTGTTAATTGCTTCAACTTTACTTGGATCAACTGAAATTCCTTTTCCTGACACAACATGCCCTAGGAATATTACTTGATCGAACCAGAACTCACATTTCTTGAACTTAGCATACAACTGTTTCTCCTTTAGAACGTCTAAAACCTTTCTCAAATGCACAGCATGCTCTGCTTCATTCTTGGAGTAGATCAGGATGTCATCAATAAATACGATAACGAACTTATCCAAAAAGTCTTTGAATACCCGGTTCATCATATCCATGAAAGCTGTTGGAGCATTTGTCAAACCGAATGGCATTACCAAAAACTCATAGTGCCCGTATCTTGTACTAAATGCCGTTTTTGGGATATCTTCCTCTTTAATTTTCAGTTGATGATAACCTGAACGTAAGTCAATCTTGGGGAATATGGCAGCTCCCTGGAGTTGATCAAACAAGTCATCAATCCTAGGTAAGGGGTATTTGTTCTTGATCGTAACCTTGTTTAATTCTCTGTAATCTATGCACATCCTCATAGTACCATCTTTCTTCCTGACAAACAAAACCGGTGTACCCCATGGCGAAAAGCTAGGCCTAATGAAACCTTTGTCCAGTAAATCTTGCAATTGAATCTTCAATTCTTTCAACTCTGTCGGCGCCATTCTGTATGGTGACTTCGATATAGGAGCAGTCCCTGGATATACGTCAATTACAAACTCTATCTCTCTGTCTGGGGGTAATCCTGGGAGTTCTTCTGGAAATACTTCAGGATATTCTTGCACTACTGCTACCTCTTCAACAGTCGGACAGTGTTTCTCTTCCATACTCATAACACTTACTAGGTAGCCTTCACAACCACTTTCCAATAACCGTTGTGCTTTCACAGCTGATATCGTGTGATATTTGAACCTTTTTCTTACTCCCATAAAGACAAAAGATGTGTCACCAGGTGGCTGAAACGGGATTATCTTGTTCTGACAATCTATTGTAGCACCATATTTCGATAGCCAGTCCATTCCCAAAATCACATCATAATCATTCATATCTAATATGATCAGATCGGCATAAAGTTCTCTTCCTTCAATAGAGATAACACTTGCTCGCAGAATCTGGTTAGTTTGTTTTGACCCTTCGGAGGGGATCACTACATTGTAACTAACGTCTGCTACATCAGGTTTCCTACCCAGCCTCTTCACATACTCAATGGATGCAAATGAATGTGTAGCTCCAGAATCAAATAATGCAAATGCAATCGTATCACAAATGGGAACTTTACGTATTACTACAGATGTATTTGCTTCCGCTTCCTTCGTGGTCATGGTAAAGACTCTAGCTGGCGTCTTCTTTTGTGTACCAGAGTTTGAGTTCTCTGGACAAACAGTTGAAAGGTGTCCTGCTTTTCCACATTTAAAACAAGTCCGGTACTCTGCAAAGCACTTTCCACTATGCGAACCTCCACACGTGGGACATGTAGGTTGTGTAACTGGTGGTTTTCCTTGTTCACCCTTTTGGCGCTTGTTCTGATCCCATTACTGTTGTCCTGGTTTTGGTTGAGAACCTGGCCTTGGACCTTGCACTTGTGGTGGCCTTTTCTTTCCATCTCCTCCAAAACGAGGTCCTTGTCTTTGTATAAACTGGCGCCTAACCTCCTGAGCCCGCTTAATTTTCATTTCAGCTTGTTCGGCAATCAATGCTCGTTCGGCAACTTGTGAATAAGTTACTCCATGTATACCAGCCATACACAAATCCCTATATAGCTCTGGCCTCAGACCCTCTAGGAACCTTTCTACTTTCAACGCATCCGTACTGACCATGTGCTCCGCAAACCTAGAGAGTTGCTCGAACTTGGCGATGTACTCTGTAACATCCATTGCCCCTTGTCTCAACTGTATGAACTCGTTCATCTTCATTACTCGAACTGGGGCAGTGAAATACTTGTTTCTAAAAAGTTCTTTGAACCTACCCCACGTCATTGTCGCCACATCCTCAATAGTTTTCATTGTGTCCCACCAGTGTCCTGCACTTCCACGTAACATGAACGACGCACTCAATACCTTTTCCTCCTCAGGGACTTTACTATACAAAAACATGTTCTCTATAATTCTAAGCCAATCCTCTGCATCAGTGGGATCTGTTGCACTCTCAAATGTTGGCGGGTTAAGCTTTCTAAACCTCTCTCCGATGACCTCTAAGTATTCAGCTCGAGGTTGCGGTTGATTCACACCATTTCCTGGTTGTTCATCCACACCCCTTTGTTGGATAAGTTGTTGAATCTGTTGCGACTGTTGCTCTACTAATCCTGTCAACCGAGCCACAATCGCCTCTAAACAAACACCCACTGCTGGTGCATTCGGTTCTTGATTGTTACTTCCTTCAACACCTTCTTCTCTAAGGATCTCCATGATCTCTTTCTAGTTTTATTGTCCCTCTGTCACATGCCAATATGATTCATGAAATAATGAATGCAAATTAAGAAAAATAAATAAAACTTACTGGCATGCCCGTGCTTCAGAAGTTCTGAGCTTATGTATATGAACAGTCTACAGGGCATAAACTGGGCTCTGATACCACTCTGTCACACCCACCCTCATAAAAACTTATTTTATACTAACTTTTAGCCTTACAATACCTGTATTTTTTTTTCAAAATTAACGTCTTAGAATACTCCTTCAAGACCAAAATCTCACCTACATATATTTACATAGGTTCAAATCGAGTACAAAAGTGTCACACTCCATTCAACACCATATTTACAGAAATATACATATTAAAGTTCCTTAATTTGAACATGTCCAAAAAGATTGTTAGAACACTAGCAAAAACATAGTGAGTCCAAGGTTTAGCCCCACAGGTCGTCATTCATATACATGGGGCTTCAGAACTTGCATCAGCTCCAACAGCATGCCAGATCATTCCACGAGCTCATGCATAATCAAACTCACCTACAATGCAAGAACTACGTGAGCTAAAACTCAGTAAGAAGAAATCATGCATGACCAATGCGTGAATGATGAGATACATTTCACAAAACCATTTCTTTCAACTCTTTCTCAAAAGAAATCATATTTGGTGGGAATTGGCTCTCGTCACTGTCACAAACCTCCCAAAAATAACACTCATTGGCCACACTCGTGACTACCAAGGGTCCCTCCTCCCCCCTTATAGTCCACCCGAGATATCAGTGATGGTTGGTACGACCAAGCGGCTATCCTCCCGAGACTACCAGGGGTCCGCCTCCTGCCTGCCCCCGTAGTCCACCGGGAAGTCTACCTCTTCCCGTACCCACCATCATAAAGGTGCTGAAGTGGGAACCTCTTCCGCGTGCACGTCTGTCACCGGAAGCATTCTGAGAGACACCAAATATAATATATAACTCTCAATGTGACAATGGTGACCAACCCCAAAACATTTCCAATTTATGAAATTATGCTATTTTGACTTCTCTCATGCACACATGCAAATTCTTACAAATGCTAATGCTCATGACTAATATGCTCACCAATTTACTATTAATAATGAAATAAAACACTTTATATAAAAAGATATAAGTGCACGTATTACAATCAGTCATCACAAATAATATGCACAAATACTATGTTCAAGCATTGTAGTTGAAGATGGATTTCTACTTACCTCTCCTCCGGAGTATCTTTTGAAATTTTCTATTCCACAGTGGTAATTAATCTACGACAATTTTAAATCAAATCAATGCACAATTTATTAAATTCTAGATCGTTACGTACTTTTACTGCGATAATTTCAGCTTCGTCGCATTTTGGTAATAAGGTTCTAACTTTTTCTACAAAATTGATATTTATATGCTTCAAATTGGGTTATAAAGCTAACACATCAGGCTACAATTTTCATGTTTTGTACTTTTTCAAATTCAGCTTTCAAAAACGTCATAATCAGTAAATTAGTTGACACCTATTTCAAAATCTGGATGAATTTAAATCTTACTACCTTAATTAATTATTTTTTTAGAACATCATTGTAATATTAAATTCATATCTTGTAAATATAATACATGGGAGTCACAATCTGAGTTTTTAACCTCAAATATGTATATATGAATGTGCATAATAATCTGTCAACTAAATAAAATTGTAAACATTTCATTCCTAATAATAAAATATATATTAAATCCTAAGATGGAAATTACTAATTAATTCCACTTAATAAAAGTTTTGCTTTGAAACATATAACACACATGTTTTCAACTATACAATCTATATGCATATACAACTATATTTCTATTTCTAAATGATTGAGAATGATTTTGGTGTTTACCTGTGATCTCGTTTCTCCCTTTTTGTGTCTCTTTTGTTTTTCTTTTCTTTCGCCTTCTTGTAGTCTTCTTCTCTTAGGTATTAAGTTTTAACGATGTAGATATATTTATTCACTTCCGCCGACTTAATTTGGCGGCTATTAATAATATTCTTATATATTCTTTTTTATTTAATTATTATTATTGTTGTTGTTGTTGTTGTGGTCATCTCGTCAATAATTTACTACACACTTCTAATTATCCCACAGATTATTTAGTGGATTTCACATTTTAAGCTTGTCACATAGTCTTACGTTATTTAGACTCTCCCAATAGTTTAGACTAAGGGGTTCCCGACCACCAAAATAAACATTCCAAAGTCCAATCGTGAAGTACATGATAAATAAAATATAGATTACAATATTTATAAAAATGTAAATAGCGCATGAAAAGAATAAAATGCATGAAATGCATGAATTATATTGGCCAGTGAGTTGTGAAAGGCGCGGGTATTACACCTATCCAAAGGAAAAGTTAGTAATCAATGTCAATTTGTCAAGAAATTCTCGCGACATTTTGTCGAGTAATTCCTCAAAACCATCTCATAATATTAATTTTATTATCACTAACAATACGCATTTCACGTGGTAATTTTATTTGAATAGTCCAAAATTTGGCCAAAATGGGGATCGAACCCGTCTTGATGCGTTACCAACTTTAAGGCGTGAACCATATACCACTGAATGAAGATACAACTTCGATTACCAGTGGATAATCTCTAAATATAATATAATAAATAAAAAATTTGAATGTGTGTAATCTCATGGTGTAATAGTCTTTATTTAGATTGTAATTATCGATAATAATTCACAAACATCAATATATATATATAGCAATAATTGTTTTAACGTTATATATTTAAATCGGTAAATTGTTTGTTTTAATTTTCACCGTTCATTTTTACGTTTAGTTTAAACAAGCCACTAACTATTAAGGACGTGATGTTTGAATGAATGATGGGGGTGGGCTTGTTAGTAAAACACCCTAAGTTGAATTGTGGGGACTTAGGTTCCAATCCTCATCAAGCAATGTTTTTTTTCGTTTCCCTATTTTTGCATCAATTAAATTGTAAGTTTTTTTTTTATTATTCTTAACTATTATTTTATTACTTGATTGCATTAATTTTAATATTTTAACTTAAAATTTATGTTGTGTTAGAGTCGATATAGAATAATTTTTTTCTTCTGGATAGGCGGACCTGAAACCAAAAAGTATCGTTTCCTAAATCTAAATTATAGTATCCAATTTTTGGATATTATTTTAATCTTTTGCATCCTTTTATTTACATTTAATTATTTTAATAAAACAACCTTATTTTTTAATGGTTGATATATTGTGCTGTGTTGGATTCGAAATAGTATAATTTACTTTTAAGTAATATATCACCAAAAAATTCAATTAAAATTTAATTTTTTTATTACTAATATTTATTTACTACTTGTTATTCTAATTTTTAAAATTTAAAATATATAAACTAAGTAATATAAGATAAATACCTAAAAATACGTTGACCGAAAGAAAAATTAAATAAAAAAATAAAAATAAAAGAAAAGAATTTTAAAAAAAAATAAAAAATATAATTATTAACATTTTTTTGTTCTGATATTAAATGATAATTAATTTTATTTTTTGAAAGTAAATGATAATTAATTTGTCTAATTGGGCTTCTTTTCTGTTCAGCATAGTTTATCATTTCTGTTGTATTAACTGGGAAATGTTTGGGTAAATTATGGTTAGCCTGACCATTTTTTTCTATAAGTAACCACTCGTTCATTGATTTCATGTATACTAAAAAATGACATACCATTTTATAATTAAACAATCATTGATCGATTATAAGTTATACTCATAAAATTACATAACAAAATCAAAATATAGCTCCGTCACATAAACATAATGTAGTCATTGGTATTCGATCAAAAAGAACAATCCCGTAATGATCAACTAACATGGCTTCGGCAAATGTGGATCGCAAATCATTACGAAATCTATCGTCCTTTGAACAACAATATAAGCACCTATCACTAAGAACTTCCCCGACGTAGGTACGGTAACAAAAATGTAGTTTTCAGAGCTTGTTGACAGACTTAATGTGGATTTCACAAATCTATATAACCAAATCAGAAACCTAACCATTTTTTTTTTCTTATCAAAGAAAATGCTTTTATAAATCAAATAAGAACCTTAAGTACAAGAGCATCCAACAAAGATGGAACATCAATACCCATCCAAACAAAGGGATAGGATGATGAAAAAGAAAAACAAAAGTGAGCTAAATAATGTGCTACGCTATTACATTTACGAGGCATGTGAGATAAAGTAACTCCATCCAAGTAACCTCGAATATCATCAGCCAGCACACCACAATTATCAAACCACTCTTCCTACCCCGTGAATGCATGCATAGCGAGCAAAGAATAAAAAAAACCAATAGATTATCATAACCACACTCCCGACAAAAGCGTACACCACTAAGGAGGGCTTCCAATTCAGCAGCTTTAACCGAAAGTGGTGGACGAATCACATGAGAACAACCACTAAAACCTGACTAACATGATCACAGACCACAAACCTGCCCTGAATCTCGTCAACAACTGCATCAACATCCAAGCCGAAAGAACCAATTGGAGACGGAAACCATTCTCTTGAAGGAGCAGATGGCAAAACATGATGGTCATGATTCGAAGAGATCTGCACCTTAGCAAACTAGAAAAGGGATTCTTCAATCTCAAGATACTTAGGAGAGCTCCCCGGACCCATCATGTCGGAAAGCACTGATTTCTCGCCGAATCCTCCAAACTCACATAATAAAAATTTGACCAAGATCATTTCCAAATAAATGAAAGATCATTTCCCCATAATCTATAAAAGAGCAACCATACCTCCTTTTTAAGAGAAAACCAAAAGCAACTATTTTTCCAAAAAAACTTCACCGAGCACAATAAAATAGTCCATGCATAGTTGAAGCTTCGAATAAGCCACAATGAGAACAAGATGAAGACATAGACACAAGGTGATGGCCATTTTTTATACAAGAAGCGTAATCATTTTTAATACAAGAAGAACTAGTACATTCACCAAGAAATAACCTTCTTAATAATTTATTTTTCATTGCATAGTTATTTCATATATCATAAATCCCGGTAATATACTCGTATTCAAATGTTACTCGTCGGGTTCCATTAAAGCACAACAAACGACCTTTCAGCCATGTAGTTCAATTGTAAATTCAGTTCATTTCTAAAATCAATTTGGTCTACCATTATAAACAGAGAAAAAACCCCGGTCCAAATTACGTACAAGAACGAGATCGGACCACTGACAAATTTGGTCTACCATTACAAACAGAGAAAAAAAAAACACTCATAAACAGTGTCGTGTCCAAGATTTTGAAATTGGGGGTACGATATGTATCGAAAAAAAAATAAACATAAATATTGTTTGCTATTTAAGTTTACACAACCCAAAGTATGAAAAGAAAAAAAAAGAGACATACATAATAATTGAATAAAAACTACAATCCCACTTTGTTTCGATGAGTTCGCATTTTTTGAAACCGCTCCGCAATTTCATCATCAGTAATGTGTAGAAACACATCCTTCTCAATGAGAGTGACCAAATAATCATTTAATAATTGATCACCCACGCTATTCCGCAACTTGTTTTTGACATAGGTCATTCCGGAGAACACTCTTTCCACACTTGCAGTGGCAACTGGAAGAATCAACATCAACTTGATAAGTAAATAAATACTTGGATAAGTCAAATGCTTCTTCGTTTTGACAAGCAACATCGAAAGGGCGCCAAGATCATGCAACTTCCGAAACCTATCATCTCTTTGCATATCTTGAATGAATATATCAAGTTGACAATCAAGAGTCATCAAACCAATACTTGAGAACTCGGAGGGATAGAATGTGGCAAGTTTAAGTACTCTTTCCTTGTGAAAAGAAGCGAAACCATCCTTAGGACATAGGCAACCCATGCATATAAGCAACTCTGTATTGGCCTCATCAAATCAATCATCGAGTTCTCTAAGTTGCAAATCAATCACTTCGACAAAACAATCAAAGCGAAAATGATGGATGTTTGTCACCTGTGGAACAAAACGCCTCGACCTTCCCTTTGGAATATAAAGAGCATCCATATCAAGAACTACAATGCCATTCTTAGTGCAAAATGAAGTGACCTTAGTCAAGAGAGTCTCCCATCCATAGTCCCTTGTTTTTTGCAATAGATCTTTAGTTAAAGAAACAAGAGACATGGCATTAACAATATCTTGATCTCTCCTTTGCAAAGCAAGACACAAATCATTAGTGTATCCAAAAATGGTCAACATCAAGTGCGCCATGAAAGCAAAATCAAAGGATTCTAATGAAAATAAAATGGCTTGGGCCTTTACCCTATCCGATATTGAAGCATTTTTCCCAATGATCTCAAGCACCTTAACAATTGTAGAAAACAAACGGATAACATTCAAAAGAGTTTTATAATGAGACCCCCAACGAGTATCACCGAGGCTCTTCAAACCAAGCTCTTGATTCAAACCCGTTCCACTCTCTAGTTCACCCATTTCCAAAGCTTTAGCAATTTCTTGGGATTGACTTTCTCGGATAATTTCTCTCCGCTTACAAGAAACTCCAACCACATTTAACAAATTCACAATAGTCTCAAAAAGCCAACAACAATCACTATTTTTCTTAGAAACAACAACAAGTGTTATTGGAGTTGATGAGCAAACCAGTGAACATAATAGGCACATGGCGTATCCTTCATAATCAAAGTCTTAAGACCGCTTATCTCACCTTTCATGTTGCTAGCCCCATCATATCCTTGCCCTCGAATCTTTGATGGGCTCAACGAATGTTCCACAAGCAAAGACATAATTTCACTTTTAAGTGACAAAGCAGTTGTATCACCAACATGTATAAGTCCAAGAAATCGCTGCACTACCTTCCTTTTTTACCATCAACATAACGTAAACAAAGAGCTAACTGTTCTTTTTGGGACACATCACTTGACTCGTTAGTCATCACCAAGCTCCTCTATAATCCACTTAGTTGTTTCTTTAGCACAATAATTGATGAGGTCTTTTTGAATTAGGGGAGATGTCATTAGATTATTACCTGGAGCATTTCAAGATTGACTCTTTTCACATTCTCATTATGTCCGGCTAGCCATGTCAAAAGCTCACGAAAATTTCCCTTATTAATTGATTCCTCTTTTTCATCGTGTCCACGAAATGCCAAACCTTGCCCCAAAAGAAATCTCAAACAAGAAAGTGAAGCTTTCAAACGAGTTTCATACTCACGTTGAATCACATCACTTGCATTATCAAAAACATGTACAATAGATTTTTTTTTTGGAATCTCTTAAATTTACATATTTCTCATAAGCAAGATTATGAGCACTTTTAACTCCACCAATGTGCTTCTCTAACCTATCTGGTTTATTCCATGATCTAAATCCTCCGTTAACAAATGCATCTCCCCCAACATTAGTTTCAACTTCATTTTTGAACAAGAAACAAACAAAACAAAATGCCACATCTTTATCAATACTATATTCAAGCCAATCATATTTTTTGAACCAAGAGACACTAAATCTACGCATAACTCCAATGTCTCTTTGAGGAAAGTCATGGGATTTCGATTGACAAGGCTTTTTGAGGATATATGCTCTCCTCACTGCATCTCGTTGTTTTGGAGGATAATCTATAATATTTATTCTTTTCCCCGGATCATGGGGAAGAAGTTCAAAATCATATAGCAATTCTTCCTCCTCTTGTGGTAAACTAGTAGCACTTGATGGAGATGAAAGAGAGTCGCTATCACGGGAAGAGGCCTCATTATCTTTTCTCAAAGAGTAAGAAGTCCCATGAGATCTCATTTTCTTAAACATAATTCCCGAAGATCGGGTTGCTTTGTTATTGCCTTGACTTTATTTGATTTAAATGCATCATTCACCATTTCCTAATTTAATCAATAGAAAACAATAAGAATACAACCATTTACAACAATTATAATCTAATTTATATGATAAATCACATCACATTTGCAATAATAACTTAACCCACAATAATTGAAAGCATTAGTAGTTCAAACAATGAAATGATAACAAAGTAACTTTGATGAAACCAACAATCTTTATTCCCAAATTAATAAATCTCAATTAAAGAATAAATACATTCAATAAATCCCCCTTAGCCTACAAAACAATTATAATAAAACAAAGCAATAAAATAAAATATGAAGATATTGAAATTGCAATTCCCCAACCATTGCCATTTGCCACAGCCCACTGCCGCCCCCACCCTCAGGTCCCCTACCCCCACTCCACCAAAATATTGAATGGAGCTCAAACTCATATATAATCTCCACTTTCTACACAAACCCCCTGTGACCCACCATCTGTCCATCTCCTCTCCCAACTTTTCAAATGTTCTACCAACAAAGAATATATACACACACAGCCCACGGCCACAGGTTTATATATATATATATATATATATACACACACACACACACACACAATATCAGAATTTACTCCTTTTTCATGTTAAAATTTCACACATTTAAATATTAAACCTCAAAATTAACTTCAAGCTGAAGGCCGTAGACCGTAGACAAGAGATAGAGAGCAAACGAGAAGAATAACAGAGGAGCAGGGCAGCGGATGGTCAAGTCGATCTGCTCGATTTCAAAGATTTTGTGGCAAAAACGTGAGGAATTTAAGATACAATAGTTTTAATTTTCGTTTTTCTTTCTCTGTTTCGCTGGGTTTGGATGTTCAATGGAGCCCCAAAGTAAGGGATTGAAGAGAAGGGATTTTGATTATCTAAAATACTGTTGGTATATGTGTAAATAAGTGATAATTTGGGGGTACAGATTTATATTTATTTTTAAAAAGGTATTTCTATTTTTTTTTTTTTAAATTGGGGGTTCAGCTGTACCCCCTTGCACCACGTTGGTTACGCCACTGCTCATAAACCAAAACAATTGGGTGAAAACTTATCTCTAACAATGGACGAAGCAACTTCTCAACCATTTGGAACAGGTTGAACACCGAATGTCCCATTCCAAAGGACTGTTGAACCCTATCTGTACAAAAATATCTCATTCCAATGCTCAAAACACAATCAATCAATCACTTTATAAACTTGCCAAAAACATCCTAAAAAACCATCTCTGAACTCTTTATTTCATATATTCTCTCCATATTTCTCACGCATTTCTTAGGTACAACTCTCTGCAGCCCAAATCTCTGCTTCCACCAGCTTGTACGTTTCGCCATTCTCACCAACGCAATATCCGCATAATCATCAACGCCAGCAAGCATCTCATCTCTAAGCATTGTCATTTTTGTGCAGTTTTTCCTCAACGGAATCAATTTCACGTTGAAGAAAAGTTTGTTGGCGGAGATCATAGCGTAATGTCCCATTCCAAAGAACTGTTGAACCCAGACTGTTCAACCCAATTGGCGAAATGGAGACAGTGCGATGAACCCAGATTGTTCAACCTGAGGGACCCTAATTGGGCGAAATGGAGACGACATTAGGCTTCCAATCCCTAACACTACAACCCATCAAATCCCCGGAATTCTTTTACTCCTTGCTCAGCGAAGTTTATGCGATGGTAAGGGATATCGAATTAGAGATGAAGATGTATCAAGCCCTCAATAATGGATTATTTCGTAAATTAGTGAACGCCATACAATAAAATGTGAACCATAACCTTTAATCTGACCTGGACTCTCAAATTTCATCCCCTTTTTCATTCTCTTCCTTCTCCATTTTAATACCCAACAACACTCTCTCTCATCACCGTCGTTTTTCTTAGGGAATAGGAAAAGTTCTGACATTGTTACATTATTCATGTTAAAAAATTCAAGAGGGACCCACTACTAAGTTTGAATTTACCAAATTATCCTCTGGTTGCACATATGCAACGGTTGCATACTAGAATACCCCTAAAATATGAACTTGAAATTGAGAAAAACGACCATTACAATGTTGATCATGCACCTAAACACATGTTCAAATAAATGTATTAGTTTTTCTTAGCTAAAGAGTATCACTAGTGTAGTGGCTTCTATCCTAATTACACAATTACAACGCTAGAGTTC
Organism: Ajuga chamaepitys; assembly: GCA_958295605.1. Taxonomy (NCBI): domain Eukaryota; kingdom Viridiplantae; phylum Streptophyta; class Magnoliopsida; order Lamiales; family Lamiaceae; genus Ajuga; species Ajuga chamaepitys. The sequence continues at coordinate 20,115,691 of OY282505.1, forward strand.
GAATCTATTTGGTTGCATGATTATATTGTTTTTGTTTTCATATTTTTTTTACATATCTATAGTTTACAAGTATTGATCAATATATTAGTGGTGGCTTGTGATGTTTGAACCTCAGAAAGTGGAGAAATTTATTAGATTTCACCATATAAGTTACAAAACTTATTTCAAAACTCCATTTCAATTGCTTAATTGTATACTTGTGGTGAAATTTTTGAGTTTTATATAAGTAATCTTTTATAGGGTTGTATAAAATTTAGTATTTTTTCTTTTTTTGGTATTAAATTATTCTCCTTGGTCTCATAACTTCAAGATCAAGGTCATTTATTTACAACATTTTCATAAACTGAATAAAACCTTAAAAAGGGTAAAAAATACCATATCTTCAAGATCAAGGCCAATTTATTTTCAAATTTCTTATTGGTATCATATCTTTGAGATCAAGGTTCTTTACAACATTTATATAAAGTGAATAAAACCTTAAAAAAGGTCAAAAAAAATTGCATTTTCAAGTTCAAGGCCAATTATTTTCAAAATTCTTATTGAGTGAATAACCTTAAAAAAGGAAACGAAAAAAAATAAAGGCTGTGTTTGTTTATGGCTAGAGGTGGCCGGAGTACTGTAGATTGGGGTGAATAAAGTGGTAAAAAGATATTTAGTTAAATAAATGTATGTTTAATTTTATTGATTGTACATTGAGTTGGGGTTCGTATATATTATAAAATGTGAAAATATGATGTGATGTGTGTACTTAGTTAGAAAATAATTTGTTATTGGTTAAAGTAGGGGTATGATTGGTTGGATTTGCCCCAATCCCCTTTAGGTTGGCCAAACCCAAAAGAATGTTTGCTTGACCAATTGGGGCATCTTCTTCAACCACTATTCATCATCAAAAGTTGTGTCTGGACATCACTGCAATTTAAAAAATAGGGAAAATTGGTAAAAATGTCCCTTAAGTTTACCGTATTTATGAAAATATCCCTTAAGTTTGGCCATTTTTAAAAATGCCCACTAACTTTCAAAAAATTGGTAAAAATGCCCCGTCACCGGCTACAGTCAGTTACCCATCCGGTGACGGGCTTATGTGGCGTTTTTTATCTGATGTGTCTTTTAAAATGAAAAATAAAAAAGACAAGTAAACATGGTAATGAGTCAGCAAGGTTGGACTTGGACCAAACATAGACCCTAAATCCCAATCGAGCTGTTCTTTGGCGGTGGGCGGAACTGGGAAACTCCGCCGATGGAGGATCTCTTTTCACAGATCTCATTCTGCCGCGGTGGCGGCGGCGGCCAAGAAGGCGCCGCCTCAGGAATTCATTTGCCCCATTACAATCGACCAACGTCTCATTCCACTCCAACAAACCTCCATTCCCCACCATTATTCTGCAGATCTTTGCTGCAATTGTCCATACATACCTATACGTATATTTCCACATATACGTATAGGTTTATGTACGCAGGATTTCGTGTGTTTGTGTGTTGATGGTGATGGAACAGAAGCACGTGTTGTTGTCGGCATTGAGCGTTGGGGTCGGAGTTGGCCTAGATCAACGCTCGACCGATGGACGGGTGCTTCTGCTTCTGCCGCCACTGCCGCCGGCATCTCCGCCGACGAGATACAGCTCGAGCTTCTTAGATTGATTGTTGATGGAAAGAACAGCGAAGTTACCTTTGATTAACTAAAAGTGACACACTGATACAGATACATATATATATGTACTCATATATTATAGATACATATATATATATATATATATGTATATGTTGAATGAAGAAGAAGAGGTTAAGGGTTTGGGGCTGGGGTTGGGTTAAGGGTTTGGGGCTGGTGAAACGTGTAATTTTCGTGGCCAGGTCAGCGTGTTTGTGACACATAAGCCTGTGACCGGAAGAGCCACTGGCTATTCCCGGTTGCAGGGTATTTTTACCAATTTTTTGAAAGTTAGTGGGCATTTTTAAAATGGCCAAACTTAAGGGATATTTTCATAAATACGGTAAACTTAAGGGATATTTTTATCAATTTTCCTTAAAAAATATGTACCAGGTTCACATCTATTTACCCATTTGGCCCCATCATTTCACCCCTCTTTTCCCTCAAATGTTGCAACCTCCGCCAATTTGCTAATTCTAATAATTAGGATCCACGACTATCCAAATGCCACAGTTCCATCATCAATACAACGATTTTATATTTAAATGTAAGGTCAATTCTAATATTTGAAGAATAAAACTGCTTATCTTTTATCGTTTTCCCACTTAATTTTCAATCACATCCCACTATTTTTAGTATGGATAAATTTTATGTGTGCTTAAAAAAATCGATGCGTAGATATTAAATTTGCCTCGGAAATTTTCAATATTTTTATTTATGAATTAACAAATAAATTTAGACATATGGATCCGTTAAATAAAAAAAATCATCATTAAATTCGTATTTTGAAATATCCAGACTAATGGAGGTAACAAAACCAAGGGTTAACATTTATTATATTCAAGGCTTTTATAGTTATAAGAAAATCATCGTTGATAAAATATTATATACTCCCTCCATTTCATATTAATTGTCGTTCTAACTACTTCCTTTCTTTTCTCAATTAATTGACGTTTTAGATATTTTTCACGAATTCTACCAATTTCTCTCTGGGCTCAATCCTAAAATATCTCTACTTTTTAACCTATCACAGATATTTTATTTAGTCAAATCTTTAACCCATAATATTAGCAGGGGGTATATCTGTCAAAATATTTCATCCTTAATTTTTTCATTTTTTTATTTTTTCTAAAACAACAATTAATATGAAATGGAGGGAGTATTAATTAATGGCGGCGACTATTCGCAGCCCACCGAATTTCTTAATGTAGTCCACTTCTCAATCTAGACCACTTATAATTAAAAATAATTGTAAATTTCTTAATACAATCCACTTAATACTGATTTCACCCTCTTATTAAATTATATTATTTAAATAATTTATTATAAATAAAAATAGTTTGAACATTAAAAGGTCTGGCTTTCCTTCTCCACCATTTCCCCTTCTGTTGTTTCTTCTTCTTCCCCATTCCCCTTGATATGATTCTTTTTTCTGGGTTATTAGAAAGAAAACAATCTCGATCATTTAATGTATTAATTTCTTTATGTATAACAAGCCCGGATAAAGGTGTTTTAAATTGTTTCTTATATTTATGGATCCTTCCATATATTAAATACCATTCAACAATTGTAAAGAAACAGACTTTTCCAACGATTTCACAGTTCCTGTAACAAAATCTATATAGTTCTTGCAGATACATACAACATTATAATATATGTACAACCAATCAATCTTCTGAGAAAAGAGAGCGGTGTTTCTTCAGCCTCAGAGATCGGAAGTATCTGACCGGGCTCCGGATGTACCGGGCAACCGGCGCCGGTTGTCAAAGCAATAAAAAGATATCGAGAAGTGTAATCGAGCGAACCGTGTTACAAAAAATGCATAATAACAATAGAAGTGACGAATATAAGTAAATGAAAGAACTTTGTCTAATTGATCCATCATTGTTAAAAAGGTCCTCCATTAATCAAACTAGGGTTTATGGAAGAAGAAGACAATGATTTAATTAAAGATAATACAGATGAAGAAATTTTAGATTTTTAGTTTTCCTTTTTAATATTATGTATGATTTTTTTAATTATTTATATTTTATTATCATTAAGGGTAATTTAGTTATTTTATAATAGTATTTTAATTTACTAAATTAGTGGGCTGTGTTAAGAAATTTTGTGGGCTGCGAATAGTCGTCGCCTTAATTAATTTATCTAATAATAAACGAAAATGCCTTGAATATAATAAAAAATATTAACACATATTCATTATACTTTTTTTTCACTCTTTAGATAAAGTAATAAAAGTAATTACCAAACAAAATTATTTAATTCAAAATTAAAATAAATAGTTAATTTACTATTTGATATATCAAAACTAGGGTTCTCCTAAACGGGACGAATTGGCCTGGGCAACCCATTTTACTTTATTTTTTTTCAAAAAAATGTTAATTGTCTCAAATCCCTCTATTCGTCTTTGGGCTCCAAAAATATGAAATATTGGCGCCAAATGAGTCTCCCTCCATTATAATCCCACCAAGAATTGTCCTTGTAACACCCATAAAATATTTTTATTATTATATCGAGCTCAATATTACTTTGGGTCTAATTATTTTGGAGATCATATTCTAGAATCAAGCCCAAGCTCATGATTTTACTTAGGAGCCAAGAAAATAATTTCCTAATCCAATTAGGAGTCTGAACCCTAGGTCAAATAATCTGATTTTCACTCAAAATTTTCGTCCACACTATTTTAGAGACTTTTATTGTGCTAGTTTCATCTTCAATCGCTCTTCCTCCCAATAGACAGGTATTTCGTTTTAAATTTCGTTTCCCTGTCTAAAAAATTCCAAAAATTATAAACTTTTACTATGTCGTGTATTGGTATGCCTAGAATATTCTGTAAAAATTTCAAATCCATTGAGAGTATATTTTATTTTGTATGATTTTTATACTACTGCACTGCAGAATCTGCGATTCTCTCTATTCCAATTTACAAAATCCGATTTATGTATTTATACTTCTTCAAAAAAATTTATTTTTGGATATGTTGTCCATATACATGTTTCATATCATTTTGGTAAATTTTCAAGGTATTAAATCAGTAGGTTTTGATTTATAAAGATTTTACTACTGCTGGGCAGAATTCTCAGTTTCAACAAATCCGAATTCAAATATTCAGAATCGATAGTTATACTTTTTGAAAAATTCCTAAATTTTAATATGATCTTTTCAAATGTGTATATTAGCTACTGGTAAATTATCAAAGTTTTATCCCTTGTTTTTTTATAAAGTAGAAATTATGTATTCATCACTACGCAGCAAAATCCGTTCCTACACATTCTCTATTTCTTCCAAAAATTCCTAAAGTTTCTATGAAGCCCTAAATTTCTAATTTTCTCCCATTTAAAAATCATATATTGATGATAAGATAGGTTCATGTATGTCTAAGTGGAAGGAAGAACGAGACTACGAAAAGACTATGGACAATAGGAGCATGTATCTACATGCAAGGTTTCATCCATATTTTCAAGGTGGGGATTATTTCTACTCTATGGGCTATGTTTGTCTATTTTAAATGCCATGATTGTATTTTTAATGTCTAAGCGCAACATTCCATAGGCTATAGGCAACAGGCTATATAATATGCTATGCTATGCTTTGTGCTTTGCTATGCTAGTCAACAGGCAACAGGTTAATTACATTTTATGTTATGCTACGCTATGCTATGTGCTATGCTATGCTATGCTATACTATGCTATGCTATGCTAAGAACTATTTTACAGTGTGTTGTATGCATTCATTAATTATTGCATTATTTGTATTTAAGATTGACAAACATGTCCCCACTGAGGTTGTGGTTTGCTCACCCCATCCAACATTTCAGTTTCTACAGGCCATTGGAGCTGGATCGTGGTACGAGGAGGCGGTGGATGTTATGGTCAAAAGGTTCTCAAAACTCTTCTTATCTATTCGAGTCAAAGTTTTATTGGTGTAAAAAAAAAAAAAGATTTCTGTTGATGTTCTAATGTAAAAAGTTTTGAGCCAATTTATGTAATTTTATTCAAATTACACTTCCGCCAATATTCTATTTAAAATGTTTCAAATTGGTTATTTTCAAAAGATATATTTTTTTCTTTCAAATATGTCTTTCAATGTTAAAAAATGTTTTGCAAGTTCAAAAGATTTAATGCAGCTCATATCCCTTCAAAGAAATTGTCTTTTATTTAAACCTATGAAAATCGGGGTGTCACAGTCCTTCCCCCATTTAGTAGCCCCCCAATTTTAGATTAGTAAAATAATAATTAAAAAAAACACATATTAATACATATATACAAAAACAACATTTACTTATAAAAGGTAGTAGTAATTGCATACTGGATGAAACACACCTAGGTAGCAGTAATTGCTTACTGAATGAAACACACTTAGAATTACTCATTACTCTCCTTTCTCTGATTCTTGTTCATATAATCCTTAATTGATATGGATTCTAGAGAAATTATGATGGATGAGCTATTTGGTCCCAGGCACGATGATGCAGATTCCAGAGACGAGCTGGGCGAAGAATCGGAAGACGTTGGGGACGACCATCCTTCTCATGCCGATCTGGACGGTTTATGCAGTGATGGCCCTTCGGATGACGATGACAACCACGCTAGTGGTGACGATGAGACAGACGCAAACGAGCTTGACGTTCTTGAGTCAGGGCCTAAGAAGTGAATGGTTTTCCCCAATCTAAAATCCCCATTTAGGGCTTATCAAGCCCACGCAAAACTTAAGGGTTTTAGTGTTTTTCATAGGGGGGCGCATCTTCGAAAATACACAAGAATTCTGTGTGACAGGGGCGAAAGCCTGATGCCTAAAAAAAAAAAAAAACGAAACAGATTGATTGTCCTTCACGTATTAATGTCATAAAGCAGTCAGATGGTACATGGACGGTATCTTCAATTTTTCCAGAACATAACCACGAGTTGTGTCCTGATATGTCCATTTTATTGCTAGCACATCGAATGTTGAGGAATAATCTGAAAAGATAATTTAAAGCTAATGATATTGTCGGAATTCGGGTTTCTAAGAATGTGAGGCTGGCGGAGGTTCAAGTCGGAGGCCCATGCAACCTTAGTTGTCTTTCAAAAGATCACTGGAACTATATTGAAAAGAGAAGAAGAATGCATCTCGTTGAAGGCTATGCAGAAGCTATACGTGTCCTATTCATGTGAACGTACAATAAGGATAGTAATTTTTTCCACATGATGAATATTGGAAATGGTAGCAAGTTACACAATGTATGTGGATTCATCCAAGAAGTAGAGCCGCGTATCAGGAGTTTCATTACGTCGTCAGTTTTGACACGACATACCTGGCTAACCGGTACAAAATGTTGTTTGCCACTTTTGTTGGCGTAAATCATCACAGACAATCGATATTACTCGGATGTGCTTTGGTTTTGCAAGAGGATGTCCATTCTTTTACATGGCTGTTTTCTAATTGGGTGGAGGCCATGGGTGGTGTTCGACCAACATGTATTATAACCGACCAATGCGAGAGTACCAATATTGCTATAAGAAACGTGATGCCCAATACGAGACATCGATATTGTGTTTGGCACATTCTTTGCAAGCTACCGGTTAAATTCAAGGGCTTTACTAACTACGATTCCGCTGTGTGTGAGTTCAAAGGTATTGTGTACGATAGTCTGTCGATCGAGACATTCGAAACTAAGTGGGGTGAATTTTTATTGAAGCACGAGGCCGAGAGTAACGATTGACTAAACAACATATACAATGAAAAGAAGAATTGGGTTTCCGTCTACTTGAAGAATATATTTTGGGCAGGTATGGTTTCTACACAACAAAGTGAAGGAATACATGCATTTTTTCATAATTACATTAACTCGATGAGCACACTTAAGCAAAGCAGTATGAGATTGCTTTTGCTGATAAAGTTCAGAAAGAGTACTTGGCTGATTTTGATTCAAGGACAAAAGTCATCAACTGTATTCTACCGTACAGATGGGAGAAGCAGTTCAGGGAAGTCTACACTAATTCTATTTTCGAAAAGTTTCAGGAATAGATTGATCGGAAGTTGTTTTGTCATGCTGGTGAACCATTGACTGATGTCTCTGTGGGGGTGCATCCGATTCATATATTTAGGGTTTTGGAGTTGAGCATTTTAAACAACTACTTCTACAAGGAATATACTTATGTTGTCACTTATAGGCCTATAGGAGAATATATTGACTGCAATTGCCAAATGTATGAAAGTACCGGAATTCTGTGTTCCAATATTCTAGTTGTTCTATCTAAGGAGAAGATTCTGACGATGAATGAACGATATATACACCCTAGATGGAGGAAAGATAATATAAGGCCTAATTCCGCTATATTTTTTGTTGGTGGATACCCGCACATGACGGCCGAGTATAAGAATTTTTAATAGGTTGAACGGTTATTTTAGGATTGTACTGAAGCCGCGTTAGAGAGCGTATCGAAGATGGAAATTATTAGGCAACATTGCATTGATGAAACCGTGTTTCCAACACAATCTAGTCAGGCCTTTTAGTGCTTAATAATGTATGGGTTACATTATTTTCTTATTTTGATTGAATCACATTATCTATTTACCAATGAGTTTCATCTGTAATAGTCATTTTTGCACAATAAAAGGTGCAATTTTACATAAATATAGTTATGATAGGTGTATGCTTTTGTAGTCTTGCATAAAATAACGTGAAAATTGTATGTTGTAATATTTAACATTCCTCCGATTAATTATATTTAAGTTAAATAATTTTTTTAACAATAACAACAACAGAGATTTAGACTTAAATTAAAATTGTTACTCCTAAACAAAATAAGTCCAATTACCAAACATTAAACAAGTCTTAAATATATGCTACTAGAGTGAGTCAACGTCTCCCTCACCCCAACATAATCCACCTTAGGTATAGGACAACAACTAGGAACACCATTAGTCGTACCCAACGGGGCGGGGGGCACTGGGCCCCCGGAATTTTGAATATTTTTAGGGGTATAATAGTAATTTCGCAATTAGATATTAAAACAAAGAAGAGAATAAATTATACACTGTCCTAAATCCTACGTACGGTAGATGGAGAAGGGCAGAAAACTGCTCTCTGTTACAATCAACTAAACTTCAGAAAAGAAAAATCTAGAAATTGTTCAACATCTTCAAAACGCTAATACAAGGTCTTCAATCGCCCGATTATTCTGAAATTTTGAGGTAAAGAACTAACCTATTTTATGTTGCCATCAACTCCTTTTTGTTCTTCTGTTATTTTCCGCAATTGTATTTGTGTTTGAAGAAAGGGGTTTGAAATAAATGGTTTGAAATTTTATATCTGGAATAGAAGGGGTAGTGTTTTGAAGAAAGGATAGTTTTTTTTTTTGTTGGTTTGTATGATGAAGGATGACATGAAAATGGTTGAAGTTGGAGGTAGCCTATTAATGGCGGCTTGTCATTGTGGAGAACGAATTCTTGGGGAGGGAAGGTAATATGGGAAGCAAGCAAGTGAGAAGATGCATGCAATATAATTAAGGGGGATTCTATTCACACCACTAAATCCTCTCTTCACACCACCTTTTTTTTGGGACAAAAATAGCCATTAATAAATAGACTAAAATATCCTTTTTTATCTCATTTTTTTATTAAAAATAATTTATGTAGAAAAATAAGTTAAACTCTCTCCATACAATTTAAATCTTAAATAAATAATAAATAATGTTTATTGAAACCCTAATTCATCAATTAATTACACCAAATCACATACAAACTCATAATTCCAAGAAGAAATCAATCATGGATGAAGAGAAACATAATGATACGACCGAGATAAGTCGTAACTATATTTTCATCTTCTTTAGTTCACGATTGTTTGTAAAACGCAGCGTTTTTCGAGATGAGATTTATGACTTGCGTTTATCATGATATATAAATGCATATGGTGGGTTATGACCGAACGATTGGAAGAATTCTGGCTGATACTTGCCGAACCATATTACCTTATTCGGTCAGTAATGACTGAACGTTTGTAAAAATTTAAGTTTACTTTGTAAAAAAAACAATTTTTTTTTTCGAGATTTGAATTCTGAATTGCGTGATCATGATGTATAAATTTATACGACGGGTTGTGACCGAATGGTTGTAAGAATTATGTCTGCTACTTGCCGATCTACATAATCTTGTTTGGTCATTACTGGCCGAACTATTGTAAAAAAATTAGTTAGTACTCATCGTGTAATAAACGAGAGTTAATAATGGTCAGAATTATCGTTAGGTTTCGTACCTCCTTCCGCGTTAATTCGGTGGATACATGCCGAACCGTCGTAACAATTTCGCTCAGTAGTGACCATAGTTTAAAAACTAACACGGCAGATTATGACCGAACGGTTGTAAGCAGTTTGGTCATTACTTGCCAAATTAAATTAACTTGTTTGGTCATTGCTGACCGACCTATTAAAAAAAATGTTAGAATTTTCGGTGATTTTCGTACATGAGTCACGTATTAATTCGTAGGATATCCGCCGAACCATTGTAACAATTTCGGCCAGTTACGATCATTGTACAACGCTTATATGGTGGCTTATGACCGAATGCTTGTAAGAAGTTTGGTCATGACCTGCCGAACTATATTATCTTGTTCAGTCATTGCTGGACGAACTGTTATAAAAAATTTGTTAGAATTGTGCGCGGTTTTCGTACGTTAGCAGCGTGTTAATTCGGTGTTTATCCGTTGAACCATTGTAATAATTCCTCGATTCTTCTATCAGATTTTTGCTAAAAGAAATGAACTTTTGAAGACTGAAATGGGAGACGAAAAGCTCATAAGAATTCTGAGAAATGAGAGAAAGAACGTTGGTGTGCTGCCTTTTGTCTTTCAAAACATGTTTTTATTTAATTGATTTTAACTTTTAATTACTAAGGGTACAAATGTCTCAAAATGTGGTATAGAAAGTAAAAAATATAAAAAATAAATATGTGGTGTGGTGTAAAAAGAAATAGTGGTGTGGAGAGAGGATTTTGTGGTGTCAATAGAATTGGCCTATAATTAATAGTGGGGGAATGGAAATCGAAAGTTATGGAGATCAGACAAACAATAATGGGGAGTGGGGACATGGAAAGTATATAGGAATTGCAAATTTGTCTTTTCTCCACATTGAATATGGTAGTGGAAAATTTTATTGTACATTTTCTTTTACAAACGTGAATAAGGACATAAGGTAATGGATGAAAATTTTAGTTTGATTTTCATGTAGCCTATTGAGGGTGGATAATTAATTATTGGCAATGAGATCAGACAACTAATTAATGGGTACTCTTGGATGAATAAGGAGGCCAATTAATTAGTTCTTTCTCCTTTAAATTAGACCAATTGGTAGTAGTGAAAAATATAGGCTAATTGTTGAGACACAATCTTCATCAGTTGATGCGCCTATTGTTGATGTGCAACTTCAAGAATCATCAAAGCCAAAATAATATTGAAGTTGATTTCGAAAATCTTCCAAGCGATCCGAGACTTCGGCCTAACATAATAAGCTATCCACCTAACTTAACCGAACAGGTTCGTAGAGATTATTTATTAAAAGGCCCATGTCAACCACGTAGTCATGATTTTTTCTCAAACAATACATGGGAATCGAAAATGTAAATTTGTGGCATCTTGGTTTGATGAGTTCAAAGATTTGTGTATAGCATTGCAAAAGATGTTGTATTTTGTTTATCTTGTAATCTTTTCTCAATGGGGCATAGTGATAAGGGACATGATTCTTTTGTCTCCGAAGGATTCAAAGCTTGGCGTAAGAAAGAAAGATTGAGAGATCATGTCGGAGATTGTACAAGTGAACATAACTGATGTAGAATGGCTTGTCAAAATTTGATGCATCAAGCTCAACATATTGAAGTATCTTTTTCTAAAATATCAAAACAATCAATAATTGATTATCGTTGCCGATTAAATACATCAGTTGTTTGCCTTTGCTATCTCGTTATGCAAGGACTAATTTTTCGAGGAAATGATGAGTCGGAAGAATCATTAAATCAAGAAAATTTCATTGACCTTCTGAAAGTTTTGGCCTCATGCAATGAGGAAATCGGTCGTGTCGCTTTGAATAAAGCCCCAGAAAATCTCAAACTTATATCCCCGGAGATTCAAAAGGATATTATAAATGCATCTCCAGTTGAGACGACCAATGTTATTATTAAGGATATTGGGAATAATTTTTTCTCTATTTTAGTCGATGAGTGTCGAGATGTATCGGTTAAAGAGCAGATGGGGGTTCTTTTACGCTATGTAAATGAGAAGGGATGTGTCATTGAGCATTTTCTTGGTCTCGTACATGTTACTGATACAACTGCAGCATCACTTGAGAAGGGCATTAGGACTTTGTTCTCTGTTTATGGCTTGAGAATTTCTAGTTTGAGGGGTCAAGGTTATGATGGGGCGAGTAACATGAGTCGTGAATTTAATGGCCTCAAAAGTTTAATACAAAGAAAGAATTCAACTGCTTATTATGCTCATTGTTTTGCTCATCAACTTCAGCTTACACTTATTGTTGTTGCTAAAAAGCATTCAATCGTTGGTTCTTTTTTTAATACTGTTACACGTGTATGAAATATTGTTGGAGGTTCTTGTAAGCGTAGAGATATGCTTGGGGATATGCAAATGCAAAAGGCATTCGAAGGGATTGCATCTGGTGAAATCAAGACTGGAAAAGGATTGAATCAAGAAATGGTATTGAAACGACCTGCAGACACTCGTTGGAGTTCTCATTATGGTACTCTTCTTAACTTGATGCATTTATTTTCTTTCTGTTGTTAAAGTTCTCGAGTATGTTGGGGAAAATGGTAATGATGATCTACAAAGGGCTGAGGCAATTGATTTGCACGATATAGTGAACAAGTTTGAGTTTGTTTTTGTGCTACATCTTATGAGGAAAATTTTGGGAATCACACATGATTTGTCACAAGTTCTACAAAGAAAGGATCAAAATATCGTCAATGCAATGAATCTTGTGAAAGTTTCAAAAGCTCGTTTGCAAGCGGTGAGAGCTGATGGTTGGGATACTTTGTCAACTGAAGTTTCTAGTTTTTGTGGCAAGAATGAGATAGATATGCTAAATATGGACGATGTGTATATAGCTCGAGGAAGATCAAGGCGCGGAGTTGAAGAAGTTACTAATCTTCACTATTATCGAGTTAAACTATTTTGCTATGTTATTGACGTGCAAGCTACAGAGCTGGATAATCGTTTTGATGAAGTGAACACGAAATTACTTTTGTGTATTGGCATGTCTTGATCCTCGGGATTCATTTTCAGCATTTGATAAAACCAAGTTACTTCGTCTTGCAGAATTTTATCCATTTGAATTTCCTGAAGTTGCTCTTTTAGAACTAGAAAATCAGCTTGAGAACTTCATTTATGATGTGCATTTGGATGAGAACTTCTCTGAAGCAGCAGGAATATGAGGTCTTGCACAAAAGATGGTTGCTACAAGAAAAAATATTATTTTCCCATTAGTGTATTTGTTGGTTAAGTTGTCATTGACTTTACCAGTTGCGACTGCCTCTATGGAAAGAGCTTTTTCGGCTATGAAAATCATCAAGAGTTCACTACGCAATCGAATGGGAGATGGAATTTTGAATGATTGTTTAGTAACATATATTCAAAAGGATGTGTTTCAAAAAGCTACTAATGAAGCTATTATGCAGCGGTATCAAAATATGAAGAATCGAAAAGAAATGTTGTAGGGTTTTTTTTTTTTTTTTTTTTTTTTTTTTTTTTGAATATTGTAAATATTCTTGTTTATTTATAAATTTGGAATATATTTTATTTTTATAATATTGTTAGTTGGCCCCCTGGGTGAAACTTCTGGCTCCGTCACTAGCCATACCCTAAGTTTGATACACACACAAAATCCACATGAAACCTAGCTACGCACAATATCATGAGGTCACAATGACATTTTGGGAAATAAAATCGCCATACCCTAACGTTTGACCAACAGAATTATGAGACCGCATTTTTGTCATGCCTTTCCACCCAAACTTCCACCAACTGGTTTTCGAGCTCGTTCTCTTCAAACCACATCGTGTCTCTCTGCTCGAGGTTAAAGTGATTATGGACCTTGAACCAACCGTCAGTGATGGGGCACATTGGGTTTTCGCTCGGTAGAATCTCCCTGTACTCAAAAGAACAGGTAAATTGCATCCTAGACCTCCACTGCTCAATCAGGATAGGGTGGGTTCGTCGATTGAATATAGACGCCGCCACGCTAGGAATACATATGCGGTGGGTGTGTTCGAGGGTTCGGAGCTTGACCTTGAACCGTCACGTTTCAACGATGCAAGCATCCGCATCAGAAGAGTCGGACGTCGACCATGTGGTTGTTGACATTGTTGGGTGATGGGCTCAGAAGAAGGATAGGGGGAGATGGAAGTTGAAAGAATGCAGTGTCTTCATTGACTGCAAATGGGAACTTAAAAAGAAGACCTAAATTTATTACACAACCACCCCCTCACTTTGCATCAATTTCGCTGAATGGGTATAGAATCATCATTCGACTTTTTCCAATTAAAACCCTACATATATTGTGCAATAGCAACTTCAATATTTTGGCCCAATTCTAGTATGGCCCACTAGTTATATACAAACAAAAAGTGTATTTTAGGTTGGTTGGCTACTTTGGCCTTTTGCCTTCTTAAAATGAAAATGGAAAAGTGGAAATAAATTTCAGTTACATAAATGTTAGTATTTAAATCCGTAATTTTTTATAACACATCGTTTAAAAAAAAAAAAAAAAAAAAACACAAAATAATTATTTATAATTATATTTGACTTATAATCGTATTTATTTTTCAGAATTTTTATATTACATCTATCCAACTAAAAACTTTAACAACTATCAATGGATAAGTTTATAAATTTTTAATTTAGTTTTACTTGTTAAAATTAACAACTTCAAAATAATATTTTGCTGAACTAAATTTATATAATAAAATATGTAATAAAAATAAGAATTAACTTTAGGTTGTGATTATGAATTAAAATGGACTCTATCTTTATTAGCTAGTAATTTGAAAACTTTTGACCACAAAAAATTATAATACCAATTTGAATTTTATTATAACTTTTATTATATTTTGTATCTACACTAATCTTATCATGTTTCGACTTGTGTGTTATTATTAATATTGATTATTATCATCCGCTCCTTATATTGTATTCGTCACACTTGGTTTCTCATTTTAGATGTACACAATTATAAAATCAACGCGTTTTTCATTAAAAAAAAATGATTTTACTTTATACACTAAATAAAAATACACCAAACTTCTACTACTCTAAAAACTGATATAATATAACTCTTTATATTCCAAATATAATGTTAGTTTGTAATAAACACCTTGATATAGGATTTTTTTTTTTAACACCTTGATATAGTTTCGACCTAACTAATTGGTGTTTTTTTTTTTTATTATTATTATAAACTATTGTGAATGAATATTATAAAAACCTCAGTTGTCCCCAAACAAATGATATCTGGAATAGTAAGGTTGACTTGATACGTATTGCCGAATCTTTTTTAACAAAATTATTCTGTAATTTATCCACACCATTGTTCCGAAGTTATCCGTCCATGAAGAAAATCAAATTTTTTTCCAAAAATATCGTATGTTTGAGATCCCATAATTAATGTTAATAAATAATACTTACGACTTTAAATAAACCAAACAGTCATTAATATATATATATATATATATAAATCATTTATAATCTGAATCGACCAGTTCTTTACAAAGCCCCAATATAAAGGATATTGGCGTTACGGCAAGGTTGGATTCATATTTAGTCCAAAAACCTAACAATAATACCTCTTTTCCGGGCCGGATAACAAAAGATCGCAACGAAACCTTAGAATAATAAACCCTAAAACCAAAAGAAAAGGCCTACAAGATACTAGCCATTTACAGACACTTGTCATACAACCTTAGCCAAAAACTTCACTTACCCCAACCTAACCACTTTCCGCCCTATCATTCAGGGAATTATTTTGGGCTGATTTACTGGCCACTGGCGTTTGAGGTGCACAGGCTCCCCAAGCAGTGCCGGATCCACTCTGCTGAAGGTTTTTAGAAGCCAGTCGAAGTCCAGATTGTCCATGCCCTTGTAACGGTAGAGGTAGTCAAATGGTAGATAATACGATTCACCGTAAACCCTAAAGTATTCTTCCATTACCGTCTCCTGCCATGAGATGATTATTATACTCATTCACAAATTGAACAAATAAATGATCGAATAATTAAGTACTGATAACAAGAAGTATATTATAAAGAAAACGCTTAATTTGTACATACCCTTGGATGAACCATTCCAGGAATGTGGATATGGTACACTCGATTGGTCATGATCTCATAGTAAATGGACGAATTACTAACATACCAAACGAAGGCGACAAAGTGATTGTCGTAAGCCTGGATTTTCTTAAGCAACTCAACTGAGGTGAATTTGGTTCGAAACATGGCGGAAAGGCGAGGTGCCAAGGATGGAATCAGAACTTTCATCAACCCAGAGTGAGACAGGTCAACCAGGCGGCTGCAGTTAATAAGGAGGTGGATAAGGGCTTGCTCCTCACTTGGCGTCCAGTAGCGATGGTTCGCCATTTCATCCAGTGGTATGGACGGCATTTTTTAAGATGGAGTTTAGAAGAGGTGGTTTTTTTAAGATGGAAAACTAGCACGTAGATATAGACGGATATGAAAAGTAATTATGGGCCTCACCTAATGATATAGTGACCATGACAAAATATTTGAAATCTTAAAATTTAGAATAAACCGCCACGTTGCTCATATTTGTTACGGACTCAAAACAAAATTTAATCATAGGTGCTCATTTTTGCTAGTATTATGAACATATCAAATTGACATTATTATGTACCCGAAAACCAAGCATTTAATAAAAAAAAATACTTAATAGTTAATTTAATTATGAGACAACTAAACCTGAACACGAAAAAGTAACTGCAATTTAAACAATACAGAAAATGAAACTTATAAATATCATAAAAATTTCCATTGTTTTAAAAAAATTGAAACTTACTTGAAGATAAATATTGTTTAAACTGACTTGTCATTCCATCAAATATTGAAAATTATAGTAATTTTTGGCTATTTCGGTTTATTTAGAAATGTTAATATAATAAGACTTTTTATTGTTTCCGAAAATAGTATTATATGAACTTTAATCCTTAATTTCAGATTTTGCAATCCAAATGCAATCTAAACAAGTAAAATTAAGAAATCAAAACTTCTCCACTCAAGTATCGAACAAAAAAAATTAATTTTAACAATAAAACCACATCACAAACAAATCTGGTAAATGAAGGAAGAACGAGACAAAATTAAATTACCTGTAGAATTTCCTCTCTGCCACCTAGTTCTGCACCGTCTCCTGTGGCGTCACCGCCACTCCGCTGGCCCGCATCTAGTTTTCGATGTACTTGGTGTTACTCAAGTTGGCAAAGCTGCAGTTCTGTTTGTCCCTCTGAAGCATCACCATTAAACTGACAGATTTGGACGACGCCTCGCTCCACTGAAGTGGGCCTACCCCTACCTCGCCTCTTGCTTTGTTGTGTACTTCCAGGTACTTCCCATGAAAGTTAGGTGCCATCGCATCCGTGGTAGTAGAAGTAGATCATTAATCGTTGGTACCATGTTTATAAGCATTTCGCAGAGGAGAGGAAATACGAGATAGTAGTTGACACATGAGAGATGAGAGATGAGAGATAATTTGCTTTTAATAGTGGGCCTAGCTAAATTATAACATAACAATCTGATTGTCTTAACTTATTGCTTCCAACCGACATGCCAAACACGATTAGGTTGGTCAAATCCTCAGTGAATTGGGTCAAGTGTAAAACAAGCACCACCTAAGAATATTCTCACTTGTTTAAGTATTTATCATATTAATTTATGGATCAGCATTGGCCAATGGTCCAACTGATTACAGGATGACCAAATAATTAAAATGTATCTTAGTTATATTTAGGAAAATGAGTAGATTGAGCTTATCTCGTACTTATCCCGTCCCATTATGTCATATGATACTAGCCCAATTGGTTAGGCTAATCCAAAATGCAACAGAGCTCAAATCATATGTCCTTCAGGTAGAGGTGGTAATATCGGTCCGGTCTAATATTTTAGATTGGCTGAATTATATAAATAATGTTCTGAAATATTATTTAGCCCAATCGAATCGGTTCTATGGACACGGACCGATCCGATAATCTTAGTATATTATAGAAGAATAAATCAGACCGAGCCAATTAATTTTATGTCCGATCCAAATTTTAACCTGATCCAAAATATAACGTTGGCTCGATGAGCCCGGATCGCCTGAATTGCCACCTCTACCTCCACGCTCCATCTTCCCGTTTGGTTTTGTCACGACGCGCATAACGTTCATGTTATACGCACTAAAGACCAAACCAGAACACACGCATTAGCGACTTCCACTTCATCACTTCAGCAATCATTCTTTCTCTCTCTAACACACACAGAGAAAATGAAAAACGCCTGAGTCGACCAAAACCTCCGCCAACAAACTCACACACTCTACTATGCCTTTCCCGCCAAATTCTCTCCACCGAGCAAACCCTAACGCTCAATGCATTTGAATACTGATTCGCAGTAAACGCATATTCAGTTCATTTGCGCTGGAGAATAGGACCGAAAAGGATACTCATATTACCACAATCTCTACTTTTAATCACTTCTTCAAAAGTTGAGCAGAGGAAAACACCTCCTTAGTTGTAATACTCAAAACTGCAAGTGAATGTTAATTAGCATATGTAAGTTTTCAATTTTTGTTACCCTTTGAAGAAGTGAACAAAAAATTTATGTGTGCTCCAGTGTCAAATGGAAATTACTTCAACTTCACCAGCCTTAACGTAAACCCCGTCTTTGCTTCCGAATAATTTCAAACCGTTTAGTACCTAGTATTTGAATCACTATGTTGTATGGAACTGAATCGTGTACTTAACATTTTAGTAGACGAATTACTTCTAAACATTGAAGAAAAGTTTTTGTTTGTGATTTTGAAGGAAGGTGCCAACCAAAGAGTAATTAATTAAACATTTTCATTTTGAAATTCTCCAAGTCTAGTAATCTTTTTAACTATGCTCTTACACAACAAAAACTAATGTACACTCTGTTGACTAATGTGCAAAATTTGGTACCAGTCATGTTTCTGAATATCTCAACCTGTAATTATATTTTTTAACTCTGCTTACATTCTACAACTTTTCTTTCGTTTTCAAAGTGTGTTTACTGTTTTAGGTTCACTACTAAATATTTTCTGTATTGTTAGCCAATCTATTTTTGATAATGCTGATTAGGGATCAAGGCATACACAAAGGCTGAAGTTTCAGTGCACAACAAAAGAACGGACTGTTGGATCATCATAAAAAAAAAAGGTTTCTTTAGAATGATGTAATCCGAATTAATTGAGGTTGGTTCTGTTCTGATTATTTGCTGGTCTTTTAGGTTTTTGATTAATTTAAAGATTTATAAATAAATTCGATCTCTTAATTCTCTCTAATTTTATATAATACATAGATCAATTTGTTTAATTGAACAGGTAAAAAATATAAAACTATTTATAATGCTTAACTAAAAATGATGAAAGTAACATCAAATAAATGTTATATATATGCTTAAAATATATTGTTTGGAGCTCTTGAGATGTATTTTGAATGATATAACTTTATGATAATTTTTGAAGTATTTAAGAAGTTACAACTTAAAAAGTTAACACTAAAATATACATCAAAATTATTAAAGTACAATATTACCCTTCTCCAATGCTTTTTATTTCTTACTTATTAAGGTTATACATAATAGAAAACTTACAAATTGATTGGTTATATCACTATATTAATTTGTAAAAAACATCTCGTAGTTTATAGATTGGGAGGGGATGTGGATGGAGATGAGACAGGGATAGGGACTAATGTGGATAAGGCAACCAAATTCAAGAATCTGTTAAAGAAAATAAGAAAAAGTCAAAGAAAAGGACAGTAATTGTTGTATTATTAGTAGCCCAAAGTAACGCCTAAAAAATTAAAAGAGACATAAGTAAAAGATTGATAATAAAATCCAAAAAGTTGGAAATTGCACACAAACATTAAGTTTTGAACTTAGGTCCAATACATTCTAAACGCATCTCCAAACCACTAAATAACTAGCACACTCAACTATTTTTTATACTATTACAAAATAATTTGAGGTCTCTAAATTTTTCTTTGTTTACGGGCCTGAGCTCACCGCCTTTTATCAATATTGTTTTAAAATAAAATTTAGAGAAGAGAAAATATAAATGCACCAGCGTATCTCTCTCCCCTTACTTGGTTCAAGTGGTGTGTGTTTTTCTTTTAAGTGAGTGATGTCGTCTTTGTGAGCAGGGACAGATGCACAGCCCCCAAAGATTGTATCTTATTATTAAAAAATGGTGTGTAAAAGATTTAAAATAAGAAATAAAAAATGAATTAATATTGTAAGAGATCTCTTCTATTTTTCTCTCTCTTTGTTAAATTTTCTGAAAATTTCTTCTTAAATCGTTGGTAAGAGTTTTCCTAATTTGATAATATCCGATCTTACAAAATAAGAGATGTTTATTGTGAAAACTAGTATTACACTAGGCCATATAATAAACTCTGTATTATTGCATTTACAAATACCATGTGTAGCACTTCATTGGTAAATATGGTACATATAGTACTAAGGTTAATTTATGTTATCTATGACCACTGACAGAAATGTGCTATCATATATGTATTTTATTTGATTTTAATATAACTTAATTAAATTAAATAAATAATACCATTGTTTAATTTAAATTAGATGGATGTATTATTATCTATAAGCAACAAAGGTAAAGATGTTAAAAAATATAATGAATATAGAAACATTATATCTTTTTTTAATGTTTTTAATTAAAATGATTTATTAATCTTATATAAATTGTTAGTAAATTTTTTTATTTTATTTATAGAATTGACTATTGTTGAGGCTCATGGACATATTTACGGGGCACAGAATGCTAGACCTCCTTTTAAATTTTTCTAAAATATTATTTTTTAATGTAATTTGTCCAATATTTTAACTTTAGAGTCAAATATAAATAAGTTTGATTTTTAGCCTACTCAAAATTTGCCTCCTATTTTGTTAAAATTTGACACATAATCTTAGAGCATAGTGAAAAAAAAAAAATCATTTTGTAAGACAACTTCTAGATCCGTTCATAGATGAATCTTCTTTGATTAAATTTATGGGTTCGTCACTGTCTATGAATATAAGACCACATTTATGCAAGGATTTTTTCAAAAGAAGGAATCATCATATATTAATTAATACCCACCCTCAAAAACTTAATTAGTAAGGGCATCTCCAGCAGTTTGCACTACTTTCCAGCAGCTTTTGCTCTACTTTACAGCAAAAGTTGCACCCCTTCTCCAGCAGTATGCACTACTTTTAGCACTAAAAAAGAATATTCCTTAAAATTCATTTTTTCACAATTAATTATATTACTTTACTTATAAATTATATTATGCATGCAATATTATTACATATAAAATGTTATATTTATATTTTCACTTTTAGAGTTTCTTGGACGATCAATGTTAATTGAACATTCAAAATAAATTAAAATTCTTAACAATATTACGACCAAACAAACATTACACTGCTTAAAACGAGGAACTACCTAGTCGAGCCCATAAATGATCAACTAATGCATTTCGAAGTTTTCTTATCGTTGTAATTTTAGGGTGTTTAATTTTATTTGATGTGTTTCAATGCATATATTTTATTTATTGAAATTGTATGTATATATATATATATATATATATATTTATATAATTAGAAACAATCTTAAATTAATTTTATTAGATAAATTATTAATAGGAAAATAAAACAAAAATATACATCATTTTAAAATAACCATAAAAGATTAAAAAACAAAAAATAAAAAAAAGAAAAAAAAAAAGAAAAAAGGGAAGAAGTGGCGCAGCGCAAGGCTTGCGCCACTAGTGCAGCAAATTAAGCAGGGCATCAAAGTACAGCAGATTTTTCCAGCACTGCTGGACCACAAATGTGCAGCTCCATCTTTATTTTCCAGCAGTGCTGGAGTTGCTCTAACCTATCCGTTCTAAAGCGAGAGCCCTAATTCATCAAGGCTTAATCATTAAATAATAAAGATATAGTATTCTAAAATCATACATCTTATTTATACTATTTTATTTATTTATTGATTTGTTAATTCAATGCAACTTATTTATGATATATTATTTTTAAATTTTTAACTTAAACTTATCGAGTGAGACACTAATTTTCCAAACATATTCTCATTTTGTGATAAAAATATATTTGAAAAATAACTATCATTTTAGAATATTTTTCTTAAAACACGACTCTTGTTTTGTAACATAGAAAATACGCGTTAAAAGAGATATTTGTTAGCATTGCTATCAATTCCAAGCATCTCATCATTTGTATACTTAATATCATGTAAATTACTTTTTTAGTTCATTAAGTTTCACAATTTTCTTATTAAATGACATACTTTTTTGTCATTTCAATTTTTGTCCTTTAACTTTCGCAATTAACAAATAAATTATTGTTGGGTTTCTGGAGCTTGATTGACCGCTTCACACCTCCCTGACATGGCGATCCAATTACGGCCTTAAAAAGCAGTATTCTGAATGAATGGTGTAAGACTACGACCCAACTTAGGTTATAAATAACTCTTTGATTAATTGTTATCAACTGAAATTTAGTAAATCTCTTAGCTTGGTAGTGCCCCAAAATGTTGTCATATTTACAAACTGGGTTAACAAATGTGTTCTTTAATTTTCATTCATATTAAATTCTCAATTACTTGCACCCTAATTCCTATAATCACATATGATAGGTAAAATTCAGTTTGTTGAATTTTAAAAATTAATTATCTAATTAATTAAACTTTAAAAATTAAAGGAATACAATCAAAATAATCCGTAATAATTTCCTTAAGTGAAATTTAATGACTGGACCTAAAAAAATGTCTCAAAAAACATGGACCTAAAAAATTGTTTATCCTATATTTTGTATCTGACCCCCTTCGGGTGTGCTATCGGGTTTGCCAGTTAATTTGTCCAATCTGGTCCATCTAGAGCAACCAAATGGATCCTTATTTTAAACAGATGCCCAAAGCCATGACCTTGACCAATTCTGTAGAAAGAAAACGGCCCTTTGCAAAACTAGGGCAAAACTAAAGCTGAATTAGGGGGGGGTTTGCAAACTACCCTCAAAATCAATTTATAAAAGCACTTTTCATAAGTAGTTATGTTTGCAAACTCAATGAATATGCTGAAAAGCTATTATGGACTGAGCTTAAAAGCACTTCTAAGAATCACCCTATTTGCTGCTTTTGAGATTCTGATTGTTTTTTTGTAAATAGATGGAACTTTATTTACTTTATTTATCATTAAAAATATTCATTTAATCCTTCTTTCCCACACACCCAACTCAATACAGAAAATCATGCACTCTCTCCGTAAAAATTGAAGAACGGCTCTATCTACTGGAAATCAAATAAATTGTAAAAAAATATGTTAATTTCGTTTTCAATTTCTGTTTATCCATTTTAAGCAATTAAATTACAAATTCTATTTTTATTGACCAAATTCTGGAAAATGGCGCTTTGCACATGGGTAACAATTCAGTTGAAGGTTTAGATGAAAAGAAATTTACGCAAATTACCGTCAGCCATCGGATTGAAATATACCAATATCTTATTGTATGTTTAAAGACAAGGTATTTTTGTAATTTGGGTAAGAAGTGTTTTTTTATTTTGCAAACACCCTATATCTAAAAGCACTTATAATTGAGTTTAAATCATTTTTTTTCTCAAACACTATCAAATTCTCATTTAATATCAACAATCACTTTTATAAAAGCAATCTAATTTGCAAACACCACCTAACTCCACCTAAATCTCTTCTACTCAGTCGTCTACCCCGCGCTGCTCTCCTTCTCTCAGTCTCGCTCCACCATCCGGTGTCCCTCCGCCGCCGTTAGCCGGAGCTACACAGGTCAGTATCTTTGGATTCCGTTAGCTTTTAATCTGATATAAATCAGTCCGATAGCATCTGCCCGTTTATCTAAGTAAGAAGTTTGGTTCTTGCCTCTTCTTTAGGGATACATTCCTGAATCAAACAACATAATTATTTATATCATTCAATTGTTTAAAATGTTAAATTATTGAGTCGTTTATAAAAAAACTATTTTTATTGTTTAAAATAAGTAAAGTTAATCTTAATAAGTAATACTGGGCTATTTATGAAAATAACTTGCAGATTTATTTCTTTTTCTTCTTAAAAAATTATTGTAGTTCTCGCTCACTTACTAAACTCACAAACTGTGCTCTCCCTCTCTAAACATAAGGGCGTATCGTCGAGTGAGTGCAATCGCGCAAAACGAAAGCTAAATTGATGGTTCATATGCATTGATGATTTATATATAACATTAATATTGCTGATTCTGGATTCTGATTCTGATTCTGGACCATCTTTGGCTCTTTCTTTCTCCACCGACGATTTGAACGAGGTAGGAGTTTATTCCTCGTGTATTCATTTCAACTACTACTCATCAGGTCGCTATTTTCATCATGTTTATCTCTCAACCTGCCTCAACTTATTGATTGAGGGTTTTCTGTTGTGTTTGCGGGCAGAATGGATCTATTTGTTGTGACTTTGTTTCTCAGTGTTTTACCGGTAATGCTGACTTTGATTCCTCTCCTCATCCGTAGCTCTGGTTACTTCTTTTCCCCTTTTGTTTCTCTTACTATTTTGGTCAGTTTATTGCTTCATTGATTCATTAAAACTAGTTAGCAGATCAAGGAATTAAACGTGTGCAGCACCCCAATATTATTTCTCAGGTACACCAACTACAATCAGATTTCAATGTCCCAATAATTGTCCCAATACTTCTTGTTTCTACTTAAAAATAAATTGATTATTGTTTCTACTTAAATATAATAATTTATCCTGAATATCTCTGAAATTCTAAGTTGCTAGTTACTAATTCCTGTCCACCCAACTTGTTTACGGGTGTTTGCAATTGCTTTTCAAAGTAGTTTTCATTATAGCTTGGAAAAGATGTTTCAAGTGTTCAAGAATACAACTTCAGCTTCAAATAAAGTTATTTTAGGCCAAAAGCTAAAAGTTGAAAATAATTGTTTTTTCAACTTTTTAGTATTTTGGTAAATGAAAAGAAGTTTTTTCCCACTCATAAGCTAAAGCTGCTTAAGTATCAAGCAATCCAGCTTTTTTTATATTTGATCAAAATCATTTTTATTCTCAAATAGTACCTACTTTGATTTTAAGCAATTTTACCACAATCTCTACTTTTAATCACTTCTTCAAAAGTTGAGCAGAGGAAAACACCTCCTTAGTTGTAATACTCAAAACTGCAAGTGAATGTTAATTAGCATATGTAAGTTTTCAATTTTTGTTACCCTTTGAAGAAGTGAACAAAAAATTTATGTGTGCTCCAGTGTCAAATGGAAATTACTTCAACTTCACCAGCCTTAACGTAAACCCCGTCTTTGCTTCCGAATAATTTCAAACCGTTTAGTACCTAGTATTTGAATCACTATGTTGTATGGAACTGAATCGTGTACTTAACATTTTAGTAGACGAATTACTTCTAAACATTGAAAAAGTTTTTGTTTGTGATTTTGAAGGAAGGTGCCAACCAAAGAGTAATTAATTAAACATTTTCATTTTGAAATTCTCCAAGTCTAGTAATCCTTTTAACTATGCTCTTACACAACAAAAACTAATGTACACTCTGTTGACTAATGTGCAAAATTTGGTACCAGCCATGTTTCTGAATATCTCAACCTGTAATTATATTTTTAACTGTGCTTACATTCTACAACTTTTCTTTCGTTTTCAAAGTGTGTTTACTGTTTTAGGTTCACTACTAAATATTTTCTGTATTGTTAGCCAATCTATTTCTAATAATGCTGATTAGGGATCCAAGGCATACACAAAGGCTGAAGTTTCAGTGCACAACAAAAGAACGGACGGTTGGGTCATCATAAAAGAAAATGTTTCTTTAGAATGACGTAATCCGAATTAATTGAGGTTCTGATTATTTGCTGGTCTTTTAGGTTTATGATGTTACGTCGTATGTAGAAGAACACCCTGGTGGTGATGCTATTCTAGCACATGCTGGTGATGATTCTACCGAAGGCTTCTTTGGGTAGGTCTTTTTACCTTGACAATTTTGATTAAATCGATATTTTTTATCTACTTCTTCAGTCTGTGAATATGTGCCCCTAATTGCATCTTGAGATTGTTCAACTGAGTTTTCTTGCATATTCTGGCGAACAATGATAAACTCAAGCAATCCGTTCTATTTTATTACTGACAGGCCACAACATGCGACTCATGTATTTGACATGATTGAGGACTTTTACATTGGTGATATAGTGAATTGATTAGACTGATTTATTTCGACGATAACTGTATTTGTCAAAAAGAGCACGATATTTTTTGGATCTACGATTGTAAGGTGTGGCAATACGTTTGTGCTCGTCGACACTGTTCAACTTGTTGATGTAGTGACATCAACTTGGCAGTATTACATTGGAATTGTTTTGAATTCTCAAAGAAGGATTTCTCTAAGTCAGTTATTTGGATTTCAAATTTTGTAGTGCAATAATGAAATTGTGTCTTTCTATAGTTTCAAATAGGTTTCTTACTTATTTATTATAATAGATTTTTTGAAGTTTTTTCTTCTCAATTTCTATGTTTAAGATTTGAATAGACGAGTAATAAATTCTGGCCCTTAAATTTACAAGCTGTTTTGTTGATAGAATTATGGTATGGTATTGGTGTTGGTAGTCGAAGGGTGTGTTTACTTATGATATTGAGGATCGGACCAGCCGAGCCGTGTTTTTTTTGGGTTCACTACAAGAAAAAAGGCCTATAACTACACTTATTTTGAGGCACTTCAAATCTAATGTCTTAAAAAAGAGTAAATTATGATACTTAGTTTTTGCATACCTATAACTACATTTTTTACAATACTATTAAGACACTAAAAAGCTAAATGCCTTAATAGACTTCCATATAACTACACATCTATTTAAATTTATATTTTGACAATACTATTAAGACACAAAAAAGTTAAATGTCTTATTAGACTTCCACTACGTCAAATTTATTTTTTTATTTTATTTGTTATTTTTTTTTTTTTGTTGCAGGGTGTATATACAATTGTTACTACATTATGTAATTAATGACTTAATGCAACTGGCTAATTAAGGCATTATGTATTAAGTGCCTTAATATCTTAATTTTTTTTTTTCTTTTCTTGTTAAATAAAACAAGTGTTAATATATTATTTACTCCATCCATTCCATAAAAAGAGTCTATGCATTAATATTATTTTTTGTCCCATAAAAAAATCATGTTTAAAAATTCAAAGTTAGTTATCAATAAAAGTTACTCTTTATAGGCTAGCTCTTATAAAATGATATCAATATTTTGATGTCATAAAATTATTGATGAGTTTAATAGATTAATAAAGGGTACAATTAACAACACCCACTTATAAAGATTGTTAGAGCTGGCAAAATCGACCCGGCCCAATGGACCGGTCCAGGAGGCCCAATATCATATATAGGCTGGACCATAGAATTCTTGACCGAAGTATTATTTGGCCAGATCGGGCAGGTTCAATAGGGAAAAAGATTGACAGACCGACCCGATAATCTTAGTATATTATAGGAGAATAGGTGTGGTCAGGCCAACTAATTTTAGGCATGGTCAATCTTTCATATTCACAAAGTCAATCTTATCAAATTACAGGAGAAAGGCAAATTTGTATTATAATAAAGGACAAATATGGAAAATTCATACTAATATAAAAGAAGAATCCTCTATAAATAATAAAATTTCGTCAAATTTTAGTTTCTAAATGTGGAAAATAATTCTGAAAATTCTATTATTAGAAAAACAGTTATCTCCTAGACAAAACTAGTATTCCCTTTTCTTTTAATAATTTCAAGAAAAAAATTCTCAAATTTCAAATGCAAATAAAAATTTCAAATTTCAAGAAAAATATTTTTATTGCTTATTGACTTACTTTTAATTAGGTTACACTATATTAGGGTTTCAATTTTATTATATATTTATACTACATTTATGAATCGTACATCGCACGGAAGTATTACTATTGAGCTTAAATATTTACGATATGAGAAATAACACCGACTGACTTGCTTCAACTTTTAACTGTAAAACTTGAATTGAATCAGAAGTAGGCGAACATAAACTCTCTCAATTGCTTTTGCCAGTTAGAAGCCGAAAAGTGCTTTACTTAGCTCTCTCAAACACTCGGTTAAATAAGATGATACACACATTCTCTCTTCCTCTTGATCAGCCCATTTAGGTAAAGCTGCAAAATCGGCCTAGCTTGATGAGCTGGCCCAGCACGCTCAACATTTTAGATGGCTGAGCCATAGATATAGGTTTGAAGTATTAAGGAACCCAACATATCCGACTCGATGGGATAAAAGTTGACTCAGAAATTTTAGTATATTAAAGGGGATAGATTGGGACGGTAGTGAAATTGGTCGAACGTAAATGAAGGTCTTGTCCAGCTCTTTAATGGTGGTGATAGTGACACAATGTTAAAAAATATAGTCGATGTTGTAACTGAAAAAAGTTATAATTGATGATCAATATTAATAAGTTTTAAAAGTCATGCTGTAATTCAAAATTAAATAAAAAATCTTGATTTTTTTTTTCTGTAATTAACCTTAATTTTAATTCATTCAAGCCCAGATTAATTTTAATTTGAATTGATGGTTCATCCTTTTTGGACAGATGAAATCCCCTTGCTTTTTGTCTTTTTGGATTTTTTTTTATAATTATTACCACTGGATAAACAATAATTATAAAATGTAAAATTACTTTGATTTGAAATCTCAAATGCAACTTGTGTTTGGTAAAAGACAAAATACTTCCATTGCAAGAGTAATAACGACATGCTCATTATAATAAACTAGTAATATTCCCGTGCGATACACGGAAGTTTATTTAAAACGTAATGATTTTAATAAAATTAAATATAATACAATCTAATATGTAAATATGAGATCGTTTATCCTAATAAAATATTTTTTTAACAATATAGGATAAAATATAAATAAAATTATAAGTAATGTAAATATATGTTTCTCGCACGTTATATAAGAATTTAATAAAACTTATTATATATATATATATATATATATTAACATTAAGATAAATATTATATTAAAAAAAGTCTTTCTCAAATAATTATTTCTTATGTTTGAAATCCAAACACACATTTAGTGTGTTTGTATCATCTTTCATTTATATGTATAATAGCTTAATTAATTATGAATGTTAAAACAAACATAAATATCTAATATCAACTCATGTTATTAAATAAAATAAATAGAATAAGGTTATAAGAAAATTGTTTTTCATTAATTTTTTTCATTTTACTTTAAATATTTAAATTTATATAAATAAGGTTTTAAATTATAACTATAACTATGAGTCCAACTTTGGTGCACCTGGGATACGGTGCACCTGGATTATTTTAAGCCAATAGATTTAAAAAAATCATAATCCAACCGTTGGATCAGAATTATACTCTCTCTCCTATTACTTGTTACATATTCAACAGGTTTCACATAAAATTATTTTCATTAAATAATTATTTAGCATTGATTAATTACAATAATATCTCCCAAATCATGATTTATTAATATCTTCATCATCGTTTTCATCTTCTCTTTCTTTTGTTCTGAAAATTCATCTCGATCGAAATAAAATTGCTTCATTTTTTCGTCTTTCAATTTTTTTCATATCTTCATTCGATCAAACTCATTTTTGTTCATTCCTTCCATATTCCAGATTTCAGTTCTTTTTCCTTCCCAAAAAAATACGTCGATCATAGCTTTATATACAATTTAATTTTTTATTCTCAATCAATATGTTGAATGGATCTTATTCGAAGTCGATTGAAAGCCATCCATTTGTTCCATGCAACCACAAGGCATAGACTGTTGAATTTATCTCTACAACCGACGGCAATCCAGCACGGAGGTTTCGTCGTTGAATAGATCATTGTAACATAATTGAATTGTTGTTCTTGTATTCTATTGTACTGAATCGGGATCCTTGTTCATTCTTAATTTTGTAGGTCGTTTCGATTTAAATATGTTCCAAAGGTTTTTTCATTTTGCTTATATACATGATTAGTCGTCATTCATTGTTTTATTTATTTAAAGTTTTTTGTTCTCAATTTGATGTAATCTTATTTTGGTTGTAGGTAGATGATTGTGAATTTGGGAATGGATTGATCCTCCTCTTATGCCATTCCAGAAGGAGTGTTTTTTGAAGTTGAAAGGTGAAAGAGGATTGCTCGAAAATCATTTGGTGAATAAGAATGAGGTAGAGAAGTTGCTTACGGAAAAATTGGGTAAGAAGGTATTGAAATAGAAGAAATTATTGAACAAAATATTGAACTATCTTGTAAAATCGTGGATCTCCAACACTTTGCCGAATTACTAAAAATGGAGAAAATCGCTGAAATTGAGGAACTTGTTTGCAGAAAGGAGTTAGATATATTTGAGCTTAGACTGGTATGTTTCGTGTTTTTGCTTTTGATTGTGTTTTTTGCCGTATTTTGTTGGTTGTCATATAACGGGGTACACATTCATAAGATAATGTTGAAGTAGAGTAACAGTGTTGTTTTTTTAGCGGTTTATACAAATGTTTGTTTTATGCTATATGTTATTGAATGGATATTTAATATATTCAAGTTCAATATTGGTAATGCAACTAGTGTGCTCATACGTATTCACTGAGTGTGATCTGTATTCTTTTTTTTCGTATATTGGTGGGGGTTGTTTTATATAAACTAACTTCTTGGTATGGTTGTTATATTTTCGTACATTCTCACGGTTGCTAATGCTAATGAATGGAATTTCAATGGTTTCCATAATTTTAATTCGTGAATATAATCTGTATGTCCTTTGTTCCAAACGGTTTGCATATATTTATTTTCTTCGGTGCCTGTTTTTTTTTTTTTTTTTTTTTTTTGTTCTTATCTACTTTATGTAGTAGGATATCACTTATAGATTATATCCAGTTTAACGTATAAGTTAGTTCGCACGTATGCAAATGGTATGTATTGTTCACCTAGTAATTCACTATGTATTTGGATATAGTGGGATGTACCGTGTACGTGGCTTTTATTGAAGGTTTAGTTGGAAAAATGCAATGTCAAACTTAGGCTCTTGATATGTGGTGAAGTCCATAGTGTTTTTGGTTAAGGTTAGCTTTTTGCCATTTGTTTTTGTTATGTAATGCGAAGTGTTTAGTAATTTTATTTATTTTATTTTTTTTTTTTGTGGCATCATTACGTTTACATTATTTGACATCGTAATCTGTTTTTGTTGAATGTCATTATGTAAATAAATGACAAACTTATTTAAGTGGCTAGGTAATGGGAATGGATACTAAAGTATTATCATGTTGGACGAGCATATATGGGCTTAACTCCAAATATTGGTTTTCAGACGGTGTAACAAATTCTTACAAAAATTATCATAATGTCTTTTAACATCTATTTTTTTATATGTATCATCCACGTTGATATAGTAATTCATCAACAAACAGTTTCGTCAAGAATTCCTTAAGACGTCGTCAAGAGATCTTGATATGTATAAAATATGCACTAAGCAACATTTGTATAGGAATTGCGATAAATATTTGAAAAAAAAAAAACATTACAAAATTGTCAGATGACATAACAATGAATAGTGCAGTTGGAATACTATATTTTATTTGTAGTATACTTTTTAATGACGCATGATTTTCTGGAATTGTCCAATATTGTATATTGTCGAAGTAATTGTGTTTGTGGTTCTGTTCTTTTTTATTTATCTTTTTTTTTTTTTGTTTTTGATGTTATTTTTGTGGTTCTTTTGTTGAATTTGGTATACTGGTGACGTATTTTTATCACTTTGTGTAGGTTTGTGGATTACTTTTTATAATGTAGACTTATCATAACGGAAAACAATGATAGAAAAGAAAAACATGATCGCATATCGGTTTGTCACAGACTTAAAATAATCAAGTGGTTGACGACAATGTAACTTATCAACTAAACAACGATGCTGAAATATGTAACAGAACATTAATCCCTATCTCTAATTTTCAATAGTAAGTAAATAAACTTTCATTCAATACAAGTTTCGACATGAATAATCCGACCTCTTTAATCTTCTTATTGTCCAAGCAGTTAAATCTGGAATGATAATCGTTGGACGCCATCAACATCTCTTTGTTTGTAGCTCCATAAGTAACTATTTTTTTCTTCAAAGGAAGATATGAAGTCAGGGAATGTATGACAATAAAGATTGGTAGACTAATAAAGCCGGTGATACATTTTACCATCAAACGGTGTATTATCATATACTCCCTCCGTTCTAGTTAACTCGTCCTACTTTCCATTTCGGTACGTCTCACTTAACTTGTCACATCCATTTTTGGTAATTAAAGTCAACACTTAACACCCTCAATTTTTTCACCTATTTACAAAACTGTCATCACTTAAATCACTTAAAAATTTCTGATTTCCTTAATTAAAACACTAAACGTTTTTCTAATTAATGGTTATACTAAGTGATGTCTAATTAATTAACACTCCCCCTCCCCCCATTAACTGCGACTCTTCAATTCATTTGTTGTCATCTCTCTCTCTCTAAATTCCAAACCCTAGTCTCTCACTCTTCCTCCCCTTTCTCTGCCCAACGCCGATCTTGAAGATCTGGGTTCAAATCTTAAGCAAATTTTCTCAGATATATATTTGAGGAATCTTCCACTGCTATTATTCATTGTTTATTTTCCATTTTCATCGAGAAATGAAGGTGGATTCGAGCTCTGATGAGCGCTCTATTACGACTCAGAGGCGTCGCTTGTCGCCGAAACGGTGTTCGGCAGCGAAGAGGGAGTCCCTTCCGAGGCTGAGGAAGCCGGTTCGTTGCCAAATAGTGTTTCCGTCTCCGGAAGTGGAGATCCATCTTCTGCCATCGATGGGTGGTTTTCCTCAGATACACTTCGAAGACACTTTTATGAGTGTCTGGCAAAAATCCTGAAACCCTAATTTTGGGGAAAATATGTTGCGGTTTGTGCATGTTTGCTATTTTTCCAGATCCCTTTTTATGTTGTGGGTATTGTTGTTATATTGTGCTTATGGATCCTGATGTGGGCTTTTTCTTGGTTTGGTAGCATAAAGAAGTGATATTATTGTTCCTGATCTGTTGCTGCTTATATTGGCTTTAATTGGGGGAAAAAAAAAAATAGAATTGAATGATGACTTTTTCTGCCATTAGTTGCATGTTGAGACTTGGCTGCTTAAACCATTTTCTGTATATTGTCTAATGTTGCCCTCATCTATGCTTTCCTTATTGTTACCCCATGATGAGAATTTTCTGAGGGTACTGGACTGAAAAAAAAAAAAAAAAACAGAACTAAGAATGTCCATTTTTTCTGAAGTTAGTTGCATGTTGAGACTTGACCGCTCAAACCATTTTCTGTAATTGTGTTTAATGTTGCTCACATCTGCTGCTTGCCTTATTGTTACCCCATGATGAGAATTTTCTGATGGCTTTAAATGGGGGGAAAAAACAGAATTGAATGATGCATTTTTCTGCCATTAGTTGCATGTTGAGACTTGACTGCTTAAACCATTTTCTATATTGTCTAATGCTGCCCTCATCTATGCTTGCCTTATTGTTACCCCATGATGAGAATTTTCTAAGGGTACTGGACTGGAAAAAAAATAGAACAAAATGTTCATTTTTTTCTGCCATTATATCAATGCTTACAGCCTAAGCAAAGCAACACATGCAGTCTGTGTTTATGCTGTAAACACTTGAGTAAAAACGACTTTGTATATCCCATTACATGTACCCCAAATCATTCAATAAACCACCTATGTCATAAGTACCTGCTGCTTGCTCTCTTGCAATTAAGTGATCAATTCCCTCTCTCACTACATCTTCCGGAACTTCCAATGCCATGGGTAAAATGCCACGTCTTGCTTGTGCCTCTTTCCCAATGTGTGCTTATTTATAATTGTTCCCACCTTTAACTTTCATTACCTCTATGAGACAAGCCTGCAAACTGAGAAATACAGAGTTGAGACTAGTGACTTCCATCTTGTCATAGGATTGGAGAACATTATTCACCAACTCCTGTATGCTATAACTTGCTGTTTCAACTTGTAAGGATTGAATGGCCCTAAAATACCCCAAATCAAGCACATTTGTCTGGTGAATTTAGGGGCTGACACATTAATTGAATGTTGAATCCATCAGTTGAGGCTGTTGTTCTAAAGTCAGTGTCGTAATTACTTCAATGTGGCTTCACATTATCCTGTTGTATAATAATGTGTCTGCTTGCTTATGTTGGCCACTTTGCCTTGATTGTTGGTAGAATCTGTATAAGCCCCATGATGAGACAGTGTGTGATCAAAAAATTTTGCTAAATCTAAAGTGCTTGGACAGAATTTAGGAGACTTACTTAGGCTAAAAACTAGATGAAGAAGAACAAACTGATAGTGTAACGAGTCACCTTATTTAGCAAGCAATCTTTGATAACTTGTGCGTTAATGGACTCAATCGGTTTAGTGACCATTGTACCCCTTACTCGATTCACACTGTTCCTAAGGGCCGGCTCCATTGTTGTGAATGGGAAAATTCCAATTTTCTCATCAAACAATAGAGCCCCGTCACTAGAATAACATGGCCTTGCTACTGCACACATAAAACATAACCTTAGGGATATACCTTTTGCTCTTGCATACCCTGTATGGGTCATCCTCAGCTGCTAGTTTGTATGCTCGCTAGCATGTGCGTTTCATATAAAACCATTTTTCATTTATGTGAACCACGTTATGCATGATATCATACCTGATAATATTAAGAGCTCGGTCACACTGTAAAAAACTAAGGTTGTATTTAAGCCTATTCAGCATATTTGCATCAGTAAGTTGGGGCTTAATTGCGTTTGAATGTGGTTTTATTGCCCCCAATTTCACCCACCGACCAACCTTGCTTTTACTGACTTGCAATTGTTTAGCAAGTCTGCGAATTGTCCCTCTCTTTGAAAATAGTATGGCTTTCATAGCCTCTTCATCTAACGCCACTGCACGATTGCTTGGAGACCTTTGTTTGATTTCAGGAAACGTTACGGGTGTACCTGCTGCCAACAGCTTCCTTGTAGCCTCCCAGATTCACTGAATCGTCCGAGTCGAGACTCCAAGTGATGCTGCCACTTCCTTCAGCTTACCAAAAATTACAACCCCGTTGGTCTTGTTACACATAAGAAATTGAGCGATGCGAAGTTGGTCTGATGGAGATAAGTTAGGTCCTCTCTTTCGATTTGGCTGATCTGCCATTATAAACTGTTTATTGTGCAATTCTGCTTTTAAGAATGTAACAACATTGAATGCTGATTTTTGGTAAAATGATTCACATTTATAGTGATTTTTAGAAGTAGAAGAGATGTTTAGGAGGGAGATTTGAATGTAATTTCAATTTCAGATTTGTGGCATTGTAATCAACTGTTAATTTGCTTTTGTGGGGAATTTTCCCCCCAAAATTTAGTATGAACAGGTTTGTGAGTCTTTTCAGTACAGTGTACCTGCTCTCATTTTTATTTTTTATTTTTATTTTCCACTCTTTGTTGATTTATTGTTTTTAATTAAACAGGAATTAGAAAAAGGGAGGATAGTGTTGATTCACTAATCCTACCCTTTAAAAAACTGGAAAAGTGGTTTGTAAGTCAAACGAAAAGCAACTTCTGCTTTTTCTTAAGCTCCGTGCCCGGTCAACTACGACAAGTTAACCGGGACGGAGGGAGTATCAACCAAGAATTGTAAATTATCATTCATAATATAGTCTCAAAGTCTTGCAAATAGCGATTTAAAAATAATGTTGCTTACCACGCAAACCACAACGAAGACCTGTAGTATCAACTAATTACCGTAATTTTATAATGAATCATTAATATTAAAAACACAAACCGTCACTACTCAATAGACAAATACCAAAAAATTATTGACTTAATGTTTGACAAAAGAGACATTAGGGTCATCACCGGACAACAGGTTATCGAAGTAAATGGAAGTAGAGGGATAGCACAATTACAAGCAATTTACCGTGTTTCGCATATTCTTCTTTTTAAGAAAGCACGTCTTGAACTATCACAAACATAATGGACGATCTTGACAAGAACAGTAGACTATGCATTTGTTAACTTTACCACGGTGAAATTGACAAACAATTCAAGAGATGTAGTCCAAAATAATAGATGGGGAACCATGAATAATGGGACGGGGCAAACATAAATTCTGATAAAGTTTCAAATGCCTTTGGAATACAATGTTCTTTTATTAAAGAATCAGAAACAAACAAAGTAGTACAACGTTTTACTCACTGATGGTTAGAACATAATAAAATATAACTTTATAGTCCTGTGTTTTTTTTTTTGGAAAAGCAAATGAGCAATCTAATTTGGCTTCATAGGTCCCCCATCACATTATTCATGTTCCCCACTTATTAATTTTTCACATTTTCTTCTTGAATCTTAGACAGATTCACCATGTTAAAGTTATCAAAGTCGTAGTTTTTGTTGGCTCCTTAATTGGAAGATACCTGATAGAAACAAAGAGATACAAATTATGGGCAGTTGTAATTTGGATTCTAGAATTGTTTGAAAAACAACCCACTGACAAAACTAGCAATAAAACTCGAACAAAGACGTCATTTAGTTATCCAAGATATATTCCGTATGGGATTGTTTATTTTACCACATGATGGTTATCATAATTAAATAATCTATTTGATCGCATAATTGTTGAGAGCATCTCATAACGTCGATTTCAGTGTAATTGTTTTAATAGAGAGAAGACATCATATATTAACCACATCAGAGACAAACAAAGAGTCATAACATATTGTTTACAACTGCTATAATATTCCTATAAAACAACTAATCTCTGACCGTTTGCTAAAAAACTCACAAGGAACGGACAAAAAAATGTACATAGAAACAGGCATAACAATGTACATAGAATTTCTATCGCAGAAATATGCATTTCCATTATATTTTCAATGAATAAACCGTAAAAGAATTTCTAGAGTGGTCAGCAATTAAGTTAAGAAACAAAAAACCAAATGCATTATAAACAGATCTAAGTTTTGAAGCAATTAAAGAAGAATACCTTGTAGTAGGTCGTAGATCTCTTCCGATAGCAGTGACAACCCATCTCCTCATTTTGTGACGATGTATGTAACGAAAAACACTAATCAAGAAGACAATTTTGTTTGTTTGTTTATTTTATTTTTTTGGCAAATCTTGTAATCAACAGCCTTCGGACCAAAAACATCTTAAATCGATCATTTTTAGACATGATTATACATATATGGCAAACTAATACGAAGAATTTCGTATTGAAAATATAGAGATTACTAATACCAAAAACACAGAAGTTGCTGAGGAAAACTTAGCGCGAAGAAGCAAAGAACCCTAGCAGAGGGGTCTGTTTTATGCAAAAATTCTACCTAATTATTAATTAATCCAAGTGTTAAACTAAAAGCCCATTATTTTTCATAATGATTTGATTTATGGCCAACAGATAGATATGCTTTATCATCATATAAAATCCCATTATCTTATTTATAGAGTTAATTAACGGGCCAAATTTTATATGTCAGAATTGTATGAATGCCATGTGTGGGTTCCATTTAGGCGTGATACTGAGTTGAGACTACTCGTAGGTCATGCAAAATCGAATAGTAAAAAAATAAACAAGGTTTAAAACAACGCGATATGAAATAGTTGTTTCCGAGCAGGTATCGATTTCGAGTGTTTTTTTTTTTGGGGGTTTTTTTTTTTTTTTTTTTTTTTTTTATCAGTAGTCTTGTAGGTTTAATTGTGCGCTGATTATTAATATTTTCATATGTTTATATTTTATCGTGTTCTAATTGAGCCTTCTTGATACCGAGTTAAATGAGCTTTACATAATCAATGTGGTGTTTAAAAACGTAACGTTGGTGCATATCGAGGCTTCGTTCTATTGATCGGTCTCGCCCACAACCTTGTTTGTTCCACCGGCTTGACTTTACTAGTGATTAAGTTTACTAATATTACCGATATCACATAATTAATAATATAACAATTTATGATGTTATGTGCTTGGTTAGGTGGCTGTAAGATGAAATAACATAATACGTCCGTATTATTATCATAGTATAAGCCAATGTTTAAGTGGACGGAAAGAATTGATGATATAACGTGAAAACCATGTATATCTTGGTATTGAATCTCGTCCAATTTGTAAGGAGAGTAATAAAAATTGTATAACACACCAAAGAAAATTGTATGTATCTAATGAAAATATTTTATAGCGTAATGACAAACAAAACGTACCATCATTTGAAAGTGAAATCAACTATTAGTAACACTAAAAAGCATTTGTGAGCAAATGACATACTGTTAAAGTTAGCCACATTAAAAATTATCCATTACCCAAAACATAATAAAACATGTGAAAAAATATCCCAAATAAAACTTAAGTGTAAATATTGTATCTCATTCCCGATTCATCTTTATCAAAACACAATTTTTCTTAGTTTTGTACCAGGTGCGGATTTGCATTAATTGTCATGGCTGCCACGTTTGGTGGTTGGTGCAGAACCGTGTTACGTCCTGGATTTACCTATTAGGTCAAACCAGGCAATCGTATCCTCCATAACTTTTCTTTTGAGCATGTTCCCATCATGTTTCATGATCCATATCAAAACCCGGAGGCGAAGTTCCTGGCTTAGTTCCTGACATATGAAATAAACAAACATTTTTGATGTATTGGTACTAATATAATAGCGTTTAGTATTAATAATAACACAATTTTTCTGAATCTGCTCTATCGAGCCGTAGTTACGGTACCTCTGGATCTTCGAATGTGAAATTTCTCATGTTTTGCGTCTCACTTCGTGTAGCTCGCATGTTTTGTGTAACGTAAACCCCACAATCTGTCCTACACGAACATCAATATTAAGATTCCAAGATGTTAGTACCAAATTATTTTGGATAGAGTTGACTTTCTCAAATGTAAAGAAAGTAATGGTAAAAATAGGCAGTTCTTATGAGTTTTTCTGCTTTTCCCTGATGACGTCACGTCTTATCTCAAATGAGGTGAATGGCCCCATGCGTGACCGAGCTAGGTCGAGTCCGTATATTTCATGAAGTCATGTCAGCTTTGAATAGTAGAAGTAGGTAGTAAATATGATCAGAATAATATATATGGCGTCCAATCATTTGTCCATTGTTAACCACAACACATCTTACCATAACATGTATCGCTTTAGCCATTTCCTCGTCCATATCGTGAGAATCCAGAGAGGAATCCATTAGATCCACCCGACGCATGATCATGTCCAAGACAATCAGTCTGTAATGGTCTGGAGCAGCGGTGTGTAATGGTACGCAGATCTGTTTAAATCGATCCATGTGGACGTTGTATTTGTGTCAATTAAGAGTAAAAAATCAATCACGGTTTAATGAAATTATTTAGGATTAAGAACCTTGACGCACGCACTGATTGCACAATGTATGCTTTCCTTTGAGGTTTAGCATATTGAAGCTTGCGGTGAATTACGCTGCATCCTTCATTGATCTAACCTATATCGTGCGCATGTATAGGAAATTTATTCTGACTGAGACAATGAATTTAAAAAACTTAATCATTATGTCATTACTAATTCTTACCACATTTAGAACTGATAGGTAGCAAATCTTAAGCTGAGAATTATTGTATGTCATCTCCTCGTAGTTCAGTAGCTCGGATGCAATGTTTATGACCTGGAGGATGGAAATAGGATAGCTCTAAAAGAATATATGAACCAGTAATGTAAATCACTATTATAAATACTATTACACGTTTGGGCGTATATGAATGTTCATGGCTGTGATACCCCGAATCTTTGAAACGCAATAAAATACATTGATTGCATTTTAAAAAAAATTGTTACCAATTTTATTTTATATTAAAAATTGCAAAGTTATTTGATTTTATGATTTTATTTTGGCAAATAAGTGTGACCGCGGTGTACCAGGTCAACTGCACTCCTAGCACCGAAAGGATGAAAATTAAAAATATATAATTAACATCGGGTATAAGAAATAAGAAACATGTTTAATTTATAACATATTATATTATATATTAACCTAACTAACTAAATTATATAATAAAAATACGTAGTATACTATATATATATATACACACAACTAAAGTAAATAATATAATAAAATAATAATAGTAAACCATTCTTAAAGTTTAGCATACTAAATTTAGAAAAAAAATGATAACCAGCAAGAATGTTATAATTGCAAGCTTAACAAGTCTTGCATATAAGATCACATCCCACATCGAAAAACAATTTGGAAAATTGTTGAAAATTCCTATATAAATAGGATGTAGGTAATGTATTAATAAGTAAACATTTCAACATTTCAGTGAATATATTGGATTTCCTTTAACTAGGAGGTCCTTATCAGTTTATTTTCGACAACGCTCGGACCGGGGTTTGGGAAGTTGTCGAATAGTATTAAAATCTTTTGAGGTATGTTTTCTTTAATAGTCTTTTTTGTCTTGTGTCATTGTCATTTATAGTTT
Organism: Ajuga chamaepitys; assembly: GCA_958295605.1. Lineage (NCBI taxonomy): Eukaryota > Viridiplantae > Streptophyta > Magnoliopsida > Lamiales > Lamiaceae > Ajuga > Ajuga chamaepitys. The sequence goes on from OY282505.1 coordinate 20,156,123, forward strand.
ATATAAATTTAGGAATTTAATTATTTTCTTGATTTAAGTAGATTTATAAATTTAGCTATTTTCCTAAGTTTGTATTAAATAGTTGTTGTTTAAGATGCGTGGTAGTTAGTTTAAAATATTTATCAATATAGTTAATAATTTAAATTTAATAACATATTAGGCCTTTTAATCTAGGACTATAATTTATAATAACTTGGCTTATGTGTTAGAAATTGAAAAAGATAGACACAATTCAAGAATATTGTACCACACTTAATCACTTTGAAAATACTAAACCCGATAAGTAATACTAATTAATTAAACAACATGTGCTAGGTGTAGTGCAGATCGGGCCTAGGACATACACGACTCAACTATTTTAAAGCAAGCAAAACAAGGTGGGTGACTGGGCTATTTGTAAGTATATTATGCTACTGAACTTGTACTTTGATAAATATGTTTGCCTTCGGGCTTATGATATGATACCTCTTAAGTCGTAAGATTGGCTTTTGAGTAGGGCTTGGGAGTCGTAAGATTGGCCCCCTAGTCTAGCAATATGGCTTTTGAGTCGTAAGGTGGGCTCCTAAGTCAAGGATGTGTTTATTATTGTGCACCTTCGTTAGTATAACTGCTTACAAAGTTCCCACTGAGTTTATACTCATGCCCATAATTACAAATCTTCAGGTTAGTTGAGCGAGGTGGCGGGGCTGTTGCGGCAAAGGTCACCGGGTTCCTTTTCCTACCCGCAACTTTAAGATGTTTTTGCCTCTTCAATGTATATAAATAAGTTTACATGTCTCTGAATCCGAGTGTTTCCATTTTCTGAGAAACTTTGGGAACCTCTAGTGTAAATATGTTTTGGCAGTGTATTATTGTCAATAAAATTTCTACTTTTATCCGATAAACATTTCATGTCACGCTTTCGCACTTTTTCTGATTTATTATTTAATCAAAATAAAATAAAATTTAGTAGCACTTTAATCCCGAGTTAATGGGATTGGGGCGTTACAGAGTGGTATCAGAGCGGGTCTACTTTTCTGTATACTTGTCTTATAAAATAAAACCAAGGGGAACCGTGACTTTGCCAACAGACCGACACTCGCTCCAAGGTATGTATATTTTACTATTAGTTTGTATGATTTGGAAATGATTTACTACGAATTTACATTTTATAAAATAACATGATACTTGTGAGATGTCCTTGAAATTTTATCACCAATTAGGAAACCAAATTAGAAATTTTGATCTCTATTTCTTCTTTATGATAGGATGGTTCATAGAAGGCAAACGGCGAGAAAACAAGTAATATATAGACACAGAATACTTGCCAATAGAGATGTGCCGTCATCAACAATATCTATTTATCAGGGGTCTAGACAGGGAGCACATCAGAACATAGAAGAGTATATTATCATGTTACAGGGACGCCGTAGTAATGCCATACGCGAGGGACACTACATTAGCGAGCAAGTATGGCAGCGCGAGGAAGGCCACGTAAACATGTGCAAAATGAAAATGAGCCATTTGTCGGGCCAGCTGCTGAGAGGCAACCTCCACCTGGTGTTGGAGTACAAGGAGCGGATTTTGCACGGGAGTTCCTGAACTCTCTGCAGGGACTCATACAACAAATACCAGCTAACCAAAATATACCAAATCCACAGAACCAGGGTATCAATACTAATGTCATTATAGAGCAATTTCGTCGTTTTTCGCCACCAAGATTCAGAGGTAGCGAAGGACCTATGGTCGTTGAGGAATGGATTCTTGAGCTTGAAAGAATCTTTGACCATATGGAATCAACTGAAAATCAAAAAGTTTCGTGCGCAATATTTCAACTTGTAGAAGATGCTGGACACTGGTGGAAATCACACGAGCGAACAATGACAAATGAACAAAAGCAAAATATGACCTGGAATGATTTTAAGAACATGATGATGGACCGTTACTTTCCACAGTCTATCCGTGACCAAAAGGAAATTGAGTTTGTTAATCTGAAGCAGGGAACCCTTCTAGTGATGGAGTATGAAAGACGTTTTAATCAATTATCTAAATATGCCCCACACTTGGTTGATACAGATGAAAGAAAAGCAAGACATTTTGAAAGAGGTTTGCGTCCAGAGATCGGAGGTATCGTGTCGGGTTTGAAACTGCCTGCGTACCATGAAACGTTTGAACGAGCACATATTGTATCCCTTAGCCAGAACTTAGAATACAACCAGAAACCTCAAGAGCAACCCGGGAAAAGAAAATGGGATTTTAGAGATAAGAATAAGACTAACCACTTTGTGAAGAGGGCAACCCCAAGGGGGGGACCAGAACCAAATGCAGTTCCGATATGTCCTAATTGCAATAAGCACCACTATGGAGAGTGTTTGATGGGAAAGAATGTTTGCTATAAGTGTCATCGACCAGGACATAGGTATTGGGAATGCACTACCACACAGATCAAGGCGCCACAAAATGTTAGTACACCAGATAAGAAATCAGGGAAGGCACGTGTTTTTGCTTTAGCACAAGAAGAGTTAATGGAGGAGAATGAAACCATGGCAGGTATGCTACTTGTATTCAACCTTCCGGCATATATTTTGTTTGATACTGGTGCATCACATTCTTTTATATCCGAAGATTTTAAAAGGAAGTTAGGTCTGAAAGGTAATATAAATGGAGAAGAGTTGACGGTAAGTATTCCCTCAGGAGAAACTATTAGGACTAAGGATATTGTGACTGGTGTGAAGCTTTTGATCAGTAACCAAGAACTGGAAGCCGATCTATATGTATTAGAGATGAAATGTTTCGATGTTATTTTAGGTATAGATTGGTTGACAAAGAATAAAGCAATAATCCGATGCTTTGAGCGTGAAATAGATTTTGAAAGACCAATAGGATCCAAATTCACCTTTTACGGAGCCAAAACCAATTCCAGACCGCGTATTGTGTCAGCAATGAAGGCTGTAAGAATGTTACGGAAAAAGGGAAGTGAAGGCTACCTTGTGAATGTCATGGAAAATAATACTGTTAAGGTTACACCTACTGATATACCAACGGTGAGAGACTATGTGGACGTATTTCCAGATGAGTTGCCTGGAATACCTCCTGATCGACAGGTTGAATTCACAATAGATTTGGTACCCGGAGCTGCACCTATATCTGAAGCACCTTATCGAATGGCATCTAAGGAATTACAAGAATTAAAAATACAGCTTCAAGAGTTGCTGGACAAGAAGTTCATCAGGCCAAGTGTTTCTCCATGGGGAGCCCCCGTATTGTTTGTCAAGAAGAAAGACGGATCTCTTAGAATGTGCATTGATTATCAGGAACTCAACCGTCTAACAATCAAGAATAAGTATCCCTTGCCTAGAATAGAGGATCTTTTTGACCAATTGAAAGGAGCTAGCGTGTTCTCAAAGATCGATCTCAGATCGGGCTACCACCAACTCAAGGTCAAAGAATGTGATATTTCTAAGACAGCCTTTAGAACACGATATGGTCATTATGAGTTCATAGTAATGCCTTTTGGATTGACAAATGCACCCGCAGTATTCATAGATTTGATGAATAGGGTATTCCATCCTTATCTGGACCAGTTTGTCATAGTTTTTATTGATGATATCCTAGTATACTCAAGAGATAAAGAACAACATGAGAAACATCTTAGAACTATACTAGGTACCTTACGACAGGAGAAGCTTTATGCTAAATTTAGCAAATGTGAATTTTGGCTAGATCAAGTTGTTTTTCTAGGCCATATTATCACGGCTAATGGAATTGAAGTGGATCCCGCGAAGGTTGAAGCAATAATGAATTGGAAAGCTCCGAAGAATGTGAATGAGGTCCGAAGTTTTCTGGGTCTAGCTGGTTACTACAGAAGATTTATTCAAGATTTCTCAAAGATCGCTAAGCCTTTGACTCAATTGACAAAGAAGAGCAACCAGTTCCACTGGACTGACGAATGCGAAAACAACTTTCAAGAGCTTAAGCAGAGACTCGTAACCGCGCCAGTTCTAACTATCCCTGACGGATCAGAAGGGTTTGTCATTTACACCGATGCCTCAAAGTTAGGACTAGGATGTGTTTTGAAGCAGCATGGAAAAGTCGTCGCTTATGCCTCAAGACAATTGAAACCCCATGAGTTAAACTACCCTACACATGACCTAGAACTAGCTGCTGTTATTCATGCATTAAAGATATGGCGTCATTACCTCTATGGTGGGAAATGTGAAATCTACACAGACCATAAGAGTTTAAAGTACTTTTTCACACAAAAAGAACTCAACATGCGCCAAAGAAGATGGCTGGAGCTAGTAAAGGATTATGATTGCACCATCCTCTATCACCCGGGCAAGGCAAATGTCGTAGCTGATGCACTTAGTAGGAAAAATGAAAGTCATATGGCAACCCTCCGAACACAACAAGAGCTATTATTAATAGAATTTGCTAAGTTGAATCTAGATTTTGTGAAGTCAGGCCATACTGGTGCTATGATTGCAGCATTAACCATACAACCTACTTTGAGAGATCGAATAAAGATAGCACAAAAGACTGACAAATTCCTTCTCAAGATGAAAGACCGGGCAATTGCAGGAACCATCAAGGGATTCTTTGTAACACCAGATGGAACTTTGACATACGAAGGAAGATTATGTGTACCTAAGGATGATGACGTAAGGAAGGAAATCCTGGAAGAAGCTCACAATACCCCGTACACAGCTCATCCAGGAGGGACGAAAATGTTCAAGGACCTAAAGGAAATCTATTGGTGGAGAAATATGAAGCGATCAATAGGGCAATTTGTTGAAAGATGTTTAACGTGCCAACAAGTTAAAGCAGAGCACCAGCGGCCTTCAGGACTCTTACACCCTTTAGAGATTCCCGAATGGAAGTGGGAACACATAGCAATGGATTTTGTTACTGGACTGCCACGAACAACAAGAAGGAATGAAGCAATTTGGGTGATCATTGACAGACTTACAAAGACAGCACACTTTATACCAGTAAGAATGACGCTTAACATGGATCAACTTGCTCAACGGTACGTAGACGAGATTGTTAGATTACACGGAGTACCAGTGAACATAGTTTCGGACAGAGATACTCGTTTCACCTCTAAATTCTGGAGAAGTCTACAAACGGCCCTTGGGACAAAGCTCAACTTCAGCACATCATATCATCCACAAACTGATGGACAGTCAGAAAGAACAATACAGACACTCGAAGATATGCTTAGAGCTTGTGTACTAGACTTCGGAGGAAGCTGGGAAACATATTTGCCATTAGTAGAATTTTCTTATAATAACAGTTACCAAGCTACCATAAAGATGGCACCGTATGAAGCACTCTATGGAAGGAGATGTAGATCGCCGATTTACTGGGATGAAGTTGGAGAACGAAAGATCTTAGGCCCTGAGATCATCGATAGAACCATTGGAGTAGTAACTAAGATTCGAGAAAGAATCAAGGCTGCCCAAGATCGACAAAAATCATATGCTGACACGCGAAGGAAGGATCTACAATTCAATACAGGCGATAAGGTTTTTCTCAAAATGGTACCAATGAAAGGAGTAATACGCTTCGGAAAGAGAGGGAAGTTAAAACCAAGATATATTGGCCCATTTGAGATTCTAGATAGAATTGGAGACGTCGCCTATAAGTTAGCTCTACCGCCAGAACTTACCAATATCCATAACGTCTTTCATGTATCAGTACTTAGAAAGTATGTCCCAGATTCAAATCACGTTATTCATCATGAGAATCTGGAGGTCAATAAAAACCTCACTTATGAAGAGAACCCCATTGCTATCCTAGGAAGAAAAGTTCACACTTTGAGGAATAGAGAAGTTCCCTTAGTACTAGTGCAGTGGAGTAGACATGAGAAAGAAGAAGCTACTTGGGAACGAGAAGATGAGATTTTAGCAAAATATCCGAACATCCTAAACCAAGTAAGTACAATTTCGAGGACGAAATTTTTAAAAGTAGGGGAGACTGTGATACCCCGAATCTTTGAAACGCAATAAAATACATTGATTGCATTTTAAAAAAAATTGTTACCAATTTTATTTTATATTAAAAATTGCAAAGTTATTTGATTTTATGATTTTATTTTGGCAAATAAGTGTGACCGCGGTGTACCAGGTCAACTGCACTCCTAGCACCGAAAGGATGAAAATTAAAAATATATAATTAACATCGGGTATAAGAAATAAGAAACATGTTTAATTTATAACATATTATATTATATATTAACCTAACTAACTAAATTATATAATAAAAATACGTAGTATACTATATATATATATATACACACAACTAAAGTAAATAATATAATAAAATAATAATAGTAAACCATTCTTAAAGTTTAGCATACTAAATTTAGAAAAAAAATGATAACCAGCAAATTGCAAGCTTAACAAGTCTTGCATATAAGATCACATCCCACCTCGAAAAACAATTTGGAAAATTGTTGAAAATTCCTATATAAATAGGATGTAGGTAATGTATTAATAAGTAAACATTTCAACATTTCAGTGAATATATTGGATTTCCTTTAACTAGGAGGTCCTTATCAGTTTATTTTCGACAACGCTCGGACCGGGGTTTGGGAAGTTGTCGAATAGTATTAAAATCTTTTGAGGTATGTTTTCTTTAATAGTCTTTTTTGTTTTGTGTCATTGTCATTTATAGTTTATATAAATTTAGGAATTTAATTATTTTCTTGATTTAAGTAGATTTATAAATTTAGCTATTTTCCTAAGTTTGTATTAAATAGTTATTGTTTAAGATGCGTGGTAGTTAGTTTAAAATATTTATCAATATAGTTAATAATTTAAATTTAATAACATATTAGGCCTTTTAATCTAGGACTATAATTTATAATAACTTGGCTTATGTATTAGAAATTGAAAAAGATAGACACAATTCAAGAATATTGTACCACACTTAATCACTTTGAAAATACTAAACCCGATAAGTAATACTAATTAATTAAACAACATGTGCTAGGTGTAGTGCAGATCGGGCCTAGGACATACACGACTCAACTATTTTAAAGCAAGCAAAACAAGGTGGGTGACTGGGCTATTTGTAAGTATATTATGCTACTGAACTTGTACTTTGATAAATATGTTTGCCTTCGGGCTTATGATATGATACCTCTTAAGTCGTAAGATTGGCTTTTGAGTAGGGCTTGGGAGTCGTAAGATTGGCCCCCTAGTCTAGCAATATGGCTTTTGAGTCGTAAGATGGGCTCCTAAGTCAAGGATGTGTTTATTATTGTGCACCTTCATTAGTATAACTGCTTACAAAGTTCCCACTGAGTTTATACTCATGCCCATAATTACAAATCTTCAGGTTAGTTGAGCGAGGTGGCGGGGCTGTTGCGGCAAAGGTCACTGGGTTCCTTTTCCTACCCGCAACTTTAAGATGTTTTTGCCTCTTCAATGTATATAAATAAGTTTACATGTCACTGAATCCGGGTGTTTTCATTTTCTGAGAAACTTTGGGAACCTCTAGTGTAAATATGTTTTGGCAGTGTATTATTGTCAATAAAATTTCTACTTTTATCCGATAAACATTTCATGTCACGCTTTCGCACTTTTTCTGATTTATTATTTAATCAAAATAAAATAAAATTTAGTAGCACTTTAATCCCGAGTTAATGGGATTGGGGCGTTACAATGGCCATACAGCGTCTGATAGACACCTTACCGATATCAATGTCCTAGCTTCATGCCTTGTTAGATGTCTCCTAGACGACGTGCTAAGTACCTCACTACGTTGGTTTTGGATTAATAATGTTAACAAGGGGGTGTCGGACAGAAATATTGCGTCAAATTACAATAATACGTTAAACCATATATTGCAAATGTATAAATTGGTTCAATGTGTAGTGCATCTGTTAATTTTTAAAATTACTAACCTTGAACCCAAAATTTTGTCTGTTACAAACATTGCAAGCTTCATATTTTTTTCAGACTTCAGCATCTTCTTTGTGAAAGGAAATCCCATAGACTGATACTTTCTCCATAATTTGATCGTTTTCGCGTCTGTCATGAACGAGCTTGAAACTTGGGGTGCTTGATGAGGCTTTTTCAGGATGGATTTCGGAGTGGAATAGTCAATATTGCTCTTCGTTTACGATTTATTTATTAATAATATCAATTACGATGAATCTATACTAAAGTTAATGTTTTAATGTTATAATTAGACGGAAAAAATATGTTAATAAAAAACATACTATTTACCTTCATATTCTCGGTGCTCATCTTGCTTCCAGCATCTGCCTCATCGCTGGTTTCGTCCAAAATGACAATATTGTGTAGAGTCTCTGTATTTACTGGTTCTTTTATACGTTCGACATCTTTAATATGAGGTTCACTATTGGAAGGTACAACATCATCATTCCTACTAGTAGAATGATCTTGCTCGTGTTGTCGTTGGTCATAGACGCTACTGCTACCATGCTTTGTCCAATTTGAACTTATTGTTTTAACAGTCGCATTCAACTCGTTGATGGTATCCTTTATCAACGAGGTTGCTATGTCCTGGTTATTACGAACACGTCTAATCTCTTCAACAGTGGTTTTCATGCAATGATCAACCCGATCAACAAGAATTTTTACGTGGGTTGATATGTTCGAATCCGCAGTTGGTGCATTTTTTTCATCACCCCCCTCTCGAATGAACCCTTCATCTCTTTCACTTTTTGCCGAACCTTCCTCTTCGTGACAATTCTTGATTTTCAAAAAAGGGAGAGTACCAAACATATGTTAATTTTTTTTTAAGGATACTTGAACAATAATCAAATATAAAAATCATCTTTAAAAATTAAAATAATGCTATTAACTGATTCACAACCAAAATCAAATAAAACTCTTACCATGTCCATAAACCACTGATTTGTATTAATCTTATTGGCGATATCATTCTGCTTAGATGCGTTCATGATTCCTACTTCTGCTAGTCCATATGGATCGACGGGTCCACGCGGAATGATCTTCCTCAAATAGTACAACTACACAACAAATAATATAAATTTCATTCTACTGTAGAGAATAAATAAAAAAACCAAACATATTAAACTCTATTGAATCTGACATAGTGAACTAATCATTGTTTTTTAATATTTTGGGACCACAAGATATTTTTAATTCGATATATTTGATGTTGTAGTTTTTATTCACATACGTAATATGTTTGTAAATGCGTCTCTACAATTTCCAATTCAATTTTTGGAACTGTTATCAAATATTACATTTCATCCAATTCAATCATACCATTACAGGACTTTAACCACTATATTTCCTCTAAACAATATATAGTGTTAAGAAAAGTGCAACCAATAAATGATGCATTTATATTGTGTCTGTTTTCGACGCATGACATAAATTTTAAGTTCATTCAACATAGGATGCGTATGTATTGACGAATACTATTTGGCTACTCGAAAGAGGTCAAATATAAATTGTTTGCCTGGAGGAATATAATACAACCAGTTATCGGCAAGCTGGTGTGGCCTGATTCCTTGTACTTTATGATCTATTTAAACATGTAGTTAAAGTACATGGAACCATATTTTGCATTCGCAATGTTGCCCACGTTCCTAATGGAAAAGAGGTATGACTGCTTTAACTCTCCAATGGACGTTGTCCCTAGTATTCTTGCAGTAGCAAGAAGCACGAAACAACGGACAACGTCATCCGTAGGCAACGTTTTGGAAGCGAGTAATCCCTGGAGGAACTAGCTTTCAGTATTCGCAGCTCTGATCTTTGGTCAATGAACTTGCCAGTCATCTCCTGTATATTCCGAAATTTCCCATGCATTTCCACAGATTGTCCACGCTCCGGTACACCCATTATACTGCTGAAATCTTCTGCAGTAGGTTGGTACCCTCTGTCTCCCACTCGTAGTGTTCCCGTATTCACGTCATATGCTAAAATCAGGGAGATCACAAGGTCTTTGCAAAAGAAACAATTCTCTAACTCCAGCAACCCTCCAAAATCGAGCGACCGAATATACCGCTTATCTTTGTCACTTAGGAGTTTTATATCATCGCAAAATTTTTCAATCGATATCTTCGTAACCATTGGAGCACTATTATTAACGGTACTGTGACGGTGACCTCGTTTTCTCTTTTGAGGTTGGGATTCTCGGATCGGCGTCTGATAGGTAGTTTGCTTGTAAGGGTTTTTCAACGATTGGGTCCAGAACTCAGGAATGTATCCCTCGCTATTATCTTCGCAACGTCCAATTGGATTGACATTGACATCGACTAACCCATCAGTATCAACCGATTCTACGTCGTTCTGTAAAAAGAAAACTGGGCAACATAAGTTAATCGTGGGACAACTATAATAAATTTTGACAATAACCTTACATTTAATTTTGAACGCTTTAATGTTGTCTTACAACATATAAACGGGAGGTACATTCTGATTACATTACTGAAATTACAGTTTATAATATCTGAAGTACTAAATAGGTGTGCCGAATGAATCACGCTGTGTAAAAATTATTAGTAAGCAATATGATTAAGTTACTAGAGAAATTGAGTTTAACATGTGTGAGAAAACTATGCTGTTAAATTAAAAATATATTTGTCTCGCACTTTTTCGTTATAATCCAATTCGATTTTGGTTGTTTTTTAGTAAATGGTAAAAAAATTCATACCAGTGATATCGGAAATTGAGACATTAAAAAATGGTGACACGAAATAATATTATCATAAATGAATATCTCTTTAAATTGCATGTGGAGCTCTTTAAAAATATATATATATATATATATATATATATATATATATATATATTGTGATATAGCTTAACATTTTGACTAATATATGCGAGCATGTGAGTTCAATTTTGAAAAACCATCAAATTGTAGGAAAAAACAGATTGATAGTTTTTTTTTTTTTTTTTTTTGCCTTCAATTTTTTTTTTTTTGGGGTTTGTTTGTCACGTAAAAAATCTGTAATTATAAAAATCTGAGTGAAAATTGATCAATATCATGATAAAATGTTAGTCAATTGCATCTTTGTGTTAACATGAACGGTAAATTACAAATTAAACCAATAGTTACACAACTACGAAAAATGCAAAATACATATAATTCGTAATAAATCTGTAATTCTGAATTATATATCTGACTAAAAATTGATCAATATCATGATAAAATGCTAGTCGACTGCATCTTTTTATTTTAACATGAATGGTAAATTAAAAATTAAAACAAAAGTAACACAACTACGAAGAATCTGAAATACACATAATTGGTAGATGCGAGATAAAGTAATGTTTGATTCATACCGCCCTATTTGATAGTGAGTCATTTGATATATCGTCCACCAAATCAAAATTGTTTAACAAATTGCTACTCATCCGGTTGAATTCTCTAATCTTCCCATTTGTGCTTTGAACTGCTCATCCACATTTGGGTATCTCTTTCTGCGAGGAGACGATATGGCTTCAAGAAAAAAAAATTTGCAATACTTTTGCTTTTGAAACTAATTTGCTTTAATCTGTGGTATGTAAACCTAGATTACTAATGGTTGCGTTTTGGTCAACTCTTTTTTTTTCGGATAAGATTGTTTTGCTGTTTTATAGGAAATATCTAAATGACATACATATATTTGAATTATATTCAATATTTGAATTTGTGGTGCTAATATATATCTCAAACCAGAACGATATAATTTTTTTTTTTTTGGAATTTGTAAACTCACGGACATTATATAACATTTATATTATATTAAAATATTATCGACAATCCAAATAATGTATGCAACTGTTATTAACGTTATTATTTACAAATAAGGAATGTGTCAAAATTGTGGAAATATCAAAGTTTTTTATTAGGAATATTAGAAAATCATGCAAAGTAGTTGGAGATATTTTTGGTTATTGATTTCCTCATATATATACATTCAGATCAGTATTATAAATATTAAATTTGAAACAAGAAATGTTAGATAGGATAAATTGATCAAATTATATAAGGTAGAAAAAAAAAACCCATATTATTTAGCATCTATTATTACAATATCAGACACCTTATCACTATTTTCCTCCACTAAGTTGAACGTGCTCAAGTTGGGGGTTTAATGATATTTCATGTTAATGGTAAAAACAGATGTCGACTCCATGCCATTCTTTAAATATTTATACGTGGATCAAGTTTTTTTTTTCTTTTTTTTAATTTTACTATCCTAAACATTGAAATCATGGTTAAATAGAATAAATTAAAATATATGTAATGTGTCCAACTGAAATCATTGGTTATACGAAATATTGTGTTAACAAAAAATGAATATTATTTTAATAATAATAATAATAATAATCATAATAGTAATAGTAATAATAATTATAATAATAATAATCATAATAATAAAAATATTAATAATAAAATTAATAATTGATGGTGTAGCAATCTGCATTACTGGAAATAAGGCTTTTTCCACTATAAATTAAAGTTACGAAAAATTGAGTAGTCACAAAAATATTGTTAGTAACTAAAAATATAAAAGTATTTACTATAGGGTAGTCACTGAAAATAAAATGCAAAAAGTTTAGGTGTAAAAGTTACTAATTTATTTGTAACTATGTTTTTCCATCTACTTTGTTGTTACTAATGTATTTGTGTCTACAATTAATTGTAATAGTAGTTAGCATATTGTATCAAATTTGGTTAAAATTGTATGGAATTTTTAATCGAATTTTTTGATTTCACTAGACCAATAAACTTCAATATCTCTCGGAAAAAAAAATATATATATAAAAAAATAATAATTATAATTATTATTGTTAACATTATTGTCTAACGACACAAACTCGATATATATGTCATTGCAACCTAAATAGTTTGCTTTTATATTATCATTAATTATTCAATTTACCTATATATTAGTTCCACTTTGATGTTGGTATAACAATATATAACCTATATGAACATCTTAACAAAAAAAATCATATTAATTATGTTAACTAGTAAAAACAATAACACATAAAAGTTTACACCTATGTGTTTAATAAACGAAGTCGATTACATATTGAAAATTAAAGACAACTTTTTAATTTCATGACTCCATCAGGACGCGAACTTCGCTCTCGTCCATAACCCTCAAATCAACCATGCACGTCAGATGACCACTAAGTGATTTCTTCCCCTGATCAACCTCCAGACAGTGTGCAAGTCTGATTCTATTTTTAACACGCATTGTCTCAACTTCTAACTCTTACATCTCCTCATACAGGCCAGTTATGAACGTTAAGTCATAAATTCTCTGAAATTGTGGGCCGTTAAGTCATCCGTATGCATGGCGTAGCGGATCGTAGCGATCAAAAGAGTATCATCCTCTAACGGTGAGAATTTTGTTGGATGCAGTCCTACTAGTATTTCATATCTTGCCATTTCAGATGCAGGTTTTTGTAAGAAACAAAGAGAGTAATTAAGGCAGGGTAGGATGTATTTCTTGATATTTGAATGAGTGAAGTGAGAAGTTGAAACAAAAAAGTGTAAAACCGGAAATGAAGAGTCAAATAGTTTGATATTTTATTAGCGTGTTGTCAATATATGTTTAGATTCTCGATAAAAAATAATGATGACATATAGTTCTTTCCTTTTTATGATACAACATATTTTATTTCATAAATTAAAGTATGAAAGTAATCCATACATATGTTTACCAATTCATTAATTGTATTTCTGATGAAATTCTAGTATTTTAAAAGTGTATATTTTGTAGTTGCAATTTAAATTGTTATTAAAAAAACTAGTATCGTACCCGCGCAATGCACGGGAAGATCTTTTGGAAATGACATTAATCATAAGCGTAAATTGAAAAACCTTGAATCATCGTTAACTACGTACAATGAAAACTTAATATATTAGCTAAATTATAAATGGTGGTATATATACATGATGTATAACACTATGATGAATAGACGACTAATAACGTAGCATGAATCCATCAAATATCCACAATAACATGAAATTGAAACAAAAGTAGACAAAACTATTACAAATTTTGAAAAATTTCCTTATAAACAACGTTTGTGGTAGTCTTTATTTGGGGATCTTCTTCATCACATATTAAAATCTTCAGGCCCTTTCGATTCGTAATGCGCGAGATAGCAACATACAATTGACCATGATTGAATACATATTTCTTCAAGAATAAACCAACATGACTAAGTGATTGACCCTAAGTGACTCACCCTGACTTTTGTTTATTGTCATTACATAAAGAAAATATTATTAAAGGACAGTAAAATTCGTATTATACTTTATATATTATTACAAAATCATCCATATTCACTCACATACAATTAGATATGCTTAAACATTAAAATTGTTTGTTTAATCATTAAGCATTATATTAAGTGCATTTATATATAGAGCTAAAATAAAAAACAAATTTCATATTTGTTGTTAACCTATTTTAAATTAGTATATATTTTATCAATTCTTAAAATTAATCATCTTACTGGGTCACTGAAAATATTGACAAAAAAATAATGACTATAAAAGTTGGGTTTTAATTAGGCCCTGTATCAAATAATGTAGTATATAAAAAGATATTTGAATAAAATAAAAGCAACAAAAAAACACGTATGATATTTGTTACCGATAAATCTATATTTATATATATTCTGATCTACATATATATATATATATATAAATACTATATATATATATTTATTATATAATTTTTGAAATTAATCAACATGTATATGAGCCTACAAACAATATTGACTAAACAATTAAGTGGGCCTTGAACCCAATTATTTTTAAATTTAATTGCCCAAACAATTAAAGCCCAACCTTTAACCAATTATTATAAAATATTTAAAATGATAATAATAAAAGAAATGGACCATTGACGGTTCTTATTTCATTACCTAAATAGGCAACTTAGTCTATTATCTAACACAACCCACCTACTACCTATTATGTCCTTTCAATCTTCCAGGACACTCTAGACCTTTCCTCTCCCATTTCCACCCCACCATCATCCAAATCTCTCTCTCTCTCTCTCTCTCTCTCTCTCTCTCTCTCTCTCTCTCTCTCTCTCTCTACTGATGAAAGACGAATCGTTTCGTCGAACTTCTAACAAACTACCCACTACATTTCGTCCTAAATCACCTTCCCTTGATCTATGTTCGTCTTTACTGATAATGATTCTTGTGTCAAAACTCAAGATCTGTTGTTCATTTTCTACTTTTCTGATTTTTAAGAAAATGGATCGGAGGAGGACAAAGTTTGAGGTTGAATCGATGAGATGTTGTTTAGTCTGAGAAATTAAGTAAGGTTTCATGACGGAGTGGCGATTCATTGCAGATTTCATGAAACCCTTATTTTTTTTCGATTTCTCCATCTTAAATCGAAACATGCAGCTTAATGATGGGTAAAAATTTTACCATTTGCACACTATTTAGTTAAACTAATGATACAAATTATGTTTTGATTCAATTTTTTTCTCCAGTTTGTAACATATGTTTAAATTTGCTGCCTAAGACGTTATGCTACATTTGGATTGGTGGGTATTTTTCTAGATCAATGATGAAAAAATGGAGTTTACATGCTGGTTACTTGATTATTCAAAGTTTCCCCTAAGCCCCACATATCTGAGATCATCAGACTCAACATGCACCCTATTTTTTTTGTAAGATTTGTTTGATTTTTAAATTCCTATTCTATTATTTATGTAAATAACAATAGATTAGAGTTAAGTAGGCACTTTTTTCTTTAGTTTTTTTTTTTTCATATATTGCATCACTGAACAATTATAAATGTTTGCATGGCAGGAAATTTGATGGAGATTGATAAAGGATAGTTATTCAGATTCCAATACAGTAACATTAGAATCAGTTTCGCTCTGCCTTTTACAAATTAAGTTAAGTAATTATCTTGTGTATTTTATATGAATCAGTTTTCATATGTTTTTATCTGTAGCTTTAATCAGTTATTTGACTCAGTCCAGATTGTGTTTTTTGTTGCAATAAACTGACGTTCTCTTTATGCTATGTTCATATAATTCTGTATAAGTTAGTGAAATGTATATTTGAAATACAATTTATTGTTCTAATTAAACTATAACAGATTTGAGATTCTATTTAGTAACCAGTCATTATGATTTCATAGGATATTACTTATATATGTGATTTAGTATAACTTTTAATATTTGTCATTATTAAGAATTATATGCATAGACATATGTTTCATATGAGATTGTTGATTAATTGTGCTAAATACAAATGATTATGCTTGTGATGTTAACTGTTTGTTTTTTGGTTAATTAACATTTTAGTCAAATTTTTAACACTAAAAATAATGAATGCAACTTCGTACTTATAAATAAAAGTGATTTTAAAAAAAAAAAATTACTAACCAATATTATGAATAAGAATACTGAATGTATGAAAATAAATGTTTAGCAATTTAGATCAACTGCATAATATACATTATTAATTATTATGGCTTCGTTTTACAACCTATCAACAATTATTCATTCTCATGTTTTCCACAGTAAATGTGTTCATAGGAATGTTACTTATTATGAGAAATATCTATGCTTTTTTATTTAGATTTTCTTTTTTAATCTGGTATAACCATTCTTAACCTATACATGTATCAACAAAAAGTAGAATCACTTGCATTCTATTTATTGAATTAAAAAAAAAAAAAAGGTCATAATATCTTTAAGAATGCTATTTTACGTTTATTGCTTCCTCAATTCTGTTGACATGTTTATCTTTTGAAAAGTAATTTTTTATAAACTTTTGTTTTAAGTTCAAGTGAAGTTCTATGATGTTATATAATAATATAAATGCTAGAACTCCATGTGTTTTTTTTTATAAATTATTCACATCAGATTAAGAGATTTATTATGTAAATGATGTTATGTTACATTCTTATCTGGTATTATTACACTATTTGACATATAATTGTATCAAAATGCAGGAGAACAATCAATTGCAAGAGTGAGTATTAGAGGCTAAAACTTGAAAAGTATAAACAAAGCAATTCTCTACAGATAAGTACTTATGCTATTTCTATCTACTTGAGCCATGAATATATTTAAAGTGCATAAAATATGAAAGAAACATACCATCTCTTGAATGATGAGCATACTGAACTTTTGGTATGTTGTGATGTGGTGTTTGAGAATATATTGAAATGTGTTGACTGTATTTATGCAAGAGTGTTTTAATGTGATTATTTATGGAAAATGGATTACAGATAAGTGCTGATTTTGTTATTTTTTAGGTCCTTTCATTTAAGAATATCTACATATAATTAAAAATATTTTGTCGGATCATTGACATATCTATTATATTTTTATTATCTACAAATAAGATTTTTGGTCTCTAGTATCTTTATACCTTACCTTTTCATTTTAAATGATATAGTAACATTTTTAAAACATCTATTTTTTTACCCATAATCTATCCTTTATAATTAAACAATTTTTTATTACCCTCGCGATTTTACCTTCACATCGGTTTTTTGTTACACATTCACTAAGGACTAAAATTGAAAATAAAAAGATATTCGAAAAATGCACATCATTCGTACTAAATTCAACAACAGTTTTTATTGGAAGATAAAGTTTTGCAAAATTATAATAGATTATATAATAATGAAACTCTAGAAATGATAAAATTCATAGTAGGCTAATCAATAGAAACCCTGAATGAATGGTCAAGCATAGAACCTTTAGGAACTTGTTTTTCAAAGGTGACCAAATTACCACGTCTAACCGAACGCTCATCCATAAATTCTCTACAACCAGGTAGATAGGTCACTTAATCTCTTTCAACCTCGTCCGCTTCTAATCCAAATGTCCACTTTTTGTTACCTCTAGGAAGAGTAGCTCTTCCATTTATGATAAATTTCCACTTTAACCAAATGATGTCTGAACTGTTCAGGAATTTTCTACATAGAGCCAACTTATTTTACGAAAATGCAATACACAACTGGTTTTCAAGTGAATATATATATATATATGTTTAATTTATTAAAAAATATTATGTGTAAATCAGTTACCAGTTTTCCAATACCGACATGTTTACTCCTGATGAAAATTGTGGAAGCCGGGTACTCAACATCTCCAACCATCATCATAGAGACCATTGACCTATAAATTAGTAAACCATGTTGTGATAAAGAATCATGTGCACTTTCCCCTTGTAGCCTATAATACTGAAGCGTTATTTTTTATTCATATACATATAAAAGTACCGTTTAGTCATTTTTCTTGACAACTTCCCTGAAGCTAGTTTCATATAAATTTAGGTGTGTAGCACTCCTTTATATAGGATACATATTTAACACTAAACACCAATTGTAGCTACTAAAAAACCTAAATAATTGTTCTTGCATATTTGTTCCATAATTAATTTTTGTTATGTGAATCCTTTGTATTTTAAAATGCACAATTGAATAGTATGTAAATCAATTTATTATTATTTTTTAATTACAAGTTGCCTTTTTTTGTACAAAATACGATTTTATAAACAAATCTATGAATATATATATATATATAATATCTTTATACATATCACGTAAATATGAAAAATCATTAAAGATATAGTGCATATATTTTCCTTCATTAAAGGGATTTTGTTTGTACAGATAATTATTGTACAGATAATTAGGTTGTACAGATAAGGTTATTTAATAAACCATTAGAAACAAATCTATACAAACATTCAAATATGTTCTGTTATTTCTTTTAGACTGATGCCTATCAAAAGTGTAGACTGTCAATATATTATATCATTCGCTCAATATGAAAAATTAAATATAAGATGATTTACAGTTTTTTGAATTCATTGATTTCCCATACATTATCATTCATAAACATTTGCGTACAACTATGTATTCGACACTTTCACATTCTCTGCACCAGTAATTAGACTTTTTAGTTACATAGCTGATTTTCTGATATTTATTCCAAAAACTGTTTTCTTGTCAATTTCTGATCACAATTTGGTGTAAATTTAAATTAAATTGCGAAACTCATACCATTGAACACTTTAGGTCTGCAAAACCGCATGACAATCACAACCGGTTCAAATGTAGGTTGATTATAGCAGGGCATTACCTTGTCCACGAATCCTTCTCACAGTGTTATAGTTAACCTATGTCCACTTTACATTATAAAATATCATAGTTAGAGTTTGAAATAAATAAAAAGTACACATAGGTAAAATTTCCTAATCATAAATTAGTATTCAAAATATTGAGCAAGTATTTATATACCTTATGTCTTCAATTTCTATCAGATCAAGCAGTTTGTTACCATCCTTTGTAGGCATGTTCCTAGGAGGATGCATTTCCACTAACCTTCCAATCACATCTTAATTTTGACAACAAATAAGCAAATAAGGCGCATAATTATATTATTAAAACTTGGAATCGTTTTAAAATTTTACCAAACAGTAGGTTCTCATCAGCTTCTTTCAACTTCGCCACCTGATCAAAAGACTTGAAAATTAAGATGTGATTGGAAGGTTAATGGAAATTTTAGTATACAACCATTAGCTTCTTTCAAATTGATACGATGTAATACATTGTAATACTAACCTTCCAATCACATCTTAATTTTACCAAACAGTAGGTTCTCATCAGCTTCTTTCAAATTAATATTAGCCTAGAATAAACTAAAAGTCCAGATTCACATAAAATAACATAAATGCGATTTTTTGTATATTTTATGATACGAATATATGTCTTACCAATTTAGTTCGCGGTAATTTACATGTTTCTGTTGTATCCATTTACAAATATAGATATATTTTTATTTGAATCAACATTGTCATCATTGATATACATAGTCGAAACAAACATCTACGCACATTCATTGATTGATTGTATACAAAATTTGCATGGATACATTGTAAATCAATAAACGAATCAAACTATGCATATGATTTTATTCACTAACAAATAAGTTAAAACTAAGGGTATAAATGTATACCTCGGCATCACGAAAACGCACTCAAAACTCTAAATTGAGCAGGATTTTTGTACGCAGGTATTGCGTAAGACCTGACCAATCTCAACTTCAGTGTCTACTCATGCCTCTTAGCGTGAACTTCGCTTATTTTAGCAAAAACTAGAGGCATTTTTTAAATTTCGGATTGTTGTACTGTGAAACGGGACTGTGGTGAATGAACTTTTAAGCAATAGCAATGCATTTATATAGTTGTAAATTAGGGTTTTCAATTATAATTTGTTTCCTAATTTTATGTAAAAATAAATAAAAAAAATTGCAGATAATTTAGTTTCCTCAATCCCTTATTTTACCTAATTTTGTTTCAAGATTGTAACATAAAAATATAATTTCAGATTTCTATTAGAGATGATTTATTTTCTGTTTCTTAAACAAATCTTCATACAACAAAAAGTGCTCAAAATATGGAATGAAAAGATTCACAGCCATTCAATTGAAAACAGTTGAAAACAGTATTATCTCATGAAATAATTACTGTTATAATTTATCCAATTAGTTGCTAAAAAAATGGTAGGCGGTGGGGGCCCACAAATCTGTATTAAAATTAAATAAAAAATCATTTTCGGAAAAAAGAATTACCAATATTAGTAACTGCAAATGAGAGGGAAAAAACACTTCTTTCCAATTCGAGCAAAAAGTCATTTTGTTTTTAGATATATATAGATAATATTACATTACCACAAAAATGAAAATTAGATACGGTAATAGTAACTGATTAAATCGGTTAATGAAATAAAAACATTCTAATAATAGAATAGTGATGGAATGTTACAAACATTCAACAGTATCCGATTAATGACGAATAAGCTACCAAATATTATAAACATCTGCATAATCTGGATATATTTGGTAGGTAATTTTGTCTCTTGTTTCATAATAGATGGGTAAATGCTATTACCAAAATAGAAATGGTCTAAATTGGGACACTAAATTTTAGAGACCAACATTATGAAGACCAACTGATTCATCACTACTCAGACACTACTGTAGCTTTGAAATGAATTTCAAGTGATTAGAAATAAATTCTTGTGTCCCTAATTTGATTTTATGTTTAGCATTGGTAAGATATCAAAGGGAAATTTTATATTTACTGATAACTACTACCTCCGTCCCGCTTTAACTTTTCAACTCTTCGTTTTGCTTGGTCCCAACTTAACTTCCCGGCCCATAAATGACAAATTTCTCTCACAATCTCCACACTCAAAATCTCCACCCTCAATCTTCACCTTTAAAAAAGTCAAATATTCCACAAAATTTGTTTTTTTTAATCTCCATGCTCGGTCAATGTAGGAAATTTAGGCCGGAACGGAGGGAGTATTTGTTTAGTATGACATGTGTATTCGTAAATAACCGTAGAATCTTAACTATAAGTCAGGAGACATAACCTACTCAGTGCATCTATATACACACATTTGAAAAAAAAAAAAATGTGATCAGGTACCAAAAGATTATAAACTCCTAGTTAGAAATTTAGTTAGTGGATTTTTTTACATTAATAGATAATCAAATATATTTGAAGAAAATTATAATGGAATATTCAAACATAAATCAAATGTAGGAAACAATCCTACTATGTTAATAAAGCTAATGAAAATTGGAAAATCCATTGTAATAATTTACGGGTTGTGACATGTATACACATATAATGGATGATTTAACCGTACGCAACCAGTTTGAGCCAGTGTAACAAAATTCACCAGTTTTTTAGAAAAACCGCGATAAATACGCGAATTAAAGGTCTTGAGTATAAAATACGTTTTTTTCGCGATAAAATGAATATCTCACTAACAGACCGTATAAATCGCGAGAACTAGCGTATATATCACCGAATCCTGTTTATGTGTGTACCAAAATCAGTTTCAAATTTTAAAATCCTAAATTCCGTTACTTCCGCTTCCTCAACGAAACAGAATAAAGGAAGTGATTTGTTGATTTCTCTTCTAAATTTCCAAGCAGATTATACACACATATCTCAAATTTTCAACTCCATAATCCATATATTTTCATTATTTAAATATAAAGTTTGAAACAAAAGATTGATTTTCCACTAATAATGAGTATTCCAAATATATATATACATATCATATATGTATGTATTATATTTCACTTCTCCATTGTTGTTCGTGCAGGAGCTGCAAGATTGCAAAGAAATTCTTTATTCAATTGCAAGTTTCTTCTTTCAACTTCAAGAAGGTCAAGTATATTAATACACAAGGTACGTGTGTTATTAATTCTCATATATAGTTTATAGATTTGTTTGGAGTAATTTGCACATTGCAGAGCCATTGTTATCAAGAATTGATCTGGTTTAATCAGCAAATCACATGATTTTTTTTCATTGTTTATACACCTTAGGCATATATGTTGTCAAATTTGCCTAGATTAAGAACACATACTATTTATAGAGTGTTTCTTCACAACTTAGAAACACAGCTTCAATTTCAATTATGTCTTGTATTAGTTGTATATAGTTGGTCCATTTCTTCAATCTGCATAGTATGCGGGTTATACAATATGAAGTACTTGTAATTTGTAAGTGTGTGAAAGAAACGGTTGCTGAATTATTAAATTTAATATTATGCTCACAAGGTGCTCGACGTTTGGCTTGTATGAACTGGGAATCAGTTTCTCTCACTGTCTCAACTTTTTTTCACTTAGCTGAATAGCTGATTACTTGAATTACTTCTCAATTTTACATATTGTGTTACTAAATTCATTAGGCATCAGTTACCAGAGAAGCAGAAAGGAATTAAAATTAGAATAGACTTTAATATTTGTATAGTTTGTTAAACCCTTCAATTTGTAATTGAGATTTAAGATCCAAATGTGTTGGATGTATATAGAACTAAAGTGAAGAAACTACAAAAAAATGTTTATTTAGAGTTTTTATTACTCTCTAGTTTGAGCCTTGAGGTTTGTCACACTTAGCAATAAGAATTAGTGTAATGTGAATATAATGTTTGGTTTAATAAAAAAAATGTCTATAACAATGCGCTTCTTTTTCCACCATGTTAATACTCGTATATTTAATTTTATATTTTAGGTTTCAGGTTTGAAATCGATATGCCACGACAAAAGGATCAATTTTGGGAGTACGCCATAAGTGAAGGTGAAAGAGTTCGTTGTAGCATTTGTCAAGCTACATTTAGCGGCATTACAAGAATCAAATATCATCTTGCCAAAATTGCATGCAATGATGTGAGGCCTTGCACGGCAGTTAGTGATGAGATATGTGAAATGGCAAAAAAGGCTGTTGAAACAATTGGGGCTTGCATTGGCACCACTTCAAAATTGGCAAATACAAAACATCCAAAAGAGGGGGGATCTCTAAAGCAAAAAACACTGTTTTCAATAACACGAAAGAAATAAAGAAAAGAAAATGGCAGATGATGCTTTGGTCGAGGCAATGATTATCAATAATGTTCCCTTTAATATTTTAAGGAGTGAAGAATTCATCAGAGCTTGTGTGAAAATTGCAGAAGATGGTCCTGGATATATGCCTCCAAGTAGCGAGAAAGCTAGAGCAAAGGTGTTAGCTAAATTGAAAGAAGAAGCGAATGAGTATGTCGAATCTGTCAAGTCAACATGGGCAGAAAGTGGTTGCACATTGATGTCTGATACATGGACTAATGGACGAAAAAGGCCTCACAATAACTTACTTGTTGCTAGTCCAAAAGGGGTGGTCTTTTTGAAATCAGAGTGCACAACGGGATCCAGGAAAACAACCGAATATATATATGTAATTTCATATCCAGTGGAATCGAAGAAATAGGACCAGCTAATGTGGTGCAATTTGTTTCTGACAACGCCTCTAACTATACTGCTGCTGGATATATGATTCAACAAAAGTATCCTCACATTGTGAAGACTTCATGTGCAACACATTGTTTGGATTTGGTTCTCGAGGACATTGATGAGCTCCCACTTATAAAATTGACTCTTGAAGAAGCTCGGAAAATTGTTAAGTTCATCTACAAGTACCAACAAATTTTGGACTTGATGAGGACTCACACTAGTGGAAGAGAGCTCAAACGTCCAGGTATGACTCGATTTGCTACACAATTTATTTGCTTACAAGGAATTCTTAAGGTAGAAGAAAATTTGTGATTCATGGTTGCTTCTAATGATGGGAGGAATATGCATCAATTCAATACTAGCGATGGTAAAGAAGTAACTAGAATAATTCAGGAGAATGATTTTTGGGCAAGAGGTAAGGAAATAATAGAAGTTGTTGAGCCACTTGTTAAAGTTTTGAGGATGGTTGATGGTGATGGCTCTACTATTGGCTATTTGTACGCTGCTATGAATAAAGCAAAGGAGTCCATCAAGGCATATTATAAAGATAATGCTGAGAATTTTATGCCTTATTGGAAAATCATACATGCTCGATGGGAAAGAAATTTGTACAATGACTTGTATGTTGTTGCTGTTGTCTTGAATCCAAGTTTGTATTACTCTAAGCAAATTACGATAGGAAGAAACAAAACCAGCTCTTGAGAGGATAATCCAAAACAAAACTCTTGCAATAAATGGTTTAAGTGATGCACATCCAAGTAAGTTGTCTAATCAAATTTTTTTAATTATTTTTATTAATTGCATGTCTTAAGCATTTAAAAATAAAATAACTACGTTTTTTTTTTTTACTTGGATTTTTGTAATCTTCATTAGGAATTTGGTGGGAGTTATTTGGAGCAGAGATTCCGACATTACAAAGGCTAGCTATCAGAATACTTTGCCAACCATGTAGTGCTTCGGCTTGTGAAAGAAATTGTAGTGCATTTGAGGCTGCACATACAAAGAAAAATGACAGTGAAGAATCCTCATTATCTTCGGGTGAAGACATGGTGCCAAATGAAAATGAGTTCCAACTTACTTTGGAGTAGTTCTATTTGATTATTTTTTTCATTTTACTTTGGTTATATTTCTCATTATTATTTCTAATGCAATAAACTCTTGACTTTATTGTTATTGATTAGTATATTCACTTTTATCTATTCATTCAATTTTTGAACAATAAATAGTGTATGTGTAAGTTGTAGCATTGATTAGAAATATAGTATAGCAATTATTACATAAGAAACACAAATAAGCGTATAGGAAATTAGGAATATGAATATCTACGCTATTGTATTTGTGTAGATTTAATTAGATAAGTGTTTATTAGATTAAGTTGATCCAAGTTATTCAACATTTATTTAAAAAAACACTAAATTTAGTAATAAAATCGTTTAACGAATTAATCCCATTTTATTCTCGAATAATTCTCCGAGATCAGGTCGATGAATGAAAAATTTCCGAATTTTTGCCGTATAATACCCGATTAAAACCCGAATTGCGAATTATTGAGGTTGCCGAATAATTCCTGTATACGAATTTTGTCACTATGTGTACTACCAAAAATAGTAGAAGAAGAAAAAAAATCATTGTGAATAATTGAAATAGACCAACATCACGATTTGCACGAAGAATTGCTATTTTAGGGGGCAATAGAAACAAATAAAGTTATATAGATTCCACTAACAACTGAACATAACATGGAACAAACGTTAATAATTATTCAACTCCGATTAAACGTAAAAAAAAACATTCAAAAAGCACCTACAATCATCCCCAACAAAAAAACTAGAAAAAACATTCTTCAACTCTCCGACTGAATATTAACCACCCTGTCAGCCACCTCATCACCTAAATTACAATTATTACTAGTCCCCGGTGAAGACCGAGCGCTATTCTGGGATGCGTTTCCACCTGATGGTCGTTCCGGGGCTGCAGGTGGCCCACCGTATCTCAAACATCCATGTGGAACACGATTGCGCATGAAGATGGTAAGCGCATCGATGACTTCCTGTTCTGAAGGATAAGAACGGTAGACACTTCCTCGGAATCCAAGGACATGTAGGGCACATTCCTTCCAAGAACGATATATACCAGGCCGCACACCAACAAAGGCGACGAAATATTTCCTTCCCCAAGCGTTCATGTTAGGATTCTTATCCATCACTGCATAAATATATATTTGTAAACGTGGCGGGGGAAGCTTGGGAAAAAAAGATGGTGAAGAGAGCAAAATAAGATGGGTACCGATGCAGTCTGGTAAAGTAAGAGAGAGAGAGAGAGAGAGAGAGAGAGGGGATTTTAACAATTCTTTCCAAATTCGAATTCAAATTAGGATTTTTGAAAATTTTCAAAACTACTACAGTGAATATCAAAATTTTAGTAGGGGTATGGAGAACGTTCTCAGTTTTTTTGTTTTTTTTTGGGTGTTTTCGGCTTGGGCACAATGTGCCCAACTAGCATTATCATTAAAAATATATGAAATATATACAATAATTATCTAACAACAAACTAAACATCACTTATCAACAATCATACACATCATCAATCAATCACAATAACACTTTAATCATTAAATCAATAATCAATAACAACCTCTTACACACATCACATCACCTTCTACAATAAAATAATATATTCAACACTACAATCACTTCCCCAACCACCCAAACAAACATCACATTTTTACTTCCCAACCACTTACCCCAGCCACTATCCACAGTGAACAGTGTTCCAGCCATCCCCAACCCAACCAAACACCCATTAGGTGTTAGGAATTATATTTAAATGATAATGAATATTATAATTATTGGATAATGTTTTGTTGTATATGAGTTAAATTGATTTTTATGAATTATTATTTTTGAAATAATATATTTTTTAAAAAATCTAATCATATAAAACAATTTATATTGCATACATATAACTTTTAATTTTTTTCATACCTTGTTGAATGCGTGTTTTGTTTGTGTTAATTTTTTCGTTTACTTTTATAATTATTATTATTTTCAATTTGCATTTTAAATTTATTTATAAAATTTAATTAAAATATATTTTCTTTATTTAAAAGGATCATAGCATTTGTGGCCATCACTATCCCTTTATTATATGAACTTTAATCCTTAATTTCAGATTTTGCAATCCAAATGCAATCTAAACAAGTAAAATTAAGAAATCAAAACTTGTCCACTCAAGTATCGAACAAAAAAAATAATTTCAACCATAAAACCACATCACAAACAAATCTGGTAAACGAAGGAAGAACGAGACAAAATTAAATTAGCTGTAGAATTTCCTCTCCGTCACCCAGTTCTCCACCGTCTCCTGTGGCGTCACCGCCACTCTGCCGGCCCACATCTAGTTTTCGTTGTACTTGGTATTACTCAAGTTGGCAAAGCTGCAGTTCTGTTTGTCCCTCTGAAGCATCACCATTAAATTGACAAATTTGGACAATGCCTCGCTCTACTGAAGTGGGCCTACCCCTACCTCACCTCTTGCTTTGTTGTGTACTTCCAGGTACTTCCCATGAAAGTTAGGTGCCATCGCATCCGTGGTAGTAGAAGCAGATCAGTAATCGTTGGTACCATGTTTATAAGCATTTCACAGAGGAGAGGAAATAGGAGATAGTAGTTGACACAAGAGAGATGAGAGATAATTTGCTTTTAATAGTGGGCCTAGCTAAATCTTCCTTAATATAAAAGTAAAACCATCCCAAAATAGTAACTTAAACATTTTCCCCCCCAAAAATTATTACTAATTCTGGAAAGCACATTTATTTGACAAAAATCTGCCTTATATTGACCTAAAATAGAATTGTCAATATAACCTAATGCAAATATTCAGCCATTCAGCCCCCAAAATCAGCTCAATTTTTCCATAATTATATGAGGATACAAATTAACATACTTCCAAAAAAGAGTATAACGCTTATCATATTAGCATTGTAATCCAATCATCATTAATCAGTCTATTAATACAACGAATTCCAAACAATGATGCAAATATGAACGGTGGTTTCTTTATTTACTGAATTTTTTTCATATACAAAAGAAAATTTATTACTATTTATTTCGATAAGTTTAAGATTGGCATACGCTGTAACAAATTTTTGATAAAAAAAAAAAAAAAACTAGAGAATAATTACGTTCATCCTTACGTGTACATTTAGTCTAATAAGATTCTTATCTTCCCACTTCAATTAATTATGATATTATTAAAGATTAAAAATTAATTATCAAATACTAGACCTATAGAGTGAGTCTTTTTTCTTATTTGGTAAGAAATCTTACTATATAATACAACCTTCGTTTGTTTTTTGATGACATTTTAGATTTGAATAAGAAAATTAAGGGGTATAGAGAATTGACAAATAAGCCTTCAAATAGATTATGTAAATTTGGTAGATTACAGATTTAGATATTTTTAGCATAATTATAGGGATAACATTGAAAAAAAATATGGAAAAAAAGTTCTACTTATAAACAAAGTACAAAGGCTAAAATAACATCTAAAAAACACGAAGGTAGTAAACAAAAAACATCTCAAAATAGAAATTGAAAGAGTTTCCCAACCTATATATAATAATACTATAATTGAAAGGTCAAGATTTAGGAAAAATAAAAAAAGTGTAATTGGAAAGAAAGTTAACAGCACCAAGTTCAATTTCTTATAGGTCTGAACTTTTGTTCATTTAAAAAAATAATAATGCAAAAACAAAAAAATCGTTTTTAATTCAATTTTTGCAAGTAATATCTCAAATCAATCATTTTTTCACGATATTTAGTAAAACATCCCTATTGCATATATCAAAATACAATATTACTTTAGAAATAAACAATTATTTGTTGGTTGACTATTTTTTTAAATTTTTTTTCTCCTAATCTAAGAACAAAGAAAAAACCCTCCCCTCCCCCCGCGGTGACTCAAACCCAGGACCAAAAGCCTAGGTAGTAGATGCTCTGCCACTTGAGCTATCCAACTTCGTCATTTTTTTGTTGGTTGACTATTGTGTTGAATAGGAGTAGTTATTAATGTGGGATAAATTATTTGTATATAGCTTTCTATTGCAAATAAAAATTAACTAACTACATTTTTATTATATTTTGCATTTATAGTGTGTTAGACTACTGATGTTGAATTTAGTGACTAATATAAATTATTTCGATATTTTTTTAATAAATATAAGTTACAATTTTATATTGGGAAAGTTTTTTAGTACAACTGTAAGAGAGAGATTGGTGGGACTCAAATCACTGAGCTAGATTTCTTGGTACTCAACCAGTAAAGCTTCATTCTGTTCCCCGTATATTCATAAAGTTGCAAATTGAGATGTAAAAGAAACTGCAACATCTCCAAGATAAAATGTTCCTGATTTTCCCAACTGGCACGATTAGCAGTCTAAAAATACGAAAATATTAAGACTTTTCATAATGATGAATATTTCATATTATAAAAATAAATTATATATATATATATATATATATATATATATATATATATATGTATATGATTAGTATTACTCATGCACAATGATAAAAGAAATATTGATATCTTAAAATAAAAGATATTAGTATTTCATAACTTACTCATATTTGTATATTTTTAATATTTATCAAATTAACATTTTCTTTATTAACAAACATATAAGTTTTCATCACTTATTATATATTGATTATAATTTTCACTATTTTATAAAGTTTTCATTGTATATTTATGGTAAATTGCAACTGTGCATCGCACGGGGATAATACTAGTTATAACATAACAATCTGATTGTCCTAACTTATTGCTTCCAACCGACATGCCAAACACGATTAGGTTGGTCAAATCCTAAGTGAATTAAGCCAAGTGTAAAACAAGCACCACCTAAAAATATTCACTTGTTTAAGTATTTATCATATTAATTTATGGATCAGCATTGGCCAATGGTCCAACTGATTACAGGATGACCAAATAATTAAAATGTATTTTATTTATACTTAGGAAAATGAGTAGATTGAACTTTTCTCGTACTTATCTCGTCCCATTATGTCATTTGATACTAGCCCAATTGGTTAGGCCAATTCAAAATGCAACCAAGCTCAAATCTTTATATGTCCTTCAGGTAGAGGTGGTATTATCGGTCCGCTCTAATATTTTAGATGGGCTGGACCATATAAATAATGGTTTGAAATATTAGCCCGACCGAACCGATCCGATAATCTTAGTATATTATAGAAAAATAAATCGGACCGAGCCAATTCATTTTATGTCCGATCCAATTTTAACCTGATCCAAAATATGACGTTGGCTCGATGGACCCGGGCCGCCCGAATTGCCACCTCTACCTCCAGGCTCCATCTTCCCGTTTGGTTTTGTCAAGACGCGCATAACGTTCATGTTATACGCACTAAAGATCAAAACCAACACGCTTTAGGGCATCTCCAAGGATGCACTAATTTGGTGGTAAACACCACTTTTTCTGCTCCAACGGTGCACTATATCAAGCACTATTTTAGTGTTTATACAATTCTGGCACTATATATAGCGCGCACTTCTTTGCTGCACTATCTATTTCTTATTCTTTTTTCTTTATTTTTATTACTTCTTTTATATTGTATTTAATTGTGATGTATATTTTAAAGTATTGGATAGTGTATTTATGTATCAAAATTATTATTTTTGAAAAAAAAATTACATAAAATTTTGAAAAAAAAAATCAACAATAACAAGAAAAAACATGTTTTATATTTAATTTGATTTATTCAATCTGTTGTATGTCACGTTATTGTGAATTTTAATTTTAATTTCGCGTTTTCCAATTTTCTTGTTTACATATTTTATATTTAATTTGATTTATTTTAAAATATAAACGGAAATATTATATTCCATGTGATTTTATACATATATTGTGATTTATATTTACAAAATAAATAAAAGTAAAGATAAAACAAATGAATTATAAAAAATATTTAGTGCAAAAAGTAGTGCAGATGGTTGTAGATGAAGTGCAGATCTGCACTAATTTAAAAAAATTGTTGGAGATGCCTTTAGCGACTTCCACTTCATCACTTCAACAGTCATTCTTTCTCTCTCTAACACACACAGAGAAAATGAAAAACGCCTGAGTCCACCAAAACCTCCGCCAACAAACTCACACACTCTACTACGCCTTTCCCGCCAAGTTCTCTCCGCCGAGCAAACCCTAACCTCAATGCATTTGAATACTGATTCGCAGTAAACGCATATTCAGTTCATCTGCGCTGCAGAATAGGACCGAAAAGGATACTCATATTACCGAAAAATGAATACTAAAGTCACTTCCAGAGACGTTCAGGAGATCATATCCAAGCTCACCTCCGACAAGGCCAAAGCTCGAGATGTAAACTATGATCCATAACAAATTGCTTTATCTAACTATGTTTGCATTGTTTCCATGTAATATCTGCAAACTTGGAGTATATTCCAATTAAGTGAAGTGGTCAACAATTTTTGTCGGTTTTTTACTGTTTTTAAAGTAAGAATTGAATTGAATGACTGGCAATTTTTGGTAAATTTTGTCAGGTTTTGGCATGCAAACACGCAGTAAATTTTGGTTTCATGATTGTTAATTTTATGACGTGTTGTCTGAATTGAAGTCTGAAAACAAGCAACTCTTATGTTATAAACTTATATGCCTTTGGTACTTCAAATTACAACGAAATTCAACGATTTAAACTACTGTAGATTTTGTCGAGATATTGATAGAATGCATTATATTCGTGCTTCTGTACAGAAAATAATTGGAACATCACCTTTTTTTCTAAGTGATGACTAACTTTTAATTATAACTAATATAGAAATATAATCACTAAAGAGTAAATTCTGGCTTCCGTTCTGATAATTATTTCCTGTGTATCTGGCTTTTAGGAAGGGATAAAACTGTTGAATACATGGCTAGAAGGCGAGAAATCTATTGGATTCTGTAAATTTTTGTCGGAGAAATCTTCAAGGCTTGATCCAAATGACTTACCACATTGTAAGTATTACTTTGCAGTTCAACTCTTTGGGTTTTTGGTTGTGTAGATGACACCAAGTGTGCATCCTCTGATTTTTATGTAGTTGAGAGCTGGCCTTGTCTGGTCAAAACATTAATACAATGTTTGTCGTTGGAGATTTCCTCAAGCAAGAAGAGATTGCCGAGGTTAAACCTAGCTAAGACTCTCCGGATAGTCATGCAACGAGCTGAAGATGATCGATTTTCTGGTTAGTGTCAGAAGCTCCGATAATTCATGCAATATTGTTTTGCTTACAAGGCTAACTATGTTTGACATTTATTATATTTTGTATGTTTGCTTGCTTAAAGAAGTCTCCAACATTCATGAAGTAGGTGAGGTTGCATTGCATAACAAAATTTGATACTTCAATTTAATAGAAAACTCACATCGGTAATGAGATGGCAATGTATTACTTAATATCTGTGTCTTTCATTCTTGTCCTGGTCTTCAGTTAGTGTTGGTTAAACATGTTATCTTTGTAATGTTTCTACTCTTGTATGTACATATATTGTATTTAATTAGACGAGGTAAAATATCATTAAGAAAGAAAGAGGTACGATGTTGCAGTTGCTAGACGTATTTCTCATTGACTCGCAAATTATTAGACCGCGCGCCATACCTACAGCTCCTTGTGATTTGCTGTATAAAGTTGTGCTTCACAAAGTTTCTTGATCATACAATCTCGCTCATGGGAAAAAAGCTAAAAAAATGTAAAAGGGGATAACAATAATCTGAACCAAGTGCTGTTGGAATACAATCACTGACACCTTCCTTGACGAAATGGATAGTAAAAAATATATGGCTTTGTGGTATAACAAAGTAAGAAAATAAAATTGTTCATATCCAGTCTAAAGCCTTATGGTATGGAAGAGATTTGGGATAAACAAAGAAAGAAAAGATAATAGTTCATTCTATTCTAAAGCGATGCAGAAAGAAATATGTGAAAGACGAAAAGCTTTCGTAATTTACTATGGGCTACTGTGCATGGCTTGTCTTTGATATATTGATTTTCAATCATAAAATTGAACATGTTACTTTGCCTAGAAACTGCTTTAGTCACTTTCTTTACCTCCATAAGAAGTCATATTCTGTATATGCAACTTAGAGTTCTGCCACTGAATAATACGAATCTTTTGTAATTTTGTGAGGATATGATCTGACCAATGGGAAATAAACTTATAAAACATAACTTCTCCTGCACTTTCGGTAATATCTTTGTTATGGGTTAGAATTGCTTAGGTTGAGGTTTGACCATCTTGATCTTTTCATTATCCACTGCAGATACTTGAATAATGTATCAATGGATTCCTTTTACCTTGTATAACAACAGAAACTACCTCTCACTTTTAGCAGACTCGACAGTCTTTTTGTGCACAGCTATAATTCTAGGAATGAACGAAACGGTTATTTTCAACCTGGTCATCAAGTTGTATGTTTATCTTTATTTCTGTACCAACTAAATAATCTTTATGTCGTGTTTTCAGGAAAGAATTTGCCACACTTACCTGTTGCCCAGGTACTTTTCAATCATGTTTTGGACGTCCTGAAGGATGTGCCAAGCATTCAATCTGAATATGGTGTTATCCTCCGGCACCTTTTGGCAGTCAGGGATTATAGGTTTCACATGCGGAAACGAGTTTATTCAAGTGAGTACTTTCCTAATTTAACTTCTACCTCTTAATACAGAGTTCGTAATTCTTACTAACTTTCATGGTTGTCCTTCAAAATGAATAGAGATCTTGTACTTTTATTCATGGAAAAAGTGGAGACAAGCTTGAGTACTGAAAACATCGGTCAGTCGCTTCTTGAACATCCTCCTGGAGATATCCCTGATGAGCTTCGAGAAGATATGATTAAGGGTTTTGTTGGATTTTTTTCCAATGTGAGGTAACATTCGGCAATATCTGCTACTTTTACTGTTTTCAACGTCTTACTCCTAGTCTTTTGTCAATTAATAGAGCTTTGGAAATTATATTCAACAAGATGCTTCTTGTCCTATTGTCAGGGAGGAGGGAAAAATTTCACGGAACCTTGTTGAGTGCATCAACACATATTTGTTGAAGGATTGACCAAATTTGGGTTGCAAATAACTGGAAATTCATGAAGCAGTACAACAATTTGTGTTCCGCTGCTGGTTTACTACTCATGATCGGACTTTAAAGGTGCCTTTCCTTCATACTCCATTGATGATTTTGTAAGGTGCAAATTATTATATTGTTCTCTCCTAATTTTACTGCTTTAGTAGGATGCACTTGTTTGCTACACGAAGCTGCAAATAAGTCTAACTAGGGGCGTTGTTGGTGGGACTGCTTTACTTGAACAACTTCTGGATGTAGTCAGCAAGGAGCTTGATCAAATGAGTAGTTCCAGCGTCACTATACCCAGGACTGATTCAAATAGGGATGAAAAATGTGGTGTACTAACGAGCTCCCAACACATTTTGTTGGAGCTTGCAGCCCTTGTCTTTTGCCGGGTAATTCATTATGAAACTTATTATGCTTGGCCTTCTAGTACTCAATACTCGTCCCTTTACTATATGCATGCGGCTGCTTACCCTTCTAACATGATGTGTTACTCATCGGCTACCATCAAATCCTTGTTAAGGAATGGACTGGGCTTCAATATATATTGATGGGAGAATGAAGGCTAACATATGATCAATCAGGTTATTTATTACTTATTTATCGAAACCTACCTCTTAATTGCTATTAAACTGTTAACCCCATATATTGATTCAAATATATAGAAACATTCATGTACGTAGTTTTGAAAGTGAAGTTTCATCATTTACTGAAGAACTCTAGAAATGGCTTGCAAGTGATCAGGATAATTAATCTTTTCACCTTCCAGGCATGAACTAATACGTCAAAAATACAAATTGCTGGAAAAAGAGGCAGGCTGGAGCATGTTGTGGTGCAGATAAGAGAGAGGCTCTCAGAGCGGAACTGGTCATGGTATGTGTAAACATATAGAAGCATATAGTTAAACGTGTATAGCTAGGAGCTTACAATTGAAGCTGGAAGCTATATTGCCTAATTAATAATCTGACTTCTAAATTTGTGGCAATACATGAGACACAATGCTATGCTAGATTATGAAAAACTCAGTAATGGAATCAAAGGCTAAAATAAAATATACAGAATGCTATGCTAGAATATGGAAAACTCAGTAATGAAATTAAAGACTAAAATAAAAAATACACTAGAGAGGCGCAAGGATGAACCATAATGTTAAGTGGAGGGTTAAGATACATTAAACACACACGCAAATGTGTAATAAATTTACTACACCAATCACCGCTTTTTTAAACTATTACTACAAGACTCCTTAAACTATCTCAAGGATGTTGATGTGAGATAATTAATTAATTGAAAAATATGTAAAGATTAGAATATACTTAAAAGACAAAACAAAAATGACAAATGTTTTGATGAGATTTATTGGTGGAGGCACCATGATTGTTTAATATTTTATGAACTAGATATGAAAGTAAAGGAACAACTGTAGACAAGTAATTTGTGACACTACAAGAAAACTGCCAAATTCCAACCAAAAAAATTCCAACGGCATAAAAATCGTTGGAATTTTTCAAAATTCCAACGGCAAATGAGCCGTTGGAATTTTTTCCAAAATTCCAACGGCAAAAGGCCGTTGGAATAGCTGTTGGAAAAAAATTCCAACGGCAGAAGCTGTTGGAAAAAAAATTCCAACAGTAAAAAGTCCGTTGGAATTGCCGTTGGAATCATTTTTTCCATTGGAATTTAATTGTTGGAAAAAAAAATTCCAACAGCCACTTTTCCAACGGCATAAAAACCGTTGGAATTGCCGTTGGAATTAAAATTCCAACGGTAATTTACCAAAAACCGTTGGAATATGGTAAATCTCCGTTGGAATTTAAATTCCAACGGCAATTCCAACGGTTTTTATGCCGTTGGAAAAGTGGCTGTTGGAATTTTTTTTTCCAACAATTAAATTCCAATGGAAAAAATGATTCCAACGGCAATTCCAACGGACTTTTTACCGTTGGAATTTTTTTTCCAACAGCTATTCCAACGGCTTCTGCCGTTGGAATTTTTTTCCAACAGCTATTCCAACGGCCTTTTGCCGTTGGAATTTTGGAAAAAATTCCAACGGCTCATTTGCCGTTGGAATTACCGTCGGAATTTTGAAAAATTCCAACGGCTTTTATGCCGTTGGAATTTTTCTGGTTGAAATTTGGTAGTTTTCTTGTAGTGTGAATTTTGAAAATGAATTTTAATATGAAATTTCGTTTTTGTATCGAGTGTCTGTAAAATATCCTTGAGATCTTTATTAATGATATTTTCATTGTCTCTTGTAAGATGAAATACAATTGTTTGGCTCAAATTTATGGAGTAGTTTTAATTTCTTTTAATCTTGTTTTAAAGAATAAAAATATAGTACCTAGGAATAGTTAGCTCTAGTCTTCCATAAGTTCAGTCCCAACAACATATTTTCTTTATCCCCAAGAGAGACCGGTAATTATCGAATATGGCCGGATAACTCGATAAATTATTAAAAAAGATCTTTCAATGTTTGATCATACTAAATAAAAGGTAAAATTAAACTTTTTAAATTTTAAAAGAATTTACTTCCCCTCTTTTTCTCCATATTTCTTCTCTTCCTATTCTTTTAAGGAAGCCGCTCCTCTTTTCTCTCTCATTTTTTATTCTCTTTCTACTTCTCTCTTCTTCACTTTCTTTTTTTCTCTCATAAGATTCCACTTCATCTTCGAATTATCTTTTACCGTGTGTTTTTGTTCTTTATTTTTTCTTATTAACACATTTTAATATATTTTTCGTTATATATTTTTGTAATTGATATACATATGTGTTAGTTTCTTTTCATTTTTTAAGTAACAATTGAGTTTATATTAAAAATAACTGAGTTGTGTAAAATAATATAGTTATTTTGTGTTTTAAACAACTGATTTGTTTGTAACATCATAGTTGTTTTTAATCAAGCAATATAATTATTTATACAATTCGATTGTTTAAAATGTTAAATTACTGAGTCATTTATAAAAAAACTATTTTTATTGTTTAAAATAAGTAAGGTCATTCTTAATATGTAATATTGACTTATTTATGAAAATAACTTGCACATTTATTTGTTTTTCTTCTTAAAAAATTACTGAATTATTGCAGTTCTCGCTCAATTACTAGACTCACAAACTGTGCTCTTCCTCTCTAAACATAAGGGCTTATCGGCGAGCGGGTGCAATTGCGCAAACGAAAGCTAAATTGATGGTTCATATACATCATTAATATTGCTGATTCTAGATTCTGATTCTGATTCTGGACCATCTTTGGCTCTTTCTTTCTCCACTGGCGATCTGAACGAGGTAGGAGTTTATTCCTCGTGTATTCATTTCAACTACTACTCATCAGGTCGCTATTTTCATCCTATTTATCTCTCTACCTGCCTCAACTTATTTATTGAGGGTTTTCTCTTGTGTTTGCGGGCAGAATGGATCTATTTGTTGTGACTTTGTTTCTCGGTCTTTTACTGGGAATGCTGACTTTGATTCCTCTCCTCATCCGTAAATCTGGTTGCTTCTTTTCCCCTTTTGTTTCTCTTACTATTTTGGTCAGTTTATTGCTTCATTGATTCATTAAAACTAGTCAGCAGATCAAGGAATTAAATGTTTACTTCTTTTCCCCTTTTGTTTCTCTTATTATTTTGGTCAATTTATTGTTTCATTGATTCATTAAAACTAGTCAGCAGATCAAGGAATTAAACATGTGCAGCACCCAATATTATTTCTCAGGTACTTTAGTTTACCAACTACAATCAGATTTCAATGTCCCAATACTTCTTGTGTAAACCATACTGAATCAAAGGAATTAAACGTTTAATTCCTTGATCTGCTGACTAGTTTTAATGAATCAATGAAGCAATAAACTGACCAAAATAGTAAGAGAAACAAAAGGGGAAAAGAAGTAACCAGATTTACGGATGAGGAGAGGAATCAAAGTCAGCATTCCCAGCAAAAGATCGAGAAACAAAGTCACAACAAATAGATCCATTCTGCCAACAAACACAACAAAAAACCCTCAATAAATAAGTTGAGGCAAGTAGAGAGATAAGCAGGATGAAAATAGCGACCTGATGAGTAGTAGTTGAAATGAATACACGAGGAATAAACTCCTACCTCGTTCAAATCGCCGATGGAGAAAGAAAGAGCCAAAGATGGTCCAAAATCAGAATCCAGAATCAGCAATATTAATGATGTATGAATCATCAATGTATATGAACCATCAATTTAGCTTTCGTTTGCGCAGTTGCACTCACTCGCCGATAAGCCCTTATGTTTAGAGAGGGAGAGCACAGTTTGTGAGTCTAGTAAGTGAGCGAGAACTGCAATAATTCAGTAATTTTTTAAGAAGAAAAACAAATAAATGTGCAAGTTATTTTCGTAAATAGCCAGTATTACTTATTAAGAATGACATTACTTATTTTAAACAATAAAAATAGTTTTTTTATAAACGACTCAATAATATAACATTTTAAACAATCGAATTGTATAAATAATTATGTTGTTTGATTAAAAAACAACTATGATGTTACAAACAAATCAGTTGTTTAAAACACAAAATAACTATATTGTTTTACACAACTCAGTTATTTTTAATATAAACAACCCAATTGTTACTTAAAAAATGAAAAGAAACTAACACATATGTATATCAATTACAAAAATATATTAAAGTGTGTTAATAAGAAAAAATAAAGAACAAAAACACACGGTAAAAGATAATTCGAAGATGAAGTGGAATCTTATGAGAGAAAAAAAGAAAGTGAAAAAGAGAGAAGTGGAAAGAAAAAAAAATGAGAGAGAAAAGAGGAGCGGCTTCCTTAAAAGAATAGGAAGAGAAGAAATATGGAGAAAAATATAGGAAGTGAATTCTTTTAAAATTTAAAAAGTTTAATTTTATTTAATTTTTACCTTTTATTTAGTATGATCAAACATCGAAAAATCTTTTTTAATAATTTATTGAGTTATCCGGCCATATTCGACAATTACTGATCTCTCTTGGGGATAAAG
This sequence comes from Ajuga chamaepitys, assembly GCA_958295605.1. NCBI lineage: Eukaryota > Viridiplantae > Streptophyta > Magnoliopsida > Lamiales > Lamiaceae > Ajuga > Ajuga chamaepitys. Next base: position 20,195,025 of record OY282505.1, read on the forward strand.
AAAATATGTTGGCGGGCCTGAACTTATGGAAGACTAGAGCTAACTATTTTTATTCTTTAAAACAAGATTATAAGAAATTAAAATTACTTCATAAATTTGACCTAAACAATTGTATTTCATCTTACAAGAGACAATGAAAATATCATTAGTAAAGACCTCAAGGATTACAGACACCCGATACAAAAACGAAATTTCATTTTCATAATTCACAAATTACTTGTCTACAGTTGTTCCTTTACTTTCATATCTAGTTCATAAAATATTAAACAACCATGGTGCCTCCATCAATAAATCTCATCAAAACATTTGTCACTTTTGTTTTGTCTTTTAAGTATATTCTAATCTTTACATATTTTTCAATTAATTAATTATTTCACATCAACATCCTTGAGATAGTTTAAGGAGTCTTGTAGTAATAGTTTTAAAAAGCGGTGATTGGTATAATACATTACACACACAGCAAATTTATCATCTTTAGTCCTTCCAATAAATTTTCCAGTGTATGAACACATCAGAAAACAATCCACTTCCATCTTTATAGGCCTAATAGTATGATTGAGTCTCCAGATCATGTCCACTTCATGAAACACCCAAATATAAATAGATTCTACTCGTTCATTCTCACAATCTATATATATATAAGTAAAATGGAGGACATTAATATAATTTTAGTTTTTCCTTCAAAAAATTTAGAAAAAAATTGGTAACTTTTTCTTATTTCGGTAAGTTCATAACTTTCTTTTACTTTTCTAAAATACAAATAACTTTTTCATTTTTAATCCGATTTTTATGTATAATATACCAAATTATTCATCTTTTCACGATCTTCGATTCGACATCCATATCACATACATTATAATGAGATATTTTATTTGAATAAACAAATATTTTGTTGGTTAATTATTTGTGTTATAATTGATATTTATTGTGAATTGGACTATAATTCTTTGGTTTTAGTTGCAACTAAAATTAGTAAAATAATTTCTTTATAAAAAAATATGAGTATTTTTTTTATAAAAATACAACTAATCAGTTTAGTTTATTTGACATGAATTTTCCAATATGTTTTTTTTTTTTAAGTCGGGGAGAAAACTCATTGTTTAAATAATAAAAGCCTACTTTATCAAATCAAAGGCAAAAACAACAATATCTATTTTATAATCAACTTATTAATTTATCAAATCTGCTAAAATATCTTCTTATCACGACTTTGAGCATATATATAATTATGTATTAAAATAGTTACTGAAATTATTTTTAATTACCTATTTATATTTTTAATAACGAGTATTTTGTTAAAATTACTCTTTTATGGAAATTTACTCTTTGTAGCCTAAATTATGACTTTTATTACATTAGGCACTCTTTTTAATTTTTTACTTTTACTAAAACTTCAATTATATATTTTTACACTTTCAAAGCTAAATAATACTTGGTCGCACAAATTAACATTGAATGTCTTTTTTACTCTTAACAATAAAAAAAAGTTTTCGCATTAATCAATTTTTATCTTCAAATAAATAAACTATTTATAAGAAGACTATAACATTTATATAAATAATTTACAATACCAAATAAATTATAAAAATATTCAAATATTTTGAAGAACCCAAAGACTTTAATTTGTTATTCGAATCATTAAATAAATTTTGAATTTTATTTTGTTAAATAAAATTTTATTAAATAAAAATCATTTAAGTATGTTTAAAATCACCAAATGAAATTTTAAAAGTTGCAACTGAAAATCCAATTTTATAAAGAAAAAATTAAATACTTATAATTAAAACTTGAAAGTTTATTTAGAAAAATTAAAAGTTAAATATAAAATAAAACCAGGGACATAATGAGAAAAGTATTAAAGTTTACATACATATGATCCAAATAAAATATCATTGTTCCTTTTATTATATATTTTATGGTTATTTTTTATTTTTTATAGTTAGAATTTAAAAATTATTTTATAATTACATGTGTGTGTGTGTGTGTATGTAAGCCATGGTAGTGACAATTATGTAAGTAATATTTTTCAGCCTAAAATTTTAGACTGTGATTGGTAAGTTGTTGTCACATTTGGTATGAATAAAAATTTATTTACTTTCTAAAGTAGCAAATATTTTTTTTTTCATTTCTAATCTATCTATTATGTATACTATATCAAATTAATAATCTTTTGACGATGTTTGATTTGAGATATATATAATAATAAGATGTTCCATTTAAAATATTATATTATTTTTTCGTTAATTATTTACGTAAGATTGCAGTGTTTATTGTGGGTTGTACAAAAAAAAGGAATTGTTTTGGAATACAATTAAAAAATTCAAATAATTCTCTTTTACAAATTACTTTACTTGATTATTTCATTAAAACCACAACAAATCAGTTTGTTTTATCTGACATGAATTGTCTCAATTTAATACTCCCTTCGCCTCGGTTAACTTGTCACAGTTGACCGGGCATGGATGTTAAGAAAAAACAAATTTTGTGGAATCTTTGACTTTTTTAAAGGTTGAGATTGAATGTGTATTTTGAGGATGAAGATTGTTGCCTTTAATTGTCATTTATGGGTGTGACAAGTTAAGTGGGACGGACCGAAATGGAAAGTAGGACAAGTTAACTGGGACGGAGGGAGTATTTGATTTATAATCGACTTATTAAATTATTGAATTTGCTAATGCTTATTTGTTATAATAATTATTTTTGTTGATAAATCACAAAACTATGATTTTCGCTCATATATATAAAACTTTATAAATGATAATTAATCTTAGAAATTTTTTTATTAATTTTTTATATTTTAGATATATTAATGTTATTTTTCTATAAATAATTACAATTTGCAACCTATACTATGATATTATATAAGTTGCAACTAAGCTTCTTTAAAATAAGCAAAATTTACTAACTAGAACTATATGTTTTTGGACTTTGCAACCTAAATAATATTGAGTCACATTAACCGATCTCAATTATGTCTTCTTTTATTTTCTTTTTTCACATTTCGCAAACTAAGCAATTTTTTTTTCCTACATTAGCCAATGTATTTCTTTAAATGAATCTACTATTTACAATATAAATTTATAATTTAGTTTAAACTTTTCAACATATATATGAAAGTATTAAGAAATATTGGAGCACTGTTATGTTTTATTTTGTTATTCCAACTATTGAATTATTTTGTTATTCAATCTATTGAATAACTTTTGAATTTTATTTTGTTAATTTGTTATTCTTTGTATATCGAAAATACCAAGTAAAGTACTAAAATTTGCAAATAAGATTTTTTAAAAGGAGATGGTTATAGTTAGAATTAAAAACTTTATTTAGATAACTTTAAATATTTAAAGTAAAATGGAAAATAATTAAAGAAAAATAAATTTCTTATAACATTACCCAGTTTATTTTTATTTTTTCATAATATGAGTTGATAGTTAGATATTTATGTTTGTTTTAACATTCATAATTAATTAAGATATTATACACATAAGCGAAGAACGATGGAGGCACACAATTGTTTGGATTTCAAAGATAAGAAATAATCATTTAGAAAAGTTTTTTTTTAATATTAAATATTTATCTTAATATTAACCAATAATATATATATATATAAAGTAAGTTATATTAAATTCATATATCACATGCGAGAAACTTATATTTACATTATTTATAATTTTATCTTATATTTTAAAAAATATACATTTTAAAACGATTATATATTCAAATATTAAATTATATTATATTTAATTTTATTAAAATAATTACTTTTTAGATAATCTTCCGCGTATTACTAGTGATAACCAATAGCAGCAAGAGAACCCTTCCAATCCGCCCAAGGAGGACAACTTGGTAAATCTTGCATTCTTCGTTTGGGTTTTTTGACATCAAAGCACAACGAACACTTGTCAGAAACTCTCCAATTCCCATTCTCATTTTCACCAGGAAAAATTGCTCTCCAACAGGGATTCCCATTCATCATAGCAATACTTGTAACCCCAAACACGATCTTTTTTGGAATACCCAACTTAATTGATTGCCAAGAATCTGATTTAGCAGAGTACACCTCAACCACATCGTCTCTATCTTCTCATCTCCGGACAACCTTAAAATCACCAACATTGTCGTCATATCCAAACCCAAGTGACACCATGCTAGAATCTCCAATAACTACCCCTGAAGGTTGGATATTTTTTGACAAATTCAAAGCAGGGTTCCATAAAAGAATTTCATCAGATGAATAGCAATCCTTTGCAAGACCCCACAATCTCAATCCCCGACGAATATGAGCCACCAAGATTCAGTTTTTTATGGGTTTGTTGCCATTGCATTTAGTGCTGATGAGAGAAAAAGGACTTGTGATTGGGCATGGTGCAACTAGTGCCGATGATATCTTGGGTTGAAAGAAGGTTGTACCATGCCTTGCGAAGGATAGATTTGAGAGGAAGGCGTATGAGGATGCATAGAATCATCTCTTCCGCCATGGCTTCAACAATTGAGGAAGAGGAATCGGGCTAGGGTTCTGCCAAAGAAAGATGACAAGGGAAAGGCAGACTGTTGCTGGGCCTTTTTGTTATGAAGGCTTTGGAAGGCCCAAAGAGAAGATTAGCAATTGGGGAATTTATGAAGGATTTCAATTTAAGTTTTGTGATCCTCGGTTAGGTCGGGTCACCCTTCAAGGCTTATATATTATATTATAGGGTTAATTACGTAAAAAAGAATAACATTTTTATCAATTGCCATTTACAGTATGAGTTCTCAAACATAACAAAAAAATGTAACATCTTTATGATTTTTTCAATTCAATGCTCCAGAACAGAAATTTGGCTCATGAAAATTGCTTAAGAACTCGGGCGACGGCTAAATATAATGACCCATATTCACTTCTATCAGAATCTCGTTTTCTTATCAATGCTTTTTTTATTTAGTAATGAGATATCACAAACCTCATCTCACTAAATTAAGATAAGTTCGTGAATTTTTACGTAATCAAGCCTATGTTACATATATATATATATTGAGTATTAATATACTATCATCATTTTTTAAACATGCTATATTAATGACACATCCGTCAATATTTACATGGCGCTCACTGTAGTTGTACAACAAATTATAATTTTGTATATAATTATGTTTGTGTGTAGGTGTGTTTGTATATTCAAACAAAACTTTTACATATTATAGACATGGATATATATTTAATACTCCCTCCGTCCCGAATGAACTTGCACACGTTTTGTTTTCGTTCGTCCCAAGCAAATTTGCACGCTTCTTAATAAGAAAAGTTATAACACAATCTCCACCCTCAATCCATCTTCGAAAAGTCAACAAAATCCCAAAGAATAACGTTTTTTAATATGTATACCTACTTGTCTTTGTAAGTTCATTCGGGACAGAGCGAGTATCTTTTTAGAATATGTCGTGTCTTTTGACTTTGATCGATGATGGATATAACTGCGAAAGACGAAATAGGTTGTGGAATTGGAATGTGTTTCAGCAATCAAGTGAGAAGTCAAGTTTTGTTGTCTTTGCATCCTCGATTGACGGCAGAGACAACTGTAGTTTGTAGATAGAACAATACGTAGTGAATATAGATGGTCTTGTCAAGGTACATTGTATGATGGTAATGATATAGCAATTAGGTATTAGAGCATTTTCAACTCACCCTCTATTAATAGTGTGAGTTTCGCACTAAAAATATAGCTTTTGTGTACACTATCTCCAATCCAATTCTATCCTACCAAATTTACAATTTTGTGTAAACCATCTCCAACTCAACTCTATCCTACTAAATTTACAGTTTTGTGTAAACCAACATTGCATTCGACACCATGAAAATAAAAAAATACATAAAACATTAATATTAATAATTTTCTTATTATTGCTTAATTATTTTTAAATATGCAAGATTAATAAAAAAAATTAATCAATTTTTTTTTGTAATTAAATTTAATTGAATTAGATAAATTATTAAATACAAATAATAAAACAAATACAACATTATGTAGTTAAAATTGAATTTAGAGGTATTTTGGGCATATAATATATAAATACAATTTTTGTGCGGATAAACAGTGTCCCTTTATTTGTTGGGGGACACTGTTCATCCCCGAAATATAGAAGGCTGATTTGACGTGTTGGCAGGGGGAATGAACTGTAAGATCCCCTAAAAAATACAATTATAGCGTTGGATTGTGGAGACGCTCTTAGAATATGTGGTTCATGTTATAATCTATATATATATAAAAACAAAATGGATTTATACCATAATTGGAAAGAAGCTATTTTTCCCGCCCATTTATCATTACTATTTTGGGAAAGAAAACATGTAAAAATATGAAATCGTTCGGATTTGGAGATCCCCTAAATTAGCCAACAAGATCTTCTTTATTTGGTAATCTGTTACAACTTTATACATTAGCTAGAGAATAAAATCAATTTTCCCCTATATGGTTGAGATATCACTCTTTGTCTCTCTCTCTCTCTATATATATATATATTATGTATTATATATATAATAACAAAATGTATTGTTACCATTTTTGGAAAAAGCTGATTTTTCCGCCCAAACTACATACTATATTTGGTAATAAAAAATATTTTTTAATTAAAAAAAGAACGCAATATATGCCTAAAAAATCTCCGAATCTGGTACATATATATGAAATGATAATGTTATTGCAAAATTAGGAAAATTGTTGCTGAATTATTGGTATGGATTTTTTGGCTCTAAATATAAGTAATAATTAGTTGTATCCAGATATACTTTACAACATCATCAAATTATAAGATACAAATCAATCTTTACCCATATGTATTGAGAATGAATATTTACCCATATTTTTATGTAACAATACCCAAATAAATCAGTTATTTTACCGAAATTACTATGCAAATACAAATTTATATAGCAGAAAATTAGGGCAACACAAAATGAATTTATACCTCAATTGGAAATAAAGTGTTTTTCTCTTCCATTTTTTCGTTCCACTTTGGGAAAAAAATTGGTAAAAAACAAAAAATCCGACATTGAATGGAAACACGATTACATAATCCGGAAAAATCTCCTAATTTTGGTAATTAGTTATTATTTTATACATTATGTTAGAAACATAATCAATTTTATTCCAAAAAATATATTGTTGAGATATTCGCTCTCTTTTAAAAGCTGAAAAATAGCAATTTAAGATATGAAAAATCAATTTGCTCTGTTTAATCCATTAGAAAAATCTGAATGATTTGTTTTTCACTAAAAATAGGGATATTGAAAGCAAATTTAAACCCTAAGTTCTCCTCTTTAAATACTAGAACAACAAAGCACATAATAATTTAATTTGCCGTGCAAAGCAGACGCGGTCTCATCAGTTCATCAATGTAAGTCCATATTACATTTAGTACTTTAAATATGCTGCAAAAATCTACATCATCATGTTGTTTATATGTATATTCAGCCATGATTACTGCTCAAGAATGTGCAACTCCAATGTAGGTGGCTTCAGAAAGAGCGGCGGCCTCCTGTAAGCCTCCTATTTTTCTGCCTAATTCTTTCCCCTCCCTCTTCCCCCCCCTCCCCCCCCCCCCCCCCCGCCCTCCCCCATACTCAGACGAACCTGGGGCCATGCTCTTCTTATTATTTTTTCCCCCTATTTTCCCTTCTTTTCCACGGTCTGAGTGTGAATTGAAGATTAAGGTGCTGGTTCTGAAATTGACTTTTTGAGAATTATGTAGGTTAGAGATCCACGTTACATTACAGTGTGATTTTGATAACTTCTTCTTCAATGCCCAATCTGATATATTGAGTTTGACGGGGTGATGCAAACAGTCAATAATGGTGGAGTGATGACATTCGACATCTAAATGTCATAAGGTCTCATAGCAGTAATATTTTCTTTTTTCTTTTTTTATTTTTTAACACTGATTCAATTAGTTTTTCCAATTGGGATTTTATTATTTTGATTCAGGTTAGTTTGCAGTGTGGGTTTTGTTATTATATGGTAATGTATGCAAATGTCATTCTTTCAATAGAATGTCATAACAATGTTATTAGAGGCAACTCAGTAATAAGAAGAACAATGGTGTATAGAGAAATGGTGACTATCGAGCTCAAACGTAGTTCTGCACTATACAACGTTGCCCGACGAGTAATTAAGAACACTAGATCATATCTTGCATACTAAATGAAAACAATCTAACATTATGCAGCAGGTAATCAAAAAGAAAAACGTTACTCTGATGCAAAATTAGAAAAAGAAACAATCAAGATAGCAAATTAGTAATCCAAAGTACATATAGAATTATATGGAATATGGTGTTTTGATTCACTCTTCAAAAAGGAGAGAACTTATTTACCATCTTGCACACCCGAAATGCCAGACAAGTTGCCAAATAGATGAAGTTCATCATATCCCAAGTGGCATTGGTAGGAAATATGAAAAGAGAAACAAGTGCACAAAGTGTCAATTCAGCAAGTTGTACAAAACAATGCTTCCATTTCTAAACACAAGCCCATGAAGCTTAAATGTAGTCCTGCTCTACGTTGCAAAATATTGCTATTAGTTTTTTGTTTACAATTTGTGTTGTGCAATCTATTTTTACATTATCAATATAATACTGGTGTTGAGAAATTTGCGATAGTTTCTATATCTTTTTATAGTATTTCTTTCTCTTGATTCTTTTACTTTGTATGGAGATCAATTTATAAATGTAAGAGTATAAATTTATTAAAATATGAAGTAGACAAACCTTCAAATCGACATGTTTTTGTATTTAAAAAAATAATTACACCTATTAAAATGACGGGGGACTCGAGGAGAAACTTTCTTTAACTATAGTGAAGATCCATCTGTTTTTTGGATCTACAGATGTATATCAAAACATCTCAAAAAGATGAACTAGAATCAAAGATCTGTAATTTTGTTATGCTAAAATGTAAAAAAGGAACAAAAATATCGAAGAAGAAACATCAGATATGTGAAGAAGATGAACTATATTCATATTTCGATAATGGTAAACTAACTGATGGGATTAGATCTCCTAAACGGAGCTGGCATTTGAGCTCAGTAAATATGTTTTTCTTCCAAAATCTGAAAGATTAACCCAACCTGATATGTACAACACAACAAAGAACCGAACAACAAACAAAATATTTGTAAATAGGGTTAAGTATAGCAATATTTTTTATGGAAAGATTAGCAATGGGAATGGATGTTAGAACGGATCTGATATTTGACAGAAATGCATTTTCTTCCCAAATCTGGAAAATTAGCTAACATTTTGCACCGATTAAATGGGGTTGAGAGTCAATGGAAAAATCTGGAAGATTAGCCAACATTTAAGCGTATCAGAGAGAATGAGAGAGAGAGGAGGCGATGAGTTTTGAGTGTTAATGGAGTGTCGGCTATGAAATTGTGAGGCCGAGAGACATGACGGGGTTTGGGGCTTGATAGAATGCAGGAGTACAATGGGGGTGTTTGTATTAGCTTTTTCTAAGTGAATTTCAGCTTATACCTTGAGAAAAGTTATTTTGTAGTATTTGCAAAGTCAAGAGCTAAAATTATTTTTGGTCCCGTAACTCTTTACTTGTACAATTTTGGTCCCAAAAAAAGTTAAAAATTCAATTTAGTCCTGTAACTTTGGAATTGGTTCAGATTTAGTCCCTTTTCTTTCCGATAGTGACCAATTTGACTGGAAAATTGCATGTATCATTCACATGACTTATTTTTCCAACCCAATTTTTAATATGTGGCACAAACGAAGTGATGAGAAACGAGAAAAAATAAAAAAATAAAAAAATCCTCTTTCTTTTAATTTTTTTTAATTTTTAATGTTATTTTTACTTCAAAATCACTTACCGATGCCAGGTATTTAAAAATTGGATGAAAAAATGAGTCTGGTGGCCAATACATGCAATTTTCCGGCCAAATTGATCACCGACGGCGAAAAAAGGGAATAAATTTGGACCAATTCCAAAGTTAGGGGACTAAATTGAATTTTTAACTTTTTTTGGGACCAAAATTATACAAGTAAAAAGTTACCGGACCAAAAATGATTTGAGCCCCAAAGTCAACATCTACTTTAAAAGAAGTGCTTCCAATGTAAAATTTAAAAGCAGAATTTTAATACTTTTCTCTACTCAATGTCAAATTCTGTAAATAATATGATACTTTTTAAATGATTTTATACCAAACACTCCAACTTCTACTTTTATTAGAAATCTTTTGTTTTTTCCATTACCTACTTTTTACATAAGTGATTTTTATAGAATTGCCTAATCTTAATCACTTTTTCAAAAGCAAAAGTAATCGCAAACACCTCCAATATAAGTTAGATGGCTCTTTAGTCTTCTAGAAGGTATATTGTAGCAAAATAAGTATTTTATTGTAAATTTTATTAGATTTTCTTTCATATATATGATGAAGTAGGAAAATCAATGTCTTAAGATGTTTGTAATTTGTTTTTGGAAAAAATATTAAAATTAGAGATTTTATAAAAATTACTTATGTAAAAAATAGGTAGTGTTTGAAAAAAAAAAGTGAGTTCTAACAAAAAGTAGAAGTTGGAGTGTTTGTTTGGTATAAAGTCACTTATGCCTTTTAAAAAATATCATATTATTTACAATATTATCATTGAGTAGAGAAAAGCATTAAACTTCTTCTTTTAGCTTTTACCTTGGAAGCACTTTTTAAAAATAAAAGCTGACTTTGCAAACATTACAAAATACTCAAGTTATAACTTGAAAATCACTTAGAAAAAACAAATGCAAACACTCCTTTAGTCGGGTCTTTTTTAAGAACCACTAATTATATATTTTAAGGTAAATTGGCTTCTAATTTAATAGTCAAATAGTCTCAATTTATTTTGTTGTTAAAAAATTTATATATACTTACAAATACTATATATGTATATTTCATATTAATGGACTTCACATAATGTATTGTCTTGAAATATTTAATATTGAATCTTAAGTTTTTAATATAAAAAAATTATATATAAATAAATATACATATTTTTTATAATTATATGTTACATGAGCTTAAGATTAAGCTAATTTTTTGTCTGTAGTGTTAAAGATTGATTAATAATACCGATGATGATACTCAGAAATGTTGTCTATAAAGAAGTTGTTCCAAAATTTATAAACGTTATGTTTATTTGTTGTCAAATGTTACATGTGAATATCGACAATTGATTTATTTTATTATCTTGATACCTTTTGGATCATCACAATATATATTAGCCTATTACCTATATGTATTTTAATACCCGTTTCATACTTATTCATGATGAAAAATATTTCGTATTGCAAATCGAATATATAATAATTTTGAAATGGGGGAAGAAGAAATTTCGAAGATAGGTTGGACTGTTAGAGGATCTCCGGATCTTGGCTTGATCTTAATGGGGGAAGATTGTAATTGAAGATGACGGGTTTGGTGACTCAAGAGTCACTCCAAACTCATGAGTCATGACCCTTCTAGAATGAAATGCTGGAAATAAGATGTTGGATCGTTGGTGAAGAACTTCAGTGTATTTTTTTCCACTCCTAATTTCTTATACTAAACAAAATGACATTGTTATATGATATATTTTTTTAATTCTTAAAATCAGAGGTGACAATTTCCGTTTATCATTTCTTATGCGACAATAAACAAGAGTCGAGGACAATCACTTAACCATGTTAGTTTGTCCTTGAAGAAACATATTTTCAGTCATGTTCAGTTGTATGTTGTTGTATCTCGCGTTACGAATCGAAAGAGTTTGAATATTTTAATATTACATGACGAAAATCCGAAAAGAAAGACTACAACAAATGTTGTATTGTACTGTATGTTAATGTATATATAGTTCATCCATATTTGTATTTTATGGGCATTTGTTGGATCGTTGTAGTATATATTACATCAATAAGAATATTATATTTTATTTGGTGATCGGAGTGTTTATTTTTACTTCGTTAATCGCAATTAACAGCGATCAAAAGCAATTTGTATCATAAAAAAATAAATATAAGCATGTGAAATATCTTCCCGTGCATCACACGGGTACAATACTAGTTAGAAAACAAAAGAAAAAGCCATAGCTTATAATGAAATTGGATATTTAATTTTGCAGTTGAAAATTGATCCATAACTCTGTTATTTTTTTTTTTTCTGGTAGTCTCTCTTTTATAATTAATCTTCTCTTTACATATTACAATCGAGAGTACTAGAACAATTTTCCCGTGAAATTCCAAATCCCTTTTTTTTTTGTCATGATAATGGAGTGAGTTCAAATTCGAATCAACACGAAAGTCATCTCGATCAAACACGTTAAAAATTATGTCAAGCGAATTTTAACGAGTAAAGGGTTTTGTTGAACCTGACTCGTGTATATCAAATATATAAATAAATATTTTATAATTTTTAAATACATAATACAAAATAATTTATTTTAAAAAAGTCCACATCACTCATAATTTTTGATCTAGGAAACCAGTCACTAAGCAGAACGCAGCAAGAATTAACATAACATGTTCAAGGCAAAGTTTCATATGCACCAGTTATACGGTACAATTCGGGTTGGGTATCACAATTTATGTTTAAAGATATTACATGTCCTGAGTAAAGGTATACCTTTAAGTATAAATCGTGATACCTTTACCCATCACATGTAATATCTTTAGGAATAAATAGTAATACATTTTGACCCATGATCTGGATTGCACGGATCTAAGATCTGTGTAATTGGTACACAAGAGACCTCCTCCATGTCTAAACTCAAAAATGACAAAAATTCAGTCCAAGGAAAAAATTAGAGATTGCGAGAGTTACATTCTGTAATGACCGGGTAAGGATCCTCTATCCCACATTTACCCTGTCTCAACCGTGTCCCACTCTAAAATCGAGCCATACAACATGAATCGTGAGCCCCGAACACATGAATCATGAACCCTAAACTATGAACTATTGAATTATAAACACTGGATCATTAAATCATGAACCATGAACCGTGAATCATGAAATAGTAAGTCTACAATAGAAAATATACCCTAGTCCAAGAAAGTCGAACCTAGACCTTAAACATGAAATTTAAACATGAATCCTAAATTCTGAACCTAAATAATGAACTTCAAATTCATAAATTGTAAAAAAATAATTATAATTAGCTCGATTTTAGAGTGGGACACAGATAGGATAGGGGAAGAGTGGACTAGAGAATCCCAAGTGTGACCGGGTAAGTAACCAGTTTTTAAATCAAGAGCTATCAAAATGGTCCGAACGGGACCCCATCATTCATTACGTGCTGCTCATTTCCAAGAGTTGTTGATTAGATGTGTTCTATTTTTACTGTGAGCTTTGTTATCTTTTTCCAGTGCGGAGTTTCTGAGAAGAGAGGGAAGATCTAAAGCAGCACTAGGAGAAGAAAGGAAATAATTGAACCAGAATTTCAGGATCACTACTTATAGGATAATTGCAAATTTACCGTCGAAATTTTTAGAAGTGCTAATAAAATGAAGGGGCCTACAACCTAAATACACACTACTACCGTGTGAAATGTAACGCAAACCCAATTTCATCTTCAACGCTTTGCACTATATTTTTCTAACCCTATGTTTTAACTTACTGAATTCGGTGTAAAGAATGAACGCAACATGTCCGAACTGAGAATGACAAGAATTACCTTCCATCAAGAAAATAAGATATGTCGAAAATTACATCCTCTAATGATCCCACAACCAATATTTAAAATAAGAGAAGTCGAATGGTTCGAATAAGACTATTGAAAAATACTTGCCTAGTTGTAAAGCAAAACATTAGCCATGAATATCATATAAACTAGTCTCAAAGCAAAATATTAGACACCAAATATGATAGTCCCCAACTAAATCCTCGATATCATAGAAACTACTAATACCAAGAAACATAAGACAATATTCATTAAGTACATTCTAAATGAATGATATATTCGACAAATAATTGCTTATGTTAGCTATCTACTGATGCCATAAATGATGATCAATGACCAAAAGTAATTGATACTCTTTCCGTCCCGCTCAGTTTTGTACATTCCAAAAATGACAAATGAATTTTTGAAATATTTACAATACTGCTATTAATGAAATCGGAATTTGAATATGTTATGTGCTAATTACACTTAAGGGTTGGGTTAATTCTAATTAAGTGCCCACTTAATTAGCCCAACCCAACCCCATAATTGAGCCCAAATAATCCCCAGCCCGTTTTCCTATCTTATTTCAGCCTAACCCTAAATCCTCCCAAGGTTGTTCTCTTCTGTTCTTGAGAAGCAGCCGCAGTTCATACCCCAATCCTAAACCCTAAATGTTGCTTCAATCCACACTCATTTCCCCCCCATTTGCTGAGATTTTTGTCCCGTTTTCACAATAATTGTTTCCTTTCGCAAAATACGGCGTCTTGATGGATGATTCTCCAGAAATTGAAGGTTTCGTCTACGATTCGGAGGAATCGTTTGTCTGCGAAACCCAGTTCTCTGATGAAGATCTGAGTCATTACTCCCCGCCTGGGCTAGAATCCAGCTGATATCTGGTTTTCAGATCCGTCTCGAAAGCAAAATGACTGTCAGATGCTGATGTCTCTCCGACGTGCGAGTGGTTTAAATTTGAGGAACTAAAAAGGCACTACATGCACCGCCTCGGACTGTGGTTCCCAGCAATTTTACAGGTCTACATATCTAACCCTTGCCCGTTTTTAGAGTTTTCTGTTAGATTTGAGGCTTAAATTGTGCTGATAGTGTAAAATAACATGATGTTCTAATTTCTGATTGTTTATATGCTGCTCATTGTCTTTGCTTCAATTTGATAATGTCTGGGATCATAACAATTTGCCGATTTGCTTTGCAGGGATAATGTTTGGCTGCATGAACTGATTATTTGAGATTTGGTTGTTGTTTTTACTCCAGCCTATTAAAATGATGTTTGCTGGAATTTTGGCCCCTTTTGTTGCTGGTACAGTGATGACCTTGAAATAAAAAATGAAGTTTTCCAAACTGATTCTATTGAATTGATCAATTATGAATTTGTTGGCTTTGTTTCGGTTGTGGGCTATGTTGGCCCTTTTGTTGTTATTCCAATGTTGGTAGCTTAAATAAAATGATGTGTGCTAGCCTGATTGTTTAAAGCTGCTCACTGTATAAATTCTGCTTTCTTGATGGTTTATGCCAACAAAAATTTTGTTGTGAAAGAGGATCATTTTCTTTCATTGGAATGTGAATGTAGCTTAATTAAAATGATGCTTATCTCTGATTTTTTACAGCTGCCAATTTCTTTGCTGGAATTTGTGTTGGTAGCTTCCTTAAAATGATGATTGCCTAAGTAAAATGATGTTGTTGGGAGTTGGTTATTTACATGTTGCCCCTTTCTGTGCTTGGATTGGTATTGGTAGCTTAAGCCAGATTTACCCTATGATGAAATCTTTCTTAGGGAATAGGTAAATAAAACCAGAACAATAAAATGATTTTTTTTCTCAAAATGATCTTCACTTACACTAGTCAACATGTTTACAGCCTAAGCAAAACGAACACATATGTCTTGTGTCTATGTTGTAAACACAAGACTAAATCAAAATGCTTTCCTAAATTAACATCCTAGTCATAGCCCAATTCATTTAATAACCCTCAAATCTCATATCCCCCCAATCTCTTCTTTCTCAATCAAATGCTCTAGATTCCTCAACTTCCAATGCTTGTGGCAATGCCCCTTCTCTAGTTAAAGTTGCCTTTCCCATATGAGGCAGCTTGTAATTGTTGTTTCCCTTCAATTTCATGACTTCAATCATGCACTGCTGCAGACTTAGAAAGATGTTGTTCAGCTTTGTGATCTCTAAATCTTCATATAATTTCAAAACATTTTTTACCAAATCTTCCACAAACTTTGAAGGAGTCTCAACTTGAAGTGATTGTATGGCTCTAAAATATCCCAAATCAAGAACATTAGTACCAGGGGATTTGGGGGGCAGACATATAAGCTGAATATTAAAACTATCGGATGAGACATCAGCCCTAAAATCTGGATCAAGATTGTTGATGTGTGGTTTAGCATTATCTTGTTGAATCATTATATGTTTGCTTGCATTTTCAGGACATTTGGCTTTGATTGCTGGAATAATCTGAAACTATGAAGTGAGCATGCAAAAATATCAATGTTCAAATGCTGAAACATGTAACAAATGTAAACATTGAATTCTTTAACATAGTAAAGTCACCAATGTAGCTAAGTAGGTTGCATTTAGGAGACTTACTGATCCTAAGGTTATATGATGAAGAATCTCTGATGGCAAATTAAAAAAACCTGATTTATCAAGCAATCCTTGATCACTTGCTTTGTTATCGACTCGATTGGTTTAGTAACCAAAGTACCCCTTTGTCTATTAATGTTGTTTCTGAGGGCTGGTGCTCTTGTAGTGAATGGAAAATTTTCTATTTTTCCATCAAACAGCAGTGCCCCCTAGTGACTGTATTGGGGTCGCGAAATTGCACACATAAACATTACTTGGGGGACGTATCTCTTGGACTTGCAGGCTCTGTAAGGGCCTTCTTCTTCTGCTAATTTATACCCCCTTTCTGATGTTCGCTGCATATAAAACCATTTTTCGTCTGTATGAATTATGTTATGCATGGAAGCTTACTTGATTTTGTTGTTTGACGTGTCCTTATGCAAGTAACTGAGGTTGTATTTCAACCTTTGTATCATATTTGGCTGAGTAAGAGCTGGTTTAATGGCATTTGTATGGACTTTAATCGAGCCTGATTTTACCCATCTTCCCACCTTACCTTTTCTGACTTTAAGCTCCATTGCTAACCTTCTAATTGTGCCTCGTTTTGAAAATGGGATAGACTTCATTAATTCAGTGTCGAGATCGACTTTTGCCTTACCACCATTTAATTTTCTGTCGGCGAAATATACAGCTGTCCCTTCTAATATTTTTTTTTTGCAGATTCCCAAGTGTATTGAGTAGTTCGTCGGGATACTCCAAATGATGTTGCCGCAACCTTGATTTGGCTGAAGTGTACGACTTCGTCGGTGCTATGACCCATGAGAAACTGAGAGATCAAGGTGCTGTCTGATGGAGATAATTTAGGCCCTTTTAAATTATTTGTCATTTCTGTAACTGTGTAATTTCTTGGAATAAAACTGTTGGATGCATTGAATGTCCAATTCAATACTGTTTTTGGTGTATTTATTGCCTTGGTTTGATGTGACTCAAAATTTGGGAGGGACAATTCAAATGTAATTTCAGATTTGTTAGGTGTAATTCAGGTGTAATTTAAGTTTAGATTGGAGGGAAAAAGAAATTCCCAAGAATTTCAGTTGTAATTTGAACAGTTTTGGGTAATTTTCAGGTTTACAGATTTTGCTACAGTTCATAACTAGGTTACATATTTCGCATGATTTTTTAATTGATGCTGTTATTCTTCTGTTTTTCATTTGATTTTGGATGTTAACAGGTTAAGAAGGGGGAAAAATTAGTGTATTAATCTTTCCCCTTTTTCAGCTAAACTTCTTTGAACAGTAAAAACAAAAGCAAAAAGTAGACTTTTTTTAACCTCCGTGTCCAGCTCAATGTGCAAAACTGAGCGGGACAGAGGGAGTATAATAGATCAAGAAGTCATAAATTTCGTTGGGAAACAACAAAACATTAATCTTGGATATTAAAGAAACCACAACTTTAGAACCTGATATTGGAGACAGCAAAA
Organism: Ajuga chamaepitys; assembly: GCA_958295605.1. Lineage (NCBI taxonomy): Eukaryota > Viridiplantae > Streptophyta > Magnoliopsida > Lamiales > Lamiaceae > Ajuga > Ajuga chamaepitys. The sequence goes on from OY282505.1 coordinate 20,212,731, forward strand.
TAAGCCTTAATGATAAAGCAATAAAAGTCTAATTATCATCTGCGACATCAGTCATCAGCCACCAATAACCGCAGTTTATGTCTTAGGATCATTTTCCACCTAATTCTCGTTTATTGCTTCTTTTTCACGATCATTGGTTCCATCCCTTCAAACATACACCAAGCTCTCATATAGTCATGAATACGCGACATCTTAGCGTCATCAATTTCTATTAACTTAACACGTGCTGTCTCAAAATCAAACACAATAGTTTCTCATTTATGGAAGTCCCCCAATAAATACTCAAAACCCGGATCTTGATTCTTGATCTTCGTATCTCACTTTCCTTACTCTTCAATTTAAGCTTCCGAGTGCTTTCCAATGATAAAAGTGTGTTTTTCTCGGATTTGGGAGCTTATATTTATAGTTTGGGATTGATTAGGGTTGAAACGAGCCAAAAATTGACCAAAACGCGTAAAGAAATCATAAACCGACTAAGCAACTCGACCGAGTCACTTAACCTGATTCGACCGAGTCGTCCACGCTGCCTTAACAAAATAAAACCACAAAGCTCAGCCTCGACCGAGTCACTTCTTTGCCTCGACCGAGTCGTCGCCAACAACCTCATGACTTGACCAAGTTATTCACACAACTCGCCTGAGTTGGTTTTGCTGGACTTCAACCTTTTCTAACTCGATTACCAGCTTGACCGACTCCCAATTTGGACTCTACCGAGTTGTATTCTCTGGACCAATTCTTCATTTACTTTGTTTCTTCCCACTATCTTTGCTCATTTCTTTTCCAAACTTCGTCCAAATGGACTTTTTGGCATAAAATCACCTAAATAACCTTAAAACAAGCACAAACACGTCGTCCGGCACAATATAATGAATATTCGCATAAATTGACCAATTATACAAGCAAATGCTATCAAATCCTCTTCTAAATCAACCTAAATGCATGCATACACGACGTGCATCAATCATCTGCCTTGGAGTCCTTTGAGTTGTATTCCGATAGTGGTCAAGTTATCGTTGGTAACGAAAATTCTCCCTATCACTCATATTGCTACCCTTGATTTATCTAAGGATGTGTGATTACTTGATGTTCCTGTTGTTCCACATTTAACGAAAAATTTATTATCCATCAGTAAACTCACGTATGATCTTCCAGTGGGTTTGATAAAGTTTTTGAAATTCAGAATCAAGTAACCATGAAAATTCTAGCTCAAGAAAGGTGTGATAACGGTCTGTATGTTTTGGAGCGCGGGGCATGTCCCATTTTCTCTTATTTCTCTGTTAATTAAACTAGAGTATTTTACCGGTAACATATGTTTTACCGAACCCTCGTCTTTGTTACTCTTGCCAATTAGCCAAAAGTAAAAGACTCTCTTTTGATTTCAATGAAAAACGTGATTCTAATATTCTTGATTTGGTGCATTGTGACTTATGGGGTCTGACTCCCATTGACTCTAATGATGATTTCCGTTACTATGTTGCTTTTGTTGATGATTTCTCACTTTTCTCCTGGATATATCTATTACATGCCAAGTCATAATTTTTTTATGTTCTTGTTTGCTTCTACCATTTTGTGTGCAATCAATTTTCTACTACTTTGAAAGTCTTTTAAATTGATGGTGGCATGAAATATGTTAATCATCGGGTCCAGGAGTTTATGTCTTTACACGTCATTCATCATCATTTATCGTGTTCTTACACCCCGCAGCAGAACGGTCGTGCTGAATGCAAGCACGGTCATATTTTGGAATCCGGGTTATCTATGTTGTTTCATGCTAATACTCATGCACATTTTTTGTTTGATGCCTTCGCTATTGCAGCTTATGTTATTAATCGTCTCCCAACTGCTCTTTTTGGAAAATAAGTCTCCATTTGAGTTATTATATGGCTTTGCTCCTAATTATGCCAATTTCAAGCCATTTGGTTGTAGGGTATTTCCCTACTTACATGATTATGCTGCTAATAAATTATCTCCTCACAGTCGTCCATGCATTTTCTTGGGTTAGCAGCAAAACATACAAGAGTTTTCGGTGCTATGATCCTGACTCCTCTTGGGTCTTTCACATGTGCTCAGTTTGATGAAAATTATTATCCTTTTTCAGGGACTCGAAGATGCCATCTCTTGATATTTCTAATTTTTTGGACATTGTTTCTCCTTCCAGAACGGTTACCCTCTCCGCCTTGCACATACCCTTACCTAACTCCTCGCCACCTTTGCACATGCAGTCGTCTCCTCGCTGTGTCTGCTCTTTGCCTTCGGTTGCTGTCTCGACTTCTATACCAACGCCTGTTGAGTCGCTTGCCCAACAACCTTTTCGCATCGCATCATATTCCGGATCTGGCCCCAACACCCATTCTTGCACAAGCCACACCGACATCTTCTCACCCCATGCAAACACGAGCCAAATTCGGGATTTTCAAGCCTCATTATCCTATTGACATTGCCTCCACCGCTTTACTTTATGCATTAGCTGCTTGCTATGAGCCTCGAGGTTTCAAATCTACGGTTAAATCACCGGCCTGACTCTCTGCTATGCAAGAAGAAATTGATGCTTTGCACTTAAATAAGACTTGGGATTTAGTCCCTTGTCCGCCAGATACTAATATTGTTAGCTCAAAATGGGTATTTCTAACCAAGTTTCACTCTGATGGTTCTGTTGAGTGACACAAGGCCCATCTTGTTGCTCAAGGGTTGACTCAGATTCCGGGCACTGACTTTGGTTACACTTTTAAGCTTGTTGTCAAAGCCTCCATTGTCTGAGTTATTTTGGCTTTTTCCGTTAAAAAAAAAAATGGCCTATACACTAGCTTGATGTCAAGAATGCTTTCTTGGATGGCGTGCTATCTGAACTTTTTTTCATGGCTCAACCACCGGGTTTGTGGACCTAAATTTCCCAATCATGTTTGCCGGTTGAAGAAGGCCTTGTACGGTCTTTGACAGGCTTCCTTAGCTTGGTTTCAATGGTTTAGCACCTTTCTCTTCGGCCTTGGGTTCTCTGCAAGCCGTTCTGCCTCATCTCTTTTCCACTTACATTGTGGTACCTCATCATTATTTCTTGGGTCTTGAGGTCTCCTACACCTCTAGCGGCTTGTTCATTGGGCAGGCTAAATATGTTCTTGATATTTTGGAGCATGCTCGTCTCACCGACTTAAAGCCTGTCTCTACATCTTTTCCTGCCGGTGAAGTATGATTAGCAAAGGTGCACTCTTTGCCGACCCTATACTTATCTCTTGTCGGCCCTTTGCAATATCTGACCGTTACACGACCGGATTTTTCCTACTCCGTTAATCTTGTCAATCAGTTCCTACATTCTCCAACTGATGGTCACTTCAATGCGGTCAAGCGCATCCTTAGATATGTCAAGGGTACGATCCACTTCGGTTTGGTCTTCACATGTTTTGCTGAATCTTCGGTTGTTAGGTATTTTGATGTTGACTGGGCCAGATACGTTGAGACACATCGTTCCACACATGGTTACTCTATTTTCCTCTGTGGCAATCTTGTATCATGGACTGCTGAGAAGCAACCTATTGTTGCACGATCTAGCTATGAATCGGAGTATCGAGCCTTAGCTAATGCAGCTTCCAAACTCATTTGGTTGATGAACTTATTGCGCGAACATCGTGCCTTACCTTCATCTCGGCCGATTTTACTTTGTGACAATAAGAGCGCCATATTTTTTAGTCAGAATCCTGTTGCGCAAAAAAGGGCAAAACACAGTGATCTTGATTGTCATCAGGGTTGTAAATGAACAGAGTTTTCGTTGAACAACTCGTGAACTAACCCGTTCATTTGGATAAACAAACAAATTTTTGAGCTCGTTTTATAAACGAACTGAGCTTGGACACTGATTGACTCATTCATTAATAGCTCGTGAACAAGCTCGTTCGAGACCAACTTAATAAAATAGTAATAATAATAATAATAATAATAATAATAATAACAAAAACAACAATATGCATACTATATATAATCTAATTTTCTAATATTACTTGTTATGCTAGTAAGTATTTGGTTAAATTTGTTTATTTATATGGAAATTTAGGAAAATGTTGTTTACTTTATATCCTTGAGCAGGGTAATTAGGTGTATACAAGCATAATTGTTCACGAACATGATCAAATATGTTCACGAACATGTTCATGGACAAAATCAAACACTCTCAAATACCGCTCGACTCAGCTCGAGTTCGATTAAAAATAAATGAACGAACATGAGCACCAACAAGCTCGGCTCGACTCGTTTACAACCCTAGTTGTCATTTTGTACAAGAGCTCGTTTTCTCGGGAAAGCTCTCTACTCATTTTGTCCCTTCTCATCTTCAGTTGGCAAACACATTCACTAAGAGCCTTCACCACCCAGCCTTTGAGTTCTATCGTTCCAAGCTTTTTTGTTGAGCTTCACCCACGCAATGTTTGATAAGGAGAATAATTGACCAAATCAATATTGTATATGCATATTTTCTCATGATTTGTATAGATGTGTTGCCTTGTAAAATCCATTGTAAACTGATCATATATAGTGGAAATGCCCAATGACCAATTAATCGGAGATCACAAATCCCTTTCTCACACCTTTAATGGCTTAGCTAAACGCAGCTAATGGATCTGACCTCCCTTCAGGTGTGTTGATATACTAGCAGAGATGGCAATTCGAGCGGCCCGGTCTGATTGGCCGGGTAAAAAATTATCGAGTTCGGTCCAGTCTATCCTTCTTACTAAAATTGCGAGTCGATTTGGGGCCCTTTGAACTTTTACCCATCAGGTGGGGTTTGTTGGGCTGGGTAGTATTTTAGGCATATATTTTTATGGTCCAGACCATCTATAATATTGAACAGACTGGGCCAGTTTATCGAGTCGGGTTGCTTTTCCTAGTTAACATGTGCAGGGTCGAAGACACCCATTGTATACTCTGGGCCATTAAAACCAACCAGACGGATCCTTATTTTTTTAAAAATGCCCTTGAAAAAGCCCATGACCTTGACCAATTCTTTGGAAAGAATACGTCCCCTTGAAAAACTAGGGTAAAAAGAAAGTTGAATAACTAAGACCAACCGTTTATTTTTTTATGGACATGTATTTTGGTATAGTTGTTTTCATTTTTCAGGAAACTATTTGGGTTTTTTTTTTTTTTTTTGTCTGTATATATGTACCGTTAAGTCTAACATCTTTTTGTACATTGAATCTAAGTTAAAAAAATAAAGCCTCAATTTTTTGTTATACATTATAAAACAATTATACATCAATAATAAAATACATAATATTCAAAATATTTGTATTATATCTAAAATAACATTATAAGTCAATTCAAATAAGTAAATTAAAAACAACACGTTTTTCTTAAACCGATCTGCATAGTTAAATAAACGCGTGAATTAATCTTTAATATTTGTATTATTTCTTTATTTAAAAAAATGATATCGACACTGTACGGAAAAACTAAGTATTTTTTTTTTACAAATTTATAGAGATTCCAGCTTTATTTATACTTATAATCTCATCACTTGGACAATGGAGATTACGTTTATCTTGAGAAGTTTATTTCTTAGATTATGTTTAAATATATTTTGGTTAGAAAATATGTTGCAGCTAAAATTATATAGTATTCTATATAAGAGCTACTTTTTTTAAAATGTATAATTTTGCTTTTGTTTTTTCTACTTTTTATTTTAACGCAATCATTATCTTGAATATTTTCTTTTTATATTTGACCAATTAATACTAAAGCAAAAAAGAAAACAAACACTAAGAGACATACTATTTAGTTTTATCTTGAAACTATCTATAACTTTTTCTGTTATAAACTTACTTATTTTATGTTTACATATTTGTTCTTGTGTATATATTAACTCTTTCTCTAGACTAATTCCACAACTATTGTCATTGTTTTACACTTCCTTTTTCTTTTTAAATTTGAAAAACCAATTTTGGATTAAACTTCCAATCTTGTTCCTTTTTCTTTTCAAATCTGAAAACCAATTTAGAATTAAACTTTTAATCCTAGAGAAATATATGCGAAAAATAATAATTTATACATCAATACATTCGTGTATTTACCCTATTACTTTTTTCATGCAATTAACTACAGCTATATAATACAACATGAAGCTTCCCTAGTTTCTTTTATTTTTCTTTTCATTTCTATTTTAAGTGTATTTTCTAATTAGAAAAACATTGACAATATTTTTTGTATTCTTCCCTTCATTTAAACCCCTTTTAAACTTTTCAAATTAAGAAATGACACAATAAGTAAAATATAACTAAAATATATATACAACAAATTAATATGTTTCTCATGTTCTTTATTTGTTTTTGGAGTATTATTTTTTAATGTAATTTGTCCAATATTTTAAGTTTAAAGTTAAATATAAAAGAATTTGAATTTTAGCCTATTCAAAATTTGCTTCCTGTTTTGTTAAAATTTGACACGTAACTTTAGAGTATAGTGAAAAAAAATCATTCTGTAAGACGAATTCGAGATCCGTTCATAAATAAATCTTCTTCGATTAAGTTTATGGATGTGTATGGATATAAGACCGCATCTATGCAAGAGTTTTTTCAAAAGAAGGAATCATCATATATTAATTAATACCCACCCTTGAAAACTTAATTATTTCCCTATCCATTCTAAAACTAAATAGGTAATATTATAAATAAAGAAAAGAAAACAAAGAAGAGAGCGAAAAATGTGAAGACCACAGGGCGGTCACTCACAAGAGACAAGCGAAAAACCTTTTCATGCCACAAGTCGGCAGATAAAGGTGTCTATAAGGACAAAAATAAAAGTGGTCTAAAATTGGCTACTGAAAATAAAGCAAATACAAGGCAACGCCAATTGAGAGCACATAAATCTGGAACAGGGTGGATCAGTCGGAGAGAAGAACCGGTATAGAAATGTCGTCGAACAAATTACAGAGGTCGAGCTCCGAATCAAGATGCCCTATGTCACGAAACCCGAGCGAGGGGGATTAGCAACGCTCCTCACATCTAACGTGAGCCAAAAGTCCCTGAGAGAATTTCAGTGCCTTAGCCTAGAGCTGTTAAATCTGTAATAATCCCGACAACAAATTCCAAAACGAGTAAAATCCCTTCTCAAGAGCCAATGTTCCAGTAATCGTGCATCAAACCGCAAAAAAGTCCACCATCATCTACTGTTTTCACAAAGGTTACCAAAATATGCTCGAGCCAAAATGTGAAACCGTGAAAAGCAGAGAGGCAAAGTGTACCGTAATACAACCATGAAAATAAAAAAGAGCAGCCACAAAATGATAACGTCACAAGCCAACATAGCAACCCAATTCAATTTCAATAAATCAATCAGCTTCATTCACGCAAAAAGGCGCACAGGCCTTGTCAATAATCCCAGAATTACTGTAAGGATGTTATTCAAATTCTCGAAGCAGGTCTGCGAGAATAGGCTGGAATCTACTGGATAGCTTGCACAAATGCACTACTCTTGAAACACCAGTAGTATATTGGGAAAATGCTTCCCGCAGCCAAGAAAGTTGAAACTCAATGGAACCTGGGCAATAGGTCTGCCCAACCCCAGAATCCGGCGAAGTCGGGGAAGCCGAGCCGCCGTCGAGAAAGTTCGCAACCTATTCGCAGCAACCAACTCAGCGCAACAACCCACCAAACCGGTACAGAGTCGACTCACTGAGTTGACTCAGCAAAAGCTGACTCAGTGAGCACAAATTCCAGGCGCCGACCATGGCCATCAAGATTGTCGTGACCTCTGAGCGAAACCAGATCTAATCTCTCTCGAAACGCGATCTCGAGAAACAACCCAGATCGCGGGTAAAGCAATCTGGGAAGAGAAACGAAGACCAGCGCCGGTGGCCGCCGTCGCGTTGCAGCAACAACCAAAGAAGTCTTTTACAGGTGGTTTCACTGAGGAACCAGAGCAAACTGGCACCCCAACATGAAACGCTGAAGAACGACGAGGAAGAAGACGTGCCAATCGCGGTCTAATAAACCACGAACAGATGCCACAGATCTAAAACCAGCCGTTGCAAAGTCGCCAATAGAGGCCCTATGATATGAAGATATATATCCTGCTGGTATCGATTTGAGACATGGCCCCGAAAACAACCAAAAAACCAAAATGAACAGTTCTTGTTGAAATAGTAAATGACGAAACAAAAAAATTGAAATAGATAATAAATCATCAACTATGATTAACGTGATTATCGTGAAAACAGAAAAGTAAAGCAAAAAATAAACGGATGGTTGGCCGGCGGCTGCCGCGGCAACAACCGCCGGCCATTGAAGGGAGACCTAGTTGTAGCCTTTTGAGAGAAAAATCTTAGAGAGAGAAATAATTAGGAAGTGAAGGAGTATATTGTTTATAATGAACAACTTATGTGAAGCGAGAGCCCTAATTCATCAAGGCTTAATCATTAAACCATATCCGTTCTAAAGCGAGAGCCCTAATTCATCAAGGCTTAATTATTAGATAATAAAAATATAGTATTCTAAAATCATACATCTTATTTATACTATTTTATTTATTTATTGATTTGTTAATTCAATGCAACTTATTTATGATATATTTTTTTAAAAGTTTTAACTTAAAACTTATCTAGTGAGACACTAAGAATCTATTATTTGTGGTTGAGCCAATTCGTTGTGGATTGTGCCCAACCTAACATGTATTATGAGTTTGGAATAATATATTATCTCCAACTCTCTTACACACATCATTAATTAAACTCAATTTTCAATACAACTTTAATCAATAATCATCCTTCTTTAACTATCTCTTACACACATCATAAATCAAATCCAATATTCAATACACCTTTATTCAATAACCAATCATTTTTTAACAAGAGCGACACTCATTGCATAAGATGCACATTAGTGTTAATGTACATCTTGTAGGCCCCACTTATGATTTTTGTGCGTGCGATCTATATATATTAAAGTGTGTTTGGAATCACAAAATAGGCGCTAGCTTAGTTGGTAAAAACGCGGCATTGTACCCTTCCCTTCAGTGCGCAGGTTCGAATCTTAACAACACCTTTTTATTTTTCACCAACAGTATATTCAAATTCCTATTTTTACCAACAGTATATTCAAATTCTGAGCATAGTATATGTTATAAAGCCTGATAGTATATGAACAACACCTTTTTATTTTTCACCGGCAGTATATTCAAATTTCGAGTATAATATATTCAAATTCCGCTTTTTATTTTTCACCGGCAGTATATTCAAATTTCGAGCATAGTATATTCAAATTCCGAGCATCGATGTAGTATACGTTATGTTGCATGACAGTATACGTTGTTCCTTTTTATTTTTCACCAGCAGAGTGTCCAAATTTCGAGCATAATATATGTTATGATGCCTAACAGTATACGTTATGTTGCATGACAGTATACGTTGTTTTAGTTAAGTTTTGTTTTATACTGCGAAATATTTATTTTTTCCAACTTACAATACTCACAGTATATTTAATATTTCGATACAGTATACGTTATGATGCCTGACAGTATATGTTGTTTTAGTTAATTTTTATTTTATACTGCGATTTTTTTTTTCCAACTTACAATACTCACAGTATATTTAATATTTCGATACAGTATACATTGTGATGTCTGACATTATATGTTGTTTTAGTTAATTTTTATTTCATACTGCGAAAATATTTATTTTTTCCAACTTACAATTCTCACAGTATATTTAATATTTCGATACAGTGTATATTATGATGTATGACAGTATATGTTTGGTTAGATTAATTTTTCTTGTATATTGTACAATATTTATGTTTCGAACTTACAATACAATTATTGTTGCATTATAAAAAAATTTAATAATACAATTTATAATTTTTTCCAAACTCACAGGCTAAAAGATAAAAAAATTAAAGGGAAAAAAAAAGAAGGAAAATGAAAAAAAATGAATGGAAAAAAGATGCAAACGGAATTAAACCCTTGATCTCAAGGTTGAGATATTTAAGACTGCATTAAATACTATCAGACCACTTGCTTTTAGTGTTCAACAAACAGGCCATTAATTATATAAAATGCGCACGCAATAAATATTAATATAATAATAATTGACCGATTCAGACCGATCGGAACCGGTGTGAACCGCGCGGTTTATTTATGCTGAACCAGTGGGGCCCACAAGGTGTACAATAACACTATAGTGCATCTTATGCACCCAAGTTTTTGCCTTTTAACAAACTCTTACGCACATCATCAATCAAACTCAATTTTAAATACAACTTTAATCGATAATCAATCATAAATTAACTATCTTTAACACACATCAAATCACTTTTACCAACTTTTATAATATAAATCAACTCCAACCTAATCTCCCAACCAACATAAATAAACATTCATTTATTTACTCAACAGGCCCTAATTTTCCAAATATATTCTCATTTTGTGATAAAAAAATATTTGAAGACCTTGACCAATTCTTTAGAAAGAAAACGGCCCTTTGCAAAACTAGGGCAAAACTAAAGCTGAATAACTCCACCTAAATCTCTTCTGCTCAGTCGTATACGCCGCGCTGCTCTCCTTCTCTCAGTCTCGCTCCACCATCCGGTGTCCCTCCGCCGCCGTTAGCCGGAGAAATACAGGTCAGTATCTTTGGATTCCGTTAGCCTTTAATCTGATATAAATCAGTCCGATAGCATCTGCCCGTTTATCTAAGTAAGAAGGATGGTTCTTGCCTCCTCTTTAGGGCTACATTCCTTGATTCATGAGTGTTAGCGTAAGTAGTTTTGGTTTGCTAAGTTGATTTTAAGAAAATGTCGCTCAATTACTAAATTCTTTTGATCCGATTGACTGATTTTTATGGCCGCAAGTGGAATTTGGGGTAAAACCTACGCGATCTAGGGTACAATTCTGCAAATGATGGACAATTGATTAAGTGATCGATTTAACTCCTCGACAATACTAGAAATTGATCTGTTAGATCTGGAGTAGTGTTGGATTTACTTTAATGAAGAATTTGCGAAATTGACCCTCGTTGATTTAGATCATAAACAATTTGGAAAAGAATACACAAATCTTCTTTAGTGTTTATACCAATTTTAAACTATTACTACAAGACTCCTTAAATTATCTCAAGGATGTTGATGTGAAATAATTAATTAATTGAAAAATATGTAAAGATTAGAATGTAATTAAAAGACAAAACAAAAATGACAAATGTTTTGATGAGATTTATTGGTGGAGGCACCATGATTGTTTGATATTTTATGAACTAGATATAAAGTAAAGTAACAACTGTAGACAAGTAATTTGTGAATTTTGAAAATGAATTGTAGTTTTTGTATCGGGTGTCTGTAAAATATCCTTGAGATCTTTACTAATGATATTTTCATTGTCTCTTGTAAGATGAAATACAATTGCTTAGCTCAAATTTATGGAGTAATTTTAATTTCTTATAATCTTGTTTTAAAGAATAAAAATAAAGTACTTAGGAATAGTTAGCTCTAGTCTTCCATAAGTTCAGGCCCAACAACATATTTTCTTTATTCCCAAGAGAGACCGGTAATTGTCGAATATGGCCGGATAACTCGATAAATTATTTAAAAAGATCTTTCAATGGTTGATTATACTAAATAAAAGGTAAAATTTAAATAAAATTAAACTTTTTAAATTTTAAAAGAATTCACTTCCCATCTTTTTCTCCATGTTTCTTCTCGTTTTAAGGAAGCCGCTCCTCTTTCTCTCTCATTTTTTTTTTCTCTTTCTACTTCTCTCTTCCTCACTTTCTTTTTTTCTCTCATAAGATTCCACTTCATCTTCGGATTATTTTTTAACGTGTGTTTTTGTTCTTTTTTTTCTTATTAACACACTTTAATATATTTTTGTAATTGATATACATATGTGTTAGTTTCTTTTCATTTTTAAGTAACAATTGGGTTGTTTATATTAAAAATAACTGAGTTGTGTGAAATAATATAGTTATTTTGTGTTTTAAACAACTGATTTGTTTGTAACATCATAGTTATTTTTTAATCAAACAACATAATTATTTATACAATTCGATTGTTTAAAATGTTAAATTATTGAGTCGTTTATAAAATAACTATTTTTATTGTTTAAAATAAGTAAGGTCATTCTTAATAAGTAATACTGAGTTATTTATGAAAATAATTTGCACACTTATTTGTTTTTCTTCTTAAAAAATTACTGAATTATTGCAGTTCTCGCTCACTTACTAGACTCACAAACTGTGTTCTCCCTCTTTAAATATAAGGGCTTATCGGCGAGTGAGTGCAATTGCGCAAACGAAAGCTAAATTGATGGTTCATATACATTGATGATTCATATACATCATTAATATTGCTGATTCTGATTCTGATTCTGGACCATCTTTGGCTCTTTCTTTCTCCACCGACGATTTGAACGAGGTAGGAGTTTATTCCTCGTGTATTCATTTCAACTACTACTCATCAGGTCGCTATTTTCATCCTGTTACCTGGCTCAACTTATTTATTAAGGGTTTTCTGTTGTGTTTGCGGGCAGAATGGATCTATTTGTTGTGACTTTGTTTCTCGGTCTTTTACTGGGAATGCTGACTTTGATTCCTCTCCTCATCCGTAAATCTGGTTACTTCTTTTCACCTTTTGTTTCTCTTACTATTTTTGTCAGTTTATTTCTTCATTGATTCATTAAAACTAGTCAGCAGATCAAGGAATTAAACGTGTGCAGCACCCCAATATTATTTCTCAGGTACACCAACTACAATCAGATTTCAATGTCCCAATAATTGTCCCAATACTTCTTGTTTCTTCTTAAAAATAAATTGATTATTGTTTCTATTTAAATATAATAATTTATCCTGAAAATCTCTGAAATTCTAAGTTGCTAGTTACTAATTTCTGTTTACCCAACTTGTTTAGGGGTGTTTGCAATTGCTTTTCCAAGTAATTTTCATTATAGCTTAGAAAAGCTGTTTCGAGTGTTCAAAAATACAACTTCAGTTTTAGATAAAGTTATTTTAGGCCAAAAGCTAAAAGTTGAAAATAAATGTTTTTTTTCAACTTTTTAGTATTTTGGTTAATGAAAAGAAGTTTTTTCTTACTCATAAGCTAAAAGCTGCTTAAGTATCAAGCAATCCAGCTTTTATATTTGACCAAAATAATTTTTATCCTCAAATACTACCTATTTTGACTTTAAGCAATTTTACCACAATTTCTACTTTTAATCACTTCTTCAAAAGTTAGGCAGAGAAAAACACCTCCTTAGTTGTTGTAATACTCAAAACTGCAAGTGAATGTTAATTAGCATATGTAAGTTTTCAATTGTTTTTACCCTTTGAAGAAGTGAACAAAAAATTGATGTGTGCTGCAGTGCCAAATGGAAATTACTTCAACTTCACCAGCCTTAACGTAAACCCCGTCTTTGCTTCCGAATAATTTCAAACCGTTTAGTACCTAGTATTTGAATCACTATGTTGTATGGAACTGAATCATGTACTTAACGTTTTAGTAGACAAGTTACTTCTAAACATTTAAAAAGTTTTTTTTGTGATTTTGAAGGAAGGTGCCAACCAAAGAGTAATTAATTTAACATTTTCATTTTGAAATTCTCCAAGTCTAGTAATCTTTTTAACTATGCTCTTACACAACAAAAACTAATGTACACTCTGTTGACTAATATGCAAAATTTGGTACCAGCCATGTTTCTGAATATCTCAACCTGCAATTATCTTTTTAACTCTGCTTACATTCTACAGTTTTTCTTTCGTTTTCAAAGTGTATTTACTGTTTTAGGTTCACTACTAAATATTTTCTGTATTGTTAGCCAATCTATTTCTGATAATGCTGATTAGGGATCCAAGGCATACACAAAGGCTGAAGTTTCAGTGCACAACAAAAGAACGGACTGTTGGATCATCATAAAAGAAAAGGTTTCTTTAGAATGACGTAATCCGAATTAATTGAGGTTCTGATTATTTGCTGGCCTTTTAGGTTTATGATGTTACGTCGTATGTAGAAGAACACCCTGGTGGTGATGCTATTCTAGCACATGCTGGTGATGATTCTACCGAAGGCTTCTTTGGGTAGGTCTTTTTACCTTGACAATTTTGATTAAATCGATATTTTTTATCTACTTCTTCAGTCTGTGAATATGTGATCCTAATTGCATCTTGAGATTGTTCAACTGAGTTTTCTTGCATATTCTGGCGAACAATGGTAAACTCAGGCAATCCGTTCTATTTTATTACTGACAGGCCACAACATGCGACTCGTGTATTTGACATGATTGAGGACTTTTACATTGGTGATATAGTGAATTGATTAGACTGATTTATTTCGATGATAACTGTATTTGTCAAAAAGAGCATGTTATTTTTTGGATCTACGATTGTAATGTGTGGCAATACGTTTGTGCTTGTCGACATTGTTCAACTTGTTGATGTAGTGACATCAACTTGGCAGTATTACATTGGAATTGTTTTGATTTCTCAAAGAAGGATTTCTCTAAGTCAGTTATTTGGATTTCAAATTTTGTAGTGCAATAATGAAATTGTGTCTTTCTGTAGTTTCAAATAGGTTTCTTACTTATTTATTATAATAGATTTTTTGAAGTTTTTTCTTCTCAATTTCTATGTTTAAGATTTGAATAGATGAGTAATAAATTCAAGTCCTTAAATTTACAAACTGTTTTGTTGATAGAATTATGGTATGGTATTGGTGTTGGTAGTCGAAGGGTGTGTTTACTTATGACATTGAGGATCGGATCAGCCGAGCCGTGTTTTTTTTGTTTGGTTGCTGACAATATATTTACATACAGCACATCACCTTTTACTTTAAAAAAAAACTCCAACCCAATCTCTAACCAACAAAATCAAACACTCATTTATTCAATTCAATCTTCTCTTTCTACTTTATTTTTCTTAGCCTACAGTACTCCAACCTTCTCCAACCATAAGTAAACACAGCTTAAAGGGATGTTTGCAGAGATTGTAGAAAAATGACTTATTGGCAAAAGAAGCCAAGTGTAATGTGGTGTAGTAGTAGGTTGATAGTGTGTGAAGTAAGAAGTGTAAGTTAAATAAAAGAAGAAAAAATAAACAATTTTCATATTCACAAAGTCAATCTTATCAAATTACAGGAGAATGGCAAATTTGGATTATAATAAAGGACAAATATGTAAAATTTATACTAATATAGAAGAATCCTCTATCAATAATAAAATTTTGTCAAATTTTAGTTTCTAATTGTGGAAAATAATTCTGAAAATTCTATTATTAGAAAAACAGTTATCTCCTAGACAAAACTAGTATTCCCTTTTCTTTTAATAATTTCAAGAAAAAAATTCTCAAATTTCAAATGCAAATAAAAATTTCAAATTTCAAGAAAAATATTTTTATTGCTTATTGACTTACTTTTAATTAGGTTACACTATATTAGGGTTTTAATTTTATTATATATTTATACTACATTTATGAATCGTACATCGCACGGAAGTATTACTATTGAGCTTAAATATTTACGATATGAGAAATAACACCGACTGACTTGCTTCAACTTTTAACTGTAAAACTTGAATTGAATCAGAAGTAGGCGAACATAAACTCTCTCAATTGCTTTTGCCAGTTAGAAGCTAAAAAGTGCTTTACTTAAGCTCTCTCAAACACTCGGTTAAATAAGATGATACACACATTCTCTCTTCCTCTTGATCAGCCCATTTACGTAAAGTTGCACAATCGGCCTAGCTTGATGAGCTGGTCAAGCTCGCTCAACATTTTAGATGGCTGAGCCATAGATATAGGTTCGAAGTATTAAGGAACCCAACATATCCGACTCGATGGGATAAAAGTTGACTCAGAAATTTTAGTATATTTAAGGGGATAGATTGGGACGGTAGTGAAATATATTAACCTTAATTTTAATTCATTCAAGCCCAGATTAATTTGAATTTGAATTGATGGTTCATCCTTTTTGGACAGATGAAATCCCCTTGCTTTTTTGTCTCTTTGGATTCTTCGTAGGTTTTTTTTTTTTTTTTTTTTTTTTTTTTTTTTTTTTTTTTTTCTTTTATATTATTACTACTGAATTAACAATAATAATAAAATGCAAAATTACTTTGATTTGAAATCTCAAATGCAACTTGTGTTTGGTAAAAGACAAAATACTTCCATTGCAAGAGTAATAACGACATGCTCACTATAATAAACTACTAATATTCTTGTGCGATACACGGGAGTTTATTTAAAAAAGTAATTATTTTAATAAAATTAAATATAATACAATTTAATATGTAAATATGAGATCGTTTGATCCTAATAAAATATAATTTTAATAATATAGGATAAAATATAAATAAAATTATAAGTAATGTAAATATATGTTTCTCGCACGTTATATAAGAATTTAATATAACTTATTTTATATACAGGTATATATATGTATAGATATATATATTAACATTAAGATAAATATTATATAAAAAAAAGTCTTTCTCAAATAATTATTTCTTATGTTTGAAATCCAAACACACATTTAGTGTGTTTGTATCATCCTTCATCTATATGTATAATATCTTAATTAATTATGAATGTTAAAACAAACATAAATATCTAATATCAACTCATGTTATTAAATAAAATAAACTGAATAAGGTTATAAGAAAATTATTTTTCTTTAATTTTTTTCATTTTACTTTAAATATTTAAATTTATATAAATAAGGTTTTAAATTATAACTATAACTATGAGTCCTACTTTGGTGCACCTGGGACACGGTGCACCTGGATTATTTTAAGCCAATAGATTTAAAAAAATCGTAATCCAACCGTTGGATCAGAATTATACTCTCTCTCCTATTACTTGTTACCTATTCAACATGTTTCACATAAAATTATTTTTATTAAATAATTATTTAGCATTGATTAATTACAATAATATCTTCCAAATCATGATTTATTAATATCTTCATCATCGTTTTCATCTTCTCTTTCTTTTGTTCTGAAAATTCATCTCGATCTAATAATTTGGGAATGGATTGATCCTCCTCTTATGCCATTCTAGAAGGAGTGTTTTTTGAAGTTAAAAGGTGAAATAGGATTGCTCGAAAATCATTTGGTGAATAAGAATGAGGTAGAGAAGTTGCTTACGGAAAAATTGGGTAAGAAGAGTATTGAAATAGAAGAAATTATTGAACAAAATATTGAACTATCTTGTAAAATCGTGGATCTCCAACACTTTGCCGAATTACTAAAAATGGAGAAAATCGCTGAAATTGAGGAACTTGTTTGCAGAAAGGAGTTATATATGTTTGAGCTTAGACTGGTATGTTTCGTGTTTTTGCTTTTGATTGTGTTTTTTGCCGTATTTTGTTGGTTGTCATATAACGGGTTACACAGTCATAAGATAATGTTGAAGTAGAGTAACCGTGTTGTTTTTTGAGCGGTTTATACAAATGTTTGTTTTATGCTATATGTTATTGAATGGATATTTAATATATTCAAGTTCAATATTGGTAATGCAACTAGTGTGCTCATACGTATTCATTGAGTGTGATCTGTATTCTTTTTTTTCGTATATTGGTGGGGGTTGTTTTATATAAACTAACTTCTAGGTATGGTTGTTATATTTTCGTACATTCTCACGGTTAATGAACGGAATTTCAATAGTTTCCATAATTTTAATTTGTGAATATAATATGTATGTCCTTTGTTCCAAACGGTTTGCATATATTTATTTTCTTCGGTGCCTGTTTTTTTTTTTTGTTGGTTGTTCTTATCTAATTTATGTAGTAGGATATCACTTATAGATTATATCCAGTTTAACGTATAAGTTAGTTCACATGTATGCAAATGGTATGTATTGTTCACCTAGTAACTCACTATGTATTTGGATATAGTGGGATGTACCGTGTACGTGGCTTTTATTGAAGGTTTCGTTGGAAAAATGCAATGTCAAACTTAGGCTCTTGATATGTGGTGAAGTCCATAGTGTTTTTGGTTAAGGTTAGCTTTTTGCCATTTGTTTTTGTTATGTAATGCGAAGTGTTTAGTAATTTTTTTTTTTCTTTTTTTTTTTTGTGGCATCATTACGTTTACATTATTTGACATTGTAATCTGTTTTTGTTGAATGTCATTATGTAAATAAATGACGAACTTATTTAAGTGGCTAGGTAGTGGGAATGGATACTAAAGTATTATCGTGTTGGACGAGCATATATGGGCTAAACTCCAAATATTGGTTTTCAGACGGTGTAACAAATTCTTACAAAAATTATCATAATGTCTTTTAACATCTATTTTTTTATATGTATCATCCACGTTGATATAGTAATTCATCAACAAACAGTTTCGTCGAGAATTCCTTAAGACGTCGTCAAGAGATCTTGATATGTATAAAATATGCACTAAGCAACATTTGTATAGGAATTGCGACTAATATTTGAAAAAAAAAACATTACAAAATTGTCAGATGACAAAACAATGAATAGTGCAGTTGGAATACTATATTTTATTTGTAGTATACTTTTTAATGACGCATGATTTTCTGGAATTGTATATTGTCGAAGTAATTGTGTTTGTGGTTCTGTTCTTTTTTATTTATCTTTTTTTTTGTTTTTGACGTTATTTTTGTGGTTCTTTTGTTGAATTTGGTATACTGGTGACGTATTTTTATCACTTTGTGTAGATTTGTGGATTACTTTTTATAATGTAGACTTATCATAATGGAAAACAATGACAGAAAAGAAAAACATGATCGCACATCGGTTTGTCACAGACTTAAAATAATCAAGTGGTTGACGACAATGTAACTTATCAACTAAACAACGATGCTGAAATATGTAACAGAACATTAATCCCTATCTCTAATTTTCAATAGTAAGTAAATAACCTTTCATTCAATACAAGTTTCGACATGAATAATCCGACCTCTTTAATCTTCTTATTGTCCAAGCAGTTAAATCTGGAATGATAATTGTTGAACGCCATCAACGTCTCTTTGTCTATAGCTCCACAAATAACTATTTTTACTTCAAAAGAAGATATGAAGTCAGGGAATGTATGACAATAACGATTGGTAGACTAATAAAGCCGATGATATATTTTACCATCAAACGGTGTATTATCATATACTCCCTCCGTTCTAGTTAACTCGTCCTACTTTTCATTTCGGTACGTCCCACTTAACTTGTCACATCCATTTTTTGGCAATTAAAGTCAACACTTAACACCCTCAATTTTTTCACCTATTTACAAAACTGCCATCACTTAAATCACTTAAAAAATCCTGATTTCCTTAATTAAAACACTAAAAGTTTTTTTAATTAATGGTTATACTAAGTGATGTCTAATTAATTAACACTCCCCCTCCCCGCATTAACCGCGACTCTTCAATTCATTTGTTGTCATCTCTCTCTAAATTCCAAATCCTAGTCTCTCACTCTTCCTCCCCTTTCTCTGCCCAGTGCTGATCTTGAAGATCTGGGTTCAAATCTTAAGCAAATTTTCTCAAATCTATATCTAAGGAATCTCCCACTGCTATTATTCATCGTTTTATTTTCCATTTTCACCCAGAAATGGAGGAGGATCCGAGCTTTGATGAGCGCATCTGTTACGACTCAGAGGCGTTGTTTGTCGCCGAAACGGTGTTCGACAGTGAAGAGGGAGTCCTTTCCGAGGCTGAGGAAGCCGGTTCGTTGCCGAATAGTGTTTCCGTGTCCGGAAGTAGAGATCCATCTTCTGCCGTCGATGGGTGGTTTTCCTCAGATACACTTCGAAGACACTTTTATGAGTGTCTGGTGGTAAGGTTTCCCTCTATCAAAAAAATTCTGAAACCCTAATTTTGGGAAAAATATGTTGCGGTTTGTGCATGTTTGCTGCTTTTCCAGATCCCTTTTTATGTTGGCGGGTATTGTTATATTGTGCTTACGGATCCTGATGTAGGCTTTTTCTTGATTTGGTAGCATAAAGAAGTGATATTATTGTTCCTGATCTGTTGCTGCTTATATTGGCTTTAATTGGGGAAAAAAACAGAATTGAATGATGACTTTTTCTGCCATTAGTTGCATGTTGAGACTTGGCTGCTTAAACCATTTTCTGTATATTGTCTAATGCTGCTCTCATCTATGCTTGCCTTATTGTACCCTTTACTCGATTCATATTGTTCCTGAGGGCCGGCTCCATTGTTGTGAATGGGAAAATTCCAATTTTCTCATCAAACAATAGAGCCCTGTCACTAGAATAACGTGGCCTTGCTACTGCACACATAAAACATAACCTTAGGGATATACCTTTTGCTCTTGCATACCCTGTATGGGTCATCCTCAGCTGCTAGTTTGTATGCTCGCTCGCATGTGCGTTTCATATAAAACCATTTTTCATCTATGTGAACCACGTTATGCATGATATCATACCTGATAATATTAAGAGCTCGAACTAAGGTTGTATTTAAGCCTATTCAACATATTTACATCAGTAAGTTGGGGCTTAATTGCGTTCAAATGTGGTTTTATTGCCCCCGATTTCACCTACCGACCAACCTTGCTTTTACTAACTTACAATTGTTTATCAAGTCTGCGAATTGTCCCTCTCTTTGAAAATAGTATGGCTTTCATAGCCTCTTCATCTAACGCCACTGCACGATTGCTTGGAGACCTTTGTTTGATTTCAGGAAACATTACGGGTGTACCTGCTGCCAACAGCTTCCTTGTAGCCTCCCAGATTCACTGAATCGTCCGAGTCGAGACTTCAAATGATGCTGCCACTTTCTTCAGCTTACCAAAAATTACAACCCCGTTAGCGTTGTTACACATAAGAAATTGAGCGATGCGAAGTTGGTCTGATGGAGATAAGTTAGGTCCTCTCTTTCGATTTGGCTGATCTGCCATTATAAACTGTTTATTGTGCAATTCTGCTTTTAAGAATGTAACATCATTGAATGCTGATTTTTGGTAAAATGATTCACATTTATAGTATGAACAGGTTTGTGAGTCTTTTCAGTACAGTGTACCTGCTCTCATTTTGGTTTTTTATTTTTATTTTCCACTCTTTGTTGATTTACTGTTTTAATTAAACAGGAATTAGAAAAAAGGAGGATAGTGTTAATTCACTAATCCTACCCTTTAAAAAACTGGAAAAGTGGTTTGTAAGTCAAACGAATAGCAATTTCTGCTTTTTCTTAAGTTCCGTGCCCGGTCAACTACGACAAGTTAACCGGGACGGAGGGAGTATCAACCAAGAATTGTAAATTATCATTCATAATATAGTCTCAAAGTCTTGCAAATAGCGATTTAAAAATAATGTTGCTTACCACGCAAACCACAACGAAGACCTGTAGTATCAACTAACTACCGTAATTTTATAATGAATCATTAATATTAAAAACACAAACCGTCACTACTCAAGAGACAAATACCAAAAAATTATTGACTTAATGTTAGGCAAAAGAGACATTAGGGTCATCACCGGACAACAGGTTATCGAAGTAAATGGAAGTAGAGGGATAGCACAATTACAAGCAATTTACCGTGTTTCGCATATTCTTCTTTTTAAGAAAGCACGTCTTGAACTATCACAAACATAATGGACGATCTTGACAAGAACAGTAGACTATGCATTTGTTAACTTTACCACGGTGAAATTGACAAACAATTCAAGAGATGTAGTCCAAAATAATAGATGGGGAACCATGAATAATGGGACGGGGCAAACATAAATTCTGATAAAGTTTCAAATGCCTTTGGAATACAATGTTCTTTTATTAAAGAATCAGAAACAAACAAAGTAGTACAACGTTTTACTCACTGATGGTTAGAACATAATAAAATATAACTTTATAGTCCTGTGTTTTTTTTTTTGGAAAAGCAAATGAGCAATCTAATTTGGCTTCATAGGTCCCCCATCACATTATTCATGTTCCCCACTTATTAATTTTTCACATTTTCTTCTTGAATCTTAGACAGATTCACCATGTTAAAGTTATCAAAGTCGTAGTTTTTGTTGGCTCCTTAATTGGAAGATACCTGATAGAAACAAAGAGATACAAATTATGGGCAGTTGTAATTTGGATTCTAGAATTGTTTGAAAAACAACCCACTGA
Organism: Ajuga chamaepitys; assembly: GCA_958295605.1. Taxonomy (NCBI): domain Eukaryota; kingdom Viridiplantae; phylum Streptophyta; class Magnoliopsida; order Lamiales; family Lamiaceae; genus Ajuga; species Ajuga chamaepitys. The sequence goes on from OY282505.1 coordinate 20,234,773, forward strand.
CAAAACTAGCAATAAAACTCGAACAAAGACGTTATGAGATGCTCTCAACAATTATGCGATCAAATAGATTATTTAATTATGATAACCATCATGTGGTAAAATAAACCATCATGTGAGTTCAATTTTGAAAAACCATCAAATTGTAGGAAAAAACAGATTGATATATTTTATTTTATTTTTCCTTCAATTTTTTTTTTTTTTTTGGGTTTGTTTGTCACGTAATAAATCTGTAATTATGAATTATAAATCTGAGTGAAAATTTATCAATATCATGATAAAATGCTAGTCAACTGCATCTTTGTGTTAACATGAATGGTAAATTACAAATTAAACCAATAGTTACACAACTACGAAAAATGCAAAATACATATAATTCGTAATAAATCTGTAATTCTGAATTATATATCTGACTGAAAATTGATCAATATCATGATAAAATGCTAGTCGACTGCATCTTTTTGTTTTAACATGAACGGTAAATTAAAAGTTAAAACAAAAGTAACACAACTACGAAAAATCCAAAATACACGTAATTGTTAGATGCGAGATAAAGTAATGTTTGATTCATACCGCCCTATTTGATACTGAGTCATTTGATATATCGTCCACCAAATCAAAATTGTTTAACAAATTGCTACTCATCCGGTTGAATTCTCTAATCTTCGCCATTTGTGCTTTGAACTGCTCATCCACATTTGGGTATCTCTTTCTGCGAGGAGACGACATGGCTTCAGGAAAAAAAAAATTGCAATACTTTTGCTTTTGAAACTAATTTGCTTTAATCTGTGGTATGTAAACCTAGATTACTAATGGTTGCGTTTTGGTCAACTCTTTTATTCTTTTTTTGGATTAGATTCTTTTGCTGTTTTATAGGAAATATCTAAATGACATACATATATTTGAATTTGTGGTGCTAATATATATCTCAAACCAGAACAATATAATTTTTTTTTTTGGAATTTGTAAAATCACGGACATATATAACATTTATATTATATTAAAATATTATCGACAATCCAAATAATGTATACAACTGTTATTAAAGTTATTATTTACAAATAAGGAATGTGTCAAAATTGTGGAAATATCAAAGTTTTTTATTAGGAATATTAGAAAATCATGCAAAGTAGTTGGAGATATTTTTGGTTATTATACGTTCAGATCAGTATTATAAATATTAAATTTGAAATAAAAAATGTTAGATAGGATAAATTGATCAAATTATATGAGGTAGAAAAAAAAAACAAAACAAAAAAAAAAAATATCATATTATTTAGCATCTATTATTACAATATCAGACACCTTATCACTATTTTCCTCCACTAAGTTGAATGTGCTCAAGTTGGGGGTTTAATGATATTGCATGTTAATGGTAAAAACAGATGTCGACTCCATGCCATTCTTTAAATATTTATATTTGGATCAAGTTTTTTTTTTCTTTTTTTAATTTTTACTATCCTAAAATTGAAATCATGGTTAAATAGAATAAATTAAAATATATGTAATGTGTCCAACTGAAATCATTGGTTATACGAAATATTGTGTTAACAAAAAATGAATATTTTTAATAATAATAATAATCATAATAGTAATAGTAATAATAATTATAATAATAATAATAATCATAATAATAAAAATATTAATAATAAAATTAATAATTGATGGTGTCGCAATCTACATTACTAGAAATAAGGTTTTTTCCACTATAAATTAAAGTTACGAAAAATGGAGTAGTCACAAAAATATTGATAGTAACTAAAAATATAAAAGTATTTACTATAAGGTAGTCACTGAAAATAAAATGCAAAAAATTTAGGTGTAACTACTTTGTAGTTACTAATTTATTTGTAACTATGTTTTTCCATCTACTTTGTTGTTACTAATGTATTTGTGTCTACAATTAATTGCAATAGTACTTGGCATATTGTATCAAATTTGGTTAAAATTGTATTGAATTTTTAATCGAATTTTTTGATTTCACTAGACCAATAAACTTCAATATCTCTCGGAAAAATAATAAAATAAATAAATATACAAAAGTAAAAATTATAATTATTATTGTTAACATTATTGTCTAACGACACAAACTCGATATATATGTCATTGCAACCTGAACAGTTTGCTTTTATATTAGCATTATTCAATTTACCTATATATTAGTTCCACTTTGATGTTGGTATAACAATATATAACCAATATGAACATCTTAACAAAAAAAAATCATATTAATTATGTTAACTAGTAAAAACAATAACACATAAAAGTTTACGCCTATGTGTTTAATAAACGAAGTCGATTACATATTGAAAATTAAAGATAACTTTTTTCATGACTCCATCAGGACGCGAACTTCGCTCTCGTACATACCCCTCAAATCAACCATGCGCGTCAGATGACCACTAAGTGATTCATTTAACATCTTCAAATCTTCTTCTAGAGCCTTCTTCCCCTGATCAACCTCCAGGCAGTGCGCAAGTTTGATTCTATTTTTAACATGCATTGTCTCAACTTCTAACTCTTACATCTCGTCATACATGCCGGTTATGAACGTTAAGTCATAAATTCTCTGAAATTGTGGGCCGTTAAGTCATCCGTATGCATGGCGTAGCGGATCGTAGCAATCAAAAGAGTATCATCCTCTAACGGTGAGAATTTTGTTGGATGCAGTCCTACTGGTATTTCATATCTTGTCATTTCAGATGCAGGTTTTTGTAAGAAACAAAGAGAGTAATTAAGGCAGGGTGGGATGCATTTCTTGATATTTGAATGAGTGAAGTGAGAAGTTGAAACAAAAAAGTGTAAAACCGGAAATGAAGAGTCAAATGGTTTGATGTTTAATTAGCGTGCTGTCAATGTATGTTTAGATTCTCGATAAAAAATAATGATGACATATAGTTCTTTCCTTTTTATGATACAACATATTTTATTTCATAAATTAAAGTATGAAAGTAATCCATACATATGTTTACCAATTCATTCATTGTATTTCCGATGAAATTCTAGTATTTTAAAAGTGTATATTTTGTAGTTGCAATTTAAATTGTTATTAAAAAACTAGTATCGTACCCGCGCGATGCGCGGGAAGATCTTTTGGAAATGACATTAATTATAAGCGTAAATTGAAAAATCTTGAATCATCGTTAACTACGTACAATGAAAACTTAATATATTAGCTAAAATTATAAATGGTGGTATATATACATGATATATATACTACGATGAATAGACGACTAATAACGTAGCATGAATCCATCAAATATCCACAATAACATGAAAATTGAAACAAAAGTAGACAAAACTATTACAAATTTTGAAAAATTTCCTTATAGACAACATTTGTGGTAGTCTTTCTTTGGGGATCTTCTTCATCACATATTAAAATCTTCAGGCCCTTTCGATTCGTAATGCGCGAGACAGCAACATACAATTGACCATGATAGAACACATATTTCTTCAAGAATAAACCAACATGGCTAAGTGATTGACCCTAAGAAACTCACCCTGACTTTTGTTTATTGTAATTACATAAAGAAAACATTATTAAAGGACAGTAAAATTTGTATTATACTTTATATATTATTACAAAATCATCCATATTCACTCACAGACAATTAGATATGCTTAAACATTAAAATTGCTTGCTTAATCATTAAGCATTATATTAAGTGCATCTATATATAGAGTTAAAATAAAAAACAAATTTCATATTTGTTGTTAACCTATTTTAAATTAGTATATATTTTATCAATTCTTAAAATTAATCATCTTACTGGGTCACTGAAAATATTGACAAAAAAATAATGACTATAAAAGTTGGGTTTTAATTAGGCCCTGTATCAAATAATGTAGTATATAAAAAGATATTTGAATAAAATAAAAGCAACAAAAACACACGTATGATATTTGTTACCGATAAATCTATATTTATATATATTCTGATCTACATATATATATATATATATAAATACTATATATATATATTTATTATATAATTTTTGAAATTAATCAACATGTATATGAGCCTACAAACAATATTGACTAAACAATTAAGTGGGCCTTGAACCCAATTATTTTTAAATTTAATTGCCCAAACAATTAAAGCCCAACCTTTAACCAATTATTATAAAATATTTAAAATGATAATAATAAAAGAAATGGACCATTGACGGTTCTTATTTCATTACCTAAATAGGCAACTTAGTCTATTATCTAACACAACCCACCTACTACCTATTATGTCCTTTCAATCTTCCAGGACACTCTAGACCTTTCCTCTCCCATTTCCACCCCACCATCATTCAAATCTCTCTCTCTCTCTCTCTCTCTCTCTCTCTCTCTCTACTGATGAAAGACGAATCGTTTCGTCGAACTTCTAACAAACTACCCACTACATTTCGTCCTAAATCACCTTCCCTTGATCTATGTTCGTCTTTACTGATAATGATTCTTGTGTCAAAACTCAAGATCTGTTGTTCATTTTCTACTTTTCTGATTTTTAAGAAAATGGATCGGAGGAGGACAAAGTTTGAGGTTGAATCGATGAGATGTTGTTTAGTCTGAGAAATTAAGTAAGGTTTCATGACGGAGTGGCGATTCATTGCAGATTTCATGAAACCCTTATTTTTTTTCGATTTCTCCATCTTAAATCGAAACATGCAGCTTAATGATGGGTAAAAATTTTACCATTTGCACACTATTTAGTTAAACTAATGATACAAATTATGTTTTGATTCAATTTTTTTCTCCAGTTTGTAACATATGTTTAAATTTGCTGCCTAAGACGTTATGCTACATTTGGATTGGTGGGTATTTTTCTAGATCAATGATGAGAAAATGGAGTTTACATGCTGGTTACTTGATTATTCAAAGTTTCCCCTAAGCCCCACATATCTGAGATCATCAGACTCAACATGCACCCTATTTTTTTTGTAAGATTTGTTTGATTTTTAAATCCTATTCTATTATTTATGTAAATAACAATAGATTAGAGTTAAGTAGGCACTTTTTTCTTTAGTTTTTTTTTTTTTTCATATATTGCATCACTGAACAATTATAAATGTTTGCATGGCAGGAAATTTGATGGAGATTGATAAAGGATAGTTATTCAGATTCCAATACAGTAACATTAGAATCAGTTTCGCTCTGCCTTTTACAAATTAAGTTAAGTAATTATCTTGTGTATTTTATATGAATCAGTTTTCATATGTTTTTATCTGTAGCTTTAATCAGTTATTTGACTCAGTCCAGATTGTGTTTTTTGTTGCAATAAACTGACGTTCTCTTTATGCTATGTTCATATAATTCTGTATAAGTTAGTGAAATGTATATTTGAAATACAATTTATTGTTCTAATTAAAGTAGTAGATTTGAGATTCTATTTAGTAACCAGTCATTATGATTTCATAGGATATTATTTATATATGTGATTTAGTATAACTTTTAATATTTGTCATTATTAACAATTATATGCATAGACATATGTTTCATATGAGATTGTTGATTAATTGTGCTAAATACAAATGATTATGCTTGTGATGTTAACTGGCTGTTTTTTTGGTTAATTAACATTTTAGTCAAATTTTTAACACTGAAAATAATGAATGCAACTTCGTACTTATCAATAAAAGTGATTTAAAAAAAAAAAAATTCTAACCAATATTATGAATAAGAATAGTGAATGTATGAAAATAAATGTTTAGCAATTTAGATCAACTGCATGATATACATTATTAATTATTATGGCTTGGTTTTACAACCTATCAACAATTATCCATTCTCATGTTTTCCACAGTATATCTGTTCATAGGAATGTTACTTATTATGAGTAATATCTATGCTTTTTTATTTAGATTTTCTGTTTTAATATGGTATAACCATTCTTAACCTATACATGTATCAACAAAAAGTAGAATCACTTGCATTCTATTTATTGAATTAAAAAAAAAAGTCATAATATCTTTAAGAATGCTATTTTACCTTCAGCTCTTGATGTAGCCTAAAATTACCTTGTGTTTATTGCTTCCTAAAGTCTGTTGACATGTTTATCTTTTGAAAAGTAATTTTTTATAAACTTTTGTTTTAAGTTCAAGTGAAGTTTTATGATGTTATATAATATAAATGCTAGAACTCCATGTGTTTTTTTTTATAAATTATTCACATCAGATTAAGAGATTTCTTATGTAAATGATGTTATGTTACATTCTTATCTGGTATTATTACACTATTTGACATATAATTGTATCAAAATGCAGGAGAACAATCAATTGCAAGAGTGAGTATTAGAGGCTAAAACTTGAAAAGTATAAACAAAGCAATTCTCTACATATAAGTACTTATGCTATTTCTATCTACTTGAGCCATGAATATATTTAAAGTGCATAAAATATGAAAGAAAACATACCATCTCTTGAATGCTTCGTGCCTATAGTGATTGATCCAGTCAATTTCACCATTTAAGTTTGCTTCTTTCATGAGTTGATGTGTTTATTCAGTTTGAGATCCTACTTTGTTAGTGGAGTGTGATTAGGTATTTGAGTGAATGATGAGCATACTGAACTTTTGGTATGTTGTGATGTGGTGTTTGAGAATATATTGAAATGTGTTGACTGTATTTATGCAAGAGTGTTTTAATGTGATTATTTATGGAAAATGGATTACAGATAAATGCTGATTTTGTTATTTTTTAGGTCCTTTCATTAAGAATATCTACATATAATTAAAAATATTTTGTCGGATCATTGACATATCTATTATATTTTTATTATCTACAAATAAGATTTTTGGTCTCTAGTATCTTTATACGTTACCTTTTCATTTTAAATGATTTAGTAACATTTTTAAAACATCTATTTTTTTACCCATAATCTATCTTTTATAATTAAACAATTTTTTACTACCCTCACGATTTTACCTTCACATCGGTTTTTTGTTACACATTCACTAAGGACTAAAATTGAAAATCAAAAGATATTCGAAAAATGCACATCATTCGTACTAAATTCAACAACAGTTTTTATTGGAAGATAAAGTTTTGCAAAATTATAATAGATTATATAATAATGAAACTCTAGAAATAATAAAATTCATAGTAGGCTAATCAATAGAAACCCTGAATGAATGGTCAAGCATAGAACCTTTAGGAACTTGTTTTTCAAAGGTGACCAAATTACCACGTCTAACCGAATGCTCATCCATAAATTCTCTACAACCAGGTAGATAGGTCACTTAATCTCTTTCAACCTCGTCCGCTTCTAATCCAAATGTCCACTTTTTGTTACCTCTAGGAAGAGTAGCTCTTCCATTTATGATAAATTCCCACTTTAACCAAATGATGTTTGAACTGTTCAGGAATTTTCTACATAGAGCCAACTTATTTACGAAAATGCAATACACAACTGGTTTTCAAGTGAATATATATGTTTAATTTATTAAAAAATATTATGTTTACTCCTGATGAAAATTGTGAAAGCCGGGTACTCAACATCTCCAACCATCATCGTAGAGACCATTGACCTATAAATTAGTAAACCATGTTGTGATAAAGAATCATGTGCACTTTCCCCTTGTAGCCTATAATACTGAAGCGTTATTTTTTATTCATATACATATAAAAGTACCGTTTAGTCATTTTTCTTGACAACTTCCCTGAAGCTAGTTTCATATAAATATAGGTGTGTAGCACTCCTTTATATATGATACATATTTAACGCTAAACACCACTTGTAGCTACTAAAAAACCTAAATAATTGTTCTTGCATATTTGTTCCATTATTAATTTTTGTTATGTGAATCATTTGTATTTTAAAATGCACAATTGAATAGTATGTAAATCAATTTATTATTATTTTTTTATTACAAGTTGCCTTTTTTGTACAAAATACGATTTTATAAACAAATCTATGAATATATATATAAAATATCTTTATACATATCACGTAAAAATAAAAAAATCATTAAAGATATAGTGCATATATTTTCCTTCATTAAAGGGATTTTGTTTGTATAGATAAATAGGTTGTACAGATAAGGTTTTTTAATAAACCATTAGAAACAAATCTATACAAACATTCAAATATGTTCTGTTATTTCTTTTAGATTGATGCCTATCAAAAGTGTAGACTGTCAATATATTATATCATTAGCTCAATATGAAAAATTAAATATAAGATGACTTACAGTTTTTTGAATTCATTGATTTCCCATACATTATCATTCATAAACATTTGCGTACAGTTATGTATTCGACACTTTCACATTCTCTGCACCAGTAATTAGACTTTTTAATTACATAGCTGGTTTTTTGATATTTATTCCAAAAACTGTTTTCTTGTCAATTTCTGATCACAATTGGTGTAAATTTAAATTATATTGCGAAACTCATACCATTGAACACTTTAGGTCTGCAAAACCGCATGACAATCACAACCGATTCAAATGTAGGTTGATTATAGCAGGGCAACACCTTGTCCATGAATCCTTCTCACATTGTTATAGTTAACCTATGTCCACTTTACATTATAAAATATCATAGTTAGAGTTTGAAATAAATAAAAAGTACACATAGGTAAAATTTCCTAATCATAAATTAGTATTCAAAATATTGAGCAAGTGTTTATATACCTCATGTCTTCAATTTCTATCAGATCAAGCAGTTTGTTACCATCCTTTGTAGGCATGTTCCTAGGAGGATGCATTTCCACTAACCTTCCAATCACATCTTAATTTTGACAACAAATAAGCAAATAAGGCAAATAATTATAATATTAGAACTTGGAATCGTTTTAAAATTTTACCAAACAGTAGGTTCTCATCAGCTTCTTTCAAATTGATATTAGCCTAGAATAAACTAAAAGTCCAGATTCACATAATAGATGGGTAAATTTTGTCCATGAATCCTTCTCATATTTGGTAGGTAATTTTGTCTCTTGTTTCATAATAGATGGGTAAATTCTGTTACCAAAATAGAAATGGTCTAAATTGGGACATTAAATTTTAGAGACCAACATTATGAAGACCAACTGATTCATCACTACTCAGACACTACTGTAGCTTTGAAACGAATTTCAAGTAATTAGAAATAAATTCTTGTGTCCCTAATTTGATTTTATGTTTAGCATTGGTAAGATATCGAAGGGAAAATTTATATTTACTAATAACTACTACCTCCGTCCCGCTTTAACTTTCCAACTTAACTTCCCGGCCCATAAATGACAAATTTCTCTCACAATCTCCATACTCAAAATCTCCACCCTCAATCTTCACCTTTAAAAAAGTCAAATATTCCACAATTTTATTTTTTTAATCTCCATGCCCAGTCAATGTAGGAAATTTAGGCCGGGACGGAGGAAGTATTTGTTTAGTATGACATGTGTATTCTTAAATAACCGTAGACACTTGACTATAAGTCAGGAGACATAACCTAATCAGTGCATCTATATACACACATTTGAAAAAACTAAATTGTGATCAGGTACCAAAATATATAAACTTCTGGTTAGAAATTTAGTTAGTGGATTTTTTTACATTAATAGATAATCAAATATATTTGAAGAAAATTATAATGGAATATTCAAACATTAATCAAATGTAGGAAACAATCCTACTATGTTAATAAAGCTAATGAATATTGGAAAATCCATTGTAATAATTAACGGGTTGTGACATGTATACACATTATATGGATGATTTAACCGTACGCAACCAATTTTGAGCCAGTGTAACAAAATTCGCCAGTTTTTTTAAAAAACCGCGATAAATCGCGAATTAAAGGTCTGGAGTATAAAATACGTTTTTTTTTTCGCGATAAAATGAATATCTCACGAACAGACCGTATAAATCGCGAGAACTAGCGTATATATCGCCGAATCCTGTTTATGTGTGTACCAAAATCAATTTCAAATTTTAAAATCCTAAATCCCGTTACTTCCGCTTCCTCAGCGAAACATAATAAATGAAGTGATCTGCTGATTTCTCTTCTAAATTTCCAAGCAGATTATACACACATATCTCAAATTTTCAACTCCATAATCCATATCTTTTCATTATTTAAATATAAAGTTTGAAACAAAAGATTGATTTTCCACCAATAATGAGTATTCCAAATATATATATATATACATATCATATATGTATGTATTATATTTCACTTCTCCATTTCTGTTCGTGCAGGAGCTGCAAGATTGCAAAGAAATTCTTTATTCATTTGCAAGTTTCTTCTTTCAACTTCAAGAAGGTCAAGTATATTAATACCCAAGGTACGTGTGTTATTAATTCTCATATATAGTTTATAGATTTGTTTGGAGTAATTTGCACATTGCAGAGCCATTGTTATCAAGAATTGATCTGGTTTAATTAGCAAATCACATGATTTTTTTTTCATTGTTTATACACCTTAGGCATATATGTTGTCAAATTTTCCTAGATTAAGAACACATACTATTTATAGAGTGTTTCTTCACAACTTAGAAACACAGCTTCAATTTCAATTATGTCTTGTATTAGTTGTATATAGTTGGTCCATTTCTTCAATCTGCATAGTATGCGGGTTATACAATATGAAGTACTTGTAATTTGTAAGTGTGTGAAAGAAAAGGTTGCTGAATTATTAAATTTAATATTATGCTCACAAGGTGCTCGACGTTTGGCTTGTATGAACTGGGAATCAGTTTCTCTCACTGTCTCAACTTTTTTTCACTTAGCTGAATAACTGATTACTTGAATGACTTCTCAATGTTACATATTGTGTTACTAAATTCATTAGGCATCAATTACCAGAGAAGCAGAAAGGAATTAAAATTGGAATAGACTTTAATGTTTGTATAGTTTGTTAGACCCCTCAATTTGTAATTGAGACTTAAGATCCAAATGTGTTGGATGTATATAGAACTAAAGTGAAGAAACTACAAAAAAATGCTTATTTAGAGTTTTTTATTACTCACTAGTTTGAGCCTTGAGGTTTGTCACACTTAGCAATAAGAATTAGTGTAATGTGAATATAATGTTTGGTTTAATAAAAAAAATGTCTATAACAATGTGCTTCTTTTTCCACCATGTTTATACTCGTATATTTAATTTTATATTTTATATTTTAGGTTTGCAATCGATATGCCACGACAAAAGGATCAATTTTGGGAGTACGCCATAAGTGAAGGTGAAAGAGTTCGTTGTAGCATTTGTCAAGCTACATTTAGAGGCGGCATTACAAGAATCAAATATCATCTTGCCAAAATTGCATGCAATGATGTGAGGCCCTGCACGGCAATTAGTGATGAGATATGTGAAATGGCAAAAAAGGTTGTTGAAACAATTGGGGCGGGGAGTAAAAGAAAACACCACATGTCTAGTGTAGCTGAAACTTGCATTGGCACCACTTCAAAATTGGCAAATACAAAACATCCAAAAGAGGAGGGATCTCTAAAGCAAAAAACACTGGTTTCAATAACACGAAAGAAAGAAAAAAAAATGGCAGATGATGCTTTGGTCGAGGCAATGATTATCAATAATGTTCCCTTTAATATTTTAAGGAGTGAAGAATTCATCAGAGCTTGTGTGAAAATTGCAGAACATGGTCCTGGATATATGCCTCCAAGTAGCGAGAAAGCTAGAACTAAGGTGTTAGCTAAATTGAAAGAAGAAGCGAATGAGTATGTCGAATCTGTCAAGTCAACATGGGCAGAAAGTGGTTGCACATTGATGTCTGATACATGGACTGATGGACGAAAAATGCCTCACATTAACTTACTTGTTGCTAGTCCAAAAGGGGTGGTCTTTTTGAAATCAGAGTGCACAACGGGATCCAGGAAAACAACCAAATATATATGTAATTTCATATCCAGTGGAATCGAAGAAATAGGACCAGCTAATGTGGTGCAATTTGTTTCTGACAACGCCTCTAACTATACTGCTGCTGGATATATGATTCAGCAAAAGTATCCTCACATTGTGAAGACTTCATGTGCAACACATTGTTTGGATTTGGTTCTCGAGGACATTGATGAGCTCCCACTTATAAAATTGACTCTTGAAGAAGCTCGGAAAATTGTTAAGTTCATCTACAAGTACCAACAAATTTTGGACTTGATGAGGACTCACACTAGTGGAAGAGAGCTCAAACGTCCAGGTATGACTCGATTTGCTACACAATTTATTTGCTTACAAGGAATTCTTAAGGTAGAAGAAAATTTGCGATTCATGGTTGCTTCTAATGATGGGAGGAATATGCCTCAATTCAATACTAGCGATGGTAAAGAAGTAACTAGAATAATTCAGGAGAATGATTTTTGGGCAAGAGGTAAGGAAATAATAAAAGTTGTTGAGCCACTTGTTAAAGTTTTGAGGATGGTTGTTGATAATGCGCAATCCGATATCCAAGAAACTTAATGAAAACCTACGTAAGCAATATGAAAAAACACAAGAATTACGTGGTTCGATCCGGAGATCTACGTCCACGGGCAGAAAATAACACTTGACGAGGTGTTTCTTTTACTCGAACTTTGAGTTTACACGTAGTAATTCAGAATACAGAATGCGAACCCTAATTCAGAGTTCTATTCTTTAATTTATACTAAACCCTTGTGAACCCTAACTGAACCCTAACTAATTCCCTATTATTACGCCTGTTTTCCGTTGCGTGGCAGTTGGGAACGGATCGTGGGCCTTGATTCGCGGAACAAACCACCCGTTGAGCCGACGCGTGTTTCTGGACCTGCTGGGCCTACGTGTGCTGGGCCGGTCAGTGGGCTCAGGTATTAACCCGACCCGAAGTGATCGGGCCATCCCTATTAGATGCCCCCCCCAAGCCGAAGCGAGGAAGGAGCTTCGGTTGTCACCGAGGTGGAACCATAAGCAAGAGGGGCCGTGGTCGCGGGCACACCGAAGTGTTTGTGGATGACTAAGTCTATCCGCGTCCCTGGGACTCCGCGGCGCAGTCTGCGGAAGCGGAACCGAACTAGGCCGAAGTGCACAGGACAGATAGCGAGATACCGAGTCTCCCAAAAGCAAGAAACGTGTCGGAAGTACATAATGACCTGGCCGAGGTGAAGGGTACACCGGAGTGTAGTAGTCTGGCCACAATGAAGGGAACGCCGGAGTGTGGTAGTATGGCCGAGGTAAAGGGAGCTCCGGAGTGCAGTTTAAATCTTCCTGACGAAGGGTGAGGTTGATGTGATTGGCGGTGCCATCATGAGAGAGAGGGATGTGAAGTGACACGCTCTGCGATTTCCAATAAACCTGTTCCCCACGCGCCTTGGGAACTGTAAAGCGCGTGAAGAGCACGTCTAAATCTCCGTAACTGAATTTGAATAGGCTGTATCAGAGCCGTTGGTTTTTTGCGTATATATTTGGAATAACTGCACAGTAACTCTTCATCTTCTCCATCGCGATTTACCAGTTTAGAAAGCGGGAAAAAGAGGGGAATTCTGTGCTTGTGATTCATCTCAAATCCAAACTTCTCAAACTCTACCCAAGTAAGTATGCCTTCTTCTTCATCTTCTGCCTCTATTCAAGAAGTAGGGACTACGAGTGCCCCGTTAGATGTCCCCCCCCCTTCGATATCTCATTCCGGAAAGGAATGAGATTAGGACCGTAGACAGGGCCGACGGCCTGGAAAGCAACGTTATGATGGTCGCTTTTTATGAATGCGCGGAGGAGGATTTTGAGGTGGCCTCTGTAGCGTTACGGATGACGCGAGTGCAGATTGAGAGAGAAATCCCTTCATTTTACTTTCCATTTAACTTAGAGTATATAATACCGAACCCCGATGATAGGGCCTGCTGCCCGCCGCAGGGGTTTATTAGTGTGTATATAGATCCCCTTAGAATAGGCTTGAGACTGCCCCTGTGGGACATTGTGATCCAGTTGCTGAAATACTACGGTATTGCCTTGAGCCAACTAGCGCCGAACGCGGTGAGACAAGTAGTGGGATTCACCGTAGTGTGCAAGAACGCCGGGATAGAACCGACCGTAGAGCTTTTTAGTTTTTCTACCAATTAAAAGCCTTCGGGAAATCCAAGGGGTGGTACTCCTTTAGTCCCCGAGCCCGAGGTGGGTTCAAGGTTCAAAACCCAAGTAAGGTAGAGGGATGGAAGGAGAGGTTTATATTTGTAAAGAACAAAGTAGCTCTCCCGAAGTGGAGGAGGGATGAGGTACTTGATACCGCTCCGGTGGAGAACCTGGAGGCCGAAGTCATACATGTATTCCGGTCAGTGGGGACTTTCAAAACCCTCTGCACCGAGGAAGAACTGGAGGGGGCAGGACTGAGCCCGTATTATTCGGGCGATGCGGATGCCGAAGAGGGTAGGAGTTCTTCTGTCCTGCTTTTTACAAACTATGACTGTGTATATAACTAACTTTACCTTCTGTGTGCAGTGGGATGCTTCGGGAAAGAGCCGGCTGGAAACCCCGCGGTGGCGGCGGCGGCCAAAAAGAAGGGCAAATCTGCTGAGGCATCTCCCCGGGGAAAGATGCCATTCGATACGAGGCCCAGTGCTGGGTCTGAGGAACAGGTAGGGGTAACGAAGCCTACCCCTATGTCGAAGAAGAGGCCGGAGCCATCCGGGACTCCTCCAACAGCAGCGAAAAGACTCCGCACTGAGGGGGGTATGGAGGTAAGTTCCAGACGTGTTGTCAGCTACTGTTAATGCAATTACATTGTATATTTTTCTGTGCTGATCATTGTGTGCTATCATTGGTGGCAGTTAAAGGAGCAGGGGCCCTCAAGTCTGTTGGGGTTAGAAGGCGCGGACGCCGAAGAACTTCTGCGCTTGGCGCGAGGTATCCCGGACCTCGGTCGTAAGAGCGAGAAGGAAGGCAAGGAGGAGCTGGCCGAAGTGGCCAGGGAGCTTCGGGCGCGCAACGATCGATTAACCCAAGATTTGACCGAGGCACGCAAGAGGGCTGCCTTGATCGAAAATGAGGTTGCGCGTCTGCGCGGAGTGGAGGCGGAGACCAATGTCCTCCGAGGTGAAGTACTGCGGCTGCGGGCAGAGATGGAGGCTCGGGAAGCTGCCGTAGTCGAAGGGCAAGGAGCGATGCTGAAGGCATTCGCCGACAAATTGTTCCAAACCAGCACGTTCCTGGACTTCCAAACGGATTTTGTGGCAATAGGGGACCAGGCCACGCGATCTGCGCTGCTGGAGCAGGTTAAGGAGGTCTACCCGAATGTGGATGTATATCGTCCAGAATTCGGGTATGACTTTGAGGCAGTGGCCAGGGTGGAAAAGGCCTATTACGCAGCGCTAGCGAATTTGCCGGAGTGGCCCATGTTGAAGGCTCTAGGGGAGAAGAAACAACTTCTGACGGCCGCGGAGATCGCCAACTGCGAGGTGGACCAGGACCAAGAGTTCATGGCGTTCCGCCGGGGTGAGCTGGTCTCTGAGCCCCGAAACAAAGAACCCTCCCCCCCCTCGGATGGAGGTCGAAGCCATAGCTGCGGACGAAGCTGTCGCAGCGAACGAGGAGGAAGAAGCCGAAGTGTCAGAGGGCCGGCGAGAGGTGTTGCCCGAGGATATTGAGGGGACCGAGCGGGAGGTCAGTCGTTCCCCGCAAATTTAAAGTTGTAGATAATAGGAGTATATGCGAACATTGTACTGAATCCTGGATATTGTACTTCCATTTTGTTGAATATAATTTTTGTTTCTCAGACACTTCGTCTTCTTTGTGCTTGAATGATCAATTTATGTTTGTTTTTGAACTGAACTCCAACTCTTTACATACTTGAGATTGATCGATCTGGTTGACTCTTCTTTCTGTTTAGAATACCGCGGAATTGCACAAAATAATAAAGAAACTCATGCGATCACTTGAGTGGTTCCGCGAAGCAAAGAACAACCTGCAAATGCACGTAGTGCCAAAGCTAGAAAAGCAGGTGGCCTCGGTAGAGAGGAAAGCGGTTGAAGCCGAAGAAAGAGCCAAAGATTTCGAACTGAAGTACCGGGCTAAAGCTGCTGAAATGAGTCGTGTCCTCGTTCATCAAAGGGAATACGACCGGATACTGTCCGAGTTCGGTCTTCTTACCTTTGAGGAAGTGGAGGAGCGGGTCGTAGAGATTCAGGGCGAAATCTCGGCGCTTGTGGCAAATAAGCCAGCGGAGTCCTCAGAGCTTGTAAGAAAGCGAGAGGTTTTGGAGTTGCTTCTCAGCATGTACGAAGGACTGAAGGGCCGAGGCAGGTGGAGGCCTTCTGCCGAGGAATTCATTGCGAGTTCAAGCCGGAGCCAAGGTACTCCAAAAACTCCCCGGAAGGATAAAAAGAAACCCGCTGGAAAGAGCAAAGGCATTGTGATCCGAGAGCCAGCACCAGTGACTACGATCGAAGAAGAACCCGCTGTGGTCGCCGAAGAAGTAGTCGAGGAGCTGGCCAGAGAAATTGAAGTGATGGCTCCGGAGGAGTGGGACCCTGTGCAGTGGGCCTAAACTCCGAGGTCTGTTCCGCAGCCAAGTAGCCGTGCTCATACAAGGGACGAAATTCCCCGACAAGCGCCAAGGACAAGTCCACGGCATCGGGGAGCCCGCGGAGGGGAAAGAGCCGGAGCCCGAGGTCGAGGATCTACAAGATCCCGGAGGACACAACGCAGATCTAGGAGTAGGCCTCAACGCCGGAGCGCTGAATACTGGCTCGGGGGCCGTAGATGATCGTTTGTGTTTTTTTTTTTTTTTTTTTTTTTTTTTTAGTTTTATGTAAAGAACTTTTTGTCGTAGGATTATTCGGAAAATAATAAAATCGTTTTGATGTGCATAAATGTGTTAAGGAAAACAACAAGTTATGAACCAACAGTAATAACTGTTTTTATTGGGTGTTCGGGAACACAGTATGGATAAATCCAATGCAAATCTCCCCGGACGGATCGGGCGGGAATAAAATCTCCCCGGACGGGTCAGGTGGGAGTAACCACTTCTCCGGTTAAACAGGCGAGAAAGTGATATGAGTCCGGGGACGGAATGTGAACCTCCTCGGACGGATCGAGAGAGAGATTTAATTGTCCGGAGACGAATAATAATTTTATGAATGCGTTAGGGCGTCCCCGTAACGTAAAAGAGAACACAGCAAGATGCATAAACGAAGAATTTTTATTCAATGATAAGTGCCGGGGAAAAGTAAAGAATACAAAGAGAGATAACAATCATAAAAGAAACGTACAATGAGCATAAAGATAAGATGGTACTTGTGATTTGGCATTCACAGATAGAAGCGCCTCAAGTTGGTAACATGCCAGCTTCGGGGAATCGAGGTCCCATTGAGATGCTCTAACTGATAGGATCCAGAATCGTGCGCGGCAACGACGCGGTAGGGACCATCCCAAGAAGCATGTAATTTCCCCTCGGGGGCAGCTTTGCTGGCTGAATTGAGCCGAAGCACTAGGTCACCGACATTGAACTGAGTGCCCCGGACCCGGAGGTGATGATACTGGGCTGCACGTTGTTTACACCTGGCCTGTTGAATGAATGATTGATCACGACGATTTTCAAGCTCATCCAAATTCGCTCGGAGAGCTTCGTCATTATCCTCTGGAACCAATGTGATGAGGCGGGGGCTTGGTACACTGATTTCCGCAGGAATAACGGCTTCGGAACCATAAGTAAGGCTGTAAGGAGTCTCCCCGGTAGAGGTATGCGGTGTCGTGCGATAAGCCCATAGGACTTGCGGAAGGTTTTCAGCCCAAAGACCTTTGGCATTATCCAGGCGTTTCTTTATACCCGTGAGCAGTGTACGATTGGTGACTTCAACCTGACCGTTGGCTTGAGGGTGAGCAACCGAGGTGAAAATTTGTTTGATGTGAAGCTCTTCGCACCATGACCGAAAGGGATCGTTGGCAAATTGTTTACCATTGTCCGAGATAATAGTGCTCGGGATGCCGAAGCGACATACGATATTGCACCATACAAACTTCAAGATATTTTGACCAGTAATGGCCGTAAGAGGTTCGGCTTCGACCCACTTCGTGAAGTAATCTACGGCAACGACCAGAAATTTCAATCCCCCCGGAGCAACTGGGAATGGGCCGACAATGTCGATACCCCATTGAATAAATGGCCACGCACTCTGGATTCCAGTGAGCTCGGTCTGCGGCAGATGCTTCACACGGGAGTGCAGCTGACACTTGCTGCATTTGGTCACTAAGTCATGGGCATCGTTGAACAAAGTTGGCCAATAATACCCCCAACGGAGAACTTTCTTGGCCAATGTCCGGGAGCCGATATGGCTGGCACAGGCCCCTTCGTGAACCTCCCGTAGAACTTGAGTAGCTTCGGCAGGAGCGAGACACCGGAGACTCGGTTGTAGGTATGACCGTCGGTACAAGACTCCATCATGAAAGGAGTATTTGGGGGCTTTGAGGACAACTTGCCGAGCTCGCAGCTTATCAGTAGGCAGAATTCCATCTCGGAGATATTGAATGATAGGAGTCATCCAATTCGGATCACTATCGGTCAGTACCGAAACTGTGGCCTCATGAATTGCTGGATGAGATAAGTCTTCGACCATGATATCCGGAGATATATTAGTTCGGACCGCGGAGGCCAATTTGCTGAGCGCATCTGCTCTTGCATTCTGAGCACGTGGTATTTTCTGGATAACAATTGTATCTAGAGTTGACATAAGCTTAAGTGGTAAAGCACGATACCTGATCATTGTTTCATCCTTGGCGACATAAGTCCCCTGGATTTGCTTGGACACGACCTCGGAGTCCGTGAAGAGCTCAAGATGGCGAATGGCTAAGGATTTTGCGAGCCGGAGCCCGGCGAGGATTGCCTCGTATTCTGCTTCATTATTAGTCACCTTAAATTTGAATCGGATGACGTATTTAACTTCAACCCCCTCGGGGTCAATGAGAAGCACCCCGGCACCACTTCCTCGAGTCGTGGATGCTCCATCCACATATAGTTGCCACTTCCAAGGTGAGGATACGAGGGTAGCGGGATGATGGGTAACACTGTCTGCCGAAGACTCATGATTGTCTCCCGGGGCTTCAGCCAGAAAGTCGGCGAGTGCTTGACCCTTGATAGCTCGGCGGGGAAGATATTGAATATCATATTCGCCTAACTCGACAGCCCACTTGGCGAGGCGCCCAGACACCTCGGGTTTGACAAGAATCTGTCGGATAGGATGATTGGTCAGAACTCGTACTTCACGTCCTTGGAAGTATGGCCGCAGACGCCGAGCCGCCATAACAAGGGCCAACACGGTTTTTTCCAGCATGGAATATCGTGTCTCCGCTCCGTGGAGTACTTGGCTTGCAAAATACACGGGATGCTGAACGCCATTGACTTCTCGTACAAGGGCTGCACTAATAGCTTCCTCGGCGGAAGCCAAATATAAGTAAAGCGGCTCTCCGGAGAGAGGAACTGACAAAGTAGGCAGCTGCTGTATATGACGTTTCAAAGCCTCGAAAGCCTCGGTGCACTCCGGAGTCCATTCAAAGGACTTCGATTGTCGCAAGATTTTGAAGAATGGGAGTTGCCGCTCTGCCGCTTTGGATAGAAAGCGATTTAAGGCCGCCAAACCGCCCGTGAGGCGCTGAACGTCTCTGAACGCCTTCGGTGGCTGCAGATCCAAAACATCCCGAAGTTTGGCTGGATTAGCCTGAAGACCGCGTTGTGAAACCATATAACCAAGGAACTTGCCGGAGCCAACGCCGAAAGTGCATTTTGCTGGATTAAGTCGCAAATTGTAGCGCCGCAGGGTGCGCAACGTTTCGGCAATGTCTTGCACACATGAAGAATGGGAGGTACTCTTTATAACAAGATCATCAACGTAAACCTCGACGTTGCGGCCAATCTGGTCGTGGAAAACACGGTCCATGAGACGTTGATATGTGGCTCCGGCGTTCTTGAGTCCGAAGGGCATTTTCTTAAAAGCAAAACACCCGAAAGCAGTGATGAATGCTGTCTTGAGGGCATCCTGCGGATCCATAAAGATCTGGTGGTATCCCTTATACAGATCTAAGAAACAGAGTGTCACGTACCCAGTAATGGCTTCGGCCTTTTGGTCAATGGAAGGTAGGGGATAACAGTCCTTCGGACAATGTTTATTGAGGTCGGAGAAGTCGACACACATCCGCCATGCCCCGTTGGACTTTATCACCATCACCGGATTGGATAGCCAAGAGGGGTAATACACTTCGAATAAGATGTCCGCATCCAAGAGTTGTTGCACCTCGATTCTAATTGCTGCATTTCGCTCCGGAGCGAACTTCCTTTGCTTTTGTTGTATAGGCTTTACACTGGGATCGATGTTCAGCTTGTGGGTTATTATGTCGGGAGAGACCCCGGGCATATCCAAAGGGGACCATGCAAAGACATCGGAATGCTCTCGCAAGGTCTGAATGATGGCCTGGTGCAACCATGGCACATCCACGGCACCAACAGTTACAGTCTGTTCTGGCTTGGACGGATCAAGCGGTACCTGGACGGTGGTATCCCCCAATGAGGTACATACCCGAGGTTCAAGAGCCGATGATGCTACTTGAAGCTGCTGTTTGGGAGGAACTTTGGCAGTCTTTTTGAGTGCCACGTACATACACTCCTTTGAAACACGCTGACTACCGCGGATAGCCACCTCGCCATGCGAGGTGGGGAATTTTAGAGCGAGGTGGTATGTGGAGCATATGGCTTTGGCGGGAGTAAGCCAGTCCCGACCCAAGATCATGTTGTACGGAGACGGGGAGTTCACCACATAGAAATCCACGAAAATGGTTTTAATTGCCGGATAGGTCCCCAGAGACGCCGGGAGAGTGATGACCCCTTCTGGTTGGACTTCACCCTGAGTGAAAGTCTGCAATGGCCCGGGGGCCGGCCGAAGTTGTTCCCGAGGAATTCCCATCTTTTGGAAACAGTCGGCGAATATAACACTCACTGCGGCTCCATTGTCCACAAAGACCCGCTTTATTGTAATATTGGCCACAGTCATGTCGATGACAATGGCATCAGTATGAGGTGTTATCTCCGGAACAGGGTCCCTATCTGTGAAACTAACAGTTTCGGACTGATGGAGACGCTTATGACGTGGCTCCTCGGGAGGAGGACGGCGAGCCTCTGCCTTCAAGGCATTTCGTGAAGCCCCGGTGGGAAGGGCCCCATATATCACGTTTATTACGTGAGTGGGTGCATTGTCTCCGGGTCCTCCCGGAGGAGGAGGTGGTGGCAGATAACGAGGCTGTTGGCGATTGCCAGAGTCTTACCGTGCATTATTGCTAGGTCCCGGCCGATTCTGTTGTGCGCCCCGGTCATGATAACCTCCGCGGTTATGAGACGAACCCCCATTCTGGCTTGTCCGAGGTCTGCCATCGGTCCGCGCAATGTATTGTCGCAAGAGTCCTTTCCTTAGACACTCCTCAATTTCCTTGCTGAGCTCTCGGCACTCCTCTGTCTCGTGCCCATGATCTCGGTGGTACGCACACCACTTTCCACGGTTCCTTTTTTCAAGCGGAGCAGTCATCCGCGGACAAGGCCGTAGATCGTTCTTGTGAACAGAAAGGATTTCGGCTCGTGACTTTGTCAACGGAGTAAATTGTGGAATATCGCCTCGGGATTCTGAACGCCCCGGGTTCAGGCGGGAAAAGGCACTCGGTCGCGTGCTAGGCCCAGCTTGTGCCCTGTCGGACTGCCGCTTGCTATCATGTTTCTCACGTTTCCGGCGAGTCTGCTCCTCTGCTTTAGCATATCTGCACACTGTTTTGAACAGTGCTCGGGTTGTGACCGGTGGGTTTCGAACCAACTCGGTGTAAAGTAGTCCGGGACGGAGTCCATTCATGAATGCGTTGATGACTACGTCATCTGAGCAATTTCCCACCTTGAGGCTCTCCGCTGTAAAGCGGTCAAGAAATTGGGTAACGGTTTCACCGTCCCGCTGTTCCATATTCATGAGGTCGGCCAGGGTGGCCATGGGCTTCGCACGTGCTTCGAAACGCGCCCAAAAGTGTTCGGCGAGTTCTCTAAAAGAAGATACGCTGTTGCATGGGAGAGAATCAAACCAAACCCGAACTTCATCCTGAAGGTACTCAGGGAAAATCTTACAGTAATGGAGGGATGTAGTGTGATCGCGACTAAGCATGTTATGCCTGAAAGCTCCAAGAAAATTGGCTGGATCTCCGGTGCCGTCGTAAGGTGGTATGGCCGGCCGTTTGAACCCTTCGGGAAGGGATGTGGCCATGATTTCTTGGGAGAACGGTGTGATGATATCTCCATTGGCATCAAGGCCCAGAATTCTGTCCAGTTCGACATTGCGTTGGACTCTCTCATACTCTTGAAGATCTAGAGTATGAGGATTGGCATAACGAACTCTCTTAGCCGCGTTGAGTGGACGGCGGCGATCGACATCGGTAGGTTCATCGTTGCGTTGTCGTGATTCGTTAGAACTCCCATGGTCCTCGGAAGAACCAGGTCGTTCCCGTCGCCGATCCTGACGCCCGCGATGCCCCGGGTCTTGTTGATCACGCGAGTGCTGACGGTGTGGAGGCACCGCGGGATTGGCATCATGTCCGGCAGGCCTTACGGGGTGTAGACGATTAGCCGCCCAGTCTTGAAGAACATGGGCATGCTCTTGTAGGAAAGCCTGGAGCAATTCTGGAGTGATTTGAATGTTAACCGGTGGCTGGGCAGCAACGAGATTAGGGTTTTGCATGTCTTGTGGGGGTGGAGGCAAGAACTGGTTGTCTGGATTCACAACCGGCCTTGGTTGCCCTGATGATGAGACGCACCTCTTGTCGGCGACTGCCTCGGCGGCAAAACTTGATCCACGGGTGGATCTTGATTGGATTGATCACCGTGGCGAGATTGATTCAGTCGAGTCATCACCATGATATTTGAATGCACTGTTAACGTCAGAAATTGTTTACGCTTCCCACAGACGGCGCCAATTGATAATGCACAATCCGATATCCAAGAAATTTAATGAAAACCTACGTAAGCAATATGAAAAAACACAAGATTTACGTGGTTCGATCCGGAGATCTACGTCCACGGGCAGAAAATAACACTTGCCGAGGTGTTTCTTTTACTCGAACTTTGAGTTTACACGTAGTAATTCAGAATACAGAATGCGAACCCTAATTCAGAGTTCTTTTCTTCAATTTATACTAAACCCTTGTGAACCCTAACTGAACCCTAACTAATTCCCTATTATTACGCCTGTTTTCCGTTGCGTGGCGGTTGGGAACGGATCGTGGGCCTTGATTCGCGAAACAAACCACCCGTTGAGCCGACGCGTGTTTCTGGACCTGCTGGGCCTACGTGTGCTGGGCCGGTCAGTGGGCTCAGGTATTAACCCGACCCGAAGTGATCGGGCCATCCCTATCAGTTGTTGATGGTGATGGCTCTACTATTGGCTATTTGTACGCTACTATGAATAAAGCAAAGGAGTCCATCAAGGCATATTATAAAGATAATGCTGAGAATTTTATGCCTTATTGGAAAATCATACATGCTCGATGGGAAAGAAATTTATACAATGACTTGTATGTTGTTGCTGCTGTCTTGAATCCAAGTTTGTATTACTCTAAGAAAATCACGATGGATAAAGAAACAAAACTAGTTCTTGAGAGGATAATCCAAAAAATGGTGTCTAGTGCTGAAGATAGGAAGAATCTAACTACAAAACTCTTGCAATGTGTTGGTCGAAAGCCAAGTATATTCACTGAGTTTGCAATAAATGGTTTAAGTGATGCACATCCAAGTAAGTTGTCTAATCAATTTTTTTTATTTCTTTTTATTAATTGCATGTCTTAAGCATTTAAAAATAAAATAACTACGTTTTTTTTTTTTTTTTTACTTGAATTTTTGTAATCTTCATTAGGAATTTGGTGGGAATTATTTGGAGCAGAGATTCCGACATTACAAAGCCTAGCTATCAGAATATTTAGCCAACAATGTAGTGCTTCGGCTTGTGAAAGAAATTGTAGTGCATTTGAGGCTGCACATACAAAGAAAAGAAACCGCTTGGAGCCAAAATAACCTTCACAATTTGGTGTTTGTTTGAATGAATTTGCACATGAAGAAAACCTCAAAGAATAAGGAGAACAATGACACAACACCAATATCCCTTGAAAACATAAATGCATATGATGAGATGAATGAATTTTAGTTTAATGAAGCAGAGAAAAATGACAGTGAAGAATCCTCATCATCTTCGGGTGAAGACATGGTGCCAAATGAAAATGAGTTCCAACTTACTTTGGAGTAGTTCTATTTGATTATTTTTTTCATTTTACTTTGGTTATATTTTTCATTATTATTTCTAATGCAATAAACTCTTGACTTTATTGTTATTGATTAGTATATTCACTTTTATCTATTCATTCAATTTTTGAACAATAAATAGTGTATGTGTAAGTTGTAGCATTGATTAGAAATATAGTATAGCAATTATTACATAATAAACACAAATAAGCGTATAGGAAATTAGGAATATGAATATCTACGCTATTGTATTTGTGTAGATTTATTTAGATAAGTGTTTATTAGATTTGGTTAATCCAAGTTATTCAACATTTATTTAAAAAAACACTAAATTTAGTGATAAAATCATTTAACGAATTAATCCCGTTTTATTCCCGAATAATTCTCTGAGATCAGGTTGATGAATGAAAATTTTTCGAATTTTTGCCGTATAATACCTGATTAGAACCCGAATTGCGAATTATTGAGGTTGCCGAATAATTCTCGTATACGAATTTTGTCACTATGTGTGCTACCAAAAATAGTAGAAGAAGAAAAAAAAAATCATTGTGAATAATTGAAATAAGACCAACATCACGATTTGCACGAAGAATTGCTATTTTAGGGGGCAATAGAAACAAATAACGTTATATAGATTCCACTAACAACTGAACATAACATGGAACAAATGTTAATACTTATTCAACTCCGATTAAACGTAAAAAACATTGAAAAAGCACCTACAATCATCCCCAACAAAAAAACTAGAAAAAACATTCTTCAACTCTCCGACTGAATATTAACCACCCTGTCAGCCACCTCATCACCTAAATTACAATTATTACTAGTCCTCGGTGAAGACTGAGCGCTATTCTGGGATGCGTTTCCACCTGATGGTCGTTCCGGGGCTGCAGGTGGCCCACCGTATCTCAAACCTCCATGTAAAACACGATCGCGCATGAAGACGGTAAGCACATCGACGACTTCCTGTTCTGAAGGATAAGAACGGTAGACACTTCCTCGGAACAAGTAAAATATTTTAAATTTATTTATTCAGTTTGCATTTTAAATTTATTTATAAAATTTAATTAAAATATATTTTCTTTATTTAAAAGGATCGTAGCATTTGAGGCCATCACTATCCCTTTATTATATGAACTTTAATCCTTAATTTCAGATTTTGCAATCCAAATGCAATCTAAACAAGTAAAATTAAGAAATCAAAACTTCTCCACTCAAGTATCGAACAAAAAAAATAATTTCAACCATAAAACCACATCACAAACAAATCTGGTAAACGAAGGAAGAACGAGACAAAATTAAATTAGCTGTAGAATTTCCTCTTCGCCACCCAGTTCTCCACCGTCTCCTGTGGCGTCACCGCCACTCTGCCGGCCCACATCTAGTTTTCGTTGTACTTGATGTTACTCAAGTTGGCAAAGCTGCAGTTCTGTTTGTCCCTCTGGAGCATCATCATTAAACTGACAGATTTGGACAATGCCTCGCTCTACTGAAGTGGGCCTACCCCTACCTCGCCTCTTGCTTTGTTGTGTACTTCCAGGTACTTCCCATGAAAGTTAGGTGCCATTGCATCCATGGTAGTAGAAGCAGATCAGTAATCGTTGGTACCATGTTTATAAGCATTTCACAAAGGAGAGGAAATAGGAGATAGTAGTTGACACAAGAGAGATGAGAGATAATTTGCTTTTAATAGTGGGCCTAACTAAATTATAACATAACAATCTGATTGTCCTAACTTATTGCTTCCAACCGACATGCCAAACACGATTAGGTTGGTCAAATCCTAAGTGAATTGAGCCAAGTGTAAAACAAGCACCACCTAAAAATATTCTCACTTGTTTAAGTATTTACCATACTAGATTAGTACCCGTGCCATGCACGAGCTGAGTTGGACCTTTAATAGTTATTTAATCTCTATATATCATAAGTGTTTTTGTGCTATTTTCAAGTTTTTTAATAGCTGAATTAATAGTAATTAGTTATTACTTCACCAAATCCGGAACACACTTTGGTCATGGCTGAACTTGGTATGGTTTATAAAGAGTCGAAATTAGGGATTAGCTTAGTAGGGATTAGCTACTTTGATTTGAATGAATTATGCCTAAAAGATGTTAATGCATCATTTAGTTAGGATAGGAAAATAAAACTTAAATCCATATCTTGCCATAACAATATTTAGAAAAAGTAAATTTAACTCAAAATTTCATTACCAAAATAAAAAAGAAAAGTGAATCATGCATAAACTAAACATCAGTTATGCTTCGTTGGACAAATAGTAATATTCATTTAGATTTTATAATATTTATTTTAAGAGTACAATTTATCATATTGGTTTAAAATTTTATAATTTAAGGTTTCAATTATCCTATCTATTTTAATGAATGCTTTTAATTAATTTTAAAAATTGTGCTTGTTTGAAATGTCATCATCCGGGTAAACTACATATTCTCACCATTATTTTCTTCTGTCTTTCATTTCTAAAAATGCAGTCTTTGATTCAGAACTCCAATTTTGTAAGTGATGGGAATTGCATAATAGAAAGACGCATGAAAGATCAAAGTAGCTTTCTGTTTGTTTTTTTTTTTTTCCAGAAACTTTGCTTATAAAGTTTGCTCCATCTTCTCCCTCCAATATTCCTGCATTGCTAGACTCTGATGTCAACCGCAGATAAATTTAATAGAGAAACCTTACATTTGAACTACACTCCACTCGCCGCCACACAGGCGAATCGCTCCCCTATCTTCGTCAAAATCTGCCATTGTGAGTACAATTTCAATTTCTTCGTGTAACCCGGTATCTGAGATCAGTACCTTGTATAATCTCCATGTTCGCTTTGTGTGACTCTTTATCTTTTCGCAGGATTGTGGCTCTTACTTTACGGCTTTTCTTTATGTTGAGCACTGGTGCGAGGAACACTTTAATAGCCTCACATTGGGCAGCCCTGATTTTTCTCATCATGAAACAGTATGTTCACCTGATGCATTTCAAAGTAATAGGATAATGTTATTTATGAGCTTTATTTGTTCTGAATATGGCTATGGATTTTCCCGCTCTATTGTACACTGAATACAATCTGCTGCAACGCTTGTTTACTTCTTTCTGTCAGCTGCTGCCCCATGTTGAAATACTTGTTTCAGCAGTCACCCAAATCAATGAGCCTGATAGTCTCTATGGAATTATTCAATCTCACAAGGTTAGTGTTATATGGATAAAACAAAGTTCTGGATTTATTTGTAGGTGATCGAACCTTTTATATTTTAATTTGAAATAAATCCATTTACAAAAGAGGTTTAAAAGAAAATTGTTGCCAGATTGTTGCTGTTATTTTATCGATCTATATATAATATAGTTACTAAAGTTTCAGTAAATACAGAGTATAATTTGTTATCTTCAAATGTTGCTGATGTGTACCATTTTCTATCCTGAAGACTATAATTTGCAGATGATATCAGATATCCTATGATACAACTGGGGTTTCCGTTTACTAGATTGATTCATATTTAACCCTTAAATATTCTTGTTTCATGTTTTGTCATCAAGTTGAAGTATTTTGCCTTGTTCCCTTGACCCCAAGGAGTTATCATATTGATAACTAATCCTCCCCATGAAAATGCATGTAATTCATGGTATTCATATATGTGCCAAAGTTGTGTCCTAACACAAAGGAAGCATCGTTTCCTCTCTTGATTTGCAGTTGACCTCTCAGATTATCAATTTTGAACATGAGGGTAATTGGAGCAAAGCACTCGAATACTATGATTTGCAAGTGCACTCCGGGCCAACTTTGCAAATGAGTGGTTTGGCTTATTCTTCTATGGAGAATTCTCAACAGGAAGAACATGTATCCTCATCTAGAACTGAACAGGGCATGAAGCAGAAGAAGCCTTACAAAGGACTAATTAGATCTTTACAGAAGATTGGCCGCAGTCATCTGATGGATGTGTATTGTCAAGGATTGACTTCTCAGAGAGGCCAGTTTTAGCATGATTTGGAATTCACCGAGCTGCAGGTCTGCTAGAAACTCTCATTAGATTCACTCTTTTTTATTGTCCCCTCTCTACCTTTATATCTCTTTCAAAATTTGAATTTGGAAAATTGGTGACTTTTCTTCCTTATCTTGTGCAGTATGAAGCTGCTTGGCGAGCAGGGAAGTGGGATTTCTGTCCACTTTATTCTGGTGCTGATGCTTCAGTTTCATATCAATGCAGTGATGGACAGCATTTCAATCAAAATTTGCACAGGTGTTTTGGGGGATCTTATACCTTGTTAGGTCTTGATGGTTTAAGGGTTGCACATTGTTGAAACTTTTCAATGCTTCGGTGTTGCTTCTGATAGAGGCGGTTTGTAATCCACCCCTCAACAGTGTTTGAATGTTCAGAGGAATACCTATGAATAATCCCCGAAAAAGATCCGTGAGCCAAGTGCAAATTCCCTCTCCTTTGCTGCTTCTTCCACGTGCCTACAAAACAGAGCCGAGGGGTGCCCCGGCGTAAACCCTCCGACGCTCAAGTCAGTGCCCTGCTCGAAGAGTGATGTTTAAGCAAGAAGAATAGTGAGTTAAGGGTGTGTAACCTTTTTGAAGATGAATGAACTCCCTATTTATACTTACTGTTTACTAGGCAAAGGGCCAAAATATCATTTTGGGTTGCCCAATAAAATCGTGCCAACTGTCCCTCTGTACCCGGCGGCGGTGTTAGAGGGTACAGTACTTTTTTCAGTACGACCCACAGTTGTCTGTACCTTTAGCTCCAGTTGTCTGTACTTGTTGTCGGGGTTTGGGGAGCGCATATCTTGGTCCCTAAGTAACCAATGCAGGCCTCTCCATCCACAGAGCTCCGGCCCTGCTCCAGTGCTTCTCACTGGTGCACCTGGAGGATCGCATTGAACCTTCCCGTTCAGGGGCAATGACCCAACTGAGGGGTCATCAGAGCTGAATCCTTCCGTCAGGGCTGGTACCAACAATAGTCACGCCATGACACCTCAACCCTGCAGGGCTGAACCATCCCGGGTCGGCACATGAGGCTCATCCCTGCAGGGGTGACACAGCTCTGTCGTGCTCCCGAGGCACCGGAGCTGGAGGGGTCTCAAGTCCTTAGGTCAAGGGCGCTGTCTTTGACCCGTATCCTCAGTATCCAGATTCCCGTGCAAGGGTGAAGTATATTTCTCCCTATCAACTCCTCCCCCCTACTCTGGATAGCTTTTAAGAGCAAACTAATTTAGAGTAAGTCTTTCCTCAGCTCTGGAGAAAAGACACTTGACTGAGGAGATATGACTCCATTCCTTTACCAATTTTTTCCGCCCACAATTTTTCAAATTTGTGATGGGGTGATCTCAGCAGTCCACGTGTCCTGCCTTTTGGGCTTCCGCTGATCGTTACCCGTACACGTGTCGAGCTCTGGTATAGGCGGTTACTTTTTTGGGTTTTACCCCTTTTATAAATACTCTCATTCACTTCACTTTACAAACTTTTACCCTCCTTTACTGTTTACTTCCGGCGATCTTCAAGTGCTTTCAGAAATTTCCGGCGATCTTCAAGCTACTCCTTTCGATCTTTGTTTTTCTTCAAAACTATCCAGGTATTCTCTCTCTCTCCCTGGATTTTGCGTTTATTCTTCATACCCTAGTCTTTTTCCTGGAATTTTCTTTTTGAAAACACATGCCTTCATCCAAATCTTCACCCACCTCCGAGGATTCTTCCTCTCGTACTCATTCAGAACAGGAGACTGCTGAGCAGTCCCCTGCTTCTACTTCTGGCTCTTCTAACAGTGAAACAACCCTTTCTGCATCGCTGGGGGGAGGGTTAGGTCAAAGCTCCTCCCTCCTGCAACCTTCCAGAGCTGAAACGAGCTCCCATGCCTTAGTCCCATATACCACCGTAGATAGCCCCTCCTCCAGCTCTGATACTGAAGGGGGGATTCCCCTTCGCCGTCGTAGACATATAAATAATGTTCCTGCCGTGCAGAGACAAGATTGGGACTTAGTGACTAGGGCCTCCACCTTCTCTGAAGAAGATATGACTTTCCTTAGGGACCACCATGCCCTGCACCGCCGTTTTCTCTTTGACATCCCTGGTCCTGATGAGCGACCAAACTGGCTTTCTCCTCCCTCCATGGCCCTCTGGAGAGCTCACATAGATGCAGGGATGCGTTTCCCTGTTCACTCCTACATTGTTTGGGTGTGCAACCGTCTTAGGATCCCCGTTTGTCAAATCAACCCCTCATCTCTGAGAATTCTAATATCCTTCTACATTTTAATGAAGGCCAATGGAGGTCAGTGCACCCCTGATTACTTCCTGTCCTGCCATGATTTTAAAAAGGGGGGAGGGGGCTTCTTCTACTTCAGTTCTAGACCTAGTGGCCCTGCACATTTTGTAGGGAAACCCTCCAGCTGCGACGGGAACTAGAAACCCCGCTGGGCTGTAGTTACCCCCCGCCTTGCAGGCTGGCCCTTCCCCTGCGAATGGGTGAGCTCTGCCCCTCGTTATTCTCGTCCTTCCGTCACCTGCATCCCTGAGGAGGACAGGGAAGTGATGAAAAAGTTGAACTCCCATGTCAGGAGAAAAGGTTCTCACTTCCCCGTAATATCCTTTCTTAGAGATGATGCAGTGCTAGCAAAGTATGGCTTCTTGGGGAATGAGGATAAACTCGTGACCGCCCCTGGTAACTATCAGTTCTGATCATTCCCAGCTCTGTTCCCATGTTATCTTCTAAATAATTATTTTTCGTGCGCAGATATGGACTTCCACTTCCTGTTAGCTGAAGACGAGGGCGCTGCAGCTCGTGATCAGCCCTCCGGAGGAACAAAAGAGGATACCTCCGATGCTCTCCAAATTATCGAGCAGGATCCAACTCTGCCTTCTGCAACTCTAACCCCCACTCCTGCCCGTTCTGGACAGAAAGGCACTGCCAAGGGCAAGAGTGCGGGTTCCTCCACAGCTGCAACAACTCAGGCACCTTCTAAAGACAAGGGGAAAAGACCGGCCCCTTCCAGCGCTGATCTCCCTCCCTCTAAGAAGTCTAAACAGGGGAAGTCTGGCGGCTCTGACAAGACCGCAGACAAACATCGTGGCAAAGGCAGGGGGAACATTCGCAGAGCTGCGAACGACTACTACACATTGAACCTGCCAAAAGGGTTCCTGGCCCTCTCCAAGCTCAGTGCACTACCTTCCTGAAGGAGATCCCCACGGTGGAGGATAATGCGACCATGAGCGCTGATAGCGATGAGCGCAATGACGAGATCATGGATCAGCACCTCGTCCAGGTGTTTAAGAGCTTTGGACTTCTCCTTATTCATCTGTCTCTTATCTTTTATGAAATATTCACCTCCTTCCTGTTAACGTAGTTCCTGGCCTACTATGGCCGTCACAGAAGCCGCACAAGCTCCTCAGCGGTGAAAGACCTCAAAGCTGATTTCGAAAAGTCCCAGGAGCAATTGACCAAGCTCACGAAAGACTACTCAGTTCTGAAAAGTCCCAGGAGCAATTGACCAAGCTGCAGAGACACAACACCGTTCTCACTACTGAGAACGAGAAACTGAAAGCCGAGCTCGCCGCTGCAGAGGTCAACCATCGAGAGGCCTTAAGGGATCTAAGGGGAAGAGAAGCCGAAGCTTTGTCTCAAGGCAGAGCTGAGGGGATCGAGCAGTGCCGTCGACACCTACTTACCAGTGAGCTGGGCCAGTCCTTTTTGAAGGAGCTGCAGCAGAATCTCATTGAAGACTATCGGAACAGCTCTGCTTATATCCGCGATATGGCTCCCTTCTTGAGGGGTTTCATCCGTGCGGGATTCAATGCCGCTGCTGCTGACGCCCAAGCCAAGGGCTTTGAA
The DNA here is from genome assembly GCA_958295605.1 of Ajuga chamaepitys. NCBI lineage: Eukaryota > Viridiplantae > Streptophyta > Magnoliopsida > Lamiales > Lamiaceae > Ajuga > Ajuga chamaepitys. The sequence goes on from OY282505.1 coordinate 20,266,765, forward strand.
GGGGAGCTACCTTTTGACTTGTCAAAGATCACCCCAACACTGCAGCTCCCGGTCAGCTTCAAAGGTGACCCCTCTCAACCGCCTACCGCTCCCTGGTGGATCCCTGCCATCCGCGCCGCTGCATCCCTTGTGATTGCCGAAGATGTAGAGCCGGCAGCGTTGAGGGAGGAAAAGGAACCTTTCGTTGACCTCTCCGGTGCACCGGAAGATGCCTCCCTTCCCACTGCACCGCCGACGACGGGACCATCTTCTTCGGCTGTCCTAGTGCCGGCATCAGGCGCTGGTCAGCGCAGGGATGACGCAGAGGAGGAAGACTCAGAAGCTGAGGATTCGCCCTGAATGCCTTAGAATATTTTTCCTCATTTTGTAATAGATCAGGGCTTAAACTTTTTGTAAATCTCCTTATATCTTAATGAAATCAACTTTCTTTCTTTTGCAATGCCTTCACACACACATTTTTTTTTTGCAAAACTGGACTTCATTCCAGAGCTGCTGCGCGCCGAAACGCGCAGCGTTCTCCCCCCTGAGTTCGCTTTAGGGAAGGGAAATCGTTCCAGGGCTGCTGTGCGCCGAAATGCGCAGCGTTCTCCCCCCTGAGTTCGCTTCAGGGCATCCGAAGGGAAATTGTTCCAGGGCTGTTGTGCGCCGAAACGCGCAGCGTTCTCCCCCCTGAGTTCGCTTCAGGGCATCTGAAGGGAAATCGTGCTAGAGCCAGGGCTGGGATACCCCCATGCCCTGAGGACTCAGCTCTGGGGCCAAGGGCGAGGTTCTTTCTCAAACCCTTGGCTTGCATCATTTTGAGCTAGGGCTGGGACACCCCCATGCCCTGAGGGCTCAGCTCTGGGGCCAAGGGCGAGGCTCTTTCTCAAACCCTTGGCTTGCGTCATTTTGAGCCAGGGCTGGGACACCCCCATGCCCTGAGGACTCAGCTCTGGGGCCAAGGGCAAGGTTCTTTCTCAAACCCTCGGCTTGCATCATTTTGAGCCAGGGCTGGGATACCCCCATGCCCTGAGGACTCAGCTCTGGGGCCAAGGGCGAGGTTCTTTCTCAAACCCTTGATTTGCATCATTTTGAGCCAGGGCTGGGACACCCCCATGCCCTGAGGACTCAGCTCTGGGGCCAAGGGCGAGGTTCTTTCTCAAACCCTCGACTTGCATCATTTTGAGCATCATTTTGAGCCAGGGCTGGGACACCCCCATGCCCTGAGGGCTCAGCTCTGGGGCCAAGGGCGAGGTTCTTTCTCAAACCCTTGGCTTGCATCATTTTGAGCCAGGGCTAGGACAACCCCATGCCCTGAGGACTCATCTCTTGTGGGGCGCTCGTTAAGCCAATGCCCCTTAAGGTTATTTTCCTGTTCAAGTAACACATTCATGAATTTCCACTGGTGGAGAGGCCCTGATAACTTGGACCCTCCTCTTTCATTAAACTGGGAAGATTTTACAACTTTGGTTTCTCACCCTTAATTAAAAACATAAAAACATCCTGCCTTCAACTATACATAGTACTTTTTTAGGTTACTCACGTTCCAGGGCCTCAGCACCGGCCTTCCTTCTTCGTTCTGCAGCTCATAAGCTCCACCTCCTAACACTTTGGCAATGATAAATGGGCCCTCCCAATTAGGCTCCAACTTCCCTGTTGCCTTGAGAGCATCCGCCCTCCTCAGCACAAGGTCCCCCACTTCGAACCTTCTGGGCTTCACTCTCTTATTGTAAGCGGCACGTATTTGCCCCTTGTATTTATCAGCTCTGATCCTGGCCTTCTCTCTCACCTCCTCCAGCATGTCCAGGTTTTCTCTCAATAGGACCTCATTCTGGACTTTGTCATAATTCGTTATGCGGTGCGTTTCTATCCCAACCTCTGCCGGGATCACCGCTGACGCTCCATAGACTAAGTTGAAGGGAGTTTCTCCTGTAGCGGTTTTAGGGCCTGTTCGATAAGACCATAAGACAGAATCCAGCTCCTCGGCCCACTTTCCACCGGCCTTCTCCAGGCGAGTCCTTATGCCCTTCAACAGTGTACGGTTTGTGACTTCCACTTGCCCATTTGCTTGAGGATGGGCCACTGACGTGAAGCGCTGTCTAATCTTCAATTCTTTGCACCAACTCTGCACCTTTGACCCGCAGAACTGGGTTCCATTATCCGATACAAGGATCCTTGGGATGCCATACCTGCAGCATATATTTTTCCACAAGAACCTTAAGATACTATCCTCTTCAATTTTGGCCACCGCCTCAGCCTCCACCCATTTGGTGAAGTAATCCACTGCAACTATCAAAAACACCTTCTTCCCTGGAGCGGCAGTAAATTTTCCAACTATGTCTATCCCCCATTTATCAAAAGGGCACGGGGAATACATAACCCCCATTTCTTCCGCCAGTGTGTGAATCAGTGGTCCATGCCTTTGGCACTTGTCACACCTTCGAATCAGTTCCTCTGCGTCGTGGACCATGGTGGGCCAATAATATCCAGCTCTGATGACCCTTCTCACAATATCCCGTGGGCCGGTGTGGCTGCCAGCGCAGCCCTCATGGAGCTCATGGAGGACGTAATTCCCTTCTTCTCTGGACAAGCACCTTGCATGCGGCTGAGCGAACAACCTTTTGTACAATTGATCACCTATGAGACAGTACCTAGCATACGCCGAGCTTCGTGGTCCTCCCACCTCACTTCTTCCAGTCTTGAGGTAACGCACAATGGCTGTTCTCCAATCATCCTGCTCCTCCACAGCAGCCACATTCATTTCTAGTGTCCCCCTCTCCAGTGTGATGAGGGTGATCTTGCCCCTTGCCCCTTCATTCATCGCTCCCGCCATCTTGGCTAATGCATGCGCTTTGTTGTTTTCCTCCCTGGGGATTTGTACAATGTTCAGCTCTGTGAACTTCTCCTTCCATTTCCCTACCAGCTCTGCATACTTAATCATTTTCTCGCTTCGCTTCTCGTACGTTCCCAGGACCTGCTGGGCTACCAATTGTGAGTTCGAATGGACAACCACTCTCTGCGCTCCCAACTCTGAAGCTATGGTCAGTCCCTGGATTAAAGCCTCGTATTCAGCTTCGTTGTTAGAGGTTCAAAACTCAAATCTCACCGCAAACTGGAGCTCCTCGCCTGCTGGGCAAATCACCACTACCCCTGCACCGCATCCAGCTTGGGAAACCGATCCGTCCACAAATATCTTCCATAACTCCAACTCTGGGACCCGAGTTGTTTCTTGTATGAAGTCAGCCAGAGTTTGAGCTTTGATGGCCACCTTAGGCTCGAATTCCACATCATATTCTCCCAGCTCCACAGCCCACTTCACCATCCTCCCTGACAGATCTGGGCGACCGAGTGTTTGTCGGAGCTGAGTATTTATCCTCACGATCACTTTGTGGGACAAAAAATAGGGCCTCAACCTCCTAGCTACGACCATAACAGCCAGAGCTGACTTTTCTATCTCGGAATACCTCACCTCTGGCCCTTGTATCATTTTGCTAACATAATAGATAGGGTGTTGCACCCCCGCATCCTCCCTGAGGAGCACTGAACTCAACGCTATATCTCCGACAGAGAAATACAAGTATAACACTTCTCCCTGCACTGGCTTAGTAAGCAGGGGCAACTCGGTGAGATGATCTTTCAGTTCCTGAAAGGCCCTCTCACACTCCTCCGTCCATTCAAATTTTGACCCCTTCCTCAATATTTTGAAGAAAGGGAGACCTCGTTCTGCTGACTTCGAGATGAATAGGCTCAGAGCTGCAATACGCCCATTCAACCTTTGGATTTCCTTTATATTTCTTGGGGATTGCATCTCCCGAACAGCCCTGACCTTGGAGGGGTTCACCTTGGTACACGCGTTTATTTATGCACTTTAAGTCTGTTAGAGTGATGAATTGTGATGTTTGCGTGTAGAATGGAGAGTATTTGGGTTGTTTTTAGTGCCTTTGGACTATTTGACGTTTGTGTTTTCATTTTGAGCTTAATAGGTGATTTAAGGCTAAGTATTCGTACTCGGCCGGATGCACAACGAGGAAATGAAGCCCGGATGTCAAAAGGATGAAAAAATCGCCGGAAAATGAAGAACAGAGTACCGCGACCGCGGCAAAGTGGCGCGGCCGCGGTCCAAGTGAAGAAATAAGCAGAAAATCTCTGGACAAGTAGCGCGGCCGAGGCATACTTGCGCGGCCGCGGCGTGGTGCTGGACCAGGAGCGGGCGCGGGCGCGGCCCGTAAGCGCGGTCGCGGCCCATTAAGGCGGTTAATTAATCCTTGGGCCACAAGAGTTCCGTTTTAAAGCCCAGAATCGACCCAAATTGACTTCCTCTATAAAAAGGGATCCTTATGCTCGGAAATGGGAGACGAGAACATTACGAGAGAGCAAGATTGAGAGATTCCGAAGGAGACGAGCAATCAAGATCGGCAATACTCGGGTTTTCTAGTCCTTAAGTCTTTTCAATTATGTATTTTCAGTTTAATTTGTCTTTTGTCACCGCCATGAGCGGCTAGTAGGTTATTTCAGTCCTTAGTCGAGTCGAACCCTAGTTTTACTATTTTGTGATATTTACAGTGGTTATTAATCAGTTGATTCCTTGAAACGTTGTTATACTATTTGTTTATCCTTCAATGCTTGTGTGTTTATATGCTAGATTGATCACCTAGGATTATAATTGCATAAGTAACGCTAGGTTATAATCGTAATCCGTAATTGTTACGAACCTATAGCCACTTAGTAGCGAATAGTGAGTGATATCGCTAGGGTAGTATATAGCTCGGTCTGTATGGGTCCGAGCTTACGCGGTCCACACCGTGTCTATCCCGTTATCCTAGTTCTTTAGGCGTCCGGTTAATGAGATCCAGAGAGCTTATTCTGAGGTCACTCAACTGGATAGACTAACCAAAGAGCTTGTTTTGGTTAGTTAAACATAAGGGATAACGAGGTTAGCAGAGCTTGTTGCTAACCTCGGGGTAGGAGTTTTAAGGACAAAATTGGTTAATAATTGCATCTATCACAGGTAGTAATAACTAGGGGGAGATAAGATTAAGGGCTGGGATTCGTTATTTTATAAGTAGAACAAGTCATAGTTAATTTGCTTAATTTCTGTTTTAGTTCCTTAGTTAATATACATCAATTCATAAACCCCCATTATTTATATATTTATATATGTTGCTAGTATTAGGATTTACTTAAACACTAAGAGTCTTCCTGCTCCCTGTGGGATCGACCCTACTTATCACTTCTACGAGTTAAAAGGGTAGCTAGGTTTAATTAATTTTACCGCATCGCGACAGTGCGGTCAAATTTTGGCGCCGTTGCCGGGGAGCAGTACAAGATTAACTGTGTTTCTAGTGTCAACCTTATTTTCTTCTATTTTAGTTACGTATTTTCATTTGCTAATTAGTATTAGTTATTTTCATTACGGTTCATAATCTTTGGGTCATCTTATGTGCTTGTCGAATTGCTACTTTCTGTAGGACTGTTATTGTTTCTTTTGATGTCATGGCGGAACAAAATTCCAATATGGCATTGGAAGATATGATGAAAATCTTGATTTCTAACACTCTGCAATTTCAGGAAGAGACACGGTCAAGAATAAGGAATCTTGAGACTCAAATGAATCAATTGGTTACCGTGGTAAGCATGTTAGAAAGCCAAGAAAGAGAGAAATTGGCATCGCAACCAGAGGAAAATCTGATGAACGAAAATGTCGTGATTTTGAGAAGCGAAGAACATCCTAGAGAGGATGAAAAACCCATGCAAGTGTTGCAGAATGAAGAGGGCATCGAAAGTCAGGCTGAACAGACGCACATTGGATGCGAGATGCTCATTGTGTCATCCAATGTGCCATCAGACAGTGTGTTGACAGACATTGTATTGAAGATGCACACTGGATCATCCAGTACCCTGCCATATGTGTTACATGCAGTCTGTGAAAAAGAATTAAAGTGCGGGTATAATTTGAACATGGCTTCAATTGGATACCTGAGAAGGAAACGAGTCAGAATGAAAACTCATACGGTAGTTGAGAAGCCACAATCATCAAGACCAACCCGTAAACCTCCTTGGTGTATTTTCTAGAAGGGAAGTCTTGAGTCGGGCCGACGACGTAAAACAAATGCGCTTATCGGGAGGCAACCCGACGTTTATCGTATTTTTATTTTAAGCTTTATATTTTATTGTTATTTCCAGTTTTATGTGTTTCTTATCGTTTTTAATTAGTATGTAGGAACTAACATGGTTAAAAATCAACATAGCAATGGAGTATGGTGGAGAAAACACGACATCTGGTGGGGCGCGATAGCCAAATATTGGAGCATGCATAACTTTCAATCACCACTTCAGTAGCATTGTAAGTAAGCACTAAGCTGTACCACTCTTTTCCCCACAAACTTTGGTTTTCAACTAAGTTTGGGGGAGGAGGTGTAAGTGGGACGACTTGGCCGCTTTTAAACTTTAGTTTTACTTTATGCTAGCTACTAGTTTAGTGTAATGATTAAATTGTATGGCCTGTGAGCCAATTACTTGGTTGATCGTCGGGCCTGTGAGCCACTGTCGTTTTGAGTTGGGTCATATTTAGTTGTTATGTACTTTGCTGTTTTGTTGAGTCTAGGTCGAGTCTAGGATAGGAAAAGAAACCGGAATATGCTGTTGAGAAAAGAAAATATACACATTAAGGTGATAATAAGTTGGCAATGAGTTAATGATGAATTCTTGTGAAAACTTGTTTTAAAATAGCACATGATAGAGCATGATGAGTAATGGAGATGAAATTGAGCTTTGAATTGAAACATTGATCATAAATTACCCTGTGAGAATTTGAAGCCTATAATTGTACTCCCATTCGTGGAGTAATTTGTATGAATTCCTTCGGTGTGATTTTCATTGTTTATGTGCAAATAGACTCTAGAACTTGCCTTGCATCTATGTCGTGAATAAGTCGGTATGTATTGTGGCTTAGAACATGATCTTAGGCATTTTTTTGATTTTAGCCTATTTCAGAGCCTCAAAATAATTACCCTTTTTACCAAAATTTTGAAAAAAAAAATTCCTTTAGTTAGCCCGTTTGAGCCGTGAGCCTGTTATTTGTTAGCCGAATATTACAAGCCGAACATCTTTCAAATTGGCCTTTGACCTTATTGGACTAATCTAGTTAAGAGGGAGGCGAAAGGAGAGGTAGTCGGGGATGTTATTCGGGATTACTATGGGCTGAAAAAGGGGATAAAATAAAAGATGAAAAGGGAATTGGTGATAGAAAAAATCAACAAGGTTTACCCTCCTATGTGCTAAAATTTTAGACTCTTTGATTTGTACAATGCAAAAGTAAGGAAGAAATGGGTCGAGTACACATGAAGCATGAGTTGAGGAGGGGAGTAAAAAAAAAAAAAGTGCTTAGTGAAAAAAAAAAAGAGAACAAAGAAAAAAAAAAAAGAGAGAAGAAATTCGGGTAGTCCCAAAAACATGTGGTACCCAAAAGAGAAAAAATAGTGAGAAAAGAAAAGCACTTGGTTGTAAAAGAACTTTCGTGGGGAGAAGAAGTCATTCCTTGGAGTGATTTACTGAAATTTGGAGAGTGAGATGTGAGTGATTGTTTTGAGGGGTGGTTGAGTAGGAATAACTCGGTTAGTCCACATTTTAGTCACTTTCATCCAGATTTTATCCTACCTTACCTAAGCCTTTATTACAACCGAATTAAAGACCTTTTTGATTCTTTGCCACACATGCTGAGCACTAGGTCCGACTTAAATAATAGGCAAGCATATGGTGGTCGTTGCATATAAGTCAGTGTGAGTGTAGTACTTTGCATACCTTAAACACTTGAGAGAAGAGTGATACACAATTCCGGTGAGGATCAATTGTTGAAAATCATAAGCAATGAAAGTAGTTGAAGTTGCCATGTCAAATATGCTCGGTTACATCATGTTGCTATGTTTTTGGAAAACCTTTCTGAAACTCGTAATTGCCACTTAAAGTGCCTTCTAACCCGTGTCTTGATTGTTGTTTGATTTAGATTTGTTCGGGACGAACAAAGGGTTAAGTTTGGGGGATTTTGGTACACGCGTTTATTTATGCACTTTAAGTCTGTTAGAGTGATGAATTGTGATGTTTGCGTGTAGAATGGAGAGTATTTGGGTTGTTTTTAGTGCCTTTGGACTATTTGACGTTTGTGTTTTCATTTTGAGCTTAATAGGTGATTTAAGGCTAAGTATTCGTACTCGGCCGGATGCACAACGAGGAAATGAAGCCCGGATGTCAAAAGGATGAAAAAATCGCCGGAAAATGAAGAACAAAGTACCGCGACCGCGGCAAAGTGGCGCGGCCGCGGTCCAAGTGAAGAAATAAGCAGAAAATCTCTGGACAAGTAGCGCGGCCGAGGCATACTTGCACGGCCGCGGCGTGGTGCTGGACCAGGAGCGGGCGCGGGCGCGGCCCGTAAGCGCGGTCGCGGCCCATTAAGGCGGTTAATTAATCCTTGGGCCACAAGAGTTCCGTTTTAAAGCCCAGAATCGACCCAAATTGACTTCCTCTATAAAAAGGGATCCTTATGCTCGGAAATGGGAGACGAGAACATTACGAGAGAGCAAGATTGAGAGATTCCGAAGGAGACGAGCAATCAAGATCGGCAATACTCGGGTTTTCTAGTCCTTAAGTCTTTTCAATTATGTATTTTCAGTTTAATTTGTCTTTTGTCACCGCCATGAGCGGCTAGTAGGTTATTTCAGTCCTTAGTCGAGTCGAACCCTAGTTTTACTATTTTGTGATATTTACAGTGGTTATTAATCAGTTGATTCCTTGAAACGTTGTTATACTATTTGTTTATCCTTCAATGCTTGTGTGTTTATATGCTAGATTGATCACCTAGGATTATAATTGCATAAGTAACGCTAAGTTATAATCGTAATCCGTAATTGTTACGAACCTATAGCCACTTAGTAGCGAATAGTGAGTGATATCGCTAGGGTAGTATATAGCTCGGTCTGTATGGGTCCGAGCTTACGAGGTCCACACCGTGTCTATCCCGTTATCCTAGTTCTTTAGGCGTCCGGTTAATGAGATCCAGAGAGCTTATTCTGAGGTCACTCAACTGGATAGACTAACCAAAGAGCTTGTTTTGGTTAGTTAAACATAAGGGATAACGAGGTTAGCAGAGCTTGTTGCTAACCTCGGGGTAGGAGTTTTAAGGACAAAATTGGTTAATAATTGCATCTATCACAGGTAGTAATAACTAGGGGGAGATAAGATTAAGGGCTGGGATTCGTTATTTTATAAGTAGAACAAGTCATAGTTAATTTGCTTAATTTCTGTTTTAGTTCCTTAGTTAATATACATCAATTCATAAACCCCCATTATTTATATATTTATATATGTTGCTAGTATTAGGATTTACTTAAACACTAAGAGTCTTCCTGCTCCATGTGGGATCGACCCTACTTACCACTTCTACGAGTTAGAAGGGTAGCTAGGTTTAATTAATTTTACCGCATCGCGACAGTGCGGTCACACCTCGATCCCTTGCCTAGTCACCATATATCCTAGGAATTTTCCTGTTTGCACCCCAAAGGAGCATTTTTGCTGGATTCAGCCTCACTCCACATCGCCGGATTACCCCAAAGACCTCCTCCAAGTCCGCAGGGTGGTCCATCGCTGCAACGCTCTTGACCAGCATATCATCCACATAAGCCTCCATGTTACGACCCAACTGTGCTTTGAACACTGTATCCACCATCCTCTGGTAGGTAGCTCCGGCGTTCTTCAATCCGAAGGGCATCTTCACATACCCATACGTTCCACATGATACCACAAAGCAGGCTCTAGGGATGTCCTCCGTGGAGAGCTGAATCTGGTGGTAGCCCTGATAAGCGTCCATCATGGACAACAGTTCACATCCAGAGGTGGAGTCGACCAACTGGTCAATCCTAGGCAGCGGATAATGGTCCTTAGGGCACGTCTTATTGAGGTCCCTAAAATCTATACACATCCTCCATGAACCTGACTCCTTGGCTACCATGACAGCGTTGGAAAGCCATTCCGGGAACTGCACCTCAACTATGTGCCCCGCTTCCAACAGCTTTGCCACCTCCTCCTTTATAGCCCTGTCCTTCTCCAGACCAAATTGCCGCATCTTTTGTTTGACTGGCCTGGCCAGTGGGTCCACGTTCAGCCTGTGGAGCGCTATATTTGGGTCGATTCCGATCATGTCTCTTGGTTCAAAGGCAAACAAATCCGCATTTCTCCTGAGGCTCTGCACCACTGCCTCGGTCACTTCGTGACTCATTTGAGTCCCAATCCGGGTGGTGAAATCCACCTTGTTAGGATACAGCTCCACCTGCATTAATTCCTCCTCAGGTCTGATCCTCATCTCTGGGTCGAGTCCCTCCCTCTCTGTCCTTCTCATCCTCTTCTCTAGGCCTCTGCCCTGCTGATCCGGAACTCCCTGCACCATATGGGTGGATTTCTTGACAATATCAGCGTAGCACCTCCTTGCAGTGAGTTGGTCACCGCTGACCTCCCCCACTCTAGTTCCTACTGGGAACTTCAACTTCATATGGGTTAGAGAAATGATAGCCACGAAGCAATTCAACATAGGCCTTGTTAGACGAATCAACTCCCAAACACACAACACCAAGAATCTGGAATGAGTTCGAAGACAATCAGTTTGAAAAACACACAACAGTTCGGCCAGAGTTGTGGCCGAAGAGTACTTTGCGCAGAACTGAAAATAAAATGAATCACACAATCGTTTTACGTGGTTCGTTCAAGATGAACTACATCCACGGAGGCCAGGCACACCTCAATTCACTAAGATATTCAGTCAATTACAGAAATCACACTCAGAAATGAATATGCCCAATTCTGGAACAAATTAGGGCAGAAATACTATCACTCTCAAATTCTCTCTGTAATCTAAGAAAACTGGAAATTGCTCGACGTAGTGTTGTTCTTCAGGATGAGAGCGTTCCAATGATATAGGTCTTGTAGCTCGAATGTAACTACCCAGGAAGTTCTAACAGATTGAAGTCGACTGCTGCTACCGGACAAATGTGACGGTTTATTCCGTCACAAAGCTGAAACCACCTCGTCACAACTGACGGTTATGCTCAACAACCCCGAACCCGGTTTTTCCTGTACAGACTTGCTTCTTCACATTAAAACCCGGTTTATCCAACCGGTTCTTCACCCCCTGATCCCGGTTCCACATTCTAGACACATCCTATTTCAAAATATAGCTCACTTGATGACATTGAACACTGCCTCACAAATCTCCACCTCAATGAATCAAGTACACCTGTTTTCTGCCTCATCACTGCACTTCAGTTATTGCTCTTCATGACACTGCTCAAGCTGCAGCAAGCTCGAGCAATGCTCCACTTTGTTTCCAGGTACACCCTTTGTAAGAAAATCAGCAGGATTATGCAAAGTATGCACCTTCTTCACCTCCACAGACCCAGAATCTATGACATCTCTAGCAAAATGTAACCTCACATCAATGTGTTTTGACCTTTCATGAAATGCTTGATGTTTCACAAGGTGCAATGCACTTTGATTATCACAGTAGATTACTACACACTTCTGCTTGATGTCCAAGTCTCTTAACACCCCTTTCAACCAGATTGACTCCTTGATAGCTTCAGTTAAAGAGATATATTCTGCTTCTGTAGTTGATAGTGCCACAACAGATTGTTGTGCACTCCTCCAGCTAATGGCTGTCCCATATAAGGTAAACACAAATCCAGAAATTGACTTCCTTGTGTCCACGTTTGCTGCAAAATCAGAATCAGCAAACCCCTCCAATGCAACAGTACCTCCATCTGCTTTCTTCTCAAATTTCAGTGACAGGTTCACTGATCCTTTTAGATACCTCATCACATGTTTCAAGGCTTCCCAGTGTTCAGCTCCTGGATTTGACATGAATCTACTTACCAAAGATACAGCATATGCCAAATCAGGCCTGCTGCAGATCATTCCATACATAAGACTTCCAACCCCACTTGCATATGGGATATTGCTCATCTGTATAATCTCCTCTTCAGTATTTGGACATTGATCTTTGGAAAGTTTCTTCTGTAAGTTGACTAGAGTAGAGAGAGGTTTAGCTTCATGCATATGAAACCTCTCCAATACTTTCTGAAGGTATTGTCTCTGAGATAACCACAGAACTCCAGCTTCTCTGTCTCTTAGAATGTTCATTCCCAATATCTTCTTTGCCTCTCCTAGGTCCTTCATGTCAAACTCAGCATTAAGTCTATCCTTCAACCATTGTACTCTCTCCTTGTTTCTGCTAGCAATTAGCATGTCATCCACATACAATAGAAGAAAAACTTTATCTTGCTTTGAAACTTTGTTGAAGTAAACACAACTGTCATAAAGGCTTCTCACAAAACCAGCACTGATCATGAAGTCATTAAACCTCTTGTTCCATTGTCTAGGACTTTGTTTAAGTCCATATAGTGACTTCTTCAGTAAACATACTTTGTCTTCTTTCCCAGGAACAACAAAGCCTTCTGGCTGTTTCATATAAATTTCCTCATTGAGTTCTCCATGTAAGAAAGCTGTCTTTACATCCAGTTGTTGCAGTTCCATGTCCTCCTGAGTGACCTTTGATAGAAGCAACCTGATTGAGCAATGCTTTACCACAGGAGAGAAGACCTCATTGTAATCAATTCCTTCTCTTTGTGTAAAGCCTCTGGCTACCAACCTTGCTTTAAATCTCACCTGTTTGGACCCTGCAGTTTCAAGTTTCTTCTTGTATATCCACTTGGAGCTCACAAGTTTCTGACCTTTTGGTTTCTCCACCAGTATCCAGGTCTTATTCTTTTCCAGAGACTCCATTTCTTCAGTCATTGCCTGTATCCAGTGTTCACCTTCCTCACAATCTAATGCTTCTTGAAAGCTGCTAGGCTCTTGTGATTCCAGGTCTTCAGCAACACTTAAGGCATAATATACACTCCCTGCTTGGCCATAGAAATCAGGTCTGTTGATTTGTCTTCTAGGCCTATCCCTTCCAATGCTGTATTCCCTGATATTTTGAGCTGGTCCAGTTTGTGTTTCTTCTTCAGATGATGAATCACTGTCTTGTACTTCTGTGTGTGGTTGAGGTGTGTGATTGTCCTCTGCAGGTTGCTCCACCTGAATTGATATCTCCTCTGCTTCTTTTGTAGCATCAAATTCTTCCTTAGAGCCTGTAGAAGTATAGGTCATCACATTCTCATTAAACTTCACATCTCTACTTGTGATTATCTTCTGATTTCCTTGTTCCAGGCACCACAATCTGTAACCCTTAATCCCATCCGGATATCCAAGAAACACACATCTGAGAGCCCTTGCATCTAATTTGTCTTGCTTGATGTGGGCATAAGCAAGACACCCAAACACCCTTAATCCTTCATAACTTGGTTTCTGTCCACTCCACACCTCTTCAGGTGTTTTGAACCCAATCACTGATGAGGGTGATCTGTTAATAAGATAGCATGCTGTAGCAATGGTTTCTCCCCAAAACACCTTTGGCAACCCAGCATCCAACAGCATACACCTTACTCTTTCAAGGAGAGTCCTATTAAACCTTTCTGCAACTCCATTCTGTTGAGGATTCATTGGCACAGTCTTGTGTCTCTTGATTCCTCTTTCTTCACAGAAGTTTGTAAACTCTGTAGAGAGGTACTCCAGTCCATTATCAGTCCTCAAGTGCTTCAGCTTTTTCCCTTTGACATTTTCCACTTGGATCAACCATGTTTTGAACTTATGAAAGGCATCACTCTTGTTCTTCAGCAACATGATCCATACTTTTCTGCTGTAGTCATCAATCAAGGACATGAAATATCTGGCACCACCATGAGATTCTGTTCTGGCAGGACCCCATATGTCAGAGTGAACATAATCTAATGGTTCTTGAGTTGTATGAACTCCCTTTCCATAGGGCAGCTTCTTGGACTTGCCCAGAGCACACTGATCACAGAACTCCAGTTCTTGATTTCCCAGCTTTCCAATAACTCCACTCCTTTCCAATTCTTTCAGTCCCTTTACTCCTATGTGCCCAAGTCTCTTATGCCATTTAGCAATCTCAGAGTTGTTCAAGACCACATCTACACTTCCAACAATAGGTGAACCAATCAGGATAAATAGTCCATTATGCTGTCTTCCTTTTATCACCATTTTTCCATGTTTTGTGATATGCAAGAATCCCTCTACTGAGCTAAACTGACATCCACTGGTTACCAATGAGCCAAGAGATAGAAGATTCCTTTTAAGGCCAGGAACATACCTAACATTTGAGATGATTCTGATCACTCCATCAAACATTCTTATGCTCACTGATCCAACTCCTTTGACCTTACATGATTGGTCATTTCCCAGGAGAACATTTCCACCATCTTCTTTCTTCAGTTCATTAAACCATGACTGATGAGGACACATATGAAAAGAACACCCTGTGTCCAGGACCCATTCCTTCACCATTCTTGAATCAGTAACATTTAACACTTCTGGAGGGTCTTGTTGGTGATCAATGGCAGCAGCTTCTGCCCCTTGACTTCCAGCTTTCTTATTCTTCTTAGGACAATCCTTCTTCAGGTGACCTGGTTGTTTACACTTGAAGCATTTCCTCTTTTCAACCCAGTCATTCCCCTTCTTAGGATTTGAATCCCCTGACTTTGGATCCTTAGCATTCTGACCCTTCTTGCCTTGCCACGGTTTCTTGAATTTAACATTCAAACCTTCTCCAGATTGCACCATGCCTTTGTCTCCTTGAGTCTGGAAGCATTTTGATCTGAGAGCCTTCACTATTCCATCATAGGACAGCTGCTCATCCCTCCCATACATCAAGGCATCCTTAAAGCTTTCCATGGATTTTGGAAGAATATTTAATACCATCAATGCCTTGTCATCCTCCTCCAGCTTCACATCCAGATCTTCCAATTCTTCAATCATCTTAATGAACTCATCAAGTTGATCAGATATTACCTTGTCTTCTGTGATTTTGAAGGCTAACATCTTCTGCTTCAGGAACAGTTTGTTAGATACTGACTTGGATTGATACAGTTCTTCCAATCTCCTCCATGCTTCTAAGGAACTCTTGCATCTTGAAACCTCCCTCAACGGTTTATCACCCAAGCACAAGAAGATAAGACTTAGGGCCTTCTTATCCACTGCTGCAAACTTAGGTTTCTCAGTTTCTTCCCATGATTCCAGAGGTAACAATGCAAGATCAAGGCCATTGTGAACCAGGACGGCATTCATCTTGATCTTCCACAATGTGAAGTCATTTCTTCCAGTAAACTTCTCAAAATCCATCTTCATACCAGCCATTCCTCCTCTTCTTTGACTTGTGCGAGTTGTTTCCCACAGACGGCGCCACTTGTTAGACGAATCAACTCCCAAACACACAACACCAAGAATCTGGAATGAGTTCGAAGACAATCAGTTTGAAAAACACACAACAGTTCGGCCAGAGTTGTGGCCGAAGAGTACTTTGCGCAGAACTGAAAATAAAATGAATCACACAATCGTTTTACGTGGTTCGTTCAAGATGAACTACATCCACGGAGGCCAGGCACACCTCAATTCACTAAGATATTCAGTCAATTACAGAAATCACACTCAGAAATGAATATGCCCAATTCTGGAACAAATTAGGGCAGAAATACTATCACTCTCAAATTCTCTCTGTAATCTAAGAAAACTGGAAATTGCTCGACGTAGTGTTGTTCTTCAGGATGAGAGCGTTCCAATGATATAGGTCTTGTAGCTCGAATGTAACTACCCAGGAAGTTCTAACAGATTGAAGTCGACTGCTGCTACCGGACAAATGTGACGGTTTATTCCGTCACAAAGCTGAAACCACCTCGTCACAACTGACGGTTATGCTCAACAACCCCGAACCCGGTTTTTCCTGTACAGACTTGCTTCTTCACGTTAAAACCCGGTTTATCCAACCGGTTCTTCACCCCCTGATCCCGGTTCCACATTCTAGACACATCCTATTTCAAAATATAGCTCACTTGATGACATTGAACACTGCCTCACAGGCCTTCCGAAGATAACGTTGTAAGAACTAGGGGCCTCCACTACCAGGAAATTCAGCATCTGCACCCGCCGCAGCGGCTCCTTTCCCAGCTCCACCTGCGGAGTCACCTGCCCTAGTGGCTGCACCGATCCTCCAGCAAACCCATACAGGGCCATGTTCACAGGGGTCAGTTTCACATTCAACCCCATCTTTAAAAAGAAATCTTGGAAAAGGATATTGGCAGAGCTCCCCGTGTCTACAAAGATTCGGGCTACTGTGGCCCCTCCTATATCAGCGGTGATTACCAGCGCATCGTTATGGGGATTCTTCGTTAACCCTGCATCGCCAGGGCCAAACTCGATACGAGGGAACTCTCTTCCCCCAGTAGCCACCTCCGAGACCTCACCCCTGGAAAACCAGGCCATCTCTCGTGCAGAGGCTTTCCTGGCCCGGTGGGAGTCACCATCCTCCGGTCCCCCCACGATCATTTGGATATATGCCTTCTTTTGGCCAGAATCCTCCCTAGCCCTGGGTTCCTCTGCAGGCTCTTTGCCCTTATCCTCACGGTCCCTGCGCTTGTAGCTTCTTCCCCTGTCTCTTTCCTTCTTAACATACTCCACCAAATGCCCCTCCTTTATTAGTTTTTCTATCATATCTTTTAGGTGAAGACACTTGTCCGTCTCATGGCCGTAATCGTTATGGTATCGACAATATGTCTCCGATCTCGGGTGCTTAGGGCCCGTATATGCAGTGGCAGGGTACTTAAACTCCGGGATCTCCGCTGCTATCTCCAGCAGCTCCAAGGGTCTCAGAGTTAAGGGGGTGTAATCTCAAAGCGAGGCCCCCCACAGACCTGCTCTTCTCCCCCGGCTTACGCTCCTTCTCCATCGTCTCCCTCTTCTTTTCTACTGCCTTTTCCTCCCTCTTCCGACCACTGCGAGCCTCCTCCAAGTTGATGTACTTGTCCGCTCTCTCCAGGAGCTCGTCAAAGGTTCGTGGCGTGCATTTCGCCAAAGATCGGAAAAAGTCTCCATCCACCAGGCCTTGCGCCAGTGCATTAATTTTGACCTCTGAGGTAGCAGATGGCACCTCTAGAGCTGCAGCGTTAAACCTTCCCACATATTTCCTAAGGCTCTCTGATTGACCCTGTTTCAGACTCATCAATGTCAGGGCTGACTTTTGTTGCCTCCTTGCACTAGCAAATTGATGCACAAACAAAGAACTCAACTCCCCAAAAGAAGTCACCGATCCCGCTGGTAGCTGGCTGAACCACTGTTGGGCAGACTTGGTCAGCGTTGACAGGAAAACCCTACATTTCACCCCCTCGGTGTACTGGTGCAAGAGGGCCCCGTTCTCAAACCTCAGCAGGTGGTCATGTGGATCTGCAGTCCCATCATATTCATACGGCAGTGTTTTAAAATTCGGGGGCAGTGGGTCTGCCAAGATTTCCTTCGTGAACGGAGAACCCACGGCTCTGAACGGCCTGCGAGTACTCCCATCTCTGCTTCTTCGTAACTCCTCCATCTCCCTTCGCAGTTCCTGCAACTGCTGATTCACGGTATTCACGGTATCCACATAACTCGCGTCGTAATCATTTATCTCCTCCTCCTCCCTTGGAGGTGCCACCTTTCCCCCGGGTAGTGCTCGTTGCTGTCGCAGGGCTCTACGCTCCCCCATAGCCTGTTGCTGCCCAGCCTGAGTGGAGAGTGCCCTCCTAGTCGAATTTACCTCCGTTTGCGCCACGTCCTCCACAGGGATAGGCCTTCTGGCCGTGCCCTGGACCTGCTCTCTATTCTCCACGGGAGCGAGACCAGGCAATGGCCCTGAGAGTCCCCCTCTATTGGCCAGTGCACTGTCAATGGCCATTTTTATCAGGTAATTGAGATGCTCCGTTATCATTGTCACGGTTGTGCCCCCTGGTGGAGGGGGCAAGGTGACTCCACTTCGGCCCTCCGTAGCCGGGGTAGTGCCCACAGTGGCACCCGTCATGCTTGGAGGGGTAAACCCAATCCCCTCAGGGAGACTCCTCTCTGTAGCCTCTCCCTCAAATGCAGCTGTCAAATCCCGTGTAGTGCTATCTCCAGCCATGCTCTATGAATAATTTAGCAAACAACAAATTAACAAATTAACAACCTTACAATTCCCACGGGAAATCCAGAACTCCCTCAGAGGTGATAAACGGTTTTTAGTTAAGAGGAACGAAGGTAAGCCTCACGCCTTAAACCCAAAGTTCTCACAGACGGCGCCAGTTGATAGAGGCGGTTTGTAATCCACCCCTCAACAGTGTTTGAATGTTCAGATGAATACCTATGAATAATCCCCGAAAAAGATCCGTGAGCCAAGTGCAAATTCCCTCTCCTTTGCTGCTTCTTCCACGTGCCTACAAAACAGAGCCGGGGGGTGCCCCGGCGTAAACCCTCCGACGCTCAAGTCAGTGCCCTGCTCGAAGAGTGATGTTTAAGCAAGAAGAATAGTGAGTTAAGGGTGTGTAACCTTTTTGAAGATGAATGAACTCCCTATTTATACTTACTGTTTACTAGGGCAAAGGGCCAAAATGTCATTTTGGGTTGCCCAATAAAATCGTGCCAACTGTCCCTCTGTACCCGGCGGCGGTGTCAGAGGGTACAATACTTTTTTCAGTACGACCTACAGTTGTCTGTACCTTTAGCTCTAGTTGTCTGTACTTGTTGTCGGGGTTTGGGGAGCGCATATCTTGGTCCCTAAGTAACCAATGCAGGCCTCTCCATCCACAGAGCTCCGGCCCTGCTCCAGTGCTTCTCACTGGTGCACCTGGAGGATCGCATTGAACCTTCCCGTTCAGAGCCAATGACCCAACTGAGGGGTCATCAGAGCTGAATCCTTCCGTCAGGGCTGGTACCAACAATAGTCACGCCATGACACCTCAACCCTGCAGGGCTGAACCATCCCGGGTCGGCACATGAGGCTCATCCCTGCAGGGGTGACACAGCTCTGTCGTGCTCCCGAGGCACCGGAGCTGGAGGGGTCTCAAGTCCTTAGGTCAAGGGCGCTGTCTTTGACCCGTATCCTCAGTGGCCAAATTCCCATGCAAGGGTGAAGTATATTTCTTCCCTATCAGCTTCTATTGTGCTTCCAGTTTGATGCTGACATTTTAGTTGGTATGGTACAGCTGCTTGCGAGCGCTACAAGGAGGAGAACCTGATGAATTTTATGCAGCACTGAAAGACTCAAAACAGGTTTGTTGGATGCAAAGAATCTTGCAATTTCAGCTTGGACTTTGAATGTTCGTGCAAATACTATTGTGAACTGCTTTCATCATTGAAACTTCGATCAACAGATAACATGGCTTTTGAGAACTCCGATGAACAAGTAGGTGGTCAAAGCACTCAAGAACTCCGAAATTTTATCAAAGAGTTGGGTTATCGCAATGCAATGGATGTTGAAGATGTCCTGAACCACCCAGAAGAAAATGTAGCTGCATAGTTGTTGACTGATGAAGAAATTATTGAGAGCATTATTGGAACTGATAAAGATGATGAATATGATGATGAAAGTTCTACCATGAAGCCCCCTTCACGAAACGAGGCTATTAAAGCGGCAATCACATTGAATAATTTCTTGTTGAGCTATGAGAAAGCAACACCAGAAGTTCTTACAATGATAAGGAAAATTAGAGACGAGATTCAAGGTGAAATTGATTTCAACAAAAGACAATTAAGTCATTTTTCAAGAAACCTTTGTAAATCATTCATATAATATGTAGTATATAAAGAATTATTAATTTATATTTTATATGGGGGGTCTATAGTAATTATAAAAAATTTATTATCTTATTATTTCAGCGAATTATTAATTTAGTACCCTATCCCCGAATCGGGACCGACCAAAAATATTATCTTAGAGAGTTTATTAAATAATCGAGTATTAATTTATCGAGTTTCTACTATACTTCTATTATAAAAGTATGAGTTGTTTCTTACAAAATTTGATTTATCTATGAATTTCAATTTTTAAGGTTAGTTTAGTAACTATATCTTTAAAGATTTATTTATATGGTTAGACAAAATTTGATTTGCCTATAATATCTTTGATAAAATTTTATTTTTAAGGTTAGTTTATTAACTATACTTTTAAAGTTTTATTTATTTGGTTAGAGCCAAATATAGTTCAAATATCATCTGTCAATTCATGGATATGATACTCTAAAATAATTTATGGATACAATATCTAATTCATCTAATGGCATAAGTTGAACCTACGAATTGATAATATTCTATATTTTCTTTATTTTTAATAATAAACATAACACTATTATTTTTATTTTTATTTTATTTTTATGTTTCGTTTTAAATTTCTTATCTCTTTTATAATGAGATTCTTATAATTGTCCAAAAGAAAATTGTAGAAAAAGAAAAAAAAAAACCATAAGTAAAACTTTAAGGCTAATTTAGTTACATTATTTTTTAAAGTTTTATTTATTTAGTAAGATTCATTTTATAATTCAAACTCTTTTTATTTGTTTTATTTTATTTGGTTCTTCATAAATTTCTGATAAATTTCTAATTGGTTTCTTCTATAATTGAAGAGAAAGGAAAAAGACCGATTACCAAAAGATGTACTTACAATAAGCAAAAATACTTTAGTGTATGATTCTCGGAATATTAAATAATTGAAGTTTATACAAAAGATATTTATGTATTTATAAAAAAATATAGAAAATTAAACATCTTATAGTTTAAATAAGACTTTAGTGATTCCAAAGTTTGACATTTTTACTAGGATAATGATTCCAAGACTTTTAATTTCGAATAGTGGTACTGTACAGTTATTTAGATAATAAATGTTTGCAAAACTATTAATTTTTTGTGTTTCCATGGTGAAAAAATACAAAAAAGTTTCACGATTAGCAATAACAAGAAAAAAATAATACACATAATAATTAGAATAATAAATAATAGTGAAAGCTCTTATTTATTATTTTTCATATTAGAGATAATATTTTTTGTTTACTTTTTTCTTTCTAATCTACGTACGTAGTTAAAATATATATATATATATATATATATATATATATATATATATATATACATACACACTTATATATATTTATATAATCTTATTCTGTTGACTACAACAAAAATATATTGACAGGATAATTATGGTGTATCATATTCCTTTTATTTACTCTTAAACTTTGTTAGTCGATCTTTCTCCTTTCTCTACAATTGTAAAAGAATCGAATTAGAAGAACTATAAGAAATTTATGAAGAATTGAAGAAAGTATATAAAAGAAATAAAAAATGATATAATGTATATTACTAAAAAGGAATAAGGATATAAGATATAATGAATATTAAAGTACTTTAGTATATGATTCTCAAAATATTAAATAATTGAAATTTACACAAAAGATATTTATGTATGTATAAAAAAATTATAGAATATTAAACATAGTTTAATAGGAGAGTAGTAGGTGTAATGTTTGACTTCTTTGTTAGAATAATTACCAGTAGAATTTTAACTTCCAATAGTGGTATACAATAAATGTATTTAGATATTGAATGTTATATTAAGTTTATGTGTTTTCATGGTCAAAAAGTACTAATAGATTTTCAGATTAGCGGCAAAAAGAAAAAAATCATGTACATAAAATGAGAACAATAAATAATAGTGAAAGTTTTTATTGATTTTATTTATCATCTTTAATTTTTGGAGATAATATTTTTTAGTTTACTTTTTTTTTTTTAAATTTATGTACAGTACGTAACTATAACATCTATATACTCATTCCACTAACTACAACAAAAAATATGCTGACAAGACAACTATAATGTATTATATAAGATTTAATTTACCACTATATATGATCAATGACTTAAGATTGATGATACTTACACGATAAAATATTTAAATTTATAACATGTAATAGTTCAATATGATTTCAACAGTTATAAGTTTGGCTTCATAGTCGAGTAACAGATACAAGACCCTTACTTTGGCAGGAAGCACATGGGGATATTTAGGTATTGAATATTTGAAATACTATTAAGTTGAAATGTTCAAAGTCCTTATTAGTTTTTTTTTTTTTTTTTAATATTTGGATAAAGTACAAATAGACACCTTAATTATATCCTCAAGTACAAATAAACCCTTCAATTATTATTTTTGTACAATTAAATACTTTAATTCTTAAAATTGCACACATAGACACTCAAACTTTTTATATATTGTAGTTTAATTGGACATACGTTAAATCTTATATTCCTGTAATTTTTTTTAATGAATTATTCTTCCATTGTAACACGAGATTATCAATTAATATTTTTATTCAATCATTATTCATATTTGGAGCATGAATTTTGAACAATTTCGATGAAAGCAAATGTCCCAAAAAATACACCTTATGACCGTTGGAGCTCCTTCCCCATCGCTACTTGGTTTTGTCGCTAGGGTTCCGTCGTTGTGGCACCGACTTGCAATGACTTTCTTCATGTCGTCATGTCTAGTTTGATTTGGTACTTCTACAATCCACTTTGATTTGGTAATTAATCTCTCCAAAGCACAACTTATTGGTTGAGGTCCTCCATTGACGATGATTTTTTAGGTCCTCCATTTGCAATGGAAGTCTTTTTGAAATCGTGATTTTGTGCAGCTAATCGAGATCTTAGTCTGTTAGTTTATTTAGACATTTCTTTCAGCTTAAGACTATGGGGAGGAATAAGGGCTGGTATTACCTTAACCCCAGGCCAGGTAAAAAGTTTAAAGTAAAAAACCCTAGCAAAATAGAAGGATGGAGAGGTAAATTTATATATGTTAGGCAGGAGAGAGTACTGCCGAAGTGGCAGAGGTTGGAGGTAGTAGATAACGCACCGGCGGGAGACCCCAGAGGTGTAGATGTACTGAGGAAAGCAGGTGTCCTGGGGTCCAAATTTTCAGAAGAAGTCCTAGACGAGGCTGGGTTGAGCCCGTATTATTCCAGAGGGACAGCTGGGACTTCGGAATCCCAGAAGGAGGATACCTCGGCTGAAACTAACTCAGAAGAGACGCCAGGCGTAGCTGAGGTAGAGGGGTCTAAAGCCGGGGCAGAAATAGAGGGTAGGACCTTTATTTTTTGTATAAGTTGTGTAAGAGTGAGTTTTAATATCTGTGAATGCATTCTGTGTCATGTGCAGTGGGCAAATTCAAGAGTTCCGTAAAGAGGGGGACCGGAACCAGCTCCGGTGGGCGAGGTGATAGATCCAAGACCCCCGAGCTACAGAAAACTACGTCGGGGGGTGGTCTTGGAGATGATCACGAGGACAATGTTCCTCTCTCAGGGCTGACCCCGAGCTCTAAGAGGAGAATGACATCGCCACCAACACCGCTACCGCCCAAAAAAGCGCATGTGATCCCTTCTCACGAGGTATGTGCGTGAATAGTGCTCTGTTACTCGACTCATAAGCTCAACGTGACAGTAAGATAATGCAGGAGCAAGGGAGGGCAATAACTGCGGCCGGAGCCGAACTGGAACAACTACTGGAGCCAATCCGCAGGCTGGTGGGAAGACTCGAGAAGGAATCTTCCAGAAATAGAGTGGCCGAACTGGAGACCGAGGTCACCAAACTACGGGCCGGGTTTGCGGAGGCCCAAAAGAATGCCAGGGTGGCCCTAGACAGAGTTGTGCTCGCTGAGAGAGAGGCAGCAAGACTGCGAGAACAAGCTGTGGAGGTCGCCGTTATCCAGAGTGACCTCATGGCGGCTCGGGAAGAGCTGAACAGAGCAGTCGAGGGCCAGGGAGCTATGTTAGAGGCCTTTACCGAAAAGTTATTGCAGACAGAAACTTTCCTGAAGTTTCTGAGCACATTTGTGGCAGCAGGTGACACGGCCACAAAGAGTGAGCTGTTGGAGACTGTATACGACAAATACTCGGAGGTCGACGTATATGATGAAGACTTCGGGTATAACTATGATGCAGTGGGGAATGAAGACGGGGCATACTTTGAAGCGCTGACACAGGCACCAAAGTGGCCGCTGATTGAGGCCCTAGCCAAAAAGAATGTGCACTTGACCCCCGAGGTGATAAGACGCTGCAACGAAGACCAGGACAAAGATTTCTTGGGATTCCGCAACGCCTTTTATGTGCGGGAGTTAAGGAACAGAGCTCCCATCCCTCACGAAGGAGTCGTAGTGCCAACTGTGATTTCCGGGGAGGAGAAGTTAGCTGGAGGCTCCGGAAAAGCAATAGAGGCAACCGGGGACTTTGCAGTGCTCCCAGGTGTACTAGGGAACACCTCTACCCCTGGACAGGTCAGTGACCCTCCGACTCATGACAAGCACGTAGAATAGGTTATTTATAAATAGATGGAGATTCCTTTGTAATGTCTTGTTTTGTAATGAAGCAATTGTACTCTAAAGGAATGAACAACGATGAATTGGTTTTGGAATCGTCATGTGTCGCAACGCATTTTTACTTTAACAATGTTTATGTGTATGTACGTACTTAATGCCAAGATGTCCCCTTTGTCAGGGAAACATCGAAAACCCGTACGAGGTGATAAAGCAACTCCGGTCCTCGATAGCTTGGTTACAGAAAGACAGAGACGTCTGGATGTTGCAAGAGGTCCCTCGGCTATCGAAGAGGTTAGCATCAATAGAAAAGAGATGTGCGGAGGCAGAAGACTCCTGGACGAAAGCTGCGAAACAGATGCGGCAGTATAAAGCAGAGTGCGTGCTAAAAGATATGGAGTTGGAGCAACTCCGCATAAACCAACAAGAATGCGAGCACTTGCTTGTCGACAGCGGGTGGTTATCAATCAACGAGGTTCGTGCTCGGAGAGCAGAAGTTCGGGAAGACGTCAAGCAACGGAGCAAGCAAGGCAATGTCAATAACCCCGAACTAATCAGAAACCGGTTGGTGTTAGGATTTCTCATGGAGCTGCAAAAGAAAATAGAGGCCCGCAACTATGCTCTCGACGTTGCAGAGCAGGAGAAACAAGAACACAGCAACGTGCAGGGATCCCGAGGCAAGAAAGCAGGGACTGTTGTACAGAAGGAGACGAGGTCCGGGGACCACACCGCGGCTTCAGGAAACTCAGAGAAAATTCCCGAAGCGAGATCGGGTCTTCTCAAAGAACTCAGGAAGGCATGTGCGGATGAGCTGGAGCCCAGTGGAGCAACAGTTGTAGCCTTGGCGAAGGAAATTGATGAGATGCCTGGAGAGGAATGGGATGCTGTGGAGTGGACAAACGCTCCGGAGGGTACGCGGAGAGCAAACCCGGTATTGCAAAAAACAAAGGAACATCATCGGCGTAAAACGGGGGCATGCGTTACACAAGCCTCAGAGGAAATGGACCCCCTAGCACCGTTAGAGTGGGACCACACGGAGTGGGACAATATGTCAGGCTCAAGTAGGAGATCCGGGCAACCACGAACAGACCGTGGTCCGCAAGGGACGGTTGCCACGCCTAGGACCGGGGTCCTCGATCGAGGCAATGTAGGACTGCGACGTAATACCCAGGAGGCTTCCCGGAGGACTAGAAGTAGTCGATCAGAAACAAAACGACGGGGCTTTGCATTCTGGTTCGGAGAGGACT
The DNA here is from genome assembly GCA_958295605.1 of Ajuga chamaepitys. Taxonomy (NCBI): domain Eukaryota; kingdom Viridiplantae; phylum Streptophyta; class Magnoliopsida; order Lamiales; family Lamiaceae; genus Ajuga; species Ajuga chamaepitys. The sequence goes on from OY282505.1 coordinate 20,292,286, forward strand.
CAAAAAAGTGACAATAGGACGTAGTGTAGCTAAATGCTTAACGAAACAATGCATTGAAAAATATTTATTTTACTGTATTCAGTATTGTCATCCTTTGTGTAGAGAAAAATGTGGGATGTATACTATTGTGAAATAACTTTTGTAATGACCATACGGAGGGTATATATATATTATTTGTGTTCGATATAAAGCAGACAAAATTTTGTGTGAAAACAAAGTAACTGACCATATCGACAGGGACGGAGGAGGGAAATGTGCTTAAGTCCGGAGACAAATTAATGACTCCTCAGAAGGATCAGTAAGTAACTTGTATTCTTCGATCGGATGAGGTAAGAGTGAACCAAAGTCCTAAGACTTGAACATTTACCCTGGACGGATCAGGCAGGGAAGTAATTGAGTCCGGAGACTTGTTCTATACACCCGACTGGTCGGAAAAAATGTTTGGAAACATGTGATATAATGACATTGGGGCGTCCCCGCGGTATCGTAAACAAGCAATATAAAGACGAAACAGGAGATTTTATTAAGCAAAATTAGTCAGAATAAAAAATGCAAACTAATATTCAAGAGGTAGGGAGCAAAAATAAAACTAATAGTGTTTAGAGAAAAAAAATTCGGAGGTTAGTCACATGCCAAGTACGAGGCACTGGGGTGCCATCCACGCGTGCGAGCTGATAACTCCCGAGAGAATGGACGGCAACCACATGATAGGGTCCTTCCCATGCCGCATGGAGTTTGCCTTCGGGATTGGCTTTACTGGCGGAATTGCGCCAGAGCACGAGGTCGCCGACTTTAAACTGTGTCCCTCGAACTCGAGCATTGTAGTATTTTGTTGTTTGCTGTTTATATTTGGCTTGTCGAATAAGGGCTTGTTCCCTGCGATATTCCACTTCGTCGAGGTTAGTACGGAATGCTTCCTCATTAGTTTCCGGATCGATAGTTAATAACCTAAGGCTGGGTACCCCAATTTCTGCCGGGATGACAGCCTCAGAGCTGTAGGTTAGGCTGAAAGGAGTCTCGCCTGTAGAAGAGTGAGGCATAGTACGATAGACCCATAATACTTGAGGTAGGGTATCAGCCCAAAGCCCTTTAGATTCGCCCAAGCATTTTTTGATGCCGTCAACAAGTGTTCTATTCGTCACCTCTACCTGACCATTAGCCTGGGGATGAGCCACCGAAGTGAATGCCTGTTTAATGTGTAACTCTTCACACCAAGAGCGGAAAGGGTCGTTTGCAAACTGTTTTCCATTGTCGGAAACAATGGCGCTAGGAATATCGAATCGGCAAATAATATTCTTCCAAACGAAATTAAGAATCTTCCTTCCAGTGATGGTGATAAGTGGTTCGGCTTCGACCCACTTGGTAAAGTAATCCACAGCGACCACTAAAAATTTGAAACCTCCTGGAGCCACAGGGAAAGGACCCACGATGTCTATGCCCCATTGAATGAAAGGCCATGCGCTCTGTATGCCTATAAGCTCGGTTTGAGGTAAGTGTTTTATCCGTGAGTGTCGTTGACACTTCTCACATTTTGACACTAAGTCATGTGCATCGTTAAAAAGAGTAGGCCAATAATACCCCCACCGTAGTGCCTTCTTAGCGAGAGTTCGGGTACCAATATGGCTCGCACAGGAGCCCTCGTATAATTCCCGGAGGATGTAGTCAGCTTGGACTGGGTCAAGGCATCGAAGACTGGGCTGGAGGTAGGATTGTCTGTATAAGACCCCATCGTGGAGTGTATATTTTGGTGCTTTCAAGATTATCTGGCGAGCTCGCGCCTTGTCATCGAGTAGAGTCCCGTCCTGGAGGTATTGGACAATGGGTGTCATCCAAGTGGGTTTCGCATCAGTGATCACCGAGATAATATGTTCATTGATGGACGGATGGGACGCCTCTTCTACAAGTATGTCGGAAGATATGCTTGAAGGGGCCGCGGAGGCCAGCTAACTGAGAGTATCAGCCTTTGTGTTCTCTCCTCGGGGAATCTTGTTGATATCAGCGGAGGAAAATATGAGCAAGAGATTTTTGGTTAAAGCTAAGTACCTTTTCATGGTTTCCTCCTTCGCCGCATATGAGCCATTGATTTGGCTAGAGACTACCTCTGAGTCAGTATATATTCGGATGTGTGAGGCTCCTAGAGTCTTTGCAAGGCGGAGGCCAGCAAGAACCGCCTCATATTCGGCTTCATTATTCGTGACTTTAAATTTGAAGCGCAAAACATACTTGACTTCTATGTCGTCGGGCCCATTGACAATGACCCCAGCACCACTTCCCCTGGTGGCGGATGCGCCATCTACATGTATATGCCATCATTTGGCTTCGATGTCGAGATCAGTAGGTGGGATGATCTCAGGATGTGGGTTGGATTCAGAGTCCTCAAAGGGAGCCTCAGCAAGAAAATCGGCTAGGGCTTGACCTTTAATAGCTCGGCGGGGAAGAAATTGGATATCATGCTCTCCCAGCTCAATTGCCCATTTAACTAGTCGGCCGGAATGATCGGGCTTACTTAAGATCTGACGGATTGGTTGGTTTGTGAGGACGTTAATAACATGCCCCTGGAAATAAGGACGGAGGCGGCGGGCCGCCATAACCAGTGCTAATACCGTCTTCTCGATGACGGAGTACCGAGTTTCCGTTCCTTGTAAGGCTCGGCTAGCAAAATATACAACATTTTGAGTCCCTTGGTCTTCACGGACAAGGGCTGCACTGATGGCTTCATCGGACGTGGACAAATATATTTACAGGGGTTCCCCAGCAATTGGTGCAGAGACAATAGGGAGTTGGCTGATGTGCTGCTTTAGGGCTGCCAAAGGTTCTTCACATTGGGGAGTCCATTCGAATCTTTTAGCCTGCCTCAGAATTTTAAAGAAAGGAAGTTGTCACTCAGCTGCTTTAGACAAAAACCTATTCAGTGCAGCTAGTCGCCCAGTAAGGCGCGAACATCTTTTTCTTTTTCAGGTGTCTTGAGATTTAATATATCTCGAATTTTGGAAGGGTTGGCTTGGAGCCCCTGAGGGGAAACCATGTATCCCAAAAATTTCCCGGAACCGACCCCAAAGGTGCATTTGGCCGGATTTAATCGGAGATTGTGACGTTTGAGTACATCCAATGTTTCAGCGATGTCCCGAACACATGTATCGAAAGTTCGACTTTTGATGACGAGGTCATCAACATAAACCTCTATATTTCGGCCAATTTGGTCCCGAAAAACGTGATCCATCAATCGTTGATAAGTGGCCCCGGCGTTCTTAAGCCCGAAGGGCATTTTCTTGTACGCAAATATGCCGAAGTCCATTATGAAGGCCGTTTTAATTGCATCCTTCCGATCCATGTAAATCTGGTGGTACCCTTTATAAAGGTCCAAGAAGCAGAGTGCGGGGTGTCCGATAATGGCCTCGGCCTTTTGGTCAATCAGAGGTAGTGGATAGCAGTCCTTCGGGCAGTATTTGTTTAGATCAGTAAAGTCCACACACATCCTCCACGTATTATCAATCTTCTGAACCAAGACAGGATTCGCTAACCAAGTCGGATAATGAACTTCAAAGAGGATATCTGCCTTCACAAGCGCTTCAACCTCTACGCGGATAGCAGCTTTTCTGTCCGCAGCAAACTGTCTACGTTTCTGCTGTACTGGTTTGAGTGTTGGATCAATATTCAGTTTGTAGGTGATTAAGTCTGGCGAGACACCAGGCATGTCCAAGGGTGACCAGGCGAATACCTCGGAATATTCGCGCAATGTCTGAACAATGGCGCTGTGAAGTAGAGGTAAATGTACTGCACCGACCTTAACAGTCTGCTCGGGCTTGTTCGGATCAAGTGGTACCTCAACTACCTCGTCACTAAGAGGCTGAGTCGGGGTCGACATGAGTCCCGGGGTATCTATTTGAAACTGAGGACTGGCAGCACGTGTAGTCCGTTGTTTGAGTGCAATGTGCATACACTGTTTAGCCATTTTCTGGTCGCCACGGATGGCAATTTCCCCATAGGGTGAAAGACACTTCATCGTCAAGTGATACGTGGAACAAATAGCTTGTGCAGGGGTAAGCCAATCTCGCCCAAGGATCATATTATAAGGGGATGTAGATGACACCACATAAAAATCAACAAAAACAGTTTTGATGGCAGGATGAGTACCTACCGAGGCTGTGAGATTAATGATCCCTTCCGCCCGAACTTCTCCCTATGTAAATGTCTGTAGGGGTCCCGGTGCAGGTCGGAGCAGATTACGAGATATACCCATTTTTTGGAAACAATCTGAGAAAATAACACTCACAGCGGCACCATTATCAACATATACCCGCTTGATGATAATGTTTGCTACAGTCATATCAATGATGATAGCATCAGTGTGGGGTGTGCGTTCGGGTACTGGGTCGTCTTCGGTGAAGCTAACTGTTTCAGTTTTGTGGAAACGCTTGTGACGGGGCTCCTCGGGAGGAGGCCTACGAGCTTCTGCAATAAGAGCTTTGCGAGAAATTCCTGCTGGCTGCGCGCCATAAATCATATGAATGACGCTATTAACAACACGATTTGGAGGATTGTTCCCTTCTTCTTGAGGAGGGGGAGCTAGCAATAAGCGAGGTTGTTGCTGCTGAGTATTTTGCCTATTTCCTTGATCATGCTTAGGGTAGTTGTTGTTCCCGGATCGATTATTCGGCCATTGTGACCGACCTTGTTGCTGGTCCCGATTGTTATAGCCAGCCCGATTTTGTTGCTGGTTGCCACCTCTGTGCTGTTGTCGATTATCGGGTTGAGCAATATACTGGCGAAAATATCCCTGTTTTATACACTCTTCAATTTCTTTGTTGAGTTCTCGGCATTCTTCCGTATCGTGCCCGTGGTCATGGTGATAATCGCACCACTTGGTGCAATTTCGTTTATCTGCCGGCGCAGTCATGCGAGGGCAAGATCTCAGATCAGCCTTGTGGATGGCATGTATCTCGGTTCGGGACCAATTCAAAGGTGTGAGCTGAGGTAGATCGTGATGGGGTTCTAATCGCCCTCTGCTTAGCCGGTTAAAGGCGCTGGTGCGAGTATTAGACACGGATTGTCCTTTATCTGTCTGTCTCTTAGCAATAGACTTTTCTCTCTTGCGTCGGGTTTACTCGTCTGCCTTAGCGAACTTACCAACCACATGATAGAGAGCTCGGGTAGTGGCCGGAGTATGACGGGCAAGCTCGGTGTACAGTAGTCCGGCGCGTAATCCATTCATGAAGGCCGTGACAATAATGCTGCCAGGCTGACTTCCCACTTTCAAGCTTTCAGTTGTAAAGCGTTCCAGGAACTGAGAGATGGTTTCTCCTTCTTTTTGTTCAACATTCATCAGATCGGCCAAGGTGGACATGGGCTTTGCTCGTGCTTCAAAACGCGGCCAAAAGTGCTCGGCAAGTTCTCTAAAAGAGGATATACTATTGCGGGTAAGGGAATCAAACCAAACCCGGGCCTCATCCTGAAGATATTCAGGGAAAATCTTACAGTAGTGAAGGGACACGGTATGATCTCGACTGAGCATGTTGTGTCTAAAGGCCCCCAGAAGTTGGTCGGGTCCCCAGTTCCATCATAAGGTGATATAGCAGGTCGCTTGAACCCTTCTGGAAGGGGCGTAGCAAGTATTTCTTGGGAGAATGGGGTGATAATATCTCCGTTGATATCAAGACCTAGAATCATGTCTAGTTCAACATTGGTTTGTACTCGCTCATACTCATGGAGATCTAAGGTATGTGGATGGTCGTGGCGAGCTCTTTTAGTCGCGTTAAAGGGACGGCGTCGATCGGCATCGGCAAGTTCTTCATTGCGTTGCTTTGACCCATTAGAACTCCCATGGTCCTCGGGGGAACCAGGTCGCTCTCTACGACGACCTTGTCGCACATTATGTACAGGATCTTGTTGGTTAAGCGGGTTTCGACAAGGTGGATGTCTGCGGGATTGGCGGCATTTCCAGCAGGTCCATCGAGGTTTGAGCGATTGGCTGCCCAGTCCTGGAGGACATGAGCATGTTCTTGGAGAAAGGTTTGGAGTAATTCCGGGGTCCTTTGAATATTAATTTGCGGCTATGTAGCGGCGGGATTATGATTTTGTACATCTCGTTGAGGCAGGGGTAGGAATTGGTCGTCCGGATTCACGACTGGATCTTGATTGCCTGATGGTGAGATGGATTTCTCATCAGCTGTTACCTCGGCGGCAAAGTTTGATCCACGGGTGGGTCTTGATTGGCTTGATCACCTTGGCGAGATTGAGTTAGGCGGGTGGTCACCATGGTGTAACAAGTGCAGTATCAATATTTTGTTCTTTCCCACAGACGGCGTCAATTGATAAAGCGCGATCCGTTATCAAGAAAATACAAGCCAAAGAACAACCAATTGGAATGCAAAGAGAAAACAGAACGCAAGATGTACGTGGTTCAATCCGGAGATCTACGTCCACGAGGGGAATAATGTCCCTTCCGGGCACTTTTCTCTTCTTCTTTCGTTAGTTTTACAAGCTATAATTTCAGAGTACAAGAGTCCGAACCCCTCAAACGTCCTTAATTCTACTATTTATATCATACAAATCACAACCCTCACTACATCCCTACAATTCCGGCCATCAAATCTGTCTTCGTGATTGAGAGAAGATCGTGGGAGGAATCTCCAATCCCCCATGCGTCGCTGTCGCCACCTCAATTACCAAATCTGTAACTGGGCCGATTGAACTGTTGGGCTTGTACTCCTGGATAACTGGGCCGATTGAACTATTAGTGGGCCACACCTACCAGTATAACCTCTGCATTTTATTTGGTTTGAAAGAATAATTTATTAGGAATTAATCATCCATATAAATTAGGCCTAGGTCCTCTTATTGATGAAGCCAAAAATGTGGAAAAGATTTGGAATGATTATTTATCTTTTTACTTGTTTATACGTAAGAAAATTACATTCGCTTCTGTTGTGATGATTTCTTTGATATTCCTGCACTGGGAACAATAATTATACGTCTTTTGTTTCTGTGTCTGATATCAATTTACCTGATATGCTTTTTTCATGAAAATTCACTGATATGTTTTGGATATCTTTGTTTTTAAGAATAATTTAATAGACTAGGGAAAGATGTAGGAATTTTCAGAAAAGAAATGCAATGATATGGATGCTGATTCTTAATTTCTTCAACACTCCTCTGTTTTCCAGATTGAACTTAATTACGTGTTGAACTATCACATTCACACACTTTTATTATTATTCTTTCGGAGTTGCAGATGATTGCAAAGTAAGATGAACTGAATTATATTACTATGGAATTGAGAAAAAATTGGAAGCTTTGCAGAAAAAGTTAGCAAAAGAAGAGGCATATAAATCAGCAAGAGTTCTGAGTTATAACTGATTTTTACCATGGTTTCTTATTTTTTAAATATTATGAAGTAATTCAACAGGAAACGCTTGATTCATTGAGTAGAGAGGAAGACTCGAGATTAACTGAAGAAAGATTGCATGCTTCCCTTTCTAATTCAACAAGATAGTGCTAGTGCAAAACAGATGGTATGTTACTTGTAAACCAGCGTTATACTGAGAATTCTCATCATGAACTTCTACAGATCCAGTCTCTGGAAAATATGTATACAAGATTACAAGAGTACAATACTAGTTTGCGGCAGTAGAATACAAAACTTTAGTCAGATGTTGAAATGGTAAATGAGATGCTGAAGCGTATACAAAAAGAGAAGGCACTTGTGGAAATTTTTTGGAGAAATTTGTTCTTTGTTATGTAGGTGTTGTGATGCTAACTGGTGGAAGTGGGGACTCCTGATAATCATTATCACCAGGTACATTTAATAATTTTATAAAATAATAACTTTTTCCATTTCATACATCATTTTTATTATGGTTAAGAGAGCATTGGGATTTTATTTCATGCAAGGAAGATTAATGCTTTGGAAAAAATAACTTGGGTTAGTTTTCCATCACCTTTCAGCCCATGATTTTTGAGTTTATTTTCATATGTTTTTTATTTTGAGCAATTAATTTCAGTAGAAGGTTTATATAAGACTATTTTTCCTTATTTAATTTTGTAAAATTTTGTTGCAGGACTAAACGTCTTAAACTGTACTTTAACTTCCTTTTCTTTTTAGGAGTCATATACTTGGTCTTGAATTAGTCTTTAAGATAGATCATTCATGTCTATATACTTGTTATGCATACCAAAACAAAATCAGTGCATCTCTTTCCTTTGCAGACGGTAGCAAAGAACATTAGAAGAACTTGGTTTGCACAAAGAATGAGTTTTTGGACCATGAGATGTTGGATGGAGAGTTCTATCTGTTCTTTCTATTGCTATTTTTGTAACTTAGATGTTTGAAATAAGTTTCCATTTATATATTTATTTTTAGTGGTGCTTGTAATTTTTTTCTGCATGACTTGATATTGTTAAGATATTTTACTGTGTTAAATCATTGACTTTTATCATATTCATTGGGTAACTTTATTTCTATGTAGTATACAAAATATGGATTAGACCAAATGTAATACAAATTAAAATTACTACTCCCTCCGTCCCACCTAACTTTTTTTACTTTTTATTTCGGTCAATCCCACTTAATTTTTCACACCCTTAAAAAGGAATTTTTTCTCACAATCTCCACCCTCAAAATCTCTACACTCAATCTCCACCTTTAAAAAAGTCAAAGAAAAAGCAAAATCTGTTTTTTCTTAACATCCGTGTCCGGCAACTGTGAAAAGTTAGTTGGGACGGAGGGAGTATAAAATAAACAAAATATTGTGAAAGACAACAATTTTAACTGTGTAGTTTATTGTGATAGACAACGTGTTCTGTCCGTTGTGTATTAAGGGAAAAAAGACTGTTATGGAAGCCAGTGTTTTAATAGACCTTAATGAAAGAAAACGCTAAAAAACCGTTGTATTTTGATAAATAACAACGGTCAAATACCATTGTCTTTAAGTCAAGAATGGTTGTAGTTTGTAGTAAACGCCAACGGTTAAAAACCGTTGTCTTTCAGCGAAGCCTTTACAACACTGGCTTCAACAACAGTCTTTCTATCTGAAAGACAACCGATATAATCCGTTGTGTTTCAGCTTTTTTCTTGTAGTGTTTCACATTAAAATATTGACGAGACAACTATAATATATCATATATATAATATTTATTTACCATTTCATGCATATGTTACATAGTGTATGAATGACTCAACATTAATAATTAATAATAAGTATTTAAAAGGAGAGCAGGCTAAAGGACTTGCTCGTTTACAATTGATTCATCACTCACACCCATGAATCTCTGGTTTGACTTTCAATAAAAAGTCAAAGAGTGTCAATAAAAGATATCTTGAAGAAAATTAAATTATAATATCAATATGTGATATTATCATTATGTACTATTTTATATTGAAAAAAAATATGAAGTTACTATATGAGGAGTCAAATGTGTAAACTTGAGATTATGTCTTAGTCCAACTTTTAGTATAAATTCTTGACTCTTGATAGAACAAAAAAATTGTATATTAGTTGTAGCTCTTGACTATTTCTTAATGTTTTAAAAAAGGTAAGTCTTAAGTGTTGTTGTTTGACATATGATCGTACTTATATTTTGTATTATATAAAAATGATTCAAAGTTTAATTAAAAAACGGCATTAAAGATTTTTTTAGAAAGAAAAAATATGAGATTAAATTAAAATCTTTTAGTCTATTTAAACAGTGTAAACATTATATGTCAGAACAATATGTAAATGATTCACAATAATTTATATTACTATGTATAAATTATTGACAAGTTCTTACATAGTGTTTGGTCAGAAATAAAATAACCAACTCTTATTATAAAATATAAGTTAGAATGATATTTGTCTAATAGTAACAATTTATGTCTCTAAATTTAAATATTACAAATTTGCTACTTGCAATAATCTATTATTGCAACATTGAGAAACAAAAATATAATTTATATAAGTTATCTAATGAAAAATAAATTAAGAATATAGGATATTTAGACTAAAGTATAAAGTATTGAATTTGATCAAGGTTAGAGCTTAATGCGAGTAGTAACTCAAACTTCACTATAATATAAACTTGAAGCAAACATCAAAATCATGCTAAAAGAATAAATTGACTTGCACGTGGAGTCGCTGAGATTATATTTTAAATTAACTTTTGAGTGAGTAAAAAGACATGTTAAAATATTATATTTTTTGTGTGTACACTTTATTAAAGTCCAAGAATAGAAAATAATGTCAAAACAATTGAATAGGAACTATATGATGATTAAATGAAAAAAATTGAGAAATGCATTGTCACTACAACAAAGATGCTGATAGACAATGGTTTTTATCTGTTGTCTAGTACAGAAACACAGTGTTGTTGAATCCACTATTGGCTTTTACCTCGGTAATAGACAACGGTTCTGCATCGTTTTAAAAGCATTGTATTTAATCGATAAGACAACGGTGATAGAAACACACATTACCGAACACATATTACCGTTGTCTTGAGATGATAAGACAACAGTTCTCGACCATAGTGTTTCTGTACAAAGACAATTGTTAGATTCATTGTCATTCTCGTCATATACAATTGTTTGAAACCGTTGTCTAATCCATAACAATAACTATTATTTTTTGTCAAAGACAACATTTTACCGTTGTCTTTTATAGTAATTGTATCAATTGCATTTTACTTGTAGACAACAGATATCAGGAATAAAATTAGAACACTTGTAAGCTACTTTTTATATGAAATAATAGGACACTTCATGGTTGAGTCCTTTAACCGCGCGTTATAATAGTTAATAGGACACTTGTGAGCGTCATAATATATAATGTTGGGACACTCGCAAGTATCCTAATAAGGTTTAGAAAAAACTAATTAGAATATTAGTTGTCTAAAAATTTTGCACAAACCAACAGATATTTCCACAATAAATATCAAAAGATTGTAAATGTCATTAGACATTCAAATTTGTGTCGTACGACTAGTTACAGATAATGTCAAATACACAAGAAATTAACGGTTGAAATAGAAAAAGATATGTGCTTAACCATTATGTTCAAAATGATATCTTCCGTGCAAACATTACCTACATAATATAAAAGTTGATATCAGAAATTTTCCACAGAAGAATAAAAGAATAATTTGGAGATAGACAAAAAGGATAAGGATACAAGTTTGAAGTTATAATTACAAGCATATATATATAATACCTCAGGATATTCCAATGCCTCTTATATCTGAATTCTCAACCAAACCAGAGACAAATAAACAAATAATCCACTGATCTATATAAGATAGAAAAACGTATCTTGAAAGATATTATTTTACCTTTTCTAGATGGTCAATATAAGCACTGCTGCAACACTTAAACTACATCTTTAAATTAGTTGTGGCATTATTAAAAAGTTGTATAGACAAAAGAGACCACCAGCTGCTAACATGGAATTAAGCATCAATTTTGAAAAGATGTCAGAAATTAGCTTTGGTTTTGGCAAAAACATGAGCAGCTACTAAACTTGCTAATGACTTAACCAAGTGCTTTGCCAGCACAAATTAGCAAAACCTAGAAGAGAATTTGATAAAATCTCCTACAAATATTTTCAGTTGAGGGTCAATTTAGAAAAGGTTTGATTCTCTAAAATAATATCATTCTACTTCATTTATATACCTGATAAAACGGTGACCCGAATATCAACTGAATCACAATTAAGATAATATCTCGGAATAAGAGAAATAGCAGGATTGTAAATAACTCAAGGATTTACGTGATTCGATCACAGAGATCTACGTCCACCGGAAAGAGTAATCACTCTTGTTTGTTTTTTCTATTCGAGAATTTTACACTTTTGGTCCCACAGGACACGCACCTGTTTTAAAATGGTCCCAACCCTTGCACATTTGACCCCATTGGATTCAAACATTGCAAGTTCAATCCCAAACGTCAATTTTTTGCATAAATAGTCCCAAAATTTTGGCAAAAGTGGTCCCAAATTTTTTTAGCCACTAGTGTGACGTCATAACTTCAAGATTTTTGCAGTTTTGGACCCACTGGACACACTTTATTGCGTTTTGGTCCCAACTCTCTCACTTTTTACCCCATTAAACTTACAAAATATTTAAAAACTATAAAATAATTTAAAAAATCATAAATTATTTTCTAAATTGTAAATAATTTTGTATGTTTCATAAATTACCTTAAACTCTTTTAAGAAAATTAATTTCTTCCTAAAACTACTTCCGACATTTCATAGATACTTTTACATATCTTAACTGAACTCTTTTAGATTTCAAACTATTTTTTTTTTAATTATTTATCAATCTATCTTTCGATTAGGAAGAAAACTCTCACGTTAACGATATGTTACGGGATATTCATTAAAAAACTAAGTTGTCTACAAATGCTATTAATTATTTGTGACATACGCATGTTAATATAAATCAAATTTTTTAAATCAAATATATATTATATTTTTTCAATGATTTAGAAATCGATATACTTCATAAGTAACATTTATAAACATTAAATCAAGAGAAAATAATAATTGATTTACGAATTTTATTGAATTCAAAAAGTATATGATAAAGTCATATATATATATATATGTATATATTATTTTTAAGATAAAAAAGATGGAGAAAATCGATAAAAGTAGCTTATATATAAAATTAACGAAAGATATATGAAGATATAAAAACTGCAAATGCATCAGTAGTGATATTGTGTAAATTTTAAATATTATTGGTGGTCTATACAATTGATCAAATTTATTCAATAATTATATGCATTGAACGTAATTTTTAACCACATACCTTACACATCTACCCAAATCTATTGACTGATGTAATATTTTTAATAGGTGATGTAATTTTAGTAGACTAAAGAAAAAACTGTTATGTTAGAAAATTGGAGAGAAACATAAAAATCACAAGGTTTATAATAATTGGAGTTTAGAGTGATGTGTGAAATTTTATTATATTAATAATAGAAATTGTAAAATGACAAACGTAAAAATTAGTGGACATGAATAGTTGCACCAAATTCTTTTTAATATTTAAGATCTAACATTATATTAAACAAATTATTAAATCAATAAAAATATTATACATATATTTTAAGCATATGCAATAACTTGATAAATAAATTTACTATGCTATATAAAGTTATAGGGTACAATAAAGAATAAAAAAGAACTATAAAGAAATAATGAACTAAGTTGTATTATGTGAATGATTAAAAAATTGTATTATGTGAATGAGTATCACATAATTTAATTAAAATATGCAGAAAAATAAAGACATTAAAATGTGAATGATAATATTAACTTGAGTTTAGATAAAAATAAATAATAATTATGTTGAATAAAATATTGTATAATCTAACTAAAAAATAAATGAGATAAATAAAATTAGAATGCGTGGTTTAAACATGCATATATAAGACTTTTAAATGGATGTGCAATCCGTAAAAAATATGAGTATTTCGCTATAACTAAATAAGGAATTAAACACATAACAAATTAGTTAAAATATTTATTATATTTTATAGAAATTGTAGCATGTGCTTCGATTGAAGATTGTGAGACACTATGTATATAATCGATCTTCCATAAAAGACATTATTTATTTTGTAATTATACTATAATAAGATTTTTATTTTAAATCACACATAATTTTTAAATTTAGATGTTGAATAGAAAAAATAATTAAGGAAAATTGAAATAAACTATCTTAAATCGATAAGTAAATTATATTAAAAAGGGCTATACTTAATAATATTTAAAAAAATAGAAAATAATTTTCATAACAAAAGTTGGATGTTGGACCTTCGTACTAAGTTGATGGAAGTTTTTCCTCACATTAAAATATGTATAGAATTTCATGTGCAAATATATATTGAAATCGAAATTATTTATTAGAGAAATTATAGAGAAAGTACGTTAGGCCTAATATTTTGTTAACAAATAATGAACTTATGAATGTCAATTGATGATGTATGAGACAGTTAAACATGTATTTTTCTTCAAATGTCAGTGATTTGGTGCAAAACATAAAAATCTATGCCTCATTACTACGTATATTTTTTTTCAATCATCGTTTAACTTTATTCAAGATATATTAATAATGGTCGAGTCTGTGTATGAAATAAGAAGTAAACAATAGTTAGAATACATTAAACTTATACATATAATAAAAAAAATTGTAAGACTAATTATCTTTAAATTATATCATGATATGTCGTTTTTCATGAATCTTTTAACGTTAGTTATTATAATTTGTTTTGTTAAGAATAAGGTTATTTAACTTTTATGTTTCTATTTTGTGATTCTTTTAGTTTTTAGTTGCTTCAAAATTATGTTTGTTCAATGGATTAATTTTTTGCATTGAATAATCTACGAAGTTGTGTATATATATATATATATATATATATATATATATTACAATGATCACAATGTACAATTATTTTACATAAATTTTTTTTTTTTACTGTGTTAAATAATAGTAAAAAATTATAACTACATACAACATAGGTGGTATTGCTAGTAAGTCTAAAAGAATGGAACAATATGAATTAGGGAAAAATTCATTTTTGGTCCTGTATATTAGGCCTTGTCCAGTAAAAATCTTGTAAATTAGAAAATTTCAATTTTAGTCCTGTATGTTTCCAAAGTTGTTCAATTTAAGGACACTGACCATCATAAATGACCAATTTGGCCACAATTAATCACATGCGACGCACGTGACTAATAAATTTGAGAAAGATGAAGAAAGAAAGAAAAATAAAATAAAAAATAAAACGAAATGCACCTCATACGAAAATGAAGGTTCACTTTTTCCTTTTCCTTTTTGAGCAAGCTACTAAAGTAATTTAATGATTTGACATGTTATCTGGACAAATACTTAACACATAAGCATTAGCACTCAAAAGCCCTAATTTTATTAGTCAAATTCCGGCTAAATTGATCGTGGGTGATGATTAGTGTCCTTAAATTGGACAATTTTTGGAACATACCGGACTAAAATTAAAATTTTCTAACATACAAGACTTTTACTGAATAAGGCTTAACATACTGGACTAAATATGAAATTTTTCCGAATTAGTTGAATTAGCATAATTGGGAAATAACGGAGGGGATAGATATGTATTATACTTTATTCTCTATTTAGGTGATATTGTTCGAGTAAAAAATCGTTGGAGTTGGGTATCATGTTCGAGTCAATAATCGTAAGAAAGACTGGCAAATTTCATATGCACCAGTTGCACAGTACATTTCGAGTTGGGTATTATTAAAAATATTATTTATTCTGTAATGATATGTTTTCACCATGATACATTTACCCAAAACATGTAACACATTTAGGTATAAATAATAACACATTTTGATTCATGACCCATATTGTACGGTTATGCACAAGAGACCTCCCTAAAAGATATTTACTTTGTTGTATTATTATGCGATAGAAACATATAAATATTAAAAATTTGCAATTAAAACTTTTAGAAAAAAAAATGTTTAAAAAGATAAACGAAAATTATAGGATAAAGTCAAGAAGTATAATGTTTTCCTGCACACGCCAAAGCATTGAGATAACACTTCTATTGTGCACGTGACGAGCACACGTTTTCAGAGATCAACATACATGGGCTGATGTAGTTAAGGCAGTTTGAACTAAGTCGCCCCTCATTTTATTTCTTGTTTACATTATTCTCTCAATCCCAACGATAAATAAAATTTTCAAATAAAAAATCATGTGCAATCATTTCATTTCAAATTAATTTATCAATTGTTTTAGTGAATTTTTGGTAGAAAAAACGATTTTATTATAACTTTTATTACTAATTCTTTTGTATTCATGTATATTCTTTTGTAATACATTTTAACTTTACGTTCTAACCTATCACATCATTAAGTCTTGGGTTCGCAAAGGTGAATTTGTCCTCTTTTTTCAAGTCTTCTAGTAGACATTAAAAAACAAAAAGAATTATTTACTTAAGTTTACGGACTTCTGGTCTATTATCATTTGTAATATTACATTTTAATTTCAACTTATAACATTTCCAATTCAATGCCGAATAAATTTTTAGATTTCAATTATTGAATTTTAACATGTCCAATTAAAAGTAGTTGTACAAATTAGTGGAATATATTAAATATGACCGAATTATCCGATAATATATCAAAAAAAGCCTTGTAAGTTTTGACCACGTTAAAGTGAAAAGATATAATAGAAAATAAAACAATAAAAATAAGTATCCCATATAATAAAAACAGAAACGGGATTTGAAAACCCGGCCCTCCCTGTTCTCTGCTCTCTCGTCCCCTCTCCTCCTGGCAATTTAACAAAACGTGGTACTGTTCACGGTGGCATTAAAAATATACGTGTTGATAAAGTAAAGTTCACTTCTCCCTGACACAAACACAGTAATCTCACAGTAATCTCGCCTCGCCTCTGCCAGAGGCGAGATCAAAACAATTTTTTTTTTTTTTTTTTTTTGTAATCTCGCCTATGCGAGAGGCGAGATCAGGGACCGTATTTCGTCTGTTCCAGCAAAATTTTAAAAATTTGTCCAACCTTGGTTTCGAACCTGAGACATCTAAAGTGAGACTCCAAGCTTTATCCACCAGACCAAATCAAATACATGTGATTATGTCTACATAACATTTATATAACCTATTCAGTAAAATTCTAATTACAATAATATATACCTTATGGAAATAAAAATTAGAAATAATTGGCTATTTTTGGCCCATAATTAGTTATCAAAATGAAAATAATTGGTCCATAATTAATTATCAAAATGAAAATTAGAAATATAAACACTAAGTATAAAATAATAATTAGGCATTTTTATAAATCTTTTGTTTTATTTATAATTTTGAGATGAATTTATGTATTAAAGTTGGTTATAATATTTTTAAAATATTTTGTAAACTTTCGAATTTTTAATATAATATTTCCGTACTAGTAAATAGTAAGAAACTATGAAAAACGTCAAAAAATATTTTATATTGCCGTTCATTATTTATATTATTTTATATTTATAAATTAGTTGTAAATAAATCTATTTCTATCAAATTTAAGATGTGTATATGTATTTGAGCTTGTTATAATAATTATAAATATATCATGTTATTTTTTTAAATTTTTAATATATTTTTTCAGAAAATTACACCGATATTCCGATATTAATCGATATCTTCATAAATTGAAGGATTTTTATCTCCGCGAATACTGATATTTTCGTCCTTGGTTAAAACCATACACAAAAGTAATTTGTCTGATGTCGCCTCTCGCATAGGCGAGATTACAAAAAAAAAAAAAAAAAAAAAAAAAAAAAAAATTATTTTGATCTCGCCTTTACTCTGTTTTGTGTCAGGGAGAAGTTACTTTACCAATTACCAGAAAAGAGCACGTATATTTTTAATTCCACCGTGAACAGTACCACGTTTTGTTAAAATTGCCCTCTCCTCCTTCCTTCAATCCGCCATTGAAGGCCGCGACGTGCAGCCGGGGTATGAGGCCTGAACCCTAGTCGAGCTTTGCGGTCTAACTTCCAATCCCGATTTGGAGCCTGCGTCTCTTCTCCGCTTCCTCTCCAACTCTCTCCTCTGTCTTCTAGTCCATCTACTCTCTCAAGACAAGTAAGGTCTCTCGATCAAGACCTTACTTTTACTGCTTACAATTCACCGAAAATATGATTATAGATTTGCATTATTTTGGAATTCTAGGATAGTAGATATATTCATGGCCAATCAATTCATACTGAACTTCTTCTATTTTTTTTTGGAAAGTGTTTTTTTCCAGTTTGGATTGTTTATTGGGATCAGTTCGGGGTGCTTCTATTTTTGGTTTGAAGATTCACTTGAGTATTGATAGAGTAATTTCAGAAATCTATTGTTGGTTCCCTATTTCCGTTAGTACTATAAATACTGCAAATAAAATTGTAATTTACAGTTAAGCTCTTTGAGAGAGAAGAGTGTTGTAATGTGTGAGGCTGGGATGGAGAATGCAACAATGGTGACAAAATATCTTTAGAGAAGAGAGGTCTTTCATGAATTTATTTTTTTGTTAAGCCATATGTATCCGTTGTAAAGTCATGAGAATGATATCTAGTTAATCTTTTGGTCAAATCTTCCATTTTAGAGTCTCAAATTTTATAAGCTTGTTCATTCGCCTTTGTTGCCCTTCTCCTTGCAATATTGACAAAGTGATCTCTGTGTGTTCATTTTAGAGATATTCAAAGGTGTCAATCTTTGAGTATGGTAGAAGTAGGGTGATGGTTAATCAGTTGGGCCAATTCAACCCAATGTTTGATTGGCCCGACTTGGCCAAGCAGCTTATTAGGGCAAGTTGGGGCAAAATCATTCATTCCCCCTCCCCACTTTACACACGCCGCCTGCATATTATTGCCACATTTCTGTGTTAGAGAGAGAAAGGGGATGTGACTACCCCTTCCTCTCCACCGCTTCGTCTGCTATACTGTTTCTCTCTCTTCTGTTATACTATTTTTTTCTCTTTTTTTGTTGTACCAGATTGAGAGATCTTCTGTTTCGTGTTACTTATTGTCAAGATCTAAACGTAGGCCCACAAAAGGGCCCTTTTTGGGGGAGATGGCCCCAACGGCCATCTTCACTGCTCCCGCTTCATCTTGAATGCTCTGATGGCTGTTTTATTTGTGCTTTTCTGCAATTGCATAGAATCTCTGCATCATGCACCACTTTATGCTGCTTCTTGATTCCAATCTTGACCCTTTCTGCGTTGAATAGCTTTAAATGGTTGTACTGTTTATTGTATTTTATTATCTTTGGCTTTAGGGTTCTTGACTGATATTTATTTTCCATTATAAAGGCATGTCTTGTGCTAAATCCTCTAGTGCTCTTAAACCATATCAACTTCGAAAAAGAAAGAAAAACCAGGATGAACCTCACACTTTGCACACATAATGCACGGTGCCGTTAGTTTGGCCATATTCTCTTAGAGTTAGGAAAAGAAAGAATTGCACCTCCTCTTGTTGTGTCCTGCTAGAGTCTGAATCAAGCTCTGAGACTGTTCCCCATACCCGGAAAAAGGTGCCCTGAATTTACTGTTTATCTTTGATTTTCTGAGAATTACTGTTTTCTTTGCTGATTTTCGTCATTGTGCGTTTGTTGGTGTTTATTTGCTGAATCGGTTGACTACTGGTGGAGGATTTATCTAAATGCATGTTTCCTTTCTTTGTTTTTTGTCATTTCTGTGTTGCTCTGTTTTGCTGTTTTTTTGGTTGGTGAATTATTGTGTGGCTTGCTCTGGGTAAGGACGTGTGAAAATAATGATATGCATTGTTTGTAGTTGATTATGGGGTTCTATTTAGCTCGTTTTAGTGAAGAAGTTGTTTAACAGTTTTTATTGGCAAAATTTCTCATGTCCTGAGAAATTTATTACTGAAAACGGAACCACTGGTCCACCATAAATGGGTTTCTATCACCCTTTGAGTGCGTAGAGTGAAACTTTATCCCGAAGCCCGTCCGGTGGTTCTGTTTTAGATTAGGAGTAGATTTATGCAACTGGGTGTTAGATTTACGGCTCCACAATCGTGTCAATCTTTTTTGTGTAAAATGTGTTTTTATAAACTTGTGACTCTTCTGTTTATTGCTATGTGCTAATTTGTTTAACGTGTTTTGTGCGAAATTTCAGGAACCTGTTTTTTAACATTAAAGGTAGATTTTCAAATAGCTCCCAAAACACGGCAAATGCATCTATTCTCTTTGCCCTTAAAGAGAATCGCTAAAATCATAACTACGTTTTAGCTTCAGACTAATCCGACCTTTCACCGCCGCGAATACTCGATTACGACCGGCGATGGCGGTTGCTTCTTCCTTGAAGCTTTACTTTGGAATTGAATTGCGATACTGAAATTTTCACTGTTTTAGACTCAGAAATGGCCACTCAAAATTCTCTATGGAGTTTAGCCAAAAAATATTTCACGGTAGGTCTAATTGGCCTCACAATTTCGGATCGATATGCTAGCTGTGTGGCTATTCGCGGTTCATCAATGTCTCCGACTTTGAATCCTCATAGCAACAACTCCACTGGTTTTGTGTTCGGTAGTTATTCTACTATGCTTTTTATTTTGTCCTTAATTCAGTTTGATGTAGTTATTATTTTTGTTTGATTGCAGATGACTATGTTCTCGTTGAGAAATGGTGCCTTGACAAATACAAATTCTCTCGCGGTGATGTCGTCATTTTCCGGTAAGTTTGTTGCCTAAAACGAAAAATGCATCATATTCTTAGTTGCGAATCTGCGATTTGTTTACAGATCTTTCTTTCGGTTCTAGTTTAGACGCTCATGAGTTTTGCAAGGCTAGGTACAGAATATTTTTGCTTTTTTATTATCTGGCTTTACAGAGTTGTTTCATTTAACATCATTTAAACTCTATAAACATACTGGTTTTGTATTGATTATCAGAAGAAACTCACTTAGTCAAATTAGTAGGAATGTGATTGACTGCTTGCAGTTTTTGGGAAATGTGATTACCTATTTATGACGTTTTAATCAGACTTATAATTGAGATATGCAATGCTCTAAATATTACTGACCCTTTTGTTTAAGGATTCATGTTCTAGTGTCGGAAAAAAATGTTACGCACTGGTAGATCATTCAAGGATTAGTATTTAACTTGGTTTTGCATACATATAGAATTTAAGTCCATAACTGCCTAAAAGGATTAAATGACCCTTCTATTTAACGATTCAAGTTCTAGTGTGATGTCAGAACAGACTTTCTTCTCACGGTAGCTGATTACTAGATTTTATAATGTAGCGCCAAAGGCTGTCGTTTTAGCCTTTTTCTTGCTGTGAGGATTAGTTTCCTACTTGTCAATTTCTACTTCGCTAGCTTGAGTATCAGTCAACAGCTGGTCTTGCTCTTATTTTTCGTCTATCAAGTTTTCTCTCTTACTCGTGTCCATCAACTTCCCTTTCCATCATTCTCATGCTTAGAGTTTAAGCTCCACGATGATTAAATTATGAATGTAGTCTGCTAAAATGGGCTCTCTCTTTATCGAAGCAGATATAAGTAATGAATTACGCATGCTCATTCTAAGCTAAAACAATAGAAATTAAATAACCTTACTGCTATTTTGATGTTACACATTTATATGATGCCTCCAGTTTTAGCTTTTATGAGCTTGTTATAATGAGTATTTCTGAAAGCGAGAGATTTTCGACCAGCTAGATTGATGGATAGTGTATTACTCGTCACAAGCTTAGGGCTTTATTCGAATCTGAATAGCAACTCCCTTGTTGGTTGTTTGGATTGTTACGGATTTGAGATCCATTAACTTGACTAAATTTCAAGGGGTCAGGGTAGATTTGAATCCTTTAATCTAGATGCAACCTAAATGTTACATCCAACTCGAATTCTTACCTTATGATGAAGAAGATAACTTCAACTTTTTTGTTTACACAAGATGCATTTAGAGGGTTCTTGGTTAAGCTTATTTCAAACATCTTATAAATTGTTTTAAGAGCTTGTAAAATGTAATTTCTTAAGAGTTTATTAGTTAAAAAAGTGTTTGGATAAAAGAGTTTTTAAGCTTGCAATTGAATGAAGTGATTTAGCTATGAACTTGGGGTCGAATATGAAAGTTAATATCAAATACACATTTTAATTAGTGTGTGAAGTGTTTGTGAAATGTGTGTATTCATGTGTTATATGAAATTTGACTGTAATTTATAAGATCTTAATCTAGAGGTACTTTTTTTTTTTTTGAGCTTATTTTGAGTTTATTTAAGAGCTTATAAACTCTTAAACATCTTATAAGATGTTTTCAGAAGCTTGTAAGCTTAGGCAAACACCCTCTTAGATTTGTATGTTGAGTCCTTATCGAAAGATTAATGTTTGAATAAATCAACTCCCTTGAAGAAATTTCAAATTTTGATTGATACCAGAAGTGTTTATATCTGTCTTTGTTTTCGGGATATGCATGTCAGTTTCATAATACCTGTATCAACTGTCCGTCTCTTAAAAGAAGAAAGAATCTTCACGAAGGATTATGATTCACATTTGCTGCAACTTAAATTTCTCTTAAAATTAACGTGATTGGACAGGCCTAAGGGTTCATTAGTATTAATCTTTTGCAGTTCCCCTAGTGATTACAAGGAGAAAAACGTAAAAAGAATAGTTGGCCTGCCCGGTGACAGGATCCACCTCCCATCACTTGATACCGTGCGCGTTCCAGAAGGTCATTGTTGGGTTGTAGGTGACAATGCAGCTTGTAGCCTAGATTCGAGATCCCTTGGCCTGGTACGACTTAAATTTATGCTGTTATTTATAATAATATCGCATCTCTTATAGTTTCCTTGATGATGGTGTTGTAGGTAGATATAGTCACAAGAGTTTTCTGAGTAATATTTTAATTTTTACCGCTTTCATGGTTAATTACCCTTCCTTTACAGTATGGGTGGTCTTTCTACACGAGGGTATTTTCTAGTCCAGCAGATGATGAGTGTAGATTGGGTAGGGTTTAAGCCAAGTCGGTTTAGGTTGGGATGGGTTGGGTTTATTTGGGTACCCTATTTTACTAAAATCAACTACTCCCTCTATTTCTTCATTTTAATTGACGTTTTAGAATAAAGTGGATGAATTAAGGATTAAATGAAATGACAAATATATCCCTCAATAATCTGCTTTCTCTCTCATTAATCCTAATATCACAGTTCTCAATAAAATATCCACCCTCTATGGTAGTTGAAAATTAAGAGATATTTTAGGTATTTGAATAGGACAAAATTGGAAGAAATAGTGAAAAATATCTTACAAAACAATTAATTAGGAAAATCCTCAACTAGCTAAAACGACAATTAAAATGAAACGGATAGAGTATAATTCTATAGATTTCAACAATCTTAAAGAAGCAAAAAAAGATTCAATCCTATAAAAGTAGCTTTGAGAAAAATTCTACTCGACCCGTCAAGTACTCATCGTGGTCAGGATGGAAGCTTAGGTACCCGACCCGAGCCCACCCTACTTCCAGGGACACACATATACTTGTATTTATGGAATTATAATATTTCTACACATTTTGAGCCATTCTTTGTAGCCAACATCCATTATTAATTTGAATGGAGTAGTAATTAAACTTATCCAACTCAGAGTTGCAGGAAGCTATATCAAGATTGTACGAACAGGAATACGAAAGATGCACCGTTACTTATAATTTGTATCGCAAAAGCTTCTGGAATCAGCATACTCCTTAACTTCATACCGAATATAGTTCGTGTGAAGTCATGGCTCTGATACCATGTGGAATAAAAATAATAGAAATACATATTTTCATTTCACCAAATTATAATATTATGGTATCTCTATCTATAGAGATGGATTACAGACTTAAAACATGCCTCTTCTTAGCTCGCAATGCACACGCGCACACACGTGCACCTTTATTCCAGCTACTTATACTCTTCACCGATTGGCAGATTCCTCTGGGTTTGATCTGTGGCCGTGTGACCCATGTGATATGGCCACTGCAAAGAATAGGTGGAGTAAATGGCAGAATCAGCATGTCACCCGAAGAGCAACTTCATATTTCAGAATAACCGAAACAAAGAGAGACAGAGATGCCGATTATTTGTTGCTTGAAATGCTCCTTTGGGTCATTTGTTTCAGTTTGAAGCTCTTTTACTTTCGGGTTCGCCCGAATACACGACGCTTTTTGGCTGGATATTAAACCCGAATTTTCTGAAGTTTAGACACTACATTCTTGGATTTTGGCTGTTGGCAGAAATGGTTATGCTGTTGAGTTCTTTATCCAAACTCGTCTTTTGATTTGCTTGAGAGGTGGTTTCGGAAACCCGGCCCGACCTGTTTTTTAGTTCGCCGGGTTTCCGGGTTGTACTCGAACACCGCCAGTGTCTTGGGTTTAAATTAGGTCGGTTTTTTTTTAGGTACTCTATTGTAACAAAATTAATCATAAGTTCATATATTTCAATAATCTTAAAGAAGCAAAAATAGATTTAATCCCCAAAAAAAAACAGTGTTTTAAGAAAAACTTAAGGTTGCAAAAGTCGTTAGGCTTTAGCTAGGCGGTAAATTTAGACCTAGCGACTAGTCGGGCTTAGACGGGATTAATCGGGGCATAGACGTGGTTAGGTGGAGAGGAATTGGTAAACAAACGTAGGCGCCCAATGGATGCCTAGCGCTTAGATGGGGATTTTCGCAATAGAGGAAAAATTTGAACTATGGAGTCGGATACTTGCAAAATTGGGTTTTTTATCGGATACTAACCCGAAACTGCAAAACCCGAACCTGCCCCTATGCTCCACTAGCTTAGACATGTAACATTGAAAACAAAGTCTCAAGTGCACTAGTTGCAAGGTGCAATTCAGTGGATATTAATATTTTTAAGCATCATTCGTGATACCTTTTAATCGTGATACCTTTACACAAATTATGTAATATCTTTAGGCATAAATAGTTTATATTTTGACTCATGATCCGAATTTCACGGATCTAAAATCTGTGTAATTGGTGCACAAGAAATTTCTCAAATGTTGAATGACTTTTCTGCTGAGAACAGTTATTTAATCACTTATTTGAAGAATACTTAAAATAAAATAAGTTTCAATCTTTAAGTTTATATGTTTTAACTAAACGATGATTAATATATTGGGAAAATTAAGCGAAACAAATTTAACTGCTTAAAGAATCAATATAAAAGTAGTATAAAAGTTTATTTAAAATACAAAAAGACAACATGGAACATACCATAAAATAATTTTTATATCCACTATGTTAATTTTATAAGTTTGGGCTTGGTAATGAGGGACACCATAATTAATAGTAATGCAGACCCAGTATTTACTAGCCCAATTATTGTAACCTAATATTACTAGAAAATTTTCTATAAACGAATATTGGATATATTTTTTTCATCTATTTTACATTTTAGAAATGGATAGCTTCAAATTATGGTAATATTAAATAAACTTGTTGTCCACCCGTGCGATGCACAGGCAAAACTTTTTTTTAATAATATAAAATGTGAAAAATGTAAAAATATTGATATTTATTAAGTATAATACAAACAATGTGCATAATATTGAAATAATATTGCGTAAATAACACGAAATATTATGAAATTTAAAATTATCGATGAACAATGTAACATACATGTACTACATATAGTTGTGAAATATATTTTCGATGCAAAAGAAAATTAAGAATGAAGTGGCAAAAATTAAAGTAAAAGGTATAACAAAGTGTTATATACTCCATCCATTTCAAATTAATTGATGTTTTAGAAAGAAGTGGAAGGATTAAGAATTAAATGTATTGTCAAATATGCCCGAGGTGATACATTTGATCAAATCAAATATTAGTGAGAGGTTGAAAAGTAAAGAGATATTTTAGAATTGACATAAGACTAAAATTCAGAATTTTTTAAAATAGCTAAAATATCAATTAATTCGAAAAACTTTTTAGAAGTTGGAACATCAATTAATTTGAAACGGAGAAAGTATGAAAATTGGCCCAAAATGTTCAATTAATTAGCCCATGTATTTTAATTGCCATTATGACGTGTCTTGATTGCATATAACTGAATGGGCCCAGATTTGAATTTGCTCCATAAATTTGGTTTAATTTTTTCTTAATTTATAGCCTGGAAGGCCCAACAAAGTTTTAATTTATTTCATTTAACATCATTTTGTATGAGACTCATTCCATTTGAATTGCCGAACAAACTCACAGCGGCGAATGATTATAAAAGAAGGTGAAGATTGGCAAATTCGATGCTACCCAAGTGGATAGTAACCCACTTGGATGATCCACCATACACCTAAAAAGTGTATGAAGATCTAACAATTGTATTCACTAGATCTCCGTACACTTTTTTCAAGTGTATGGTGGATTACCCACTTGTGTAATAAAGAGGCTCTTCACTTGTGTTTATCTCTCTATCTCTCTCTGTGTTCTATGTCGGCGAATCCACTTCTACAGTCTTCTTAATACTTCTCTTCCTCTCTCTCTCTCTCCCCAGAACCGTAGAGGTAATATTTGTGTAGGTCTGGATATTATTCAGATGTTGCATGAGTTGTTTGAGTTGTTAATCAGAGCTTTTTATATGGAATTGTTATGGTTACCGATATAAGAAGATTTTGGTGACCTATTTGTTTATGTGGAATAGCTAATTCGGAAAAGAATAGTAGTTTTCAGCTAACTAATAGCTGAAAATTATGATTTCAGCCTCTTTCCGAAAAATTTCTAAGTTTAATTGATATTATATTGTCGATCTATTTTTTTTTTCTTTAACAAAAATTGTTTTGTTCATCAGCTTGATCTGAAATTTTGTTTTGCGCATAAGCTCTATGAGTCTAAATTTGTATTTATTATGCCCCTGCATGTGGCTTTTGTGCACTAAGATCAGTCTATTCCTTCACATTTTCAGAAATTGGAATAAGAAATTAAGTTTTCAGCTAGATAATAGCTAGAAATTAGTTCGATCTATTTCCCAAAAAAAATATATTTCATATACTCACAAATCTCTGTTTTCACCCAATTAAAGGATGAAAAACAGAGTTCCTTTCACCTATGAGCGACCTCTAATGATAAAAGTGGACTGATCAATATATAACATTTTGAGAAATTGCAAATAAAATGGAATACGAAATTAAATTTTCAGCTAATTAATAGATTAAAACTATTTCGATCTGGTTCCAAAAATATTTGAACTTTTTTTCATATTTGTACACCCACGAAATCTCTGTTTTCACATAATGAATGGATGAAAAATAAATTTCTTTTCACCTATGTACGACTTCTAACGATAAAACTGGACTTATAACTATGACATTTTATTGAAAATGGCAAATAAATTTAAATATTTTCGACCGGTAATTCGTAAACTTATTTCAGACAAAATATAATGAACAATTTTTTTTAATTTTATTTTATTTGCTTCATGTATTTACATTTTAATTCTAGAATAAATAGACCAATTTTGCAGTATACTTGTTTTATAATAGGTTATCTATTTTTATAATTTTATATCCTAATTTCTATTATGAATATTATAGCCACGAATATTATTATTATGAACATAACACGTGTTATATCTAAGGACGTGTCAGTGACTAGCTATAGTTACATTACAGGAAATTCTTTCGTAGGTCAATTTTATTAGATTCAAATCTTGAGAATACATCATTCTTTAATGAAAAAAAATCATTCTTTCATATCTCAGTTGTAATTTTAGACTATTCACATAATGTTGTTTATCCATTATGCATTGTGTAAGACTTTCTGCAGCTTTAAGGTGTCAATTTTCACGCACCAGACTGTACATTAGTTGTTTGCGGCTGCTTAGTTGTTTTAAGTAAACAAGTCAATTGTTTAGTTTGGTTTTAGATAAACAACATAGTTGTCTAAGTTGTTTAGGTTTAGATTTGCACAAGAAATCTGATTAATTCTTAACTTTGTATTGATATAGTTGATTTTTCTGTATTATGGAGGCTATGGAGTATGTTATTCCCGAAACAGAGTGGCTTGGCTCAAAACATTTTCCCCTAGTACGCCCTCTATAATTCAGAAAGTATATGCCAAGTTGGATGATGAACACCAAAGGAAGTTACAAGGGTCGTGCTTTGGCAAGATTCTAGACATGAGATAAATTAATTTATTTGGAAAGTTAATGCACAGCCTGCTACAGAGAAGAACTGCACGCGAAGGAATTTTGCAAATATTGGGAAAAAATATGAGAAGATATGGTTTGGGGGGCTTTGATAGTGAGTCCATGTGTTTTAGCTTGCAAGATTTTAAACTCATTATTGGACTGAATTCAGGTAGTGAAGATGAGCATAGAAATTATATACCAAGTAAAAATAAGTTGTTAGATGAGTATTTTTATGGTGCCAGATCAGTCACCCCTAAAGTTCTGAAGAAAGCATTTGAAGATAAAGTTGAAGATCAAGAGGATAGATATAGGTTGGTCTCAATTCTTATTTATTAGAGCGTGCTGAGAGTCAAGGAACAAGGAACATCAATTGAGTTGGAGGACTTAGCTCTCATTGATGATCTAGAACTGTTCAACAAATATCCATGGGGAACAAAGTCTTATGGTTACACGGTCCATCAATTTGTTAAAAAATAACAAATCTGTAGAGCAATAATCTTTTTGGGGGTTCCCGATTGCAGTACAGGTAAATGACCAAATATTATATTTAAATGGTACTTTATTATTTGAGATAAATGTGACAAACTTATATTCTTTTATTTTGTTAGGTTGGGCATTTGAATGTTTTCCTCACGCCGCTAAGGTTTTGGGTGCATCAAAGATATCGAACAAAACTCCAAGGATGTGTTGAAATCAATGCTCACGCTTCGTTATACCGATATGGACGAATTCTTGATGGTTGAAGAGGTAAGAAGATCATCATAAATATCATGAACTTTCAAATATACACATAATTATTTATATGTGTATGTATACATTCTTCTATATTGATTTATATTATTGTTATATCTAGATAATTTTCTCTTGTGCTCTGATAGGTATGGCCCAAGAATTTTGGGTCGGACCAACCCAACCCGAAGCAACTGAGCCCAAATGAGCGAGCCCAGCGACCAAGCTGGCCCAGAAGTGCACGCGGGCCTGGAGCAGCCCAATCGCGACATATTTGAAAAGTGAGATTCCCACGATCTCCTTCCAACTCCCATGCAAAGATGGTGGGCGTGATTGTAGGGATTTAGTTATGGTAGTATGAATTGAGTAGTATAAATAGCAGAATTGTTCTGGATTTTAGGGTTTGGACTTTGTACTCCTAAATTACAACATGTAAGATTGAAAGGAAGATAGTGAAAAACACCTCGGCAGGTGATATTTTAAGCCCGTGGACGTAGATCTCCGGATCGAACCACGTATATCCTGTGTTCTTTAATTTTCTAGTATTGGGTTGTGTTACAAATTGAATTTTACTTCGAGTTCACTTGATAACCGGATTGCGCTTTATCAATTGGCGCCGTCTGTGGGAACTGATTCACAAGAAAACCCTAATTTTTCATCGCAATCGCAATGGTGAATACTCATAGGTCTGCTAATCCTACCCGGTCCCGCCCTGATCCTCCTGTGGATCATAATCCGCCGCCTCGTCAACAAAACCAAGATCTGCGCGCGGAACATGCCAACATGCCGAATCATCCCCCTACTGATGATCCGGCGCAAGTTAATCCTCCGCCTGCCTCTGAGTTATCGCAGGTGCAGCGAGCCTTTCTTCAGGAACACGCCGCTCTGTTCCAAGAATGGAACAATCGGCGAGCCCATTCTGGTGAGCGTGCCAACAATGGCGTTGATCAGGGAGTGAGAAATCCGCCCCGTGATTTGTCACGTGAATTGGACGAAGATCCCCCTCAACGCGCGAGGCTCGAGCGTCGACGACAGAGGCCAGCCTCTCCAGCGGATAACCGCAATTCTAATGGGTCGAGGCCCCGATACGTCCACGAAGGCGTGCATCGCTGGGGACCTACAGACACCCCGAAGCGTGCTCGCTTGGACCAATCCTATGTGCTGGATCTCTTGGAACAAGAACAAGCCCAATTTACCGCGGAACTTGACAAAGTGTTGGGTCTCGATGCTGATGGGGAGATCATTACCCCGTTCTCCGACGAGATTCTTGCTGTCCCACTCCCGAAGGGGTTCAAGCTTCCCCCAGTGGCCGTATACAACGGCACCGGCGATCCAAGTAATTTTTTGAACGCCTTCAAGTATCCTATGTCCAACCGCAATTGCACTCCTCACCATTTGTGTAAGGTGTTTCCTAAGTATCTCCAAGACGAAGCTAGACTTTGGTTCGATTCTTTGCCCCGGGGAAGCGTAACCTCTTTTCGGGATCTTGCCGAACAGTTTTGGGCGCATTTTCATACGCGGGCAAAGCCCATGGCCACCTTGGCCGACCTCATGAATATGGAACAACGGGATGGAGAAATTGTTACCCAATTTCTTGATCGCTTCACGACAGAGAGCCTTAAGGTGGGCAGCCGGTCGGACGATGTTATCATCAACGCCTTCATGAATGGCCATTGCCCCGGGCCGCTTTACACCGAGCTAGTCCGGAACCCTCCAGCTACGACCGGGCTTTGTTTAACATTGGATGCAGGTTCGTCAAGGCTGAGGAGCAGACTCGCCGTAAACGTGAGAAGCATGCCAGTAAGCGGCAATCAGATAGAACACAACCTGGGCCCAATACTCGGGCTAGTGCGTTCTCTCGTCTAAACCGAGGACGTCTGGAACCTCATGGAGATATTCCCCAACTTACTCCGCTTACAAAATCACGAGCTGAAATTCTTTCTGTTCACAAGAACGATCTGCGGCCGTGCCCGCGGATGACTGCTCCGGCAGAAAAGCGTAACCGCGACAAGTGGTGTGCGTACCACCATGATCATGGACATGAAACAGAGGAATGTAGAGAGCTTGGAAAAGAAATCGAAGACTGTTTAATGAGGGGTTTCTTGCGGCAGTATGTCGCTCGGATCGAAGACAGGCCTCGGTCAAGCCGAAATGGAGGTTTGCAACAAAGCCGCGGAGGCTACAATGACCGAGGTCCACGGCAAAACAGGCCGCAATGGCAGAATAACAGGCCTGGATACAACAACTATGCGCGGCAGGACCAGGGAAGTCGTCAACAACCCCACTTGTTGCCGCAACCGCCTCCTCATGGAGGACCCGGAGACAATCCGCCTACTCACGTCATAAATGTGATTTATGGGGCCATCCCCACTGGGGCTTCCCGAAGTGCCTTGAAGGCGGAAGCGCGCAGACCTCCCCCTGAGGAGCCGCGCCACAAACGCCTCAACCAATTTGAAACTGTAAGTTTTACCGACAGCGATCCTGTTCCCGAGCTCACCCCACATACCGATGCCATCGTCATTAACATGGCCGTAGCTAATGTTACGATAAAGCGGGTTTTCGTCGACAACGGAGCCGCAGTTAGCGTCATATTCACCGACTGTTTTCAGAAAATGGGTATTCCTCGTGAACAACTTCGACCGGCCCCCGGACCGCTACAAACCTTCACCCAGGGTGAGGTCCGACCTGAAGGAGTCATCAACCTTCCTGCATCGCTTGGAACTTATCCAGCGATAAAAACCATCTTCGTGGATTTCTATGTGGTTAATTTCCCATCACCATACAACATGATTTTGGGTCGAGACTGGCTCACCCCGACGAAGGCCTTTTGCTCCACATACCACCTCGCGCTGAAGTTCCCTACATCACATGGCGAGGTGGCTATTTGCGGCAATCAGCGAGTCTCTAAAGAGTGCATGTATGTAGCACTCAGAAAGGCAACAAAGGTTCCTCCCAAGCCACAGTTTCAGGTAACCACCTCGATTCCCACCTCGGATTCGTCTATACCGCTCGGAGACCACACTGTTCAGGTGCCGCTCGATCCAGCTAAACCAGAGCACACTGTAACCGTCGACGCTGTGGATACGCCGTGGTTACATAACGCCATCATCCAGACCTTGCGAGAGTATTCTGAAGTTTTCGCGTGGTCCCCGTTGGACATGCCAGGGGTTTCTCCGGAATTCATTACCCACAAGTTAAATATTGACCCCAGCGTAAAGCCCATACAACAAAAACGGAGAAAATTTGCTCCGGAGCGGAACGCAGCCATCCGAGTTGAAGTACAACAGCTTCTAGATGTAGACATCTTGTTTGAAGTGCATTACCCATCCTGGTTATCTAATCCCATGATGGTGACGAAGTCTAGTGGGGCATGGAGAATGTGCGTAGATTTCTCTGATCTTAACAAGCACTGCCCAAAAGATTGTTATCATCTGCCCTCTATCGACCAAAAAACCGAAGCCATTACTGGACACAAGGCGCTTTGCTTTTTGGATCTATACAAGGGATACCATCAAATCCATATGGATCTCCGTGATGCACTCAAAACGGTCTTTATCACTGACTTTGGATGCTTTGCCTTCAAGAAAATGTCTTTTGGGCTCAAGAATGCCGGAGCCACTTACCAACGCCTCATGGACCACGTCTTCCGAGATCAAATTGGTCGGAATATAGAGGTATATGTTGACGATCTTGTTATTAAAAGTACCTCTCAATCTACATGTGTACAAGATATTGCTGAAACGTTAAACACATTGCGGCCTTATAATCTACGCCTCAATCCGGCAAAACGCACCTTTGCCGTTGGCTCAGGAAAGTTTTTGGGCTATGTGGTCTCACAGCACGGCCTCCAGGCCAATCCGGCAAAGATTAGAAATGTGTTGGATTTGCAACCGCCGAAGACGGTAAAGGAAGTTCAGCGCCTTACCGGTGGTCTTGCGGCCTTAAATCGTTTCCTGTCTAAAGCCGCGGAGCGTCAGCTTCCATTGTTCAAGATTCTGCGGCAGGCAAAGCAATTTGAGTGGACCCCGCAGTGCACCGAAGCCTTTGAGGCTCTAAAGCACCATATCAAGCAGTTGCCCACTATGTCCGCTCCTCTCCCCGGAGAACCTCTATATGTATATTTAGCATCTGCCGAGGAAGCCATCAGCGCGGCTCTCGTACGCGAGGCTCATGGAAGTCAGCACCCCGTATATTTTGTGAGCCGAGCACTCCAAGGGGCGGAGACCCGGTACTCCGTGATGGAAAAAACTGTGCTAGCTCTCGTCATGGCGGCCCGCCGCCTACGGCCTTATTTCCAAGGGCGTGATATCAGGGTTCTCACTAATCACCCCATTCGCCAAAATCCTCGTCAAGCCCGATGTGTCAGGGCGCTTGGCTAAGTGGGCTATAGAACTAGGAGAGTATGATATTCAATTTCTACCTCGCCGAGCCATCAAG
The DNA here is from genome assembly GCA_958295605.1 of Ajuga chamaepitys. Taxonomy (NCBI): domain Eukaryota; kingdom Viridiplantae; phylum Streptophyta; class Magnoliopsida; order Lamiales; family Lamiaceae; genus Ajuga; species Ajuga chamaepitys. Next base: position 20,325,080 of record OY282505.1, read on the forward strand.
GGTCAAACCCTCGCGGATTTTTTGGCCGAGGCAGCAGTTGTTGACCCCGGCCCGTCTGTAAATAACGCTAGTCCTAACCATGCCGACCTCGAAGCTCCAACCCGCAAGTGGCAACTATACGTGGATGGTGCCTCTGCGACACGAGGTAGTGGCGCCGGGGTCCTTCTCATTGGCCCCGAGGGTGTTGAAATCAAATACGTCCTGCGGTTTAAATTCAAGGTGACTAACAATGAAGCGAAATATGAGGCAGTCCTTGCTGGGCTCCGGCTCGCTCAATCCTTTGCAGCCTCCCATCTCCAGCTTTTCACGGATTCCGAGGTGGTCTCTAATCAAATTAAAGGCACCTACACGGCCAAGGATGATACATTGAAAAGGTACCTCGCTTTGACACTCAAACTTTTGTCAACTTTTGCTTCGGTTGATATCCAGCAGGTACCTTGCAAGGAAAATGTTCAAGCTGATGCTCTCAGCAAAATGGCCTCCGTGGTCCCTACTAACATGTCTCCGGACATCATCGCCGAAGATGTCCTTCATCCTTCCATTCATGAGGCCACAGTCTTCGTATTGACTGAGAGCAGTCCCAATTGGATGACCCCGATCATCCATTATCTCCGGGATGGTACGTTGCCGGATGATAAATTACAAGCTCGGCGGATAGTTCTTAAGGCACCTAAGTATGCACTCCACGATGGGATTTTGTACCGCCGGTCGTACTTACGACCGAGTCTTCGTTGCCTTGACCCTGTTCAAGCGGGTCGTATTCTCCACGAATTTCACGAAATGGCCTGTGCCATCCATATTGGCTCGCGGACACTAGCCAAGAAAGTTCTTCGGTGGGGGTACTACTGACCCACGCTGTTTAATGATGCCCATGACTTGGTAACCAAGTGTGACAAGTGTCAGCGACACTCTCGAGTGAAGCATTTACCACAAACCGAGCTCACTAGCATACAAAGTGTCTGGCCATTTATCCAATGGGGAATTGATATTGTGGGCCCGTTTCCAGTCGCTCCGGGGGGATTAAAATTTCTTGTGGTTGCCGTTGATTACTTCACCAAATGGGTTGAGGCCGAGCCCCTCACTGCCATCACTGGTCAGAACATCTTAAAGTTTGTCTGGCGAAATATTATATGTCGCTTCGGCATCCCGAGCGCCATTATCTCGGACAATGGCAAACAGTTTGCCAATGATCCCTTCTGATCATGGTGCGAAGAGCTGCACATTAATTTTCACCTCGGTCGCTCATCCCCAGGCCAACGGTCAAGTCGAAGTCACCAATCGCATGCTGCTTACGGGTCTGAAGAAATGCTTAGATCAAGCTAAAGGTCTCTGGGCCGAGAATCTTCCGCAGGTTCTTTGGGCCTATCGCACCACGCCGCACACCTCAACCGGAGAAACCCCTTACAGCCTCACTTACGGTTCCGAGGCTGTCATTCCTGCGGAAATCGGAGTACCTAGTCCCCGCCTCGCTACTCTGGATCCCGAGGCTAATAATGATGCCATCCGTGCTAACTTAGACGAGCTCGAATATCGTCGTGATCAATCTTTCATTCAGCAAGCCAAATGTAAGCAACGCGCAGCTCAGTATCACAACCTCCGGGTTAGGGGTACTCAGTTTAACGTCGGAGACCTGGTACTCCAGCTCAACTCGGCTAGCAAGGCTGTCCCCGAGGGTAAACTGCATGCCGCCTGGGAAGGGCCTTACCGTGTCATTGCCGCGCATGACTCCAGGTGCTATCAGTTAGCACGTCTAGATGAAACTCCGATTCCCCACACATGGCATGTTACCAATCTGAGACGTTTTTATCTATGAGCACCGATGGTAAAGTATCGTACTACCTTCACATTCCTTGTACGTTGTTTTTTATTCCCGTACTGTCACGTATTCTTGTTTATGAATTCCCTTGTATTTTTTAATTGTTCCGACAATTACTTTGAATAAAGTTTTTACTTTACGAATCTTGCTGTACTTTCTTCTACGCTACGGGGACACCCTAGCTTAGACTTATTATTATCAGTCTCCGGACACTTTGGTCTCTCGCCCGATCCGTCCGGAGAGATCAACATTTAGTCCCCGGACTTATATTCCCTCTCGTCCGTTTAACTAGAGAGGTCCTTAACTTCCACCCGATCCGTCCGGGGAGATTCTTTGCCTTGCTTCTTTAACAGGCATTATGTACATATTGTGCTCCCGAGTACAAATTAACGTAATTACACATGCATTATGATCAAAAGTTCATCACTTTTCTTTCAACATACATATCATAACATACCAAAATATTTCTTCCATTTTACTCCCCACAAAGGATTCTTTCCATATCTGCATACATGGCTACATATGTAAGCATTATTTTTTGCCTCCGAGCCAATACTCGGCGCTCCGGCGTTGAGACCCGTCCCGGGAGCTTCTCCGTGTACTCCGCGATCTCGAGGCTTCTCGGCTTTGAGCTCCTGCTCTTTCCCTGCTTTGACTCCCTCTGCGCCGCGGACTCACTCTTCGCACCTGCCTTGGAGTGTCGCCCCTTGCCTTGCCCCGAGGACTCGGTTGAGGCGCTGGTCTTGAAGTCTTAGCCCATTCCGCGGGGTCCATCATCTCGATCTCCTCAGTTAGCTTCTCGACCTCCTCCTCCGCAACAGCTACGGGGACTTCCTCGGCAGCGGTCACCGGGGCCGGCTCTTGGATTACTATCCCTTTGCCTTTTCCCGCCGGCCTCTTTTTACTCTTCCGTGGAGCTTTCGCGGTCTCTTGGCCCCGGCTGGAGCTTGCAATATATTCTTCGGCAGTGTGTCGCCACCTGCCACGTCCTCTCAGACCTTCGTACATGTTAAGGAGTAACTCCAGCACCTCCCGCTTTCTTATCAGCTCCGAGGACTCAACATGTCCGGCCGTCATCATTGACGAAATTTCGCCTTGGATTTCGGTGATCCGCTCCTCGACCTCTTCGAAAGTCAGCAGGCCGTACTTCGTCAATATCCGTTCATATTCCTTTTGGTGGATAATCACGCGGTCTAGTTCGGCTACGGTCGACAAATATTTCAGCTCCCGGTCTCTCACCTTCTCCGCGGCCTTGGCTCTTGCCGCCTCGGCCTCTTTGGCCCTCCTCTCCGCTATGGCCAGCCTCCTCTCCAACCGAGGAACCACTTGTTTTTGCAGGTTATCCTTCTCCCCGCGGAACCAGTCTAAGGACTGCATGAGTTTCTTTATTGTATTATGAAGCTCCTCGGTATCCTCCTGGTCGCAAAACACAATCAGTGCCACGGAATACACTCAACTCATCGCACAGCAATAACTCGACAGTATGGTAAAAAATCAATATCATATTCACAGCAAAAACAAACAGCAGCATACATTGTCAGAGATTTTTACATCAGAATTACAATTTTTCCTATCATCTACTATATCGACAAGCATCAAAATGGCGTGGAACGACTGACCTCCCCCTCTTCGATTCTTTCAACTGCCTCCGGCACCTCCGCCTCGACCTCATGCTCATCCCCCGGCAGCTCTCCGATCACCCCCGCCACATTTCCCGCTGCCTCCGCGGCGACCTCCATGCGCGGCGGATGGTCCTTGTTTCGTGGCTCCGGAATGAATTCACCACGACGGAAGGCCAGGAACTCTTGATCTTGGTCCGCATTGCAGGCAGCGACCTCCTCGGCACTCAGGATCTTCTTTTTTTCCGCCAGTGCCTTCACCAAAGGCCACTCCGGGACACGCGCCAGGGAATTGTAATACGCCTCCTCAACACCTCCCACGGCGTTGAAATCATATCCGAACTCCGGACGATAGACGTCCACGTTCGGATAGACTTCTTTGATTTTCTCCAGCAGCACTGATCGAGTGGCCGCATCCCCGACCGCGACGAAGTTGGTCTGAAAATCGAGAAAGGTGCTCGTTTGGAACAGCTTCTCAGCAAACGCCTTCAACACCGCCTCCTGACAGTCCACCACAGCCGCTTCTCGGGCCTTTATCTCCGCCCGCAGTTCGGCTGTTTCACCATGGAGAGCCCCGGACTCTGCCTCCACCTCGCGCAATCGCGCCACCTCCTTCTCCACCAAGGCAGCTCTCTTGCGCGCCTCGGACAAGTCATGCGTTAACCTGTCGTTGCGCGCGTGCAGCTCCCTTACAGCCTCGGCCAGCTCCTCTTTGGCCTCCCTCTCACTCCTTCGGCCGAGATCCATGATCCCCTGTGCCAAGCGTACAAGCTCCTCGGCATCCGCCCCCTCCAAGCCCAACACACTTATGGGCCCCTGCCCCTTCAACAACCAAACACCAGAATCAACATCAGCACTATAAGGAGAATATAAGCCAAGTTTTCACCTCAGCGGAAGATTATGTATGCTTTACCTCGGCGCTCTGCTCCGTGCGGAGTCTTTTGACTGCCCCCGGAGGTGTCACGGATGGTTCCGACCTCCTCTTTGTTCCTGAGGTTGTCCCCGTTGCCACTACGCGCTCCTCCGACCCCGCTGATGGCCTCAGACTGGGCGACGCCCTCCCTCTGGGGGATACTTCGGTCACTGTCCCCTTCTTCTTTGCCGCCGTGGGCACCGCAGGGTTTCCCGTAGACTCCTTGCCGAAACGTCCCACTGCAAAAAAAGGTTTGTGGTTAATCCTAAACACATTGCCAATATTACGCAGATTTAAGAGTTCCTACCCTCCTCGGCAGCCCCGGCTTCCGACTCCGGCTCCCGGGTGGATACTCCCTCTGCTCCGCTCGAATAATACGGGCTTAATCCTGCCCCCTCAAGCTCCTCCTCGGTGCAGAGGGTCTTGAACGTACCTACAGTACGGAACTGCCTAACCACCTCGGTCTCCAGCTCCGCCACCGGAGCATTATCCAACACCTCCTCCCTCCTCCACCTCGGGAGGGCCAATCCCGTCTTCACAAAGATGAATTTCTCCTTCCACCCCTCCACCTTGCTTGGGTTTTGCCTTGAAACCACCTTGGGCCCGGGGGCTAAAAGAGTACCAACCTTTTGATTTCCCGAAGGCCTTCAGTTGGAAGAAGAACCTGAACAACTCTACATTTGGTTCTACCCCGGCATTTTTACATACCACGGTAAACCCGACTACTTGCCTCACGGCATTGGGCGCTAATTGACTCAGGGCGATTTTATAATATCTAAGCAGCTGTACAACGATGTCCCAAAGGGGGAATCTTATTCCTATTCTCAGATGGTCTATATATACGCTAATGAAATCCTTCGGCGGGCAACAGGCACGGTCACTAGGCTCCGGCACTATGTATTCTAAGTTAAAGGGAAAGTAAAAAGATGGAATCAGGGCTTCTATTTGTACCCGAGTCATCTGCAGTGCCTCTATAGCCACCTCGAAATCTTCCTCCATACATTCACCAAACCCCACCGCCTGGGTACCGGACTCCATGAAATCTACCCTATATACCATCCTATTCACTCGTCTTTCTGGAATAATATAACGAAGGGGGCGTACATCTAACGGGGCTTTATAAATCCCTACCTCCCTAAGTGAAGATGAAGAAGTCATACTTACTTGGTCTTGGTTTGAGATGGTTCACAAATGCACAGATGAATCTCCTTTTTCCCGCTCTCTGTAACTTGCAAATCGCAAAATGAGGAAGATGACGTTTATTGTGCAAGCGTTTTTTATATATACTCTTGCATCAACGGCTCAGATATGGCCTTTTCAAATTTTGCGTCGCAGATGCGCGCGTGGTCACCACGCGCGTTACAGTTACCAAGGCGCGTGATGGGCACGCGCCTTGGAAATCTCAAACGCGTCACTTCACATCCCTCTTTCTAATGATGGCGCCGCCAATCACATCAACCTCATTCTTCCTCAGGAAGTCTTGCGCCTCGCTCCGGTGTTTCCCTCACCTCGGGCGTATTCAGCTCGATCCCACTTCACCGTATCACCCCGGGGGTACTCTAGTTCGGACCCGGTCGACTTTATCGCTCCGGGGTTACCTCAGTCTGGATCATGTCAACCCCGTGACCGTGAAGTACTTCAGTTCAGTCAGTTTTGGTCAATTTTGGTCTTCGCAGAGCCCCTTACTCCGGGTATGAATCACCTCGACTCCGGTTGATTCTCGGACCTTGAAGGTACTTCGGTTCGGTCAAGGCAGCATTCCCTCTCGCTCCCCCTTAGCACCTGTTATACCTCGCCCTACTTTAACTGCAGCTCCTACCACGCTCCAGCTGGTGGGGGGCATCTGATAGGTATGGCCCAAGAACTTCGGGTCAGACCAACCCAACCCGAAGCAACTGAGTCCAAAGGAGCGAGCCCAGCGACCAAGCTGGCCCAGAAGTGCACGCGGGCCTGGAGCAGCCCAATCGCGGCATATTTAGAAAGTGAGATCCCCACGATCTCCTTCCAACTCCCATGCAAAGATGGTAGGCGTGATTGTAGATTTAGTTATGGTAGTATGAATTGAGTAGTATAAATAGCAGAATTGTTCTGGATTTTAGGATTCGGACTTTGTACTCCTAAATTACAACATGTAAGATTGAAAGGAAGATAGTGAAAAACACCTCGGCAGGTGATATTTTAAGCCCGTGGACGTAGATCTTCGGATCGAACCACGTATATCCTGTGTTCTTTAATTTTCTAGTATTGGGTTGTGTTACAAATTGAATTTTACTTCGAGTTCACTTGATAACCGGATTGCGCTTTATCATGCTCTAACTTGCTTGGTCGAAGTGATCCCATTGAGACCTATGGATGAAGAGATACCAGCGGATTACATTAGAAAATTATATGAAGAGGTGAGTCATAGAAGAGTTACAAGATATGTGTCTTCACATAGTGAATCGATGGAGACCGAAAGAGTATCGCCCAAAAAAGAGGAGGGGAGACAAATAGAGTGAAAGCAGAAACATGATATGTATGTATGCTTGTAATAACCTTTCCTTTCTTAATTTATAGTTTATGATGTATTTATATTTCCTTGCGGGATATGCATCGCCCTTTACCTCCTCCAAATTTGGAAGCTACCTCCCAACAGTGGTCACCTCAGCCCTCTATTAAACAGATATTAGATGTTATAGGCACGCTTGACAAGAAGGTTGATACGCTCACAACAAGGTTGATGCACTCGATAAGAAGGTTGATGCCCTGGACGAAAGGTTGAGCATACATTGATGACATCAACGGGAGATACTGTCTCGCCTCTAAAGTGTTCTCCAATGATGATAGTTTGTTTCTTTAGCGTTGAATGCTTATATTTATAAGTTTGGGATCATGTGATGTTGAATTAGGGCAAGTTAAGGAGAAAGAACGTATAACTTAAGTCGGTCGACCTACGAACGTGGCCATTCCAGCCAACGTGGTTGTTCCACTGACGCGACCGCGTCTTGCAACGCGGCTGTGTTCGTCTACCAGAGCTCCTAGGTTTATCACAGTCACTTTTGACGTGGCCGCATCCAACTAACGTGGCTGTTCCGGTCCAAAACAGGTTCAAGGCCGGTTTTTCTCTTCCGGTCCGTTCCTTGGCCCTTTCTTACGATTTTGCTCGTTCTTATCTCGTTTTTTCTTCGAACTTGTCCAAATGCTCTTTTTGGAATATATTTACCTACGTTGCTCCAAAACACTCACAAACACGTTAAAACACCCAATACGAGGAATATTATATATTTCGATCAGTTACATGCAAATGTCATAAAATACCTACCTAAAACGACCTAAATGCATATATACACAACGTATATCAAAATCCCCCAAACTTAACATGTTGTTCATCCCCGAACAACAAAAGAAAATAAAACAAGAGCAACATGCTTTTTAGGACAATTGGATGATGATTTTAGTCTCAGTGAAGGTTTTCCAATAAACCGACAACTTAAAAACTCGAGCATTAGTGACATGGCAAGATCTTAACTACTTTCGAGACAAGAGACTTATAAATTAAATGATCCTCACCATTTAAGTGTATCACTCATCTCTCAAGTGCATAAAATTTGGACATGTTTTCACTCAATTGGACTACAAGCACCGTCTACCATATGCTTGCCTATTGTCTAATTTAGACCTCGTACTTGATATGTGTGACAAAGAATAAAAAAAGACTTTATTTTGGTTTTAATGTAGACTTATGGTAAAGTGGAATAAATTTGAATAAAAAGCGACTAATTATTGGTCCAATCAAATTATTCCTAACCTGACAACCCCTCAACATCGTTCACTCAATCCTCACTCTTCAAATTTCAGAAAACCATACCATATGACCTCTTCACCTTATCAAAAGCACTTTTCTATTTTGCTTTATCAACCAAAAACTTCTAATGCCTTATTCGAGTACCATATTGGGACTACTCTTTTTTCAAACACTTAAGCATATTAGGCAATTTTCCATGGTTGACCCCTCCTAACCAAACAACTATTTACAATCTTTTATTTTTTCTTTTTCTCAATTTCTTTTTTCTTTTTAAAAGAAATATGAAAGTACGTTCAAAACTATACGGAGGGCCATCTTTTACTTTTCTTTTGCCTATAATAACTTATCTCTTTCACCAACTTCTCGCAATCATCCATTTCACTCATTTCCTTGTGTTGTTACCATTCTACCTTTCAATCCACCCCCCTCTTCCTCAATTAGTTCAATTAAAATGGGCCACAGGCTAAAAGATATGAAATATTTCAGCTCATGGTAGATCTTTACACTGAGAGGTTCATCGAGACTACTCAACAGAGCTAATAATATGTCAAAATAGAGATATTAAAGGTACTTTATATTAATATGGTTTGTTCTATCGTACCTTATTTCCCTCAGTACTCCACCACTTTCATGAAGGGTTGTGTTGATCAGTGTTGTTCGTTTATATTTTGGGTAGGAATCAAACCATGGATATTTGTACAGGGACTAGGAGATGCAGTGTTTATACCAGCACGCTGCACTCATCACGTGCGAAACTTGAAGGTATTGAGATTGGCTTTAATATACCATCTTTTGTAATTTTATGTGGTTGTCAAGAAGCCATGGAATATTCATGTGACCTTAAAGTGATGCTTTATAAAGATAATTCCTTCCATGTTTCAAACTTAAGTTGCTAGTGACATATCTGTCAAATATTTTTTTTTTAAATTTTTATAGCTATTTTCAGTTTTCTTGTCTAGGATAGCAAACTTTATTATCATGGAGTAGTCTTAATGCCATGATCTAACTGTAATAGTATATTGAAAAATCTGATGGATAATTATAATAGTCGTAAATTTACACGTTTTCTTCATTACTAGACCATATATGATGCATATCATCACCGTTTATCAAGTTTAATAAATCCTAAACTCTAGGCTGGTGATTGAACTGGAATAACTTTGGGGTTATTGCTATAATAATTTGATTGATTATCTTAACGCATTATGCATACGTCTTCATATTCTTATATGCTTTTATGTTTATATAGATTACTTTTGCAAACATGTGTTTTTGAGGAGCAGGGAAGCAAAGTTATAGCTAAATGAAGATTCTTTTGGAGGAAAAAAGAATTAGGATGATAAGATAGATAACATAGTGGTTATTTGTCAATTCCAAGAGTTCCTAATTTTTCCTATAAAATTTAAAACAACTTGTATTTAGGAACGAGAAGAGTATTTTATATTTGTTGGGGATTGGGAGATGATGAAATTGCACTTTGAGTAATGAAAAATGGATGAGTTGATTTTAGTTTACTTTCCAAAGTTTAATATGATATTGGAGAGTTGTGTTCATTGGATTACCTAATTGACAACATTTTCCCATTTCAGAAAGCACATTGAGCCTGACGTTCATCATGCTGAGGTCGGCATTAAGGACATTGGCATCCTAACTTTTTACGGTCAATTTATTTCTTATTGATTGGTTTTCTTTCTCGTGTAGATTAGAATTAACAGTTTTGTTTCGCTATTTAGAGAGCCAATTTACAAGCTCAAATGCAGAACTGAGGTATATTATTGCCATCTACAATGAGTAATTCATTGTGTGAAATCCTTGTAAATATTGAACGATCATAATGCAGAACCTGGTCTTTTAGTAAGAAATATATTTTCTATGTAACATCTTTAAATTTAGGTCTTGTCACTTATATTAACCAGGCTTATCTCTGCACTCGTCTCAAATCATCTTTTTGAATCATTGTAAGTTTGAAGTTCATGATTTATTACAATCTCAAAGTGATACATAAGTTTTCCATGGAAAGGAAGCTCAAATTGACAAGTAAGTTCAGTCTATGGAAATTCTTCACGTAGCTGCCCATGAATATGGTCAATTGCCATTTCATTTGAAACTTTCTTTATGTTAGTAGAATCTGAGCTTGTGGATTTTTGCTTCAAGTTTTATAAAGATGTACTTGAGACCCTCTTCTGCAAGTGAAGAAGCACTTCAATGATAGAATCAACATGTGACAATCTGGTATACAAAAAATGTTATTTAAATTAGTTCAAAGAAAAATCATGGGATTACTTAGTTTAATTGGTTCCATATCATAGATATGTTGATAGGGCTATAAATATTGGAAGCAAACTAATGAAATGGGCTACTTCACTATAAGAGGTGTTCGAGAAGACACTTATAACTTGTATGCTTAGGTGCTTGGGATCAGCGGAGACCATAAACACGACTTTGACACCAATGTTATAGGAAGGATCCCTATATAAGTGCAGCTTAATTCTTCTTGTTTGATCCAGTCAGGGCCTTGTAAACAAACTATTCATCAACCCTACAAAGAAGTAAGCTCTTGCTACTTATGATTAACTGAAGCCTTTTATGATTTAACTGAGTAATTTAATAATTATTAAGATTAGTAATTTGCATTCAGGTATAGGCAATACGATTTGTGGGACAATTATATAGATTTATATCCTTATGGAGAACTGGTTTAAACTATTGGCATCAGCAATTATTGTAAAAGACTGGTTTTTTGCCCATGTAAGCAGGTAAAGCATCACTTGACTCGTTTCAGTTTTTTTAACTTAATTATGATTTCTAAATAGAACCTTTATGTAGATAATTGATTATTTAGGGAGCCTATCACCCATCATTTTCAAGAATATAATGATCATTTTCCTATTTACAATGCAACTATGTTTTCCAAGAATACAAAACAAAATTATATACCAAACATATGGCAATTTGTATTCACTGTAAGAAATATCATGACAGAAACATATGTCCTCAGGCCATTGGCATATTCTGACTATTCTGATCAATGCTGTTATGGATATGCAAATGGTGAGTTAACAAATAATTCCTAATAATTGATTATCTTCATAAGTATGATGACTGAGATATGTCTCTGATATGATAATTTTTTTTTTTCTAATTATGAACATCGATTAGGTACATTTTTTCTGTTTCTTTTCTTTTTTATCTCTACTAGTTTATTTTTCGTTGATATATTTTCAGCATTTTGCAGGATACGAGCTTTAGGAAATGGAGTCATTAATTTTTTTCATGTTATGAAGTGCATTGAACCTCAAGAAGATTTGATCGCATAGTTAATTTTTTATTAGTGTTGGTGGACCATTTTGCTAAAACAATGTATTTGATATATCTGATGATTTGACTATCTAAGATAAGTTTTTTTTTAGTTAGTTTTTTATCCTTTTATGTGATATATTTTCTTCTTGAATTATTTAATATTTGAAAATATTAAAAAAGTAAAAATTGGAAAATAATGGCCAATAATAGGCTGATGATGTGACTATCAAAATAATTATTGTTTTATTTAGGTTTTTCTCCTTTTATGTGATGTATTTTATGAATTATTTATTATTTAAAAATATTAAAAAAATTAAAACAGGAAAACAATAGCTAAGAACAGGTACCACAAACCCTTGTTATAAAGGTTAAACGACAACGGTCATAAAGCGTTGTCTTTACTGTTGTTGTAAAGATTAAAATGACAGCGGTAATTATCACTATTGTTGTAAAGGCACAAAAGATAATGGTTAGTAACTGTTTAAAGGCACAAAAGACAACAGTTAGTAACCTTTGTGATCCAAAAGACAACAGCTCCGGTGCGTTGTAACGGGCGTTGTGGTAAACATAAACAACAGTTTATATGTGTTGTAAAACCGTTGTTATATGCATCTACGACAATAGTGAAAAACCGTTGTGGTAGGTTAGGTCTACCACAAAGCCAGGTACGACAACGCTCATTTATCACAAACAACAACTTTTTTCCACCGTTGTTGTTTAGCAGAATAGTTGTAGTGGTAAAATGAGAGCTCTATAATTTGAAAATTCATCTTCTAAAAAAAGTTAATTTGACTATATACATATTTATATATCTCAAGAGCTTGCTAACAATATATCATAAGCATATTTTTAAACTTTTATCTGATGTTATTTTTATCATTTTAAGTAATAAATAATTTGGCCTAGTTTTACCTTTTTAATTTTAATAAATTGATGCATGTAAGCATTATATAATTATAGAGAAACATTATTCATGAATATTTAAACTAATAAACAAAGGTAATGTAGATGTTTTAAGTATAATAATAGAGGCAACTTAAGAAACATTTTGAATTTGTTTTGTTGAAATTTATTTTTTTAACTGTGATATACTCCCTCCGTCCCGGCTTAACCTACCTAGGTTGACCGGGCACGGGGATTAAGAAAAAGCAGATTTTGTGGAATCTTTGACTTTTTTAAAGGTGGAGATTGAGAATGAAGATTTTGAGGGTGGAGATTGTGAGAGAAATTTGCTATTTATGGGGTAGGCAGGTTAATGTGGGACAAACTAAAATGGCAAGTAGGCAGGTTAAGCTGGGACGGAGGTAGTATTTTTTAGGTGAAAAGTTTAAAAAGTTTTTATAAGCACACATGTAAAACAATTTTATTTTAACTATTGATGTGGTATTTAATAACTATTGATGTAAATAATTATTTAAAAATATGGTCGTATTGAATTGAGGATTATAAAAGTATCATATTTACGTGGTATTAAATAACTATTGATGTAAATATACTACAATTTTATAAAAGTATAGACTAATGAGATGATATTTTATAATTGGTTTATTCAATATTATCGTTTAATATATATTATAAGCAAATATGACAAATATTTTAAATTGTTAAATTATTATTATTATGACTATTATTACTACGATTATTTTGGGATAGATTGAATTACTTAGTTCTATCATAACTTAGTATGATAAGTTTAAAAAGAAGTTCAAGTGAAGGAGAAAGAAATGTACAAGAAATATTGTCCATAATTTTGTATCAATCTAAACTAAAGAATATGTGTATATATATTTAATATTATAATGAAAAGAAAAATAAATTAAATCAGTTTCATGTAACATTAAGTGTAATTGATTTCAAAATAAAGGAATATAGGAAACAAGAGAAATATTTTGATTTATATTATAATTTTTAGCATGTTTCATTAGGATAAAAGTTGACCTTAAAAAATTAAAAAGAAAGAGGAAGCAAAAACAATATATTACTCCAAAGAAAAGATGGAAATATTTACAAGTTGAACGAGGTACACATAAATGAAATAAGTAAGTTTATAAAAATTTCAAGAACCAATCAAGGATTTTAGAAGCCCTTTAGTTTAAGAAAACTAAAATTAATCACTTAAGTTATTGCATAAATATTTATCTTTGTGGCTTATTAGCTTGAAATCTAAAATTATTGGATAAATTTCAAAATTTAGTCATTTGACTATAAGTCCACCTAACTTTTGTAGCTATGTGCATTTGATCATTTTTACTAGAAATCATTAACATTCAATAAGATGGAATTTATCCAAAAATAAAATAAATGGATATCCAAGAAAATATGAAATAAGAGCTTACACATAAAGTCAAGCAATAATCTCTTTGTGCTTGATGGAAAACAGTGTTGAAAGTATTCTGAATATATTTAATCATCTAATCAAATCATTAGTCATAGTACACCTAGGAGTGGAGAAAAATACCGAAATGCCGAAATACTGCACATACCGTATCGAAAAATTACCGAAAATACCGAAATTTTCGGTACGGTAACGGTATGATAATCTAAAAATTTCGGTATTTCGGTAAATACCGAAATATCGAAAAAAGTTCGGTATTTTCGGTATATGTCGGTATAGCGAAATTTTTTCGATATTTTGGTAGTTCGGTATTTTGGTATATCAAATTCCTACCGGTATACCGTAAATTTTCGGTATGCCAAAATTTCGGTATACCAAAATCAACGGTATGGATCGGTATATACCGATACCGATACAAAATTCGGTATACGATATTTACCGATATCATACCGAATTTTCGATATACTAAATTTTTCGGTACGGTAACGATATGAATTTTCGACGTACTGAAAATTTCGGTACGATAACAATATGGGTAAGTACACCAAGAATTTTCTAGTCAATTTAATCAAAGTATTATAAATGTAATTTTAAAAATTCATGTAACCATGTGCAACACAATAAGCTTGGGAACTACAAGTTTAAATAATGAAGAAAAAAGTAATAATACATGCATACACAAAAATCAGATGATTTACACAGCACAGTCATAAATTCAAGCAAAAAAAATTAATATTGTTTTTATAAATCATGGTAATTCTAAAAAGTTTACTTATACATTTAATTATTTATTTACTGATGTCACACATTTAACTTTTTTAGTCTATATAATTTAATTAGATTGTAATATAGTTACATTTAAGGATTCACGTGTAGCACGTGCAACGCACGTGATACTTTACTAGTAAAATTAAATAGGCAGCGACTAATGTCACCATAAATATTTCTAAATACACCACATTTACTAAAGACATCACATAGAAATAATTAAAATACTTATATTTTCTTTAGGCACCGCATTAAATTTCTATTTTATCCTTACCCTATTACAATTAATGTTCAAAACTTAGTTTCCAAACATATCATTGTATGTTTAAAACTTAGTGTTTCCAAATGATTTTATGGTATGTTCATGGTTTTAACAAACTGTGGTCTATTCAAATTTTAGTTTCAAAATGGACCATAGTATGTTCGAAATTTTGTTTCCAAACTATTTATTGTATGTTCGAAATCTAATATGTTCATTGTAAGTTCAAAATTTAGTTTTCAATCTGTTTATTGGTTGTTCGAATTACAGTTTCTAAATTGTGAATTGTCTGCTTAAAATACAAGATACATTTTACTTAGTTCGGAAAGTAGTTTTCGAACACAGTTAAGAAATTATGGTAAGTATTTTTGTGAACGTTGCTTGTCAGGACATGTCTATACAATGTGAAATTTATAAATTTGCGGCATGAAAAAATACGAAATAACTTACCTTGTTTATACGAAAAATTTAGCTGCTGTAATTTTTTTTTTAAAAACTAAGATTCCTTTACGTAGTTCATATGGAGAAATTGGTTGTTATAATTTATTTATTTTTCTTAAAATAAACTAAGATTCTTTTACGTGGAGAGTGTATGTTACAGAGCTTGCTAGAATTGAACAACTTTAGTTTTTCATCACTCTTGAGGGCTTGTTCTTGCAATTGATGATATGAGAATGGTGGAAAAGGTCACAAAAGTATCTTGAAATTTGGACTTGAATTTGATCCCATAGTTGAGATCTCATTGGTGTATTGATTTATGGTGAAATGAGACGTTGTATCATGTTGGCAAAGTGTACAATGAAATGCCAAAAAAAAAAAAAAAAATTAATAATGTGGTGTACTTAAAATACTTTGTGGGGTCTTTAGTCTATTTATATATTATAGAGGGTAACTTAGTCATTTAATTAAAGATTAATTTTATAAAAAAATGTTGTGTGCTTAGAGGTATTTATGGTGACACTAGCCGCCGCTAATTAAATGTCATGCTGGTAATAATTTTGTGATTCATTAAAACTATTTACATTATAATGTATCATATATAAGAACAATTACGAAGTTGAATAGCTCAAATGACAGAGTATTTGCTACCTAGGCCTTTGGTCCTGCGTTCGAGTAATCGTGGGGGAAGGGGAGGGTTTTTCTTTGTTTTTAGATTAGGAGAATTTTGTTTTATCATATATAAGAACAATAGATGCATTTTACTGTTCGACAAACTCATGATCCTATTTCATATGAATTTGACAATTGAAACTACATTATATATTTAATGAATGATACATATGCTGTTACGGAAAGTTGATCTAAATTTGTATCGTAGTAAAAGAGCACAAAATTGGATTAAGATTAAAAATTTAAGAACCATATTCGATTAAGGTTAAAAATTAAAATTGTTCCCATCCATCCTTTTAATGATGCTCTTATGGCAGGCTACTGGCCAATCTTTCAAACTTTTGAGCAATGAGATGATGATTGCTGCTTTCATACACCTGAATCAGTGACTCCAGCGTTCTCAATATAACATCCTTTTTCTGGTCCACCGAGTTACTTGTATGCCCCCCCACAGATGAGCACAACTCTTTAATCCAGTTCTCAAGGAATGATGCTTTCTACAAAACACAAGTCCAGAAACAAAACTATAACAGTCACCTTCAGTTTGACATTAAACTAATTTCAGCAAAACATAAGCAGAGATACAATAGAGTATTACATTTCATGATTATATTAATCTTACTTTAATAAGAAGATCTTGTATGGCTCGTTGGTCACACCTTGAAGCAAGACCCAGCAGATGCAGCATAGTTGAGGTCAACTGTAAAGAACACACACCACAATGACAAAAGTAGACCCACAAAATTTTGATAATGATAACATAATTTCTGGACGGTACTTCATCATAAGGTTGCTAATCATTAATGTTATATATTCAGCTTAACACCTAATGAAGCTTTTATGCGTAGGCAGGGGTCAGCATTGGCAATTTGACATTAAACTAATTGTATCGAACTTTCATCAACTGGTGCACTAATGGTTTTCTAGATTCAAGCCATCACTAATATTAGAAACTAAAATTTTTAAACCAATTCAGCAAAAATACTCACTAATGTTTTAAAATGCAATAAGCTACTGACAACCTAAAAAGGATCTAAGTGACAAAACAATATCAAATATATCCCTCTCAAAAGTAAGGAAGGCAATATAAATAATATGCTTTTAACAGGAGCAAAAAAATATCTTGGTTGGGACTGGGAGGGGGTGTAACTTTCGCCAAGTTCTTATTTGTTTCATGACAAAACATGCGATAAAAAGAGTTCGTGGGAATTGCTGAAACTGACCTGCTTTTCAAGTGCAATCCAATATTTGAAATTAGAAGGCTCAGAAATCTGGTCGGTTTTGAAGTTCTCCAGGACATGCTCCACACTTTTAACAACATCATAATATGATTTCCCGTAATCTGCAGAATCAATATACCATAAGAAGATAACAAAAATATGAAGATACAAAGAAATGAAAATAATTACAATCAACACAAGGATCAATGTTCAACCTCTGATACTTTTTAGATAAGAATCTCATGATGCCCAATCCGTTTAGTAGTTGAACAATACCAAGCCATTTAGTAGTTGAACAAAGTGAAACTGATTAAAACCCACATTAATTGACCTACAGCTTGATAATCTATGCTCAGCTGGAGCAAGGAGAAAATGGCCATATCAATCAGCGGTGGGGTTAATCAGGGCATACTTTCCCAAGTACCCTTAATTTCTTAACGTAATTCTCATTGAAAACTTTTGCATAGTAATGCTTCTAAACAATACTTTCACAGAGCAACAACCACAGTTAATTTCATGCTAATTTTGCCGCCATCATCAGCAAAAGAGGCAAAAAAAATTAGGGACTCATTCTTGGTCCATCTGGCTTGAAAGAAATAGAAGAATTTTGGAAACAGAAAGGAGTCTTTAGATGATGTTTGGATAGGATCAAGTTTAGAGTAGCATGGTTGGTTTCCTCCCATAGTTTCCAATCAATTGCTTGCTTCCGATGTTGCTTAGGACTGAAGCATTGCTCTTTTTGTAAAAACAAAAAAATTGTTTCTCAAAAAGAAAAAAGAAGATATGTTCAAATATATAATCCAAGTGAAGCACGTAAGCAAATTTCATGTAGTAAGATTCTAGAGAATCCATAGCAAGTTCTTTGCTTTCAAGTTCTCATCACAGAAAATCAACATATCAATGAAACAAAAGCAATAATAGAAAAAGCAGTAATGCAGTTGGAAAGAAGGAAGATATTATTAGTGAAAGAGAGTCATTCTCCTTCTAAAAGAATTATTACTACTTCACCATTTATAGTTTCAGGCACAGCCAAAGCAGCAGCAGCTTGTATCCTTATCTTAAAATTAGAAGAATCCCGAAGCAACAACAGAAGGATACTAAAAACAGAAGAAGCCCTGCAAAATATGAGTAAAAATCTGAGTTTACACCAATACTTCATAAAAGAATAAATGAGAACCATCCTCTTTAATATCTCAAATGGGAAGATGGAAGCCTTCTCAGTTAAAATTATAAAATCAGAATCTAGTTATCAACGAACTTCAATTAACTCCCAATACGATGTCTACACTTCTGGCTCTCATTCTTCTACCTACTGATAAATCTACTCCTAGACAATAATGCTTAGGGATCTCCTAATTATAAAATACTGTCCTACCTTTAGGTTTGAGAAAATCTGAATGACTTCCAGGGAAGAACATTATTGATGAAGTCAATCTAGTATACGGACTTTTTATAAAGATATTGTTAGTCAAAATCCTTTGACAAGATTCATAAAATAGAACATGACAATAGCCTGAAACATCTAGTTATTATTATAAGTTGCAGAAAGGGCACCAACCTATACATCCTATTTACAAGCACTTTGAATGGGAGAAAAACATAGTTAGAGATTTGCCACCAGTAGAAGGAATACACATTGCATGAGTACTAGGCTCCATTTGGGAACCAAGAACTTGATCAATTCACATCTTAATAGACTTCATAATCCAGAGAAGTCACCCAACGAGTACTGAATTCACTACAATATTTAGATTATAAATTTGCAATCAAATTCTAATAAGAATCCTTGATTCGCAACATTGAAGACTAAGAAACAAAGTACAGGATTAAAATTTACTAAAATTCCAGGTATCCTTTGTCCCATCCACGACTAGGGAACTACCTCACTCCAATTTCATGGTACTCATTGGACACAAATTTGAATTGGAGAGAGAACTCCAATAACACTACCCTGATACCTTTTGACAATCAGAAACATGTTACATCAGGAGGATGCATATTTATTTATTCTAACCAGGGCAATTAGGATAGGCTTTTGGATTAGAAGTCTGATCAACAAATATCAAGACAAGACAAGCTAATGGCATCAAAAATGCCATAAGAGATCAGAACCAGAATATATGGGACTACTCCAATTGTAGACAAGTGGAGTAAAAGAAATAAATTGAAAGCAACGAAACTTGTAACAGTGTCACCCTTCAGAATACTTCTACAAGAATAAATAGTACAAGGACAATGTTGAAATTGAATCAAGATGGGAATGGGATACAGAAATGTACACATTCATTGTGGATGTATGCGAGTCACAAATGTAACAAAAGTTTAATGAACACAAAACGTGTTCGGTAACTTTTTCGTATAAAATCAACTAGAATGAGATGATCATGATGAGATTATATGAACCAATGATATTTTTTGATCCAGGTAAGGAGTCCACTAATTGAATTAACAATGATGATACATTCTAAAACCTCAAATCCACCACCCTGCGGTATAAAGACTAGCATTTTACATTTGAAGAATGCAACAAAAACAAACTAGAGCCACTAAATCTAATGAGTTCTTCTGCAATAAATTTAGATTCCCTTGACCATAGAAATTGCATTGGAGTAATATGGAGCCGACTCAAAAATGCAAAACCAATTGAGTTTCTTCACATCAATCAAAACTTCCGAAATTCATGCATAGTTTAGTTTGTAAAGGAAGCGCTCCCAATAGTTCCAACACACACATACATATAACAGTAAAATCTCACCAATCCATGTCTTGCAGTTTCAAAGTTTTGTTGAGGAATAGATTGCTCAATGCATGACATACATTCCATTGAACCTGTTAGCAATAGTCAGATCAAGAAGTGTGATTCAAAAGAAACTCAAAATACTAATCATAGAATCTCAATAAACCTTAACGTTTCCAGTTGTCACACAAGAAAGAAATGCCTGCACCATCTGTTCAAGCCAATCAAAACTCCCTGAAGATGATTGTAATGAGTGCAACCTTACTTCCATGTTATCCGCGGATCCCTGTGCGTCAATTTTGGAATGCATATGATCCACTGAATCACCACGCGGAGGCAAATGTACTGTAAATTGGATAGATCTTGAAAGATTTCCTAGACCTCTAACAGCATTTGCTTTGACCTGAACCGCATTAAAACCAAAGATGATTTTCAAAAATAGAGCATAACATGCACCATAACTGATCTTGAAAGGAAATTGTCTACAAATCATAACATCAAAACAGTTGCAGTCCTCATGTAAATGATGGAGCTTTTAGATGGAAAACAAAATCAACAGAGGTTTCTCTGATGAGCGTCTTCACACTACTAAGATCCAGATGTTACTCCAACTCCTACCAATACTTGGTGTTGACATGTCATACAATAGTACGAGATGGCAGTTCATAATTTCCTAAATATGGAAGAGTTAGGTTTGAGATTTTTCAATAATATAGCCATCGATTTACAGGTTTCACATGCACTGGTGTAGGAGACTTTTCTCAAACTAATCTCATTACAACAGCCATCGATTGAACTACATCTAACTTGTGAAATTTGTAAGATCTTTTATGATTGGATACCCAAAACGCAACCCTTTACTTAATACTACCGCAGACTTCAACTGATTCAGACTGGTCTAAGACAATTCTCCTATTTCTTTCCGTCCAAATGGACCAACAATGGCTGAAACCACTACACTCCACAAAAAGATTCTGTTCTTATTAATGAAAGCTCCCAAGTTTGAAATTGGACAAGTCCACGGTAGAAGATGGTGCGACCCTATGAAAGTCCAGCTTTTAAAACACTTTTTTACAACAAACAGAGAACATGTTTTGTCCAACCAGAGGGCACAAAATCTCAAACATTATCTATTGTATCATTATTTAGCCATCGAACTGTGGTATTCTGGTCAATCATTGATGTGAAATTGCTTTCATATGCTTAATGCGTTAGAGATGCCACCACTGTTGGTAACTCGAGACTACATATCGCACAGAAGGTACTTCTTGGTTGCTAGATGCGTGACCATGGAGCAAACACTAAAAGGAAAGGATTAAGTCCATTCCTCTACAGTTCTGGGATTTTGACTGAACCATTCTAATCAGTCACATTTCCTTTGCGCATATTAGGTACTCTGTCCCTCTTCAACAATAAGGATAATAAATATCTTGTAAAGGAAAATATTTTGAAGTTTTGACATCATATAGAAACTCATTATAGTTTGAACTTTGAACAGCTAAAGTAACATCACAGGTGACCATCACATGCAACTTGTTATTCTAACTTGGTCCAGGCCATTGTCAATCACAAAAGTGCTGAAAAGGTCAGTCAGACTCCGAAAATATGATAAAGTTTGCATTTCTACCTTGTCATTATCCCTTGCCAGCCGCAAGGCACTGTCTACTAGCAGCGATATGAACTCAGAGCTTTTCCTAGAGTCTGTAACAAGTAAAAAGTCAGATCGAGAATAGAAACCAATCTTGCAAAGAAATAAGTATAAGATTCAACACCCATCCATTGAACCTCTTCTAGCATGAAGTACATCCATGTGGTGACTAAGAGAATCACATATGTTGGCCAACGCCCATGAAGCTGTAATACGGACCTGAAAGTTGCAATTGAAGTATTCCCTTAGGTTAACAGACATGCTGATAGAGAAAACAAATGGAAAAGAGAACTCGAAAGAGACAAGTACCCCTCCTATGATATAAAATTCAACAGATGATATAGAGAAACCAAAAATAGTTCGAGTTAATCACATCTCCCAAAACCAAGTACTCAAGTTAAAAAACAAAATAAAACACAATTCAAGTAGTGTGTGGATAAAATTATTGTTTCAATGAAAATACAAGTTTCTTATAATATTATAGGATATTTGGCAACCAATGTGTTCTCTAAGTCTTTGTTAAATATTTCAATATATGCTCAAACCCTCAAACAATATAATTATAGATGCCTCAAAAAGAGTAAGTCATCCAACTATTTTGTAACATCTGATAAACACCTTTACTTAACCATCATAATCACAAAGTTCTACTACTAACTAATAAAGTCATCTTACAAGCTCTACAATCTTCGTCACTATATCCGAAATGAGACCGTTGTTTCAAATGCTTGACTTAATCTCTATCTTGGAATAAGATGGCATGGTCAACATTTTACTTTAGAATCCTATAAACATTATGAAACAAGTGTGCAACCATTGACAAGTGACTTGTAAATAATGATAAGAATACATTTAATGAGACTAAGGTAATGTTCACTCACCCTGGCAAGTGGCAAGACAATGATAATGCATGAAAAGCTCTTTCAACTAAAGAAAAATGTTGAGAAGCTTAAATAACAAGTTACAGGTATGATGTGAATCATGTGATATTTGAGCTTTCCTTGATTGGACAGTTTGCCTGCCAATCTGTTCAAATATTTTCCAGCCCTATTTAAATATTACAATATATAATTTGTGCTTGTGAACTACCAACCACTATATGAAACACTGGAAAGGAAATAATAAAATAAAATGAATAGAAGATAACATAATATAATATAATTAAAATATTAATTTTAAAGACAGAAGGCATAGAACATACGGAAACCAGTGAATCACAAGAGTTATGCTCAGCAGCCCGGATAAACTTTTCCAATACCTCTGTGCTGCTAAAAGCAAAAAGTTCAGAATTTTCTCATACACTAGCACGGTAGAGACTGAAACACTAAGCATCATATATTTACCTATGATATATTTGAGGGAAACATGCAATAACACCAATGGCCCGACAGGCAGCTGACCTAACTGAAGGAACCTCATCACTCAGAGCAGCATTAATCTGCAAAGAGCAAGCATAACATAAATTAAAAAGTTCTAGTCTGCCTTGATATGGAGAAAGTTGATGAGGTGGATACATTGGGCATTTTCCATTATACCTACAAAGTAGTGGTTAAAAATATATTTGAGTGGTTATAAATATGATTCTCGAATTATGCCTCAACATCAATAGTTGAACATAATGGAAAAGAGGCAGGATGCTGGAAAGCAAACCAAGATTTAAGGAATTGAAGGATTGTCAATAACCCAAATGGAAAATAGGAGCTTTCATGCCAGGCAGAGGGAAGCAGTTATCGATGGCCAAAAGATCACAGTTTTGAGGTAACTACAGAACTTACTGAAGAACATATTATGTATTCCTGTTTGTCCTTGGGTAGGGAAGAGAAAACAGAAGACGTCAATCCAGCAAAACAGGTGACAGTAGCAGCCCTTACCTTTCAAAGAAAAGCAACAATCAGATATAATTGCACTGAACATATAATATGTATGCACATCAACATTACTGAAGAAAGGATCCAGGGAAATACAAAAGGCAGAAAATAAAACCCCTTAAACTGTCCAACAAAAGTAAAAGAATACTACTCAAATGTATTAGTAAAAAGAAAATCATTTAACCAAGGTTTGGTTCAAACAAAGTCCAACTGCTCACTTTTCATAATGCTGTTATTATATACTCGAATGTTTTTAAACATTGGCCTGTCCCAGATAAAGAAATTAATGAACTGGTCTCTTTGAAAGGATAAATGACTTTTTCTTGATTGTTTCATATAGAAAACTCGCTTCTTGCACTAAATATTTATTTTTATTTATTTTGCATGTGCAGTGATAATTGTGGGTTTTACGGGACAATTGAATATAATCAATTAATAAACAGAATTGAAAAAACATGATTTAATTTGTATTAGTATAACATAGTAATAATAAAGAAAGGTGTTCATCAGATTCTCAAACTTAAGGTAAGAACTTCTGTTATGTTTCTTTTTACATTTTTAAAGACATGCCTAATAGACAAAGGTGAAGAAAATGCTTCTCGTTTCAACTAACCATAGCAGAAGAATGTTTAATGATAATAGGTATATGCTTGATTGTTGCTTCCAACCACCTCTCACTTGCTAGCGTACATGTTTTAGGTTGACAATTGGTTGATTCAGCACTCTTTAAGGTGTATAATGGAGCTGATGAGACTGCCTTTGTCTTCACATAGTCAGATGTGAATGGACTGTCAAGAGATTTATCATTTGAAAGATCTTCAGTTCCTTTAAAACCGGAAATAGCCCGAAGACATTCATCCAAAACCTGTAAAAGTACATGTGATGAGAACAGAAATTATAAGTCAAAACTCTGGCTAAGCGAGAAAAACCGTCAGTTTATAAAATGCAGCACAGAAAAAAATAATGTTAGACAACAAACACCGAGCACTTATTTTGGCTTCTTGTTCCCTACTTAATCTCACACACTTCATCAGACTTTAGAGGTGCACAAGCCACTTCTCTTCTACTCTTGGTGGGAACTATTCAGGGAATGACAAATAACGTGAATTGGAAACAGTTGAAAAGGACCTAAATTGCATATGAATGGAAAGGTGCATAAACGTTATGCAACACAGATAGTAGACAAGGTAGTTGCCGACATGACACCACTCCCATAAAATGAAAATCTTGGTACACTCCTACCAGGAAAGCAGGAATACAGTTCTTCGCGAGCATGGAACAATTTTCATAGTCTCATTAATAACTGCAGGAAATACAAGAATCCATAGAAATAGTAATGTTTGGTTCTATTTCTTTTTTTTTTATATATAAGAAACATAATTTATATGAATATTAAGCAAAGTTACACAGGGAAGATTTACCTAAGTAATTAATACAATCATTCTATCTATCAATTTAAGAGCTTTCTAAAATACAATGCTAAAATTCTTTTGAATATCAGATGTAAAGAAGCCCTTAAATTCTTTATGGACTGAGATCCACCATGCCACTCTAAACTTGCACTTCTCCCACACCTCCTCAATAGATTCTTCTACGTTTTCAAAAATTCTTCTCCAAAAACACAACTAAAAACATCCAACTTTTCCAGTATAGATTCTTATACACATCAATCTTCTTAACTCCTTATCCAGAAGAAAGTCCCAAGAACCTCTCTCTCCAAAAAGCCTCAAACGCCATCCAAACAATGGATAGTGTCAAGTATCTATCTGCCACAGTCAATTTATGCACCCCATATGGTATATATACCATTTAGGGAAGTGAAAAAGTGTCTTGAGACTATAGCAGGCTTACAGAATTGAAAAACATTAGGTAGATTTAATGGTAATAATGAGAAAACCTTTTAATACATTGAGGAAGGTGTTGAACACAAACTCATTAAGATAATTGAGGCAAACATTCAGAGATGTAAAATAGTCATCCATGTAGAAAGGATGGTACTCCACCTTGACTGCAGAAGTCATGACTCTCTCCTTAATTGATGCAACAGCCTGTTCGCCATTACCCCTCCACATTCTTGTAGGCACATCCGAGAATGAGCTCAGAACTCTATAGATGATAGAGGAAACTTGTTCCCAGCATTGAGTCATCACATTTGGATAATTGTGAGCCACAGCTTTAAGAGCCTGCAAAAAACTAATTAGAACATAAGTAAAAATGTTTATAAAATCAGAATGAAGGAAAAACACTAGATAGTTCATGTACCAAATTATTTGACTTGTATGCTTTTTAAGGTCAGAGTAGCCGATGCATTTGCACTACAATAATTTTTTTATAAGATGATTCTTTAATTGTTAAAACAAAAGCTACTAGGGTCAAAGATCCTCAACAGAACAGACAGAAAATGCTACAAAACATAGTTCCAATCACCAACTATATCTGACACATGAAAAATACTGACACTCAGAAAGTTACCCCAAAATTTAGTTCTGCTCCTCCAAACCTCCTGTAGGATTCTAACAATCATGAAAAGACGGGAAGAGATAGAAAAAGTGATGGGAGAAGGAAAGATTATCAGAAAGAAAACTGGCAGAAAGCTGTAGACATAAAAGATGGAGAAATAGACAAGTGATTTCACAAGAGGAAGAAAAAGAAGAGGAAACCAAGAAGAATAAGTATATATCTATAACACCAATAATGCAATAAAAAGAAAGCCCAAAAGAAACATTAGAAAAGAAAGCAAAAAAAAGGCAGGAGGACCTTGTTTTGTGATTTTGTGGGCTGGAGCAAATTTGTCAAATTATTGTAATGACCAATTTATTTTAAGAGGCTTGATTTGTCTGCTATAGACAGTAACCTAGATTTGGTAAATTTTTTATCCAATCATATTGAATATTAATGTACTTTACATCCTAATCACACATGCCATGCTTGAACTTAAGCTAAATCAGGCAACAGCAAGCACAATCAAAATGACTTGCAAACCGGATATTATCCTTGGATCCATAAAGTGTGTATCAGATCCGGTTTATTCTTTATTTAGGCCATGTATAAAGGTTACAACTTTTACATCATATGATTATTTGTACAGCTTAAAACGTTACTTCCATGTTACCATGCCATCTATGAATCAGTTAAAACATTAAAGAACGAAAGGATTATAAAGTGACAGCAGTTCAGAACCCAAGGGAACATGAGAACAAATTAACATAATTTACTCCGTAAACTAATGAAAGAATATGTATCAACATTGTTCTTGCAGGAACCAAGCAATTTAAATATGTTCTTTTTTTTTTTTTAAATGTTTGAAATGATTGACTAAGCAGAAAGTAGAGAAGAGAAGCTGACAAAAGGAAAACTCCGTGAAACTTGTTCATTCCCATAACTCCATGATATTAAAGCATGACCAATTTAAATAACAAAACTTCATCAATGGAAGTGTCACCGGTATACAATAGTGTTATTTTGGAAAATTGATGCACACGGAATATACCAGAAAATCAACACTTCAAGTTTAGTGTTTTCAGCAAAATTGACTGTATACAGAAAATACAGCAGAATCAACACGATATGTTCTCCGTTTATAGAACCAAGCTTTAGTTTATCCAACAGAACAACTGTTACCTGAAACGCTTCTAAGCTTATTGATGGACTTGATAATTGTTCTGAATATCGGAATAGGCAGTACAGCACACCAGACTTCTGACATTCAAGAGATCCTGCGAAATCAGATGATTATGAAAATAAGTTACAATATATAATCAAGAAAAAGAGAGACAAAAGGAGATAGAAACAACAGAAGGTATCAAAAGATGGAGGGAAAATTAAAAAAAAAAAAATCCTTAAAAGCATCTTTTTTACCAACATGAACCTATGAAAATATACTATTCCCTCCATAATGAGAGTCCTGTTTGAAAAACATATCTTGTCCTCAAATGAGAATCTTGTTTCAAAAGTTGATGTCTCGTTACACTAATCCTGATAAAATTTGAAAATGTTAATTTCACGAATAAGTGATATGTGATTGAATAAGTCAAACCAACAAATGAAATATCAGTGATATACGTATGAAATTGAAGGTTTTTAGAAGGTGGTACCTTCATCTAATTGACTACTAATAAGTTCACATTTTTCAAATATGACCCTCATTTTGGGGCAGAGGGAGTTTTTATTCTTTTTCATGTGAAAAGAATATATACTTGAATCTCACTCAACGGTTTCCACTACTCCCGTGTTAATCATTAATAACATTAAGAAATAAGAAAATAATGATTCTTTCCCTGTAAATTTTTGTTTGGATTCTTAGTCCAAGAAGTTTAATCTTTGAGCTTTCAAGTTAACAAACGCATTAAATATTGATTCCTAAAATCATTTCATGTAAAAAGTAGAATTAAATTTTCAAACCGGAATGTTGGTGGAATGAGCATTATGAACCTAAAAAATATTTTAGAGGGTCTCAACTGATTTTTCCTTTATTGTAATAGCAAAAATGTACTACACTACTCCAGAAAATTCCTGCAGCCGAATTGAGGGGATGGCAGGAGGAATAATAGCACTGAAAAGATAGCTGCTTAAACCTAAAGATCATTGCTCCAATACTAGAAATACTCCATCATATCTACACACAAGAAGAGGAAACTGAAACAGGTGCATATCATCTCTACTTTTCACTTTTAATGTTCGCTTCTAACTTGACCACACCAAGTAAAATCACAAAATTAGAGAACAAGGAAAATGCACTTCTTTCATAATTCTCAGCACGATGTAAACTATAAACCTGGTGATATTTCTCCCAGCAGCATATTGTTGACATCGATTGAGGCAGAAACTGAAAGAGCTAAGCTTAAGCAATTAATAGCAGCTGCCTGAAAATGTAACAAAACAATCATGTAATTTCCTTTTTCAATATTGTAGCATAAAGAGAGATATGTTGTACAGAAAAGAATAAATATTGGAATAAGCAAGTGAAATAATCTAGATTTCTATGACGCAATCAGTGCAAAGCATCAGATGGAAAAATTAAGCTGTTCAAAGGGTAGAATGGGATCCAGTAGCAATAAGCTAAAGAATGCAGACCATCAACCACAACAAAAAGAGTGTAAAGACTTGGCAAATGTGCATCTCAAGTACTGCATTTGGGATAAAGTTCTGGCTTGCAAGCACTGATGAGGGCAAACCCTACTTGTCAGGTCCACTGAGGGATCAATTTGCGAATCAACCAATCAGTCTGGTTTTAAGTTGACAGCTAATGGCCCAAATGATAATTACTTATTATAATCTAAATCCTCAAGAAGCAAACTCAAAATCTGTCACTTCGAAGCATATTATCATATAGACTTTCTAGGTATTCATAGCCCTCTAATGAAGAATCCACATGGTGTAGCAACTCTCAGGAATTAACTACAGTAGGCAACTCTGATAAATTAACCAAGTACAAGTGTGGGTATCTAACCACAAGAAGAAGAATTTTTTTCATTTCAGATATAATCAGATATTGGCATTTCATCCTACAGACTGGATGAGCATATTCATTGTTGTGATGACTCATCCCTTTTGTACTTTTCCAATTGTTATTGATAAAACCTTTTTCTTTCTTATAAAAAATTTAGTAACAATTGATGACTGTGGGGAGTCAGAGTTCATCGATGATTAATAATTGAAATATTGATACTAACCTGCAAGCTAGTTAGATCATTATGACGTGGAAATCCCTCATCAATTTTTGATTGAACTGAAGAGACGACCCTCAGGAGTAGATCCGAAGACATTCGTGAATATCTATGGAATGAAGCATAGTTAGACCCGATTAAGCAAAAATCTGCAGCAGAGCTAAATAGTAAATCACCAAAGAAATACTTGTGCAAATATTCATGTGCAAAAGCAGCATTTACACTTTACAGACTCTTTGCTTTGCAACTTAGGATCTCCCATTTCCTCAACCTAAAGAGCCAGAAGATGGATCAAGTAACAAACTTTCTTTCCAACATAGTGGTGTAAAAAGAGAGCATCAACTGGTGCCTAATAAGCAGAGATTACTACAACGAATCAGAATTACTGCAAAATGGGTGGTCAAAATGCCGATTCATGGAAAAGTAATTGTGAAAGAACTTATAACAGCAGCAGATCGCCAGAGAATAAATGACGCATCAACCTAATCACAGGACCCCTATGGTTGAATTTGGAGTAGTTGATAAGCCAAAAATAGCAGAAGCAGATGAGGAAAATCGAAATCATCATCGGAGTTCAACAGCTTTAAAGAAGCACTTACGGAGTAGACGATATCAAAAGCACCAGGATTTTGAATGACAATGCCAGCAGTCTACCGTTGGTTTCGTGCTTGATTAAATATAAAGTACCTGTTGAAATTCACCAGATATATTCCCGTCAGAGGATTATAATCTATTCTAACCTAAAACAGTAAAAGGACTAGGAATTTCCTTTTAGAGCACAAAAGTGAAAAAATGCAAATAAAAGAAGGTACTTTCAAATTCCAATACCTGAATGTAACTGCATCAAGATTTGCCCAAGAGCACTAGAAAGTGTCGTAAAAGATCCACATTTTGAGTGCCCTCTGTATTCTGCCACCTGAAGGGAAATAGCTGCCTGCCCATCCAACATAGTCGTGACAGTTGAAGTAGCTGCCATCCTCACCTAAGCAACGTTTAAGATATCGTAAATAAAGTAAGTGGAATGCACTCTGCACTATTCACCATAACGTCCAAAATGCCTAATAGTTGAGTGAGCAAGTGAGCAATAGCTTTTGTGCTCAGATATTTGAATTCGAAAGAATCTGCAACTAATATAGATGAAACCTTTAAGGAAGGATCAAAAAGCAAGCAACTCATCAAGGTAGCATCATATTTCCTGCAAAAGAGAAGGGGCAAATAAAAAAGGGGATAAAAGGAAATGGGCCAGAAGATTCGAAGCATATGCCAACCTTATTAAATTCATGAACAAGCACGTGTATTACACATAAGCTGAAGAAGCAGATGACTCACCTGTGTTGTAGCACATCATTGGATGGTAAAAGCATTGTCCATTGGGCTGTAAACAATTTGGGATCAGCTCTGCATAGATCCTTACATTAAAATTCAAGGATTAGGGTAACGAAGAAATATATGATTGGTTCTTAGAAACAACCACCGGAACAATATGCTATTCCTCTACCAGAAGCTTAAGCTCTAACTTTAAAAACGAATGGTTGACAAGTAGTCATTAATAGGAAACGTTATGTTGCTAGACAATAGTGGAAAAAGAATGCTCATGAATAATGGTGTTTGAAGGCCACATAAC
Source organism: Ajuga chamaepitys (assembly GCA_958295605.1). Lineage (NCBI taxonomy): Eukaryota > Viridiplantae > Streptophyta > Magnoliopsida > Lamiales > Lamiaceae > Ajuga > Ajuga chamaepitys. The sequence continues at coordinate 20,355,747 of OY282505.1, forward strand.
TAATTATGAACAATTGAGAACACGGATTACGAGAAATAAGACAATAGACAAACCTGAATACAATGAATTGCAGCTACTCTTGCCTTAGCAAAGTGAGCACTGATGTTATCCATCATTGATCCGTCATTATCACTACAATCAGAATCCGATGAAACAAATTCATGTCTAGGTGGAATAAGGCTCTCCTTGTCTTTACACTGTTGATTTCCTAGAACTCTTTTCCGCAAGTGTGGAGGCCTATAGGGGCCACTTCTTGATCTATATGATACTTCAAAAGGCAGGTTTTGTCTTGTAGGACCCGCTTCCTTCTTGTGGTTAGTTGATTGGTTATTAACATGAGACTTGTTTAAAAGGCCATAGTGGAGAAAAAGTCGCAAAGCAGCTACAAAGCCAGCCACCTAAAAATATCCAATATTGTGATGAATTCATTGTCATGTGGGAAGCACATTAAAATAATCTGAAAGGTGAAGCTTCTTACATGGTCTGCCAGGTCTGCTCTCGGCTCCGTTAGAACTGCATGTAGACAATGGAGAAGCTCAATATAGAACCTGCACAATACGGTACATCATGTGAATTCTGAACTACTCTTCAAACTAAAACCGAATAAAAAGAGAGAATTACATGACAAAAATATTATCCTCCAACAGAAGGCTCTTGGACGCCACGATGTCCATAACTTTTCGGAGGACCTACAACAAAAATAGATGCTGAATTGGCCTTTTTGAGCCTGCACATTTTAGATATATATCATTCCACATACACACCTCAATTGTTGACTTCCAAGTCTCAACTGGCAAAGAAGTACCTAATCTAGAGTATACATCCCCAATCATGGAAAATGCGATTATTAGGACTTCACATACAGCTCCAGATATTACATGGTCATCGCTTAGATAAGAAGAGTGTTTTGTGTCCCCTTGAATACACTCAACCACTTGAAGAAGAAAAACTACTAGTCGCTCATTTTCAGAGAGTGTAGCAGCTGCCTGATATAAACCAAAAAGGAACCTGAAAAATAAATAGTTTGCAAGTGCATGAGTATAGGTGATAACGGCTGTAATGTATTGGTGAAACTGAGACATATGCTAAGGGGATGTATTGAGAAGATGTGCACATCTAAATGCATGTTTGTATTGGGATAGAGCAGGGTAGGATATGATGTAAAATCAATAGGTTGGTGGATAGTGGTTTATATTATTTATTGTGAGGTGATAGGTAATGACCAAAAGGTTGTTGGGATTGATGAGTTTATATTATTATATTGTAAAAAGTGATATAGGTAATGATTGGTTGATTAAGTAACGATTAAAAAGGTAATTGGGATTTGTGGAGGAAGGTTGTGTTTTAGATGGGGGATGTGCCACATCCTTGTCCAAACATACCCTAAAAACAAACCCATACAAAAGTGAGAGCTTAAAATTAAGATAATATAAAGCAGCTGGGTACAAGGATGGGTAAGAGTATTAAAGTTAGGGGGCTCAATAAATGGAACATGTTTCCCGATAAGCAAGTATTCTCTGGAAAAAAATTATGTTAATTACATCACCTGAGCATGTGAAAGAAGCTATGGTAGTGAGTGGGGAAGAAAAGGAAGAAAAAGGGAAGGGATAGGGGGGAGAGAAGACACATAACCACACCTTATGCTTTCTAAGCATTGCTTGGTAGGTTCAGTGACAGCAACATTCCCAATTGAAGCACTATTTGTTTTGGCCTTGCCAAGGAAAATTTGCACAATCCTTTTGAAAGCGTCGAGCACAAGAGCCCAAGAAGTTGAATTCATTTCCAGAGTAGAACAATGAGTGACACCATGTATCTACAACAGATCAGAAAATGTTCAGATGCCCACCGGTACAAAAAAAAAAAAAAAAGTAAATTGCTACTTCTGTAAAACAAGCTCTTATCATTGTTTATGTGTTGTTCTATCGATAATGAGATACAAGTCCCTCGCTAGTACTATTGGCCTACAAAAATATAAGCCTTATACTTGGTTCATTTCAATCAGAATGAATCCAGACTCAGAGGTGCATTGATATTTTACTTGACAAATCCAAGCATTCAGATTCTATTATCAAGTCCTCAGAAGAAAAAACAATATGTGCGTGTATATATATATATATATATATATATATATATATATATATAAATATTTACATACATATAAGGAGAAGAAAAATGAGTCTACGTATTGATCTTAACGAGCATACTTTCTCATCGTGATTTTCGACTTAGTAATATAAGAGAAAACTAATAATATCAACAATGCAACCGAATCTCCAACTACAATCGGAAATTGTCGTGGGATAAGGATTATATAGATTCCCTTTCTCATACTGGATTTAGTATACGTAAATCTAAAAAACCTATTATATATAATGTTATATAATTGACTCACATGTTTGTGTATAGCTAAAGAAAGAGTAAGTATGATAAATTCCTTTCATTTACGATAGACTCGTACAAGGCCAGAGTTCTAGATCACTCTACTAATATTATCATCAACAAAACTTTATCAAGTAACTAACATGCTTAACTTGGATAAGAAAAATCAAACTCCACATCTAAAGTAGCAAAATCAGTGAAATAGTTAAACATTGTTTTTACATATCAATATAATGGTCAATGGTAAGCAAAAGGTTAAGATGCATATAGATAGTGATATGTTATCAATACAGCCAGTCCGACATAGTAAGACAAATCCTTAGTTTGTTCTTATGGTAAGCAGAAGAATCAGATTCACGCCATCACTTCCAATCCAGGCACAGTTACAATTCCCAATTACATGCTAATAATTTTTGTATGACCATACATACACTTTACGTATCTTCAAAAGTAACTCAAGATGTTGATTAAGGACATTAATATTCGATTAAGACCATTCAATAATCATAAAATGATCCGCTTTAAAGGGCAATCTTAAAGGCTTAAACAGATAACATTATGAAGCTCATCTCTAAATTGCATGACAAGCAAAGAATATTTTCCTAGTGGTGCCGATCTAAATCATAACTACTTCCTTTCTGACTCTAGAATAAATCTTGCTTAAATTATAATGATATTTAAGCAGATTAAGATAAATTTATTCATAAAAAAAGTGAAACCAACCAAGAACGGAATGAGATCGTGAAATCTCCAGAGAGGCCTAACATGTCAACCTTTCTAAAAGTTAAAAAAAAAAAAAAATATATATATATATATATATATATAAAAGATGTAGGATAATCCAATTATTGTAAGTCTGTTCTCTAGGATAAAAGCAATTGAACTTGTACAGCCAGCATTTTTAATGGGCCAACGCCTACAGGCCATTCAACTTAGTATGGCAGATGGTTAACAATTAACGAGCTTTTTAAATAGGAGTTAATAGGTGGAAAGCATCTATTACCTAGGCCATTGGTCGTTCAAGTCACTTTTGGTTGGGGTGGGGGGGGAAGGAGAGGGTTTTTCTTTGTTCTTAGGGAAAAAAAGTTAATAGGTGACTTTTAATGGGATCACCTTGTGGAGTAATTCAAGAATGACATTTTTTAACTCGTCATGATGCTTCTCCTCTAACACATGGCACGAAGACTTACTGCCAAAGAATTTTTCATGTTGATTTCCTCTGATACAACAGGCATTACTCAATTGCTAACTCTACTTCCTCTTAAAGAGAACTGAAACTGAAAGGGAAAGCAACTGAAGCGGGGAAAAAGCAAATGAAACGACTAGAAAAGTACCAAGTCAGATAATTTAATGAATGTCTGAGTAGCGTCTTCAATTCCTTCAGAACGAGTGAGGTTCCGAGCCAACTCCATTAACAACATCAAGTCAGACGTCATCTGAGAGTGAAAGTACATCAAATACAAAATACAAATCAAATGAATAATACCAGATCAAACTACATCTGAGTTCAATTGTCAATAAATTGAGAAAAATACCTCGTGCTGAGGCAAGTGTGGAGCAGCATTTACGAGAGAATGGGATTGGGAGAAGATTAATTGATCGAGCAGGTGAAGGACGACGTCCGGAGGAGGTGACGCCAGAGTTTCGTCCCTTAAAGTCAGAAACGCCGTCCTCCATGACCTAACCGCCGACGAGGACATCGACTGACAGCAGAGTTATGTTCAGCCTTTTAAGGTTTGAATGACTATGGAACAAAGATATATCTTCCATTACTGTTGTGTCTATTTTCCTTTCAGTGGTCACATTAATTAATAGTAAAATTAAAATTTCAACACCTTTCTTTCTTTCGGAAAAATTGGTATAAATGTCCGATATGTTTAAACTATTTAGAAACTAGGACATTAAATATACCACTTTTTAAAAAAGTCTTCTCACTTACGAAAAATTTGTGAAAATGCCATGTGACCGCCTATAGGCTGTTAATCAGCTGGTCACCTGTGAGCTGTCTACTTTCGAGAATATTTGTATAAATGACCAGTATGTTTCCCTTATTTAAAAACTCAGTATACCACTTTTTAAAAATACCTTCTAACTTACCAAGAAATTGTGGAAATGTCACGTGACCGTCTATAGACTGTGACACAACAGGTTATTAATGAGGTGAAGCTCTTTTTCTGACGTGACATTAATTTTTTATTTTTTTTATTGACTCATTTGTTAGCGTGGAAAAAAAAAATGCCGTCGACTTTGACAGTGGCGGATTCGACAGGGAGGAGGCGAATAGCCGAAGAATCGGGTGATTGGTCAGGTTCGATCAGTTAGTGGATGGGTGGGTTGGGCGAAGCATTGTTGGTTTTTTCTTCGTCTTCCATGTTGGTGTCTTTGTAAGATTGCATGACATCCATAAATATTAGGGTTTAGTATGTTGTAATTAAGGAAGAAAAATGAAAAAATTTAGTTTTTTATTTTTTTAAAATATTAATCTAAAATTTATTTATTAATATTCATATAATTATCCTAATTCATAATTTAAAATAAAATAGTAAGAACATGAGGAAAGTAAAAAAGAAATTTGAAAATATTAATTAATTTTAGAAATTTAAAAAAAAAAAAAACTCGTAATTTTTTTATTATTCTGATTTTTAAATAAATTTTAGAATTTTTAAAAAATATTAGAAATAAATTTTTTAATTTTAAATCAATTTTGTAATTAATAAATTTTAGAAATAAATTTTTTAATTTTTGAATTTAAAATGAATTTTATAATTTTTGAAATAAATATCAGAATTAAATATTTAAATCTTTGAATTTTATAATTTTTAAAATAAATTTCACAAAATTTTTTATTTTTCTAAATTTTAAACAATTTTTTGGGATTATAGTTTTTTATAAATTCAAAATAATATTTTATTTTATTTTTCCATCCTAACAAATGAGTCAACAGAAAAAATTAAAAAAAAATAAAAACTTAATTCCACGTCAGAAAAAAAAGTTTCACCTCATTAATGACCGGTTGTATTACAGTCAAGGATTAAAAAATCACCTCATTAATGACCAGTTGTGTTACAGTGAAGGATTAAAAAAGTTGTGTTACAGTGAAGGATTAAAAAATCGCGAGCTCTCCCAAGACGATATTAGGCTGTAATAGGTTTTTGTTGGAAAATCGCATATTTCGCGATCGCCAAAATCTCGCGAAATATCGCCAAATTCTTTTTTTTTTTTTTTTTCTTGTTTCAGCAAAATTTTTAAAAATTTGTCCAACCTTAGTTTCGAACCTGAGACCTCTCAAATGAGGCTCTAAGCTTTAACTACAAGACCAAGTCAACAACATGTTATTATATCTATATATTATTTATATGACCTATTTAGTAAAATTCTACTTACAATAATATATACCTTATGAAAATGAAAATTAGAAATAATTGACTATTTTTGGTCCATAATTAGTTATCAAAATGAAAATAATTGGTTCATAATTAGTTATCAAAATGAAAATAATTGGTCCATAATTAATTATCAAAATGAAAATTAAAAATATAAAAACTAAGTATAAAATAATAATTGGACATTTTTATAAATCTTTTGTTTTGTTTATAATTTTAAGATGAATTTATGTATTAAAGCTGGTTATAATATTTTTGAAATATTTTGTTAACTTTCGAATTTTTAATATAATATTTCCATACTGGTATTTAGTAATGTTGTATGAAAAACGTCAAAAACTGTTTTATATTGCCACTCATTGTTTATATTATTTTATATTTATAAATTAGTTGTAAATAAATCTAAAATCTATCAAATTTAAGATGCCTATATATATTTGAGTTTGTTATAATAATTGTAAATATATCATGTTAATTTTTAAATTTTTAATATATTTTTTAATATTTTTCAGAAAATTGCACCGATATTCCGATATTAATCGATATCTCACCGATATCTCCGTAAATTGAAATATCGATATCTCCGCGAATACCGATATTTTAGTCCTTGGTTACCGTCTATAGACGGTCACGTGGCATTTTCACCATTTTTTTGTAAGTTAGAAGGTATTTTTAAAAAGTGATATACTTAATGTCCAAATTTTATATAAGGAAAACATACTGGGCATTTATACCAATTTTCCCCTTTCTTTTTTATAAATTTAGGGTGGGTTCGTTTGTTGGGTTATGGGGTGAATTATTTCATAACCTAACTAACTTGTTTGGTTGTTTTAAACCTCATATTGTGTAACCCACGGGCCCGTTCCTCCTAACCCATGGACCTGGACTTCGCCAACCCATGTATGGAGGTTGATTATATTATCAGTCCAAAACCCACTCTGGAGGGCCCACTAAGATCCATCCAGCGAATTAGCCAAAAACACCATTTGAGCAAGAAAAAACTCTCTAGATCATTTCATCCGAAGCTGCTGCGAAAAGGGGATTTGCGGGGCCATTCCATTTCTTCTGTCCTTTCCTCGTATTCGATCTCAAAGGTTAGCGTATACATCTATTTCTAGTGATCGACAAATGATAATATGTTTACTCTCCTAGGCCTTAAATATATGTTGTCGTCTCTCATCATGCCATATTTGTTGCTCGATTTTGTTGACCTTTTCTGTCTCTAATGTTTGTCATTTTTTGTTTTGTATGGATTATTTGTCAATTGCCTGTTGTCCTCCGATTTTTTCTTGATGGATACGGGCCATCCAGGAGCGTACGGATCGTCCGATTTTGAAGGTAAGAGAACCTCCCTGAATAAACTCTTCCTTTGCTGCAATGTTACCCATACCTTGATGACTGTGCAAACTAAGATTTGTTAGATTCAAATAATAATTTGGGCCAATTTTTTATTTTTTTTAGTTGTATTTCGATCATGTTTTGAGGTGTGATATGTACTATAATGTGTACATGTTTCAGGTTTAGGTCTTTCATGCCTTGATTTCATATCTCTCCATCTATGTGCTTGTTTGTATGTTTTGCATGTTTGTTGCATTCCAGTTGCATCCTTTTATTTATATTGTGATCTTTACCTAAATCCCAACCGAAATCAATACATGTCTGCACAAGACTACTTCGGCCTTTATTTTGTACCAACAAATCTCTACATGAATAAATATTGTATTTACTTTCCGTTTTTTATTGGAGCAACCTATACTGATTGCACATGCCAGATTATGGCACCGTGTGCTATATACACGGTCTTGGTAATGCGAAGTCTGTGAACTAGTTTGCGTACGTTATTTTTAGTTTTATGGTAAGTGCATCACACATTGCATTATGTTTGTCCTATCTAATAATTCGTTGAGCTGACCAAATTATTTATTGCTCTGTTTCATGTTTTGTTGTGTGGTTTCCTATCCATCTTACGGTCTTCGTTGCCCTATGTAATGGTTTAGGTTTTAACCAATCCAGCGTCTACTCGTGCTTCGACGTCCCCAATGCGAATCTTAGTTTACTTTCCCATTTAGCTTTGAAAATTCAGCCCTATACCCGCTCTAATTGTCAACTACTGACTCTATAAGCTTTCCTTTTTAGCGATGGCTCAATTAAGGCGTCGATCTTCCGAGATAAGTTGTGGTGCTAGAGGAAATAATACTACAGATTGTGAACTTGTTGCAGCTACTTCACTCCGTGCGAGGCACTTCATCGTCACGTAGGCGTGTTCGTTCCGATAGGTTAATTAGAGACACTGAGTGTTTCGCGAAACTTAGGATAAATTGTGACGTCTTCTCTAGGTTATGCTTTTTCCTACATCATGTGGGGGGTTTGGGTGACAGCAAATATGTTAGTGTGCGTGAGAAGGTCGCTCTTTTCTTACCGTCGTGGCTCATCATACCAAACTTAGGTGTGTTAGGTTTGACTTTAAACGTAGCATGCACACGTTGAGTGTCCACTTCCACACTGTCCTAAACACCATTCTCAGGCTCCATCCGGTTCTACTTGCAAAACCTGAACCAATCTATCTCAATTGCACACATAGAAGCTGGAAATGGTTCAAGGTACACCGTCTAGTTTATTTATGTATCGAAATTGGCTTGCATAACATAAAAGGCCAGGATAGTTAGCTAATTATTACAAGTAATCATTCATGCCAGGGCTGCATCGACGCTCTTGATGGAACGTATGTCGAAGTGACCGCTGCTGAGATCGATAAGCCCCGATATAGGACCCGCAAAGGTACCGTCTCCGTTAATGTTTTGGCGGCTTGCGATATGAACGTAAAGTTTATATATGTTCTAACTGGTTGGGAGGGTTCGGCTGCCGATGCCCGGATTCTTCGTGATGCCATTAGTTGGCCCAATGGCTTGAAGGTACCTCAAGGTCTTAATTAATGTCGTCTTTGTAGGAAAAAAAAATTAATAACTAAAGCAAACATTACCATCCACTAGTCCCCTCTATTTTTCCCTAAAAAACACATAGGACACCGGGTCATACGTTTGTATTCATGTTTTATTTCATACTCATCCAAATTCTGCAAGGTTACATATATCGCTACCTCCTCTAGTGACCAAAATCCAACGTCTAATCCAACTATACGGGCGTGTCTTAATAGTTACCACTTGTTTGCCAGGAAACTTCTACCTTTGTTACAATGGTTATATGAATTGCGAGGGGTTTCTTATCCCCTACAAGTCTGTTTGATACCACCTAGACGACTGGGCCACCAGCCCTTTGCGACCCCAGAATTTTCAAGAATTCTATAACATGCACCACTCCAGGGCTAGAAATGTTATCGAGCGGTCCTTCAGCCTACTGAAAAAAAGATAGGCAATGCTTCGATCTCCGACCTTTTTCTCCATGCAAGTACATGACAAGCTTATCATGGCATGCACACTGCTGCATAACTTCATCCATATTGTTATGCCAAACGATCCTCTCGTTTAGTCCTTGGAAGATGTCAATCTCGATCACAATGATTCTGAATCTCCAGTGCTAATGATACTGTAGAATCATCCCAGGCATGGAACAAATACTGCACGAGCTTGCAAACCGAATGTTTGCGGAGTGGAAGGGACTTTGAGTTTTATTTGGACTACTCATTTTTGCATTAACTTTTATTGTATTTATTTTTTGGTATTACACTTTATTGTTAATTATTGTGTATGTCAGGGCTGCTAACTTATGCAATCCAAATTCGCTGAAGCCTTGAATATTTGGATTTTATTAAGCTATTTCTATATGTTGTGGGAGGAATGGTGTGCTTGCTCTGTGGCTTTGTTATTGTTAAAATGTTGGGGTAGTAATTATTTTTTCGAATTTGTGCATTTCTGATCTTGGATTGTAACCTGAAATTTTTGTAAGCTTTTGCTACTGTCAATGATGTTGTGTATAGAACATGTATTCTGTCAAAAAAAATAAAAATTAAATATTTATTATGCTCCGTAAATTGGGTACGTCGAGTTACATTGGTTGCTTTTATCAGTTGTAAAAAGGCTTCCAACTAAGGCATATTTCCCGACTACATATGCTTATTTTCAAACTATCTCTAAGTTAAATTATTATTGTCGGTTCGATGACTGTACTAAGGGCAGCAACAAGCTATAAAGTTTTCAGCACATGTTTAAATTGTAGTGTTTAGTTATAACAATGGTTTTCAAATGGGTTTAGTTATATCTCAGAAAATTTGTACGCCAGCAAAAATGTCTTATACACAAATAGCTTCAATTGTGACCCGCCCAAAATGTTCGTTTTAATGAGAGGGTTCTCTTGATTAGTCACGGGAATGCCATATAAATTTTATTTGAATTTGAGGGTCGTTGTTATGTACACATTTATGGTTTGATGCTTTCACATTGGATTTTACTAATCAATGCATCATAATATATATTGCTCGAAAATTGCCGTCTAACTTTAGCGAACGCACCATTTATGTTAAACTCTCCGGTTTGTTGTTGATCTACTCTAACTCGTCTATCACACATCTATCCTACATGAATTCAATGGCGGGCAATGTAAGTGGATTCCAGCGTCCGACACGCCTGTGTGCGGACAAAGGTCGGCGCGGTTAGAGTATAAAGGAAGAAGAGGCATTGATCGCTGGGATGAAAGAGATTATTGCTGGCGGGTGGAAATCCGACAATGGGTTTAGGCCCGGGTATCTACAAGTGTTAGAAGGGATCATGCTGAAGACTTTCCCAAAGACTAACCTGAAGGCACTTCATCACATCATTCTCGAGTTCACACGTGGAAGAAGAATTATGGCAGTCTCTTTGCTATGATATCCAAAACCGGAATTGGCTTAGACCATAAAACCAAGATAATCGAAGCAACCGACGAAGCTTGGGAGGCGCACGTGAAGGTGTATGTTATCTTTAATGATTACTTGTTGGGCATTTATCTTGTTTAAACTGGTGCCACGAATAAAATAATTGCCCGTGTATTAGTCATCAGACCTGGTTTTATAAAATTTATACATTGTATTGTAGGTTGACCCAAACGCCCGTCTCATGCGCCATAATCCTGGCCTTATTACGAGGATTGGTGTGAGATATTCGGCAAGGATAGGGCAAATGGCGCCGGAGCCGAGGACATTGGGGACGCATTTGCTACTTCCGCAGGATCTGTTGGCCCCGAAACTCTGTCAGACGCGGATCCTGCAGCAGTTTTTACAACTAATTTCGATAGCTGCACCGATGAGAATTACCCGCCGTCTCCCCAAGACCAAACCGAGATAAGCGGCGGCTGCACCAAGAATACTGGAGGTCGTAAGAGGAAGATGTTGCCTCCATCAGACGCAATGTCTGATAGTGTAACAAAATTCTGTGCAGAGGCATCTCAGAGGTTTGCAGACATAGCTGACCGTATCGACTATGATGTGGATCTTGGGAAGGCAAGGAAGCAAATTTTTAGTTTCGTGGACCGGATTAGTGGTTTGACACTCCAGGAGAAGCTCCATGTCAGCAAGCTCCTCGATCAAAACACTGAAGACCTTGAAATATTCTCTGGGCTCCCTGATGATGCGAACGAGGCATGGGCCCGCATGAAGCTTAATGGTAAGCTGTGAATGAAGATGGTGATCAATGTGTGTTTGGGTGTTGTTTTTGCCATGAAGAAACTAGCTTGTGGCTGAAGTTGTGTATACATACTTTGATGTTGGTAAAATTGTTTCACTGAACTGATCTTAGAAGGGTGTGTCTTTTGAACTGATTGTAATCAGTAGTACATATGTGCGAGCCCTTGTAAGACTGGCTGCTTATGCAATTTAGTAGCTACTCGACTTAATTAAATGTTTCAGTCGTGTAATCCCTTTTGTAGCTGTGTACTGTTCTACAGATTTAGTTTTGTGAATATCTCCAGCTTGAGGTTTTACTTGGTTTGTGGGCGTTTGTGACTAGGGTGATTGTGATTAGGTATATCGTGCATTCTGTCATGGAAATTAAATTCGTTTTTTTAGTATAGGTCAGAGGCTTGCGGTGACCAGATAGTAGGAAATCGAAGTTTGAGTTTACGGGCATTAAATGTGCCGATACATTAATGCATGAAGTTTTTTTCCATAAAGCATGAAAGGACTTCTCGATGCAAATGTCCTTTTTTTTATGTGCTCTTATGTGGATCATGCATGTTCTAAAGCTGGGTAATTCACATTTTCGTTAGAGAAGTCCTCGACAACATCGTTTGGAGCACTATGGTGCGCTTTTACATGCTTATTAACAGCAAAATACATGACAAAGCTTCTAAATTGAGATAATAATAACCAAATAATTATACATTACAAGACCGCCCCCAACTTCATCCATGCAATTGAGTAGTAGACCTAAACAAAAGCACCCTTACAGAAACAAGCGAATCCAACAACATGAAATTTAAAGCCTACGAGTACAAGCCAAAGACAGAAAAAAAAAAAAATAGGGGAAACCAACACAGGCGGACGAGTTAATTGGTGGGGCCTACTCCTCGTTGTTTTCGTCGCCAATAGAGGAACGAAAGTTAACCCAAGGTTCCACTTTGTTCTTGGCAACACAACCATTGACACCACGCCCCGAATCAACCTCAGACCCATAATTGGTCACATTGGAAACCGAAGACGTGAACGAGGGTGCACTTCCGGAAGGATCAACTGAAGAGCTTCCAATCCCGTTACCTACGACGTAACGCCAAAATGAAAAATCGGATGATGCATCATAAATCTCGCGAGGGTAAGTAACTCCATATGGGAAGCTCATATCTGAGAAATCACTCGATATTTGGATGATATCCTCGAGCCTGTGCCAGCCTACAGAATCATCTTCTTGCTTGAAAATGTAGCGCAAGTTGTCGTACTCAGCCTCGCCCTGCATTGCATAAGCCATAGCAAGGCGACGATTTTGTATTTGGAATATTAAAAAAATCTTCAGTAAGAGGATGTAAATCGGAACATAAATGGTAACTACGAAGTGTTGCTAATCACTTAATTAAACACTCCAAATTTGAAATTACGAGGACAATACTAGAAAGTTGACACAATCAAGAGGCCCAAGAAATAGATCAACGTACTTTACAAATTTCAGTCCACAGGGTTTCGTCACACTCGATCTTTTATGTTTCCAAATCGAACATTACGCCACGGTAATTTGTAATGTAGTAGAAGGTCTTGTACCTCTTTTGAAGTTTCTTCAACCGATCAGAACAGAAGTCGAAGTCGAATTCTGTATTAAGTTCGACATTTAAAGCTCGCATGACCCGACATATAGTGACAGTATTTTTGCGATTAGGATCAAACAAACCGCGTTCCTTTTCCACTCGGAGAAGCTCGATAAAATGCTTGTCTACTTCTTGGGTCCACAGATCAGTATAGAAGACAGTTTCTTGAGCGAGGCCAGTCAAAGAAGGCTGAATGTGAGGGGTCGCCATTAGAGGGCTATAGTTTGTGCAGTTATTATTTTTTAGGTGAAGGCTGAGCAAGGACAGTATGACTTATGTCTTGTTTTCACTAGGGACCTTACTACTTATAATTCATGCAAGGGACAACAACGGGAGGAGAAGGGGGGGAGGAAAGGGTCATATAACAGGGGTCGAAACCGAAACCTATTTGCTTGTAGAGCTCAGATTTTGGGCCAGAAAATATTCCCTTAGCTAGTTGGGTTCACGTGACTTGTAACTATCGTCACGACTAAATGGTGCATTTCTTGGGGTACAACTGGTATTTCAAGGACACATACCAAAACGAATCTTGGGGTTGTGGGTAGGATTGGTTGCTTTATTTCAGCATGCTTTCTGTCTCACCACAAGATAAGAGACAAAGTAATCTTTATTGAGTAGACCCTTCAAGACCCACTGTATCCACTAGACAAAAACATTGGGAATGAACATATTGCTTGTACACGCTAAACCTGTTTGTTTGTATGTGTCATCTTCATAATAGTGTATTTTCCCGACGAAGTATTATACCAAATCAATTTTAGTTACTGATACCACATGTGAGTATGTGACGTTCGTTGGGAATGCATGGCTTTAGGACATTCTTTTACCAGAAACATGTTGTACCCGTGATCATACCGATGTGTGGCTCGTTTAGTTGAAATAAAAAGGGGGGTGATTATGAGAAGTAGTAAAGTGTGCATATTATAAATAGGTTCGTAAGTATAACTAACATTGCAGTAAGGAATACTTAACTACACTTGGAAAATGTCAAGCTTCCTTGAAATGCATAAACACAAAATGACATAACATAACAAGCAAAAGCAACATATTTACGTGTGCTATGAAAAAATGATCCCGAGACAACCAACGATATGTAAGCCTCGTTCGTGCCGACTATTTCTTTTTAAAGGGGCTGCACAAAGCCTGAGAAGAACGTCCCGAGCCAGAGGGTTCGTCGGGTGCACGGTTGGAAGAACCACGCGGACCCAAAACATAGTCGCTAGAGTGGACCACTTTTGTCGAAAACTGAGTCGCGCTGCTACAAATACGTCCACATGAGACGCTCTCACTGTCACTTGGGTACCACGCAATCTCGTTCGTGAAACAGTTTGCGGTTTGGCCCCCTCGTTCACCATTTCATCAGCTGGAAGTGTCAGTACATGGTTAACAACAATTCCCAAATCCCCGGAAAGATCGGCTAGTTCTGGATCATTACCCCATAGATCGACTTTCGATACCTAAAAAATGAGCTCCAGGGATACGAGGTCGTCTTCCCCTTGATACATATATGCTCGACCTAGTGGCTCCTCCTGTTGAAAATATCGTCTAGTAGAAATCAAATATTTTGAGTATAACAAGGGACATATCATAAGTTACTGAAAGTAGCTAAGCTGAACATGCATCATTGGAATCTAGTTAGAGCTAAACTACCACGTGCAACAGTTCTGATCTATAAACATGTAGTACGTTATATGCATAGGTCACATTCGAGTAGTGGCCAACTCACAGGGCTACTATGGATGTTATATATTTCGTATCTCACGGGAAAAACGTAAAAAAAAAAATTACCTACACGGCATATGTAGTCCCATGTTTCAGGTGAGCATGAGACGGTCTTGTCTAGCGCATTATACGTCACGTTATCAACCGACTTAATCCACGTGAAAGTTCTGTAGCGCTTACAAAGTTTATGATACCGATCGAGGCACGTATTGTACGTGAAGTTGGTATCCATTTGTTTGTTTGTCCAGCTCATAGCAACTGTTATACTCGCTTTGTTCGGACCATTGTTGCATGGTCACCCGGTTATTATTTCTAGAACAAGACCACGCTGGAAAGACCGATCGACCTCCTTTGTCTACTCTTCCGTGTAGAACACCCTCAACTGCGACATAGCACCCCGCAGCGGTGCCCGTGTATGATCCATTTCTAATGGGTGAGAGTTGGCAAGCTATAAGATGGTTATATGAAGCTGTGGGGAGGTAAATGTTTCGTAGATGTAGCCTTTGTTTTATGGTTGGGGGTATAACTTCATTTATGATGGTTGGTGTGAAGTACTTAAATGATAGTATCATATTTAAGTAGCAGGAAAATCTGTTTTATTAAAAAAGTAGCTATTCGTAGCTACTAGAAATATCTTATGTCACCCATTTTTTTATATATTATCATATTGTAGTTGACGACTCTCTTGATTAGTAGGGGAATTGAAATTTGCCCTTTCACGGCAGAATGAATAGGTTGTGAGACTGGTTACATAAAACCAACAAGTACCGATGGAATAATTCAAATAACGAACAACACACAGTGTACAGTAGGGCCAAGTGCATAATCGAAATGATACATGTGAGATTTTCGACTAACCACACGGGTTACGCATTGTACTACAGCGTAACAATTATAGACCCGAATAATGAACACTTAAATTGGAAACGAAACCAGTAAGGGGTCATTTACGATGACAGAAGATAATACACTTATGACCTGGACCCAATTGCAAACTTTGTTAACTAAGAACGAACCAACAGACATGCTAAACAACATAAATCGTTACATGGAAGGCCAAATCGTAATTCCCATTGTTAATCCTCATCAATTAATAGCCAGTTAATTGCTCTATCAAGTCGGATTCTATAGAGGTTGGGTAAGAGGATGGAAGGCTGATCAGAAAAATTGAAGTAACAACACCAGTCCGTTTTGGGAGTCAGCATACCGAGCTCCACCAGTTCATCGAAATCTAAGATGCGCTTTTCGGCCTGAGCACTATGAAGATCTAAGTTGATGCCTAGATATTAAAAAATAGGTGTCAGTAGTCCACCGACCACAATGGCATCGCCGGAGCGTGCTACAACCGCCATGTGCTTAAGCATAAAGTAAACCATATTAGCCTGGTTCTTGACTGTCAAACACCATAGTGCGAAAAGATCCTGGGACGATACTCGTTGAACATCTTCTTGGCGTCGAAAAATAGTGTTTGCAATAACGTAATGGAGGTAGCAGATAGTGGGATTACGGATTTGAATTGCATTTGCAAACTTAATGTTGTATTCATGGGCGGTAGTGATTTGAAACCAAAACGCTGAACTCGAGGTACTCCATACGATTCTCTGCATGACGAACACCATATATTTCATTAAGCTCTCACATCGGAAGTGTATACTTTGTACCCAACAACTTAAATTTGATTGAAAATTTGTCCAGCCAATTTGTATCTCTGTTCAGCAGAGTCAATGTGCTGAGAAATTTAGCGAAAAGTGCGGGCCAGGTCTCGCAGCCAAGACGAAGTAGACTAAACCAATCACTACCGCATTTGAAATGCACAATGTTGGGAACCGAAAGAAAAGCACAAAAAATTATTGGGTCGTAGAACTTAGTGGCCGGGAACCCCCCTCAACAGAACTCACTCGGGAAAGGACCACCTGAATACGCCATAACACTTGGAGTTGAGTTAAGAACAGAAGAAAATAAAAGTGAGTCTTGAAGCAGAAGTCGTTTGAGTGTTTTGATGTGTGGGCAGGAACAAAAGGCCTTGCAAGCATTTATATTATGTTAGAAAGAAGGGTTAAACCTCTTATTCAAGGGGTGGAGAAATGTGTAGTAGATTGGTTTTGGAAGCAATAGCAAATAAGGACAAAAAAGGGGACACCAAATCTTTAGACCAGTGGCAGTCCATTACTGCTTCATCTGATGGGGTAGGGGTAAAGAGTGGGAAATGTATGCTTTATAATGTGTACTAGTTTGGTACATGAATAAGAGGTCAACAACAGAATTGTGCAAACAAACAAAATAGGGGTCATCGTTGGAATCAAATTTAGGTATTATTGTATAGATGTAGTAAATTTTCATCAAAATTTAGAGATGGTACCAATCATAAAATAGATCTTTTGGTAATAAATATGTGAAAAAAAATCAAACAATGAGCCCATATAAGTTATTGTAAACCCAAACAATGGTTTTCGCAAACATGAAATTTCGGAACAACTCTTGGTATTGTTTAAACGACAAACTATTACGAACTATAGTAGTTAGAAACAACATGTTCGATAGCATATATTAGTCAATTGAGCCACATAATGTAAGGTTGACCCATCCAAAATATTCATATTTTGATGTAGGACAAACTAGGCAAAATATCGAACAAGTACTCAAACATCCGGACAATTCAAAAAAATAAAAAGCCATAAACGACTACAAGGAGCATATATTAAGCTTCCCCAATCTGCGGACCAACTTCTATATGATCCTCCAAATTTTGCAAACCACTCTAGCACTGAAAATACGAGTAATAACTAAGTTAAGCTAAACTACGACAACCCAACAACTTAAATAACCGAAATGTCTGTCTCCAGTGATCAACTTCATATACTGTCGCTCATCCCCGAATCAGCATCGGTGACAGTACCGTCGGAATTTGCATCAGCATCTACGTGGATTGGGTGCTCAGGTGCTTCGCCGACTTCCTGGTATATTATGTTGCCCGCATGGTACTCATCAAAGATGATGCGACAATCGCGGTAGAGTAAGAAACCAAAAGTCCTGAAGTACCGATACAACCTACGCTCATGTCAAAACGAAAATGTTATATTAGAAAATGTAATGTTACCATTACGCATGAGAATGAAATAATTATATCAGTAACTTCATTTTTTTTTTGCCATGATTGAGGTTTTTACCCTTTTGATGTGTTCCCAGTAGTTATCGTTGACCCGTACTTTGTTGGCTTTTGGATTGTAAAAGACACCAAGGGTTTCAAATGCAAACTCCTTGAAAAGGTTGTACATCCCTCGAACCCAAAAAATATATAATTTTACTAGGTTAGGCTCAAACACTGGAGCATTCTCCGTTCTAGAAAGCAGGCACTCGACATTAGAGATGCATGTGCTGAACCCTTCGTCATCTTGAACGTTGTGGAACTGGCAATGGTTTCGCAGGTTGATAAGCAACAATCGTTCCTTCCTGTCGTAAAAGGGTGTCCTGAACGAGTTCCTAAGTATAGTGTTGCAGGTGGTGACCATGGTTGACACCTTGATATAATTGTCGTTGACAAGTATCAAGCAAAGAATAAACAACATAAAGCTAGGACACCAATAAATCGTTGATAAGTAACTATGCATGACATAGCATGAACCATAAATAACAAGTAATAATTTGAATCTATCGATGTTGTATTATTAACAAATAAAATGGCCGAATGTGTGCATTGCTGTACTCATTAATGACCATGGCTAGAAACGGTCAGTGTTCCTTCCACCTTTCCATTTCATATGGCTGGTAAATTATTTCCAGGAACTATCAATCCATATTTCAGTGCAAAAAATGGATACTCGTTGTTTGTGAGCGTCGAATATTTTTACTAGAACTGTTTTATAGCTTGCAAATTCTGGAGTAAACAGTTTTTTCACATCTTTATGGTAGCGAAGAAACCAAAAAATAGAGTCACGCCTTGATCGACAACTAAAAGTGCATTAATCAGTACTGATCTAGAAAGGGCACAAAGAACATATGTTACAGTATGCTATTTGGGATGAATCAAATATCACAACTACAATAACACAAACATATGCAGCAAAGCACTAAAACCAATCTAAAAAAAACGAGGAAAGACGACCATTTTTCAACATAATCATCACATAGGATAACACTAAAACCCATTACTGGGTGAGTCCTTTTATCTTCCATTTACCCCTGCACAAAACCAATGCATACGCCCCCAAAATTGCGGTCCCCAAAAACTGGGTTGTACAGATTCTTAGAAATCACATCCCAAAAAAAGATCATGAATTCCACAAAGCTTCTTCATAAACTAAATAAATAAAATGAAAACCCTAACATATGATTTCAAAAAGAAAAAAAGGAACTACGAACCCGTGTTGTTTGCGATCGTGTAGTCTTTTACAATCTTCGAACTGAAAGAGGATCAAACGAAATTGTTTCTAGTTTTTTTTTGGGAAGATTAAAAGTGGATGATGACAGACAGAAGAATATCTGGTGAAAGCGACTGTTGGTGATCTTCTAGTAGTATGTAAAAGCTGAAAAATGATTTTCAAACAATAATAAAATCATAACAATTTCGTTAATTTTATGATAGCAGAGGGTGCGAAATATGAATTAATTTTAAAACCCACTAGTTTCTAATGAAACTGAACGGGCTAATATATACCATCCACCAAGTTTAATTGACTGACCCAATGTAAACCAAACAACCTATTGTGTATCACCCTAAGCCCAACACATCCTGAACAGGTGATATCCACCCAACAGCCCATAACATAACCCAACAACCGAACCCACCCTAAAATAATATAGATATAATAAGTATATAACAATATCATTATCAACCCAAGGTTAATTAATTAATCAATAATTTGAAAATAATAATTTTTCAATAATATGAGGTAATGAATAGAAGAACAATATTATTTTTTATAATAATAATTTGTTATGTTGGTCGTCCTTTTGAGTTCTGGCGAGTCAAACGACTCAAACTTGATCTTAATTATTGTTCGAGATTCTTCTCCTCAATCCTCTCTCTCGCTCTCTTTTCATCTTCTATGCATATCAGCTTCAACTTTTTTTTTTTTTCTTTTTTTATGTTTAATCAACAATCACTTAATTCTCACTTCTTACCTTTTGATATTCTAAATCTCTGATACACTGGCTCCAGATCTGAGACGATTTAAATTCTTAGATTCAGATATGTTTTCACCTTCAACAACTTTTCAGATCCAAATATGTTCCTTCAACATTATGTCTGAGTAGAGATCGATTCCACCATATATGCTCTTACCTCATGGCATATTTCCTTGAAGATTATCAATTGAAGACCGTTTTCTTCAACCTCGTAAAAAATTATTTTCGGATCCACATTTGTTTTCCATCAATCCGGTTCAGCGGGCTTTCTTGGTTTTCCGAGTTTTTCGGTTTTAACCGGTTTTACTCGGGTTTTCTCGGTTCAACCTCTTTTGCAGTTTAACACCACTCACCGGACTGGACATGTAGCGGTTCGCGGTTGAATCGGTCGAACCGACCGGTCCGGTTCGGTCCCACAAACACTAGGTGGAGGTAGTGTTAGCTGGAAGCTTCCAGTTTCTATGGAAAATGGACAGAAATTGGGCTTTTATTTATTTAATTGGGCCAATAAACATTTTGACGGGCTAAAATGCAAATGGGCTATATAAGAGTGGTGGGTGGGTTGGTTTTGGTGTTTATTAATCATTTATTTGGACTTTTAATGAGTATGGGTTGGCTGAATTGTTACTGGGCTTATTATAATAAGTGTTGCCTCCCAGTAATAAATGGATAAATGTTGGCCTCTTTTCACTTTGTATATTGAAATTAATGTGAATAGTGGTACATTGTAAATCTATATATATTAAAATCTTTTTTTTTTTAATATTGAAAATGTGTTTGTCCCTCAATGTCAATAGTGGTATATTGCAAAAATGGTATCCAATTCAGAAAATTTGCTCGAAAAATAAATATTAGTATCTGTTGGGCTTTTTTTTTATTATGAATGTTCAACACCTAATACATGTTAATAAGCCCAGACTTAAATAAAAAAATGGGTTCACTTTATCTTTTTAGTTGTTTGCCTCATTTTTTTACTATCTAAATTTGGGACTTATATGCAATATTTTCCTTAATTTTTTTCCACACTAAAATTGTTTTTGTCCTTCAGATTCAAAAAAATTCTACACTATCCAACTCAAACGGTAGTGAATCGTCTTTCAAGATTACCAAGCATAGACCATCCGGAGATGACGTTGATCTAAGCACCGTTGCATATCCATTTCAGAGGGGCTTCATTTTGTGATATCACTAATGGTAACATAATATTTTATATTTTATTCTATATCTACCCTTTTATTTTCTTAATATAGTATTTCTATGATGTGCTCTAATGGTGAAAATTATATTTTTAAGTAATGAAAACCAATCGGTTGGTTCGGAAGAAAGACAATGTTGTTATGGATAAGTGTGTATGTGAAATACTTAGTAAGTCCACAATGAACGATGTGATTAATTTAACAAGTGATGATAAGATGCCTAAAAGAGTGACGCCGGTCTCTCCATTATCAACGACACCTTCTATTGGAGGTATATTTATACCCTTTTGGTTAATCTTATGTTTAAAGTCTCTTTAAAACCAAATATAACTTCAATTAGCATACCTTTACTTAAGTTGATAAAACACAGGGGAGGACAATACTATGATTAATGAGACAAGTTCAACAAATGCATGGAGTGTAGATGCATGTGTCCATATTCATTTGATATCAACTCAACTAGGACTAGAAAGTAGCTCGAGAAACGTAAGATAATTTACAATTTTTATAATTATACTACTCAATTAGTTGATTGTATATATATTTTTTAATTTTACTTTGTTATTAAAATATTACAAAAGTTGTTGGTACAAGGAAATCACATATTAATAGTCCTTCATCAGTAGGTGTCAAATAAATTCTCATTTAAAAAAAAAATATATATATATATATACACACACACACATGTATATATATTTAAAATGCCTGGTCACTTTTTTTTGTATATCCTGACAATCGTATTTATTTTTTTATTTTATATTATTAGATTATATGGACTTTGGAGACACCACTTACAGCTGTAGTCATTGTGGTGCATTGTTTTGGTATGAATATTTTTTGACATCCATCCCAAAGTTTGTGAAACCAGTATATAACTTATGGTGTATGAAGGGGAAGATGCAACTGCCTTTACTTCCACGTCCTCCTCAATTATTACAGGAGTTATTGTCTGGTCATAGAGCAAAAAGTAAGTAGTACTTGGAGAATATATGGTCTTTCAATAACATATTCTCATTCACATCAATGGGAGGAAAAATTGATTCGACCATGAATACAGGTGGCGGACCGCATGTGTTTCAACTGCATGGTCAGAATTATCATCTAATCAGAAGTTTGCTTTCGATGGAGGGTTCGACACCAAAAATTTCACAATTGTATATATACGATACTGATAATGAAATATCAAATAGAATCCACGTTGTAAGGTAATATTCTTTAATTTATACTTTCAATAAAAAAATTATTTTGCAGTTATCATCTAAGTGTGAATGTTGTTTTTTTCCTGAGAAAATCACAATGTGATTGTTATTTTGGTAGAAAGAATGGAGAAAGGGAAGCTCATTATATTGAGTTGATAACAGAGTTTAAAGTCATGCTTGATCAGCACAATGTCTTGGTCAAAATGTTTAGGATGGCCGCTAAAAAAATAACATCCGAAGGACGTGCTAATGCTAGCATAAAGTTGGTGAATGAGAGGACCACTGACCGCAGAAGATGTAATCTATCTGTTGTTTTAGAAGTAGCAGCATTGGTGGTTGGTGACCTTGATCATGAGCTTGGTGATCGAGATATAATTGTTGAAACAAGCAGTAGATCGTTGAAGCACATTAACGAGATGCATTCGTCCTATCCGAATTTATAGTATTTCCTGTTGTTTCCATATGTTGAAGATGGATACAATGAAAACATTCATTTTTGCTTCTAGTAGGGAATCAACTGGTAGTGGTTGTAAAAAGGTCAACATGCGAGAGTTTGCTGCTTTCTGCTTACAAGAAAAGCCCTTCGAGAAAGCGACTCTTTTGTACAGTAGGAGGCTGGCACAACAAGTTGTTGTTGATATTTATACATTCATTGAGTCAATCAGACTATTATTTATCAAGCTGAAACAAAAAGTCTTGCGAGTTGAGTTGTACAGTGGCCTTAGTGATGCTCTTTTATAGGGTGAAATCGACATTACTTTCATGGGTTGTATTACCATCTTCTTACACCGGTGGACCCCGTTACATGATACAGAGCTATCAGGATGCAATGGCTATTTGCAGATGGGTGGATTACCCAGATCTGTTTATTAATTATATGTGCAATCCAATGTGGCCAGAGATTCTTAGGTTTCTTAAACCAAGACACTTGAGACTGGAAGACCGTCCTAATCTTGTTGTTAGGGTGTTCAAGATCAAACACGATGCTCTTATTAATGAGCTCCACTGCAAGAAGATTTTCGGCAATGTTATTGCAGATTTTTTACATAAAATGATATTTTTTAGTTAAGTGTATTAAAAAATAAGATGAACTACGAAAATTATCACATACTGTAATTGTCTTTTAATGATTTGCAGTTGTATACACGATTGAATCTCGGAAACATGGTCTTCCGCATGCACACATCCTTATTTTCCTTGCAAAGGAAGATAAGTACCCAACTGGTCCGTATATCAATCGAATAATTTCTACAAAAATACCCGATGAACCATTTGACCCCAAGTACTACTCAACGGAGCAGGAGTACATGATACATGGTCCGTGTGGGCTAGCGCGTCTGATTTCACCATGTATGGATGATAACGGTAAATGCACGTAGCACTTCCTGAAGAGATTTGTTGATTCTACCACTATTAATGATGACGAGGGCTATCCAGTGTACAAGCGCAAAGACAATGAAATGACTATTATCAAGAGTGGCATTCCTTTGAATAATGGATATGTAGTGCCCCACAATAGATATCTTCTTCTAAGGTGTGGAGCACACATAAACATCGAGTGGTGCAATTAGTCTCGGTCTATAAAGTATCTACATAAACAAAGGTCATGATCATGTTACGACTGGATTTTACAAGGCAAGTGCTGACAATGTGTCTGGCAATACGGTAGACGAGATTAGTATGTACTTCGATTGTCGGTACAAATTCCCGTGTGAAGCTTCGTGGAGGATTTTTTATTTTGAAATTCAATGTCGACATCCTCCTACTGAACGCTTGAGTTCCCATCTTGAGAATCAACAATCGACAGTATTTTCTGAAGGTGATCATTTGTAGAATATTCTATATTGATAGAGTGTTAGTCAAAGCATGTTTTTTGGGATGGTTTGAGGCAAATAAGAAATATCGAGAGGCAAACAATTTGACCTATGCTGAGTTTCCACATGGATTTATGTAAAAATAGAAGGCAAGAGAGTGGGTAAAAAGTGAAAAGGGTAAAACAATAGGTAGGCTTCATTATGTCCCACCTCGATGTGGTGATCCTTATTACGCTAGGTGTCTTTTAAACATTGTGAAAGGCTACAAATGCTATGTTGATATCAGGAAGGTAGGGGTAATATAATACGAAACATGTCATGATGCATGCTATGCTAGGGGATTATTGGAGGATGACAGAGAATACATAGATGCCATGAGGAGGAAAGCCATTGGGCATCCGCTCAACACTTTAGAGTGTTGTTTGCTACTCGGCTGTTCTCTAACTCAATAGGACGACCTGAGCACGTGTGGGACAATATTGGACACATCTCTCCGATGACATTTTGTACAAACAACGTATTTAGAGAAAGGACTAAGGTATGATATAATTTCTATCAAATAAAATCTATGTATAAATGATAAAAAAATCAAGCTGCCAATGTCCTTTTGCCAATGAAATTTTTATATGTTTTGTAGATTTGATGTTAACTAAGGAAGAAATAAAAAATCTTATTCTTGTGGAGATCGACAAAGTGTTGCAGAGTCGTGAAAATGGTCTTTCTTATTACGATCTCATGCCTACTGTAGACTTCTCAAATAAGGTGGGTTATGGAAATCGGTTCGTTGCTGATGAAATCATGTATCGTCGTGAAGCTCTAGCTGCTAAACACAATAAATTAGTAGCTGATATGACCGACAAATAACGGAATGTTTATTTTGCTATTATGAATTCTTTAGACTAGTGATGAAGGGTCATTCTTTGTATATGGATATAGAGGAACTGGTAGGGATGTAATCAAACCAAACTGTTCGCGAGCTATTCGGGTTTCGGCTCGAAAAAATATTTGTTCGGGATCGTTCGCTGACCTAAACGAACCGAGCCCGAGCCCAATTTCGAGCTCGACAAAATTTCGAGCCGAACTCGAGCCTGCAAGTATTTGGTTCGTAAGCTCGCAAGCCTGTTCGCGAACTCAGGCTCGCGAGCCGAGCTTACGAGCTAGCTCGCGAGCCAGCTCGAATATATATGTATATATATATTTATTTCAAAAATATATGTGTTCAATGGGATTTAAACTCTAGAACATTTAAAATAAGGCAAAGGTCTCATACTACCAGGCCAACTATGACTTTTAGTAAATGTTTTCATTTAAAAACTGAGCTTAGTCTATAAACGAGCTTTGTTTTAGTGACTCTCGAGCTTTATTACAGGTTTCACGAACCCGACCTCGAACTATGTTATCGAGCTTTTCACGAATCCGAGCTCAAACTATGTTTTCGAGCTTGAACTTAAGTTTGCTTATTATGTTATCGAACTTTTGCCGAATCGAACTCGAACTATTCGCGAGCTTGGTAATTATATAACGAACCGAACTCGAACACACTTTTATAAGTTCGAGCCGAACTCGAACCGAACTCGAGCCTGGTACTGTTCGGCTTGGTTCGGCTCGTTTACATCCCTAGGAACTGGCAAGACTTTTATCTGGAGGACACTGTCGGCTGCTTTACGATCTAGGGGTGAAATAGAGTTGAATGTTGCATTGAGTGAAATTGCTTCTCTACTATTGTAGGGAGGAAGGACTACGCATTCTAAAAATCCATTGAATGTTCATGAAGATTCGGCTTCTAGCATAACGCTAGGAAGTCCTTTGGTAGAGATGATTGGGAAGTCTAAATTGATTATTTGGGATGAAGCTCCAATGATGCACAAGAATTGCTTCGAAACTTTGGATAGGTTGCTTCGTGACATAACTAAGAAAGAGATTCCGTTTGGTGGCAGGAGCGTTGTGTTGGGAGGAGATTTCAGATCGATTCTACTTGTAGTCCCAAAAGGAACGAGACAGGATGTAGTGTACCCTACTATTAATTCTTCTTATCTGTAGCCGCATTTCAAGGTGTTACGATTGATAAAGAACATGCGACTGCATAACCTTCCTAATGATGTAGAAGGACACGAGCTAAAGACTTTTCCGGACTAGATAGCAAGCATTGGTGATGGTGTTATCGGTGGACCAAATGATGGAGAAATGGAGATTGACATCCCGCAAGACATTATGCTACAAAGGGGTGAAAATGCTATGATTGTGGAAATTACGTATCAGGATTTTGGAAAAGTATGTGACAACACTTCTTATCTACGTGGTAGAGTTATACTGACACCAGTGCTCAAGGTAGTTGATTCTATTAATGAGTATAGACTTCCAAAAACACTTCGGAGGGTAGGACGTACTTGAGTTCGGATACGTGAAAGAAACAAGACACCAACAACTCATATTAAACAAGAAAAGGACGTTGCATTGGGAGCATGAAACTGAGTTTTTCATTCTATATTTGATTTACAGTAATTGTATAACATTACAAGTGTATAGTATCCTCTATTTATACAATGGATAAAGAGCACAACGGCTAGTAAGAAAGTTGGTCCTAGTCTACAGAGTCATAGTACAATATTGCCTTAGGATTGTTACACATGTCTTCATCTTGGCCTTTCACTTGCTCACACTTCTTGTGCACCTGCATTTGCATTTGTCTTCTTTCTGCAGCATTGATAGTACTTCTAGGATAGTCAGTGTTGACCTTGCAGCTCAACAAACGACAGTTTCTTTCTTTCCTCTTTAGCGCATTTCTCTTGTCACTTTCTTCCTTTGCATGCATGAAGCTACATGACCACTTCCTTTTCTAGCTTAACAATACGTCGTGTAAATCTGATGCGAATGTTGATCTTCTGAATGATTTTCCCGCTCCAGAGTTTCTAAATTCGATCAAATGTCCCAACCACGAGCTAAAGCTAAAAATTGGTTCGCTAATTATGTTGTTGCATAACATAGGCTATTCACAGGGGGTTGTGCAATGGTACCCGATTGGTGATTACAAAACTTGGTCATCACGTGGTTGAGGCAAAGGTGATATCAGGTGGTAATACTGGTGTAACGATTCTCATCCCTCGGCTTTCTGCTACTCCTTCAAATAAGAGAATGTCTTTTCGATTTCAGATGAGATAATTTTCGTTTATCATTTCTTATGTGATGCCAATAAACAAGAATCAATGACAATCATTAACCATGTTGGTTTGTTCTTGAAGAAACATGCTTTCAGTCATGGTCAGTGTATGTTGCTGTCTCTCGCTTCACGAGTCGAAAGGGCTTGACGATTTTAATATGTGATGACGAAGATCCGAAAAGAAAGACTACGACGAATGTTGTGTACAAGAAAGTTTTTTAGAATTTGTAGACATTCTGTTTATTTGTTGTGATATGTTATATGTTAATATTTATATTTAGTTGTATTGTGTACGTGGATACTTTTCACATCATTGTAGTTTATATGACATCAATAATTTTTTTTTTTTTTTTAATCGGTGATTGGATTATTTATTTTATGACTTAAGTCACATTTAACAACGATAAAAAAAACATTTTGTATCACAAGAAAAGAAAATACCTAATTAAGTATGTGAAAGATCTTCTCGTGCATCGCACAAGTACGATACTAGTATTCTAACAAGTTTATTCGTGATAGCAAAGATCAGTAATTTTTAGAGGGTAAATGGGATTGTCGTATAAGTTTTTAGAACGGTGGAAAACAGGTGGCTGTAGTAATAAATTGGATTTGTAGAAATATTAAAAATCGGATGAGATTCTCTATTCCCTTCTTTATTTAATTTCAGATTTGCATGTAACAATAAAATGAAATGGTAGTAAAATATCTTTCTCAAGCAGATCAATATATATACTAAAAAATTAATGATCACTTGAATGTACAAACACCAAATTACACCATTTCCACCACCAAATGATACATCTTTCAACTCCCACATGAGACACGGCATCACAAGCTCAAACCAGAAAATGCTGAGAAATACAGAAATACACTTAAAAACAATTCGACAATTATATATATATATATGTTAGTGCCTGCGAAGAGCCACAGCAGAGAGCACAACCAAGAAAACGAGGAGGACTGCTGCTATGAAGGAAGCCACCACGGCCCCACTAACACGCTGGCAGAAGTCGTTGAACTGCTGGCAAATGGCGAACCAGTTGGTGTTGGAGTTGCCGTTGTGGGCTAAGTACACTATGGCTGCTGCCGCTGCTGCAGCTGCTGTCGTCAGAGCCATCACCACCTGCATGCCACGCCAGAGTTTCATACCAGAATGGATTTTAGCGTAAAAGTACTTGTGATCTTACCGTGTCGAAGATGACGAGGAGAAGCTTTACTCCGCCTAAATGTGGACGAACAATAGCAACAATGGAGAAAGGTAATGAGAGAACCAAGTAACCACTAGCAATAGCATTCGCCACCACAAAAAATCTGCAAAAGTTTTCAGTTTGATTATAAAGATGAAAATTGAAGAAAATAGAGACAATAAGCTAATATATGTACGTGAAAGTGGGGAGGTCATCGTAGCTAGCTTGGAACTGGAGGAACTGTGTGAAGAAAGGAAGCTTTTGATCGGTGGTTCCCATGGCAGCGGCGGCAGCTAAAGCTGCAGCAAGAGCGCAAATCCGCAGAATGAAGTCAAAGATGGATATTCCTCTCTTCCATCCGGGTTGTGGGTGGGGAATTGCAGTGGCTATTTTCTTGTGCTTGGTGGAGTTGGAGTCGGCAATGTGGATGGTTGTTTCGCCGGTGCTCTTTTTCGAATCCATTTTTTCTTCTTATGATGTGCAGAGGAAGTTTGATTAGAAAGAGTTGGGATGTTGGAGATGAGAAAACAGGTACGGACGGATGAGGAATTTATAAGTGATGAGAGGGGTAGTGTAGTGGAGTGGAGATACCACTAATACATAAGGCGGGGTGGAGTTGTTGCTAACTTGCTCCACCTTAGCCAATCACCAAATACTTTTGATAGTGAATTAGTTGTTATTTGCATGCCAAAACGAATACCTTTAAGTTTAACAACTTGTCTTTTCATTTTATCAACAAGTTTATAGCTCAATAGTATGACTTGATTCCAATCCAACAGACTTCCCCTAAAGCACTGAATTATGTTTTCACGCAAAACCAACACTTACTTTGGATCTCATGCAGTACTACAATTTCTTTTCTTTGTTTTAAGTCAGCACACAAATTAAAATGGAACTATATAAATATATTATCCTTATAGGCATTAGTTGAATATGGAAATATACGCAGGTAACTAAAATTGGGGTAAAATAAGTAAAATTCAATTTGAAATTGTAGAATAACAAGTTTTTGTGGCACAATTGCTTTTTTAGAACAAATCTCTCAACGGAAATAGCAGTATTAACGTCTGGCTCGCGAGAACCTTGCGCAATTTATACTGCTTTGGGACGAAACGTTTAATGGGGTGTTCAAATGATGTTAATCTCCTATTTCAACTCAATCTATCTATGTCCAGCATACAAAATGACATCGAAAAGGATACATCGTATGTATGTATTAATAATGCTAGAATATAGGATAGAAATAATATTTGGAATAGGATCAAATTTGGCTTTATGCTTCTATTTCAGATACTTCTGTACACTCGTGCACAGCATTTGGGTTTCTCCAATCTCACCATTTCGACATGCGATATATAGTGAATGAAAGAGTAACCACCATTTTAGATAGATAATCTCATAAAGTTGCAAAAATTATTCTCGTCTTACATATATTCACACCAAACAAAAATTACATCGTACCAAACTAATATCCCAAGCAGCTCCTGTAGACAATCAAGGCTCACTAACTCCTGTGGTAACAAGAGTATGGTATGCCAAAACTACAGCCATATAGTACAATTCTGGATGCATAAATGATCCAGAGTCTGCCAATACTTACAGACAAAATTCATTTGATTTGTAATGCTCGCTTCAATATTGCATACAACGCATCTCACCTCATCAAAATTTACAATGCCGGGCTCATGAAGACGACATTTATTTTACATCTAAGGGAAACCCCAATGGGAGTAAAGAATTGCACTCAAGCTCAACAAGTATGCATGCTGTGGTTCTTTCTCTATTCAACAGGAACGCTATAACCTAGAAAAACAAACATATGCTACCGCAGACACAAATCTAACGATATAAATCACTGATGAGAAAACAATACAAGTGTTTTAAGGCCGTATTCTCCATCCACGCTCAGCAAGTGCCTTTTGCACCCGGTTTGCTGCCTCCGCAGTATCATTTAAAGGAGGGTAACTCCAAGTTTCTGACATCTGGCGAGCGAGGGTACAAAAAGAAAAGGGAATAATTAGCAACATGAAATAAAATATGATGGAATTGGAGGAAGAGCAATATAGTAAGTCTAGATATTTCCATCTGACTGAATTCAATTGCATCATTTCACATCTTCAAGAAGACAAAACGCACAGAACTAAGAACTGGACAATCTCACCCATCTCCATTAATTAGTTGTTATTAGGGACATTAAACTGTTATGCCTTTCTGTCACTACTTTTCTTTTCCTTTTCTCCTCCTGATTTACCTTTTTCCATCATTTTTTCTCCCCCTGCCCCCCTTGTTTCTTTTTTCTTTTATTTTGTGTGTGCGCGTGTGGGGTGGGGGGGACTTCGATTACTCGTTTCAAGGAAGCAGCGAATGTAAGGATATAAGGGGTTGAATAACCAGAGGTTTTAGTGATCACTTACATCCTCAAGACCAGTAAATGGTTTAACCAGGCCTCTTTCCCTTAGCTTCTTATGGAACTCCACAAACTTCCACGTACAGCATTCAGCTCCAATAACATAAACGGGCTTCCTGAAATCACCAAAATGTCAGTCAAATATATGGCACTTGTGCCCCAAAACCAGCAACAACTGCTATCAGGCAATACCCTGTGCTGCAAGCCTCACTCAGCATACTAACTGAATCAGCAGTGACTAAAAACGAATCAGCCCAAGCCAGATGTCCCAGATGTGGATTCGGTTCTGCAGTGATGACGAACTCACTAGTTTAGTCCCAAGATTTATTATGATTTATGAACACTTCATCATGTTCAGTAAATATAAAGTACCTTCACCGTTCCATATGTAAATTTTGGGATGCGTTGCCAATTCTTTTATGATAACCTTTGAAACCTGTTTATGAAAAGCCCATCAAGCAAATAAAATAGAAGGGTAAGACAAGATGGATGACTATACGCGTCATTTGGTTAGTGAACTGGAGTTTCTTCTCACCTTTTCAGGTGTCCTTCTTGAGAAAGATATCCTCACACTTCCACAGCTTGTGAGAACATTGTGCAGAGATGAGACCAGCTGTAAAGCGAGGTCTTTGCTATATCTACAGTATCCTATCGACAATGGAACACAAGAATGTCAATAGCCATCTAGGATGTTTCCTGACGAGCTATTATAGAAGTTACGGAGTAAGCATTCTTAGAAGTATCTTGAGAGAGAAGGAACCAAAACCATCAATGAGACAGAACACAAAATAGACAGCGAATTTATCCAACCACACAAAAAGATGCATTATGTCTCCCAGACACCGTGAAAATGGAAGAGGAAGACATTGATACAGTTCTAACATTGAAAATTTGCACAGCACACTGGATATACGAGTTATGATCCAAAATCCACTCATAAGATCTCAAGAAAGAAGATTTATAAAAATATTATAACGCTATGCAGATATGTGGAGACTAAGGGGTATGAAATAGCTTTCTAAACTTCAGTTGGACATCAGTTCTTTTGAGTTTTCACAAGCCCAGTTACGTTTCCCAATTTAATCCATTAACTATGCAGTCAACTAAACCATATCTAGTTAAGCACACATGGAATCAATTTTTCAAGTAAAAAAATTCAAATAACTCCTTGTTTCTAATTCACAATAATAAAGCAGCTGCATCACCAGGATAAAGGAAGAGTTATTACTTGTAGGCCCTCCAATGTTGACTACAAGCAAAGGCTTCGGTAAAGGTGCAAACTCATGATGCCAGGCATTAGCTGCACTGCGGAGTATAGCAGAATCTATTTGATGAAGTGCCCCTACTGTAAGGACCTGAAAAGTGAGAGCACGCACTCACAAGAAGTCAGCTACAACTATTCACAGATGGAAAAATAGACAAGGCCTGCACATATACGGCAAGGATACATACAACATTCTTGTCAGGAGGTTCATGTGGTGTTATCCATTTCCTGAGAAAGCGAGGAACCTGCTCCTGTCCATCAGCGGTTAACGGATAATAATCATGCTGCGGGGTTATCACCATATCAAACCTGTTCAAATGGGACCTCGGATGCTGAATCTGAAAGGGGGAGACATAACAATGTAATATTCCTATTAGTGTACAAAAAAGTATTTTAGAAGTCATGATGAAGACATTATAATAGAACATAACACAAATATTTCATTTGAGGAGAGAAATGGAGAAGAATTTCAAATGACTCCATACAAGGATTTTAACCCTACCAAGATCACTTGGAAAAAGAAATTCCATAAGAGAACTATGGATCCAAATCTGTCGCAAAAGGAATCTACCCAAAATCAATGTATTTGACAACCATAGCTCAAATTAATCAATCCCAATAAAACCTTAAGGAATTGATAGTCAGCCAATACGTAGGTTGCAGCGCATATCACACATTAGAAGCTAAGCAAGTTATGATATTCCTGAGACAATTAATTCTGAGTAGACTGTGAAACGTAACACCCATTTGACGCCAATGTATAGAGTCTCAATGCTTAGGATATCAAGTTATGATATTCCTGAGACAATTAATTCTGAGTTGACTGTGAAACGTAACACCCATTTGACGCCAATGTAAGTCTCAATGCTTAGGATATGATAAAACGCAATATAACTCCCATAAGATTTAAAGCTAAAAGCAGAAATCAGAAGGAAATGTCACCAAAATCTTTCTAATGGATTTAATTCAGAAGTCCAATCTGGCACTGAGATTTCAAAATATTCAAGTACATGAAATCATGAACAACATATAAACCTGGACTACAAACACGTTTTCGGATGCCAGTCTTTTTATAGAGCTTGCAATTGAAATTGTATCTCTGCCAGATGCAACCACAAGAAGCGGACCATCCCTGAAAATATAAGAAAAACGTTGCTTCTCATGTATCAAATGACAACAACATGAGTTACGAATATACAATATCATATCCCTTTGAATGTAAGATGAACTTGAGATGAAATTTTATTTATGCCACAAGTAAAAGTAATGAAATATCAATAGTCAAGACAAACAAATATTGCAAATCACATTGTACTCCCAAATGGTCAGATGAAACCTTCTAAACCAAAAAAATGGAGATCATTATCGCAATCAACAATGCATTTGTTTATGTGCACACATCTATTCCATTAACCACTACCTGAAATGATAAGAGAGTGTGATGATTCACCTAATTTAATCACATATAACAAATTGTTGTTTCCATCTAGAGAAGACAAAAAAATCACGAGCATTCTACTTTATGGTGGCTTGCTCCTTCCATTATCCTATAGAAGTTTACCTCACTAACCCTTGGAACCTCAACGAAGGCATCTGCAGTGAGTTATTTTTACTTTACACCCTTTCCTATTTATTAAGACACAATAAATAATTTCTATACTAGAGATTTTGCAGCATTTGACTACTAATTAATCTACTTTGATTTCATTAAGGCTTAAATATTCCTCTGAGTTTATCAATTGTGAACAATAGTCTCACCAAGGCCCCAAAAAGAACATTAGATAAGTAAATAAATCATGAAAGACATCAAAGGACGTCGAATGGAGAAAATGTTCTAAATTTGGATCTTCAAATTACAAGCTCAACCAGACAATCAAAATTTCAGTTGATTCTTTAACATCATAACTTTGCCCCTAAACTCTTTTCTGCAAACTATGGGAAGACTGTTTGCTCATTGCAGCTTTCCCAGTTAATTCACATGAACAGAAGGGATATTTTCACTTAACTATACGTTATCCCTGTCCTAAGTGTCAGCATCATAACCTGGCAAATTATATTTCTCGATGGACCATTCAACTTCATGAGAAACAGGCAATCTTTGACATAAAATTTATCAGGTACAAGCTATCAGGAGTCTAAGTGAGTTATTCTGCGTGTGTTTTGTTCATGCAAGAAACAGAGAGGAACTCACTTTTCGTAAGTTTCTTTAGCCATTCTGACAATATTCTTTACATCAGCTTCCAACACTGATGACAAGCCAACGCCAACACCATTCTCCCTAGGCAAAGATGCTAGTTTCTTCCCCCTTCTAGCAATTAAAATCCGTGAATACCCATATATCTGGCTTATGATATAGTATAATTTCTTGTGGATAGAAACTGGGAGCCAGTGAAGCCACTCATTGATTCCACCAGTCGGTCTTGTAACCCGCTGAACAAGATACACATCAATCAGAAAGGACACAATCGACCATTGAGTTTTAAGATGAACTTAAAAAATAAATTAAGTATGAATTCTTTAAAACAGATAGTGATAACTTCAACTAGATCATGTATGGTCATATTCTCGACAGTCAGCACATCAGCTCCTTGATCATAGATTTAAAGCCACAGAAAAGAGACTTGATGGCAGCAGCAATAAGAGAGATTAAAGTTACAACGAAATGACCAAATCACATCTTTTAGCATATTATTTCCCGAACATACTTCACTAGATTAAGGCTCACTGATCGAGGTAGCTTTCTAAACTATCACGAACAAACGAACTAGAATAGATAAATAAAATAACAAATTCCATCTTTACACTAATTTAGGAACTAAACCCTCAACTGAAAACTACGGGGGGAAAAGAGGAGGTGAAAGACCTACATAGAGCGTTTGTTTATCAGATAAACCGAGTGCGCGAACCAATCCGATGCTCTGGTTCTCCGACGACGGAAAACCGTTTCCGATGATGACGGCTCGCCGGACGACGCCGTAGACGCCGCCCTCGAATATATCAGGCACTCCACCCATCGATTTCGGGCTGCCTGGGGGCTCCGGAAGCGTTATTGGTTTCATTGAAGCACTAGATGGACTAAAAATTCCCGGGTAAATTTAATCGAAAAACCCTAGAACAGTAAGATTTAGTGATGGAATTGCCGTATTGAAAGAGGAAATGAAGAAATCAAAAGACGGTATGCGATGGTGTGCTGGCAAACCTGGCAAAAGCGGTTCCAGTTGAAATTCCTTGTTAATCACTTCAACTCCTCCACTTCTCCTATTTCTTTATTCTTTATTTTTCTTTCATTTTGTCAGGTTATTTTTAATTATTTTTCTATTCCTAATCTCCTATTCCAAATGCACAGGATGTTCAAAAATGCATATTTTTTATTTACACAATTTAACACATATTTTAAAGTAAAGTAAATTATTGATCTAATATAAAAACAAATACGAAGAAACAAAAATATTTATTTAATTGATTTCTTTCTTACATTTACACTCAAATCACAAAATTACATATATCTGAAAACTTTTTGAAAGACAACATTCTTTGTTGTGTTCAGTTCAACAACATCATTGTAGCAAGTCAATATTTCCGGTCCTTTTTTGTGCGTTACCCTCAAAACGGTTACGTAAAACTGGTCATGACTGAACACTAGTTTTTTTTCAAAAAAAGTCCAACATGAGACAACGATTGTCCTTGACTCTTGTTGATCGTCATTGCATAATTGGGAACGGCCTCCTTTGACATTTGAAGGGTAACCTTGGATCTGAAGGAGTTAAGGAAAGCCTTGAAATTATGACCATGTCCCCATAGTTATTTCCAGTTATGACATTTCCTTCAAGAACATGTTTTTCAAGCCTAGTTAAGACCAATTTTGTCTCATTGCACAACCCTTTTGAGCGATCTATGTTCCTCAACAACATGATAAGGGTGCTTACCTTAAGGTTGAGCTCATGATTAGAACACCAGAACACTTCAACGAATTTAAGAATTCTAGAGTGTGGACATCCATCCACACGTCACACTGTTTCCAGACATGCAAGCACTATTAGAGATTAAATACATTTTGGACTCGCTATCATTGAGTTTGATCAGGTGTTCATTAATGGAGTCAACCACGTCCAATGTAGGTGCAAGTATTGCTCTTTTATGCAGAAATGATGGATCTTCCGGGTAAGTGCTTTGAACAATTGTATTTACAGCATCGTGACCTTTCTTTAAAAGAACGTAATCTGGAATCTCAAATTCGGCACCCCAAATATACACTCACCAATAGTGCCATCACCAATTGAAACCATCCATTTAGAAAATTTATGCAGTTCTTCTTTTTTTTCGCTTATAATTGGACACTTTGAAGTCGCATATTCTTGTTAAGTCTCGTTACTACGCACTCGTCCCAATATACGATGAGTTTATAGTGGCATGAACAATGTCTTCGCGATATCCTTTAGGAATGACCGGTAGTATTTGCCCAAAATCTCCTCCGAAAACAACAATTTTACCAACAAACGACTTATAGGAGTTCATTGATCCACTCAGTTATATAATGTCCTTCATAGTCTTATCAAGAACTTCGGTACAATATCTATGGACCATCAGCGTTTCGCCTCATATGATCATCTTGCATTTCACCAGAAGTTGCGACAGGTGGCTGC
Organism: Ajuga chamaepitys; assembly: GCA_958295605.1. NCBI lineage: Eukaryota > Viridiplantae > Streptophyta > Magnoliopsida > Lamiales > Lamiaceae > Ajuga > Ajuga chamaepitys. Next base: position 20,392,443 of record OY282505.1, read on the forward strand.
CTTGTGTTATGTTGCCGGTCGAATCTTCATTTATGGTCAAAGAAATAGCAAATCGTAACTGGACAGTACGTGCATCAGGTAGAAGAAGTGATGCTATGCCACTTAAAGCATCATTGATCACAATCTAACCCTTAGAACGCACAACTGCAGACAAAGTCCTCCACAAGAATGTCTTACCAGTACCCCCATAACCATAAACAAAATAAACTCCATCGTCGTTTTTTTTTACTGAACTCAATATTCTGTCATGGATATGGCTCTGCTTTTCATTTAATTTGGACTGCATCTCTTCATATTCTCATTGAAATTTTGTCCTGTTGTAGGATAGTTCATTGAGGAACAACTTGTTCTGATATGATGGGGCGGACTCCTTATCTGGAACTGGCATACCATCATACTCTTCCAAAGATTTGCCCAAACTTTGCAGCATTTCTTGTATATCCAACAGTGCAAAGTTCCTGATTTCGTCATCAGACAATAATAATTTGAAATGCGAAAATTATATCATTAATACACTACAATTAATTGCCTCTTTTTATATGATATACTATTTTGCTATAAAAAAATAAATTAATCTCTTGTAAAAAATTAAAATTATTACCTGGGAATTGTAGGATGTCCTCTATCTATAGAGAATGTCATCGCACAAATACTCCCAAAACTTTTTCTACACGAACTCGTGTCGGCTCAAACTGCCGAAAACAAAGTGTTACGAACATATTTCTCAAAGATTGAGCAAATGCCCAATGACTTGTTTCGACAATACCGTCGATGTATTCCTTATCATCATTCAAAAGACCACATGCATAACATATGTGGGGTAAACAACGTGTTCAAATTCCCTGATTTTTCTCATATGGTGTACATCCCTTCACAACATTAAGCAGAATCCTCAAGTAATACGCCTCTCCAGATCCTGGCGGGATGTAGCATATTCTTCCAATTGCGAAATTTGGTCCTCTTTTCCCACTTTTTTTTTTGTTCTTTTCCAAACATTTTTTGTGGAAATTCTGCATATGTTAATTTGGCAGCTTCTGGATAATATTTGTTAGTTTCGAACCAACCAAGGGACATGTGTTCTTCCTAACAAATGATCTGTTCAAAACCAATTCTAGTGAATCTGAATCAGAGAATATTATGCTTTGCTAATTTGGGATGTGGAAGCCAAGTCTTTCAACTGGTGCGTCTTTGTACTAAATTTCAGATCCAAATATCATTCATGCTGCCTCGCACAGAGAGATGTACTTGCAGTTGTAAAACATCATAACCTCGTCGATTTCCTAACATGTGTGATCCTTGAATGTTTTGTAAAATCTTGCAGTCACTCGGCCGTGTCTTTTGTTCACGTACTTAAATAGGTACTTGATTGAACGTGATTGATTGCACTACTCAACATTTATATGAGCATCATACTTCATTAGAAGGTACTTATTGTAAGGAATGATGAATGTATTATCGAGATAAACGTCATTCTTGGTCACCTTCCTTCCATCATTCCTTCTTCTATATACTAGATAATCATCATTGTCAATAGTAGTTTCATCAAAAAAAAAAAAAAAAAAAATTTGGAGAGTGTTTCGTGCAAACTCCGTCTTCAGACATGCTTGGAGAATTTTCTCGAGCCGGTCCACAGGGCCCATGCATCATGAAATTATGCACAACTGCATAATAATCTGGATCAACAATCCCATCTGGAATTTCTGCAGATATTATTTTGTCATTGTCACTGCCAGTGGGATTTCTATGCTGCTTGTCAGGAAATAAAGAATGTGAGTGTGAGGGAGCCCTCTTTTTTGAGAGTGAGTCTTGTGTGTGAACGGTCACACGTGTGACGGAATACACTTTTACAGAAAACATTGATACTTTTACAGGAAAAATTGCTACTTTTACAGGAAATAGTGATACTTTTATTACAATGATACTTTTACAGATAAAGGTGATACTTTTTTTTGTTAAAAAAAAGTGATATTTTTACAGATAAACGTGATACTTTTACCACAAAAAATGATACTTTTTTCCGTCACACCGTGTGACGGCTGTGTGACGGTCACATACAAGTTTTTGCCCTTTTTTGAAACTCCATCTTTTAAATAGTATCTCTCTCTCTTTTTTTTTTTTTTCTTTCTAAAGATGTTAAAATTTATTCGAATAATAATTTTCTATTTTTGGTAAATTGATAAAATATTATAAACTTGACCTTGACATAATAACATGTTATAAACTAATCAACATACATAAATAAATATTAAAAAGCGGAGATCAAAATAATTGTTTGAGATGTTTGATAGCGAAAATTGAAATTTATTAAAAATCATTTATCCTATCAACTTATCATAAATTTGGGATTAATATTTTTGGTAATTATATATATCATAGATAAATTAAGTAAACTATTTGTGATGAAGAATATAAATATTTATGGTGTGTTAGTGAAATGATAGGAAATTTACGCATTTTTTAGGACACAAATTGTGTGTAAGTGTAACACCCCACAATCAAAAGCAGCAGTCTCTTATGTTTGCATTTTTAAAGAGCTATTTATATTTTATTATATTTACAAAGTATTTAAAGTCGAGTTATTTATTCAAATATTGAGGCTAATAAAGTTTCAAGGAATAACATATTTTCACTTTTTTTTTTCCTTTTACAAGAGGAGCTATCAAGGAGACCCAGTCCACTCGTATCATTCATTCGGTATATGAAAGAAATTAATTAAGATAAGAGTTATCAAAAAGGCATTTCTATTTTATTAAACACGAGTAGAATTTGCTTTAAGAATTGCGGGTATAATTTTAATACAAATTACAATTAATTACTTATAGAAGTTTACGATACTTATATGTAATCAAAAAATTATTATCATTACTATTATTTTCAAAAGACCCCTTCCACTGCAAGATATAACTTGAAAATATAGAAACTCAAGGTTAACATCGGGCTTAAAAAAATAGATGCAAACCTAATTTATTAAATAGTACTATAAAAGAATTAGATTTACATACAAAATGTGGACAAATATATTGGGGGCCATGTACTAAACATCTATATCTATATATATATATAAACAAAATTGATTTATATTACAATTGGAAAATAGTGTTTTTTCCGCTCAAACTGCTTACTATATATGGTAATAAAAAATATTTTTTTAATTAAAAAAAGAACACAATATATGCCTAAAATATCTGCGAATCTGGTACATATATATGTAATGGTAATGTTTTCGCAAAATTAGGGAAGTTGTTGCTAAATTTATTGGAATGAGTTTTTTTGTCCCTAAATATAAGTAATATTTAGTTGTATCCAGATTTACTTTACAAAATTATCAAATCGTAAGATACAAATCAATCTTTAACCATAATATTTTAGAATGAATCTTTACCAATATTATTTATGTTACAATACCTAAATAAATCAGGTATTTCTTTTATCGAAATTACTATACAAATGAATCTACAAATTTATTTTATCGCATAAAATTAGGGTAAAAAATACTAATTACAAACCCTATATTCCAATTATCTAAAAAATGTATTATTTTTATATCTGGAAATAAAGCATTTCATCCCCCTCTCCCCTCCCCCCTCCCCAACTTATATACTTATTTGAGAAATAAAAAATTATTTTATTTATTTGACTGTAAATTTTAATTTATGGCTGACTCATTTACCTACCATTTTTTACTCCGATAAATTAGGAAACGGTTTCCTTAACTAGCTAATTTGGTAAAAATTAAATCAAATCACATTTTTTTTGTGGAAGTTATGTATCCCTCTCTAAAAATCTATATATATATATATAATAAGCCAAATCATCCGAAATTAGTAAGTTGAAACTTTTTCCGCCCATTTTAATAGTTACCATAAATAGATGTGAATTTGAATTTTGAAATTTGAAAAGTCCAATGATATTAGCGGGATTCAAGTTTTCGAATATTTTTTCCGTCTAAAATTCAGCAATAACAAATCTGTACATATATGTATAACATAATTTGTTGCACATTTTTTAAAATTTTAAAATTCGAATTTTAAAAAAAAAAATTATCCAATAACATTGTTGCTCCTATAAATACATAAGGTCTTCAGTAAATGAGAATCACTTTTGTAGCTGGTATTTCTATTTCTTATTCATTTCGCAATTTACATTTTTACTGCAAATTTCTATAATTCCTTCATTCCTTGATTATTATGTGTCAAATTTGTATAATTCCTTCATTCCTTGATTATTATGGGTCAACTTCGATAAGTACTTCACAATGAATGCTCCAAAAGTACTACATGCAACAAAAGATAAGAAAATATCAGCAACAATGAACCTTGATTATGGCGAAAACAAGTTTGATGATTGCAGAATTCAAATCTATATACCATCATCATTTTCTACGGTAATTTGTAATCATATAAAAATTCAACATATACTTTTAATTTCTGTTATGTGAATTATTTTTATTATTGTCCATATATTATGCTACACTTTACATTTTGTTTATAACATGCACAGTCTCAATCCGTTCAAAATATTGACAAAAGATTAGAGACAATCAACTCATCCGACGATCAGCTGAGATTGAAGACTAATTTTGATTTTATTGTAGCAGAATTCAGTTTTTTAATTTCTGCAAAAATAAGTTCATGTATCAACTTCAATTGAAATTCTAATTTTATCGCAGTATTTCATTTTTGTCATTACAATATGTTTACAATTAAACTTTGATAAAACTTAGTCGAAAACGTTTACTATACGCAAGACTTTTAAGAAGAAATATCCCATTTAACAACTATCATGAACTATTGCAGAAAAATTTCCAAAATATTATCTTATAAACAAAACAAATTTAATATACAGATTGGCTGATAACAACTATAAAATGATATCACATATAAATTTAGAACTATCACATAATTGGAATGATTAGCGAAATCAATACTCATTATAGACCGAATTTTTATTTTAATATAAATTACAATTATGATGTGTATATTAATATATGAGCTACCATAACTTTACCAAAAAAATAGATGTGATTTTATCAATTTTTTAATATACAATAATATGTAATCTTTAATTGAAGATATCTGATAACGGAATGTGCAGATCATTCCAAATCTTTCAGATATGGTTTCTGATTTTCTATACTCCTATAAAAAGGGCAAAAGGATGGCCACTTGCTTGATCTCAAAAATTTCTAAATTGTAAAAAGCAATGTATCAAACTATATATAGATTATTGTATATCAATAATGATATGGAACACCAGTGAGTTTTCTCATATAGCCCACCATGATGTGTTCGGTCAGCTAACACACTCCACAAAAAAAAAACACGCTAAATATATTTTTGATTCCTTCCTCGCCTCTTATTCCACAAAATCAGTTTTTTTATTTTTTTTTCCACAATACAATATTATTTTTTCCCAAAATTATTTTATTTGTAAAGTATTTTATCCGTTTTATTTCTTCTCTCGAAAATAATTTCATTTGTTTTTTTTCTTCTCTCATCTCTCTTCCAAAATCTTAATATTAAATTATAATAAATTTTGGAATAGATCATACTGATTAATAATAATAAACAAACAACCAAGATATACAATCTAGAATTGCAATACAATTTAAGAATATATTTTCTTAATGATTATTCTTATATAAAGTATTTTATTAGCTTAGTCCATTAATTTTCTAAATTAAAATCCAACTTTATTTATATTAATGAGCTCATCTTATGGATATAGGAGATTATTGGATAAAAAAATTGAAAGATTTGAAGTCATCTATGTCTTTTAAAATTCTAAATCCAAATCCAACTCTATTTATATGAATGAGCTCATCATATGGACTATGAAGATTCAGTTCATCCTAAATAAAATTATATTTTCTATGTCTTTCTTAAAATTTATTTCTAATAGAGGATATTTTGTAGGTAAACTAATAAAATATTTTATATAAGAATAATCCTTAAAAGAAAATTATGTTTGTTTCTAATAGAAGATGTTTTGTACGTAAACTAATAAAATATTTTATATAAGAATAATCCTTAAGATTATTTATTTTTCAATTCTATTAACTGATATCGGATTCTGGATTATGTATGTTCGCTTTATTTATTATTACAAATCAGTGTAGTCTATTCAAAATTTATCATAATTTAATATTAATGTTTTGATAGAGACAAGATATTAAAAAAAAAAAAAAAATTGGAACAAGATACGAGTAAGAAATTCGTGAAAAAATTAAAATGTGTTTTTATTAGTAAAAATTACTGATTTTCCGGAGTAAGAGACAATGAATGAATAACACTGCAAAGGAACACAAAAGTTTTCTTTGTAAAAAATTTTAACCATTTCCTTTTTTGTTATATATTATCAAATAAAAATGTGTTTTCAATAAAAAGTATTGTTCATGTTAATATTGATTTACTTTTAAAAAAAATAGCCCCTGCACCGCTAGAATGACAACTATTTACAAACAAAAAAAATTAGTTAGAATGACAACTAAAAAAAACGGAGGTAGAACTATATTAATTAATTAGTTTATGGAGAAAAAAAAAATTCTTATGGAAGTTCCCCACGTTAACTACCTACTTCTTAATTTTTTTTTTTTTTTTTTTTTTTTTGGGTTGATTATTGCTAGGGATAAATCTATTATCCACTATATAAGTAATAGCAATACCCTGATTTGCAACTAAACTAAACTAAACTAAACCCTAAACTAAACTAAACTAAACTATCACATTTATAGTTCATGTATGAGTTTTAGGAATTGAAGATCTTGCAAGCAATTACTTTCTTCTATGAGGATAATTAAAGAAATATTTCTAGGTTTATGATATAGATTTTGGTGGATCCTTTTGCAAAGTCCCCACCGAGGAACAATTTGTTGATTATATTCTCTTGTTTTTTCTGCAAAAGTTTCAAATGACAAACATTTTCTTGATAGATTTCTTATTATTTTCTATAGTAGTTCCTAATGGGGAAAATTGTATACCGACTTTTTCTTTCTTTTCCGATGTTATTTTCAATATTTTCAAGACTATATTTTCAAAAGTGAGAGTTTGTGATACTACTGGAATTGACGATATATACTAATTGATGGTACAACTTGATATTTTCGCAATCAAGTTAGGATTGCTCTTTAGTAAGTCTATCTTCTATCGTGGTATATTCTTAGTTGTTTTTAGAGTTACGAATCAAGAATAATTGAAGATTTTGATATTTTATGGGAAAGCTACTACAGGTTCGTGTATAAATAAGTATTTCAAAATTCATTAACATTTATGTCTTTTTAGAAACTTGAATGATCTATATTAGTTTTTTCCAGTAATTTTTTGTTATAGTATGTTGATACTAAACCTTTTGTGTGTTTTGCATGATGTTTTTTTTTTAAGAAAACCTACTAATTTCGAACTTTTTGAATTCCTGTTGTTTATTTATGATGAATTTTGATGTTATTATGTTTGTTATTGAGGATATATTTATGAGAGTAAAATTGACAATTAAAACATTCCTAACAAGAACAAACGCACACACAAAAGTTACACATTCAAATTCCAACATGTTACACTTTTAGCACTAAATTAAATGATATTTTTGTATATAAAAAATATTAATTTAAACTCTTTCCCGTGCATCGCACGGGGTAACTACTAATATATATAATAACAAAATGGATTATTTCCACAATTGAAAAACAAGGTATTTTCCCGCCCATTTGCACCTATTATTTCCGGAAATAAAAAATCATTTTATTTTAAAATTCGGCTGTAAATATTAGTTTATGGCTGGCCCACTGGCCTACCATTTTTTACTCCGATAAATTAGGAAAACGGTTTGCTTAACTAACCAATATGATAAAAATTGAATCAAATCCCAATTTTTTCGGAAGTTAGGATATCCCTCCCTACAAATAAGGAACTAATATGTGTATAGATTTAATTAATAAAATAAAATCTCTTAATTTTAGCAACTGAATATCTTTCAATATTTGACAGAAAACATAATCTATTTAATTAATTCATGAATGTATTGAGATATTTCCTCAATTTCGAAAATAAATCAAACCCTGGATGTGTTAGTTTAAATACTAGATGAATTTATTTTTTTCCATAAAACCACCTGTTCTGAGAAGTAACACGAGTAGAAGACACGAACATATGAGGATTGACGATCGGCAATCATCTCTGAGGCATTAATATGCGAATGTTAATGTGGCATAGCTCGGAAAAAAAAGCTCTAAAATACCATGGTTAAGGTATCAAACCTGAATCACTTTTATTTGCTATCTTCTTTGTTTCAGCAATAATCTTGAAGCAGTAGTCCTTAACATGTTTTCAGTTATTTCCTTCAATAATTTTGAGGTTTTTACAGATATATTTTATAGCCCTTTTCAGACGTGTTGACTTAGCAATATCAATCTTCAAGACACTTCCTATTTTTGTTTTGATTGGTCCTCTGAATTCTTAGAATAGGGATTTTTTGTTGAATTTTGTTATTGTTATTTTTGTTATAAAGAATGAGTTTAGGAGTGTAAAATTTGATTATGAGAAGTTGTCAACACGCAACTTCTACCAACTGTCGACTTTAAAATCACTTTATTTTCAGATACTACCAAATTCTGTTTTGTCCACAAAAATCAATTCAAATCAATTCTCTAGAAGCACAATTATTTGCAGATAGCCCTTAATTTATATTCACATAATAGATGAACAAAGAAACATACATAAAAAAAAAAAAAATAGGTCACAAACGAAGGTTTAGAACATTAGACATAGTCATTAAACAAAATTCTTTCAAATTTATCTATCAATATTTTCTTTAAAATTACCTAATCAACATTCCTCTCTAAGTGACTAGGCTACATGTTTTCAAACTCTTATTCAGTAAATTTCTTCCCTTTGATCAATCAACTACAATATTTTCAAACAAATTATTACAATAAGTAATAATTAGGATATTAAAGTTATTGGGCAAACTCAACTCAAAATTTTATCGCGTCTTATCATGTTGACCCCATAACGATCTGAGCTCGATAGACGTCGGACTCAAAATTATCATATGAGTTTGTGTTGTGGTAACAGATCATGCCGAGTTTTGTCACCCCTAATTTCTTGACACTAAATAAAATGGCATTGTTGTATTTAAAATAAAAATGTTTAAGGTCTTTCCTGTGCATCGCACGGGAGGAAATTACTAGTAAACATTAATGAGAAAGTCAAAGTTTTGAGGTAAAATTGGTAAGTCATGGTGACTTATAATTCTTGCAATCCACTCATATATGAATACTAATAAAAAAAATTGGGCCCTGGCCCGCGAGGTGATCAGTGAGGCGACACCAATTAACCGTCCCAGATATGACTCAGCCACAAAGTTGAATATACGTGGTTAATGCAATATGTCTTTTTTAATATAGAAATATATTCTTTTACGTATTTTTATCAATAAAGTAGTAAAATACTTTTACGTATTTGATGCGCGGTCAGTTGTATACTTATTGTTTTTGGAAAATGATCCTTTTTGGGCAGCCGTTTTGGACAAACCATTTTTTGCTATTTTTTTCTTCTTCTCAATCTGCATGCCTTTTCAACTTCTTAACTGCTTGCTCTTCTTCTTCTCCACATTTTTGTAACTTCAGGTGTTATTAATGGGGACTCTGGACTAATGATGGAGATCATGGATCCTTCCAACAGTCCATCAGAGTTTATAAATAGTAGCTCTATCATTTTGTTTTGAACACTGAATCCGAAATTGATACAACAAAATATCTTTCACCATCCTATTATTATTTCCTCCTTCCAGTTTGTCCAGTTCGTTCTTCCTTGGCTCTCCAACTTTCGTGAGACGAATTAAGCATTAAGTCTTAATGGAAACACAGTGCTAGAGTTTCTGCATTTGCTTAGTCGTTGTATCCTGGGAAATGGACGACCACGTTCCTCATAGCACCAAGTTGAGGAGGCGTATCTGTTTTAAGGACACTATGCGAGCACAGGTCTCGGTTCTATTTTGTGATAGTTCATAGCCATCGCCCTACATTTTTCTCACAAACTTAAAATAGATTATTTTCGATGGGTTTGAACGACACCACTGATACTGCCCTCGCTGATGTCAATGCAGCCTTCACTGCCAGCAGTATGCCTCCTCCAACCATCACACATCCCACTGTCCCTATTGCCCACATGCCACTTACGAATGTTCCATTTAACCATGCATATAAGATTTAGAAGTTCAATGGTTTGAACTTCAAAAGGTGGCAACAAAAGGTTTGAAGTTCAATGTTCTTGTGTTGAAATTACGTCATGAATGGCATGGTCAGTTTGTTGTACTTTGTGTATAGTTCAATGAAATCGGCTAAGGAACTTTGGGACTCTCTCGACAAGAAATATAAGACCGAGGATGGCAGGACCAAAAAGTTCATTGTCGGACGGTTCCTAAACTACAAGATGGTCGATTCAAAGCCTGCCATAAGACAAGTGCAAGAGCTTCATGTCATCTTGCATGATATTCATTCTGAAGGAATGATGTTGAGCAAAACTTTCCAAGTGTAACACCCCGATTTCTGCATATCCATATCACGTTTATGTTACTATATTATGTCATTTCACGCCACCTAAATTGAATCTTTTCAATAGTTAATATGACATTTCATTTTCAGTTGGTATCAGTGACGTGTTTATCAAGTGTGTACGGACATTCGGACATCCTAATCAACAGTGTGGCAACAGATTGATAGGCAAATGAATAGTAACTACTATAAAGTGATCCAAACAATTGATAGGTATCAATAATCCTATAAGCTAAAATTGGATGGAATAAAAATGATTTGGATGACAATATAGACTCAATATGCTAGAAGTTCATTTTAAGGAATCAAATATACTCTACCTAGGCATAAAGCTTGTTAATAACGTAATTCGATGAGACAAATTGTATGCCTAAAATTCAAAACTTACATGTGTGTGAGAATGTGAAATGATGATGATGATGATGATGATGATGATGATGTTGATGATGACAACATGTAGATATTCCAAATGACTTGACAATATATGCAAAAGTAGAATATTTTTTTATGCTTTTTATAACATGATTCCACGCAAATAGTACCAAACACTTGAGATAGTGTACAAATACATGCACATATTCATATTTGTTCTATTTCCCTAGAATTGAATTTCGAATTCCTTTGGTATGTGCATAAAATTTATATGATTTAATTAGTTGGCTTTATTGGTTTATAATAAAATAAGAGATTAGTTGAGTGTGTCACCTACCAAGTAGTTTATTGATCAAATAAGCATAAAACTCAATCCAATAAAATGTGATTTAGATAGTACTTCTTTAGAATCCGATGAGTTCGAATTCTACCCTATTTTTTATGATTAGAATCTTTAATTCACCAAATTTAAGAGGCGCTTCTAAGTATATAAGACAACACCTCCTTAGAAAAGAACAAGTGAACATTTTGGAAAGTGTTGGGAGATGACAACACTAGCTAGTTGTTCTCTTACACATTTTTATACTTTTTAGAGTATGATTCTCTTACAATATAGGCTCCAAAACATAAGTTTGTATTCATCAATTGCAAGTCTTAGTTCTTGGACCATTACTTGACCAAACCACCCTCAATCAAGGGCTATGGAGTTAAGCCACGAACCATGGCTCAAACATATCCTCAATCGGCCGTCTAAGTGCCGACCCACCCCACCATTCATGTACTCTCAATATTTTATTTTTGTCTAAAACTTAGTGGCACTTTAGGCACACATTTAGCATACATAGACTAACATACCTCTCACCATGCAAATGTCACCTAGCGAAAACACAAAATTATGAATAGATGCCCCCACTTCCTTACCATCTTCGAACATTAAGCCCTCATCTTTCTCTCTCATTGTATTCTTCCCCCTCTTCATCTACACCCTCTCTGTCTTTCAAATCTTCAAGCTCCATTACTCTCTCTTCCAAGAAGGTAAGCCTCGACCAGTGAATTAGTCTCAAAAACTGATTCAAATCATTACTATTCAAACACCTTTCTCAAATCGCAAATGTATGACTTGTGACAGAGGTAGTATAAACAATGTTGAACCACAGAGAGGATAATCTCAACATGCACACCTAAGGTCTATTAATGGATTAAGCTAAGAATATTGGAAATTTATAGAATTCTTAATTACTAGATAAACATAGATAAATCTATGTAATAAGTAAACAATACTCTCAACTAGAATTAGGTTCCTAAGGTACGTTTTCACCCTAAACCTAGGGTTAACATCAAGTGATCACCAATTAATTTAAGGTTTGTGATGGAAGGTCATGTTCTAAATTAGAAATCCAAGTGAACAAACAAGAGGGATTCACCAAATTAATCAATTATACAATAATTCACCCAAATCTCTATTATTAAAGACTGATAATGGAATTATTAAGCCAAAGGGTAAGCAAATTAATTATACAATCCAATAAACCCTAAAATTCCCACCCCAAGTAGTAATTGTCTAAGGAACGAGGCCTTAGGACGTCCTCGAGATTGATATATGCGATTCGGGTTCTCCCGTCGTCCTCTAAGGGCCCTCGAGGAGAACCAATATACCCTAGGTTAGCTACTTCTAATATATAACACATACAAAGTCACAATATCAATTTCAATCACAAAATATCCTTAAATCAACCAAATAATAAACAAGATAACAAACCCTAGGGTTGGGCTACTCCCGACCCTAGAAACCAGAATAAACTACTCATAATCCATAACAACTACCAACCAATCACCATAAATAAAAGAACCAAGAATTAAATGAAGAAAAAAATAGAGAAAGTAATAAATGCAAGAGAAATAAATGAAGAGAGGGGGGGGGGGGGGGGGGGGAGAAAATCTTAGTCTTGAATTAATCGGATGATGATTGTCTTTAATTCTTGCTTGTATTGCCTCCAATTCCGATTCCTAGCAAAAGCCCCAAAAATTCTTCAAGAATACTCAAGAACCCTGATTGGTTTTTTCAAGAACACTCAAGCACCTGGTTCTTACTAGAAAGAAAAAGAAAGGAGAGAGAGTAATTAGAATACTCAATTTTTGCAAATGAGATAAATAGCCCAACAATTGAGTGAGGGAGTGTTGATATGGGGAACACTTCCCCCACACACCCTACCAAAATCTACAGAAAATCTAATAAAAAGTAAGGGTGGAATAGTAAAAATACAATTAAATAGTCTGGGTCCCTTAAATGTTGAGTCGGAACTCCCGAATGTACTAGACTCACCATTTTTGTCAACTCTGCCACTTTTTTATCTGAATCACCCTATGGTCCGAATATAAAAGTTGTATATCTTCTTCTTTTCGTCACATGGCATCTTGAATCAATGGAATTGGAATTTGGACAAGAAATTTATAGCCAAAATACGGAAGGATTGTGCGTTGAAGACTGAAAACCGGACCCAAAGGGGCCGGTACCGGATTCGGCCTTTGCTCGCTCACTATGGGCTCCAGACCGGTACAGGGCTGGTACTGGATCAAAGGGGGACGGTACCGGTCCGGCATTTTGATCCTTTTCTGGGTTTTGAAAGCCGGGCATGGCGTGTGCCCCTTTTGCGTGCCATTTTTTTCATCGTCGTTTTGAGCCTTCTTCTCTCGTTTTTTCGACCGGAACCCTTCAAGAATTTTGTTTGCAAATTGACATTCTACAAGTTGGGCTTTGGCGAGGTGCACTTTGGGCCCATTTGGGCCTTGATCTGCAGGCTGGAATGGGGAATTGTGTGCGATTGACCACCTTTCTTTCCTGAAATTTCCTAACCTTCAAAATATAACTCAAAAATACCCAAAAGGCATTTAATCTCATCAAAAAGGAAATAGAGCCCCAGAATGCAATAAAACACGAGATCACACATATATATAAACATTCACAATTTACATAAAAATATGAACGTGCTTAATATGAAAAAGACGAGTTTTTTATCGTTCATCATCCCCACAAACATAAGCTTTGCTCGTCCCCGAGAAAATTAAACAATAAAGCACATAAGAAATGAGTTTGGAGAGCCATTAGAAGTCCGCAAAACTATGAAGTTCCCTTTTTGGTTGAGCATTTTTAGCTTTTTGGTTCACCACACTTACCTAAATCAATTTATTTCAAGGAATTTGATAGCAAGTAAGGAGATAGAAAGGCATAAGACTTAGGAAAACAAGTGATATTTTCATTTCACTTCACCTTAGGCTATTCAATAAGGATTCTTCACTTCAACCCAAAACGAGCTTATGTGTGTGACTTTGGACGAATCACTATCTTTCAAAATCTTGACTATTGGCGATTTAATTCGGTTCTTTTTTAGGATGACGAGTGTAGGCAATGTAGCTCTTTTCTCCCTCGAGCAAACATATATTTTATTTTATTTCCCTATTTTTCCTTTTTCCACTGGGATTAGTCCAAAAATATAAAATTGTTATTCTAGTTTTTACTCGTTGCAAGTTACAATAGATTTTCAGTATTATCACCACACTCGATTCTTTGTTTTGAGCTTTCTTCTTTTTCAATGTTTCATCTCATTTTTTTTCCTTTTTATGCTAACCTCAATGATTAGAGTATAAAAATGCTACTATAATTTATTACAATCAATGAAATACAATAACCTCGCCCGGCGACCTAATCCACCTTATGTCTCATCATACATCACCTTTATTTTTCCATCTATAGCCAAGTCATTCTATGTGTTGATCAGCACTTAGTCGTGTAGAGTGTGTTTTGGAATCAAAGTAACGCCCATAAGAAACTTAACTTTGCGGTACGTTATTTTATCTTACACTTCTAATCCTATTTCTTATGCCAAAATTTCTGCCAACTAAAAAATCGCATCAACATATCTTCGTGTCAATTTAGGCAAAGAACCCTTTAGCGTTGCTCAACTTCTTAAATAATTCATTTTTTTTCTTCACAAAACATGTGAGACACTTCCAATCTTTCTCATCAACTACAGAAAGAGCCAACATAACATAAATTCACCAAGATTTACTATTCACCAAAGCAATACAATAAAACAACTACATGGTAGAATGGCATAAATTATTGTCCTAAGCAATTCAATCAACGTAGCAGCATCCTCTTCAAGCATAAAGAAATGACAATCAATCCTTCCCCCACCCCACCCCACCCCACAACTTGAAATTCTCAAGCCCAAGTAACAAGAGAGATTGGAGAAACATGCACAAATCAAGCAAATATATTAATATCAAGCACAAATCCTTATATGCATGTTATGCTCCCAACTTCATCACGATATATCAACCAAAGAGTCAAAACCCTTCTCATTTCCATCCTCACCATTATTCCAAGTTAAAAAACCCCTAAGCATGCAACTAAAACTTGGTTTATTAAAACATGACTCTCCCACAAAACAAAATGACTTAATGAAATAACAAAATAAGCAAATAAAGCAAAAATTAGGGAGAGGATACAATACCGACTTAGGTGGGGCTTGACGGGCCACCACCGGCCCTTCGATGATCTTTATCACCTAACTCATCTTCTACTGCCCTCACCAGCATCTCCCAATTGATCAGGTTGTCTAGGAAGGTATGGAGGTAGTTTAGAAGCACTATTCTCATTCTGGCTTCAAAGTTGAGCTTGATTAGGCCGATTCGACTATTCTTAATCATCTCGAATTGCATGAGGTCGCGCTTTGTGAGCCTTTTGGGTCCCGGCACCTCAACGTAAGGGGTCGAGTCCACCCTAACCACAATCAGGATGCGCGAGACTAACCCCCAACTACTATCACCGTGTAAAAGGGAATGACATATTGAACCAAATTTTTGACGTAGAAATACCCAATGTTAGCCTCATTTCCCATAACACACGACTAAAGAGCAAAGAAACTCCACTTGGAGACGACGTTCGGGTTACTCCCCCAGACATAGACGGTGTGACTTATGCAATAGTGTAAATACCTCAAACGTGGGTTGTTGACCATGATTGCTCTAGCACAATACGAATAAAAATCTGCATAGCCCGTGATGCTCTTCCAAACACACTTAAATGGTGATCTCGGAAGATGGTGCGGCACTCGGCATGCTAGAGCTAGAAGATAATGTTCATCTCCTCAAGTTAATTGATAATCCACCTCATTGATAGCGAATCTAAACCTAACGTTATTGAGATACCTCTCGGTCTCGTCATGGATGTGGAGGGTGCATAAGAACTGCCTTGTGAGCTCTGGGAACGTCGGGTACTCCTCGGTCATCATTTGATACTATGAGTTCTCCTCGGCCTCTTATCCGAAGAAGGACGACACAAGAAGTTCGTCAATGACTCCTTGGTTCAGTACATGGTATTCTTGATCCCCATGCCTATTATTTTTCTCTCCTCTGTCGCGTAATTTGGGAAGATTTCCCATGGTCGCCCCAAATCGAGAAAGCTTGGAGATGCCATTTTTGTGACGGAAAATGAGCTATTAGCTTTAAATATTGAGGAGATAATGAAGTATTTAGTGCTTGGATGAGTGGTGAGGTATGAGGTATAAATAGGGGGAGAGGAGAGAAAAAGTGCAAAATTTTGAATTGTTTCATGTGACAAAATGTTGGGGTGGGGCATGAGCTATCACTTCAACTTTGAATCTTCACTCCTTTTTTTGTGATTGAACATTGCATGCATGCCATCTCCTTTACTCAAGCGAAGGAGGGCCGTACTCCCACAAACTTGTCTTCTAGTATCTTCCAAGGGAACGAGAATCTTGTAAGAGGCATGTGACCCCTCAAGATTCTTCACTCATGCTTTTTCGTCTTTTCCCCACTTCTATCCCATACTGATACATCATATCCTACTGTTCAACCTGTGACAACACGAAAAATAAATTGCCTCGCAATTTTAATTTTTTTTCCTAAATTAATAATCAAACCAATTAGACGAAAAATTAAACACGAAATATAAAAATCCTCGGGGGGCCTCCCAAGTGCTTGTGTTTCGGTCATTAGCTTGACCCTTGATAACAGATCAACGAATGTTGACTCAGACGCTTTCAGAGTATGACTTTCCTCCAGAATCATCGCTTCATCACTAATATAATTCTTTAATCGATGCCTGTTTACCATGATAATTCCCCTTATCGGTATCATTAATCTCTATGGCCCCATTCACATGCACTCTCTCCACCACATATGGGCCTCTCGGAAGAGACATAAAATTCTCGAGAAACATCGAGAGTTGGGAGTTGAACAATAGGATTTTCTGACCTTGCTTGAAGTGTCTAACCCGAATATTTCTATCATGCCACCGCTTCGTTCTTTCTTTGTAAATCCGAGAATTCTCATAGGCGTTTAACCTAAGTCCTTCCAACTCCACAAGGTTTAGTTTTCTCTTCTCACCAGCCTCCTTGAGACTGTAATTTAATTCCTTGATGGCACACAAAGCCTTGTGCTCTAACTCAACCGAGAAGTGACATGATTTTCCATAAACAAGCTTGAAAGGAGTCATCCTAATCAGTGTCTTAAAAGCGGTTCTGTACGCCTAAAATGCATCACTAAGCTTGATAGCTCAGTCCTTCCTTCCATAGATCAACTGAAGGAGTTATTTTGAGTCAATCTCATTACATTGATCCTTGAGAGGTTCAACAAGGATAACACTTTCTATGCTAGAACCCCGATAGATACAAGTCAACATCTATAAAAATAAAGGAAAAAAATGTTTCTCAAGTCAAGTACTCGAGAATAATTGGGAGTCCAATGTACCTAATAAGTTGTACAAGACCAGACATAGCAGTCGTTGTGAGCAAGTTGAGTAGATATACGAGAAATCCAGGAGATGATCACTGGAAAGCAATTGTGAGTGTACTCAGATACTTGAGATACACTCATGATTTTGGACTGCTCTAAACTAGGTATCCAGCTATAGTTGAAGGCTACAATTATGCAATCAGGATATCAAATATGAAGGACTCAAAATCCAAAAGTGGGTACGTGTTTACTTTAGGTGGTGCAGCTGTACCTTGGAAATCTTCTAAGAAAACGGTAATTGCAAGGTCAATAATGGAGTCGGATTTTATTGCTCTAAGAAGAAGCGGAATGGCTTCAACAGTTCTTAAAAATATTCCAATGTGGCCTAAGAATGTGCACCCAATTAGTATAATTGCGATAGTCAATCGGCTATAGGGAGATCAGAGAGCACCATGAACAATGGTAAGTCTAGGCATATACTTCGTAAACATAATACAACTAGGAAACTACTCCCGACTAGCGTAATCTCTATTAATTATGTAAAATGTAAAGATTATATAGTAGATCAGTTAACCAATGGTTGAATAAAGAGTTGGTTGCGAAATCATCAAGGGGAATAGGACTAAAGCCTTTGGAAGAAAGGTTTAAGGCAATAGAAACCCAACCTAGTTGACTGGAGATCCCAAGATCTAAGCTTAATGGGATAACCTAATTGTTAAACTGTGAGATCAATGTGGGAGACAATCCCAAGCCCATAACTAGGATGAAACAGTGATGCCTGTGTAGGGTTAAGCTAGAGGTTTTTAATGCTTCTTACGTGTGGGTTTGAGGGGGTAATGCGGGTTGCTCGTAGTTAAGAATCACCTAAAGGAAAGAGAAGTGGGGCTGCTACAAAGGAAATTGTGAAAGGCTCAATTTCAAGAAACTCTTGCAGAACTAGGAAGATGTTCATGGTCGAAACGAACATAACCATGAGAACTGAAATGTGTTGGGGAAAATCATGAAGCACATCATCATTTACACAAATGACAGATCAATTCAAGGACATCGTGTCTACTGTTAGCTAGTAATGTAAATGTGTTTTGACAATGGAAGGTTCAAAGGGTAAAACCTGCCTATTCTATGCAAGACTCAACTGTTGATTTGTATCACCGAGCAATTTAAGTCTGTGTCAAATTCCATTCATGTGGAGAATTTTTGAAAAATCCATTTTTGAGCAATCCTTTATAGGCAAAATTCAAGTGAGACCTGGTAATTGGATGTGGAATCTTAAGACTGTATCATGCTCTCCTCCGGAAGAGGTTAAAGGCGGTATATTATTTGCCCAAATCAGAGTTTAGGTGAATGTGAAATTGAAGTGGATAGTGGGGTATGAGAAGTTGGATTGAGAATTTTTTCCCACATTGGAAATGTGCAGGAATATTAACAAGTATATATATTGTAGGTGTCAATTCAATTTCTTCAAGTGAGCATGGTTTGTAGTAGAGGTTGAGTAGGATCAGGAACCGGGTTTGGGTTGGGAAGAACCGGGCCGGAGAACCGGGATAATTTTAGTTCAGATTTGGAAGTTATTGGAGAAATGGGTTGGCGACGGTTATAACAGAAATACGCAACGGTTTTGAACTGATGCATGGAAACCCGTTGTTGAAGACGCGTAGCAGTTTAAAATGCAGTTGCAACTGATTTTGATTCCAGTTCCCAGAGTTTCTTGATTCGAGCTTAGCTCTTTATATACATTTGTTCTACTTGTAAAAACGAGTTGATACACGTAATTTTCCCTCTGTAAACACTACTCAATCATTAGAATTAGAGAGCTAGGGTTCTTGAGCTCAATTCGGATTGTGAATTGGGGCTTCTAGTTTTCTGGGTTGTTTCTTGTAATTGATTGTTTAGTTGAGTGAATTGAGTTGTATAGAGTCTCCGTGGATGTAGATCACCTTGATCGAACCACGTAAAAGCTTTGTGTTCTTTGTTTCATTTCTGATTTTGCGTTCGGTTTTGAGTGGCCGTTTTCCAGTTCTTTGTTCATTCGTTTATGAGTTAAATCTCGTTGTGTGTGTTGTGAGTGTTCTTAAACCTAACATATATGTTTTGCCTTCTCAATGATGTATGAATGAATAGCAAAGAGGTTATATCTCACGCACAGAGGCACATGTGGTTGCAAATTGATGGCGGATTTGAATCTCGGATCAAGGTACTTGTGTGCGAGTGAGGCCTGCGTACACAAAGGTCGGACTGGTTCGGGGGGAAGGGGTGGGAGGCTGCTAGACAATTTTTGCTATTTTTGTGTGGGAAAAATTCATTTTTGGTCCTGTAAGTTAGGG
Source organism: Ajuga chamaepitys (assembly GCA_958295605.1). Classification (NCBI taxonomy): domain Eukaryota; kingdom Viridiplantae; phylum Streptophyta; class Magnoliopsida; order Lamiales; family Lamiaceae; genus Ajuga; species Ajuga chamaepitys. The sequence continues at coordinate 20,412,447 of OY282505.1, forward strand.
CCGGTCCATAAAAAGTCCTGTATATTTTGAATGATCAATTTTAGTCCTATTTGATAGGATCAAGTCCATTTTTAGTCTTGTATGTTAGGATCTAGTCCAATTTGAGGATAAATTTTACCGAAAATTGTAAAATTTGCTAGAATTTATCACTTGCATTGCACGTGTTCAGAAAATTTTAGCTACCTTACTCAATGGGCCGCAATGCACCACGAAAAAATTAATGCACTCTTCTATGCTCACTCCATATCCAAAGTCCAAGTCCTTACCCCACTTCTCGACAAATTTTGAGCCATATTTGGCAGGAAGGCCTACATTGTTGTCTCAAGTGATACATTTTGTCCATGTGAAGAAGTTGATGTGACTGGTCAAGATCCATAATCTGAGTATGTTGATCACGATTGTGGATATTGACCTGAATGTGAAGAAGGCATTGAAGATGGCGATGGAAGCGAATGCAAGTATCTCGATAATTTTTTTTTTTTTTTTTTTTTAAATGATATGATGTGCTACATCAATAATTTTGGACAAGCCAGCAGCAATTGATAGGAAAGCCCCAAAATTTATGGATAGTGCGGTGCACGTGAAAAGTTTCGGCTAATTTTATCCTCAAATTGGATCTGATCCTAATATACAGAACTAAAATCTAACTCGATCCTAGAATAAATGACTAAAATTGATAATTCAAAATATACATGAGTTTTTTCTGGACCGGTCCTAAGTTACAGGACCAAAAACAGATTTTTCCCTATTTTTTGTTCTTCGTAATCTACATGCCTTTTCAACTACTTGAACTATTGGCTCTTCCTGTTCTCCACGTTTTTGTGACTTCAAGTGTTATTGATGGGGATTGAATCTCCATGACACTCTGGATTAATGGAGATCATGGGTCCTTTTAATAGCCCATCAAAACTTATAAGCAGGAACTCTATCATTTTCTTTTACACACTGAATCCGAAATTGACACAGAAAAATATCTTCCGGCATCCTGCTATATTTTTCTCCTTCTAGTTTTCCCAGTTCATTCTTCCTTTGCCCTCAACCTTTTGTGATAAATCCGGAACTAAGTTAGTTCAGTAGTCAGTAAAAACTCAGTGCTAGAGTTTCTACTTTTGTTTAGCCGTTGTATCCTGGGAAATAGACGTCCACGCTCCTTGTAGCATCCAAGTTGAGGAAATGAACATGTTTTAAGGACATTGTGCAAGCAGGCCGAAAATCATTTTTGGTCCCGTAAATATTTGTTTTTTCGATTTTAGTCCCATAAATATTTATTTTTTCAATTTAGTCCCGTAAGTGCTAAAGTTGTCTAATTTATGGATAATTTTCGCCAAAAAATATCAAATTGGCCGGAAATAGTCACGTAACACAAATATTTAGCAAAATCAGGCGACTTATAGTGATGTGGCAAAAATTATCAGAGTTGGATTTTATCTATCAAATTTAAATTCAAAATAAAAGTATTATCCATGTCATTAGAGAAAAATAAAATTATTTATAAAACCATATTACACTAACCCAATTAAATATTAAACATCAGATAAAATAGAGGACGAATCTTCATCTGAAAAATAATGTTTAATGTTTAATTTGGTTTGTGTAATATGACAAATAATTATATTTCTTTCTAATGACATGGATAATAATTTTATTTCGAATTTAAATTTGACAGAGAAACAAGTCAAACTCAACTAAATTTTTCCACGTAACTACAAGTCGCCGAATTTTACTAATTACTAGGATGACAAGACTTGCGTGTGACTATTTCTGGCCGATTTGGTGTTTTGGGTGAAAATTGTCCTTAAATTGGACAATTTAAGCACTTACGGGATTAAATTGAAAAAGCAGATATTTATGGAACTAAAATCGAAAAACCAAATACTTATGGGACTAAAAATGATTTTTGGCCGTGCAAGCACATGTGCCTCAATTATGTTACGTGATATATCGTAGCCATCGCTCTACATTTTTATCACATTTTTTAAAAGAAAAATAACATCAAAGATTAAAAACAGCTAAATAAATCTCTTCTTTTTTAAAATAATTTTTGTAATCTCTAATATATTTTAATGAAAGAAATTATTTATTTGAATTTTCCATGCACATCAACATAATACAAATCTCTGGCACAAAATAAAAAGTCATATCTAATCTAAATAATCAACCAACGCTAGTTACATGTTTTAAATATAATACTTTATTTTAATATATGAAATATAAATGTTAAAATCATAAATCATAAATAGAGAATCAATTCGATATATTATAAATATAAACGGATTGCGAACGAAAATAATTGGCATTTAAAAACATAAAAGAAAAGAAAAAAGTTATGTAAAAGAAAAGAAAAGAGAACAATAAGATACATAAAAATGCCAAAATTATTTCATGATTTAGAGAGTGAAAAATGGCGGTATTTTATCATTTCTCGACAATTCTATTATTATATTTGTGTTTGTGTTTAAATTGAAGATCGCGAAGAAATAATTACCTTTGATTTTTGTTTTTCATTAAAAAAATTAGAGTTGCGATGAAAAAGTTAAATGCTATTAAATTGTTTTGTGGAGAAATGAGAGAGAATGGTTTTGAACTTTTTATTCATTGGGATGCCTACAACAAACATGTCATAAATAAGGATAATCAAAAGTGGTAACAAATAATGAGTATTTATAATAATTTTATTTTTCGAGATAAAATAGTTACAAATTAGTAGTTTCAATAACTCGATCGCAAATAATATAGTTGAGACGATAAAAGTTGTCTCAAATGCATCTCAAATATTTTTTGCAATAATTAGTTGTCTTTAAAAATAAGTTGAAAATGGTCTCTAATAATTTGTAAAGAGTTATGTGACAACAAATAATCACAAATAACTTACTACTCCCTCCGTTTCATAAAGAATATCATTTTAGACACTTTAAAAAATTTCACAATAAGTGTCACTTTACCATAAAAACTACAATTCTTCCAATATTAACTTAAACAACCTACTTAATTTAGTTTATTATTTCCTTATTTCACAAAACATACCAATTAAATACAAATCTTTAATTTCTTAAAAAATAGCTAAAATGACATTCTTTATGAAACGGAGGGAGTATTAGTCACCTCAATCATGGTCTCAAAAAATGTATCACAAAAAACTATTGGTGTTAACAAATCACTACCAAAAATCATAAACCGTCCTGTAAGTATAGTGACTTCCACTAAATATCCCGTATCTATCTGCTTTTTCAATTTCGTCCTATATCTTTTTAGATTATCCGATTTTCGTCCTAAAATTCAAATTTTCGCCGGAAAATGCACGTGCCGGTCACATGCCGGCATAAATTTTGGGATTTTGCCAGCGTGGCGCCGGAATGACGCGCTGGAATATAACACGGCCGTGTCACTCAAGCAACACGGCCGTGTCAAATTGTTGCTAGAAAAGTGAATTTTGCAAATCAACACGGCCGTGTCACTTAAGCAACACGGCCGTGTCAGAAGTGTTTTCCTGCGATAATTACCTAATTTTAATAGGATTTTGATCCTATCTTCCCCAAGATTCGGCCCAACTCTATTACAAGGACACCAAAACTTTAGGAAAGAGGAGGAATCATCAAGAACATAAATTACATATCTTGGAAGACAAAGAAGACGAAGATCATCGAGACGGAGTCATCCGGGTTAAATTGTTCTTTCTTAGTTTTAATTCTTACAATGTTTTTATTAGAATTTTGTATTGGATTATTACTAGGCATGAGTAGCTAAGCTATTCGTGTCCTAGGGTTAGAAAGTAGGGATTTTTATAACAATGTTTTGATTTATGATTTAATCTATTAATTCCGTTCTTTACATGTTTTATCTCTATGTTTGTGCTTAAAACTGAGTTTAGTTTGGTCACCTAGATTTAGTAATTTAGTTTAGCAATTCCGCTTCGAGAGGAGGGAATTGTTATCAGACTTAGAACATAGAGCGCAGTTGTCTATGACTGTGTAGGCCGAGGCTTAGGATCGTTCGGGAGTTATTAGGTTTAATTGACTCGAGAGGGTAATTAGCTTAATTAATCAACGGTTTAATCGCTTCGAGAGAAGGATTAGATTATTGTCGTGCCGCCTAATAAACATTAGAATTGGTAAATTAATAGGTTAATCATATTCAACATTGAAGTAATATCCTGAAATCGAAGCCCTAGGATACCTTGTCTCCTGGATTGTTATTCCAGTAAAAAAGGATCAAAATCTTGTAATAGAGTTGGGCCGAATCTTGGGGAAGATAGGATCAAAATCCTATTAAAATTAGGTAATTATCGCAGGAAAACACTTCTGACACGGCCGTGTTGCTTAAGTGACACGGCCGTGTTGATTTGCAAAATTCACTTTTCTAGCAACAATTTGACACGGCCGTGTTGCTTGAGTGACACGGCCGTGTTATATTCCAGCGCGTCATTCCGGCGCCACGCTGGCAAAATCCCAAAATTTATGCCGGCACGTGACCGGCACGTGCATTTTCCGGCGAAAATTTGAATTTTAGGACGAAAATCGGATAATCTAAAAAGATATGGGACGAAATTGAAAAAGCAGATAGATACGGGATATTTAGTGGAAGTCACTATACTTACAGGACGGTTTATGATTTTTTCCCCACAATTGTGGTCACTAAAATAAGTTATTTGTGATCACTTGGTGTCACAAAACTCTTTACAAATTATTTGACACCATTTTCAACGTACTTTTAAAGACAACTAGTTATTGCAATAAATATTTAAGATGCATTTGAAACAATTTTTTTCATCTCAAATATATTATTTGTGAACGAATTATTTAAACGACTAATTTATGACGACGTATCTCTAATAATAAAGTTGTGATGTATACTTAATTATTATTTAAGATTATATTTTATTATGTCAAAAGATTATTTGTAACCGTCATTAATTGCAATAATTTTCTCATTTAGGAGACGGAGGAAATTTATGAATCTGTCTTATTATATAGGGTCATCCTTTTGTTGTTAGTAAATATTACAAAGTGTGCATTGTTCTGAGTAGACTCTTTTAAAATGTGTATTATTTTATATTTCATAATAACAATCACACATAATATAAGGGTATGTTTGGTTGGGGTTGGTTCAACCTCTCATCAGTTTGGTCAATTCAACCTCATAATTTTTTTGGGTTGGTTTAATCAAGTCGGGGGTATTAGAGTTTGGTGGGGGGACATCAATCACAAATCCAAACACTACTTTAATCATTCTCTCAATCATTAATAACCATCTCTTACCCATATCACATCACATTTTACAATTAATAATTAAATTTCACACTTCAACCACAACCCCAGTTACACAACCAAACATCACTCTCTAACACCCTCAGCCACTAACTCCAGCCACTTCCCCGGCTCAGCCCAGTCAACCCAGCCCCAACCAAACATTGCTTAAGTATATATGTTCAACGATTTTCACTACAAGAAGAAAAGGTATTTGTCGCTATTTTAATGGAGCTACAAAAGTGGTTACTAAAAATAACCTTTTTTGTAACTATTAGTAGTTACAAAAAATATTTCATACAATTTTAACCAAATTTGCTATAATATGATAAGCTCTTTTGCAACTACTTATAGTTGTTAATACACTAGTAATTACAAAGTAGTTGCAAAAAATAATTACAAATACATTAGTAATTATAAAGTAGTTGCAAAAAAATTTTTTGCAGATACTATTAGTGGCTACCCTATAGTAACTATATTTAGACATTTAGTTACTAAAATTATCTTTTTGACTACTTTTTTTTTTTTATAACTACATTTTGTAGTGGCGAAAATCCTTAATTTTTGTAATGTATTATTAACTAATACATTGACGCGTGACGATTATTTCGAAATATTAAATGGGACACAATCTGAAATAGAGAATCTCATTTATTATATGAGCTTATGACTAATCTACAAATACATCCAAAAGGAATCAGTTATTTCAATTTGTATTTTGCCATTTCATATTTAATATTCTAGGTCCATTACTATGCGGCACGTATTTATTTTTTATAACACAATAATGTCATCTTACATGCACCAACATATATTGATGAAGTTAAAATATATAGAGAATAAGAGATTATCTCATCCCGGAAACACCTGGCCACAAAGTTGAACTCATGATTATATTAGAAACTGTAAATCATGGCCACTGAATGACTTGAAATGTATTTGAAGACTAATTGGTAGAAATGAGAATTAATTCAATATTTTCCAAGTCATGCAACAAAATGTCATATAAAATCTTGTTATTGTATATATATCGTACAGGCAAGTTAGGAAGACTCCTCCAAGTTGACTTGTGATGAACAGCTAATTTCCTCCATTTTGTTGATCAATCGTGGAAGACGTACTGAAACTCCCCGATACAACGTAAACTCTGCACAGGCTCAGCTCATTCCGCAGCTGTAAATCATATTTCATAATGAAAAAAACTAGATTTTGTGTTAATTACGTACGTACCCTAGGAGTAGAAGTGGGGAGATCTTGTTTAATGGCTCTGTACTCGTGCATTTTCCATACCGGAAGGAGCTTTCCCCATGTAAAAGACCGTGCTTTTCTTTATTCCGAGTGGACGTAACACGGTGACCCCGTGGCTTTCCAGTAGCCGGAGGCACGAAGAAAAACCACTGCTCTGGGTCTCCACGGCAAACCTCCCCGCTCTGCTCTGTATATAACCAAAAATCATCTTGAAGAGGGATGACGTGATCTATGTTGGTTTGTTTGTGGTTGTGGAGGTAGAATGACACTAATTCTTCTTCTGTCGGATAAAAACGGTATCCCACTGCCATTCCTTTCATTTATGGCTTACCAGATTGCTATAACCTATCTACCTATTTATACATGGGACTTTCCGAGTAAAATATTTACGATTTTTTCACGCGTTTCCTTCTTCCGTCCAATCAACATTAATTTTATCTTCTTTTTCCTGCAAAATAAATGGCTTCAAAATATGTCTTTATCAACCCAGTAATGTGTACTATCAAGTATCAAGTACGGTTTACTCTCACTGTACAGGCTGAAATTTCCACGCTTTCTAATTATATATAATATTCTATTTCCGCAACAACAGCCTATTCACGAACAAGAATATACAAACACAATTTGTTAATTTGATATCAATACCACTAAGCATTAAATATACCAAGAACAACACATAAGTACAGAGCCTTGATTCATTATAAATATCAACAATTACTAAGGTTATGTTTACTTAAGACTTGGCTCAATAGATTCAAGGGCTCAAATCTCGATAAAGCACACTCATAAACTCCTTCAGTCAGATTTGGCCCAGCATTCTCCAGCCTTAAGTAAACATACCCTAAGTTTTAGAAGAAAACTCATTTTTCCTTAACTCATCGAGCAACCAAAAATGCCCGCGATTTATACCATTTTGTAAGGTATAATATCGTGGAAGCGTCTCCTCAAAGAAAACTTTAGCCTCCTTCTTCCTTCATCCTCTCAATATATCTCTTAAAAGTTTGGATATGCTTCTTCTTCCTCCATCCTCCAATCATAGAAGTAGGAGAGTGGGGGAATACTTCTAAAATATAACTCCCTCTGTCCCGCTCAGTTTTGTACACTTTCTTTTCGGTTCTTCCCATTCAATTTTGTACACCCTTAAAAAGAAAATTTCTCTTACAATCTCTACTCTCAATCTCCACCTTTAAAAAAATCAACCAAAAAGTAAAAAGCAGTTTTTTCTTAATATATGTGTCCATCCCTAGGTGCAAAATTGAGCAGGGCGGAAGGAGTATTGATTATTTATTTTGTTTTTGTTTTGTTTCCTTTTTTTTATTTGTTCTTTCCTCTCCTCAGGTTTACCTTTATGAGATTCTCCGCCCCTTTGTGCGTCTTTTCGCGTCTTGTTTGACCTCCTAGTCTTCGAAGCCTTATGTGGCCTCCGATCTCCGATTTTGACTAGCGTGCGAGACGAAGTTTGGTGGAGATTTGATGATCTTGATTTAGAGGCGGACCCAGATAGTTGTTCGTGTTTTTTTCAATTCGTTGCTCCATGTGCATGCAGTCACAAGCAAGAATTAGGTCTTATTGCTATTGGACTTCTTTTGCTCATTAATAGATGTCGAGTCAGAGAAGAGTTGAGGGCCTTTCCTCATAAGGAGCAGAAGGTGTTTCAGTGCTAGCCTATTCATTTTTCAGCAGCAAGCTACGGTCTAACGACCTCGTCACCTAGGTTGGAGCGAAAAATATCATATTGATAGATAAGGTGCGAATGGTTAACTGCCAACCTCTAACTCCTCTGTCTACCTGTACCCGAGTGCTTGGATTGTGTTTTTTTTCTTTTCTTCAGTCAATCCTATTGTGTGGATAGGTCCTGGTTTTCCTTATTGTGAATTGTGAGTCTTGTACTTGAGATTGATTTATGAGATTCTCAAATTTAAAAAAAAAAAAAATACCCGCAATTTCTCTCTCTCTAGAATAGCCTAAACTGCTTCTCTCTGTGACCTTTCAGATCTAGGGTTTTTTTTTCCTTGGATTCCTTCCTTTTGGTGTCTTCCATGCAGGTCCATTGCTCCCAGCCGCCAACAGCGGTCACTACAAGAAAAATCACTTTTAGTCACAAAAAAATAATGAGAGAAAATCCTCTCACTAAATGTACAATATACATAGCTTTTAGTGAGGGTGTAAAAATACTCTCATTAAAATCTTTATTTTTGGTGACCAAATCAAAATTCATTAAACTTAAGGAAAGCCAAGGTCACTAAAAGCGTTGAAAAAGGGGACGGCAATTTCTCCTACCAAAAGTGGTCATTAACTAAATTAGAAATAATAAAAAATAAAGAAAAGACATATTCTAATTATTTTATCAAATCAAAAATCAAATTGTTAACCCCACATTTCGTCTCTCTCTCTCTCTCTCTATCTATCTATCTATCTATCTATCTATCTATCTATCTATCTATCTATCTATCTATCTATCTATCTATCTATCTATCTATCTATCTATCTATCTATCTGGTAATTGAATTTCGTCTCCCCTTTTCTCTCGATCTCAATTGCCTCCAACAACCCTAAAAAAAACCCAATTACCGCCTTGCAATTTCTCTCCGCAGCCCACTACCATTACTCCTCGGTGAAAAAGCGGCTCTGGCACTCTGGCGCTCCAGTCCTCGCTCGCGTTGGAGTTTTTTCGTGGATTTTTGTTACTCTACGGAGGGAGTGGCCTGGCATTGATCGGTTGAGGTTAGATAAGTTTTACTTGCTTATTCACCTGTTTATTAAAGCTTTGTTTGAGTTGATGAGGTTGAGGAAATGGGATGTGGATGTTTTGGGGGAGTATTTTGTGGTTTTGGAGAAAGAGGGTTTTTTTAGTGAGAGATAAACTGTTGGGGAATGGGGCGACTTATCCTATGACCAGTGTTTCTGGAGGAGTTGAAGGGGGTAGGTTTTTCAGTGAGGAAAGAGGTGGTTGATGTGATTTTGTTGCTGTTTTATGTTGTTTTGAGGAAGGGTAAGGATAAGATTTTGATTGGTAAGGTGAAGAGTTATGTATTTGATGAGTTATTGATGTAAGCTTTGTTAATCAATAAGTAGGGTCTTATACTTTCTCTTTCCTGTTCACTCTCTCCTCTAGAATTGCTTTTTAATTTATAGAGTATGACATATAAACTGCTCATCTTTTCAATTCGGTTCGATGTCATCGCTTCTGCAGTTTCTTCAGTGTTTCGTGCTTGGTCCAATCAACAAATGTTGTTTGTCTTAGCGATTTGACCTACCCATTCAAATTGATGCTATGTACTTCAACTTGTATCCTACTTTGGGCAAGCTACATGTTTTTACTCGCAACATTTTTGTAGATCTGATGTATTGCAAGATTATGTAAAGAAAGAGGGAAGATTTTTCAACAACATATTTTTTTTCTTTGTTCTCATTACATGCAGAGAGTTGGAACAGAGTCTGCTGGAACTTATACTTTCAGTTCCAGGTCACATTTCACCATTATGGTCTTTCTTACTGTGGATGTGTCTTAATCTTTTAAAAATATGTAAGTAAGTTGATTACTCACATAACTAACAATTTTAATGTTAAATTTGATGAATATTCGAATAGGACAGCCTAATTAGTGCTATTAGAGAATAATTAGATTTTCATTAAAGCCCCCTAGTTTGTTTAATTAACAGGCCCTTCATGAGAGTTACTATTATCTATGAGTTAGTATCATGTGGGGTCTTTACATCACATGTAATGAGTGTTGTGTTGATGTGGGTTTCCTTGTATCAAGATTTTTGTTATAATATTTGTCTTTTGTATAAGTAAGATAAAATGATTGGGCGTATTTTATTAGATATTTATCTTTATTGAGGTATTTGATTCTGTAGTTAAATGTAGAGTTATTTTTCCCCTTTCATCACTTAGTATACTTCTTATTGATTTTCATTTAGAAATTCTATTCCTATATATGCAGCTTGCTTAATAGTAACACGAGATTTGACTGATAATTTATACCTTGTCAATATCAGTCGGTGAACAGTCAAGAGAGAATGCGCTCGTTCTTGTAAGGCATGATAGAACTCTTATAGTGGCTTACTATTATCATTTTTTGGTTTGTTTTCCTCTTGTGATTGCTGCACTGGTTGAGTCATAGTGGTGGATTTTTGTGTTGCATTGAGTTTGCTATTAGTTATTAATGTCATTATCTATATCATATGATACGTACATTTAGATGTGCTCTTAATTTCTTCTTTATTGCTCCAAGTTTGGTTTCTTCCACATTAAAAGTGCATAGTACTTGTTGTTTCGATATTAATTTTGAATCTGATTAGTTTAGTATATTGTTCAATGTGTGTTATTGGTTCTTTTAATGCTTTATTTTATTTTCTAAGATGTATCATTTTAAACTTAACAGGTGGTAGAACTTTTGGCGAATCTGAAGGTTGTTGATAGTAACTAATTCTGGAAAGCAGATACGGAAAATGAACTTTGCTTTTTGTTTGCATTATTTTGATTGAAAAAGTTAATTTTGTATAGGAGTTTCATAGAGTTTAACTTTGGGAAGCAGATTTGGAAGATGAATTTTGGTTTTTGTTAGTATTATCTTGATTGAAAATGTTCATTTTGTACATGAATTTCACATAGCGAAATCTGAGAATGTATTTTATTTTTATTAGTGATGATTGTGTCTTTTCACTATATAGAGCTTTTTATGATTATATCTTGTTATGTATATTGATGGAAAAATAATATTGTTTAATGAAGGAGCAAAAATATAATTGATGAGAAACTATTAATTAATTAATAGTGATAGCCTGGTTATTTATGTAGTGAGCGGAGTACGTGTCACTAAAATATATTAGTAATGAAAGGGAAATTTATATATAGTGACACAAAAATTTAGATATAGTGACGGGTAAGTTAGTTATTAACTTATTATATAATGAGAGACAATTAGTGTTATTAGTGATGGGAATTGGTTGTTACTAAATAAACTTTTTAGTGACAGTATATTATTGTCACTATATAGTTTTTAATGATGGGTCTCTATCTCGTCATTATTTACATTTAGTAGCGGAGCTGTAGCCAGGAGTGGTGAGGGAATATTTCCCGTCACTAAATGTCTTTTATGACAGTTTTTGCAGTTTTAACCGCAAGTTTTCCTCTCACTAAATGATCTTTTTCTTGTAGTGGGTGGGGACCTCTTTTCAATCTATTTCTCTGATCCTATTCACTAAATCCTTCATCAACGTGACGAAAGAGAGATCGGTGCCTGAGATTCAGGAAATTCAGACGGCGAAAAAGCTTTGGGTATTTAGTGCGAAAGCTTTTGGATTTATGGAACTTATCGGGGATCGCCGATTGTGAATTCCTCAGAGGATGAAACGTTGGAACTGGTTGAATCGTGTTAACACATTCTCATCCGTAAGTTTTCTAATGGTGCGCCTTCTTTTAATGTGATTCGATCTCAATTGAGTTTTGGATTTAAAGGTGTTGTGTATACTGGATCTATCAAACATATAATTATAAAAATGTTCAACGATGATGATTTTCAGCGTCTAGGCTAAGTTAATTATTTGTGTGGAGAGGGGGGGGGGGGGGGTATCTACTGAGAATATTCATGTGGACTCCGGATTTCGACACCAACTTGGAATCCCGGTGGTTCTAATTTAGATCTCTTTGTCGGAGCTACCTCTCCACTTTTGCAACAAAAAAAAAGCTTTATATTGTATTGCTTTGTTTATCAGTGTGCCTCTTAGAATTGATAAGCCGACTATGGATAGGTCTAGGCCTAGCATGGCTAGGGTTTGTGTAGAACTGGATTTGACTAAAACTCATTATGATGAAATTATGATAAAATGTGGTGAAAAATTATGCACTCCGAAAGTTTTATTTGACAAGCTTCCTAATTACTGTTTTAGTTGTAAACATTTAGGGCATAATACATTAGATTACTTTAATGAAGAGTGTAGGAAGAAATTAGAGCCGAATAAAGATAAGAAGGAGGGTAATAATGGTAGTAAGAAATAATGGGTGGCTAAACAAGAGTAGTAATAATGAAGGGAATCCTGCGAACTTGCCTTCTAATAATTAAATTGTTGGGATAATTGGTCCTCGGGATGGGGGATGCGAATGCTCTAATGATACCAGTAGGGCTGGGGATACTGAGCTTAACCAGAATGTGTCCAAGAGTGTTAATGAAGTTGTTATATCTACTCATGTTATGTCTAAAGATAAAGAGGTGGTGAATAATGTGAATCTGGTAAGCAAGGATAGTAAACTACAAGAAAAAAGGGTATTTGCCGCTAGCTTTTTGTAACTACAAGAGTGGTTACATAAAATATTAGTAGTTACATAAAATATTTCATACAATTTTAACCAAATTTGCTACAATATGTCAAGCTTTTTTGCAACTACTTGTAGTTACAAATACATTAGTAACTACAAAGTAGTTGCAAAAAATAGTTACAAATACATAAAGTAGTTACAAAAAAACTTTTGCATCTTATTATAAGTGACTACCCTATAGTAACTAATTTTAGATTTGTAGTTAATAAAAGTATTTTTGTGATTACTCTCCCTTTTTTGTAACTACATTTTGTATTGGCAAAAAGCCTTATTTCTAGTAGTGGTATTAGATATGATGAACATGTTTATTACTTTTCTTTACTGTTACATCATTATCCTAAAAAGGATGTTGTTTTTAACCTGAACTTTCTGAAGAGGATTTATTATCTAATCATGGTGTTTTTGTTCCTGACATGTCTGAGGGGGAGCTGTGGGATAGATATAAATCAGATGAAGGGAGATTTTCTGGATCTAAATCAAGAGCTGTGAAAAAGAAGAGAAAAACGGAGAAGAGAAAAGTTGTGCAACCTATTTTAATGGTAACAAGAAGGAGCAATGAAATTACTAAAGGTGAGTCTTCTCGTCTTCATTAAGATAATTGTGACTTGGAATGCTAGAAGGTTGGGAAATAATAGATCGCAAAATTACTTAAAAGATATTATCAAGAGAAAGAAACGTGATGTGTTTGTTATATTTGGAGACCAAGAAATTTCAAGAGTCGAACCCTTTCTGGGTCCTCTCTTTACGTTTCTAGGGTTGTGTGGTTAATCGTAATAATAAAATTTGTGTCCTGCGGAAAGACCCAGTGATCCTTCCTGTGATTTCATTGTCTGATCTGATGATATATATTGAAATTGAGAATAAGTTAATTGGTATCAAGTTGTTTTGTACGTTTGTATATGTTGTTTGTGATAAAAAAAAAAAAAAAAAGAGGCAGAATTGGGCTCTGGGATGGCCTTAGAGCTTGTGATAGGATAAATAATCCCTGGATTATTAGTGGGGATTTTAATACCATCTTGACTGCTAGTGAGAAAAATGGGGGTGCCTTAAAACTAAAATCCATGGATTATTTGTTTGTATGCTTACTGATTGTGGGTTTGAGGATGCTGGGTTTGTTGGCAATAAATATACTTGGCATGACAATCACATTTTTTTAAGATTTGATAGGGCTTTAGTTTCTAGTGTGTGGTTGGATCATTTTAATGATATGGAGGTTAAACATTTGGCCAAGGGTTTTCTTCTGATCACTATCCTTTGCTTATTTATTTTCAAAATAAGTGTGTCAAAGTTGAACCTCCTTTTAGATTCATTAATACTTAGATTAAGCATCATGATTTTTCTAGAGTTGTTAAAGAAAATTTGGACTATCCCACTGGCAATAGTGGGATGTTAAATTTGAAATGTAAACTCTTTTAATTAAAAATTGTCTCAAGCTTTGGAACAAAGAAGTCTTTAGTAACATTTTTAATAGAGTCAAAACTGTTGAGCAAGCTGTTATGAATCAGGATGAGATTTATATCAATGACCCTAATGATTCTAACATGATTCTTTTGAAGCAAAAGCGAGCTGAGTTTAGGCTTGCTATTGCTATGGAAGAATCATTTTGTCGACAAAAGCCTGCTTGTAAATGGTTACAAGAACGTGAAAAAAATACAGCCTACTTTCTTGCTTTACTGAAGAAAAAAGGTTTAAATCATATATTTGAAAATTAAGGTTAATAATCAAGCTACCTCTAATTTTGATGAGATTCAATCTTCTGCTTGCTCCTTTTTTTAAAAGATATTTGCTACAGAAGGTTATGATCTTGACAGTGAGGTTTTTGGCTCCATTAATACTAGGATCAGTAATGAGGATTGTAATTGGTTGATTGCTCCTACCTCTGAAGAGGATGTTAAATCTGTTATTTTCAGCATGGACAAGAATAGTATGGTTGGGCCTGATGGCTATTCTGCCTTATTTTTCCAATTCTACTGGAATACCATTAAGGAAGATATGATGGCTGCTTCTGCTATATTTCTTCTTGGCAATCCCATGCCAAGGAGTTTTTCATGTACAACAATCACTGTGATTCTAAAAAATGACAATCATCAATATGTTATTACAATGTTCTGGAAAAACTAGAAAGGAAACATAAGTGAACAAAAGCAAAACCGAGACGTGGAAGACCACTGTCCTTAGGACAATTACTTCCCGGCTAGTGCTCACGGAATGAAGTAATAGACCCCAAAGATATAATGGTTTTACGTCCTTTTCTGTAGTAGTACCACTAACAGAAAAGGCTCCGGCGAACTTAGATGTTCGATTCTAAACTGGAGCAAAATGCAGAAATGATGTAGAAGTGAAGATGATAATTTAGGTGAAAATTCTGTGTTTTGTTTGCATGCAGGAAGCATGTATTTATAGGTGCTGCTGGGGAACAACAGAATTAAACAAAGTTAATTATGTCACTTAATTGTTGGCTGTTATAGGCTTAGTAACGGCCCATTAAATTACTCCTTAATAGCCCATAATGTTGGATGTTACAGGTTTGAATTTAAATTCAAACCCATCCACATTTGGGCTCCTGAAGCTCATCCGACAAGCCCAATTGATTTTGGGCTTCCAAAAAATTACTTGGGCCTCGGCCGAGGCATTCCCCAAGGCCCAAGGCCCGGCCCGAGCCCGAGGCGTGGCCGTGCCGTGCCATGCCGAGCCGAGCGAGCGAGCGCGCGTGTGGGCTTCCTTTGGATTCCCTCACATATATTATTGATACACCTTATTAATGAGTTTTCATATATATATATATATACTAACTTAAGGAGCATTTAAATCAATTTGGGATAATAACTCCTCTTAGTTATTAATCCTACATTTAATACATAATCAAGTGGTAAACTTTATGTATTAATTTCTCACTCACCACATATTGGTTTTGAGAAAATTAAAACCCTACGATCATCTACTCTCTCTATAGATTACGTGTGAAGTTTAATTCCTACAAAATTAAATTTCCGACCACTTAATTATATCATTAAAGTGTCTTATCCACACTTTAGTTATTACTAATTTCCAACAATCCCCCACATGAGTGAAAATTAATGCATGCATGATTGCAATCTCCAGTCTAGACTCTTAGTGATCAGTACTGCCTAAGGAAAAGCAGTTTATGACTTTGAACCTTCCATAGTAGATTTTTAATCTTTGAACCAATCCTCCTTAGTGTGTACCTAGTCAACAATGAATACACAATACTGACCAGAACATCCTTGTTCTCACGTTTTGGTCCGTTTCGGCCATGGACCCTCTTTGGATTCATAAGTGTTTCATTTGAAGCGGCCCTTTACTTCACACTTACATAGGTGACTTCTTTATCGAATATCCTGTACTACTCTACCTCCTTGAGGTGTCTCGAAGTCATTAAAAGTCATAAGACTTATCCTCTACCACCGTTTACAGGTTTTACGCACTTATCTTGCGTTCTAGGGATGGATTTTGAAGATATATTCTTCCAAGTGCCTCCTCTGAACTTTCAAAACTTAGTTGTCCCATTGAACCAAGTTTGTGGGATCTCCACTCATCATGGTTGGGTATCCATTTTGATTATTCTTTAGTTGGTGGGTTTTACTCCTATTCCCTCTCGCAATTTTAACAACTGATCTCGATTTAAACCTTTGGTCAACGGATCCGCTAAGTTATCCTTAGACTTTATATAGTGTATTGTGATAACCCCACTAGAGATCAATTGTCTTACGGTGTTGTGCCTACGATGTATGTGCCTAGACTTACTGTTATACATATTGTTTAACGCTCTTCCTATAGCGGCTTGACAGTCACAATGAGCCATTATAGCCGGTACAGGTTTACTCCAACATGGAATGTCTTCTAAAAAGTTTCGAAGCCATTCTGTTTCGTCACCAGATTTATCCAAAGCTATGAATTCTGATTCCATGGTGGATCTGGCTATACACGTTTGTTTTGTAGATTTCCATGACACGGCTCCACCTCTAATAGTGAATACGTATCCACTAGTGGAAAAGAGTCTTTAGTGTCCGAAATCCAATTTGCATCACTGTATCCTTCAATAACTGGAGGATATCTCGTGTAGTGAAGCCCATGATTAAGAGTATACTTTAAGTATCTCAGAATCCTTGTCAATGCTTTCCAATGTTCTTGGCTTGGATTACTTGTAAACTTGCTCATTTTGTTAACCGAACATGCAAGATCCGGTCTAGTACAATTTGTTATGTACATAAGACTCCCTATCACTTTTGCATATTCAACTTGAGCTACAGGTTCACCCATGTTCTTCCTAAGATGAACATTTAATTCTAATGGAGTCTTGACAGATGGTCCATCAAAGGTATTGAATTTTCTGAGTACTTTCTCTACATAGTGAGATTGTGTCAGAACAATTCCCTCTGATGTCCTAACTATTTTGATTCCGAGAATCACATCAGTCAAACCCATATCCTTCATGTCGAAATTTCTTTTCAACATCTTCTTAGTATCCATGATTATCTCATGGCTACTTCCCATGATTAACATATCGTCTACGTATAGACATACTATGACATATGCTTCTGATGTACCTTTTATGTACACACATTTGTCACAGTCGTTGTTTCTGAAACCATTTGACAACATTGTAGTGTCAAATTTCAAGTGCCATTGTTTTGGCGCTTGTTTGAGACCATATAACGACTTTACTAGTCTACATACCTTCTTTTCTTGTCCAGGTACCACAAACCCTTCGGGTTGATTCATATAGATCTCTTCTTCTAACTCTCCATTTAAAAATGCAGTCTTCACATCCATTTGATGAATCTTCAGATTGTGTATTGCAGCAATCGAGAGAAGCACTCGAATTGATGTGATCCTGGTTACAGGGGAGTAAGTATCAAAGAAGTTATCACCTTCTTTCTGTTTGAAGCCTTTAGCTACCAAACGAGCTTTGTATTTATCTATTGAACCATCTGCTTTGTACTTTTTCTTTAGGATACATTTGCTTCCTAAAGGATTACAACCTGACGGAAGGTCAGTTAACTCCCACGTGTGGTTTTGCATGATGGATTCAATTTCATTGTTGATTGTTTCTTTCCAGTATGGTGCATCTGGACTAGACAGAGCTTCTTTTATTGATCTCGGTTCATCATCTAGCATATATATGATAAAATCAGGACCGAATGACTTGGCAGTCTTTGCTCTTTTGCTACGTCTCGTTTCCTCTTCTTCTAAGGTCCGAGAACTACTTGTAGCTTCAACAATTCTTTTTAGATTTGAACTACTTCCTTTTTCTAAAGTAATTCCTTGATTTGAACTTTCTATCAATCTTTCTCTACAAGGAAAGATATGTTCAAAGAATACTGGTTCCTTGATTCCATGAATGTTCCAACAATCATATCTAGAATTTCAGATTTATGAATATGAAATCTATACGCATTGCTGTTGAGTGCATACCCAACAAATATACAATCAACCGTTTTAGGGTCAATTCTCACTTGTTTAGGTAACGGCACCTCAACCTTAGCCAAACACCCCCACACTTTGAGCTATTTGTAAGATGGCTTACGCCCTTTCCACATTTCGTAAGGAGTTTTGTCAACTCTTTTTAGTGGAATTTTTTTCAATATATAATTAGCTGTAAGAACAGCTTCCCCCCACATGTTCTGGGGTAATCCTGAGCTAATCAACAAAGCGTTCATCATCTCCTTAAGAGTACGATTTTTGCGTTCTGCAACGCCGTTAGATTGTGGAGAATACGGAGCTGTTGTTTGATGAATTATGCTATTTTGAGCACATAACTCTTCAAACGGAGCCACATATTCACCACCTCTATCACTTGGATTATCTTAATCCGGGTGCCTAGTTGGTTTTCAGCTTCGGCTTTGTAGTGTTTAAATGCCTCTATTGCTTCATCTTTACTTCTTAGAAGATAAAGATAGCAATATCTTGTGCAATCATCTATAAAAGTTATAAAAAACTTTTTACCACCTCTAGTCTGCACAAATTTCAAGTCACACACATCAGTGTGTATTAATTCTAGAGGTATTGCGCTCCTTTCTACTGAATGAAAAGGTAATTTAGTCATTTTAGCTTCAACACATACCTCACATTTTCCATGTGTTTTAATTTCATTCAGTTTTAGCAAATCTAAATTTACTAAGCGTTTTATAGCATTGAGATTAACATGTCCTAATCTAGAATGCCATAAAGAGGAACACTCAAGCAAGTAATTAAGAAGAAGTTGATGCTTTTTCATTCATAGCAGAAGTTACATTATTCATTTGGCGCTTGGCCATTACATTCATTTTGAACAACTCATTCACTACAAAGCCCTTCCCTATGAAAACTCCTTGCTTTAGTATGAACTTGTCAGCTTCGAAAACTAGACGAAACCCATGCTTTACCAGCAAAGAACCAGAAACCAAATTTTTCCTGATGTCTAGGACATGCAGCACATCCTTTAGAGTGAGCTCTTTGCCAGAAGTTAGCTTCAGAACTACGTTGCCCACTCCAGCCACCTCTGAAGAGGCTTGGTTTCCCATATGAAGCTTCCTCCCGGAAGAAGCCTTATAACTTGAGGAGACCTCTCTGTCAGAACAAACGTGACAAGAGGCTCCTGTATCAACAAACCATTCTCTTGGATTGTCCACAATGTTGGCCTAAAAAATTACAGCAGTGAGGTCCAACTCATTATCCTCAACAACATTAGCTGTCACTTTCTTCTTCTTCTTCTTCTGCTTCGGCAGATTACAGTTCTTAGCCATATGGTTAGGCTTGCCACAGTTGTAACAATTTCCTGCAAATCTTGTGATCACATTCACAGGTTGCTTACCTTTGCCAT
Organism: Ajuga chamaepitys; assembly: GCA_958295605.1. Classification (NCBI taxonomy): domain Eukaryota; kingdom Viridiplantae; phylum Streptophyta; class Magnoliopsida; order Lamiales; family Lamiaceae; genus Ajuga; species Ajuga chamaepitys. The sequence continues at coordinate 20,432,082 of OY282505.1, forward strand.
TGTTATTTGGCGCACGGTTTCCCTGATTGTTGTTGTCATTTGGGCGTTTCCTCTTGTTATCACTCGAAGATCCCCTCTCCATAAGGTTGGCCCTTGTATCAACATGAGCCCTAAACCTGGACTCATTCTTCCGGTTGCCCTCTTTAATCCGCAGCTTAAGGATTAAGTCTTCAACTGTCATTTCCTTTCGCTTGTGCTTCAAGTAGTTCTTGAAGTCACTCCAACCCTGAGGCAGTTTCTCTATCAAACTTGCCACCACAAATGGCACCGGAAGTTTCATATCTTCAGCCGAAGCTTCATGAACGATGAGCTGAAACTCTTGGGCTTGTTCCACAACAGAACGGTTGTCAACCATTTTAAAGTCTAAAAATCGAGCCACCACAGATTTCTTTGTGCCGGCATCATCTGTCTTGTACTTCTTTTCCAAAGCATCCCATAGTTCTTTGGTAGACTTGATATCTTGATATACGTTGTATAATGGATCAGCAAGTCCATTCATCACATAGCTTCTGCATAGGTAGTCACCATGTGACCATGAATCAAAGGCAACTCGCCTTTGTTGATCAGTATCTGTTTCTGCAGGAGCAGCCGGAGGATCTTCCTTGAGAAATGAAGCAAATCCTAAAGTAGTGATGTAGAACAACATCTTTTGCTGCCATCTCTTGAAATTGTCACCGGAGAACTTTTCCGGCTTTTCAACAGAGTTAGCCGGTGGAGTCGGGATAACTCTTGCTGGAACAGGACGAACAGTCTGGTTGTTCGTGACATTCGACATTTTTCCAGAATTCAGAAAACGATAATTTGTCCTAAGATTGTTATTACAATGTTCTAGAAAAACTAGAAAGGAAACAGAAGTGAACAAAAGCAAAACCGAGACGTGGAAGACCACTGTCTTTAGGACAAATTACTTCCCGGCTAGTGCTCACGGAATGAAGTAATAGACCTCAAAGATATACCGGTTTACGTCCTTTTCTATAGTAGTACCACTGACAGAAAAGGCTCCGGCGAACTTAGATGTTCGATTCTAAACTGGAGCAAAATGCAGAAATAATGTAGAAGTGAAGATGATAATTCAGGTGAAAATTCTGTGTTTTGTTTGCATGCAGGAAGCATGTATTTATAGGTGCTGCTGGGGAACAACAGAAATAAACAAAGTTAATTATGTCACTTAATTGTTGGCTGTTACAGGCTTAGTAACGGCCCATTAAATTACTCCTTAACAGCCCATAATGCTGGATGTTACAGGTTTGAATTTAAATTCAAACCCATCCACATTTTGGGCTCCTGAAGCTCATCCGACAAGCCCAAGATTTTGGGCTTCCAAAAAATTACTTGGGCCTCGGCCGAGGCATTCCCCAAGGCCCAAGGCCCGGCCCGAGCCCGAGGCGAGGCGTGGCCGTGTCGTGCCGTGCCGAGCCGAGCGAGCGAGCGTGTGGGCTTTCTTTGGATTCCCTCACATGTATTATTGATACACCTTATTAATGAGCTTTCATATATATATATATATATATATATATATATATATATATACTAACTTAAGGAGTATTTAAATCAATGTGGGATAATAACTCCTCTTAGTTATTAATCCTACATTTAATACATAATCAAGTGGTAAACTTTATGTATTAATTTCTCACTCACCACATATTAGTTTTGAGAAAATTAAAACCCTACGCTCATCTACTCTCTCCATAGATTAATCGTGTGAAGTTTAATTCCTACAAAATTAAACTTCCGACCACTTAATTATATCATTAAAGTGTCTTATCCACACTTTAATTATTACTAATTTCCAACACAATATTGGTCTAAGTATAGACCCATAAGCTTGTGTAATGTAATCAATAAAATTATAACTAAGCTGATCAATACTAGGCAGAATAACATCCTTTCTATTGTCCCTGTTTTCCAAAGTGGGTTTATGTCAACTAGAAACATTGTTGATAACATTATATTAGCTCAAGAGCTTATGCATGACATCAATAATAAAGAGGGAGAAATGGTTCTTAAACTTGATCTCCAAAATGCTTATGATAGGGTTAAATGGGGGGCTCTTTACAAATAAAAAATAAAAAAATCAAGGTTTTGGCTTTCTTGGTTTGTTCATCGGATATATCTCTAACATTGAGCACTCATGGTTTTCAATTCTGATAAATGGGTCTCCTTATGGTTTCTTTACATCTTCAAGGATATTAAGGCAGGGAGACCCCTTATCCCCTAGCTTGTTCGCTATCTTTTCTTCTATTATGTCTAGTGGGATTTATGATCTTTTTATTTCATTTCCCAAGCTTAAATACAATAAAAGGGGGATTCCACTGATATTAGTTCTTTCAAAAAGTTGTTAAAGTTCCTTAATAAATTTGAAAAGTCCTCTAGACAAAAAAAATCAATTTTTGTAAAAGCTCTGCCATAATTGGGAAAAATGGGAAGAGATATAGGGAAAAAAGGAATTTGGGAATTGCGAGGGTTGTGGAATAGAGATTGACCTTTAAATTTTTGGGACTGCCATTGTTCAAGGGTAGGGTCAAATGTGATATGTTTTAAGAAATCATTGAGAAAATCATGGGTAGAATAGGGGAATGAGATAAGTTGTTTTTTTAGCTTTGAGGATAGACTGGAGCTTATAAAAAACGTGCTTGCCTCAATTCCTATGCATGCTCTTTGGGTCAATGGTCCTCCTAAAGGAATTGTGAATTATTTTTTTTATTCTGATCAAAATACTTATTTATTTTCTTATCTTGTAAGTTACAACTACTTGTTATGGTCTTACAATATGAACTTCTTTTGCTATCTTCAATAAATTATTATAATTTGATATAAATTTTAGTTACACAAAAATTGAGTTGTACAAAAAATAAATAGACGGGAAATATAATGATATATATTACTATGAAACTAAACATGAACCTTATGTATTAGCACAAGCATGATTAATTTTATTAGGGTATGTATGAGGTATGTTGTTATTGTTTAATCATTTATATTTTGACATTTGCGCATACCCCAATGCACCAAGATTGGGTCTACTTCCTCTTTCTCTCCAGATGCATAGTTATGCAAACATTAAAATTATTATGATTTTTTCAAGAATTTGAAAATAAATTGTTACTTAATATGAAAGGATAATACATCAAAAAAAAATTGCTATCCTGCTTTACTGCTTACAGATGGATTATATTTACAATTTATCTGTGGCTTTACTATTTTCATCGTTGATGTTGTCGTCATTTTAATATTACTTTTGTTTTTAAATACAAGTAAAATAAAATATTTTATGTCTAAAGGAAGAGTTACGTTCAAAAGTTAACGCCTTATTTTATCAGTCAAAGTAGAATAAAGTTAACGCCTTATTTTATAAGTCAAAGTTGAATAATTATTTTTTCATAAATTAAATTTACGGAATAATTCAAATAGCTAGTTAGAAAAAACTATAACAAGTAGTGTAATTGAGATTCATAGTTTTAATATCAAAAGGTGTTCCATTTTTTCTCTCTCTACGAATTTTCTCTCTCGCCCAAGCAGCAACCTAGGAACATTTCTTTCACGGCCGGCGGCTGTTGCCGCCGGCAGCCGCCGGCCAACTCTTGTTTTCTCTTCTTTATTTTTTCTTCTTTCTCTGTTGATTTTATGTCAAGTTCGTCCAGATCTTAGGCTTTTATCTCAATATTTTTAGGATGGAATTTTTATATATTTTTGGGGGCCTGTAGCATATTTGTTTCAGGATCTTCTTTTTTCTCCGTCTGTCTCGCCGGAGGACCACCAGGCCTTCTTCTTCCTTGTTTTGAAGGTCCTGGTCTGCGACCTCTTTCTCATACTGATCCTTGCTACAGTTCAAGATCTGATCTGGGAGAAGAGGCGCGTAAGGCCCTAGTCTCCGTAGCAACTGAGCGCAGATTCAGGGTCTCTTCGCGATCTTGGTCAAGGCCTTTGTTGCGTCTATGGCGGCGCCAGTCTGGTGGGTCCGAGTTTTCTGGGTTTCCTCGAGCCCATCCTTTGGCGACCATTACAGATCGGGTCCTGCGTATCTTGAGCGGCGCCATCGATTTCTCCGATGGCTTTTGGCCACTCCGCCACACGGCCTATTGGCACCGGCGTTTAGGGCAGCTTGTTTCATCTGAGTCAGCGCCGATTCAATTCAGTGAGTCTACCCCCGAGTTTGCCGCGTTAACTCAATCCCTGAGTCCAGGTCCGAGCTATGGCGTCTCAGCCTCTCCTTAGGCTCCGCCATGCTCTAGACTGTATTGAGCAAATATTGCGAACTTGGACTGAGGATTATCTATTTTGGGACTCTTGCGGCTTGGTCGCATTGTTTGGATTGCTGTTGGGATTTTGGTGAGGGATTTCTGGCAGCGTGCTTGTCCATGCCTTGATTTCTTTGTCGGGTTGGTACACGTTTTGGAATTTGTCGTTGTGTTGTACTCATAGATTCAGCTCTAAGCTACGACATTGAATTCCTCCCAGGGATATTTGGACTCACGCCGATGTGAGGAGCGTAGGTTATCCCCCATGCTCGGTTTTCGTGACATAGGGCAACATGATTGTGAGCTCGAATTCTATAGTATGTTCGACGATATTCCTAAACCGGTTACTTTCTCCGGCCAAAATGCCCAGCTCCAGCTTTCTTTTTGCACTCATTGGCTTTGTTTTGTATTGTTTAGACTTTCTTGTAGCTATTTGAGTTTTATTTTGGACACCTTTATCTGTCGGATTGTGGCATGAAAAGGTTCTTTGCTTTCCTCTTGTGAGTGACCGTCCTGTGGTCTCTACATTTTTCGCACTTTCCTTTGTTTTCTTTTCTTAATTTATAATACTATCTAATTAAAAAAATTCATAGTTTTAATATATTTGATCAATTACATATATTTAATTAACAAAAATGAAAATTGTGCTCACATAAAACATGACTATTCACTAAAAGAAAATTATCAAATTTTAATTAAAAAATTTCAACGGAACATAAATCTGTTGGAATTAATTTCCAACGACAAGATGAGCCGTTGGAATTTTCCAACGGCAAAAAGAATGTTGGAAATAATTCCAACAGCAAAAGCCGTTGGAATAGCTATCGAAAAAAAAAAAAAAAATCCGACGGCAATTCCAACGGAATCTCTTGCCATTGAAATCATTTTTCCGTTAAAGTTTATTGTTGTAACAAAAATTCCAACGGCTACTTTTTGAACCGTTGAAAAAGTGGCCGTTGGAATTTTTGTTCCAACAATAAAATTCCAATCGAAAAAGGATTCCAATAGCAAGAGATTCCGTTGGAATTATTTTCAACAATTTTTTTTGCCGTTGGAATTTTTCTCCTACAGCTTTTCCAACGATTTCAGTCGTTGGAATTTTCGTTGGAAGATTCCAATGGTTTTTCTGTCATTGCAAATTTTAAAATGCCAACGGATTAGTGTTCTGCTAGAATTTCTTCGTTGAAATTTGACAATTTTCTTGCAGTAATTGCTTTTTGTTTTTTGTTTTTAAATTAAACATGAATATTGGTTTGGTTAAAGGGAGTATATTGTTACATTTCTTTTTTAATACAGTAAAATCTCTATAAATTAATACTATTGGGACCAGAAGAATTTATTATTTTAGAGATGTATTAATTTATCTATAAATTAATAATTTATTAATTTAAAGAGTTTTTCAGTACATTGAATAAATTTCATTTTCGTAAAGGTGAGTGCATCTAATTATTATATTTTTATTGAACTTATGTAATAAATATATTCATCATAATAATCAAATACATAACACCATAAATTTGATTGCAAATAAATGTATAAAAGTGAATGTGATTCACTTCCAACCATGTGTTTATATACAACAGCATAAAAGAGCTAAATGTGTTCAATATATAATCATTGGTAAAGAACTAAGTGAATACATTTAATACTAATTGATGAGCTCCAAGTAAATTTGAGAATACAACACCAAAACTATTAGATGAGATAAAATAATTAGAGATGAGCTTTAAGTAAATTCTAGTTTTACCAAGAAACAATCAACAACAAATTCTTATTTTACTAAATTGTCATAGTTATTTTTTAAATTTGAAGAAATTATTAATTTATGATATCAATGGGACCACTAATTTATATAGAAGTTTTTTTACAAATTATCTAATTAAAATTAGTTGATTTTTGAATTGATCTGAGTCGAAACCGAAGAAAATTAATATTTTAGAGAGTTTATTAATATATAGAGTATTAATGTATGAAGATTTTACTCAATTTTTTGAAACAACAGACGTTTGCAAGCACAAGTTAAATTTGGGAAATGATAACAAGATTAATGAAGCTGATAATAAGAATAGTTAATACAATTGAAAGCAAATGCAATCAATATAGGGGTGATTCTTCCGGTGGCTGGGTAACTGGAAGTAGCGGTGGTTTTTTAGCCGGAAAATGAGGATGAGGATGCGGGTGGATATGAGCGGGTACTACCCACTGGAGTGGTGGTTGAGAATGTAGAATCGGAATAGGATGATGGTGGCTCACTGGTGAAGGGAGAACTTCCGGTGACGGAGAAGAGGGGACAGGCGCAGGCAGATCAGGTGGTGGATAGGTTATTGGTGGGAAATGTAGCCAGCAGAAGTGCATTAGATCATGAAATGTAGTATGGATATTTGCAGCAACCATCATATTTTCCTGTGTTAAAACACAAGAGTAGATCACTAACATTGCAACAAATTTTAGGAAATAATTAGACATGCTGAAACTGCAAACACATATAAATTAAGAATGATGTTATGTCAATTTTAAGTGAGATTTATAGGAGAAGAAATTAATGAATCCAATGCTTGTGTTGAGTTATGAGAAGCTGGTAACAAACAATTAAAGGGTTTGGTTGTTGGAATTAAGTGTGTGGTGGCTTCTAATTTGTAGTCATGCCATGGGTTGCGGTGCCGCATGCTAACTCATTCCCCTTTTTAAGGGATTATATTTAATTTTCAACCACCAAATAAAACAAACGTTCTTAGTACATGTCGACAGGTTTTTTGTGTTGCTTAGTTAATTATGATTAGTGATGGATTATATTGGCTGTTTAGGATGTAGACCGCTCCCACAAAGTGTAGATCATTGGGCGATCGGTCTTGTAAGGTTATAAGAGATTATATTAAGTCGTGATTGTATAATCCAGATATCTTTATTGATTGTCTCCTGAATACAATGTAAGCTGCTTTACAAAGTCTCTGAAAGTTCATTCTATCTTCCCTATCCTTTTTTCTCTCTCTTTTCTAATGCCCTCTTACAATGGGGATGTAGGGGTATTTATAACCTTTGGAAGCAGCTCTTGCATGACTGACACGTGTCCACCAAGTGTCATTGTCGGTGTCAAGTGGCCGATGTGTACGAGGAGCTTCCTCGCTGAGTTGGAACACCATCTTGGCCTTGTGTTATCCTGATGTTGTAATGATTATAGCGGTCAATGGTCGTGGTGTGCGGGTGCCCAGGCGGCCTGCTGTCGCGGAGAGGTAGAGAGCTCGTGGGGTGCTCGCTCGGCGGTCGAGAGCTCGACCGGTTGGGTTGACGGTCGAACTTAAATGGGCCTGGTTTAAGAGCCTTTACTTCCGATCTTTGATTTATTTTGGGTTGATATCCACAATACAGATCCTAAGTTAAGAGATATGAATTGGAGGTATCGGTCCTACGTAGGATAATCAGTTTCGCAGATACCAGTTAAGGATAAGGATATTCAGACTCAAACCATATCGCATTCATATTAGTCGCATGTGTCCTAAACCCGTCTAAAACAATATAAAACTAGTCCCTTCGTCCCACTTAAATTTGCACACTTGCTTTTTTCATCTGTCCCACTTAATTTTGCACACCCTTAAAAAGAAATTTTTTCTCAGAATCTCCACCCTCAATCTACATCTTTGATAAAGTCAACTTAAAAGCAAAAGCAATTTTTTCTTAACATCCGTGTCCGATCAGCCCCCCAAAATTAAGTGGGATGGAGGGAGTACTAGATACGAGTTTTGAATTTTTTCTAGTCTGTCCCACGGAGGTATAACTTTTGAGTGACACTCATGTGCATAAGATGCACATTAGTGTTATTGTACACCTTGTGGGGCCCACTTATGATTTTTGCGGGCGTGATATATATATTAAGGTGTGTTTGAAATCACAAAATAGGCACTGGCTTAGTTGGTAAAGACGCGGCATTGTACCCTTCAGTGCGTCGGTTCGAATCTTAACAGCACCTTTTTATTTTTCACCAACAGTATATTCAAATTTCAAGCATAGTATATGTTATAAGGCTTGAGAGTATATGAACACCACCTTTTTATTTTTCACCAGCAGTATATTCAAATTTCGAGCATAGTATATGTTATGATTCCTAACAGTATATTTAATATTTCGATGTAGTATACGTTATGTTCCATGACAGTATACGTTGTTCCTTTTTATTTTTCACCAGCAGTATATTCAAATTTCGAGCATAGTATATGTTATGATGTCTAACAGTATATTTAATATTTCGATGTAGTATACGTTATGTTGCATGACAGTATACGTTGTTTTAGTTAAGTTTTGTTTTATACTGCGAAATATTTATTTTTTCCAACTTACAATACTCACAGTATATTTAATATTTCGATACAGTATACATTATGATGCCTGACAGTATACGTTGTTTTAGTTAATTTTTGTTTTATACTGCGAATTTTTTTTTTCCAACTTACAATACTCACAGTATATTTAATATTTCAATACAGTATACGTTGTGATGTCTGACAATATATGTTGTTTTAGTTAATTTTTGTTTCATACTGCGAAATATTTATTTTTTCCAACTTACAATACTCATAATATATTTAATATTTCGATACGGTGTATATTATGATGTATGACAATATAGGTTTGGTTAGATTAAATTTTCTTGTATATTGTACAATATTTATGTTTCGAACTTACAATACAATTATTGTTGCATTATAAAAAAAACTTAATAATACAATTTATAATTTTTCCCAAACTCACAGGCTAAAAGATAAAAAAATTAAAGGGTAAAAAGAAAAGAAAGAAGAAAGAAAAGGAAAAAAAATGAAGGAAGAAGGAAAAAAGATGCAAACAGAATTGAACCCTTGACCTCAAGGTTGAGATATTTAAGGCTGCATTAAATACCACCAGACCACTTGATTTTAGTGTTCAACAAACAGGCCATTAAGTATATAACATGCGCGCACGAATTTTTTGGGCTGAACCAATGGAGCCCACAAGGTGTACAATAACACTATGGTGCATCTTATGCACCCAAGTTTTTGCCATAACTTTTACAATATTGGGCACAACATCAATTGCATGTATATTTATGTTTTCCCTAATTTAATGCGTCTTAATATTCTCCATGTCAATCTAATAAATATATAAGCAATAAATGAGATATGAGGTCCACGGAAAATATAGAGTTAAAATTTAGGGTGTGTTTGCTTAAGGTTTCCCTAATTTATGGGACAAAATTCCAGTAAAGCACATACATTAACTCCCTCAGCTGAGTTTGGCTTAGCCCTCCTCAACTTTAAGCAAACACACCCTCAAATGACTTAACTATATTAAGTATAATTTCATACTCTATGTAAAAATAATTGTAAGCTTATTGTTGTGAGACGGAGCGAGTATTATTTTGATACATAAGCTCAAATAAGAGTTCATATAATTAAAAAAGGGAAAATTGCAAAAGTTGCCATCAACTAAAAAAGTAAGGGGAGTGTGACTTTTATGCCTAACCTGTTTGGCCACACAATTTATGTCCACCATGTAGTAAATTTGTTCAATTTATGCGCAAATTTGGCGGGAAATTTGAAAAGCTCACTCGAAATATCATGTGCGTGGAATCCGGCCGTCCAATCCTATGTGGCAGCCTACGCGTACTCCAATTGAATTTGGAAGGTGCCAACTAGGACAACTTAATGAGCAACTTTTGCAACTAATAAATATAATTAAAACTTAAATAACACTAAATATAATTATAATATCTCTTGTCACTTATATACTAAAAGAGAAATCACTTAAACATGTCGTATTCTCTCAATAAATCAAATTTTATAGATTTTTTAGATAAAAATTAATTATAAGTTATTATAATACTCATTATTTTAAATCCTTAACTTTAGTATCTTCTATTTCTTAGCTGATTTTGTTTTGGAATATTTGGTTAGCCTTACGTATAAATTTATTGAATAAATTCTTATTACATTAACTAAGAAAATTACACTTTTGGTCCCATTGGACACGAGACAGTTACATTTAGGCCTCAATACTCTCGTTTTTACCCCATTAGTTTAAACGTTGCACTTTCAGTCCCAAACCTTTTTTCTCTTGCATTAATGATCCTATAGTTTTGCAGCTTTGGCCCCAAACCTTTTCCAGCCGTTTGTGATTGACGAAACCAGTCACTTTGTTCGCACATGACAGTTAGTATGACGTCATAACTTCGAGATTTTGCAGTTCTTGTCCCACTTGACATGCGTTTGTTGCGTTTTGGTCCCAATACTCTCACTCTTGACCCATCAGACTAAAAAAAGTATTTAAAAATTATAAAATTATTTCAAAAATCTGAATTTTATGTAAAATCAAAAGAATATTTTAAAATTCTAAAATTTATTTAAAATATCAAAAAAGTAACTGAAAATATTATATTTAGAAAAAAAAAATCAAAAAATTGAAATTTTTATAAAATTTAACTAAGTTGAAAATTTTAAGTTGTCCTTGGATACTTTTTTTGTAGGATTGCATAAAGTATCAAGGAAAGTTATTATGTAATTTTTTTGCTGAAATATTCATGGCATTTAATGAAAATGAGTAATTGTTATAATAATAATAATAATAATAATAATAATAATAATAATAATAATAATAATAATAATAATAATAATAATAATAATATTATTATTATTATTATTATTATTATTATTATTATTATTATTATTATTATTATTATTATTATTATTATTATTATTATTATTATTATTTTCCATCCTGCAATTCACGATTTGAAACATATTTATTTGAAAAAACAAAATAATTGAATAAATTATTTTGGTTAAATAAAAAATATTAAATTATCTAATAACTTTTTTATTTCATTAATAATGATTATTTAATTAATTTTCATTTGCAACTCATATACAATATAAATAATTCAACTCACAATAAAAGCTCAAATCTATGCACAAAATCAACCAACAGATATATTTTTATACTGAATACTCCTATATTATATTAAAATATTCAATATTAAATACTAAAAAACTATTTTGCTTTTTACCTATTACAAATAAAAGAATGGATTAAAAAATTAAAAAATAAAATTATTAGTATCTTTAGGGTGTTGGAAAAATCAAAATATATATTTGTGGGAGAAAGAGCTATAAAAATAAAGTAAATCTCTAAATTCTTTCCATAATGTGATCCTCCATTTTTTGTTCTCTATAAAAAAACTAAATATTATATGTGAATCTAGAAAATGAAAAATAGTTAGTTTTTACTATTTTTGAATAGTTGTAATTTTGTAGAAAAGATATGTATACAATTTTTTCCTAAAATAAAATAAAATTATTAAAAAATAAAAAAATTAACTTATATTTTGGAAAAGATAAGTATTTATAAAAAAATATTCTGAATATTTATTTACTTTTCATTTGTATCATAGGCTCAATCATATAATTCAACTCATATTAAATAAACAAATCTAACCTAAATAGTGGACCAACAATTATATTTTTTTAATATAACTTATTTTAAATTATGCAATGTAGATGTCAAATTAAAGGTTATGAAAGATCAATTTACTATGTTTAACATTAAAAATGAAAGAAAAAATAGAAATTATTTTCTTTTTAATTACTTTTATTTTTATTACATAATGTTCAATCAAAATTTGTCACTAATATTTTTTATATAACAAGTTACCAATAACATTCAATTTGAAACTAAGTTTGGGAAGATGTTATCTTTATTCTTACGAAATATCAGATGAGATAGAATGCTTAGAAGGGATATAATGAAATTCTTTGATTAGTTCTTTCCACAAAACAAAGGAAGGACCCATTTTTTTATTTGACCAAGTCGGGCGAAGAGGGGGCTCCCCGTTCCTGGTTCTCCTGCAGCTGGAACCCGCCATATTTTTTCTTGACTATAAAAATAAGATTAAGATAATTAAGGAGATGGCTCCATGTGCTCTGATTCATTATTTGGGATTCTGATCCAGGAGCACTACCAAAGTGTTTCAAGGGCGGGGTTATCTTGACGTACTCAAACAAGCATGAAACGTATGCTTGCATATTCGTCCATAGGTCAAATCGGATATGTAATTATTGGAATAATTGTTGGAGACTCAAATGATGGATATGCAAGCATCACTATTATTATTTTTTTCTAGGTAAACGACTATCACTATTATTAAATCATCATCATCATCATTAACAATTTTTTTTTGTGTTTCTCCTACTGGTCAACATCTTATTTGATAAATAGACATTTATTTTAGAACCATCCTTCTTTAATAGACATAACTTTTAGAACCATATCTATCCAATGAAAATCTTTCACAATTATTAAATTATGTTTTTTTCTGATAACGATAGTCCTATGATACATGGATATTTCTTTATATTTCATATATTGCATCATATATACAAAAAACCGAGAAAGTAACTAATTATATACTATTGGATTATAAATTCTTATTATGTTTTTTGCTCTACGAGGACTGTTGATTTAAATGATTCCCACAAAATAACAAATCAATATATTAATAACTTATTCAATTGTTATATAAAAAAGAAAGACATTTAATAGACCCGTGAAAAAAATTTCATGGGTGTTGTACTACTATGAAGATTAATTGTAAATCTAAAAATTATTAAAAATATAAAAATAAATTAAATTTATTAAGTATTTTTACCAACTCTTGCACCCCCACCACCCAGGGGCCCCTACCCTACCCCCACCCCCACGTGCCTTATTAAATTTATGATGCATAGGTTGCCTTCACGGAGCTTTGAACAAACATTTTCAATATGCAGAGATCTGGCAGAACTGGTGGAACCTTGAAAACGTTATAAAGGTAAAAAAGTTAAATGTTAAGCACTTTTGTAAAGTTGTTTAATTTAATTGTATAAATATTTTCATGATAAAAGCATTGTATGACACCACTATGCTCGAGTCATTTAATAAAAAATATAAACCTTTTCAAAATATAAGCATTATATAACTTACATCAGCATCTCCAAAGACACATTCAAAACTTTGAATCTGATCAGGATTCCTAAACACATGGATGTTATAAGCCTGACCAATCTTAGTTTTAGCTCCCATTCTGATCTGGTAGCATTGATATCAACAATTTTGGCAAAAACTGGAGCCATCTGCCACAACAATAGGAAAAATTATAGATAGTTAATACATTTAGTGATTCTTGATAGCACTGAATGATTTGGAAAACAATAACAAATTTGTAAACTAGTAAAATTAATTAAAAAAATAACTTGCTGGATAATCAGATTATGCATTTATGATTTTTCAATATCAGAAAATTGAAGTACCATTCTTTACCACTGTTGATTTTTTTTCCTTCTTACATGATTTTGATTTTTTTACTGTCAGGTTCATTTTCATTTTCAGTAACAAAATTGCTATAGAAACATAGAATCAAGAAATACAATCATAATAAGGTGAGTTCGATCCTTTATCAAATCCCAACTTTTATTAAATATAACTCGGGTATTTGAGTAGATGTAAATCATGAATACTTCTAGCTACATTAATTTTAAGCTTTCACTTTCACAGCCAATAACATTCAACCAACATGTTTTCACTACTCCTAGGATGGCTTATTTTGCAGTTTTTATCATTTATTAAAAAAAGAAATAACATTTTAGGTAACATGAATTCATGTTATACCAATTTTAAATACTCAGATATTGTCATACATTGTAATTTCAAGTTGGCCTTCTTCTAAAAGGTTCATCATTTTAGTTGATAGCGGATTTTCATGGTTCGATTTCAGGACCATAACTGTTTTTTCTACATCAAATCAAAATTACAACATGGTTATTTTCTCCAGTTTTTTTACAATATGAATCTAGAATAATATTCAAGGTTGGCATATGGAATTATCGAATAATAAGCTTGTTCAATAACTGATTTTGTGTAATAAGTAAATTCAGAACTTAGTTCAATTTCATCGTTTGCATTTTTCATTTTCAGTTTTAAAATCAGTACCCAAACTATCTACCAACATGAAGTCAATTCCAAGATTGCGTCTTCTTTATCAAGGTAAAGATCTAATTAAGTTGAGGTCACTAAACAAATAAGCATTTTTTTGAGATAATGTAAACTAATGAATCACACTTTTTTTATTCAGACAGGGATATTGCATAAATCATTCAATTTAGACTGCAACACATAATTTTATAGTGTTCATAACACTATAATTACAACATTATTTATGTAATTTGAAATTGTAATGTAAAAGATGGGAGAGACAATTAGCTTTTCGTTGATCAAATGACCTTAATTCAGAAGTGAAGATATCCGGGTTGAACAACTACTCGATTCTTGCTGCTTTCCAACGATTTGTATTCGTATTTTCGAATGCCATATTATTCCAGTATTTATAGATCAAACTCTAGGGTTTAACCATACTAATCAAGATCCCGTATTTTGTGGAATGAAAACATTTTGAGATTGTATTTTAGAAATAATTGATCATCTGCTTGAATTGTAAGGGATAAATTGATACGCTATTTCTGTCAATGATATTGTGGCTGAGGAAAAAAACTCAACAGCATTATATGTGAAAACAGAAAATGAGATTTTTTCCTTAAAATTACCAACTAATTTCCAAAACTGGCATAATTCTCTTTGTTCTTTAGATATATCTGATAAGATTTTTTTGGTGTACAAAATATAGATAGAATTGAAGATCCATTTGAAAGAATATGATGGGTTTTCACAATATTTTATGAAAACAATAGATCCATTTATAGAGTCAACATATACTTTAGAATGTGATGATAGAATGCAACACTTTGTTGAGTTTAATAGGAAATAGATTGTTATGGCAGAAATTGTTGTAGAAGAAGAACATAATAAGAGAAAATGAAAGAATAAACATTTTCAAATATCGAATTTTCAGGACAATTGTCATTGTTGAATTTGCAATAGGCACAACTTTCTACTTCTAATTTAATGAATGTAAGCTGATGTTGACGAATCAATTTTGAGATACTAAAAGGACTCCATATCTCTGGCATGGCTCATTTCATTTCAAGTTCTAACAGGGTGCACACCGTTTTTGTGAAATGTTTCTTGACTGTTGTTTAGCCCGTATAGATAGTTGTGCCAAATATCATTGGTTTATGCAGCCCATTGGTTAAGAAATCCAAGCAGCTATCCAAATAAATAGCTGGATTTCTTGTTTAACCAATTGCTAAAATCTGCATCCATGTCAGCACTTTCAGAATGAGAAGACTGATTTTTTTAAGGGACTGAGTAGTTTTTCGACAGGGGAACTTTTTTGCGTGCATAATGGCATGATTGATGCCCGTGGTACTTAAATACAAAAAGCTAACAAATGCTTCGAAGATGACCCTTGAATCACCACGAACTCCTACTTGATAAATACCTCAAGCATTCGTATATCTGCTTCCAGATTCTAAAGAATGTCTACATTTGAAGTTTCTTTGTGAAAAGTTCTTTTTATCAGCAGTTTTCTTTTATAACAAGTATAACATGGTAAACCAAGGTCTTGTGAAAGACCCAGTTTTTTCATTTTGGTTAAATCGTAAAGGTGACGAACAAGATGGTGGTGAGCTCGTCTTTTTGGTGGTGTTGATCCCAATCACTTTAAGGGTGACACACTTATGTTCCTGTTACTCAGAAAGGCTATTGGCAGGTGTCCTCCTCAACTCCTTTGTTGCTAACCGTCTCTGCATGCTGCTCTTTTTATTGGCTTTAAATTATTTTCCTATATTTTCAGTTTGATATGGATGAAGTTCTGATTGGCGGGGAGACAACTGGTAATCATGCAACTTTTTTTTAGTTCTCGGATAGTGTATTTGATGGTTTATTATTATCATTGAACCTTATTTTTCCTTAAGCTGTCCAATTTAATGTATTAGTCCTCAGGATTTCTCTGGAACCTCCTTATTGGCAAGGCTGACGGTATGTACTCCTAAGTCTTAGTAACCTTGTAAACCTATAAGATATCAAATTCCTAGTAACCTTCCATGTTGCAATAATACTTAAAACAAGAAATGAATGATTGATGACTTCGTGTACCTTTTTATCATGGGCTGATCAAACCTATGTTTTTTCTTGTTTCATGCTCTTATTTGAAGTTAGTTTATTAGGAATCTTGCAACAGAAACTGGCCAAGTTTGTTACATTACATGTGTTGAAATGCTTTAGCAGGTTCGAAACAACAAATATAGTTTGTTAATCTTTGTAATTTGCCGAACTAGCAGGAGTACTTTGGGATGTACATGACCTATTAGTATACGGGGTAGTATTTCATAAACTGTCATCGACATCCCTACTTGAAGCTATGGAATCTGAAAGCATTGGACTGGATAAACAGTCTTATAACATTGCAATTGTATCTTGTTTATTTGGAGCATGAGGCCATGGTTAGAATTAGGAAAATGCATTGAATGACTTTTTTTCTATTTTCTCTTTTTTGTCAAAAGGAGAAGTGTATGTATTTGTATAGTCTTCACTTTAATCTAGTTGCGTGATAATAATATTTTTCTTAAATATAACCTTTATTTAAAATGAAAGGAAGCATAGCTAGCTTGCATTTTGCGGTGCATTTGTCTTTTTAGTCGGGGATTCCATGTGGTTTGAGTAATACATATCAAATGGTTACTTTGTTCCCCAAAGTCGTAGATATTGATTTTTTATTTTTATGTATTTATTTATTTATTCAAAAGGAAAGGTTTGTCCCATCTGAAATTATTCATATGCTTTCTGTTGATTTAAAAACCTTCATTGGTGATGATCTATGAAAATTTAAGTACTTCTGTGTCCAGGGTTGGGGATTGGGGGGGGGGGGGTTACTCCAACCAGCAAACCAGCGCCTCTTGACAGTGTTTTTTATAACAGAGAGTACTTACTTTTGCTGAGAAAACAGGTTGGGCCTTGGAGAAAGCCCTTGATCAAGCTCCAAAAAGGTTAGAATTTCTCTTACCCTTTCATTTTTCTACTACACCCAAAGCTCCCATGGTCGAATAAATACCCCCATTTACCGAACTACTATAAGCAACTACAAGCCGGAAGTCCATCATATGCTTTCTTTGCGAATCTTCAACTATTTTTCCTTGATTAATAATTGCACATATTATGTCCAATTGGCAATATGCTTGAGAAAATGTTTCCACCAGGGGCTGTGGTTCTTGCCTTTGCCACTTTTTCACAATAATTTTCAGCATAAAATTCCAAGTACAAATCTATGCTTTCAAGATTAGAAAAGCTTAGCCCACTATGTCATTTACATTTACGCATCAAATTTCTCGACTTTGATGGGTTGCAAAAATGTTTCAAGTTTCAACTTTAACGTTGTTGTTGGATCTCTTGTTTTGGCATTTCTAGGTAGGTTGAAGGAAAAAAATGGATCAGGCAAGTGCAACAGCCTCTTTGAGTTGCTGCCAGTAAAAAGGTAGATAAAATCTTACTCACAATTTTCTCTCTCTCTCTCTATGTTTATATGTAGTTCTCAAATAAGTGAGTTCCTATATGATTCATACTTATAAAGTTTTATTACTCTAGCTTCTAGTTTTTGCATCTTCCCTTTATTTTTTTTTTCATCTTCTCCTCAAACAATCTAACTCCCATACTTCTTCTTCTTCTTCTCTCTCTCTCTCTCTCTCTCTCTCTCTCTCTCTCTCTCTTTCTCTCTCTCTCTCTCTCTCATCATAATTCTTTTATTTTTCTCTTGCTTGATTGATTTAGCTATAGAACTAAAAGTTGGTTATTTTAGATGATAACAGAAAACATTGTCTTGAAAGACAGAAAAATACGAACCCACTTGTCAATTTCAAGATACTGAGTATCAAAGCAGAAAATAATGTTGGTGAAGGAGTAAGAAAATTAGCAAGCTCGAATGTCTTATGTGATTTATTATTCATTGAGTTAAATATATGACAAGGTTGTTCTGCTTCCTGACCTGTTTATGTAGATAAATTCTCTCTTTCATTTGTTCTAAGTCCTTAATTGTGAGACTCTGACATGATTAGTGTGGTTTTCTTTTTGGCCCCTTTAAATTGTGTGGGCTCAGCACTTTCATTATTTCATGCATTTACAGAAATGGACTCAGAGACATGAATTATTTACCAGTTCAGATGATAAAGTGGACTCAGAGCACAAAAATGAAGAAAAGGAAAAGTAAGTCATTTGACATTGTTATACTTCTCAACTTTTCCTTTCTGTCAAGATGTCCTGATAAGTGGTTCACTAAAATGTTTATCTTATGAGCTTGCTCTACAATCTTGGTGCATGATTAATCATTAAGCAGGCATGTGTTGCTGAAGATTGCCTTTATTTAATGTATCTTTATGCTCTTAACTTGGACTTCACAAAATAACTGTAACATTTGTTGACTAGGATGGAGAAGAGACATAGATTAAGGTCCCAATTAGAATGTCGATATGCACAAGAATGCTATATTTTAGGGGAAGAAAATTTGTAGCTCATGCTATATTTTTGAATTAGTTGTTTATTAGGCAACCATGGAAAAAGAAAAATCAGTAGAGTATAGATACTATCATATTATGATATTATATCTTTATTCAAGAGATTTCACCCTTAGTAATTTCTGTAATCCTTGTGAATTCATAACAGGAGCATGTGATGGATCACTTACTTGTTCCATGTGTCATGTCATTGTGATGGTAAGTTACTCTAGTCAAAACAATTTCTTTTAACTAGGTTACACTACTCCATGATCCCCTACCCCTTCATCCTCTTGTATATTTCATACCCCTGTTATTTTGATGCTTTTGGTAGGATGTGGAAGGCTGTGGGACTACTCTATACCGAGAAAAAAAGGGGCAAGTTAGTACTAGCACTATATAAAATCTTAATAGGAAATTATCTCAATATTCAACAGGAAGTTCTCTCGTTGTCGCGGAAATGGTCATTTGGAATTTGAGGTTAGTTTATGGGGGTATGATAAACATTTTGATTCTGATATTGACGCTTGGCTCGAATTTTGTGTAAAAAATAAGGTAAAAGATTTGTATCTAAGTCATTTTCATCTGCTTCTTCAAGACGTAAATTGAGTTCAATTGGATCTTTGCTGAAGCAGATCGGGTGGGGTTCGAATTTGAAATCAGTAATTTAGAGACTAAATTGGATGGTGCTATGGTTCGATGTACATCAGAGTGCAGGAATGTCTTCTTGCAGAGACGAGGAAACTGGAAGATACCGTACATCTGTTGCGTGAAGACATGATTGCAGGCGATGAGGAATATCCCAGGAAAGATGTGTATGCAATCAAAAAATATATGACAAAACCTATACATAACTATAATCTTATGTTTCGTTGTTGATTAGTTGCGTGTTCTTTGAGATACCTCGAGGTTTCCAACACGTCCCTCGTCTTCTTCAAGGTGTAGAGATTCCAGAAAAGGCAACATATTGATATATATTTTGTATTTGTTGCATATTAGTATTGATATATATTTTAAACAACATTATTCAATAATAAAACGTTGTCTTTCATGGAAAGGCAATAATTTTTTTTTTTTTTTGTTTTCCTTGCTAAAAAAGACAACGGTTTTTATCTGTCATCTTTACTTATAAAGACAACAGTTTTACAAGAAGGTCAACAGTTTTTCACTGTTTTCTGTAATTGAATAGACAACCGTTTTGTACTGTTGTGAGCACTATTGTTAATTGCTGAACAGACAACAGTTTTAAATTGTTATCAAACTGTAGTTTTAACAACACAACTATTAATAACAGATTTATTTACAACTAGACAACAAATAAAATTTGTTGTCTATTTGCAAAATTCTTGTAGTGAATTGTACTCAAGCCACAATTAAGGAATTAAAAACGCGTTCGCAGATTATGTCAAAATCTACACTTTTCTGTCCCAAAGCGGAATGTGTAAATGGGCGGGAAAATAGTTTTTTTTTTTCAATTATAGTAACAATACATTTTGCTATTATATATATAGATAAAATCTCTAGTATATAACACCTATAATCATATAATAATCTTAACTAATTAATAATAGAAATATTTAAAAGTACACAACATATTGAATTAACATGCGTGTACCAATTTTGCATCACGTAACAAAATCAGTAGATTGACGATTAATCATATAAGACCCGTAAATTATATATACTACCAATAAGAAATATTCACAAGTCTAAGGCTAAAGGGAATCACCCTTAATCAATCAAATAATATAAAATAATTAAATTTCTAAATCTATATAAATACTCAAATAGGAAAACGAAATTATTAAAGAAGACATACATTATAATAGATACACTAAAACAATGACTCCTTAAAATGCCAAACCTCCAAATCCCATTGGACACACGGGACCTTCGAACGCCATTTGAAAATAAACTACTAAGGATCTCATAATTAAAGGAATCTCTTTATAAACGCATACATATTATAGTATGTATTTCTCTACTTCTTATATTTACGTAACATATATATAGTAATGAAATTGGTCAATTCTTTTCTCTTTCGTCGATGTGGGATCAATAAGAAGTTAGGCAAATGAAACTTGGACAACTACTCTAGCAAGTCTGTTGCACAACCCTCAAATGCCCTTGAACTCAATTTACTTAGGTCGGCACTACAAGAAAAGAAGTCGTTTGAGACAACAAACATGGTCCCAAATAATGAGTATGTATTGCCACTTTATTATTAGAGACAACGTCGTTCCAAATTAGTCGTCTCAATAACTTGATCGCAAAAATAAATTTGAGACAGACAAAAGTTATCTCAAATGCATCTCAAATATTCTTTTGCAGCAACTGATTGTCTCTTAAAAGTAGGTTGAAAATGGTGTAGAATAATTTGTTGAGGTTTGTGACACCAAGTGGTCATAACTAACTTATGATGGATGACCACAAAAAACATTGTATTTTTATTTTTTACCACTTGTTGCGATACATTATTTGAAATGGTAGAGATTTGTTAACCAAAACTTCTGGTAAAATAGAGGTGGCACACCGTCTTACCATATTCTCCCTCATGCCATTTGTCACCTTCGGATCTACTGTATCGAGAAAGCTGGCCATAACCAGATCCTATTGTGCCAAGAATAGGTCATGGATATACTCAAGAAAAATCCCTTCAATCTCAGTTCCCGATCTCTCCTTACTTCCTCCTTATCCACAATAAACTCAACCGCGTTGCGCTTTTCCTGCCTATTCATCGTTTTATGGAAGAATGAAGTACTCTTATCCCCATCCCATAGCCAATTCACTCAGGAACTGTGCAACCATCACACAGAAGATTCTCCAACCTACTCTCCAAAAATTTTATAGCCCTGAAGTTATTAATCATGGGTAGTAAAAATTGAAGCTTCTCAAGTTGTTCCTGACACTGTTGTATTTCCTTAGTTACGTTACCAAAGATTGTTGAGTCCCAAACTTTGAGTTCTTGGCTACAACTATCTATTTAGGGGGCTGTGACCAGTTCCGATCCAGGCTGCATCAACTATTTGTGACAGGATTCATCCTGCAACCACATTACCTAAAAAATGAAACAACCTCTTTCTTTTCTTCTTTCTCTCTCCTGAACTCATATCCCACATCACCAAATATGACAGTGATCCAAAAATTGACGAGTTAAATTACTCACTTTGTACCCAGGAAATTTGCATATACAGTTAGAATCTGCCACATATCTGTCTAATCGCTCTTAGATATTATGGCCACCCTCTCGCCCATTCGACCATGTGTACGGATATCCCTCAAAGCCTAAATCGTCAATCTCACAGTCTCTCAAAACATTACTCTATAATTTTCCCTTTTACCCACATCCCCCGCCCTACGACCCATCTTTTAAGTCCCATACAAAAGTTTGTTGAAGCTTCCGTACACAGCCACAACCTATTCCAATGCAATTTTAGCTCTCTCATCAATTCCTAGATACGTTCTTTCTTATGCATTTTTTGGCTATCCACATATAATGCCAAGCCCGTTTATATATGCCATCTCCTATACTGATATCCACATGATGCCGAGAATGAGATTTCACACAAACATTCAATTCCTCCTTCCACATCATACATAACCCACCCCTCGACCCCCATTCATAGTTATACAATCAATAACAAAAAAACTTATACGAATCAATGAAACTCGCTAACTTCAGAATCTCTGCTGATAAGAGCCTGGGCTTGCGGGGAAAATATCAATCCGAGATTGTAGTCATGTAGAGCATTTGCATAAAGATGAGCAGTGTGTGTTTGGAGTTTTATGGTGCAAGTGTTGGTTTGCAAGAAACCAACTTATTTTTCAAAATAAGGCCTTGGATCAGCACTACTATTTTGGAGCTGCTCTTTGTTCATGAATATTGGACGGTTAGACCCATGATGAAGGTGCCTAACCAGATGAAACCGCAGCAGCAGTGGGCGGCGCCACCAGTAGGTTAATTCAAGGTTAATACTTATGTCTCAGTTTGGGAGGATGAGGGAACAAGCATCGGTACTATAGTGAGAAGGGATGATGGTTCTGTGGTGAGAGTTTTAGCAGCGATGTTGGAAGAAATCTATCTGGTGGATCGGTTGCGCGTCGAGAAGGTGTGGTACTGGCCATCAAGGCGGGCTATGATATGATCAGTATTGAGATTAAATCGACCAAAATATTACGCCCTTTGCATTCGAGATGAAGATCTATCGTATATTCGGAATATCGTGGAAGATATCCTATCGCCATGTTTACTTTTTCTAGCTTTTCTTTTAGTTGGGTAGGAAGTGTTAGGAATTTATCCCACGCACAACCACGACACGACTAGATAATCGGATAAAGAAAGCAATAAAATAGCAAACAATAAGACAACAATTTGATTACCCAGTTCGTTACGATGTGTAACTACGTCTGGGGGTGATACCAAGCCAGGATATTTACTAGAGTGATGAATTTTCGGAATTACAATGAGCAATGAAGGAAACCCTTAATTATAATAACACCTTGGGCCTCAAAATCTGATCCTGACTTGAGGCCCAAGAAAACTGCCGCGCGACTCGCCTCGGCCGAGGCCACTTCCCGCCTCGGCCGCGGCACTTTCTCAGTGCCTAACCCCTTCGCGTACAGACTCCAGGCCTCGGTCGAGGCCACCTGCCTCGGTCGAGTCATCTTCTCGCCTAAAGGCCTCGGCCGAGTTGTTCTCTCGGCACAAACTCCCCTGTTTCGTCAATCTTGCCTCGGCCGCGGCCTCCCGCCTCGGCCGAGTTGTTCCTGGATGACTTTTGGGCTCCATACTCAACAATCTCCCACTTGGAGACCAAAACACCTTCAAAGCAAATTTCCTCCTCTTTTCTTCCTTCCCGTTTCCTACTTGGTATCACCATCTCCTCTTCTTCTTCACGTTTCAAGGCCAATTGAAGTTATGCACAACTTCAATTTATCACCAACCTGCTTTGCCTCTGCAAAGCTCTCAGGTTCACCACCATCAGTCAACAATAAGTAAAAGTTAGAGGGTGAATACTTATCTGGTGGCCTTCGATCTCTAGCTGGTCTTTGAGGTGGTGGTGGTGTTCTTGGTTCGTCATCATGAACCTCCTCATCGACCGGACTCCCTTTGCTCCCACTCGAGTCTAGATCGGGTAACTCAACAGTGCGGAGCTTTCCACTATCAGCGCCCAAATCCTTCATCCTATCCTTGTACATAACCTGTTCATTGAATATAACATCTCGGCTGCGAATTACTTTTCGGCGTTGCTCATCCCATAGCCTATAGCCGAACTCATTGCCGCCATACCCAACAAACGTACACTTCACGGACTTGGCATCTAGCTTATTTCTCCCAACAGAATCCAAAAGAGTGTAAGCAATACAATCGAAAATACGCAAGTAAGATAGATTTACCTCCTTTCCAGTCCACTCCTCCTCGGGTATCCGATTATCCAAGGGAACCGATGGACCTCGGTTGATCAGGAATGCAGCTGTGCTCACTGCATCCGCCCAAAACGACTGAGGCAGTCCGCTCTTCAGTCTCATGCATCTCGCCCGTTCATTTAGAGTTCTGTTCATCCTCTCGGCCACACCATTCTGCTGGGGCGTTCCGCGTACAGTCCTCTCTGTACGAATCCCATGCTCAGCACAGTACTCCTTGAACTCCTTGAGTTCATATTTGCCACCATTGTCGGAACGCAGGCACTTCACCTTCAACCCCGTCTCCGTCTCAACCAAGGCCTTCCACCTTTTGAAAACATCAAATGCATTAGACTTATTTTTCAGAAAATAAATCCATACCTTGCGGGTTGAATCGTCGATGAACGTCATGTAGTACATCGATCCTCCAATGGACGCCACCGGAGCTGGTCCCCATAGATCGCTATGAACCAACTCTAGCTTCTCCTTCTTCAGAGTCCTGCCACTCCTCGAGAAACTCACTCGCCTTTGTTTCCCGAAGACACAATCTTCACACATACCAACCTCCACGGTTTGTAAACCAGGCAGTTTACCCTTCGAACTCATGACTTTCATCCCTTTCTCGCTCATGTGGCCCAGCCGGCAGTGCCACAAATCTACATCACCATTATCACTCGCAAGATCAAGGGAATCCTGCGAGTTACTAGTCATGTACAGCGTTCCTTCCTTCTTACCACGAGCTACTACCATAGCTCCCTTGGTAATCTTCCAGTTGCTACAGCCAAACGTTACTACGTAACCTTCCTTGTCAAGCTGTCCAACTGAAAGCAAGTTCCTCTTTAATCCAGGGATATGTCTCACTCCATTCAACATCAGTTTTGAGCCATTTGATGTCTCAACCTTTACGTTTCCCTTACCCACGATTTTCAGGGGTTCATCATCTGCCAGATACATCTGTCCAAAATCGCCAGAAACATAATTTTGCATTATACTAAAGTTACCGCATGAATGGAATGATGCGCGGGAATCCAAGACCCAAGACTCCATGGGACTGCACACACTCAAGACCAATGCATCGCCATCATCCTCATCCGTGGCTGCATTCGCTGTCTTCCTGTCTGCCTAATCCCCCTTGTTCTTCTTCGGCGCCTTGCACTGGTATTTGAAGTGACCAACCTCGTCACAATTCCAGCCTTTTTCGTCTGACTCTTCCCTCTGGATTTTGACCTCCCCCTAGACTGCCTTCCCTTCTGTCTGCCTCTGTTCTCGGTATTCAGTGCTGACCCTGAGGACGATCCTGATCCTGATTCTTTTCTCCGAATCTCCTCCCCGATCATCAAGTCCCTCACCCTGTCAAACTTCAGTTTAGCGTCTGTGGCGCTAATGGCTGTCACTGTACCGGCCCAACTGTCTGGCAGAGAAGATAGCATTATTAGGGCCCGAATCTCATCATCAAACTTTATATCCACCGAGTCCAACTGTGAGGTTAGCATGTTGAACTCATTCAAGTGTTGCTGTACTGGTGTTCCCTCCGTCATCCTCAGATTAAACAACCGTCTAATCAGATGAACCTTGTTTGCCGTCGATGGTTTTTGATACATCTCCTCCAAGGTTTTCAGCATCTCCCGTGTAGACTTCGCGCCTGTGGTATGGTAAGCCACTTCCTTGGATAACGACAGACGCACCGCGCTCATCGCTTTCCTGTCCAATAACTCCCACTCCTCCGCAGACATCTTCTCGGGCTTCTCCTTGAGGGGCTGGTGCAAATCCTTACCGTATAGGTAATCTTTAATTTGCATCTTCCAGAATCCATAATCAGTCCCATCGAATCTCTCCACCGAAATCTTTCCGTCGTTCATCGTGAATCCTCCCAGGAAACTATCCTGATGCTCTGATACCAGTTGTTAGGAATTTATCCCACGCACAACCACGACACGACTAGATAATCGGATAAAGAAAGCAATAAAATAGCAAACAATAAGACAACAATTTGATTACGCAGTTCGTTACGATGTGTAACTACGTCTGGGGGCGATACCAAGCCAGGATATTTACTAGAGTGATGAATTTTCGGAATTACAATGAGCAATGAAGGAAACCCTTATTTATAATAACACCTTGGGCCTTAAAATCTGATCCTGACTTGAGGCCCAAGAAAACTGCCGCGCGACCCGCCTCGGCCGAGGCCACTTCCCGCCTCGGCTGCGGCACTTTCTCAGTGCCTAACCCCTTCGTGTACAGACTCCAGGCCTCGGTCGAGGCCACCTGCCTCGGTCGAGTCATCTTCTCGCCTCGGCCGAGGCCTCCTGCCTCGACCGAGTTGTTCTCTCGGCACAAACTCCCCTGTTTCGTCAATCTTGCCTCGGCCGCGGCCTCCCGCCTCGGCCGAGTTGTTCCTGGACGACTTTTGGGCTCCATACTCAACAGGAAGGTCAGCTAATTCTATGGCCGATACTCTTGCTCATTTAGCTTTTGCTTCTAGCAATGGATTTTTCTATTATGGTGATGTTCCTAATCACCTATGTGACATTGTGGCGTTGGAGGCTACAACCAATTAATAGTATTTATTCTTTCTAAAAAAAAAAAAAAACTCCACAACATGCCTAGAAATCATAAACAATTAGTAAATATAAAGGTAATAATAGCATAAAATTAGCCAAGATTTAATCTTTGATTATATCTATTATTTAGGGATCATATATTGTATAGTTGACCTTTCCTGGTACATAAAAAGTAACTTATGATATCATTCTGCATATATTTGTAACTTGTATTCTCATATCAATCAAAATGCAAAATACATTTATCATAGTAACATGGTATCGGCCTTTTGCAACTAAAACTCCAAATTCTTGTCGGCTTTCTCTTATCTCTTCCTTTATCTATTGTCTTCTCCCTCCGCTTAGTCATTTGCCTCAGGCCATGTCTGCTTCCTCTCTCTCATCTGATACCCTTTCCTAACAATCTCATTCATATTCTCACCATTAAGCTTACCTCGTCCAACTATCTTTTATGGAGGAGTTAAGTATATCCTGTTCTCATTAGTTAGGGTCTCATCGGCCTTGTTGTTGGCAGCCGTCCACCACCACCGATTGAAGTGGAGAAGGATGGTCGCTTAACACCCAATCCAGCATACATCACCTGGCATATTAAAGATTAACATCTTATGAGTTTGCTCTTCTCCTCCTTAACCAAGGAATCGATGTATGTTGTCATCGGTTGCTCTTCTGCTCGGGCTATATGGAATGCCCTTTAAAATTCATTCAGTCCACAATCGAAGGCACATGAATTTCGTCTCAAGCGACAAATCTATTGCAGATTTTAGCTGTGAATTTAAACTTATATGTGATCAACTCTCAGCGATCGGCTCTCCTGTTGATGACACAGATAAAATTCACCTTTCCTTGAAAGGCCTTGGATCGCAATTTTTTAGTTTCTTTGCAACCCAAATGGCAATGTCACCCCTTCCATCCTTTGTTGATCTTCAAAATAATACAGAGGCTTGGGATATGTTTCAACATGCCTCGATCCGTCGAGTCCTACACAGGTTGCTTTTGCTTCTTATACCCAGTCGTCTGCTCCTTCTCACTCGGTCCCATCTCGTGGTCCATCAACGTCTCGTGGTCATGAGCAGAAACACTTACTTCATTGTCAGATTTTTTGGACTACTGTCCATTATGCAAATGCTTGCCCTGATTGATTCAATCAGGCTGTCGCTCGTCCAACATTGCCTTCTTCTCATCCGGGTAACACTTCCCATGAGTCTGGCACTTTTTATACAGCCTCGTCTGCCAATATTGCTGAAGTTTTTCATGCAGCGTGTTCTAGATGAGATTCATCTCCATATGATAGGTAGTTGGGCACGGGGGGCTCGGCTCACATGACATTGAATCGGGTTAATCTGGACTCCTGTCTCCTTTTACAAGTTTGGATTCTATAATAGTTGGTAATGGTGCTGTGTTATCTATTTCGCATGTTAGCTCTCGTTGCATGAATCTTTTTATAAGTTTATCTGATATATTGGTTGTTCTTGGACTCTCCAAGAATTTGCTTTCTATAAGTAAATTAACCTCGAATTCTCCTGTTAATGTCATATTTAATGATAAATGTTTTTCGATTCATCATCGGGTCAATTTGGAAATACTGACTCGGGGTAGCTGTAGGCATGGCCTCTATGTTCTTGATGCTTCACTAGTGGCTTTGGCGGCAACCCGTTCACCGGTAGCATATTTTGAATTATGACATTCCGGACTTGGCCATGTTTCTTTTGATGTAATTTGTTTTGGGAACAAACTTGGGATTATTTCAGTTACTGCTTTGTTACCCGAACCTATGATTTGTGATTCTTGTGAACCAGCTAAAAGTAAACACTTGCCTTTTGTTTTGGATGATAAGCATGCCTTGTATGTTTTGCATACTATTCATTGTGATTTATGGGGGCTTGCACCTGTTAATTCTGCTTCTGGTAACCGCTATTATGTGCTCTTCGTTGATGATTTTTCGAGATTCATTTGGCTCTATCCACTGTGTCAGAAAGTGATTTTTGCCAGATTTACTTTAGTTTTGTACTTTCATTGAAAATCAATTTTCTTGTCGCATCAAAATATTTTGGAGGCACTGAGTTCACTAATACTAAGGTGAAGAATTATTTTTGGGATTCTGGGACACATCACAATTTTAGGTTGTGTGGAACGTAAGTACCGACATGTCACAGAAACAGGTTTGGCTATGTTATTCCATTCTTCTACGTCCTTGAAATTTTAGGTTGGAGCTTTTAGCAGTGCATTGTACATAATAAATCACCTACCTGCCAAGGTGCTTGATGATAAATCACCATATGAGTTATTAATTTTTACAAAGCTGAATTTCGATAATTTTAATCCTTTTGGTTGTCGCGTTTATCCCTGATGCACTATTTTCTAACCTAGTAATCCACAAGTATATGATGCTAGTGTAGGTAGTAACAATCAAGGTCGTTCCCACAGAGACTAATGTTTGTGCCTAGTTTAGTACCCTAATTGTAATAAAACTACCCTAACTAGACTCTTGAATAGTGAAGGTTGATGTAATTAACTAATACTTGAATTTTCAAGAAATAATTAATAAGAACTAAATTACTTGTTGAACAAGGAATGCTTATCAATGAACGACTCAAATAAGATTAATACGTATTCTAGGAGTTCAATTTTAGTTCTTATCTCCTATGTTTGATTATTCTATAATCCTAGACTTTACCAATTCTATCATTATTTGGCGGCACTGCTGTGGTTAACCCTCCTCTCGGATGACGTTAACATGTAGATTACGTATGAATAAATAACCTCTCGGGATAACTATCACATACGTAACTCCCAAGGGCTCCTAAAACCAATGCCTACGTAAACTCTCACTCCTATCGGACGACTATTGGTACCTACATTATATATTTGTATGCCTATAAACTACCTTCTCCTCTCGAACGATGAGTTTTGAAGGAAATAGAACTAATCAATTGGCCAAATCAACTAATTCTTAAATTAAGAACAAAGCATATAAATAACGATAAAACAGAGTCTAGAGTTAAAACGAATAAATCAAAACATAGCCAACAATTACTTACTTTCTAACCTTAGAAGACTATATATTTAGCTACTCGTGTCTAAGATTAAATCCAAACAAAATTTATAGACAAACATTGTTTGAAAGTAAATATAAACAAAAGAAGAATAAACCCTTGGATCGTCTTTATGCCTTGCGTTCCTTGATCTTCGTTCCAAGTATCCAGGCACTATTCTAAGTGTAGAATTATGAGAATGTCTCCCAAAATCAGACTTGAAGATCTCTTTTTATAATTGGGGACAAGTTGGGCGTGAAGATGTGCCAAAAATCAAAGCCTTCGCGCATAAGTATTGGTAAACCAACTTAACAGTCACGAGTTTTATCTTTGGTCGCTGTCTTGTTCACGTGTCAACACTTCTAGGCTTATGGGAGCAACTTTTGTCGCGACCGTTACACAACCTTGTCACAGTCGCGTTGGCTAGTTAGAGTCAATTTCATCTTCTGGGTTTCTTTTGTCGCCACCGCTACCAGTTGGAACAGTCGCTACCCGTTCAAAACCTGTCCAACTTCGATTCAACCCAGTTTCTTCTATTTTTGTTCCTTCTTAGCTTGTTTTTTCTTCCAAACTTCGTCGAAATAGACTTTTTGGCTTAACAATACCAGAATAACCTCAAAACAAGCATATACACGTCCAATGACACAAAGTAATGAATGCAAGCAATTTCCGGCCAAATATGCATGCAAATGATATAAAATAGACATCTAAATTGATCTAAATGCATGCATACACAACGTGTATCAAAATCCCCCAAACTTAAAATTGTGTTCGTCCCGACCTTCAAAAACAGAAAATAATCAAGAACAAACTTGGTTAGGGCGATTAGACGATGAATCTAGTATCAGTTAGATTTCTCTCACAAATCTAGGCAACATAGTAAACTGAGCATATTTGACATGGCAAAAATCAACTAGTTTCAAGACTTGCAACTTTCGAACAATTGATCCTCGTCGGGTAAGTATATCACTCATCTCTCAAGTGCATAGATCAGTACATGTTCTCGCTCAAATTGAACCACATGTAACGTCTACCATAAGCTTACATATTGCCTAAATTAGACTTCGTACTCGACATGTGTGACATAGAATCAACAAGGTCTTTCATTTTTTTTTTTTAATGTAGGCTTAAGGTAAGGTGATATAAATTTGGGTAAAAGTGACTAGTCTTGGACTAATCAAGTTAATACTAACCTGACTACCTGTCACACCCACCCTTGTAAAACTTATTTTATACTAATTTTTAGCCTTACAAAACCTCTATATTTATTTTTTTTCAAAATTAACGATTTAGAATACTCCTTCAAGACCAAAATCTCACCTACACATATTTACATAGATTCAGATCGAGTACAAAGGTGTCACACTGCATTCAACACCATATTTACAGAAATATACATATTAAAGTTCCTTAATTTGAACATGTCCAAAAAGATTATTAAAACACTAGCAAAAACATAGTGAGTCCAAGGTTTAGCCCCACAGGTCGTCATTCATATACACGGGGGCTTCAGAACTTGCAGAAACTCCAACAGCATGCCAGATCAGTCCACGAGCTCATGCATAGTCAAATTCACCTACAATGTAAGAACTACATGAGCTAAAACTCCATAAGCAGAAATCATGCATGACAAATGCGTGAATGATGAGATGCAATACACAAAACCATTTCTTTCAACTCTTTCTCAAGAAAAATCATATTTGGTGGGAATTGGCTCTCGTCACTGTCACAAACCTCCCCAAAATACCACTCATTGGCCATACTCGTGACTACCAAGGGTCCCTCCTCCCCCCTTATAGTCCACCCGAGATATCAGTGATGGTTGGTACGACCAAGTGGCTATCCTCCCGAGACTACCAGGGGTCCGCCTCCTGCCTGCCCCTACAGTCCACCGGAAAGTCTACCTCTTCCCGTACCCATCATCATAAAGGTGCTGAAGTGGGAACCTCTTCCGCGTGCACGCCTGTCACCGGAAACATCCCGAGAGACACCATATATAATATATAACTCTCAGTGTGCCAGTGGTGACCAACCCCAAAACATTATCAACTTATGAAATCATGCTATTTTGACTACACATGTAATTCTTGTAGATGCTAATGCCCATGATTGATGCACACCAGTTTGTTTTTAGCAACGGAAGAAAACACTTTATACAAAGGTATACAACAACACATATAACAATCAATTATCACAAATAATAAACACAAATACTATGTTCAAGCATTGTAGTTGGAGATGGATTTCTACTTACCTCTTCGCTGATAACAATTATCTGATATTTGCTATTTGTACACCAGAGTAGTTAATCTATAATAACATGACATCATATAAGAATTACATCAACCAATGATACTCACTCTGTCAAAATTAGTTTAATTAATATATTTTACATTATATTTGTATATGTGTTTGTATATTTACAATTGATACAACTCTATCATTTGCTGATTAAGAACTCATGCCCAAATTTATATCAGAAATGTTTATACACAATAGGAATTTGTAGTCCCTTAGTTAACATTTAATATTAATCAATATCCACTAGAATTTATTAACTAGTTAAAGAAATCTCATGAAAACTTAATCAATAAAATTTAGTAAATAAAATTGGTTCCATGTTACTTAAAAAATTTACGTAAGCAAGATTCTGTTTTTTTTTCTTCTTGTTTTTCCTTTTAATCAACATATCCATTGATGTTTATTAGTTACATAACAATTAAAATTTAAATCATAGCTTAGAAAAAGATTCCCACTAACTGGATGACATAACTTAATACATACTCTGGTGTACAAATAGCAAATATCAGATAATTGTTATCAGCGAAGAGGTAAGTAGAAATCCATCTCCAACTACAATGCTTGAACATAGTATTTGTGTTTATTATTTGTGATAATTGATTGTTATATGTGTTGTTGTATACCTTTGTATAAAGTGTTTTCTTCCGTTGCTAAAAACAAACTGATGTGCATCAATCATGAGCATTATCATCTACAAGAATTACATGTGTAGTCAAAATAGCATGATTTCATAAATTGATAATTTTTTGGGGTTGGTCAGCACTGGCACATTGAGAGTTATATATTATATATGATGTCTCTCGGGATGCTTCTGGTGACAGGCGTGCACGCGGAAGAGGTTCCCACTTCAGCACATTTATGATGATGGATACGGGAAGAGGTAGACTTTCCGGTGGACTGCAGGGGCAGGCAGGAGGCGGACCCCTGGCAGTCTTGGGAGGATAGCCACTTGGTCGTACCAACCATCACTGATATCTCGGGTGGACTATAAAGGGGGAGGAGGGACCCTTGGTAGTCATGAGTATGGCCAATGAGTGGTATTTTGGGGAGGTTTGTGACAGTGAGGAGAGCCAATTCCCACCAAATATGATTTTTCTTGAGAAAGAGTTGAAAGAAATGGTTTTGTGTATTGCATCTCATCATTCACTCATTTGACATGCATGATTTCTGCTTACTGAGTTTTAGCTCATGTAATTCTTGCATTGTAGGTGAGTTTGACTACGCATGAGCTCGTGGACTGATCTGGCATGCTGTTGGAGTTTCTGGAAGTTCTGAAGCCCCCGTGTATATGAATGACGACCTGTGGGGCTAAACCTTGGTCTCACTATGTTTTTGCTAGTGTTTTAATAATCTTTTTGGACATGTTCAAATTAAGGAACTTTAATATGTATATTTCTGTAAATATGGTGTTGAATGGAGTGTGACACCTTTGTACTTGATCTGAATCTATGTAAATATGTGTAGGTGAGATTTTGGTCTTGAAGGAGTATTCTAAATCGTTAATTTTGAAAAAAAAATAATAAAAAAATAAATATACAGGTTTTGTAAGGCTAAAAATTAGTATAAAATAAGTTTTACAAGGGTGGGTGTGACACTACCC
This sequence comes from Ajuga chamaepitys, assembly GCA_958295605.1. Taxonomy (NCBI): domain Eukaryota; kingdom Viridiplantae; phylum Streptophyta; class Magnoliopsida; order Lamiales; family Lamiaceae; genus Ajuga; species Ajuga chamaepitys. Next base: position 20,465,655 of record OY282505.1, read on the forward strand.
CTCAACAACAACCACTCAAACCCCACTCTTCAATTTTCATAAAAACCATCAAATATGGCTTCTTCACCCCCACAAAAGTACTTAATAGCAAAGTATTTTTCATGCCAACTTATTCGAGTACCATATTTTTGGGACTACTCGATTTCAATCAACAATGCATTTAAGCACTTTTCGAATCCTAACATCTCCTCAATCATCAAAGTAAAAAAATATATTTACAACAATCTCTTTCTTTTTCTTTTCTGATTTTTTTTTTCTTTTTTTTCTTCTTTTTTCCCTTTTTTTCCTTTTTTTTTTTCTTTCAAATAATCGAAAATAACAACAAAAATAAACTAATAATACTAGGAGAGGGTAATTTTTCCTTATTTTTACCTACTAATTTTTATTTCTTTCACCAAAATCATCCCATTAATCTATCCACTTCAATCCCATGATTTTCTCCATTCTTCCTTCCAATCCAACTCTCTCTTACTTGATTAGTCCAAATAAGACCAAAGGCTTAAAGGAATGTTACTTGGCTTGTAATATAGGACTTATAAAACGAATACGCTAAAAGTTCAAGTGGCTAACTGGGGATCATTTTTCACAAATTTTGGTAAAAAGGATTACGTTTACGGCTAAAAAATAGGCTGAAAATCAAGAATGCCAAGAATCACTTTCTAAGTCACTATATGTACTTGATACATTCTTGAAAGAGGCTTAAGGCAAGTTCTAGAGACAAATACACATGACCAATCAATTCACACCGAAAGAAATATATATTACTCCTAAAATGGGAGTACAATTTAAGCTCAAAATCTCACAAGGCTAAAAGTAATAGAAAATTCTAACTCCAAGCTCAATTTTGTCTCAATATGCCTATTATGCTCTACTATGTGCCAATTTTGCAAAATATTTCAAAAATCGTCTCACCATCAATACATCATCATCTTATCTTTTTCCCTATTTTTTTCATTTCAAATCAACAAACAATGATCCTGGGTTTTCAACTAAACAAAACTCCAACAAAATAAATAAAAGCATAAACAACTACTACTACTAATATGACAACTAATTTAAATAGCAATGGGCACACATACCCGACTCACTGATCAACTCAACAATTTGGGCTCACGGAACCAATATCTCTACATCAACTACAAGGCATATCAAGAAAGCAAATAAATAACATGAAAAATAAGAAACAATATTTAAAGAACTTGAAGAACATAAAATGTAAATAGCGGCCAAGACGTCCCACTATACACCTCCTCACCCAAACTTGGTCGAAGACCAATGTTTGTAAGAAAAGAGTGGTACATCTTGGTACTAAATTACAAATTATGGCTGAGGCGGTGGTGGTTGAAAACCATGTTGGCTCAAAAACTGCTCCACCGTGTTCCATCGTCTATCTTGCTATTGTCACCGTGCAATTTCTTGGTCACTCCTATTGATGAGTATTTGCAGTAGCTGGTGTTGAGTCTCGTACAATGTCCGGGGTTCATCTGGACAAGAGTGAACTTCACCACGATATAAATTCACATCGTCCCTATACGAGCGCATATCATCTCTATAAAAGTGTGCATCATCTTGTAGAGAGGATATTAACCCCTCCATATCCTCATTATACTCAAATTATGACCCAACAACTCTTGCTGGTCTTTTGCGTTGAGGTCCTGTGGGCTGACTGCTTTCTTCACCTTGGTCTCCTATTCGCCCCACTAGGTACTTTTGGAGCTCTTTTCTATTTGGCACTCTTGATTCCTCAAGATGAGTTGCAATGGCCAAAAAGAGGTTGCTGGTGTCTCCAAGGCTAGTGAAACGGGTTAGCTGAGGTTGGGGCAACCGAAGGAAAGGTCCTACATTTTGAATGACGTAGGGCACTATCTTGTTCTTGTGTCCACGAGGTTCCCCTTCTTTGTAGCCAAAATAACTACTCTCATACTCTCTAATTCCTCCCATGTGAGCCTCATTGGTCCTTTTTCCAGCCCCATATGCATAAGAGGCACTCCCACATAAGACGTGATCGGTGTGATCAAACCTCTAATGCATATGTTGTTCTTTTGTTTTTTCTGGACAACACTCTCGAAATGCGCCAATAAGAGCTGGACCATATCCAGTTTTCACCTTTTGAGAATATTTCAAAGCATCTGCAACTCATTTAGCTGAACTGCTCCCGTCTCCTTACGAGCAATAAAGTAAGAGCCAACATTTTCTGGAGATAATGATGACGGGTCTCCTAGTCCAAGATGTTTAGATGTCTTTGCTTGATAGCTTTGTGGTTTAACGAGTCCTGGAAAAATAGTCAATTTCCCCCAAACATCTTGTACATTGAATAACTCCTATGGGGTTTCATCAGAAGCCTTGGGAATCCCGTAAATCTCCTTAAAATCACTAAGCGTCAACTCATACCACATGTTCATAAGCTGGAATGTGATGTTGGTGGGGCGCCGACTGTGATAAGCACTTGAGAAAGCAATTCCTAGAGTACTTAAAAACTCTAGAGTAAGTCTCTTGACGTCAACTGAGGCTGTAGCAATTTAAGCAACCGTACTCCATTCAAAATTTCATGGAGATTGTCATGTATCCCCTATGGCCCGAGTGAGTTGATCTTGGCTGTACCGTGTAGGTACAACTGCTCGATAAACCAACTTTTGAAACACCTCAATGAACCTATGACTTGAAACCTAAAATTGATGCATGATTCATCCTACCCACCAATTTAACACAAAAAATCCACGGTTTACCCTATCGATTCTACACAATAATGCATAAATATAAGAAAAATCACAAGAAAATTAACTCTTCAAATGTTCATAAACAAAACAGGCTTACAACTACCATTATCTATGCAAATTGTTACTCATAACTCGAAATTAAATATAATAAATCAAGAGGAAGAGTTAGCATCACTTACCGGATGAATTTAGCCTGAAGAATTTGAACAAGGTTTTCACGTCCTTTTCGATTAGCCGCAAAATTACCCTCGAATCTGAAAGTGTGTGTGAACTTGTGTATGGGTGTGTGGGTTTATGAATTAGTGTGATTTTAGAAGAGATTTGGAAGATCTTGGTGATGATTTGAGTGTTCGGAAGTGTTTTTCGCGAGAGAGAAGGGAGAGGAGATTATGTGAGACTTACTTGTCTTAGTTGGGATTTACTACCCTGACTGAAAGGACTCGGTCGCGGCCGCAATGGGCCTTTGTATCGCTACCGCTTCAGGCTTTGTAGTGGTCGCTTTAGGCTTTGTAGGTTTCTTCAGGCTTTGTAGCGATCGTGTTGGGCAGTCAGCATTGATCGCCCTTTTGCTAGGCCACTTTTGACGCGGCCGCTCCTCTTAGACGCGGCTGCGATGTTCCCCTAATCCCAATGTTTGATTTTCTTTTATCTATTTCACCCCTTTTCCATTGCTTAGCTGCTCTTGTGCATGTCAGTTCCTACAACATTAAAAAAAACTAAAACAAACATTAAAACATAGTAATAAAAATAAATAGTGAAACTAAAAAAAAGGATAAACGTCGGGTTGCCTCCCAACAAGCGCTTTGTTTTACTTCTTCGGTCGGATGACCTTTTCAGAATTTCAGCGAACTCCAAACACCCCAATTTAGGAGCATTATCATCGATTGAGAACCCATACCCCTTTTTCGGATTCACTATAGTAGTTTTACTCTTTCGTTCAATAGTGTAGACGACACAACACTTATGTTTCCCTCTTAGACCCCACCTATTGTAAATTGGAAAAGTGAACATGTTGTTTTGAATAAGAAAAGCCAGCTCCCCCTTTGGGATATCTATCAACGCTTGGCTAGTCACCAAGAAAGGTCGACCTAAGATAAAAGGGAAATTAATATTCCCTTGCATATCGACATCTAAGAAATCACTAGGGAATTCAAAATTTGAGACTCTAACTAACACGTCCTCTACTACTCCAAATGGCGTTAGTAAGGACCCATCCGCCAATTGAATAGTAGTAAAGGCTTGTTTCACCGCCCCTAGTCCTAATTGTCTATTTAATCTAAGAGGCATCAAATTAACACTCGACCCTAAATCACACAACAGTTCCGAAACTTGTGACTATCAATAGAGCATGGCACAGAAAAACTCCCTGGATCATTCACTTTTTCTGCTCTTCTTGGTTGTGTGCTTGTGTTACTGCACCTTTGGGACTTGCTATTTTTTTTTCCTTATCCACCTTTATTTCTTTGTGTGTTTTCTTCATTATCCCCTCAGTATCAATGTTATCCTTGGATTCTTCCTATATCTCAGAATACATACAAACAAAATTTATAGGATCAAGATTAGCAAAAACTGTATCATGTAAACAGAATTCGAAAGACTCATTAATAAGAGGTCGTAGAACTTTTTTTTTTTTTTTTTTTTTTTTTTTTTTATCTATGGTAGTTCAATTGTCCTTTATTTGCTTAGCAACCCCAACTTTCTCTAGCTTCTTCTTTTCTTCAAGCTCCTAAAAACACTTTGCACAATTAGTGCCATTAGGTGTTGTTTTCTTTCTCAAGGCTTGTGGGAATGGAATTGGAGAGACATATTTCGGACCATCCTCAATAATAATCGCTATTGGCTTATAACCCACTTTTTCACCCACTCGTACGTTTCCTAATGGGTGACTTCCATCTCTTGATTTTGCTCTATCCGGTATTCGGCTTCAAGTGGCTTTTGGCTCTCATACTTAGTCTCATCCGACGAATAGATGATTTGCATTGCTCCCTTAGGTTAACTATGGTGTTACTGGGGAATTGGCCTTCCTTGTGATGTGCCCCTACAATTTGTTTAAGTTGACTCATGTGAGCTGATATCTCCTTTATATTCGCTCCTTGTTGGACCACAGTCTTAGTCAATTCTTTCAAATCCGCCCCTTGACATAACATGTTTTTGTTCAACTCTATGATTTTACTATCTATCTCCTTCTTGAATTGAACTAACTTCTCATCATACTTGGCATACTTTGACTGTGCTAACTCCTCTTGAGCTGGGTTTCGTCCATCATTGATCATGCCATTTGTGATGAAAAATCTCGGTGGCTATTGAAGTGAACTATTTGGGTTGTTGTATGAGAGGTTTGGATGGTAACTATTACCTTGCTGATACAAACTTTACCGCTATTGGTTGCCTTGGAAGTTGTTGAAGTTTCTTTGATTGGAAAAATTAACATCTTCAACACCTTCTTGCACAGGTGGCTATTGTGAATTTGGCTCAGTATGCTGGGCTAGGGTCAAACTAGTTAATAAACTCACTTATTTTGTCAAAGTTGCTGATTGAGTAGTAAGCATCTCATTTGGCTCCGAGTCAGTGATGCTAGCCACTCTCCTTGGCTAATTCCTTTCATTTGGCCATTGATAACTAGTCGTGGCCATCTCATCCAACATAGAAAACACAGCCCTTATATTCTTCGCCAGTTTACTACCCCCCTGCTGCTGCGTCTACATGGACTCTTGCAAATGCAAGCAGCCCCTTCTAAGTGAACCCAGGTTGAGGACAACTCCAGAGTAGATACCGGAATCGCTCTCATGCTTCGCCAAACGGCTCTCCATCTAAATGCTTAAAGTAATTAATATTATTCTGAAGCTTAAGCATTTTACTTGGTGGAAAATATTTCAATAAGAATCTTGTGCTCGATTCATCCCACGTAGTGACATCCTCTAGGGAATTATACCATTGAAGCGCTTTGTCTTTCAACGAGAATGGAAATAGCCTCAACTTGACTTGCTCATGTGGCACGTGATTTAACTTAGCGATTCAGACACTCTCCTGAACTCGTTCAGATGAACATTGGGGTCTTCTTATACCCCCCAACCAAGCTGATTATGCTGGACTATATTAATCAAAGCTGGCTTGAGTTCGAAGCTTTAGCCTGAATCGATGGCGGTCGGACTCCTCCAGTGTTCTAATTCGGTGAAGGCCAAAGACAATCACTAATCTGTGTGACATCTTCGTTTAGATCATCCTGTGGTGGTAGTTGTGGCTGTCATGGTTGCTGTTGTTGCTGTTCTTGCTAGGCAGTCATCCGGGTATCGAAACTAATTATGGCTCCGAGCCATGTGACCATCTCCTCTTCTGTCAAATTCTACGGAAGGTCAACTATCTCGTAAGTTATCTTTTTCTTTGTTCTATTTCCTCTAGCAATTGCTTCAATTTCCAGATCAAAAGGGACAAGATGAGTTTTTCCTTTCAATCTAGTGTGCATGCAATTCCTGAAAACACAGACAAAGAACTACCACGTAACACAAAAATAAATAAATAACAAAATTTAAATTACAAAAATAAAGGTCTAGTCTAGTATCATTCTATTTATCAAAATATAAACTAAACACAGTTATTAGTCCCTGGCAATGGCGCCAAAAACTTGATGCATTATTTTCTAACATAATAATCTACAAGTATACGGCGCTAGTGTAGGTAGTGGCTATCAAGGTCAATCCCACAAAGAGTAATGTTTGTGTTTTAGTACCCTAACCGTAATAAAACTACCCTAACTAAAATCTTGAATAGGGAAGGTTGATGTAATTAACTAATACCTAAATTTGCAAGAAATAATAAATAAGAACTAAATTACTTGTTTAGCAAGGAATTATTATAAAAAAAAGACTCAAATAAGATTAAGACGTATCTAGGGATTCGTTTTCAGTTCTTATCTCCTATGTTTGATTATTCTATAATCATAGACTTTTAAACCAATTCTATTGTTATTAGGTGGCACTAGTCTAGTTAACCCTCCTCTCGGACGATGTTAACGTGTAGATTATGTATGAATAATTACCCTCTCGGGCTAACTATCACATGCCTAACTCCCAAGGGCTCCTAAAACCAATGCCTACGTAAGACCTCACTCCTCTCGGACGACTCTTGGTACGTATGTAATATACTTTTATGCCTATTAGCTACTCTCTCCTCTCCGACGACAAATTTTTAAGCAAATAGAAATAATCAATTGGCCAAATGAACTAATTCATAAATTAAGAACAAAGCATATAAATAACGATAAAATAGAGTCTAGAGTTAAAGTGAATAAATCAAAACATAGTCAACAATAACCTATTTGCTAACCTTAGAACACAATGTATTTAGCTACTCATGTCTAAGATTAAAACTAAAAAATATTCATAGACAAACATTGTTTGAAAGTAAAAATAAACAAAGGAAGAAGAAACCCGAATCTTGGATCTCGTCTCCATCCCTTGCGTTCCTTGATCTTCTTTCTAATTCTCCAGGCACTATTCCAAGTGTAGAATTATGAGAATGTATCCCAAAGTCGGACTTGAAGATATCTTTTTATAATTGGGGATGAGTTGGGGTGAAGATGGGCCAAAAATCAAAGCCTTCGCGCATAAGGATTGGTAAACCAACTTAACAATCGCGGCCGCTACCTTTGGTCGTGGTCGCGTTCATGCGTCAGTGCTTCTAGGCTTATGGGAGCAACTTTTGTCGCGACTGCTACACTGGATTTTCGCGGTCGGTTTAGCTAGTCAGAGCCAATTCCATCTTTTGACCTTCTTTTGTCGCGACCGCTACCAGTTGTAGCGGTAGCTACCGGTTCAAAACCGGTTCAAGTTCGGTTCAACCTGGTTTACTCCATTTTGTCCCTTCTTAGCTTGTTTCTTCTTCCAAACTTCGTCTAGATTGACTTTTTCGCATAAAAACACCAGAATAACCTCAAAACAAGCATATACAAGTCAAATGGTATAAAGTAATGAATACAAGCAATTTCCGGCCAAATATGCATATAAATTATATAAAATAAACATCTAAATCGAACATAAATGCATGCATACACAATGTGTATCAATCCTTGTCTTCGGGATTACAATGCTAACAAATTTGATCCCTGTAGAAGGGCTTGTATTTTCATGGGCTACAATAACTCACATAAGGGGTTTCATTGCTACTATCCTATGTCCTTCCGCACATATATCTCTCGTCATGCCAAATTTGATGAAATATATTTTCCATTTTCTACGTCACCTGACCTGCCAAGCTCATCAACTTAGACGGTCTCTGAATTTTTTGAGCCTATGAGGTTACATACTTCTGATGCTTCTGATCAGTCTACACCATTTGTGACGCTCAAAATTCTCCATGCTCTTTACGTCCATCATCTGATCTGCCGAGCTCTTCGATTGATCAAATTACGGACACTGCAGTGCTACTTACTCCCGACGTTGGTTCTATTTTACCTGCACCTAATCTTATGGAGATGCTCGATAATGCCCCCAGCTACCATTCTGTTACCTCCTCAACCTACTCATCACATGCTGACTAGAGCAAAGTCAAGTATTTTTAAACCCAAGCATATCCCTAATTATACTTGCTCTACTCTTTTTACTGCACTTACTACCGTTAATGAGCCACGAGGAATTAAATCTGCTTTAAAACGTCCGGAGTGGGTCACTGCCATGCATGAAGAACTCGATGCCTTATCTCAGAATCAAACATGGGATCTCTTGCCTTGTCCCTTTGGAACTACTATTGTTGGATCGAAATGGTTTTTTCGCACCAAGTTCTTAGCTGATGGTTCAATTGGACGACATAAAGCCCACCTTGTTGCTAAAGGCTTTGCTCGTGTAACGCCCGACTTTCTCGTCTATTATTTTATTGATATTTAGGTGTCATTAATATTTTTCCCTACATATATATTTAATTTATGCTATATTCTATTCAAGTTATTTTCAAATTTTGGGCTAATTACATTTCAAGACCCAAAACAATATTATTTATTTTAAGTCAATTATAGTTCAAGAAATTATATCTTGAATTTATAATTGAGCACAATATGTATGATAATATTATCAGGTTCAAATCTCATATTAAGTAGCCATTTCATGCATCATTATTTATTTTAGGCCCTAATCTGTATTTATTTGGGCTCAAAGTTATTATTTTAATTATGTAAGCATAGCCCGTCAATTGGCCCAGGTCATGAACTATTCTTCAACTGCATATCCGTAAAATGTTTTATATCACGGTGTTTCTTGATCAGATATATTATTCCTAATCTTTTAGATATACGAATCCATAAACCTAACCCTAATACTTACATATATAGCCTCCCAAATACCTACCAAATAGATACGCAGTCAAATAATACTACGCCCTAAATTCTCCGGAGCAGCAGCAGACTTCACGTTAGGTAATCTGTCTTTATTCCTGTTTTCTTTATGCAATAAGTATTTTTAAATACTTAGCCAATCCGTTAAGTTCGTATCAATTTCTGGGCGAAATTAGGTGTCATCATCGTTATTTCCATACGAAATCGTTAGTTCCACACGAAATATTTCCATACGAAAAATAACAGTGTCAGACAAGGGAGGTCCGTATGGACAAGGGGAAGGTCCGTATGGGGGTGGTGATTTTGGTGTGTTTAGATGTGGGTGTGTGTGTGTTTATGCGTGTTTACGTGTGTGTTTATGTGTGTGTTCATGCGTGTGTATGTATGGGTGCAGGTGTGTGGTAGTGTGCGTGAGAGTAATTGAGTGTGTGTGTTTTGGTTTATTTGAGTGGATGTGAGACTGTGGTAGTAGAAAATGAGAGAGAATAATAAAATACGATTAAAGGGGAGAAGGGATATACTACTGTTAGTTAATTAATCGAAGAAAAATGCAGGAATTGTTATCCCTTTCCACACCTTTTCTCTTAATATTTCTTTTATTCCATAAATTCTTTTGTTAAGCCTCAATAAAGTATGTAATTGTGACATTGTTATATACTTTGTAGATACTCTGATCAAGAACACGGTGGTTAAATCTTTACGTAAAATATCAAGATTTTGATCAAACTTCTCTATTTCAGGTGGGGTTCTTACTTTCTGTATTGATTATATGTGTTTGTCTCATTTATGTGATATAATTATTGCTTATGTGATGCAAGACCTAAGTTACATTGTATGTTTATGATATGCAAGATCTAAGTTGCATAATTATGTTATAAGTTGGTGTGATCCGGGGCAACCTGTGCACACGTATGTTATGTGTAAGTTAGCTATTATTCATGTTTATGGTTCGAGCATTTATTTTTAATACAGACTTGTAAGAGGCTAGTGTAGCTTACCCCCACAACTAATATTTCAGGTTGATCCGGAGTTGCGTGACTAGAGTCGAGGCGGGCGGATAAGCATATGGCTACTTAGGAAATATTTATAGTTGAATTAATTTCTTTTATTGCATTTTGTTTTAGGATTATTTGATATATAATTGTTTATGCTTTGATATATATGAGTCTTTAGGGATATTTATGTTAAATTGAATTATTCATTTATTTATTGTGTTTATTGTTGGATAATAAAGTGTCTTAGTAGTTGATTAGGATTATGTGAAAAGTGACTATACTTTAATCCATACGACCGAGCTTTTGAAACTTAAGATTTTACGTATTAATCACTTAGAAAATTTATTTCTATTCTTCTTCCGCTGCTACAAGTTAATATTTATGAAATATGATTATATGATATGTTTTGCGTACGAAAAATGACTATTTAAATATGTGTTATGAAATTACTTATGCCCAAAATGTTGTTAACGACCCTGATTTATAAACAATTTTATATTAAAACTAAGGATTTTCATTGATAGGATTATTTGGCTGTTTAAAATGTTTTAAAAATGGATTTTATGAAAATCGGGTCGTGACAGCTCGACTCCTAGGATTCAATTATGCAGCGACCCGATTTTCAAAAATATTATAATGCAATTTTAAATAGAAATAAGTCATTGTTCTTTTTCTTTTAAAAAAAAATATATCTATAAAAGACAAATCAAATCCCTATTATAAACTACATTACCTATCATTAAATATGTACATGCAACCCTAACGGCATGATTGGTATGAGATAATGGAATAATGCCTGAATGGAATCAATTTTGTAATAGAATGAAGATGAGAAAGGAATGATATAATTATAATCATTCCAATGATCGGTATGCTCAAGGAATGATAAATAAAATATCAATTATCTTAATAAAATAACAAAACAGTAATAATAATAATATTATTATTATTATTATTATTATTATTATTATTATTATTATTGTTGTTGTTGTTGTTATTATTATTATTATTATTATAGCTAATTTAATAATTTAATTAATTATCAATTATTGATAATGATGATAATAATCATAATAATCGTAATAATTTAAATAGTAATAATGGTAGTAATAGTAATAATAATAATTATTATTAATATTAACTAAATAATTAATGATAACGATTAATTAAAAGTAATTTTAAATTATGAAAATATATTATTAATAAATAATTAGAAATAATAGTGAATATAGTAATTAATTAATTAATAATCTATATATATATATATATATATATATATATATATATATATATAAGTAAAATGGAGGGTAGTAATGTCATTTTTGCTTTTTCTCCAAAAATTTTACAGCATATAATTGTTAACTTCTTTTTATTTTTGGTAAGTTCATAACTTTCTTTTATTTTTTGTATACAAATAACTTTTTTATTTTTAATCCGATTTTTATGCATAATATACCAAATTATTCATCTTTTCATGATTTTCGATTTGACATCCATATCACATATATTATAATGAGATATTTGATTTGAATAAATGGATTGTTTGTTTGTTAATTATTTATGCTAAAATTTATGTTTATTGTGAATTGATCTATAATATTTTGTTTGGTTTAAGTTGCAACTAAAATTACTTAAATAATTTCTTTTATAAAAAAATGAGTATCTTTTTAATAAAAATACAACTAATTAATTTATTTTAATTGACGTGAATTTTTGAATATTTTTATTATTTAAGTTATGCAAGGATAAGAATCATGGTTTAAATAATGAAAATCATTCTTTATTAAATCAAAGGCAGAAAAATCAATATCTATTTTGTAATCAACTTATTAAATCATCAAATTTTCTAATATATTTTTTAATCATGAATGTAGAGAAACTTTGAGCATGTGTATAATTATATATTGAAATTGTTATTAAAATTGTTTTTAATTACCTGTTTATATTTTTAATAATGTGTATTTTGTTAACATTGTGATTGGTAAGTTGTCACATTTGGTAAGAATCGAAATTTATTTTACTTTCTAAAGTTGCAAATATATTTTTTCATTTCTAATATATTTATTATGTATTACCTCGTTTTTCAGATGTTCTTTTAGCTTTTGTGTTTTGTTTATAATTAAATGTTCTTTTAGCTTTTTTTCACAATTTTTCCTATACTACCCCTTTTTCTATCCCTAAACAAATTTCCATTGTGTAACCTACCATATAATTAGATAACAATAGTAAGAGATATGGAGAAAATTAAGGGATTTAAGGGGAGAGAGAACAATCTAGAAAGGGGCTTATTTGCCTACTCCCCCTAATTTATTATCCAAGTCTAAAAGAATATATCATCTTTTGAAGATGTTTGATTTGACATCCATATGATATATATGTATATATATATATATATAAAATAAGATATTCTATTTAAAATATTATTTATTTGGTCATTGACTATTTGAGTAAGATTTCAGTGTTTATTGTGGGTTATACAGTAAATATAGTATTGGTTCGGAATATAATAAAAAGCATTCAAATAGTTCTCTTTTACATATTATTTTACTTAATTATTTCAATAAAACAACAACTAATCAATTTGTTTTATTTGGCATGAATTGTCTAAAGTTTTCTTCATTTATTACATTGAGAGAAAAAAATCAATGTATATATAATTGAACACATACTTTATCGAATTAAAAGCGATAGTTAATATTTGATTCATAATCAGCGTATTAAATTATTAAGTTTGTCAATGTTTATTTGTTATAGTAATTTTTTTTTTGATAAATCAAACTATGACTTTTGCTCATATATATAACTTTATATATGATAATTAATCTTATTTTTTTATTACTTTTTTATATTTTACATATATTAATGTTATTTTTCTATAAATAATTACACTTTGCATCCTAAACTATGATATTATACAAGTTGCAACTACACTTCTTTTAAATAAGCAAAATTAACCAACTTGATTGCGTCTTTTTTTTCACATTAACCAATCTCAATTATGTCTTTTTTTTTTTTTACTTCATATTTTACAACCTAAACAATTTTTTTTTTTTTACATTAACCAATGTGTCTCTTTAAATGAATCTACGATTTATAATACAAATATATAATTTAATTAAAAAAATTCAAAATATATATGAAAGTACAAAGAAATATCGAAGAACTCATATGTTTTATTTTATTATTCCAACTATTGAATAACTTTTGAATCTTATTTTTTGTATATATGAAATACCACTAAAGTATTAAAACTTGCAAATAAGATTTTTTAAAAGTAAATAGTTATAGTTAGAATTTAAAACTTTGTTTAAATTAATTTAAATATTTAAAGTAAAATGAAAAAAAATAAAGAAAAATAAATTTCTTATAACATTATTCAATTTATTATATTTAATAATATGAGTTTATATTTAAATATTTATGTTTCTTTCAACATTCATAATTAATTGCTATTATGCATATAGGTGAAGAATGCTACAAACACACTAAATATGTGTTTGGATTTCAAAGATAAGAAATGATTATTTTGAAAAAGATTTTTTTATATTTAATATTTATCTTAATGTTAATCTATAATATATTATATATAAACATATACATATATATATCTATATATATATATATATATATATATATATATATATATATATATATATATATACACACACGTGCGCGCACACCTATATATAAAGTAAATTATATTGAATTCTCATATAACGTGCGAGAAACTTATATTTACATTACTTATAATTTTATTTATGTTTTATCTTACATCTTTAAAGAAAAAATATTAGGATAAAACAATCATATATTTAAATATTAGATGATATAATGTTTAAATTATTATAATCATTACTTTTTAAATAGACTTTGGTGCATCACGGGATTATTACTAGTATCAACAACAGCAACAACAATAACAACAACAACAACCACAAGAACAAGAACATCATTATCGTCAATCAATAAATTAATTAATAATGGTTAATTGAGAATATTAAAAATTATTAAAAATATTGATAATAAATAATCATAGAAATAATAAAAAAATAATTAATCAATTAATCAATTAATGATGATGATGATGATGATGATGATGATGATGATGATGATGATGATGATGATGATGATGATAATAATAATAATAATAATATTAATATTAATAATAATAATAATTTCATTCCTTGTTGCTAGGAATAACTAATACCATGTGGGGTGAGAGAAATGACCAATCTCATGGATATGGGAGTAGCTATTCCTTTGAGAATGATTATTCCCATCACAAATTCATACCAATCAAAGGAATGAGAATGAACAAGTGAATGAGCATTCCATTCCCACATCATTCCGTCATACCAATCATGCCCTAAATATGTATATCCCAACTAATATTAAATTACAAATCAAATCCCTATTATAACAAAATAACTCAAATAAGAAAATTAATTAGCAGACTTACTTGGCTCGTTAAAGCTGTCAACTGAGACGCAAGATTTTCAATTTTCACAATTTTTACTAGCTCTGCCTCTTTGACACTTGCTACTCGTCTCGGCTGATTTCTTTCATTAGGCCACTGGTAACTCGTTCTGGCCATAACATCCAAAATTGAGAACGCACTTTTCACAGTCTTCTCCATCAGACTTCCACCCGCAGCCACATCTACATAATCCCTCTCGTGTTGGAGCAAGTAACCCATTATAGAATTTGCAAACTTGTTGCTTCTTTGTGAACCCATGTTGAGGGCAATTCCGGATAAGATCCCGGAATCGCTCCCAAACTTCCCCGAATGGCTCTTGATCCATATGCTTGAATTGATTTATTTTGTTATGTAGATCCAGCATCTTGCTTGGTGGAAAGTATTTCAGAAGGAACCTTATGCTCAAGTCCTCCCACTCAGTGACATCATCTAGTGAATTGTACATTGTAAGGCTCTATCTTTTAAAGAAAATGGGAACAACCTCATCTTGACTTGGGCATGTGGCACATGGTTGATCTTGATGGTGTCTGCTAGCCTGCGAAATTTGTTCAGGTGCACATTTGGATCATCTAGAGCACTACCCCCAAACTGGTTCTGCTGCACTATATTAATTAGTGCTGGCTTTAACTCAAAGTTGTTTGCGTTCAATGGTTGGGGTTTGTACTCCTCCGTACTGCTGATTCAATCACTGATAGAAGTGATATCCTTGTCTGCATCATCTTGTGCAATCTGAACTCGTCTCAATTGCACTAGGTGCTGTGGAGGTTGCTGTTGCTGCAAATTAGTGACTTTATCATCCAGACTAGCGAGAGCTCCTATATGCGATTCAGTGCCTCCTCTTGGTTCAGGTTTTATGGAACGTTTTCCATCTCAAAGGTGGGATTTCTTCTCGTCCGGTATCTACGAGCAGTCGCTTCAATTTCAGGATCTAGAAGGACCAGATGTTCCTTCCTTTTTGATCTGGTTTGCATGCAAAACCTGCAAACACCTCCAACAAGAAATACCACGTAATACGAAAATATAATAAATAAATCAAAAAAGAAAATTAAATAATAATATTAAAAATACGAAAATTAAAGTCTAGTCTCGTATCCTCATTTTTCTCGGGATAAAAACTAGGACGCTATACCTATTCCCCAACAACGGCGCCAAAAACTTGACAGGCCTAATTTCTAATCCTAAAACAACACAAGTGTACTGGTGTATATGTGTATAGGATAAGTCAAGTTCGATCCTTAGAGAATAGGTTGGCGCAGTTTGATACCCCAATTTATAAGATTACCCTAACTAGACACATGATTTATGAGATTTATTTTAATAAACTAAATTATTTATACTAATTAACTTAACTTGTCAAACGATTAAATTCCAATTAACGAGAATGTATCCTAGGGTTTCGATTTCGTGAATTACTTCAATGTTGATTAAGTTCAACTTATAAACTTTTAAACCAAGTTTTAGTATTTATTAAGCGGCACTTAAGTAACTTAATCTTCCTCTCGAAGAAACTAAGTCGTGGATTGATTAGGATAACTACCCTCTCGAGTCAATTAATCCTAACAACTCCTAAAAGACCCTTAACCCTTGCCCACGCAGTCATAGACAACTGTGCTATATGTCGTGCGTCTATTAAAAATTCCTCTCGAAGCGAAATTTTTAAATGTGTAACTAAACCTAAGTGATCAATTTATGCTTAGGAATAAAACAAACATATAGATAAATACTTAAACTGGAGTCTATAAATCAAAACCTTTAAATCAAAGCATTGCCATAAACACTACTCTCTAACCCTAGGACACGAGTAATTTAGCTACTCACGCCTAGTATCAAATCATTAAAATAATTCAAAGAATACATCATAAAGAATTTGTAGGTGTCAATTCAATTTCTTCAAGTGAGCATGGTTTGTAGTAGAGGTTGAGTAGGATCAGGAACCGGGGTTGGGTTGGGAAGAACCGGGCCGGAGAACCGGGATAATTTCAGTTCAGATTTGGAAGTTATTGGAGAACCGGGTTGGCGACGGTTATAACAGAAATACGCAACGGTTTTGAACTGATGCATGAAAAACCGTTGTTGAAGACGCGTAGCAGTTTAAAATGCAGTTGCAACTGATTTTGATTCCAGTTCCCAGAGTTTCTTGATTCGAGCTTAGCTCTTTATATACATTTGTTCTACTTGTAAAAACGAGTTGATACACGTAATTTTCCCTCTGTAAACACTACTCAATCATTAGAATTAGAGAGCTAGGGTTCTTGAGCTTAATTCGGATTGTGAATTGGGGCTTCTAGTTTTCTGGGTTGTTTCTTGTAATTGATTATTTAGTTGAGTGAATTGAGGTGTATAGAGTCTCCGTGGATGTAGATCACCTTGATCGAACCACGTAAAAGCTTTGTGTTCTTTGTTTCATTTCTGATTTTGCGTTCGATTTTGAGTGGCCATTTTTCAGTTCATTGTTCATTCGTTTCTGAGTTGAATCTCGTTGTGTGTGTGTGTTGTGAGTGTTCTTAAACCTAACAAATGGCACCGTCTGTGGAAAACATACACACAAACTCAAAGAAGAAGAAGAATGGCTGGAGTAAAGATGGATGTGGAGAAGTTCTCTGGTAAGAATGACTTCTCACTCTGGAAGATTAAAATGAATGCAGTGCTGATTCAAAATGGCTTAGACTCTGCACTTCTTCCTGTTGATCAATGGCCTGATGCTGAGAAATCCAAGTTTCCAGAATTGGATAAGAAGGCTCTGAGTTTGATATTCTTATGCCTGGGTGATAAACCTTTGAGGGAGGTTTCGAGGTGCAAGAATGCAGTGGAGGCATGGGGAAAATTGGAGGAACTTTATCAATCAAAGTCAATATCTAACAAACTGTTTCTGAAACAGAAGTTAATGTCTTTCAAAATCTCTGATGACAAAGTTATTTCTGATCAACTTGATGAGTTTGTCAAGATGATTGAAGAGCTGGAAGATCTGGGGGTGAACTTGGAGGATGATGATAAGGCCTTGATGGTATTAAATGTTCTTCCAAAATCCATGGAAAGCTTTAAAGATGCACTGATGTTTGGAAGAGATGGAAAAATCAGTTATGAATCCATCCTGTCAGCAATTGAAGACCAAGTGCTTTCAGAATCAGGGAGAAAAGGGTTCTACACAAGGTGGAGAGGGCTTGAACATTAAGTTCAAAAAGAATTTCCAGAAGAAGAAGTTCCAGGGAGTTAAAGACAACAAATCTGGAACTCAGAATGCAAAGAAACAAGGTGACTGGGTTGAAACCAGGAAGTGTTTCAAATGCAAGCAGACAGGACACTTAAAGAAGGACTGTCCACAAAAGAAGAAAAAGCAGGAGACTCAGAGGGCAGAGGTGGCAATGACAGAGCATCAAGAAGACATCCCAGAAGTTTTAAACATCACAGACACCAGAATGGAAAAGGAATGGGTACTTGATACTGGATGCTCATTCCACATGTGTCCCAATGAATCCTGGTTCAAGGATCTAAAGAAAGAAGATGGTGGATATGTACTGCTAGGAAATGATCACTCCTGCAGAGTCAAAGGCACAGGATCAGTTCAAATTAAAATGCATGATGGAGTCATCAGAACTATTTCTCAAGTAAGGTATGTCCCTGGATTGAAAAGAAATCTTTTATCTCTTGGTTCTCTAGTGGCAAATGGCTGTCAGTTCAATTCCCTAGAAGGTCATCTTCACATCACTAAACACAATAAGCTGGTAATCAAAGGAAGGCAACACAATGGCCTGTTTATTTTGATTGGATCACCTGTGATAGGATGTGCTGATTCTGTGATAAGCAGAGAAGATGTTATGAAGTGGCATAGAAGACTGGGTCATATTGGAGAGAAAGGGTTGAAGGAGTTATCCAAGAAGGGTATCATTGGTGCAATGGGAAATAGAACACTGGATTTATGTGACAAGTGTGCTCTGGGGAAGGCAAAGAAGCTGCCCTATGCAAAAGGGATACATTCCACTAAAGAACCCCTGGATTATGTACACTCTGATATTTGGGGGCCTTCAAGAACAGAAACATATGGAGGGGGAAGGTATTTCATGTCCATCATTGATGATTACAACAGAAAAACCTGGATACATGTTTTGAGAAACAAGAGTGATGCATTCCTAAAGTTTAAGACATGGTTGAATCAGGTGGAGAACCTAAGAGGGAAGAAACTGAAACATCTCAGGACAGATAATGGCTTGGAATATCTATCCACTGAATTCACAGAGTTTTGTGAAGAGAAGGGTATCACAAGGCACATAACTGTCCCTCTAAACCCTCAATAGAATGGAGTTGCTGAAAGATTTAACAGAACTGTGATGGAGAGAGTTAGATGTATGTTGATTGATGCTGGATTACCTAAATCCTTCTAGGGGGAGACTATAAATACAGCATGCTATTTGATCAACGGGTCACCATCATCAACTCTAAGATTTAAAACTCCAGAAGAAGTGTGGAGTGGAAAAACACCAAACTACCATGACTTAAGAGTGTTTGGTTGTTTAGCCTATGCTCACATTAGGCAAGATAAACTTGATGCAAGAGCACAAAGATGTGTATTTCTGGGATATCCTGAGGGCATAAAAGGCTACAGGTTATGGTGCTTAGAACAGGGAAACCAGAAGCTCCTTATAAGTAGAGATGTAAAGTTCAATGAAGATGTAATGGGATACAACTCTGCTGGAAGCCAAGAGGAAGCTGATGGAGCTGTGGAACCTGAAAGAATTTCGGTTCAGGTGGAGCCTAATAAGGAGCAGATACCACCAGAGGAAAATACACAAGCTCAACAAGAAGATGATAGTACATCAGAAGAGGGAGAAGGTCAAACTGAGATGGCAAATCTCAGAACCTATAGCATAGGAAGAGACAGGCCAAGAAGACAAATCCAAAGACCTGATTTCTATGGATTAGCTGGCAGTGTATTTTATGCACTGAGTGTAGCAGAAGACTTGGAGTTTCAAGAGCCAAGCAGCTTCAAGGAAGCAGTAAGTTGCAGTGAGAGTGAAAACTGGATAGGGGCCATGATGAAGGAAATGGAATCCTTAGAGAGAAACCAAACCTGGAAGCTTGTAGACAAACCAAAAGGGCAGAAGCTAGTTAGCTTAAAATGGATTTTCAAGAAAAAGGTGGAGGCTGGAAAAGCTGATAAGATCAGGTACAAGGCAAGGTTGGTTGCCAGAGGCTTCACTCAAAGGGAAGGCATTGACTACAATGAAGTATTTTCTCCAGTAGTGAAGCATTGCTCTATCAGGCTACTTCTATCAAAGGTTACTCAAGAAGACTTGGAACTACAGCAGCTAGATGTCAAGACAGCATTCCTGCATGGAGATCTGGTTGAAAAGATATACATGAAGCAACCTGAGGGCTTTGTGATTCCAGGAAATGAAGAGAAGGTCTGTTTTCTCAGGAAGTCACTCTATGGGTTGAAACAAAGCCCCAGGCAATGGAATAAGAAGTTCAATGAGTTCATGATAAGTGCAGGATTCATAAGAAGCTTATATGACAGCTGTGTATACTTTAACAGAGGTTCAAGAACTGAACAAGTGTTTCTGTTGTTATATGTGGATGACATGCTCATAGCCAGTAAGAGCTGTGACAAGATACAACAGCTGAAAGGAAAGTTGAATTCAGAATTTGACATGAAGGATCTAGGGGAAGCCAGGAAGATTCTAGGAATGGATATCATTAGAAGGAGAGAGACTGGAACATTATGGCTATCACAGAAGCAGTATTTGCAGACAGTTGTGGAGAGATTCCACATGCATGAATCCAGACTAGTGAGTGTTCCAATTAATCTACAGAAAAAGTTATCCAAGGATCAGTGCCCTAAGACTGCAGCTGAGGAGATTCACATGAAGAATGTTCCATATGCCAGTGGTGTTGGCAGTTTGATGTATGGAATGATATGTAGCAGGCCAGACTTGGCCTACAGTGTGTCTCTTGTAAGCAGATATATGTCAAATCCTGGGGAATCACATTGGGAAGCCTTAAAGCAGGTGTTAAGATATCTGAAGGGGTCTGTTAGTATGGGATTGAAGTTCCAGAGACAAGAAGCAAATACCACACCTTTGGTAGGATATGCTGATGCAGACTTTGCTGGGAATGTGGATACTAGAAAATTCATTACAGGGTATGTCTTTACTTTGTATGGTACAACAGTGAGTTGGAAGAGTGTGCAACAGTCAGTGGTTGCCTTGTCAACAACAGAAGCAGAGTTCATTGCATTGACTGAGGCAATCAAAGAAGCTTTATGGCTCAGAAGAATTCTCAAGGACTTGGGAATAAAACAAGGTTGTGTTACTATTCAGTGTGACAATCAGAGTGCTCTTCATTTGGTGAAGCATCAAGCTTTTCATGAAAAGTCTAAGCACATTGATGTCAGACTTCATTTTTCAAGGGATATCATTGAAGCTGGATCTGTTGAAGTTAGGAAAGTGCATATTGTGGACAATGCGGCAGATTTCTTGACTAAGGCAGTTCCTAGAAGTAAGATGGTACATTGCTCAAGCCTGATAAGGCTTGAAAAGTGTAATTAATCCTGGAAAAGAGAAGACAGTAAGAGGTGATGAAGTGCACTTGAATTCATTGAGGTGGAGATTTGTAGGTGTCAATTCAATTTCTTCAAGTGAGCATAGTTTGTAGTGGAAGTTGAGTAGGATCAGGAACCGGGTTTGGGTTGGGAAGAACCGGGCCGGAGAACCGAGATAATTTCAGTTCAGATTTGGAAGTTATTGGAGAACCGGGTTGGCGACGGTTATAACAGAAATACGCAACGGTTTTGAACTGATGCATGGAAAACCGTTGTTGAAGACGCGTAGCAGTTTAAAATGCAGTTGCAACTGATTTTGATTCCAGCTCCCAGAGTTTCTTGATTCGAGCTTAGCTCTTTATATACATTTGTTCTACTTGTAAAAACGAGTTGATACACGTAATTTTCCCTCTGTAAACACTACTCAATCATTAGAATTAGAGAGCTAGGGTTCTTGAGCTCAATTCGGATTGTGAATTGGGGCTTCTAGTTTTCTGGGTTGTTTCTTGTAATTAATTGTTTAGTTGAGTGAATTGAGGTGTATAGAGCCTCCGTGGATGTAGATCACCTTGATCGAACCACGTAAAAGCTTTGTGTTCTTTGTTTCATTTCTTATTTTGCGTTCGGTTTTGAGTGGCCATTTTTCAATTCATTGTTCATTCGTTTCTGAGTTGAATCTCGTTGTGTGTGTGTTGTGAGTGTTCTTAAACCTAACAGAATTAAAAACTAGATAAGAAATAATTAAACCCGGCTATGTCGGCTCGTCAGTCTTTGTGTGCTCGTTCTTCAAGTTGCTTTCTCCAAAGTGTATATAATATAATGTAGATGATTCCTTTTAAAAACGAGCACTACTGGTCTTTTGATAGACTTCGAATAATTCTGAGAGATTAGGAATTAGTTCTACTTGGGACAAGAAAGTTTAACAAACACGGCCTTTTGACGCGGCCGTGTTGAGCTTCTCACGCGGCCGCGTAACTTTGAACTCGAATCTCCTTTAAAACTTGACATTTTGACGCGGCCGTGTTGCTTGTTGAACGCGGCCGTTTTGCCGCGTCAGTGTGAGTTTGCTTTGTGAGCCTGTTTTGACGTGGCCGTGTTGATGTTTGGACACAGCCGTGTCGCTTCTCTACTGGTTCGTCTTCTGGACCTGTTCAGACCAATCTGAGCCTGTCTAGGTCGGTTTTTGGCTGGTTCGGATCGATTTTCGCCGGTTTTGTCCGTTTTAGACTTTCCTTTAACTTGTTCTTCCATCCATTAGTCGTAAATTACAACTTTTAATCCTGAAATTGCTAAAAAATACCTTAAAACAAGACAAACACGTTATATGGTCCAATTTATATCAATATATCCCACTCTTGACCACATATGCACATAATTTCCATAAAATACAATCCTAAATCGACCTAATTACATGCATAATTAACGTGTATCACCGACACCGACACCAGCGCCGTCAGTAGATTTTGCTGGAAAATGGAGGTATATACCGATTTAATTGGGGGGCAATGGAGTCCATGATTAAACAAAAGACCAAGGCGAGAAACAATGAGACATTAGATATGAAGTTACCTGAAATTCTCGTGATTCTCAGCGTGAATGTTCTTGATAATTTGTTTATCTTTGTTGAGATAACAAGGGTAATTTAATGGTGGGCGTAATGGCAGAAGAGGCACCGAATGGAGGAGAGATGGCTGATGGCCATTGTGAATGGAGTAAACTGATTGCATACATATCTTTTTTTTTTTTTTTTCCTTCTTATTGTTGTATTTATACCTAGGTTTAGTAGGCAACTTTAGTCTAGGATAAGGATTTAGGGTTCTCGGTTAGTAGGACCGAAATGATGTAAACTCCATCTTTTTAGTGATCTAGATATATGTTAGATGGGATACTGTCATATTGTATCCTTCCAATTCTGCAAGATTCTGGATTACTTCGGGCTCAAGACATGACTCTTTGCATTTTATTACATTGGGGTCGAGTCTTGGGCTCTTGGATTTGGGCTTAATAATGGAATGAATAATGGATGCAATTGATTAAAATATGTTGAATAATTTTCCTAATGGACATTGAGCTTCAAATCAATAACTAAATATAATTTCAAAAAAATTGGCTTGCAAATAATCAAATAATGTTTCCAATGTAATTGGGCATGGAAATATTAGACGGACCAAATCAACTTGTTAGGCCTAACCACATTTTGAATTGAAATCAAAATAGCTTGGCCCAGCTTAGCAAATCGATGAATGGATAAGTATATATTGAAAAATGGAATATATATGTATCGAATCATATCATATATATAAAAGTACCAAGTGCTACACCTTTCTTGTGCACTACGCTTGAAATAAAGCACCTAAACTAATTTCAACTTGGGATATCGTAATAGTCGATGCTTGGCAAGTAGTTATACTTAAAATAAATATAAGAGCTTCTTTACTTGAATATAAGGGCTTCTTTATTTGAATTTGGCTAAGAATAAATAAATACTAGCAATTAGCAGGCTGACTATATTGTCCTAAAATTTCAACTAGTTTGAACACAAATATCTATGTATAAGATTTTGAGTTTAATTTAACTAATATTATTATTATTTCCACTTTTGGTGTTACAAATTAATATCAAGACAGAACTTTCACAAAACGTAATAAAGTATATAATGTAAAAATTAATTATATGACCACGAAAAATAATATTTTAGAAATAAATAATAGATAAAAAATTTGGGATGTTACAGATTACTCTCACACTTTCAGTCATGTGGTTCGTGCCTCGACATTTCGAGTTGTGCTCTCTCTTGTTGACTTGCAAAACTGGCCTCTCCATCAATTAGATGTCAAAATGCTTTTCTACATGGTGTTCTGCAAAAATCGGTATTTATGGAACAACCACCAAGGTTTAGTGATTCTTGATTCCCAAATCATGTATGTCGTCTCAAGAAAGCATTACATGGTCTCAAGCAGGCTCCATGTGCTTTATTCCAGCGTCTCAGTGATTTTCTTTTGAGCATTGGATTTGTTTGCAGTTGATCAGATTCATCGTTGTTCATTTATATTCTAGGGACATCATTCTTTCTCTCTTGGTGTATGTTGATGACTTTATTCTGACAAAAATTCGTCAGAGGCCTTGTCTTCCTTCATTTCTCATCTTCGACGGGAATTTGCAATCAAGGATATGGGTAAGGTAAGCTATTTTTTAGGCTTGGAGGTAACTTATACTTCTTCTGCTATATTTCTTAATCAGGTCAAGTATGCTCGGGACATTCGACAACGAGCTGCTCTTGAGGATTCCAAACCAGTTTCGACTCCCTTAGTTACGGGCTGTCAGCTTCCTACAGATGGTCCCTTATTTGATGATCCCACTCTTTATCGATCTTTGGTAGATGCTCTTCAGTATGTCACCATTACTTGCTCCAACTTGTCCTTTGCTGTGAATCTTGTCAGTCAACACTTGCAGAGTCCTACTATTGAGCATTTTAAGGCTGTGAAACGCATCTTTCACTACTTAAAACATACACTGTCCTTTGGCCTCTCCTTCTCCAAGGGTTCTTTGCCTCTCGTTTTAGCCTATCTTGACGTTGATTCCCGTTGCATGGAAACTTGGCGTTCCACATATGGTTACTCTATTTTTCTTGGGGCCAATCTCGTATCTTAAGTGCACGAAAGCAACTTACAGTGTCTCGTTCCAGTTGCAAATCTAAGTATCGTGCTATGGCCAACGCTGCTTCGAAATTAGTTGGTATCCTCAACCTTCTTCGGGAGCTTCACGTAAAGCTCTCATCATGTCCTACTCTATACTCAGACAATAACAGTGCATTCTTCCTTAGTCAGAATCTGAGTGCTCATAAACGGGCCAAGCACATCGACATTGACTATCACTTTGTTTGTGAACTTGTCTCTTCTGGCCGCCTCGACACTCAATTCATTTCTTCGGATCTTCAAATTGCGGATGTTTTCACAAAGGCTTTGTCAAGACCTCTTTTTGTGTTCTTTCAAGACAAGCTTCGTGTCGGACCTCATCCAACGACTTGCTTGAGGGGGGATAATAGCATAAAATAAGCTAAAATTCAATCTTTGATTATATCTATTATATAGAGATCATATATCGTATAGTTGACCTTTCCTCGTGCATAAAAAAGATAACTTGTGATATCATTCTGTATATATTGTAACTTGTATTCTCATATCAATCAAAATACAAAATACAATTTTTACAGTAACAGGTAACATTAATGTGCTAATTTGGAAGATGGCCATATAACATTAACGTGCCACAAATGTATATATAATAATCTTGAAAATGGCCGTATCAAGTCCACGACTTTCAAGATGATAATGGTCATAACCTTCAAAATAGTCCCTAGATTCATATTCATCAAAATATATTTAGGAATTTTATCTTTAAAAATGAGTAAAAAAAACATGTGTATGTAATTATAAAATGGCTAAAAATGCATTACAAAACATTCCCGACTCTACTTTTCTTTGTAAACTTGACAAGGTTCATAGCTTCAAAATACTTGTTACACCAGTTCTCTCTGGTGGAAATTCTGGACTAATAAGTAGTCAATTTCTGTCGTAAACTAGAAGCATGTACTTTAATTGTGATAAAGCGCAATCCGGTAACCACACAATTTGAACAATAATCTACGCAAACAGAATGTAAAAACACAGGAATTACGTGGTTCGATCCGGAGATCTACGTCCACGGGCAGAAAACCACTCTGCCGAGGTGTTTCTTTTTCTAGAATGTTGAGTTTACACGGAGTAATTCAGTACACAGAGTGCGAACCCTAATTCAGAGTTCTTTTCACCTATTTATACTACTAAATCACAACCCTAACTGAATCCCTATAATCTTGCCCACCAAATCTGCATGGCAGTTGGGAAAAGATCATGGGCCTTGATTCACGGAACAAACCACTCGCTGGGCCGGCGTGCATTCCTGGGCCTGCTGGGTCTACGCGTAGTGGGCCTTTACGCGCTTGCTGGGCTTGTGCATGCTGGGCCGATCAGCGGGCTCTGGCATAGTGGGCCTTGGTGTTAACCCGACCCGAGCTGATCGGGTTGGTGCTAACCCGGCCCGAGCTGATCGGGTTATCCCTATCAGATGCCCCCTCCCCAGCCGGAGCGAGGTAGGAGCTTCGGTTGTCACCGGGGTGGAACCGTAAGTAAGAAGGACCGGGGTCGCTGGCGGGCCAAAGTGTCTACAAAGGACCGAGTTTATCCGCGTCCCCAGGACTCTGCGGAGTGATTGGCGGACGCAGTGCCGCGCTAGGTCGAGGTGTACGGGGCATATAGTGAGACACCGAACTTTTCAGAAGCGAAAAACGCGACGTGACAACGTGGCCGAGGTGGAGGGTACACCGGGGTGATTATCCTGGCCAAAATGGGAAGGACACCGGAGTGTAGTAGTTTAACCGAGGTGGAGGGTACACCGGGGTGTAGTGTGAATCTTCCTGAAGAAGGGTGATTCTGATGTGATTGGCGGCGCCATTATGAGAGAGAGGGATGTGAAGTGACACGCTCTGCGAGTCCCAAGAAAGCTATTCCCCACGCGCCTCGGTAACTGTAAAGCGCGTGAAGAACACGCATGAATCTCCATCACTGAATTTGAATAGGCTGCATCAGAGCCGTCGGTTTTTTGCATTTATATTGGGAATAACTGCACAGTAACTTTTCATCTTCTCCATTGTGATACATCAGTTTAGAAGCGGGAAAAAGAGGAAATCTGCATTCGCGATTCGTCTCAGACCAAAAACACCCCAAATCAACCCCTTCGAATTCAAACCAAGTAAGTATGTCTAACTCATCTTCATCTTCATCTTCATCTAAGGTAGGAGATGTTATCCCAGAGGGAGTGCCCGTTAGAGCCCCTCCCATTCGGGTGATCTATCCCGTAGACAGCGAAAGTAGACAGGTCCATCGCGGTGACCTTAGTGAAGTAAGAGTAGAAGCAGTGTATTTCCCCCGGTGTGAGGAGGAAATAGAAGGATTCGAGGTAGCCGGGGTAAGACCCACAGTTACTGAAAAGCAGATTAAGCGATGGGTGCCGAACTTCTTCTTACCCTTTGATCTGGAATTCATCATTCCCGAGGGTAATGACAAGGCCTGTTGTCCTCCCCGAGGATTCATATCCGTGTATGTAGATCAACTCGCCGTAGGTTTGAGGTTTCCCCTATGGGAGTTTTTGGTAAAATTATTGGATTATTATGGAATAGCGCTGGGGCAATTAGGGCCTAATGCTGTAAGGCAGGTGGTGGGCTTTTTGGTTGAGTGCAGTAAGGGAGGATTAGTGCCCAGTATCAGCTTATTTAGGCATTTCTTCCAACTGAAGACGATGGGGAGAAATAAGGGATGGTATTACCTTAACCCCAGGCCGGGTAAGAAGTTTAAGGTTAAGAACCCAAGTAAAATCGAAGGGTGGAGAGGGAGATTTATATATGTCAGGCAGAAAGCCATATTACCCAAATGGCAAAGATTAGAGGTGGTGGATAGTGCCCCGGGAGGAGAACCCAAGGGCGCGAGTGTTCTGAAAAAGGTCGGTGTACTGGAGTCCAGATTCCCGGAGGAAGTACTGGACGAAGCTGGGATGAGTCCGTACTATTCCAAGTGGGCCGGTGGGACCTCGGATTCCCAAGAGAGCGGCACCCCTACCGGGACTGATTCTGACCGGACACCGAGCATGTCTGAGGGGGAGAGAACAAAAACCCGGGCAGAAGTAGAGGGTAGGGCTTTTATTCCTTCATAAGTTGCATATAATATAACAATGTCAGTCCCTTGAATGTGTGTTTGTCATGTGTAGTGGGCAAGTTCAAGAGCGCTGCCAAGAAAAGCACCGAAGCCAGCTCGGGGGGCCGAGGTGATAGCTCAAAAACTCCGGAGCTGCAGAGAACAACAGCTGGGGGCAGCCACAGGGCGGACCCTGAAGACACCATTCCCCTTTCTGGGTTGACCCCGAGCACCAAAAGAAGGGTCACTTCCCGACGACTCCCCCTCCTTCCAAAAGACCACACTTGACTCCGGCTCACGAGGTATCATCGTAAATAATTATGTTATTCGCTGCACAGACCCGTCATAATAGTAAGTCAATTCAGGGGCAAGGAGCAGAGATATCGGCCGCTGGAGCCGAACTTGAGAAGCTGTTGGAGCCTATTCGCGGGCTGGTGGGTAGGCTGGAGAAGGAGTCCGGCCAAGGTAGGATCGCTGAGCTGGAAGCCGAGGTCGCGAAGCTAAGGGCTGGCTTCTCGGAAGCTCAAAAAAGCGTCAAGGCAGCTCGGGACCGAGCAGCAGTTGCTGAGAGAGAGGCGGCCAGATTACGCGAACAGGCCGTCGAGGTTGCCATTATGAGAGTCGACCTCATTGCAGCCCGGGAAGAGCTGAACAAGGCCATCGTAGGCCAGGGAGCTGTGCTGGAAACATTTGCCGAGAAGCTGATGCAAACCGAGATATTCCTGCAGTTTCTCAGCACGTTCGTGGCTGCGGGTGATACGGCCACCCGAAGCGAGCTGTTGGAAGCCGTTCATGATAAGTACCCGGAGGTCAATATTTACGATGAGAGCTTCGGGTATAATTACGATGCAGTCGGAAACGAAGACGGTGCGTATTTTGATGCGTTGACGAAGGCTCCGAAGTGGCCATTGATCGAGGCCTTGGCGAAGAAGAACACAATCCTCACTCCCGACATCATAAAACGGTGCAACGAGGACCAGGATAAAGACTTTCTGGTCTTCCGCAACGGTTTCTATGTTCGGGAGCTAAGGAACCGAGCTCCCATTCCCCGTCCAGAGGTGATCGCTACTCCTCCTGCCATGATCGAAGACCCCAGCAAGGCAGCTGAGGGTACAAGTGAAGTTGGGGAGGCCCCGGGAGGAAGAGAAGCCAACCCTGCCCCCGGAGAGGTCAGTGACCTCCCAACTCATGAGCAGAATGTAGAATAGAGAATCTTGTAAAAAGAATGCTCTTGTAATCACTTGTTTTGTAATGAAAAACCGGAGTTATCTCTTTTTGTAATGAAAATTCCTTGTTTGTTTGGATAGTAAATGCTGTTGCTCTCTTATCCACGCAATGTATGTATATTAATAAAGTCTGAAAAACCCGAGGTGTCTCCTTTGCCAGGAAAACATAGAAAACCCGTATGAAGTAATAAAGCAGCTGAACTCATCAATAGTTTGGCTGCAGAAAGAGCGAGACATGTTGATGTTGCACGAAGTCCCCCGACTATCAAGGAACCTATCCTTAATAGAGAAAAGATATGCCGAGGTGGAAGGCTCATGGAAAGAAGCAGCACAACAAATGAGACAGTGCAAAGCCCAGTGTGTTTTAAAGGATCTGGAATTGGAACAACTTCGTATCAACCAGCAAGAGTGTGAGCATCTTCTGGTGGACTGCGGACGACTATCAGTGAAGGATATTCAAGCTCGGAGGGCCGAGGTTCGGGAAGACATCCAACAGCGGAGTAAGCAAAGCGATGCTAATGATCCCGAAATCATAAGGAGCCGGCTGATACTAGGATTTCTGGTAGAGCTTCAAAAGAAGGTCGAGGCTCGGAATGAAGCTTTGAATATTGCCGAGCAGGGTGAACCAGAGCACAGCCGCAAGAAAGGACGTCGGGGCAAGAAAACAAAGCCTGATATCCCTCAAGAACCGGAAAGACCTCACGCCGAGGAGCCAGAGGCCAGTGGACCGACGGTTGTGGCATTGGCCAAGGAGATCGACGAAATGCCTACCGAAGAGTGGGATGCCGTAGAATGGGCAAATACTCGGGAAAGAGAAAGGAGGAGAAGCTCAACTCCGCAGAGATCATCAAATCCTACTCGGCACAAGACGAGGGAAGGTACAGAGAAAACCCCCGAGGTGATGGATCCGTTGGCGCCACTAGAATGGGGCCATGCAGAATGGGCCAGCATGTCAGGGCCAAGAACAAGAACCGAGCCCGCTGTAGGTGACCGGGGTCCCCAAACGATGGGTTGTCGTCAGAGCCGAAGTGAAGCCGGGCATCGTCGGAATGTGCAAGAGCCATCCCGGAGGACGGGACATTCTCAATCAGAGACAAGACGACGCGGTTTCGCGTAATGGCTCGGAGAAGGCTCCGGAAAAAAATAGATAATAACGTAGTTAATCTTTAGCAAGATTTTTGTTGTATTATTTAGGAAAAACTGCTTGATGTTGTATTATTTTGGAAATAATAAAACTGTTATAGTGTTTATATACGAGTTTAAAGAAACCAACAAGTTATTAATAACTTTAATCGGGTGTTCGGGAACACAGTAAGAACTATTAACTGTTTCAATTGTTAACTATTTCAATTGAGTGTTTGGAAACATAGTATGAATAAATTACTCCCCGGACGGATCAGGCGGGAGAGAACACTTCTCCGGTTAAACAGACGAGAAGGTGATATGAGTCCGGGGACTAAATGTGAATCTCCTCGGGCGGACCGAGGGATATTTGTAATGGTCCGGAGACAAATATCGATAATATGATAATGTTAGGGCGTCCCTGTAACATGAAGAAGAACACAACAAGGTGCGTAAACGAAGAAGCTTTATTCATTGATAAATGCCGGGGCAAACTCAAAAGTACAAAGAGAAATAACAACTATAAAGGAAATTAAAGGAAAGATAGTACTTGCGATGTGGCTATCACAGATAGAAACGCCTCAAATTGGTGACGTGCCAGCTTCGGGGAATCGGGGTCCCGTTGAGATGTTCAAGTTGATAAGATCCGGAGTCATGCGCAGCAACAACCCGGTAGGGACCTTCCCAAGAAGCGTGTAATTTTCCCTCGGGAGCAGCTTTGCTGGCCGAGTTGAGCCGAAGAACTAAGTCCCCAATATTGAACTGGGTGCCTCGGACTCGGAGGTTATGATACCGGGCTGCTCGTTGTTTGCATCTAGCCTGCTGAATGAATTATTGTTCACGACGACTTTCAAGCTCATCCAAATTTGCCCGGATAGCCTCGTCATTATCCTCGGGCACTAAGGTAAGGAGGCGAGGACTCGGCACACTGATTTCAGCGGGTATAACGGCTTCAGAACCGTAGGTAAGGCTATAAGGTGTTTCCTCGGTAGATGTATGCGGTGTTGTGCGATAAGCCCATAGGACTTGCGGAAGGTTTTCAGCCCAGAGACCTTTGGCGTTATCCAGGCGCTTCTTTATTCCTGTGAGAAGTGTCCGATTGGTGACCTCAACCTGCCCGTTGGCTTGAGGGTGAGCCACCGAAGTGAAAATTTGTTTGATGTGCAGTTCGTCACAACATGATCGGAATGGATCGTTGGCAAGCTGTTTACCGTTGTCCGAGATGATAGTGCTCGGGATGCCGAAGCGACAAATAATATTGCACCACACGAATTTCAAGATATTCTGTCCAGTAATGGCTGTAAGTGGTTCGGCTTCGACCCACTTGGTGAAATAGTCCACGGCAACAACCAGGAACTTCAACCCTCCCGGAGCAACGGGGAATGGGCCAACAATGTCGATGCCCCATTGAATAAACGGCCACGCACCTTGGATTCCGGTGAGCTCGGTCTGTGGCAAATGCTTTACCCGGGAGTGTAGCTGACACTTGCTACATCTAGTCACTAGGTCGTGAGCATCGTTGAACAGGGTTGGCCAATAGTATCCCCAGCGGAGAACTTTCTTGGCTAATGTCCGGGAACCGATATGACTAGCACAGGCCCCCTCATGAACCTCCCGCAGAACTTGGGTAGCTTCGGCAGGAGCAAGACACCGGAGGTTCGGTTGTAGGTACGACCGTCGATATAAAATTCCACCCTGAAAGGAATACTTGGGAGCTTTGAGAACAACTCGCCGAGCTTGTAGCTTATCAGTAGGCAGAACTCCATCTCGGAGATACTGGATGATAGGTGTCATCCAGTTCGGATCGGTGTCGCTCAGTACCGAAACTGTGGCCTCATGAATTGCTGGATGAAACAAATCTTCAACCATAATATCCGGAGATATATTAATCTGGACCGCGGAGGCCAATTTGCTGAGCGCATCTGCTCTTGTGTTTTGAGCTCGGGGTATTTTCTGTACTACAACTGCATCAAAAGTGGAGATAAGCTTTAGTGTTAAAGCACGATACCTGACCATTGTTTCATCCTTGGCGACATAAGCCCCCTGGATCTGTCTAGACACGACCTCGGAGTCAGTGAAGAGCTCAAGATGACGAGCGTCCAAGGATTGGGCGAGCCTGAGCCCGGCAAGAACTGCCTCGTACTCCGCTTCATTGTTAGTTACCTTGAACTTGAACCGGATGACATATTTAACTTCCACCCCCTCGGGGTCGATGAGAAGCAGTCCAGCACCACTTCCTTGGACCGCGGATGCTCCATCCACGAAAAGTTGCCACTTCCGGGGTGGAGGAGCGAGGTTAGAATGGGGATGTGTAACACCGTCCATGGGGGACTCTAGATTGTCTCCCGGGGATTCGGCCAGGAAGTCGGCGAGTGCTTGACCCTTAATTGCTCGGCGGGGGAGAAACTGGATGTCATATTCGCCCAACTCAATGGCCCACTTGGCGAGGCGCCCAGACACCTCGGGTTTTACAAGAATTTGGCGGATGGGGTGATTAGTCAGAACTCGTATTTCACGTCCTTGGAAGTATGGCCGAAGACGCCGAGCTGCCATAACAAGGGCCAACGCGGTTTTTTCAAGCTCGGAATATCGCGTCTCTGCGCCGTGGAGTACTCGGCTTGCGAAGTACACAGGATGCTGGACGCCATCGACTTCTCGTACGAGGGCTGCACTAATAGCTTCTTCGGCGGAAGCCAGATACAGGTAGAGCGGCTCTCCGGGGAGAGGAACTGACAAGGTAGGCAGCCGCTGTATATGATGTTTCAAGGCTTCAAAAGCCTCGGTACACTCCGGGGTCCACTCAAAGGACTTCGCCTGTCTTAAGATTTTAAAAAACGGGAGCTGGCGCTCCGCCGCTTTTGACAAGAATCGATTTAAAGCTGCCAAACCACCTGTGAGGCGTTGAACATCCCTGAACGTTTTTGGTGGCTGCAGATCTAATACATCACGGAGTTTAGCCGGATTGGCCTGCAGGTCGTTTTGTGAAACCATGTACCCGAGAAACTTCCCGGAGCCAACACCGAAGGTGCATTTTGCTGGATTAAGTCGCAAGTTATAGCGCCGCAGGGTGCGCAATGTTTCGGTAATGTCCTGCACACATGAAGGATGGGAGGAGCTTTTGATGACCAAGTCATCGACGTAAACCTCAATATTACGACCTATCTGATCGTGGAAGACGAAGTCCATTAGACGCTGATAGGTGGCTCCAGCATTCTTAAGCCCGAAGGGCAGTTTCTTAAAAGCGAAGCACCCAAAGGCAGTGATAAACGCCGTTTTGAGGGCATCCTGTGGATCCATAAAAATCTGATGGTAGCCCTTGTACAGATCTAAGAAACAAAGTGCCACGTACCCCGTAATGGCTTCGGCCTTTTGGTCGATGGAGGGCAAAGGATAGCAGTCTTTCGGACAGTGCTTATTGAGATCGGAAAAATCAACACACATCCGCCATGCGTCACTGGTTTTTGTTACCATTACCGGATTGGATAACCAAGAGGGGTAGAATACCTCGAACAAGATGTCCGCATCCAGGAGTTGTTTCACCTCAACTCGAATGGCTTCATTTCGCTCCGGAGCGAATTTCCTCTGCTTCTGTTGGATTGGCTTTACGCTAGGATCTATGTTCAGCTTATGAGTAATCACCTCGGGAGAGACCCCGGGCATATCCAGAGGAGACCATGCAAAAACATCGGAATATTCTCGCAGGGTCTGAATAATGGCCTGATGTAGCCATGGCACATCCACGGCCCCTACTGTTACTGTCTGCTCCGGCTTAGACGGATCTAGCGGGATTTGTGCAGTGGCATCTCCTAACGAAGTACATTCCTGAGGTTCCAGAACCGATGATGCCACTTGAAGCTGCTGTTTGGGCGGAACCTTGGCAGTCCTTTTGAGTGCCACATACATGCACTCTTTTGAAACCCGCTGACTCCCGCGGATGGCCACTTCACCATGCGAAGTGGGAAACTTTAGCGCGAGGTGATACGTGGAGCATATGGCTTTTGCTGGGGTGAGCCAGTCCCGGCCCAATATCATGTTATATGGTGGTGGGGAATTCACCACATAGAAATCCACGAAGATTGTTTTTATCCTCGGATAAGTCCCCAAAGACGCTGGGAGAGTGATGATACCTTCTGGCCGGACCTCACCCTGAGTGAAAGTCTGTAGTGGCCCAGGGGCCGGTCGAAGTTGGTCTCGGGAAATCCCCATTCTTTGGAAACAATCGGCAAATATAACACTCACCGCGGCCCCATTATCCACGAAGACCCGCCTTACCGTTATGTTAGCTACAGTCATGTCGATGACAATAGCGTCCGTGTGAGGTGTTATCTCCGGAACGGGGTCCCTATACGTGAAGCTAACAGTCTCGGACTGATGGAGGCGTTTATGACGTGGCTCCTCGGGAGGAGGACGTCGAGCTTCTGCCTTTAATGCATGTCGTGAAGCCCCGGTGGGTAGGGCTCCATATATCACGTTTATCACGTGAGGGGGTGCGTTGTCCCCGGGTCCCCCTGGAGGAGGAGGTGGTGGTGGAAGACGTGGGTGCTGGCGATTGCCAGAATCTTGTCGTGCGTAGTTATTGGGCCCCTGCCGGTTATTCTGCCACGGTGGCCGATTTTGTTGAGTGTCCCGGTCATAGTAACCTCCGCGGTTATGAGACGAACCCCCATTGTGGTTTGCCCGAGGTTGGTCACTAGTTCGAGCAACGTATTGCCGCAAGAGACCCTTCTTGAGGCATTCTTCAATCTCCTTGCCGAGTTCTCGGCACTCCTCTGTCTCATGTCCATGATCTCGGTGGTACGCGCACCACTTTCCACGGTTCCTCTTTTCAGGAGGCGCGGTCATCCGCGGGCAAGGTCGCAGATCGTTCTTGTGGATAGATAGGATTTCAGCTCGTGACTTCGTCAATGGAGTCAATTGTGGAATTTCACTTCGGGATTCTGAACGCCCCGGTGTCAGGCGAGAAAATGCACTAGGTCGAGCACTAGGCCCTGCTTGAGCCTTGTCGGATTGCCGCTTGCTAGCGTGTTTCTCGCGCTTCTGGCGAGTCTGCTCCTCGGCCTTAGCAAATTTGCACACTGTTTTGAACAGTGCTCGAGTTGTGACCGGAGTGTTCCGAGCTAACTCGGTGTGGAGTGCTCCGGGGCGGAGTCCATTCATAAAAGCGTTGATGGCCACATCGTCGGGGCAATTTCCCACCTTGAGGCTTACCGCTGTGAAACGGTCCAGAAATTGGGTAACGGTTTCACCGTCCCGCTGTTCCATATTCATGACGTCGGCCAGGGTGGCCATGGGCTTCGCCCGTGCCCAAAAGTGCTCGGCGAGTTCTCGGAAGGAGGATACGCTGTCACGTGGGAGAGAATCAAACCAAACCCGAGCTTCATCCTGTAAGTACTCGGGGAAAATCTTGCAATACTGGAGGGATGTGATGCTATCATGGCTAAGCATGTTGTGCCTAAAAGCCCCAAGAAAATTGGCCGGGTCTCCTGTGCCATTGTAAGGTGGTATGGCTGGCCGTTTAAACCCTTCGGGAAGGGAAGTGGCAATGATTTCCTGGGAGAACGGTGTGATGATCTCTCCATTGGCATCAAGGCCCAGGATTCTATCCAGTTCAACGTTGCGTTGAACTCGCTCATACTCTTGAAGATCCAGAGCATGAGGATTTGCATATCGAACTCTCTTAGCCGCATTAAGTGGACGGCGACGATCCGCATCAGTAGGTTCCTCATTGCGAGGTCGCGATTCATTAGAACTCCCATGGTCCTCGGAAGAACCAGGTCGTTCCCGTCGTCGATCATGACGCCCGCGGTGCCCCGGGTCCTGTTGATCACGCGAGCGTGGTGGAGGCACCACGGGATTAGCATTATGGCCGGCAGGCCCCGCGGCGGGCCCCGCGGGACGTAAGCGATTAACTGCCCAATCTTGAAGGACATGTGCGTGCTCTTGTAAGAAATCCTGGAGCAGTTCTGGAGTAATTTGAATGTTCACCGGTAGTTGAGCGGCTGCAGGATTAGGGTTTTGTAAGTCTTGAGGGGGTGGAGGGTTTTGATTACCCTGATGGTTGGATGTACTCCCTGCCGGCATTTGCCTCGGCGGCACAACTTGATCCACGGGCGGATCTTGATCAGATTGATCCCCGCGGCGAGCTTGATTCAAACGAGTCGTCACCATGATCTTTGAATACGCTGGGACGCCAAAAAATTGCTTTTCGTTCAAAAAACTATCTCTCGTTCCCACAGACGGCGCCAATTGATAAAGCGCAATCCGGTAACCACACAATTTGAACAATAATTTACGCAAACAGAATGTAAAAACACAGGAATTACGTGGTTCGATCCGGAGATCTACGTCCACGGGCAGAAAACCACTCTGCCGAGGTGTTTCTTTTTCTAGAATGTTGAGTTTACACGGAGTAATTCAGTACACAGAGTGCGAACCCTAATTCAGAGTTCTTTTCACCTATTTATACTACTAAATCACAACCCTAACTGAATCCCTATAATCTTGCCCACCAAATCTGCATGGCAGTTGGGAAAAGATCATGGGCCTTGATTCACGGAACAAACCACTCGCTGGGCCGGCGCGCGTTCCTGGGCCTGCTGGGTCTACGCGTAGTGGGCCTTTACGCGCTTGCTGGGCTTGTGCATGCTGGGCCGATCAGCGGGCTCTGGCATAGTGGGCCTTGGTGTTAACCCGACCCGAGCTGATCGGGTTGGTGCTAACCCGGCCCGAGCTGATCGGGTTATCCCTATCAAATTGCAAATCGATACATTCAACACGATCGGTCTCTGAAAATGACATTTTTCAAGAAAAAACTAAGATTGTATTTGGATGGAAGGGATTATTATTGATTTGGAAAATCATGATTTCGTTATGAGTTATTTTTTAAAGGATTTAAAGTAAATTTTAAATTTTTTCTATCAAAGTGAATTTGAAATTCATTAATTTTAAATGTATACATTTCAAATCACTTCATCCAAATATAACCTAACGCAATGTAAAAGGAGTCAGTATTGGAAACTTGAATACTAGTAGTATTTAACAAAGGAATATGGGAAACAATGACCTCCTTAAGGCAAATTTCCCTTCCAAAATGGAGTATAATTTTCCGGAAGTTTATGTACACTAGAAATTGATGAAATTATTGATTTTATACCAAGAGACAGCAAATCTTGTACATATATACAAGTGAGTGAATCAATCAACAAAACCAGTCTTCCGCCAAATGGCGTTGCGCACTTGCCGGAGATCCCTCCCTTTCAATGTCCGCCCAACTCCCTCAAGTACCGAGTTCGCCAATACCGGTGACTGCCTTGCTGCCACCAACTCATGGGGCGGTAACACCACCCCATTATTACTCTCTTCCTCTTCCTCCTCCTCATCCTCTTCCACGTCGTCCATATCCCTCGCCCTTCTCAACAGACCCGCCGGGATCACCGGCACGTTCACCGGCGCCGATTGATGCCGCAACCGCATTCTGTCCACCGGAGGCGGCGGAGGCGGTCTCCTTGGAATCATCACCCGAGACGATATCGAGGTGGCCGGAGAGGTTGAAGATGAGGAGGAGAGAGAGGCCGCGGCGGATGCCTTATGGTTGAATACTGGTCGAATACCGGATCTAGATCGGGTTTTGAGGTTATCATTTAGGGCAGCTAAGATGCCGTATTGACTGCGATTGTGGTCCCGGGCCGGGCTGCCGGGGCCCGACTGGGTCGGTGAAGAGGGAGAACTGCCCGACGGGGTGTTGAAGATATCGTGTTCGGAGAGTTCGAGTGGGAGCGTCGGAGAAGTCGTTTGCGGGCTGAGTGTTCCGAGGAATCTCTCCAACGGCGGAGGGTGGCGAAGACGATTGGCGCCGCCGCCAAACTCTTCCATTCGAGTAAGTGAGTGACGTCTGTGTATCGGTATGCAAATATATAATTATTACCACGTGGAAGTAATCCTGTGCGGGGCAACCTTAATGGGTGTTTGAGGACCGGGTTTAATCATTAGGTCAATGATCCATAGAAGCGTACAAGGTTATTGTGTGATGCCTAGGAACGTTGAGATAGGATAGCGACAATGTCGGTAAGCTGTTATTTGTTTGACATTTTCCTCTTCTGACACAAAAATATGGCATGTGTTATTCGGTAATCAGTGAATATGTAAATAGTTTATTTTTCAAATTAGGTGATTATTAATTTGTTTTCTTCCCTTTTAGGTTTCTTCGTTTGAGAAAAAGTTAAAAAAAAAGACACAGACAAAAGACCTAGAATTGTATTCTCTTAATCATCAGAGATCCCTTTATATAAGTATTCAAAATAGAGTTACAAGGAGATAAAAAATATAGTAAACGTCGAAATTGTCCCTCATCACTAACTTTTGATGAAGACACACGAATTGTGTTTTTCCTTCAACATTCCCCCTTGTGACAAATCAAAAGGGTGAATACTGCATGAATGTTGTCATGTTAAATACCTTGTCAAGTAACAAAACCCGGTAGAAAAAAAATAAACATTGTCGAAGGAAAAAAAAGTGCAACACACATTTGTTGAGACTCTTCTCGAAGTCTACACTTCTCCCTTGATACATAAATCTAGCGAGAGAGCTTCGAAAATCTCTGCATCCTCAATTTTACATAAACCATGAGGATACTTTGTGGTTGTTGATTATAGAAAATCCATCAATGGTACATGCTTCGTCCAGTCACCTTTGATGCAGCATAATTTTATTTGTTTGTTGCGAATAACTTCATCTTCATAACTTTGAGTAGGTTCTTCAGTGGTATAACTCAAATCACAAATAATTCTTAGAATGTGTGTGATGATAGACATTTACCATATACATTCCCTGAACTGCTACATATGGGATAATGGTCTCTGAATAATGTGATGTGGTAACTTGAGAGTTCGTGATTGGTTGACCTTCAAGATTTTATCATACCTCATGGTAATACATAACCAGTTTAGTAATGATCTTTACATTGGCCAATAAGATAACCAGCATCAATGAAACCAACTAAGGTTGTATTTGGTATTTCTGATAGGGGGTAGCTTCAACATTTCCTTAGAGTTACATATCTTTTTGTAATCCTTTTATCTCTTTATATGGGAGCATTTGACAATTTCTTTAGAGTTTACAATTTCATTTGTAATCTCTCTTGTCTATAATATGGGAAGAATAAATATGTGTCAATGGTTTCTTTTAGATGTCAAAATATCGTTTGATATTATTCTATTGATATTGCATTGTTCTGAGTAAAATATAACCAATAAATTCTTTGAGAAAGTAATACATGGTTGAGTGCATTGAGCTTTTTGTACAATAATGTGCACATTTCAATTAACTAGGGAATTTCATCTCCCCCTAGTCATTTTCTTTAGACTCAAATGGATTTTTCCTTATGTCCATACTTCAACCAATCATAGGAGTGCTAGCAGATTACACTTTATCCTTGTTAAATCGTCTGATAATCTTTTGGATATATGTAAACATAGGAATCAATATTCCACAAACTCGGTCTCCTAGTTCAAGGCATAGATAATTTCTAGTTTTCCCATGATCCCTTATCTTAATTCAAATATAAATACTTCACTGTTTCTCTAATTTCTTTAAGAGTGTCTATTATATTCATAACATCGACATATATTGTTATAGTTGCAAATTCAGAACTTATTTCGTTTATAAATGCACAAATGCAATGTTAATTCTTCTTTCCCTTTCCAATCAAGTAGTCACTCTGATGGGAATATCAATTTCGTCCGGATGATTTGAATCAAATTGAGCATTTCAATCTAATAATGTAAATGTACTTCATGGTTTAGAGTCACTTGAGTTGGGCAGTACAAGTTCATCGACCACTTTTACATATCTCTAAAACAAGATCCCACAGAGATATATTATAACCACATTACTATGTTGTGTATCTGATTCTTTGGAAACATATAAATTAAGACGCTCTAATGTTCATTTTGGGATAGTATGTCTCCGAGTATGTCAATTCCAGTGCGATTGGGATAAAACCTTGATATCTAAGGTAAGCGTTATATCTCAGGACATTATTCTTCTCACTACGCTTACTAACAAAACTTATTTTATGTCATGCGGGCTTTACACTTGGTGAGACTAGCACTACCAAACCAAATACCTGTCGTTTTGTCATAGAATCAAGTTCTACCTGGATTGATTCTTTTCATTTTGGCCAATATGCTTGTGTTGGTACATTACAACAAAGCATGGTTCAATATCATCGTGCTCTACGATTTCTTGAGCAACAATGTATACATCATCACTGTGTGTGAAAGATCTATCCATCAACTCATATGCACTCTCATTATCTCTGGAATCACATTAAACTCTGTAGGTCCTCTAGTAATATTTCATGGACATAATCAAAGATAATTTCATGAGAGCAATTATTTTCATTGATGATTTGAGCTGTGTCAGACATGCCACCTTTCTTGGACAGGTGTTTATCAAATCGTGTGGCATCTCCCATTTCCTTTTGGGAGTCACGACCTCAACTACACCTCCACTAAGTGTGGTTGCAACAGCACCTTTATCTTCGGTGTTGTGCCCCTAAAAGGGAACTTGTAACCTTACAGGCATATTTGCAGTTGGAATCTATGATCTTGTCACTTTAGATATTAACAAACGCATTAGTGATCAAACATTCTATACGTAGAAGATTGATAATTCATTTGACTTCACTTTTATATTATGAAGTGTGTGGATCCTAATGAGAGATACTGGGAAACAGTTCATGTTGTTCCCTTATAAAATCTTTTTTCTTATCTTCCCCTAACGACGGGAAGACTTTCTCATTAAAGTGACAATCCGCCAATCTAGCTATAAATAGATTTCACCTGTCAAAAGTTTCAAATAGCGGGGTATAGTTGGAAATTCATATCAAACATATATACTTAATCGTCTTTAAAGGCCCATTTTGGTGCGTTGTGGGGGACGCAATAGGCACATATACTGCATAGCTAAATATGCATTAATGTACAAATATTAGGCTAAATCCAGTTACCAACTGGTATGCATATATTATTAATGAACTAAATTTTTTTACCAAAATCAGTGTTCACATTTTTTTTTTGAAACATAAAAAAATATACTTTCATTAGCTAAGCAAATTTCTTATTGCCATTTGAAAGCACAATCATGAGGTAGACATAATAATCTCCGTCTTTTATAGTGAGTCTCTGCTCTTTGGACTTCCTATATGTCTTGTAGTTAACCAATCTACCAGTTTTTGTATAAAAACGTAGTATCTTCACGCTTATAGAAAAATTTATTACCAACTCTTTCCTTTTGTTTAAGGTGTCTCTTTCACCTTAGTGCCACAACCATCATGTACATTTGAAGCAAGCACTTTGGAATGCCTCTACGGCTCCTGCATCCCCTATCTTCTGGTGTATCATTGACATTTCTGTAGGGATAGACACATCATATTCCCTTCACTTCGAAGTTATTTCCACTATTTAGTTCACAATAGTTAGACTCGAGAACTTTCTTTATCCCAAATGTCTGGTGTTGGTTCTAGTATGACCAATTCGCACCTCATAGTTACTTATTGAACATTTTTATTCTTTTGTTTTCATACTCTAGCATATATTCGTTAAATAGTATAAGCGGTGGAGTACGAAAACTATACATATTTTTATGTATCGTATAATCTTCCATGATTTCATTTACACCAAAAGTAAGATGTGCTTTTAGGCACAACATGTCCTTATTGAAGTAATTGACCCCTTTTTGTAGTCTAGTAAGTGGATTTCAGTCCACCAGCTAGTTAATTTTGGAAATAGAGAGTATCTATGTTTTCCAAATTTCTTTGTGGAATCTCACAGTTCATCGTGTATCTCAATTAAAGGATGCTTCCAGAGTAAGTTAGGATGAAATCACAGCCTCAAATTCATTAGAGCATCAACTGTGACTTTTACTTTGTTGGAGAGAGCTTTGCCATTTGGGGTTAGTTAATGATGTGAGGGGGAGAGTAGTTCTTGTAGGATGTCGTTAGTTTTCCATGAGAGTAGTTTCCTATTTAGAATATCAATTGTAGTAGCTCAATTCCTTTTGAGTTTACTAATTCAAAATTTGGATCGAGTTGGTTTAATCATTTTCTTTTGAATTAGATTTTGAGATAATATGTCACATTCTTTTTTAGACTTTGTGAAAATACTTTATCACGCAGTCGATTTGTATTGATTGGTAATACTCATGAACTTACATTATCATAAAAATACATAAGTTAGCATGCTTAATAAAAAACACGTGCAAATCAATGCTCAAGTCTCATAAATATGAAGAAACTATGCTATTAGGTTCTACTCACAAAAATCTCTAAGAGCACAAATGGATAATTCAAGTCATAATATTGCAAAGTTCCATAATTGCATAAATATTGTACATCTCATCAAATGAACATATATATGAAATCTTGACTGGCACAAAACTTTAGTTCTATAAATCATAGGTGTGTTCTTTTCCATGTATAAATTGTGTCTCAAAGACCATATCATGTTATTTCTCATGCTGAAATTTTGATAAAAATATTTAAATCATCAAGCATGAAAGAACTTGAACCGAAAATAAATACACATCATGTCGCATGACATTAAATGTAGGCATTTGCACTTAATTCACTAAGTAGAGTGGTTTGATTTACCTCGCAAGAAAGACATGATTCTTTCCAATAGCACTTCTCAAACTATGCAACTGAGGATTTGATAGCCCTAGGAACCATGACTTTGGACCCTACCTCCATTCAAATTGAGGCCGAACAACGCTCGTCAAAACCAATAAATTTATGTATAAGAATTAATAATCCACAAATTATGGAGAACAGAAATTAGGAAATAAGATTTCGATATTAAAATGGCAGAGAACATAAATAAAATAATTCAGATAAGCTTATCAAATATCTAATACACATATCGTGGTTCATATTCCAAATCCAATAAGATTATGTAAATTGTATAACCTTAAATACAAACTTCTCACAAAAACTAAATATATAAGAAACTTGCATTCAACTACGTTATGTCTGATAATGCGCAATCCGGTCATCCAATAAACTCGAAGTAAAGTCCGGTTCGCAACGTAACCTAATGCAAGAAAATTAAAGGACACAAGATGTACGTGGTTCGATCCGGAGATCTACGTCCACGGGCGTAAATAATCACCCGCCGGGGTGTTTTTCACTATCTTCTTTTCAATCTTACACGTTGCCGTTTAGGAGTACAAAGTGCGAACCCTAAATCTGAGCACAATTCTGCTATTTATACTACTCAATTCCAACCCTAACTAAATCCCTACAATTACGCCCACCAAATCTGCATGGGAGTTGGAAGGAAATCGTGGGGATCTCACTTTCCAAGTATGCCGCGACTGGGCTGTTCCAGGTCCGTGCGCGCTTCTGGGCCGACATGGTTGCTGGGCTCGCTCTTCTGGGCTCAGTTGCTCCGGGTCGGGTTGATCCGTCCCAAAGTTACTGGGCCATACCTATCAGATGCCCCCCACCAGCCGGAGCGAGGTAGGAGCTGCGGTTATAAGTAGGGCAAAGTGTAACAGGTGCCGATATTGAGCGAGCAAGGAGGGATGCTGTCTATGTCGAACAGAAGTATCCCCTGGGGTCCAAGGATCGACCGGAGCCGAGATGATGCATTCCCGGAGTGATGGACTCCGCAAAGACCAAACCTGACCGAACTGAAGTACCCTGAGGTCATGGGGTCGACTTGAGTCGTACTGAAGTATCCCCGGGGTGATGGGGTGACCGGGGCCGAAGTAGAGTACCCCCGGGGTAATAAGGATTAGTGAGACCGAACTGGAATTTACCCGAGGTGAAGGGAACACCAGAGTGAGACCCAAAACTTCCTGGGGAAGAATGAGGTTGATGTGATTAGCGGCGCCATCATTAGGAAAAGGGATGTGAAGTGACGCGTTTGAGAATTCCAAGAAGCGTGTCTCCCACACGCCGTGGTAACTGTAACGCGCGTGACCACCATGTGCGAATCTGAGACGCAAAATTTGAAAAGGCCAGATCTGAGCCGTTGATGCAGGATTATATATAGAGAATGTTTGCATAGTAAACTTCATCTTTCTCATTTGCGATTTGCAAGATACAGAGAGCGGGAAAAAAGGAGATTCATCTGTGCATTTGTGAACCATCTCAAACCAAAACCAAGTAAGTATGTCTTCCTCATCGTCTTCATCTTCAATTAGGGAGGTAGGTACCGATGAAGCCCCATTAAATGTACCACCCATACGCTTTATTATTCCAGAAAGGAGAGTGATTAGGATGGTATATAGAGCCGACAGCATGAAATCCGGTACTCGGGCCGTAGGGTTAGAGAATGTTTAGAGGAGGATT
Source organism: Ajuga chamaepitys (assembly GCA_958295605.1). Taxonomy (NCBI): domain Eukaryota; kingdom Viridiplantae; phylum Streptophyta; class Magnoliopsida; order Lamiales; family Lamiaceae; genus Ajuga; species Ajuga chamaepitys. The sequence continues at coordinate 20,510,130 of OY282505.1, forward strand.
TTGAGGTAGCTGTGGAGGCACTGCGAATGACATGGGTGCAAATAGAAACCCTGATTCCAACCTTTCTCTTCCCATTTAATTTAGAATACATAGTGCCGGAGCCTAGTGACCGAGCTTGTTGCCCGCCGAAGGGCTTCATTAGCGTGTATATAGACCATCTGAGAATAGGAATAAGATTCCCCCTTTGGGACATCGTTGTAAAGCTGCTGAGATATTACAACATTGCCCTGAGTCAATTAGCGCCCAATGCCGTGAGGCAAGTTGTCGGGTTTACCGTGGTATGTAAAAATGCCGGGGTAGAACCAAACGTAGAGTTGTTTAGGTTTTTCTTCCAACTGAAGGCCTTCGTAAAATCGAAGGGTTGGTACTCCTTTAGCCCCCAGGCCCGAGGTGGGTTTAAGGTGCAAAACCCGAGCAAGGTGGAGGGGTGGAAGGAGAAATTTATTTATGTGAAGACGGGACTGGTCCTCCCGAGGTGGAGGAGGGATGAGGTATTAGATAATGCCCCGGTGACCGAGCCAGAGCCGGAGATTGTAAGACCCTTCCGTACGGTAGGTACGTTCAAGACCCTCTGCATCGAGGAAGAGCTGGAGGAGGCAGGATTAAGCCCGTATTACTCGGGCGGAGCAGAGGGAGTTTCCACCCGGGGGCAGGAATCGGAAGCCGGGGCAGCCGAGGAGGGTAGGAACCTTTAAAAAGTGCGTAACATACTGCAATGTGCACAGGATTAACCACAAATCTCTTTTGCAGTGGGACGTTTCAGAAAGGAGGCGACAGGAAGCCCCGCGGTGCCCGCGGCGTCAAAGAAGAAAGGAGCGGCGACCGAAGTAGCCCCTAGAAGTAGGGCGTTGTCTAGTCCGAGGCCGTCAGCGGGGATGGAGGAGGATGTTGTGGTGGCGGGGACGACCCCGAGATCAAAGAGGAGGTCGGAACCATCTATGACCCCACCGGGGACGGCCAAAAGACTCCGCACGGAACCGAGCCCCGAGGTAAAGCATGTATAACCCTTTGCCGGAGTGAAAGACTGCGATGAAGCTCGTTTTATGTTTCTGATGTTTGTTTTTTGGTTTTGTGTTTTCAAGGGCAAGGGCCCATAAGCGTGTTGGGCCTGGAAGGGCCGGATGCCGAGGAGCTTCTGTGGCTGGCGCAGGGGATCATGGATCTCGGTCGGAGGAGTGAGAGAGAGGCTAAGGAAGGGCTGGCCGAGGTAGTGAGGGAGCTGCATGCTCGTAATGACAGGTTAACGCATGATATGTTCGAGGCGCGCAAGAGAGCTGCCTTGGTGGAGAAAGAAGTGGCGCGATTGCGCGAGGTGGAGGCAGAGGCAGAGGCCCTCCGCGGCGAAACAGCGGAATTGCGGGCGGAGATGAAGGCCAAGGAAGCGGCTGTAGTGGACGGTCAGGGGGCGTTGTTGAAAGCATTTGCCGAAAAGCTGTTTTAAACGAGCATCTTTCTCGACTACCAGACCAACTTCGTCGCGGTCGAGGACACGGCCACACGATCAGTGCTGCTGGAGAAAATCAAGGAAATCTATCCGAACGTGGATGTCTATCGTCCAGAGTTCGGATATGATTTCAATGCCGTGGGTTCCGTGGAAGAGGCGTATTACAATGCACTGGCCCGTGTCCCGGAGTGGCCCTTGGTGAAGGCCCTGGCAGAGAAGAAGAAAATCCTAAGTGCCAAGGAGATCACGGCCTGCGATGCGGACCAAGATCAAGAGTTCGTGGCCTTTCGCCATGGAGAATTCATCCCAGAGCCCCGAGACAAGGATCCACCGCCGCGAATGGAGATCGCCGCAGAGGCAGCGAGAGGTGACGCGGGGGTGATCCGAGAGTTGCCGGAAGGAGAGCACGAGGTCGAGGTGGAGATGCCGGAGGAAGCTGAAGGAGGCCAAGAGGAAGATGTCAGTCGTTCCCCGCAATTTTGATGATTTGATATATGATAGACGATAGGAACAACTTGTAACTTTGTTGTAATGACCGCAGACGATGTATGCTCCTTTTTTGTAATGACTATGAAGCCGATTTTTGTCCATACTGTTGAGTTATTGCTTTTTGATGATGTGAGTGTGTTCCGTAGTACTGATTGTGTGCTGCGATCAGGAGGATACCGAGGAGCTGCACAATACAATAAAGATCATGCAGTCTTTAGACTAGTTCCACGGAGAGAAGGATAACCTGCAAAAACAAGTGGTTCCTCGGTTGGAGAGGAGGGTGGCCATAGCAGAGAGAAGGGCCAAAGAGGCCGAGGAAGCAAGGGCCAAGGCCGCGGAAAAGGCGAGAGACCGGGAGCTGAAATACTTGTCGACAGTCGCCGAACTAGACCGCGTCATCATCCACCAAAGGGAGTATGAGCGAATACTGACGGAGTACGGCCTGCTAACTTTCGAGGAGGTCGAGGAGCGGATAACCGAGATTCAGGGCGAAATCTCATCGCTGATGATGGCTGGACATGCTGACTCCTCCGAGCTTGTAAGAAAGCGAGAGGTACTGGAGTTACTCCTTAATATGTACGAAGGTTTGAGAGGCCGCGGTAGGTGGCGGCACACGGCAGAAGAATATATTGCAAGCTCCAGCCGGGGCCCGGAGATCGCGAAAGCTCCACGGAGGAGTAAAAAGGTGGCGGCGGGGAAAGGCAAAGGGATCGTAATCCAAGAGCCGACCCCGGTGGCCGTTGTTGAGGAGGCCCCAGTAGCTGTTGCGGAGGAGGAGGTTGAGAAGTTAGCCCAGGAGATCGAGGTGATGGACCCCGCGGAATGGGATCCCACGGAATGGGCTAAGACCCCGAGACGAGCGCCTCTACCTAGTCCCCGGGGCAGAGCGAGGAGCGACGTTCCAAGGCCAGCGCCAAGAGTGAGTCCTCGGCGTAGAGGAAGTCAAAGCAGGGAAGAAGCAGGAGCTCAAAGCCGAGGAGCCTCTAGATCCTGGAGGATGCGGAGAAGCCCCCGGGACGGGTCTCAATGCCGGAGCGCAGAGTATTGGCTCGGAGGCCGAAAATAATGTTTACTTTTTGTAGTAATGTATACATATATGTAAAGAACTCCCTGTGGGAAGTAAAATGGAAGAAATGTTTCGATAAGTATGTTCAATAAAAGTGATTAGCTTTTGATCAGGATGCAAGTGCAATTACTTCAAATTATTTTGACATGTCATTACAAAAATAATGAGGTAATTAGTACTCGGGAGTACAATATGTAAGTGAGGCCTGTTAGAGAAACAAGGCAAAGAATCTCCCCGGACGGATAGGGCGGGAGTTTATGGTTTCTCCGGACGGATCGAGCGAGAGTAACGGGCCTCTCCGGTTAAATGGACGAGAGGGAATATAAGTCCGACGACTAAATGTTGATCTCTTCGGACAGATTAGGCGAGAGATCAATGTGTCCGGAGATAGATAATAATAAGTCTAAACTAGGGCGTCCCCATAGCGTAGAAAAAAGTACAGTAAGGTTCGTAAAGTGAAAACTTTATTCAAAGTAATTGTCGGAACAATTGAAAAATACAAAGAAATTCATAAATAAGAAGACGTTATAGTATGGAAACGAAATAGCGTACAAGGAATGTAAAGGTAGAAAAGATACTTGGCCATCGGTACTCATAGATAAAAGCGCCTCAGATTGGTAACATGCCATGTTCGGGGAATCCTCGTACCATCTAGATGTGCTAATTGATAGCATCTGGAGTCATGCGCGGCAATGACACGGTAAGGCCCTTCCCAGGCGGCATGCAGTTCACCCTCGGGGGCAGCCTTGCTGGCAGAGTTGAGCCGGAGTACTAGGTCTCCGACGTTAAACCGAGTACCCTTAACCCGGAGGTTGTGATACTGAGCTGTGCGTTGCTTACATTTAGCTTGCTGAATGAAAGATTGATCGCGACGATGTTCGAGCTCGTCCAAGTTAGCACGGAGTGCATCGTTGTTAGCCTCGGGATCCAGAGTAACGAGGCGGGGACTGGGTACCCCTACCTCTGCAGGGATGACAGCCTCGGAGCCATAGGTGAGACTATATGGGGTTTCTCTGGTTGATGTGTGCGGCGTGGTACGGTAGGCCCAAAGAACCTGCGGAAGATTCTCGGCCCAGAGACCTTTAGCTTGATCTAAGCATTTCTTTAAACCAGTAAGCAGTGTGCGATTGGTGACTTCGACCTGACTATTGGCTTGAGGATGAGCGACCGAGGTGAAAATTTGTTTGATGTGCAACTCCTCGCACCAGGATCGGAAGGGGTCATTAGCGAATTGTTTGCCATTATCTGAGATAATGGCGCTCGGGATGCCGAAGCGGCATATGATGTTCCGCCAAACAAACTTCAAGATGTTCTGACCGGTGATAGCAGTGAGGGGCTCGGCTTCAACCCATTTGGTGAACTAATCAACGGCAACCACGAGAAATTTTAGTCCTCCCAGAGTAACTGGAAACGGACCCACAATATCAATTCCCCACTGGATAAATGGCTAGGCACTTTGTATGCCAGTGAGCTCGGTTTGTGGTAAATGCTTCACTCGAGAGTGTCGCTGACACATGTCGCACTTTGCCACTAAGTTATGGGCATCATTAAACAACGTGGGCCAGCAGTATCCCCACCAAAGACCTTTCTTGGCCAACGTCCGCAAGCTAATATGGCTGGCACAGGCCCCCTCGTGAAATTTGCGGAGAACATGGTCAGCCTGTACAGGTGGTGAGGTGTACAATTGCGGTTGAACATAGCGTATTTGAAGGCGTTCAGAAAATTGCTGGGATCTCCGGTGCCGGTGTAGACGGACACGGGGGGAAGCTTGAACCCCTCGGGGAGTGGGGTAGTAAGAATCTTCTCAGAGAACGGGGTGATGATCTCCCCCTCAGCATCGAGACCCAACACTTTGTCAAGCTCCGCAGCAAATTGAGCTTGTTCTTGTTCCAGGGGATCCAACACACGGGATTTGTCTAAGCGAGCACGCTTTGGGGCGTCTACAGGTCTGCGGCGATTCACACCTTCGTGGGCGTAACGGGGCCTTGACCCGTTAGAGCTGCGGTTATCCGCTGGAGAGGTTGTCCTCTGTCGACGACGATCATGCCTCGCTCGATGAGGTGGATCTTCATCCAATTCACGTGATAAATCGCGGGGCGGATTTCTCACACCCTGGTTGACGCCGCTGTTGGTGAGCGCGCCGATTATTCCATTCTTGAAATAAAGCGGCGTGCTCCTGAAGAAAGGCTTGTTGCACCTGCGATAACTCGGGGGCAAGTGGTGGATTAACTTGCGCCGGATCATTAGCAGGGGGGTGATTCTGCATGTTGGCGTGTTCCGCGGGCGGATCTTGATTCCGTTGACGGGGTGGTGGATTCTGGTCCACAGGAGGATCACGACGGGACCGGGTTGGATTTGCAGACCGACGAGTATTCACCATAGCGATTGTTACGACACAGGAGTATACTAGGGTAACCCTTCGACTTCCCACAGACGACGCCAATTGATAATGCGCAATCCGGTAATCTAATAAACTCGAAGTAACGTCCGATTCGCAACGTAACCTAATGCAAGAAAATTAAAGGACACAAGATGTACGTGGTTCGATCCGGAGATCTACGTCCACGGGCGTAAATAATCACCCGCCGGGGTGTTTTTCACTATCTTCTTTTTAATTTTACACGTTGCCGTTTAGGAGTACAAAGTGCGAACCCTAAATCTGAGCACAATTTTGCTATTTATACTACTCAATTCAAACCCTAACTAAATCACTACAATTACGCCCACCAAATCTGCATGGGAGTTGGAAGGAGATCGTGGGGATCTCACTTTCCAAGTATGCCGCGACTGGGCTGTCCTAGGTTCGTGCGCGCTTCTGGGCCGACTTGGTTGTTGGGCTCGCTCTTCTGGGCTCAGTTGCTCCGGGTCGGGTTGATCCGTCCCGAAGTTACTGGGTCATACCTATCAATGTCCAACTAACTGAATCTGTTAGTATGTCTGCATGCCTTTGATTTCAAACAAAAACTATATCCCACTTCAATTAAATAAATTAATCAAAAGTTAATCAGTCAATTTAGGGGGTTAATGAGTGCTTATAATACTCTATTTTCAAAGACCAACCTAACATATTTTATTCCACATATTGCAAGAGACAAAAAAACAGATTGCAATACGATGATGAAACAAGGTAAATTTATGTGCTAGCAAAATAAATCAATAACTATTTAACGATGATTGGTCGGAACCGAGGGTGAATCACATTTAGGGATTTTAGGGGTTGTGAGTTCTTTGGGTGACATGTATACGTACCCGGCGGGCAGCGAAAATTTTAAACGTGAATTCTTGCGAGAATATTATGAGTGCTGATTTATGACCGCCGATTGATCTTTGGAACAAAAGTAATTGGTCCGATTAATATTCAGAATAGAATCAATTTGTGTTGATGACGTGTTGAAGGAAAAGTGGAAAAGAAGACATGAAAGAGAGGCGTAGAATTGTATTCTCTTATTCATCATAAATCTATTTATATAAGGTATCCAAAGTAGGGCTACAATGATATACAAAGTATAGTAAATGCTTAAATTATCCCCCATCACTTACTTTTGATGAAGGCATACTAATTGTGTTTTTCCTTCAACACTTCTGAATTTATTGCTTTGTTTTTCTAATTATGTATAGAGCTTTTATCGTTTTTCTTGTTAAAACTTAAAAGGCAAGCGAATAGTAGTACCCAAAAATAAGTATTTTTTAAGGGACCCATAAGTAAGTGTTTAATATCAATTATAGCGGATAACCCGACTTATAATAAAAAAAGGTATTTTCATATTTAACGTAATTTATATAAAAAAAAGTAAATATTTTTATATTTTGAAAATTTTCAAATTTAAAAGAAAATTGATTTCCCTTTTTTTCTCCATATGTATTCTCTTTTCTCTATTGTCTACAAGTTATCTTCTTGCTTTCTCTCCTTTTGTTTTCTCTCAACTCTCTCAATCCTACATGCTCTTATTTTCTTTCATAACTCCATCATCATGTTCAGATTATTTTTGCAGGTATGTGTTTCTTCTTATTTTCTCATATAGCAAACTTTATTTTGTTTCTCAATCCATGAACATTATGTTTCTTAAGCTTTAAGTGATTGATATACTTATATGATAGTTTTCTTTTTTATTGTTTAAGTTCTGCAACCAATATGGCTGATTGTTTTGAAAACGACGGAGTTGTTTAGTACAACATGGTTGTTTTGTGTTTGAAAACCAAGTTGTTAAAAATAGTGGAGTTGTTTTTTAATCAAATAACCTAGTATTTTACACAACTCGGTAATGTTTAAACAACTCGATAGTTGTTTAAAGAATTTGGTTGTTTAATATATTAAACAACTGAGTTGTGTAAAAAAGTGACTATTTTTAATTGTTTAAATTAAGTAAGATCATTCTTGATAAGTAAGACATTAACTAGGCTATAAATCAAAACTAAAAATTTCACTCGTGCACATGCACATGATGTCCATAAAATGCAACATTATGGTTATTTACATATTTTAACACATATTATATGAAGAATAATTATAAAGTAAAACAAAAATTAAATCAACTTGGGAAACAAATATATATATATATATATATATATATATATATAAAGGAGTTATTTCATTGACGTCTTCTTTACATTTACATGAAAATAACAAAACTACACATTTCGAAAAACTTCTTGGAAGACAACATTCTTTATTATCTTTTGTTCGACAGTTTCATTGTAGCATTTCAATATTTTTAGTCCCTCTCCGTTGGTCAACCTCGAAATTGCTACATATAATTAACCATGACTGAATATTATTTTTTTTTTTTTTAAAAAAAAGACTGACTTGCAACAGAGATTGTCCTTGACTTTTATTGATTGTCATTACATATGACACAATAATTGAAAACTGTTTTCTTTGAAATTTGAAGGGTAACCTTGGATCCGAAGAAGTTAGTGAAAACCTTGGAATTATGACCATATCCCCATAGTTATTTCCAGTTATTACATTTCCTTCAAGAACATGTTTCTCAAGCCTCGTTAAGTCCAACATTGTAACATTGCACAAACCCCTTGAATGGTCTATGTTCCTAAATAACATGAAAGGAGTGCTCACCTTAAGGTTGAACTCATGATTATGAACACCAGAACACTTCAACGAATTTAAGAATTCAGGTATGTGGATATCCACCAACACATCAACATTGCTTGCAGACTTGCAAGCACTGTCAGAGCTTAAATACGTCCTGGACTCAAGTTCATTAAGCTTAATCATATGGTCATTTAGCGAATCAACTACGTCCAAGCTAGGTGCAAGTATTGCTCTTTTCTACAAAAATAATGGATCATCCACCATGTTCTCAAAATCTAGGTAAGTGTTTTTAACAATTGTATCTAATGCATCCTCAACTTTCTCGAAAAGAATGTCGTCTGGAATCTCAACTTGGGCACCCCAATCTCTTATCTCACTAATAGTGTCATAACCATGTGCAGCCATCCATTTAGAAAATTTATGTAGTTCTTCAATTTCCTCTTGTGATTGAACACTTTCAAGTTGTATATTCTTTGTAAGTCTCATCACTACACACTTGTCCTAAATATACGATGAGTTTATAGTTGCGTGAACGATGCCCTTGCGAGATCCTTTAGGAATGGCCTATAGTATCTTCCTGAAATCTACTCCGTGAACCACAAGTTTACAACCAAAAGGCTTGTCGGAATTCATTGATCCACTCAACTACATAATGTCCTTCATAGTCTTATCAAGAGCTTCAATACAGTGCATATGGACTATCGGCACTTCATCCCATATAATTATCTTGCATTTCACCAGAAGTTGAAGGTGGCTGCCTTGCGTTATGTTGCAGGTCGAATCTTCATCTACGGTCAAAGGAATAACAAACTGTGAGTAGGCAGTCCATCAACCAGGCAGAAGTAGTGATGTTATGCCACTTGATGCCATGTTGATCACAATCTAACCTTTAGAATGCACAACTGCGGACAAAGTTCCTCCACATGAATGTCTTTCTAGTACCCCCATAACCATACATAAAATAAACTCTACCGTCATTTTTACCAAACTCAAAATCCTGTCATGTACATATCTCTGTTCTTCATTTAATTTGTATTGCATCTTCTCGTATTCTCTATGAAGTTTGTCCTGTTGTAGGATAGTTCTGCAAAGAGCAACTTGTTCTGATATGTTGAGGCAGACTCCTAATCCGAAACTGGCATACCATCATAATCTTCCAAAGACTTGCCCAACATTTGCAACTTTTCTTGGATATCCAACAATGCAAAGTTATTTATCTCTTCATCAGACATTAACCAATTCTGAAATGCAGAAACCAATATCATTAAATTATGAAATTGATTGTATTCTTTTATACGATATACTATTTCGGTGTAAAAAAGAAATTGTACGCTCTATAAAATATATAATATTACCTTGGAACTGTTGATTTTTCCTCTGTCTATTGAGAATATCATCGCACAAATGCTACCAACACTTCTCCCACACCAATAAATAAATCAAAATAGATTACATCTTTGTAAATGATTATAAATTTTAACTACAAAAATCATCAATTGACTATAAATGTTAATGTTTTTGTTGTGTTTTATTGATATAAGATTCAAAATAAAAGCACAAATAAATAGATAAATAAATATAAAAAACAACATTACACGTTTTTTGAGTTACAATACTAAACAAACATTATGATAATACCCACAATGCTTTTATTTTGACAGCATTTAGAATTTTTTATGTATAATGTTTTATACATGTATGCTTTTTCTTGATTATATGCATCATATTACGACAATATTAATCACCCAAATTCACCGATCATATAAATACAAAATTATTAGGTTTTAAATAGATATTAGTGACATGTATATACTAAAATATACATCGAATACAAAAGGCATGTAGAAAATTAGTTTCTTCATATTCAAAGTAACAACAACCTTTTAAATGTTTTAAGTATTGTCTGACAAAATTAGGCCAATCAAATTTCATCCCAAAAGATACTATCAACAAATTATTCTATGAACATTGTCAGTTTTTTAAATCTATACACATCACAGTCTCTTTTAGTTTTCAATATAAACGACAAATATTATAAGATTACACACATCATTGAAGACCTGTATATACTATGGTTTTTTCATAATAAAAAATATAACAACAATTTAAATGTTTTAAGTATTGTCTAACAAAATTAGGTCAAGCTAAATTCATTTCTAAAGATACTATCAACAAATTATTTTATGAACATTATCAATTTTTTTTTTAAATCTATACACATTACATTATGTTTTAGTTTGCATTATATAAAGTTACATATAAGTAAACATTAGTCAATCATGTATTATTCAATAATCATATAGAAGCTACAATGTCAATAATATATTATTCTATAATCGCGATTGATATAATTATGTTAAATAGAGAGTATTTATTATAAGTGTTGCATAAATTATTGGCAATAATTGCCTTAATTATAACTTTCAAAAATATTGTTTAGTTACATATGTCATAAATTGACCATAGCATACTAAGTTGAGTATAATTAAATTCCAAAAACTTGTTCACCTTGTTAAAATATTCAACATAAATATTTTTTTTTTTTTAAATTTGGATCTGAATATAAATGTTCAAGATGTTTAGTAGTGGAATTTTGAAGTTATTAAAAAATTATATCATACGCAAAAACTAATATTTCAGAAATATGTTTATTGAAATTATATAAATCTCTAAAAATTAAATACAATAAATTGAAATAAAAAATGGAATATATTTGGAGTTTATTGAAATTTATTATCACTTCGTACAATACGGTCAAATTGGCCTTTAATGTAGTTTAGTGTAAAAAAAATGCAAAAAACCTGGTCTTGGAATATGAAAAAATGATAACAAAATATGGCAATGAGCAGTCTTATGGGAAGAACAAATAAGACTTGGCATCAATGTATGCAAAAAAAAAATTAAACATAAATAAAATTATCTCACTGGTATTCCATAGAAAAATTACGTGGTTGATTGAATTGCATAAAAATGTAAAATCATGCATTAAAATGCAAATTTAACAAATGTAAAATTAGATTGCAAAATGAGAAACTCCTTTAAGAATACTTATTTTGTGTATTAATTTTATTTGTAAAATTTATTGCCAATTTTTCTGAATTATAACAATTATTCTAAATCAAACATATAAAAATTAAACATTTGAAATACATTTAAAAATTAAGCACTTGTAAATGCTTTAAATGATAAGTTTGAAGAATCTATGACTTTCAACATAAAATCAACTTTCAACGTCATATCAATTGCATGAAGAAATGACTCTAGATGATCTATTAGAACAATTAAATTTCTGTCATTTACAACACCAACCATGAAAGTAGATCAATTCATATTGACGCTTGAGTAACGATTTTCAATATCCAAACCAATATTATTGCTGTCTTTGAAAAATTCTCGTGGTATCATCTGTACAAAAATAAATAAAAAATGTTAATATAATATTACAAAATCTATCCAATTTATGAAAAAAAAAAACTTAAAATTAGTTATCTAAATATTTATTTAGATATTTTTTTTATATCAATTTTGGTGCATCCCCTGTATCTTTCACCACACACTCGAAAACAAAGGGTTGTTTTGTTCGAATGACTTTCAACAACAATTGAAGTAAAAAACATATCATTTCTAAATAAATGATGAAGTTCTCTTGACTCAGACTTTTCACGTGCAGTTTTTTTGGAATGAACCACAAGTACAATAAACAAAAAAACATAAATAACTTCATATTAAAAATATTAAAATTATAAAATTTGAAGAATATAAAAAGTGCTTAAAATCACACCTCTATTAAAAGTAATGTGTGTCAACATCTCTTTAGATATTCTTCTTGGAATACATAGTAGTGGTAAGTACATCAACATGAATGAGAGTATCATTTTCATTAGTAAAAATGACTAAATTACCATGTTTTAAATTATTGAAAAGAACAAACACAAACCTATCATTGTCTAAATACATTCTACCATCATTGTTCATATCAACATGGACATATAGTGCATCACCATATTCATTCTTCATAGTGTAACAATTTGGAAGAATTCATTTTACAATTAAATTATATGCTCGAGGAATACACTGTCATAATATTATTAAGCAAAAGAAAAAAAAATCTATTAGGAAAATGAAAAATATAATTTAAGGACATTAAGTATGTTTATAAATGTGCTTACACATTGTACTTCATCACAACTACTATCTGGAAAGCACGTGAGATACAATTTATAAAACATTTTCCTTCGAATGTTAGTACCATAAGAAGATATTTTTTATGTAATGTTACTAACTCTAAATTGATTAAACAAAACATGAATGTACATGTTTAAATATTAATAAATAAGTTGGTCTTATGGAAATTTAGTGTATTAAATAAAACATAATTATATTTTAAGCTAATTTAAAATATTAAACATAAATATTTCATTAAATTATACTTTGACTTGCAACATTTGTTTGCAACTTATATATATATATATATATATATATATATATATGTATATATATATGTATGTATATACATATATATGTATATTTCAGAAAACATTGTATTACTTTACTAAATATAAGATTTGCTTAATATTTGGTCATGAATTTTGTTTATTCGAGTTAAACCTAATTGGAAGTTGCTATATATTGAAAGTATAGAAGTTTTATTGACATAAAAATGATCATTATTGAGAGTGTTGTTTCTTGTGCAATAAGATGTCACTTCAAATATTTTGTATAACCAATTGTAAAAAAAAAAATCACAAAGATATAAATTTGGATTAGTAAATTTAAGAATGTAAAGTTTGAATACCTCATATAACACATATTCAATTGATATGATCTTATAAAATATAGAAAAAGTCGAATAAATGGTCAGAAAACATTACAATTATGTATTTGTCTTTTTAATCATGTACTACCCTCTATTACTTATGAAATGCTTGAAATCTCATTATTATTCATATCAATAAATCAATGAGTCAAACTTACCATTGTTGTAGATGTAATTATTTTTGGATTTATAATAAATGAAATGATATTGTTGATTTATAATTATTTTGATGGAGATTTTTGTTTTTTTTAGTAAGGTCTACATTGAAGCCGAAAATGGTGAATTATACTGTGCATTTGCCGAAAATGGATGATTTATAGGGGAGAAGTATCTCCAAGAATTTGTAATTGTTGAAGTTTTCTTGGAAATCATAATTAATGACTTAATGTTCCATATTAACTATTGAGTGTGCATTGCATATCGAAGTCTAATCACTTATTTAATGTATTTTTTAGGTAGATAAACAGACATATATTCAATTATGTAGCAAATTCGAAACAAACAATCTCTTTATATGAAAATTTTATGTGAATTCGTCATATTTTAAATTTGAGCTATATTTGGTGAAGATTTTTTATTTTTATTTTTCTGGATTTGAATACTTGCAAGTGTATATACATTGGAATGAGAATTTTTGTATTTACACATAATGAGCATTATCGAGTGCGTTGTTTCTTGTGCAATGAGAAATCATTAAAAATATTTTTTTGTAACAATTTGTATGAAAATATTTAAGAAGATGTGAATTCTTGGAAGTGGATAGTGTCCTTAATTGTAGAAGTTTTGTAAGAAAATACACAAATTGATCATTATTAAGTATTACGTTTTTTCTGACATGAGATGTCAATCGAAAAGTCAACTATGTAATTTTTGTAACATTAGATTAGGTCAACATAGAAAATATAATTGAAGTAGGAAACCTGACTTTGATTTGTAATTGGAAAACATTTATTATGTGACATTTGTTTATAATAAAGTGATTTGTGTATTTGCATGGCTATACCAATTGAATATACACTTATTGAAGGAAACTGTTGCATTCCTAAATTATATAATGCTTAAAATATTCAACATAATTAACTTTTCTTAAATTATTAAACATGATTAAATATTTTTAAAATAGGAGATTAACATAATTGCTCAAGATGTTTATTAGTGGAATTTTAGCCTATTAAAAATACTTATATCATAAGCAAAAAATTAAATTTCGGTGGAAAAATTATTGAAGTTGATTTGCTATTAATAGGGTGTTTTGTGTATTGTGCATGATTATGTCAATAAAAAAATGTACTTACTGAAGACAATAACTGCAAAAATAATGATGTAATCCTTATAAGCGTAAAAAACATAATTAATATAAAAAAACAAAACATGAATTGAAATTTTCTTATCACCTATGTTATCTTTTTAATTTCGGATGTATTTAAAAATAACAAAGAATGTATGGAACTTGCAAAAATACAAATCAAACAAAAAAATGCATACTAATATTCAAACAGTGGACTGCAAATTTAACATGAACATGAACGGAGAGAGAGAGAGAGAGAGAGAGAGAGAGAGAGAGAGAGAGAGAGAGAGAATAATGGTTGGAATTAGTGATTGATCGAACGACTATGATCTGTATATAAAGAAAATGTTACAAATCTAAAAACTAAATTTAAAAAAAAAATGCAAATTTAAAGTGTAATAAAGTAAACAAATCATATCGTTCTCTTTTCTCATATGATGAATTACTAATGTTGATAAAAATTCTTTCAAATCAAACTCCACTATAGTTATATTAATATAGTTTGATTAATATAGTTTGAAACGTATGTCATAGTCACACGTCTGAGATTAAAACAAAGAAGAAAGATAAAATGATCAGACATTTTTTATGATATTTTTTAAGAGCATGCACAATTTTAAAGTATATAAAACGAACAAAAATTTTAATTAATTTCAATGAATTAAAAGGGAGTGGACGAATCTAAAATAAAAGATCTTACAAAAGACATATAAAAAATAAATAAGAAACAGGTAAAAAGTAAACATCCACTAATAATAGACAAAATTAATTATGTATAAAATTTTGTATATTACTTGGAAATCTTCATATAAAATTGATTATTATTTTTTCAGTATTGTCGAATGTATTTCGATAAGCCAAATTTTAATCAATATGAATATATAATCAGTACATGTAAGAAATTAAAATTATAATGTTGATACTACAAATGTTTGAGAACCTTAAAAAATACACATAAGATAAATCAAAATGATCACTACCTGCAAACTTTAAATTATAATGTTGACAATATCAATTTACATAATATTTGAAAACCTGGAAAAAGAAATAGCTACAATAAATCTCAAATATTAAATTTTTTGAATAAATTCATACAATGCATTTAAAATGTTAACAATTGAACCAAAATGAATTTAAACTAAAACATGAATAATACCTACAAAACAGCACATGTTATTATATAATGAAAAATATGAATAATATGATCAATACTTACAAAAATTTAAGTTGCATGTTTATTTAAATTTATGAATTTGCAATTAATTAAAGCAACAAAATATACGGATTTTTATAGACAAATGCATATTCAATAAATCAATATGTCTAATACATGCAAAAATTAAAATTAATATTGATAGTAGTTTCATATTACCTGAAACATGAATAATACCTGCAAAACAACACATATTCGAATATGATGAAAAATATGAATACATTTCGTTTCCGAGATTTCATCTTTTACTAGAATGGTGGATTTTCTTTGGTGAACACAAATCAAAATCAAAATATATGATAAAAAGAATAAAAGTACACATTTTTTTATGAAAAGATAAACAACAATTAAATAAGAATAGAGCAACATAAAAAAACCTAATGAAAAATTTGCAGAATCTAAACCATAATTGAATAATTGAATAAATAATTTGAGAATATAAACCCCAATGAAATTTCAAAATATAAAAAAATAAAAAGCATAATCTAAAACATTATATAATAAACAAAATTGTAACACCCTAAAACCAAAAACAACTGACATTCTAATTAGCATTTTCATTGATTTTATAGAAAGAATTATTCAAAGTTTATTTTATTTTAAAGCTTTTCAAGTCAAATTCTTTATCCGAATGTCGAGACTAGTGATCTTCCAAGAGACAAAGTGCTTTAACTTAATGTACAAGAGGAGTTCAAGGGGACTGAGCTCACTCGTATCACTCGCTCGGAGATAAGAAAGAAAGACACAAAAGATTAGAATCATTAAAAGTATTTTAATTTCGTTTAATATACGAGTATAAATTATTTTAGTAATCACAAGAAGAATTTACGAGTTTACATTATTTATAATGTATCACAATATTTTCAAAACCCTTATCCTAAGGTTAGACATGGGGGAAAGGGGTTTACACTTACTAGTTGTAGCAACTATTTGGTATGTTATATGAATCTCAATACATAAATATCCTATTATATTAAAATATGATTGAGTTAAAGAAAACAATGATTATAATAATAGTTTAACTACGTATTTACTTTTAAAAAAATATGAAAATATGCGTGGATAAAACTAAACACCTAATCTACACCCACGAAATAGATAATGAATCACACACGCATATATATGTATGTATTACTAGTTACTAATCTAAATGTGAGGACACCTATGCAACCTCATATAGACACCTAATTAATAATTCAAATACAAACGAAGCAGGAGCAACATTTGTCCCTTCCCAAAGCCCACGCCCGTCACCATGCAATCTAATCATATTTCTCCTATGTGACTTAAGGCCACCACCTTGCAAAATATTTCGACACTCATCCCACATCGCTGAAGAAATAAAAAGGTTCACCGACACTCCAAATTTATAAATAGGACATTAACTTGTTTTAGAATAAATAAAAAATTAAACGTAGTTCATACATAATTATGTATGTTCTATTAACATGGGATTCCTTAGGAGACTCTTAGTAGTTTATTTTTATACGATGTTTGAAGGCCCAGTGTATCCGACGGTGTTTGGAGGTTCGACTTTTTAGAGAGTCGTTGTATAGTGTATTCATTTTAAGGTATGTCTTCTTTAATAATTTTTTTTCTTATTTTTGTAATTTATATAGATTTAGAATTTAATTACATTATTAATTTAAGCTAAGTAGATGTTATATAGAATGCATATTAGTAAGTGTACATGACTTAGGGGTCTTATATGGTTGACCACCAATTTACCGATTTTGCTACATGGTGCAAAATCGGCATACATATATATGTTAAGTATTTGTGTATTGTAATATTTAATATATTGACCATTTATATTATTTATATAGTTAAAGTAGAGATTATATTATCTAAATGTGTGAACTTTATTTGAATACTTTATTAGCAGAAGTTCATGTTATTCATGTAACTTTAAAAAATTATATAAAATTATTCACTTATTATTTTCCAAAACTGTTAACTATATTATTATATATGATGTTGGTAGTATATGGTTAACATTTGAAGGCATTTCGTTAAGTTTATAATTTTTGATGAATTTTAAAAGATAAGTTGATTTCAACTATAAAATAGAAAAACCCCATCAAAAGAACACCTATAAAGTGTGCCCTTAAAGTAAATGAAGCGAGAAGCACGACGTCAGATATCAACTTTTTGCTTTGGATCGCTTGGTAACTTCTCATACTTAAGGTAATCAACAAGCGGTTGTCTCCAATCCTCTTTCTCAATCTCGAATACTTCCACAATATAACTTTCTTCCTCATCGTGGCTTTCATCTTAAAAAATTGGCAGTATGACCCATCTTTGGCATATTGGCACACAAACTTCATCTTCTGGCATGGCTATTGCAGCCGCAAGTTTTGCTAAAGCATCGGCTTGTTTGTTTTCTTTTCTCGGCACATGTAACATTTCCACATCGTCAAGCCAAGCTACAAGCTTTCAGGCATAATTGAAATATGGAAACAACTCTGGTTTCTTAACCTCATAATCACCAAGCACTTGATTGATTACTAACTTAGAGTCCCCATACACTTTGAGACGAAAATACTTTGCGTCGACCACCATCTCCAGTCCAAGGATGAGAGCTTGGTATTCGGCGATTTTGTTGGAGCAATTTTCGTTTAGCGAAAAAGAGTATGGCAACACATCCCCGTCGGGTGTCACGAACCCAACCCTGACACTAGCTCCTCCTCTGTGAGATGCTCCATCAAAGTACATGTTCCATGGAGGGGAAATCTCAATTGCCAACACATCTTCATCTAGTAGGTCATCAGATAATTCCCACTCGGCAGGGATGGGGTGATCATCCAAGAAGTCTGCCAACACTTGCCCTTTAACCGCTTTTTTAGGGACATACACGATCTCGAATTGTTGCAGTTGGAGGTACCACCTTGCCAGCCTGTCAGAGAGAACAGGTCTCGACATGACATACTTAAGCGAATTTGCCTCCGAAACAAGACGATCAATATGAGCTTGAAAGCAGTGCTTCAACTTTTGAATTGCGAATATGAGAGCCAAACATATCTTCTCAATGGGTGAATACTTGAGCTCATTTGGAGCCATCATTCTACTCAAGTAGTACAAAGCACTCTCTTTTCCAGCATCATTCTCTTAGGCCAGCAAGGCTCCAACAGAACGCTCTTGTGCAGCGATATAAAGAATCAATGGTCGTCCAGGCACTGATGCGACTAACACGGGCAGCTTCATCAAGTAGGATTTGATACTCTTGAAGGCATTTCTTCATGCTTCATCCCATTCAAACGGAGTACCTTTCTTCATGAGACGGCTGAAAGGTTGACATCGGTCGGCTAAGTTCGAAATGAATCCTCGGAGATAAGCTAACTTTCCTTGCACACTTTTAAGCTCATGGATATGCGAGGCTCTGGTATCTTTAAAATTGCATCGATCTTCGCTTGCTCTATTTCAATACCTCGGTAGCGACCAACAAATCCAAGGAACTTCCCTGACGTAACTCCGAATGCACATGTAAGTGGGTTCATCCTTAGTTAACATTCCACTTAGGTCACGAAGATGATCTTCCCTCTTCTTAGATTTTACCACCAGATCATCCACGTAACGTTCCACATGCTTATGGAGAATGTCATCAAAGATTTTCTGCATGGCCCTTTAATATGTTGCCCCGGCATTTTTCAAACCGAAGGGCATCACCTTATAACAATAAATCCCTTTTGGAGTTCGAAATGATGTAAGCTCTTCATCCTTGGGCGATATGAGAATTTGATTATAGCCAGATGATCCATCCATGAAGGACAAAGCTTCATGGCCCATTATAGCGTCAATCATAAGTTCGGTGATAGGCAACGGAAAGTCATCCTTCGGGCATGCTTCATTCAAGTCTCGAAAGTCAACACAAACTCGAATTTTGACCATTCTTATTTCTCACGGGGACAATGCTAGAGATCCATGTAGGGTACTTGACTTCTCGGATGAATCCAACCTCAATGAGTTTGTTAATTTCGGTTTCAATCAACGGAACCAACTCAGGTCGAAAACGGCGTTGAGCTTGCTTGACAGGTCGTGCCCCCTTTCTTATTGGCAATTGATGGACTGCTCCCTTTCTTCCTCCACTGGAACACCTTCACAGAGAGTGATGCGATTTAATGACGCCACTTGTTCATTAACTTCCTCAGGAGTTCTGAAATCTATGCGCGCTCTTGTTCGCCCATCTCTCTGTCTCAGTTGGACAATGCGTATGGTATTATTTATTTCCATGATGAGTCCTCTCCTAAGAAGCAAAGCAACCTCTCTCTAGAGTGAACCTTCAATATCTCGAGAAGTTGTACGGCGAACGTGAGTAGTGACGTAATTTGAGGACGCCACGCTTTCTTTATCATCCTCTTCATTGCCCCTGTCTCGAGTGAGAATTATAGTTTGCAATTTAGCCATTAGAACTTCTCCACATGATACAGTCAAGGTGGTCTAACGCTTCATACGAGATGGAATCGAGCTTCGAAGTCTTTGTGTATACGGAGATAAAGTCACTTTACTTCTTTTACTCCTTCCTAGAGGGCCAAGTCTGTTAAAGACAGAAACTCTTTGCAGAGGGCCAAGTGTATCAAAGACGGAGACTCTATGTACCTTCCTTTCATGCTCTTCACCTGCATCATCTGTTGACAAGACTTCTTCTTCAACAACGTGATTACTTTCGGCTCTTTTAATTGCAATACGGATGGGACTTGTCGATATGAACCCAACGTCTATTTTGGTGATTCTGATAGCATAACCACTCTTCCTAAGCATCTTTTGCGTAGTAGTGAGCCTATGTTCTTGATGGTCAGCAAGTATGGTAGGCCCCGTTGATGTAGAGTCCTCTTACAGATCGAATCCGGCCTTGACAAGAAGCTTGAATGCTTTTGGGTCGTAACACTTAGCGACTTCGGGTGTTGGGAATCCTTCGTGTTCAACTCTGGATCCATTGACTAGATGGACAAACCCCTCGAATGGTGGAGGACAAGGTTTTCTTTCATCAAGTTCAGTCAGAGGGAGTGTCAGATCTTTCAATGGCTCAACTCTAGTGCCTTTATCGGATTGAACCGACGACTTATCCTTCTTGTATCCTTGATCTCCTATGGGTTCCTCACTTACTTTCTTCTCTTTGATCTTCACTACCTTCTTATCTTGGAAGAAGTATTTTGCAACAGCAAAGTGAGCTTCCGCTTCAGTGAAAGGTTTGTCGTCCCCGAACACTCTTTTGACAATGCCTTGATGACCATATTTGAAACATTGGTGTAAAGTAGAAGGAACCACTCCATTCTCATGTAGCCATGGTCGACCTAGAAGCATGTTATACGATGTCTTGGCATCTATTACATAGAACAACACATTTGAGGTCATGTCATCTATCAACAAGTCCAAGTTTATGATGTCGAGGGCCCTTTGTCCTTCTTGGTTAAATCTATGAATCATCAATCGATTGCTCGATAGTTCTTCCATTGAGATTTCTAACTTTTTCATCACTCGCAAAGGAAGGATATTCACAGCGGAACCTCTATCGATCAGAATTCGGTTAACTTTTTGCTCGTGAGTGTAGCCGGCCACGAACAATGGTCGGTTGTAATATTGTGATCCAAGCAATAAATCTTCATCCGTGAAGGTCATTGTGGTTGCACAATCAGCATGAACCTCAACCTTGGACTCACCTTCTTTATCTTCTTGGTCATCTGTCATATAGCACAAGACATTATCCAGATCATCACCTTCTAGGGTACCAATAAGGTTTGTAATTGCATCCCCTTCTCTAGTACTATCTTTCCTTGCTGAGCTAGCTACATGACTTTCTCTTTGAATACAAAGCAATCTTCTATTGTATGCCCCACTAGTCGATGATACTTGCAATACTTTAGGTCGTCAGTCTGCCTAGCTTCTTCGGGCCGCTTCATTTCAGGCAGCTCTATGAGATTTGCCTTGGTCAAATCATCGAATATTCTGGAGACGTCAGAATCCAAGAATGGATAAGTCCTCTCTTGCATCTCTTTTAAAGTCGGTCTTTTTTGCCCCCGGTCTTGTGGAATGTTTTTACCTTTATCAATCTTGGCATCTTCTTTTCGGCTAAGCTTGATGGGCATTGTGGCTACCGCCATGGACTCTTTGTTTGCGGCTTTGGTAAAGGGTTTGCCCCCCTTCTTCCTTTCTTGTTTATTGTTGAATTTTCGTGGCTCTTGAATTGGTGGCCCTTCTATTCCACTTGCAGCCATGCTTAGCTCCATATCGTGGGCTCGAGCTAACTCTTCAAATGTGTGCGGCGGGATTCCTTGGAGAATAAAACGGAGACCCCACTGCATTCCTTGTATGCACATCTCGATTGCAGAAGCTTCAGACAGACGATCTTTACAATTGAGGCTTAGATTCCTCCACCTGTTAATGTAGTCAACCACGGCCTCTTCCTTCCATTGGTGCGTGTTAGTCAGTTCAATCATGCTAACGGTCCTCCGAGTGCTATAGAAGCGATTGAGGAACTCTTGTTCTAGTTGATCCCAACTATCGATTGAGTTTGCATCCAGATTAGTGTACCAATCGAACGCATTGCCTTTGAGTGATCTAACAAACTGCTTCACTAAGTGGTCACCATAAGTCCCAGCATCGTTGCATGTCTCAATAAAGGGGACCACGTGTTGTTTGGGATTGCCCTTGCCATCAAGCTGTTGGAACTTAGGCGGTTGGTAACCCATCGGCATCTTCAAACTGTCAATTCGTTGAGTATACGGCTTTGTATAGGTGAAAGAGGACTTCGATCTTCCATCGAACTTCTCCTTTATCGTTCCCATCATGATCTCCTTCAACTGGTCAAACGGAACCAAACACTCGATGGACACTTAGAGCTCTTTTAGAGACCTCTCTTTGTCAATGGTATCCCGTCTTTCAGATGTTTCGACTTCGTCCTGACCTTCAGCTGGTTCTTTCCCAGGAGCACGACTTGTATCACCATTGTTAACTTTGCTCATCAGTTTTTCTATCCTCGAATCTTGTTCTTGGACATGTCTTGTAAGTCCTTCAATGGCCTTAGTTAAACTTGCAAGTTGTTCTTCAAGAGTTGAAGCGTTCATCGTCATGACTTGAGCTACTTTTGAACTTGATGAAGAACAAGGAGTAGAGCATGCAGAGTGGTCCTCCTCATTTGCAACGTTAGCGGTGAATGACTTCGGAACCTTCTCGCCAGCTTCGAATGATGATGGTTGTGATTGCATTGCTTTGGAATGCTTTTTGTGACAACCCCAACATGGGCACTTGGAGCACTTGAAGACTTTGAGGAACTTATCTTGACCATCAGAGCCTTGTGAGTCGCCATTACTAAACTTTGAGGATCTTCATCAAAGAGAGAGATGAGAGGTAGAGATTGTCCCACCGGGCATGCCAAAAATTTGTAAGAACAAATTTTGTGAATAAATAATTAAACACAAAATATTTGTACAAATTGAGAATATTGAATTAAATACAACTTTTTGAGTACAATCCCTCCTCTGATTCTCTCTTTGACAACTTCTCTTGGATTTGGAATTTTTTGGAGCAGAACTTCAATTAGATCTTCTCCGAATCGGGGTTTTGACTTTGATAATGCTAATTCGAGGGCTTGACGCCTTAATTTCAAATCAAACATTAGTATTTGGAGATCTCGTGATGAACACCTTGAATTGCGCCGAATCACGAAGAACGACTTTGAATATGAGACTTGAATAACGACGGTCTGAGGGATTTGACACCTTAATCTCGGATCTAACGTCGTTTTTATACGAGTATCTTGAAGAACGCCTCGAATGCCTTGAAGAACGCCTTGAATTGCTCTGGAATTCTTCAACTGCTTCTTGTACTTATGTCTTCACCTCTTGACTTGTATTTTGAATTATGAAAAGACCTCTATTTATAGGTGTAGAATTGGAGTTCTTTCCATATAGACTTGATTAAATGGCGCGATTTGATTGGCCATCTTTGATTTGGTGATCATTGTTGCCTTTGATAGGAGATTTGATTTGATTTGTTGATCTCCTTGCCTTGGTAAGGAGATTTTATATGATTTGATTTTATTACCAAAAACTTGGTAATATCCTTCTTTATAGGCAAGATTGTGTTTTGATTGCCAAAAATATAATTTGGACACTTGACAATATTTGACTTGGTGAAAAATATTAATATTTAAAATATCAATTATTTTATCTATACACTTTAGGAATTAATTTGGCAAACTCCCAAAATATAGATATAATATTTAATTGATATTTGACATTTATTATTTCCACGTGGCATTATTTGATTGGGCATAAAATTTAAATGTCGGCTACACCTGGATCCAAGGGTACAATAGTGCTATTGTGTGTTGGGTGCACACAAGTTTTTTTTGTCATCTATCAAATCCAAATCCAAATCCAAATCAAGAACTCCTTGATATGTGTATAAACTATCAACATATCACAAATTCAAATTGAAGGCTTCTAGGTACGAGCATAAAATACCTATTAAGTTCAAATTCAAGTTCAAAGCTCATTGACACGAGATTAAAAGATCTTCAAATTAAATTCAAGAACTCTTTAATACAAGTATAAAAATGTCAAAATATCCAGAGAAATTAAATTCCAACAGTCAGTTCAAAGACTCATCCACTCCAAGACGCGTAATACGTGAACAAGTTTTGAGGGGACATTTTTGTCGATACGTAAATTTTTGCATCCAATTAGAATGCGCCACATAATAAATATATGTTAGGAATCAATTTTATATTCATTATTTTAATTAAAAATTAATTAAATAAAATTCCTACACTAAATAATCAATTTAATTAATGATTTTCAAAATTCATATAAATAAGAAATAAACATTTTGTTAATAAATCACACAAATAACCACATATCACCGATTAACAATCATAAATCATCCATCAATTATAATTTTTAACGACTAAATTAATCGCTAATTAATCATCACATAGCTATCACTACAAGCAAAAAAAAAAAAAAGGCATTTGCCACTAGTCTTTGCAACTACAAGAATGGTCACTACAATAACTCATTTTGTAAGGTTACTAATATATTTATAACTACAAGTAGTTGCAAAAGAGCTTGTCATATAATTTTAACCAAATTTGCTACAATATGACAAGCTCTTTTGCAACTACTTGTAGTTATAAATATATTAGTAACTACAAAGTAGTTGCAAAAAACTTTTTTGCATCTTATTATAAGTGACTATAGAATAGTAACTACTTTTAGATATTTAGTTACTAAAAATATTTTTATGACTACTCTTTCTTTTTTGTAACTACATTTTATAGTAATAAATCTTGTTTCTAGTAGTGTATCTACGCCCATCTTTAAGATATAATACTGCAAATCAACCACAATCTACCCACCAATAACTCATCAAAACAAAAAACTTTTTTTACGCACACTAATTATCCCAACCAAATTGTCTATAGCCGATTGTCGCACAACCGCACACACTTAAACAAACACAACATAATTTATCGCAACCTAATTTCTTGTTCTTTTTCGTGGAATATTATTAAATTATCCTTGAAGTCCAAATTTGTATAAGCAATGAGTAATTTATTATTTGCTGTCAGAAGCTTACACTCCAAAGAAGCAACAAAATATTTAAGCATAAAAGAAAATTAAAAAGAAGAATAAAAAAGAGAAAGAAAGTGTTGTTCTAGCTAGCCCTTTAAACCAGCCTTGAGCTTCTGAATGGTGGGAACATCTGTCTTGAAAGACAAAGCCAAAACAGTGTCATCAATGGTAGAATTAAACAGAGTGTTTGGCATTGAAACAGTTCCAGCATTCGCACTCCCGAAAGCCGATAACGCAAAAACCGGGTTCTGAGCATCTGCATTGTACTGGAAGTGGAGCAGCCCCTTTGGGAACACAAATAGATCACCTGCTTGCAGTGTCTGAGTGTAAAGCTTATTTGTTGAGTCAACAAACCCTACTTCCAGTGTTCCTTGCGTCACAAGCAAGAGCTCGGCAGACCGCGGGTGCGTGTGGACCGGGTTCACCGAAGCCCCAGGGTACATTAGGACCGCATAGGAAACACCCTGTCCGTTCAAGGCTGGGAATTGCTCCATGCCGGCCTTGACAACTTTGAATGTCGGAGGGGGAGGGGGGTTCACGACTTGTCGGAGTCCGGTGAATGTGAAAAAGTCTCCAGCGGGTGGCGGTGAGTTTGGTGGCAGGAGAAAGTCGGTGAGGATATCGGGGTCTCCGCCGACGGCTATTTGGGCTAGGGTGAGTGTGGTTATGAGTAGGAAGAGGGTTTTCTTGCCCAAAGCCATTTGCTGAAATTGATTTAATCTTGAAAGAATTTCGAGAAAAGTGGATGCTAGCTATATATAGTAGTGAGATGTGTCAACTTGAATAGTTTCTTGTTATTGAAGTCGCCAAATGGATTGTAATGTTTGTAAACAAGATGGGTTGTTTATTTGTATCGTTTTCTTCCGTCCTTGTTTAAACGAACACACAATGTCTGGTTGGCCACATCAACATGGTTTTGTTGTCTAGTTGCAACATTGAAGGGAATTACTAATTGCAGATCGTTTGAATGTATTCAAGTATTAGTGCATCCACAACGCAACACTTAATTGTACTTCATACATCACTACTACATCAAAATTTTAAATTTACTAAATTTGTACATATTTCTCTACAATCCTCCAAGGTACAAATGACACTATTTGAGGGTCTCACATTAAAATCGCCCACATTATTTTCACATCTTCAATTTATTAAAAAATCTTATTTACAATTTTCACATATACAATTAATTTAATTCATAATTCATAAAAAAAAAATTATTAGAATTATATTATCGTGAAAAAATAAATATTTTTATCCTTTTTAAAAAATGTAATGAATTTAGTTCTTTTTCTAAATTTTGTAACAACAAAAAAAATATTAAGTTCGTTTTTTTCAAAAAAGCATGCCATATCCACAAGTCTGCAGATGCAACTGCTTCAAGCATGATCGATGGAACTTCATGATCACCTCTGGTGAATCGACCTTTCTAGGCAACTGGCCAATTCTTCCATTCTCAATGCTTGCAATCGAGACTACCCAACATTCCGGAGAACCCATGTCTCTTCTCATGCATATGGATAAAATGTTGATAGTTCGCAATAGCTTTTCTTAAGTATCTTTCACCAAATATGTCGATTACGCAGCGACAAAAGTTAAACAAGCATTCGATACTTGTAGTTTCTGCAACCTGTAGTTACTCATCAAAAAGGCCGGCTGGACCACCATATGCCATTTGACGAATTGCGGATGTGCATTTTTGAAGTGGAGAGAAACATTTTCTTCCTAATGCATCCTCTCTAAGCTGAAAGTATGGATCATGTGCTTCCAAGCCATCGACTATTCGAATGAACAAGTCTCGCCCCATCCAAAAATGTTGTTGGAATACGTCGCTATTATATGTTGGACTATCACAAAAGTATTCCTTCACGAGGCGAATGTGTGCTCCTTCACGATCTCGTTGCATGTAACTTCTTCTTTTTGGTGGGCTGGATGAGTCTTCTACAACATCGAGCAACATCCTCTGTTGATTTAGAATTTTCTAGAACATGATATCATCAGCATCATAAAAAAAATGTTTGTCGATTGTTGGATCCTTTTCAGTATTACTTGTGTTGTGGGGGTTTGAAGACATTTTTCAGCTTGAAATGGGGGCAGAAGACATTATTGAGCAAAGTTGTTGTTGTAGGAGTTCTGCTGCATATGAAGTATGTCATTCCATTTATAGATTAAGATTGCAACGGCTAGTTTGTAACAGCTAGTTTGCAACGGCTACTTTATAACGACTAGTCTGTAATGGCTAGTTTGTGTTGACAATTTTTTTAAAATTAAAATGGATAACTTCTTACATAAAACTTAAACGGAATAAAATACATAATAAACAACAGTACAGAAATATAAGAAATACATAACAACTAACAATGCAGCATATTGGAATTTTAAATTACAAAAAATAACTACGTTCCTCAGCCCCTTTTCTTCTTAATTTCCTCGCATACTTGATAGTGCACGCAAAGTTGCTCCGGAGTCATCCTTGTTGTGTCTCTCATGAATATGTCGTAATCTTTTGCTTGGTTGAGGGCTTTTAGAGCGGCTATTTTTACTACGAAATGGTCCTATACTCTTTCATATTGTTGTTGATAGTCGCCTTTATCTCTTCGTAAGCGTCAGTTTTTACCTTGCCCTTCCTCTTTGCTGCTTTTTGCCCAATTGGATGACTACATTCTGGATCGTCATCTTCGTTGTTGGAAGATGATGTGTATGCCTCCGACTCAGAAATTCTTATTTTTTTTTACCGCAATGATCACGGTCTTGTTGGTTAACCTATTTAGGACAAACACTAAGAATTTTCCACATGCCAAGATGCTTGTTGAATCCTGGCCATTGTTAGTATTTTCCCTTTGCTGCAATGCCTCCAACAGGATATCGGCATCATTGCGTTCGCTTTCCCAATTCACCTTTAGAGAAATGTAATTTTCATTAAAAGCAGACACGAATATGTGAGCAGTATAAAAGTGTGTCTTCATCGGGGCCCAATCTCGCTTTGAGAAGCCTGCGGGACGATTCTTGTTGTATTCGGCTGCGATCTTTTCTACATCTACCCTAACTTTTGAGCGTTGTCGATTTTTGAATCTTCGCTAATATTCATCCAACATCGAGCAAGCAACTCATTTTCTGGTCCCTTCCATCTTGGAGAATATGTCGTCTTTGTTCCTTATGAGACGTTGCCTACCTCTTCGGAGTATGCATTTTCATCGAGCACTACTACAAAAAACATTTAAGACTACGGTCAAAAACCATAGTTAAAGGCATTCATCGAACGTAGTAGTAGATACCGTAGTGGTAGACCTACCACCAATAACTACGGTTAATGAACCGTAGTAATTAACAATAAAGACTACGATTGATAACCGTTGTCGTAATAGTAGCATCTACGACTATGGTATGTATGACCACGGTTGGTGATTTTCTTCGACTACGGTCTGAACCATAGTAATTAGCGATAAAGACTACGGTCAAAGACCGTTGTCTTTTCTTTTTCATAAACCATTGTTGTAGATTATGCTCTTTTATATTTTTTTTTAATATATTTTTATTTCATTTGTAATTTATATATATATATATATATATATAACATAAATTAATATTTATGTGTGTTGTAACATATTATCACATAAGAAAGAGTAAATATTAGATTAAAAAAATTTATTTATTTCTAAATATCAAAGTTACATCAACGTCTCAAAGCTAGAAAAGAAAAAAAAAATTACGAATTAATTTCTCTATACTTAAATCCATTACAGAGTCGCATCTTTTCTTTTGAATCATCTTTCGTTATCCTGCCAAAAAAAAAAAAAAGATAGAATTAAACACTAAAATTTATTTGTCAATCCAGATATCTACAACACAAAATAGTAAAAAACATTAAGTATAAGGTCATAGTTCCTAATTTGTACTTTGGCTACTAAAAGATTATTTTTTTCTATAAGAAACAAAAGATGTTATTGATATGATATCCCTCAAACCCATTACAAACATCAAGGCTACTGAAAGATTATTTGAGGCCATGAAACTCGATTAAGCAAACATCCGCCAAAACAGAGTTATCTACATGGCGCAGGGACCATGAGGTGAATTTGCTTATGCATCTCATTTATGTGTACGACTGAAATGCCAATAACTAGAATAACTAGATCAAAATAATAAATTCCATACTGACAGAGGAAAGGCCAAATACAGCTTACCGTAAAGTTAAAACACAAGCACATCCTAAAACTTAATAGAGTAAAAGCATGAACCTTACTTCATCCATGCCACAAATACAAACTATTAGAGAGACAAATTACAAATCAGGAACAATGACTAAGGAGGAAAAGAGAGCATACCACATCATGGGAGAATGATATCAGCGATATGGCAGCAGTGATCACAGGTATAGGCTTTGACGTCGGTGATAGAATAGCTTGATGAAAATCGAAAGATCTGATGATTCCTGACATACAAAAAAAAAAAAAAAGTTAAAGGAACACAAAAGTAGGTATACAATGAGTGGAGAATGTCACTTGGAAATAAATGTTGCCCTATGAACAAGGTCAGAAAAAATAGAACTCAGTTACTCATTTCAAATTTGTCATTTCTTGACTAAAATCTCTACATTAAAACCAATAACAAGAAGCGCTCAAAAAAATAGAACCAATAACAAGATGTGAATTCATCCACTCACAAAATATAAAACATACATGATGTCATCCACATGCACACAAAGACAAAAAAATGGGAACAATGAAGGGAAGATCAGGAAAAGCACACACCCCCTGTAACTGGCGGAGTATGTGTGAGACATAGAAATAGAATTCGATAACATGATACGTTTACAAATAGTAGGCTAATGATTATACAAAAAATGAAAATCTGGCTGACATTTTACAAAACTAATTAAAGAAGACAAATGAATATACCGAACATCGATTACATATTGAATTTAATCTATATACAGTTCAAAACCAATCCAAGATACATTTTTTCATGACTTCAAGCACCTAAAAATAAAGAAAGCAGACTTGTCTGTCAGTGGAAATTCGTTAGTAACTCAGAAATTGAAGGAAACTTGAGGTACATCAATAAACTGATCAAACAACTAAATACATTATTCAAATATGGGCAGAAAATATTCCATAATTCAACATCTAGATCTCCCTCCTAAATCTCAATACGAATGATGTTCCAATATATAACAAGTATGAGAAGAATAAAAATCAATGAAGGATGTAATATAGGTGTTGGATAAAGTAAAATACGGAAAAGGAGAAATAGATTGCGAATAAGAAACCATGCTGCCCTCTTGCCTCTATTATTACTTGATGTTCTTTTTACTTTCTACGATATCACTAGAAATGCGAATCCCGATAATACTAAAGTTAATGCAATTAACTTCATTACAAATTTATTCATGAAAAAAGAAGCTGATACCTTATGTGTCACCTTCCACCGAGAAGCCTTCACCTTATATTTCCAGAATTCATAATTAACAAGAACATACTGAAGTGGAAAAACAGTGAGTGCAAGGACCGTATCAGATTCAATGATAACAAATTATTGAGATAAGTTAGGCAATAAAACAAGATTAGTTTAATCACATTAAGAAGACCTTACAGAAATGCAGTTTGAATATTTTGGCTCAATAAGGGGATGATCAGGCAAGAGAGCAAAGAAACTAATTTCACAATGCAGCATCGAGGAAAGCAGATAAATAACAAAATTCAGCGATAAAGCAGTTCAAGAGATCACAGTTTTAGCAAAAGTTAATTGTAGTAGTGGAAGAAGAAAAAGACCAAATAACATGCCTGAGAGAGTCATTGAGCAATCACTCTGCTCAAAATCAATCAAAAGCATTTTGCCAAGTCTCCCAGAAAGCAACCAAGATCCACTGCAACAATATGAAATATAATGTTTATGTAGAAATTCGGTCAGTTATCTCGAGTTTGCTCCTGAGAAAAATCATAGCCGCAAAAGCTGAAATCACAAAATTTAATTTAAAAAAATCCAAATTCAATAATTTCAGCAAATAGCAGCAGAAGTATGGCTCAAAACCCCTCAATAATTTCAGAAGTAGCGCAGAATTGAAATAGAAAATTTTCAGAGTCGAAATCGGAGATGAATCGAGCAAGTACAGAATCAAAAGAGGCACAGTAGCACCACGTCAAAATTCAATACAGAGAGCCCAAATTTCGACACTAATTAAGAAGCGAGTCTGAGATGGTGAAGTTCCTGGGTTGTTAGAGTTTGAAAGGGACGAGATGGGACCTGTTAGCAGCTACTTAGACCTCTCTGACCGTCCAGCGGCGACGACGTCCAAATCCAACTGCTGCAACTCCAACGTGGTGTTGTCAGCAAGTAATCTTCTTCGAGGATAAGGAACAATAGAATATGGAGTGAAGAATGACAACTTTGGCTTATGCGGGGAGTAATGGGTGGCGGAGGGTTCGGTGAGAAGCGTGGTAATGGAAGACGAAGCATGGTGAGATGATTCCCTAGAAATCGATGAGAAGAGAAATGAAAGAGGGGAAATCGTGCTGAAGGAAATTGAAGTCAAATAAAATGTAATAGGTATTCGACTACGGCTAAACCACAACAATTTTGCAAACCGTAGTCGTTTAGCAAAAATAGGTATTCGACTACGGTTAAACCACAACGATTTTGCGAACCATAGTCGTTTAGCGAAAATAGGTATTTGACTACGGTTAAACCATAACGATTTTCGAATCGTAATCTTTTAGTGAAAAATAGATATTCGACTACGATTAAACCACAACGGTTTTCCGAAACCGTAGTCTTTTAGCGGAGAAAAAATGTAAACCACTACGTTTGTACGATGACCATGGTTGAGCGCTAAAAGACTGCGGTTATTGCATAAACCGTTGTCTTTTGGGCGTAGTAATTAACAGTTTTTGTTGTAGTGGAGGTTAATATTCTCGAGAGGAGATGAATGTGGTGGGAATGGAGAAGTTGTCCCAAAGACGGAGTATTACACTCCCTGTCAGTGCTCGATCCGTCTATGCTAGCTCTTCCGGACGAGTTTGAAGGGATCGTTGTTGCACTTTGAGGAGCAAATCCATAAGGCCGTGAGGTGGCATGAAAGGATATTAAAAGCCTTTATTGGAATACATAAAATATGGAGCACGCTGGGTAGCCATCGGATTCATCTAATGATACAGATGGATTGAGAAATTTTGAGATGGTATCATCTGAGGATTGGAATTTTGCTCCGAATCAAGAGAATTATTGAACCAATTATTTGTCCAAGAAATTCCTTCCATTGTAGGAGAAAAATTTTGCCAAATATAAATATGAAGAATTGCTAGGAGAAAAGTGTAGAAGTTGTTGTAAAAATTAAAAATATTTCCATGTATTTATAGGTGATTTTTTTTTTAAAATTTATTTGCCAATGGTCCTAAACAGTATAATTGACCGTTGGCAACAATATAATAAAATGGCCATTGGCAACAGTAGTGGCAATCCTTGTTTCAAGCTAATATATTTACACAAACAAAAAAACAATAAATAAAACAAAAGGAATAAAAAAAATAAAAATAGAAAACTGAAAATAAAAGAATGGTGGTCGACAACCCATTTGAGGCGCGGGCCCACCATTGTCGCACCCCCACTCGCGTGTGTGGGGCCACGCGGCTCAGGCGCTCCCATTTTCTTCGCGTTTGCGCCACACGTTATAAGAAATAGAAAAGAAGAAACCCGCAGGATAATTGCAGTGCCACAGATTAGTTTGGCCGGGACCTATGTTCTAGAGATTCTTACATATGAAATTCCTGCCAAATTCCCATTTTCTTCGTAATAAGGATCAAATTCGTGAAGTTAAATTCCAAAGAACCTAATTGAGAATTTTAAATTACATATAAATGATAATAGAAGTTTAATTAGACGAGCTTGCATGAGTGATTTATAAATTTCTCAATCAGAACCACGATATTGGATAATAAATAATTGCAACACTCAGTCGCTATTATGGGTAGGAATAGACAAGATACTCGCATAGAGTTATGGCCTAGGGGTCTAGCTTTGTTTGGCCTACTTAACAAATTAAATAACCAAAATCTAGAATTGTTTGCAAGTATATTTAGTTTTATAAAGTAGGTTTTTGCCTTTAGAATAACCTTTTATGTCTACTAGTTTGCACCCGTGCGATCACTGCAATAAATAAGGGAATTAGAGACTGAAAAACTTCACTAAAATGTATAAAATCGTCACAAATAACTATCAAGGACGAAATTATTTTTCGTCACACTGAACGTTACAATATCCTAGTCGCTAATTATATTTAGAGACGAATTTTTCGTAACGTCTGTAAAATATTTTTTTAGTGACGTTTTCTAATTGTCCCAAAAGAATTCGATTTTTTTTCAATTGTCTTAAAAGATTTCATCTAGTGATATTTTTTTAATCATCTCAAAAATATTCTTTTAGTGACTTTTTTTAATTGTGTCAAAATATTTTTTTTAGTGATTTTTTTTAATTGTCTAAACAATTCTTTTAGTGACATTATTTTATTGTGTAAAAAAAATATTAGTGACCTTTCCTTATTGCCCAAATCAATATATTAAATCAACAGTACTTGAAAATGCAGTGTAAAAGCTTTCTCAAGTATGCCTTGGTGCATGCATCATCGTGCAACTGAGCAGATCTCACGTTGGGATGGGACACAATCTCATAGCACACCTGAGAAGATCAACAACAGCCCATTTGAGAACTTAATTTAGTTGATAATTAATAAGTGTAGGATACATTTAGAAGATGAAGAAGAATTAAATGAAAAAAAAAAGTATTGCTCTAAAAAGAACCATCATTTGGTTCAACCCTTGAATACTACTTGTATCAATAAAATTAAACAAGAGTTGGCAAATAATCAAAATTAAAATTGTATCATTAAAAAAGAGTTGGCAAATAATATACTCTAGTTGTTAAAAACAATCATGTAAATACGTCACAAATGTGCTATAGTAATTTTAAAATAAAAATAAAATAATATTGTGACGTTTTACGAAAATTGTCATCAAATCATTTATAGTAATTTTGAAGTTAAAATAAAATGATATTGTGACATTTTAGAAAAATGTCACAAAATGGGCAATAAGTAATTTAAAATTAAAATTAAATGACATATTGTGAAATTTTAGGAAAAATGTCACAAATTAAAATAAAATGATATTGTGACGTTTTAAGAAAAACGTCACAACATGTAATATAAATAATTCCAAAATTAAAACAAAATGATATTGTGACGATTTAGGGAAAAATATCACAAAATGTGCTATAGTAATTTAGAATTTTAAAAAAAAAAAGGATAATGTAATGTTTTAGGGGAAAATGTCACAAAATGTGCCATAAGTAATTTCAAAATTAAAGTAAAATGACATTGTGACGTTTTAGGAAAAATGTCACAAATTGTGCTACAAGTATTTTTAAAATTAAAGTAAAATAATATTGTGACATTTTAAGGAAAAACATCACAAAATGTGCTACAAGTAATTCTAAAATTAAAATAAAATGATATTGTGACGTTTTAAGGAAAAACGTCACAACATGTAATATAAGTAATTCCAAAATTAAAACAAAATGATATTGTGACGTTTTAGAAAAAAATGTCACGTAATGTGCTATAGTAATTTTAAAATTAAAACAAAATGATATTGTGATGTTTAAGGAAAAAAGTCACAAAATGTGCTATAAGTAATTTTAAAATTACAATAAAATGATATTGTGACATTTTAGGGGAAAACATCATAAAAAGTGCTATAAGTAATGTAAAATTAAAATAAAATGATATGGTGACATTTTAGGGAAAAATGTCAGAAAATGTGCTATACTAATTTAAAATTAAGAAAAAAACAATAATGTGACGTTCAGGGAAAAATGTCACAAAATGTGCTATAAGTAATTCTAAAATTACAAAAAAATGGTATTGTGACATTTTAGGGGAAAACATCACGAAATGTGTTATAAGTAATGTAAAATTAAAATAAAATGATATGGTGACACTTTAGGAAAAAAATAAAAAAATGTGCTATAATAATTTTATAATTAAAAAAAATGATATTGTGATGATTGATGAAAAAAGTCACTAAAATATACTTTATTTTGAGACATATCTAAGAAAATATCACAGTATATTATAACATTTTGAGACCTTCTTAGAAAATCGTCACTAATATATATATCTTTTTAAGACATATGTAAGAAAATGTCACAAAATACTTTAATATTTTGATATGTTTTTAAAAAATCGTCACTAATATATATATCCTTTTGAGACGTACTTGAGAAATGTCAAAATAATGTAAAATTTTGAGACATTTTTCAAAGAAAAGGTCACTATTGTACATCCTTTTGAGACGTATCTAAGAAAATGTCACAAAATAATGTATCATGTTGAGGCGTTCTTAGAAAAACGTCAATAATTTATATCATTTTAAAACGTACCAAATAAGATGTCACGAAATAATGTAATATTTTGAGACATTATTAGAAAATGTCACTAATATACGTCCTTTTGAGACGTTCTTAAGAAATGTCACAAAATAATGTAACATTTTGAGACGTTTTAGAAAAACGTCAGTAATATACACCATTTTGAGACGTATATAGAAAAATGTACTAAATAATGTCTCATTTTGAGACATGTAACGACCCGCTTCTAGATTTGACGGACTGTCCCCACAAACCACCACAAGTCTTTTCCAGCGCGCTTTGTCCTCACTCACGCGCACCCTAAGAAACTTCCCAAGGGGTCACCCATCCTGAAATTGCTCCAGGCCAAGCCCGTTTAACCTCAGAGTTTTCTCAGAATGAGCACCAGAAAAGAAGATGCACCTTGGTGGTATGAGTAGCACTAATCAATTCTTTTAAGCTCTCTTCAACTTATGCAGTCTCATACCTACATAGTCTCGAAATGGCCCACATAGCCAACTATACGGTCTCATACCCGCACAGTCTCAGGATACCCTCTTTTTCGGGTGCGGGATCGGTTCGTTCATGTCTCCCTTCACCTAGAAGCCTGTCAGGAGCCGCTCATTGTCCGTGCCTTCTTCTCTTATTGCACCGGCGATCACTCCCCGCCCTCGTCGGTCCCGGGCGTCACAAGACATTTCTAAGAAAATGTCACAAATAGTACACCATTTAGAGAAGTTTTAAAAAAATGTCGCGCAATAATTTATTTGGGACAATATATGCAAAATGTCCCAAAAAGCAACCTATTTGAGACGATTTCAAAATTGTCTCAAAATAAATCGTCCCTAATTCCCTTATTTGTTGTAGTGATAAAAAAATAAAAATAAAAAACAGTAAAGAATGAAATAACATTACCTCTTCCCCATCAAGGTTTAAGAATATCTGGTCTAAAAACTTTGAACTCAAATAATATTTTATTTATTTATTTGTTAAATTGTGGCACCTTACAATGCGATGAAGAACACATCGAAGATATAAATCAATGAAGAAAGCACATAATATTAAGGAAATAGAAATCCCAAAAATTACGTCTCTTTTATCCTTTCTTCCATATGGTTTAGGATGTGAATCTATAGCAACGCTACGGAAAAATGGAACATATGAATAGTGATTAGATGATAAATATGTTGGGAAAGAGCGCAACAAGAAAGATAAATTCGAACAAGCGTAAACGTGAAATCGACAATGCAAACAACACACCGAATTTAACATGTTTCGCTAACAACTAGTTAGCTACATCCACGGTCAAATAGAGGAACAAATTCAATATGACAAAGTGTTTACAATATAGGACTGAGATAAACTTTGACCCTAGGTCAAAAGACGAACTCTCTATCCTAATAACCAAACGACTCTAAACCCGAAAAATAAAGTCCCAAATCAAACTGAATATCCTAGACCAACTGAATTAAATACTCAACAAATACTAACTCCAGAATATCTCAGAATGACAACCCATAATCAATATAATACTAATAGGACTATTTATAAGCTCCCAAATCCGACCTAGACACAAAACAAACCAAACTGGGCCTAAAACTCGTAAACCATAATTTGCGCCGCCTCAAATGCCGCTTTCTGGAGCGACCGCACGAGAAACAGTCCCACCAGCTCAAATGCGAGCACTTTTGACGCAACCGTGTCCTACCCCGGTGCGGCCGCGTTGCTCCAATGCATGCAGAACATACTTCAAGGTGTTCCTCTACCTTGACACGAACGTCGACCCAAACCAAACCAAATTCAAAGCACAATTCTAACAATCTCCACCTTGACTTGAATCCACAAACGACACAACTTCTCCAGACAAAGCTCCACCTCACTTCTAACTCACAAATTCAAACGGAATGTATCGAATGTACCCAAACATGTACCTAATGTACCAAATGTGCCTTAAATACCCAAAAGTACGAGTGACCCTCGTACCTAAATTTGTCTCAAATAATGAGAAACTAACAACTTTTAACAGCAGTAGAACTAAGCAAAGTTGAACCTTGAATTAAATGGAAAAATTTCCTTTTAACGCCCTTCAAAATTACGTTTAAACCCTTGCAGACGTTTAAAACGCCACCTTCACCTTTGAAACTAAAATCCCTATTGTCTAATCGACTTAGTGAAATCAGATTCCTTGCCATAAGTGGAACATGACTGACATCGTTCAATGTGCACAGTCTACTATCATATGTCCTAACCTTGATTAAGCATATTCCAACCGTCTTGCATTTGGAATCGTTGGCCAAAGTGATATTGCCACCTTCCACCTGCTTAACAGGGGTTTGTATTGCCTGCCTTAACATCTAAAATGGACTCAATATACCTCAATCTAGTCTGGGAACTGGTTGATTTTCCAGATGGGGCTCGCCCCATAGGCTACAAATGGATCTTCAAGAAGAAAAAAGATGCAGATGGCAAGGTAAAAACCTACAAGGCTAGGTTGGTGGCAAAGGGTTATAGTCAGCATGAGGGCATTGACTATGATGAAACATTTTCGCCAGTCGCTAAGATCAAGTTCATTAGGATATTACTTGCAATAGCTGCATAATATAACTTTGGCATTTGGCAAATGGATGTCAAAATCGCATTTCTCAATGGAGAACTCGAAGGCACTGTGTGTATGCCACAACCTAAAGGTTTTGTATCGAAAGAAAAGCTTAATGGAGTATGCAAGTTAAAGAAGTTCATTGTGGACTCAAGCAAGAATCTAGGAGTTGGAATATTTGCTTTGACAAATTATTTAATTTTGTCAGAAGCAAAGAGGATCCATGCATTTATAGTAAATGTAAGAATGGAAATGTTGTATTCCTTATCATATATGTTGATGACATACTGATAATGGGAAGCGATCGTTCCATATTGCAATCCGTAAAGATTGGTTGTGTAGTTCCTTTATGATGAAGGATCTGGTGAGGCTTCCTACATCCTTGGAATTAAGATCTATCGAGATAAACCTAATAGGATGTTGGGATTATCTCAGTCCACTTACATAGACAAGCTGTTGAGACGCTTCTCAATAGAAAGTTCCACGAAACGATTTCTTCCTATGAGACATGGCATTATTTTGTCTACGAAAGGTTGCCCTTCTAATGACAAAGAAATGAGTTACATGAAGAAAATCTCTTAAGCTTCGACTATAGAATCTATTATGTATGCCAGATACGTACTAGGCCAAATGTGGCTAATACACTCCGCATGACAGGCAGATTTCAGCAAAATCTCGGTAAGGAATATTGAAGAATTGTCAAGACTATTCTTAAGTACCTTAGAAGGACTAAATAATATTTCTTAATCTATGGTGGGAAGCTAGAAATATCAGTTAGTGGGTATACTTGCTTGCTTCCAAAAAGACCATGATGACTTCAAGTCTCAGTCTGGATATGTTTTCGTTCTCAATGGTGGTGCAGTAAGTTAGAACAGTTCCAAATAGAGTACAACTGCAAATTCCACCACGAAAACCGAGTATATTGTTGCATCTGAAGCTGCCAAAGAGGTTGTTTCTTTGTTGGAGTTCGTAAGAGAACTAGGTATCGTTCCAAGTATCAGCAGTGCAATACCGTTGTATTTTGACAACACTGGTGCGGTTGCACAAGCAACGGAACCGAGAGCCACAAACAAGAACGAGCACATTCCCCAGAGATATCATCTGATCAGAGAAATAATAGATAGGGGAGATGTGAAGTTAGTAAGAGTACTCACTGATGATAACTTGACTGATCCTTTCACCAAGCCATTATGTATAGCAAAGCATAACAAGCACTTTGAGAGCCTGGGTGTTAGACATATTGGTAGTTGGCTTTGATTCAGTGGGAATTTATAGTTTGTATGTCTTAGAAACTTTTTCGTTGAGTTCATTACTTGATCACATTCTATGATAATTTGATTTTGGGTTTTATGCATTTATTAGAATAATTATTTTGATTGTTTGTCATTATTCTTATATCTGATCCCATGAATCATTTATGTCATTTATGGTGTGAGACATAAATGATATAACATGATTCTAAAACAACCATAACCGATGGTCATCAAGAATGTGATATTGATGACATGTGATAGGTTAGCATGTGGTCTGTATCACATTCTTAGAGAATGTAGTAGATCTCACGGCTACGAGATATTAGACATCCGTGATGGACACATGAATATTTTAGAGAGTATTGGTATACCCTACTAGTAAACAGTTTGTTTAGTGTCTGTGGTTTATTAGTGTGTGGAGTATGTAATGATTCTTTGCCCTGAGGTCAATACTCATTTTGTTTGTTAAATGATGCACTTTGACAAAGTACAACGCTCTTTTCTCAAAGGAGGACAAGACACTTCTTGTGTTGGGTTCATCACAAGGCAAATGGAAATGGTAGTTGAGCCAAGATTGAGATTCATTCCTTGATTGAAATTTAAGAGAACACTCATATTTCTTTATATTATTTGACCATAAAGTCATTGGTCAATGCAAAAGATATATTCAATTAAAGTAATTGAATATGATCGTACGTGTCATATAATAAAGATGAGAAATGTGATTGAGCTATTTTGATAGACACATAGCATATCCTAGTCTCAATTGGGTGGTTCATGAATGAAGGGATATTACATAAACTCCATATAAAGGTTGTTTACCGAATTCATGTAAATGTCCTTCATATATCGAGTTAGCTGCACAATACAGTCTAGGAGTTTTGTGCAAACTTTAATAAGAGTATCGTCGATATTGAGGGCCTAAAGGGTCACACTTTAGGTGTATTGTTCTTCCGCTCAAGGGTACAATGTTGATGCTTCGAAATTTATCTAATGCTAATCCAAGTGGGAGATTGAAAGATATGGACTAGATTAGGTAATATTGGCTTTAGTTAATTAATAAATTAGACGAATTAGTTAATTAAAGCAGACATGGATATTAGGTCCATATACCTAGGGTTATATGGAACTATATATACATATTCTCTATAGTAGAGAAATCAGAGTTTTTATCAGATAAAAAATACAAAAATACTGTCGGATTCAATAAATGATTTCCTAGTAATCACTTATTGAATATTTATACCGGTAATTGTTCCTGTATCGGACATTATACACGTGGATACCTGCAGTAGTGGATCTAATTGCATGAATCAATCCAGGTAATCATGCAATAAGTAAGTGTTCTAACTTTTGCATAATCAAAGCTCATCGATTAAATCAATTGTAAATTTAGATCCGTATTCTTGATTGTTTATTCCGTTGCGTGCATTAGATGGAATTAAGAATTTCTAAAACAAATAATATTATTTATATATAATATATGTTTTTGTGTATATATATATATATATGCTTAGCTATAAAATGGAGTATACAATAATGAGTAGCTCAGCGGCAAAGGAACCTAAGCGAAAATTGTTGGACATGGATTCTATCATTTGCTTAGCCCTAGCTAATTTATGATTTCTAAATGACTGAATTTTATTCTGCATTAGGAGTTGAGCTTGTAGGTCTCATAATTTTATTTTTATTTTTTAGGTGCTCCAATTATATACTTAGGAACCTTAATAAATAAATAAGTAAAAACAGTGTTCTAAGTTTTAGCTTATAAAATAGAAATAAAGTTAGTTTGAAGCCATGTTTTAGGATGTGACCAAATAAACTTACAAAGAATTACAATAAAATCTTGTTAAAATGTTGCCTATAGTAGCAAGAAGAAAAAGAAACTTTTGAAGTTGAAGCTCATTAATCGAAACTTATTTATTATCAATGTCGTACAAACGTTTGAATGGAATAAGTATGTTATCAATTGAGAAATAAATTATTGAGTAACTTAACTGTACACTTGATTAATACTTTTTAATGTTTATATTTTGAAATAAATATTTAGAGTATTATAAATGCTTCAGTGATTTTTCTTTATGTTTTTCGTATTTGTACATTGAATCCAAAATTATAAGCTTCTGTAGATAATAGTTGAATACGATTAGTGTGTTATAAATAGAGAACCTATATAAATTTTAATATTGAAAACTTATATAAATTGATAAAAAAAACACTTACATAATTATGTTATGAACATATGAATTATTAAGTATTTTTAGAAACTTTTCTTTTTTTCTTAAAAAATGTATTACTTCGGTTTTTGTTGTGAATGCTAATCTTTTTTCCATTTTTAAGTTTGAACGAAATTTTGAAGTTCATGTAGATGGAACGGGACTACCTATTCTTTGCTTTTTTTTTTTTTTTTTTTTTGTATTTATTCTCTACCTTCGAAATTTTCAAGGTATTAAAACTTTTTCATCTCCACTCGATTTTTCATAAAAAAAGAATTATCAACTTAATCACCTTCTCACGATCTTCAATTTGACATTCATGATGCATATATACTATTATTTTTTTAAGTTTTAAGTTTAAAATATTTTTTAGGATGATTATGATATATTTTGATTTTTAAACATTTTTAAATACAACAAAAAATTTGATATAATTCCATAAATATTTTTACGGATTTTTTAGAAGAATAAAATTATTTATTTTAATTTTACCTTTTTCTATCTTAATACTTTTTTATAGTTTAAATTATTTTGTTTGAAAAATTGATAAAAAGAAAAACACAAATTTGTTTGATTTGCACTTTATAATAGAAAAAGGTTAGATATATTTGCTAATTGGTTTCTTGATTAAAATAGTTTGCCTTTTTTTTTTCAAAGAATTATGTTAACCACAAAAATAATAAGCTAATTCTTTTTTATTTGAATATGACATGATAATATAGTTTACCACTCATATACTTAAGTAACTAATATGTTTGTGGCTTCTTATATTGATATTATATTATTAATATACGTGTCTTTCAAATTATATATATTCAAAATATTTGACAATATTATTTTGTCCTTATACGAATATGTAATTGTTACAACCTGTATAGTGCACTAATAAAATAATAGGGAGAGAAATGAATCAAATTTCAAGTTTGTATTGAAAAGTTTACTTAAAATATTCAGCTTCATCAAATCTTGCATTTAAATAACTGAATTTATAAAATTTTAGGCCGACCCGACCCGAAATACGGCGTTAGCCCGGCCCGACTCGAAATATGGCGTTAGTAAAAATATTGATTTTATCAGGAAATAGGTTATGTATTTGGATAAAAGAAATTAATATTTATTAAAATGTTGGATTGTATTGGATTGTTGATAAAGTATAAAAATGTATTTTTTGGATTGTGGAATAGGTTGTACTCCCTCCATCCCACCTTATCTTACACACTTTCCTTAAACGGCCGTCCCACCTTTCTTGCACACCCCAAAAAATGAATTTTTTTTACCCGATTATACCCTCTATTCTTACGAAAATAACAAAAATGTCATTACTAAAATAATTAACATAAATTAATTAAGTATCCTAATTTTAACTTAATCATCCCTATTTAAATTAACCCAACCCATTTACAATTAACCCAAACCCACCTTCCTAATATCCAAACCAGCCCAACCCATTCATTTCTAAACCTACAGAATCCATTATGCCCCCCTCTCTCTCTTACTAACTCGATTCTCTCTCTATCTTTGGTGTTCTTCCTCTACACCAGGAAACCCTAGCCGTCTTTGAGAAAACAATAACGCTTTTATCTCCCACACCCCCTAGATCACCACCCTTTCGCCGGTGCTCCGGTATTCTCTTACATCGGACGATTCTCCAGAATTTCCCCTTCATTTTAATGGAGGATTCTCCAGAAGTGCCACAGATTTGCTACGATTCCGACGATACTGTCGTGGAGGAGACCAGATTCCGACTGAAGGTGTCGGTGATGTGGGTTCGAAGAATCCAGATCTAGAAACAGATCTGGGATTCTCGTCCGAAATCGCAGACGAATCTGCTGAGGTTGCCTCCGATATCCCTATTCCGGCTGTTTGCACGAGTCCGTGGTTGGATTCGAGGGAAAAAGGCCAAAATTTCAAGGAATTGCTGACCTTATGGTTCCCCATTCTCGGCCAGGTTATGCATTTCTACCCTATTTGACTACGTTTATGATGCTTGCTCCCCGATTTGGGGTTTTTGGGTGTTTTTGGCTTTCTTGGCTTGATGAATCTGTTATTGGGGCTTGATGATTGCATGTTGCTGTTAGACTGATGTGGCTAGGGTTTTGTGCCTAAATGATGTTTGTTTTTTGTTTTGCTGATAGGCCCTGTAAAGTGTCCTAATTATGCAATTGATTTGGTTTTGGCCAAGTTATTGGGGCTAATTAGGCTATGCTTGTGTTTCTGCTGCTGTTATGTGGTCTGTTGTCTTCTTGCGCCTAAGTGATGCAATGTTTGTTTTGCTGATAGGCCCTGTAAAGTGTCATAATTTGCTCTTGATTTGGTTTTGGCCAAGTTATTGGGGCTAATTAGGCTATGCTTATGTTTCTGCTGCTGTTATGTGGTTCTGCTGTCTTCTTGTGCCTAAGTGATGCAATGTTTGTTTTGCTGATAGTCCCTGCAAACTGTCCTAATTTGCTCCTCTTCTTAAATTGAGTGAATATTTGTTTCTTTTGCTCTTTAAGAAGGTTGCAGATTACCAT
Source organism: Ajuga chamaepitys (assembly GCA_958295605.1). Taxonomy (NCBI): domain Eukaryota; kingdom Viridiplantae; phylum Streptophyta; class Magnoliopsida; order Lamiales; family Lamiaceae; genus Ajuga; species Ajuga chamaepitys. The sequence continues at coordinate 20,554,044 of OY282505.1, forward strand.
ATAATGATTTGATACCCCTATGATGACTTGATTTCTGAGGGGATTCATTTGAAAATATCAAATCATATCAGAAAAATTGCTCATATTATAGTGTTTATGACTTAAGCAAAATGTACACACAATAGTGTTTATGCCATAAACACTATACCAAAAGAAGCTCTCTAAAAAATTCCCTAGACATACATGTAACCTAATGCAGCCTTGAGCCCACCAATTTGGTCTGTCCCAACAGTTTCTTCAATCTCCATGAGGCTCTCAATCCCTTCCCTCACTGCATCCTCATCAGCCTCCAAACTCTGTGGTAAATTACCAGCCCTTTCTAGTGCAGCCTTACCCAAATGAGGTAATCTGTAGCTATTGTGCCCCTTACACTTCATTATCTCATTCATGCAGCCCTGCAAACTTAAGAATAAATGGTCTAGTTTCCTTACCTCTAGATCGTGATATGATTGAATCACATTCTGCACAAGTTGCTCAACAGTTTTCGAAGGTCTTTCTTGTTGTAGGGACTGAATAGCTCTGAAATACCCGAGATCTAGCACATTAGTGTCTGGTGAATTGGGTGGTTGACAAACCATCTTAATCTCAAAACCATCTGCAGTGGCAGCCTCTCTGAATTCAATATCAGTGTCTTTAATGTGTGGTTTGGCAGTCTTGTTGTATGATGATATGCTTGCTTGCATTTTCTGGCCACTTGGATTTAATTGCTGGTATAATCTGCATGTTTGCTGTTATTTAGTTGCTGTAATGTCACCAAATGATTCTTAACAGCTTATCACAAGCTATCTTGAATCATTTTTGGAGGCTTATTTAGTAGGATGGCTAGATGATGAAAATATAATCTGATAGCAACCACGTACCTGCTGCAATATGCACGTCTTGATGACTTCCTTTGTGATTGAGTCTATTGGTTTTGTCACAAGTGTGCCTCTTTGTCTGTTAATACTGTTTCTCTTAGCTGGTTCTTGTATTGTGAATGGGAAACACTCTATTTTCCCATCAAATTCAAGTAAGCCTTGGCTTGAGAACCTAGGCCTTGCAACAGCACACATAAACATCACTTTCGTGATGTAGCGTTTGCTTTTGCAGCACCTATATGGGTCTGTTTCTTCTTGCAACTTGTATGTTCTTTCACTGTCCCTTTGCATATAAAACCATTTCTCGTCGATGTGGACCACATTGTGCATCGTTTCATACTTAATCTTGTTTGTTAGACTATCAAAATGTAGAGAAGAGAGGCTGAATTTGAGCCTTTGTACCTAATTGGCTAGTGTGAGTGTTGGTTTAATTGCATTTGTATGTGGGTTTATTTTTCCAGCTTTTACCCATCTCCCAACTACACTTTTTGCTCACTTCCATTTCTGATGCAAATCGTCTTATTGTGCCCCTGTTGTTGAACGGAATACCCTTCAGCCGGCTTATGTCTAGCTCTTTACTTATGACTACTTTGTTCTGTCTTTTGGTATTGAAACTGATAAGAGCATTTGCTGCCTTGTAGCCGCCCAAATGTTATGAATGGTTCGACGACTAACCCCGAATGATGTTGCCACCTCTCCAATTTTGCCATGATGAACCACCCGATTTGTGATGTATCAATCAGAAACTGAACAATCATGGAGCGGTCTGACGGGGTCAAATTCTTCCAACCTTTCTTGTTGCAAACCATAATACTGCTGTGTTTTATTTTTCCTGTTGTAACTGCTGTAATTTGAGCATTGAATGTGGATGTCTCACATTCAATGCTCAATAAATAGGTTGTTAAGGTTAATTTAAATTTAGGAGGGAATTTGATTTTTTTTGTAATTTTGGACTGATTTGGTGTAATTCCAAAAACTATTGTACTTAATTGGAGGGAAATTTTCCCACTAGTCTAAAATTTCAGATTTCGACCCAGATTGTGTAATTTTCAGTTTCAATGAATTTCAGTTGTTGTGTAATTTTTTGTTTTCAGCTAATTAGGTGGTTTTGTAACAGTGGCAGGTTTGAATTTGGGTTGTTTGCAGAAAATTTGAGATCTAATTAGCAGAATTAATCATCTCCCTAATTTTCAGCAAATAACTCATAAAGTAACTTTGAAAAGTCAACACACGCCCAAAAAGCAACTTTTCTTAATATCCGCGCAGAACCCCTCCCCCCCTCCCCTCCCCTCTCCGTGCAAGATAAGCCGGGACGGAGGGAGTATATCTTAAATTTGATACGATTTTTAGTTATGATTTTTTGAATGATTTATTAATTCAACTTTTATTTCTAAGATATCACATTTTTATAAAATAAATTATTTTATCAAAAAGTGCATGATTAAAGATTGACATCATTGCACGTGTGATTAAAAAACTATATACCTAAATTATAAAACTAAGGATTAATTTAACTATTAAAAGAAATTATAAAATACAATATAACAATAACATAATTTTAAAAAAAAAATTGAAGAAAAATTTATTCAAATTAGTGACCACATAATAATGAATTTGGCATTATTAATAATGCAGTACCTTCTGAATCTCTTGCTCAATAGAAAACTATATGAAAGCAACTCAAGATTGACATCATTACACGCGGAGATAACCTAGGTTCTTTTAGAGATATTTTATACCAAATTATTGTATAATACATACATGATTAATTGTAATAATTGTAAATTTTCTACTTAACTTATGTCTACTATCGCAATCAGCTGGAAATATATGGCTTCAAATATACAATAAATTTGTTTATTGAACTCAAATCTGATCATAATTAATTTATTAAAATTCACATGATCCTCTAATCTTTATATGATAAAAGATAAAGAAAATGAACATGTGTTATGCTGAGAATCATTACTATATCTCAAATTATAGGATTAAAAATCATTTGAATTATAAAAAAAATCAAATTTCATGATTTACGTTTATAATTGTTTAAGATTTTAATGTTTTCCCTTTTTTTAAAAACATAAATATATTCATAAATTAAAAGTATTCGAAAAGTAAAACAAAATTTAAACAAACCCGTGAATATTATTCACGGGTATTATACTAGTTGTTATTAAAATAGAAAAATATTCACCTGTACATCGTGCGAACGAACATTTAGTTACTTCTAATAATAAAATTGTAACTAACACATATTATTTAAGATTACTTTTTATTATTTTAAAAGATTATTTATCTTGAAGTCTAATGAGATTGTAATTGATAACAGTTTGGCAATGTTTGGTTGGGGTTGGCTCAACCACTCATCGGTTGGGCCAACCCAACCATATGTTTTTTTCGGGGAGTTTGGTTAAGCCGGTACTATTTAAGGTTTGGGGGGACATAAAATCACCTTTTAAATTTCACATATCATATCACTTTTTACAATTAATAATTAAATCTCACACTCCAATCACAATCCCAGCACCCATTCAAAAATAATTCTCTAACACCCTCAGCCACCAACTCCAACCATTTTTTCCAGCTCAGCTACCCCAACCCCAACCAAACATTACCTTAGATGACAAAATTTTATGATAAAACATAATTTATTTTAGTTGACCAAAAGTCAAACCACATTTAAAAGGAAGTAGCAAAAGCCAATGATTACTTGGACGCTTCAACTTTTTTATGCAGTTGCCACTTGGGACTTGGGTTTTGTACCAGTCACCTTTGACTTAGGGTGTGACATTGTACTTATTACTTTATTGTTTTTACAGATACAATTTTCACGGTTAATGAGTGGGTTTGTTTACTATTCTTTCCAAGTTAGCTTAAGGATAGGATCGGCTTTAATCGAGAACATCGTCTATTCAAGTAAAATTCATTTTTTTCTTTATTCATTCCACACATAATTAAATAATTAAAATTCTTACAGAAAAACACTATATAAAAAAATAGAGAAACATGACTACATAACTAGCTAGTGCGGATGGGGTCATGACAATTTAATTTAAATAATTTTATTAATTATTATCTAAATTTTAATTTATTTTTAACAATAAGTTGACAATATCTTATTATTTTACTACATTCTATACTAAACAACCATTAAATTTATTATGCATGCAATAAAAAAATCACATCCAAATCCCACTTGATCCATAACAAACAGACTCGATTACTTTTCTAAATACAAAGAAGAAAAAAGACCCTACTAATTGCAATCAACCTGTATACAGTGATAAAATACCTTGAGAGTGCCCAGATCGTAAAACTAATTCGGTAATTTATGAGCATTTCTAATAAAGTATTTTTTTTTTTTCCTTTTTTACTTTCACAATTTCGTTAGTTATATTTGTAACTGCTCAAATTTGTTCCTGGTTTAACTCAATTCGGATTTCCTATTAAGTAGGTGTTTCATCATTTGTTACACTCAATTCAGTAGGTGACACATATTAATTTGTAACATCATATCATACCATACACGTATCGGTCAGTGAATGAATGAAACACAAGATGTAACATTAAAGTATAACAGGTGATCCTATGAGTGTCTAACCTAAATCTAAAATCATGTTGGATCATTACGCATTCACCGCCGATTTCTACGTCAAATTAGGTTTTACATTTTTAACGTGGGGTGAAATTAAGTATCTCGTTACCCCGATAACATATCACAAATGACAATACGGTATCAGTTTGGTGCGCATGCAATTAATTGCCAAAAATTTCAAATTCCACTTAACAATGACAAACTTGAGAAATTAAATATAAGGTTAATGGCAGTAATTCCATCAAACTATTAATGTTTTTTACGTAAATTATTAATTTTTTTTTTGGCACCAATTCATACAAATTATACGGATTTGACAGATAAATCACCAAACTTATCGTTTGCTGGATAAACCACCAAACTTATTTTCCGATCATTTTTCGTCGGAATTCAGCACGTGACTTGCGCATGATAAAATTTTAAGGATACCTTTTTATCCAAACAACCTTTTTAATAGGTTAAAAGTGTAATCCTTCACACATTTCTTGTCCTTAACAGTTCATTTAAATCATCACCATTTATCTTTCTCAATATTTAGAACCTACATTGTTGAAGATGAACAGCTCATCTACATATTAAAAGGGTTGTTTGGACAAAAACACCCCTACAAGTGTATCATGCACAAGCCGCGTGTAAAATTTTAATGAAAATAGTCAGAAAATAAGTTTGGTGGCTAATCTGTCAAAGTCGTATAGCTTGTACGTATGGTGCCAAGAGAAAAAGTTTAGTGGTTTATGTGCAGAAATGTTGATAGTTTAATGAAGTTGTTGTAATTAACTCATAAATATATAAAGGCAAAGTTTTAAGGATAAAAATAATACTCCCTCCGTCACGACCTAACTTTCCTACTTTGACTGAGCACCGAGGTTAAGAAAAAACAGATTTTGTGAAATCTTTAACTTTTTCAAAAGTGGAGATTGTGAGAGAAATGTGTCATTTATAGGCTAACAAGTTAAGTTGAGATAAACCAAAAAGGAAAATAGAAAAGTTAGAGCGGGACAGAGGTAGTAAAAACCAAAAAAAGAAAAAATACTAATTTTCGAAGCACTAATAAATTACAGATTCAAAATTGCAATTTCCCAAAATGTTAAGGGGAGTAAAAAGATAGGAAACACTACAAGAAAACTGTCAAATTTCAACGGAGCATAAATACGTTGGAAATTTTAAAATTTTCAATGGCAATTCCAACAACAAGATGAGTCGTTGGAATAGCAGTTGGAAAGAAATTTTAATGGTAGAAGCCGTTGGAATAGTTGTTGGAAAAAATTCCAATGGTAATAGGCCCGTTGGAATCATTTTTCCATTGAAATTTAATTGTTGGAACAAAAAAATTCCAATAGCCACTATTCCAACGGCAGAAAAAGCGTTGTTATTAGGACTATTAAATGAATCACTAAACATATTATTGGTCTATTATCCACAATAAGAATTATTAGAAAATAATTACTAGGACACTAATAAAATCTTATTATTATTGTTATTACTATTACTATTATCATTATAATTATTATTACTTTTAATTAAAAGGATATTTTACTTAAAAATGATAAAAGAGAATAAATGAAAAAGGAAAGAAAATACAGCAAAAGATGGCATATTGATGCAAAAGAAAAGAAAACGTTCAAAGAAACAATAAGTGTAAGAGCATCCCCAATGGAGAGGGAGATGCTGACATGGATTCCATTAAAAACCTGAAGTGGGGTATTTCTTCAATGGGGGGGGGGGGGGGATTTTGGGGTAGGGGTATTGTTCCTAGGGTTAGAAATCACAACCCAGGAATTTTTGGAGAGAGAAACGTGAGGTGAGAGTGGGGTTGGCCGGGAGTGTTGAAAACGCGCGCAGGGGAGGCGCTGGCCAGGCGCGTGGCCCCCACGCGCGCGTGGGTGGCGCGCGGCGTGGGGCCCGCGCCTGCAGCTGTCCCCCCCTTTAATTTTTTTTTTTTTTTTTCGTTTTATTCAGCTATTCTTTTTGCTTTTCTTTTATTGCTTTGAATTTTTGGATATACTTTAGGAGACAATATATCCGTTGCAAACGGCTTTTTCTTCCCTTTTTTTTTATTATAATTTTTTAAAATCTAGCAATTATTTTCAGTATTTTTTTTGAAAAAAAAATATTTTTTTCCTATAAATATATGTTCAATAATCACCATTTTCTTCATCCTCTACTACTCTTAAAATTTCAATCTTCTATCAAAATTTTACATTTCTTCTCTGAAAAAATGGACAAAGATTCATGGAATCAATGGGGCAATTCTTCAAATTATGGAGAAAATGCAACGCCTCCAGGAATCAATTTTCGTCCTCCAAACACCAACTACCGTCCTGAAAATCCAAATTTTCAACCCCAAAATTATCCAGCCCATTTTCCATATTTTCCAGATTTTCCGGAAGGTGGAAACACTCAATTCAATCCGCTCAATTCATCAGGTGCATCATACTACGGGCATCCAGATCAAAGTCCCTATAGGCCAGTTCCGCAATATGGGTTTCGTCCGATAATGGGCGCAAATTCAGGACATAGAAGACCCAGCACTGATTCCTCGGATACAGACAGAGACACCCCAACTTCTCAACAGTCGCCCCCCTTCTCGTCTCAATTCTCTCCGATCGGACTAGATCGGATTAATCTCTCTGGCAACTTTGAAGCCGCCGCTGAACCACCAAGGGTTCCAGCTCTAAAAAATAAAACTTACTCTGATGAAGAAAACTCTCTTCTTGCAAGTTGTTGGCTTGATATTAGTACAGACTCTGTGGTAGGCAACGCACAAAAATTGGAACAAATGTGGGTCCGAATCGGTGAAGCGTACAACCGAAATCGTACCAACAACATGCCGCCACGGAGTTATGATGTGTTGAAGACACATTACTACACACTACAGAAACAGGTGAAAGCGTTCTGTTGCAGTTACAACCGGATGAAGAAAGACTGGGGAAGTGGTTGTAGTGATGCGGATATTATAGAGAAGGCGAAGGCCCATTACAGTGCAACCAACGAGCCGACTGTGTTTAGGCATATGGGTGCCTGGCATATCTTGAAAGATAGTCCGAAGTTTGCCGATGCAGGCGAAGAAGTTCGTGGACCCAAAAAGACAAAGATCTCTGCTTCTGGAGAGTATGTGACGTCTTCCAACACTGATTCAAGCGCGGGGGAGGATTTCAGAGTGGAACGTACTCGCCCAATGGGCCAGAAAGCGGCAAAGAGGCTGAGTAAGGGAAAAGGAAAAGCAAGCACATCCTCTGAAGATAACAAGGACGAGATTGAGCAGAGGCTTCGGGTCCTGGAAGAACAAAATAAGAAAAAACTCGAAGGGCTAATGAGTCTTGCCACGACGCGTGAGTACAAAATACTCATGAAAGATACTTCGAAGATGACTGAAGAACAACTCCGTATCCATCTCCATATGTGTGATAAAATTAAGAAAAATTGGGGGATGTAGTTTAAGTTTAGTTCGCTGTTTCTGTGCCTAGTATTTCTGAAATTTTATTTTTTGTAATCGTGTTTTTCAATATATTTGTTGTGTGCTTCCGTTATTAATCAACCGTTATTGTTTACGTTTCGTTGTTAAAAAGTTGTCGTTGTAAAAGTAGCCGTTTTAAAAGTTGCCGTTGTTAAAAGTAGCCGTTGGAAAACTAGCCGTTGTAAAACTAGCCGTTGTAAAACTAGCCGTTGTAAAAGTATTTGTTGTGTGCTTTTATTTTCTATAAATAGCAACCATTCGGATTGTTGTAGCTCTCATCCCAAATCTTTTTGCTTCAGTCTCTGCTTCTTTCATTGACTTCATATTCTTCTCTCAAAAATGTCTTCGTCTTCTCACTCGTTATCCGGGGAAAGTGATAGTGAGAGCCTTATTGAATTCTTAACTGATGATACGACTGAGATAGAGATACAGTCGTTGCTTCAAAAGAAACAGGAGATGTTTGGTGGTGCAGAGAGTTCTACTGGCCGGGTCAGGAAGCGTAGGACGTACGTTGATAGAGGTCGTGAGGCGGGTCATGCAAGACTCTTCCTTGATTACTTCGCTGAAGATCCGATCTACGGAAGCGACATATTCCGCCGGCGTTTTCGTATGTCAAGAGAGTTGTTCATGCGGATAGTGAATGCATTGGAGTCCAACTATGACTATTTCCGGTGGAGGGTCGATGCAGCTGGTAAAAAAGGGTTCTCCCCACTTCAAAAGTGCACGGTGGCTATTCGTCAACTGGCGTACGGTGGACCAGCCGACCATTACGATGAGTACCTACGCGTTGCCGAAACAACCACCATTGAAAGTCTATTTAATTTTTGCCGTGGTGTGATTGAACTATTTGGTGGATACTACTTGAGGAAACCCAATGCAGAGGATTGTCAACGGCTCTTACAAATGCATGAGGAAAGACACGGCTTTCCCGGAATGCTAGGGAGCCTTGATTGTATGCATTGGGACTGGAAGAATTGTCCAGTTGCTTGGAAAGGTCAATTCACACGGGGTGATCATGGCGTCCCAACTATCATGCTCGAAGCGGTTGCATCAGCCGATTTGTGGATATGGCATGCATACTTTGGAGTGGCAGGATCTAACAACGACATAAACGTGCTCAACCAGTCTCCTTTATTCACGGATACTCTCAAAGGTTGCGCGTCTTCCGTTAATTTTACAGTTAATGGCAAGCAATATAATCAAGGATACTATCTTACAGATGGAACCTATCCAGAGTGGACTACTTTTGTGAAAAGCTTTCCATGTCCACAAGATCCGAAGCGAAAGCATTTCAAAGTACTACAAGAGGCTGCTAGAAAGGATGTCGAACGTGCATTTGGAGTACTTCAAGCTCGTTGGGAAATGATTAAAGGTCCAAGTCGTTTCTGGTACAAGAATAACTTAAAGGAAATAATGTTAGCTTGTATTATACTGCACAACATGATAGTCGAAAATGAAGGAGATTCAGCGACTGATTGGTCCGACGATCCCAATTACGCTACGCCACCTCCACAAGTAAGTCAAGGATCAACCGGAGCATTCAATGACTACATCCGGAGAGGTGTTCAACTACGCGATAAGCAAAAACATCACCAGTTACGCCAAGATTTAATTGAACATGTCTGGAACCGTTCCGGCAATTATTAGCAAAATATTAAGTTAGCAGCTCGAAATTTACCTTATTGTATTTGGATTTTTTAATGTAACGTGTTTGACTTCGTTTTGTATTTTTACGTTTTATATGAATAACAAATTTATTAATCATTTTATGGGATTTTTTTTTTTCCGAAATATAATGAAATATAAAAAAATCCAATAGTCGGAATATTAATCACTTATTATTTATCCGAAAATTAAATAATTAATTTAGTTGATAAATTAATAAATGAAAAGATAAATAGGATATTTAAGTGGAGCCCCCACATATTCCTGCTTTTTGGGTATATTGTTGGGGAGGAGTTTTGTTTTGAGGTATAGGTATTTTAACTTTTGAGGTGGCGCTGACGTGGCAAACATATTCCTGCTTTTCGGGTATTACCACTGGGGATGCTCTAAATGGACCCGGGCAGCTGAAGATAGAAAAAAATGAAAAGAAATGTTGGGCGACAATCTTAATCCGAAACATACTCTGAGTTCTTTTGTGTTAGTCTTGTTCTACTAATTTTATTATTTTCTTTATTATATTTTAAAAAATAAGGAAATAATGTAAAACATGAGTATTAAGTGTCAAGTGGATCTGTCATTTAAATGTTAAAATTATTATTTTAAATAGATATTCTATTATTCAAGTAGCAAGTTGTAAATCTAAGAGCATCACCAATGGGTGGTACAAATATTAATTTGTATCCCCCAATTGAATACAAATAGCATTGTGGGAGAGTGATGTGGAGGAGAGAGAGAAAAATGGGTACACATAATTGTACCCACAAAAATTGGGCAGCAGGGGGTTAATTTCCCTTTTTTTTTCTTTTTTTTTTCTTTTTTTTTTTTCCTTTTTAATTCATAACATTGAAACATTGTTTTAAAAAGGGTGATTCCTTATTTGTTATTTAATTTCATCATTTTTTATCATAGTATATAAAAAGAAATTGAATATAAATTTTTATTGTTGTTATAATATTTAAAAAAAAATTAATTAATTAAATTTAAAAAAAAATCTGAAAATTTAATTTAACTAAAAAAAGAATTACGAATATTAATTAAATTAATTGTATGTGTGAAAATTGTAGATAAAATTTTAATGAATTGTAAATATGAAAACAATATGGTAGTTTGCATGTGGGACCCGCAAATAGTGTCATTTGTACCTAGGAGGATTGGAGAGAAATAAGTACAATTTGAGTGGGTATTAACTTTTGAGGTGTCAGTGATGTGACAATAATGTGGCAGGTACAAATTAATGGTGCATTGTGAATGTCCTAATGGTTAGAATTTATTGGATAGCGTACATAAGCCCTCCAAAGTTAGAGGAAGTCAAGTAAAAGAAATGAGCATGTCCATGTAGGAGGCAAGAGATTAAATTCAAGGGTGGCGGGCGGGTGCTACCTCTTACTCGCTCAAAGTCACACGCACGACAGAGAGTCGTCTATATATATTACAAACTCCCTAGTGCTCCACTCATTTTCTCCATCCACCACATTAATTACAACATGTTCGACGACCGGAAATTCAGCTGGACCTCCGCCCTCGTTGGGGCCGCCGCCGCTACTGCAGCGGCTTTAGTGATTTCCTCCAGACATCGGGATCCGGCCACCTCCCACCTCATCTCCGTCGACTTCAACTCCTTCAAGTTCAACTTTCCCGCCTTTGACGCTGAGATGAACCTCACCGTCAACGTCACTAATCCCAACCTTACACTTACCCCTTTCCAGCTGCAGCCTGCACGACCCAGCCAGCTCTTCCGTCTTCCAGTAATTAAGCTCACGGAGACGCAGCTAGCACGCGTCGCCAAGAAATTTGTGACGGAGATAGGGCGGCGGAGGATGGTGCTGGACTCGACGCTGAGTGTGAGCGGAGCAGCCAAGGTGATGTGGTGGAACCAGAAGTTCAAGGTGAACGTCGACAGTCACGTCGATATGGATCCTTTTTCTCTTGGTGGTGGTGATCACGCAAATAGACCTAAGTTCAAAATCTTAGTCAAGTCGTGATCATTCAAAATCTATTTTCCTAATTAAAATTTTGTATAGGGATTCATTTATTTAATTATTTTTCTACTCCGAAAATGAATTCTTGTCACCTTTAATAGGTTCTCTCCATCCTTTTTATTTGGCTTGTTAATAGTTTTTATATATAGTTCCAGTGGTGGTAAGAGTGTTAATTTGATGCCTAGACCAAAGTTAACTTAGTGTTCCAGATTACCAATGGGGAGAACGTGTTTTTCTTTCATCTCTCTTTGAGTAGGTATAGGATTTAATTATTAATTAAAAAAGACACATAAATAGAATTTTGTTCTTCACCCCTGTAATCTGCAGTCCTATAGCAGGAGCACAAGTATGTATGTAATCTATGTTACTCAATAAAGTTTTAAAATTCCAAATGAATTCAAAACTTCAATTTTATTTTTCAAATTAATATTCATGTTAACTTTTGTAACACTCTCATATGTGTCATCATTTTCATGAGTAACCTACATGCATAGTTTTAACATTATGTATCAGAGTCTCTAGGGGTCAAGACATACACAATTTCGTAGACATTATAGGAGTCTAGATGTGCACTCTTTCATTTTATTTTCGTTTTATATTTACTACTACATTGATATAAGTATTGGGTCTATTCACTTAGTCTTTCCGTGATCATGTTCACGGTAAGAAATGCCAGTGAGATCACTTGAGTTTATCTTGGAGTAGTGATGTGCAGGATCGGATTCAGGATTCACTAATAAGGTGGGCTGGAATGAAAAAATCCATATGCATTAAAAAAAAATTAAAGTTCAATAAAATTGTGACCTACTATAGACTTTAAAAGATATTCATTAAGAATAGAGTTTATGCAGTAGCTTTCTTTCTTTTACTCCCTCCGTTTCAAAATAATAGTCATTTAAGAGAAGCTAAAAATATTCAAATTAAGTGTCGTTTTAACAAAAAAAAAAAAAAAAAAAAAAACCACAATTCTTCCAATTTTACCCTAAACAACCTACTTAATTTAGTTGATTATTTTCTTATTCCACAAAACATACCAAATTAAGTGGACTTTGTATGAATATATTTGTCATTTTTATGAATCCTTAATTTTTACAAAAAAAGTCAAAACTACACTTACTAAAAGGGAGGGAGTATATTTTAAGAAAATTTACTAAAACAATTAATAGATAAATTTGAAACGAGATAATTGGACAAAATTTTGAGTATGAATTATTTATTTATATATGTGTCAGAGACTAGAATGTGTACAATAAAGTGAAATAGGGGTGGACTTAGATAAAATTTAGATTAAATAATAATTAAAATAATAAAAAAATATACTTCTAAAAATAAAATTTTACAAATTTTGCACTAGGCTGGAGCCCGGTATTGACCGGCTGTAGCTCTGCCATTGATGATGTGTTGCTAGTACCCGTACAAAGAGAGATCATCACGATCTTAGAACATCGTCATATGGTGAGACTGAACAAAATCAAGCCGCTGTAATTACTGTTTTGGTTTTCAAGTTGAACTTTGTGATTTATAAAATTATATTATTTGTAGGAAATTAATTAATTATTTTATATAGAATTTAAAAAATCTCCACAACAATCTAAGTGCATGTTTGATTAGGGCTGAGTGTGGCTGGGATACTGTTGGTTGAGAATAGTGGCTGAAGTTAGTGGCTGGGAAAGTAAAAAAGTGATGTTTGTTTGAGGTTGGGGTAGTAGTTATAGTGTAGGATATAATTTTTAATTGTAAAACATGATGTGGTTTGTGTAAGAGTTTGTTAATAATGATTAATTTTATGATTAAAGTGGTATTGAAAATTGTGGTAGTTTGTAGTGGTTGGACCAAAACCTGTGTAAACAAACATAGGGAGTGGCTAGGCCAATCCATCAGGGGTTGGCCCAACCCCAACCAAACGATTGTGATCAATGTTCTTATAATCGGATTGTTGATTAAACTGAACTTGTTATTGATTAGCAGTTTAACCGATCTCACCAATTAGACCGACGGTGTAACCGGAAAACAAATCTCGAATTTGATCATCTTAAAATATCGGTTATACTCGATGGATAATATTAAGTTAAACTACCTAAACCAACAATTATTTTCCAAGACTATTACTGACTTGGATACTTGAAAATATAAAGGGCCCGCTTGGTTGAGGGGTAAGAAATTAGAATGAATGAGTACTCATTCCCATTTATGTGATTGGTACATACTCCCTCCGTCTCGATCTAATTGGCCAACTTGCCATATTTGTTTGTCTCATTTATTATTTTTATTAAATAATAATCATTATATTTTGTCTAAATTGTATCATTGTATCTTAACTTTATTGGAACAACCATTAATAGATTAGTCCATCAAGAGTTGTTGATCGTCGGCTATTCAATGAAGATATGCACGCTGGACCATAGATATACACACATAAGAGCGTCGTTACGTCCAATATATGACTAAATCATATGCAACAACCGCTTGTGCAAGGGCCGTCAATGTTTCAACAACTCCAAATGGACCAGAGCTCTATTCAGCCAAGAGTCATAATCAAGGCACCTCCTCCATTTGCTCAAGGGAGTTTCAATTACCAGCCCACCAATCCAGTCGAACCACATGCTATGAGAATTATGTTCCAAGGTGGCAAGAAGTTTATGGACCTCGCGAGCCAAGACAACAGCAAGGGGACAAGGGAAAGAAGAAGGCTTAGTGTGTAAAAGCCTGATGTTTATATTTTGATTATATTGTAATTCACCAAAAACAATTTAGTGTGGTATTGAGTATCTAGTAATGAACCCAGCGTATATCAGCGATGTCTATTCTGCTAGGCTCAACCGGAAGTGCGTGGGGATCTCTCAACAGTGTTTTACAGTGTGTGTGTGTGTGTGCACTCTTTTTGCTTATTTCAAGGTTGTTTGCAACGTTAGGCATTATATATGATGCAAACTTTGGTATCTTATCTATCAATATGAACCTGTAAAATTGAAGCGTCTTGCCTATTGTGTCTTAGTGTTATGTTTGTAACATTTACATTGCATCAACAATGTCTATTGATTTTCAAGTAATCTTCATTGTTGGAATCCATATTGCAATAACCACATGTCGAATCAAGAATCAATTTTAAGGATCAACCTTTACAGAAACCTAATACGACAAACACACAAGCATCAAGCAAATTCAAAAGCTTGTTTTAAAGCTCATCCTAACCATAAATGATTAAAATTAGAAATCACGAGACATTTTAATGATTACTATAACCCAAACCATTAACACTACAAATACTATACAACCCGAACACTTTATGGAAGCATCTTCATTTTATAGTCAAGATCGATTCCTTGGATCTTCAATTGAACAGTCAAAATACAACAATGTATACCATGAACAAGTTACCAAATAGTATTTTAGCTGATAACCGAACCTTCAACTGCATAGCTTTAATTTTGTGCGATGATGCTTCATTGATCAATTTCTGATCGAATTTCATCTTTAGCTTACTATATTCTTTTCCAAGAACATCCAATTCTACTTGGGATATTGTAATAATTTCCTGTAGCTTAAAATTGTCATTCCTAAGAATGTCGATTTCAACCCGATTTTCATTCAATCTCCTCGAATGCCCCCTAACCAATTGTCTCACTTGCAGACATAGCGGTGGATTGGCCCATTAAAAAAAAAAAAAAAGATCCAAGACTGTTTGAGACTCATGAAGTATAAGAACCAAGAAAAACACACCCACCCAAAAATTAAAAAATTTATGATAAGGAACAAATCGGGTAATTGGCACATCCGTAAAAATTTTGGCTAATGTTTTCTTCCTTCCAAGATGTCACCACTGGCGAGCTCAAATGACAACGACACTCCAACTCTGGCTGCGAACTCACACTAGAAGAAGACATCACGGTTGAGATTTTGGGGGGGTAAGAAATTGGGGTTCTTCACTCCTTAGTTCTTTGGTTTGAATCGCGTGAACATGTGAGACTAATTTAGTTATGTTACTGGTTTTTTCCCTTTTTTGTTAAGTTGCTTATAGGTAATATTTAAAATAAAACTAAATGAAAAAGAAAAGCTACATAATATATAAATCGCCACATCACAAGCGGTTGCTGGAAACCCCCAAATTAGAGAGGCATGTAAGTAGCACATGCTAATTTTTGGCGAATTATGTATTTTTGGGCCAAATTTGGCTTTAAATTGAGCAATTTCTGTACATACGGGATTAAATTGAAAAAGACTAAATCTCTGGGACTAATTTCGTTAAAGCAAAAAGTTTTGGGACGAGTTATGACTTTTTCCCGGATGAAGAGTGTGTCCTGGCATTTCATTCGGAATGCAGGTTACGAATATCAGCATTGCTCGTTTGCTTCAGGGATTCCACTTTGAAAAGTTTCTAGACATGCCTGTGGATATGGCTCAAGGCCTTGGTGTTACACTGCTTAAGGCAACTGCATTGGAACTACTTGTAACATCTCGATTGTCTGGTTTTCTCTACAAAAACTAAGAGGGGGTCTGTAAATAATGTTTCATTTCATGTACCAAAATATAATTATATATGTGTACGTGCATATATTATCTTATATAATTACATATTTGATGTGTCGTTCTTTGTGAAAAAATAGCTTATGATTATTGGTTTAGTTTTGATTTAACAGAATTGAGGAAATAAAAGTACCAATCTACTCCAGTATGAGATTCTAACAGTTCCGGCCCATTAGGGATGAGCACGGTCTGGAGCAATTCGAACATCTGGAAATTTCCAAAAACAAATGAAAGTTCTGAGATATTTGGAGGTTATTTTAAAAAAAAAAAAATCTTCAAAATTTCTCCATTTATCAATTCAGTTCCTTTCAGAGATCTGTTCTCTTCGGTTCACGTATTCGGAACTTTTCGTTTCATTTTAAATTTAAATTTAAAGTAAATATTGTCATCAAACAAATTGTTTATAACATTGCAGTGTCTAAGATAATACGATATTCTCTTTATGAAGAAAAATATATAGTGCAGTACAAGAAAACAATGATTTACCAAGGGATTTTACCAAATAATTGTGTTTGTTGGTAAATAAAAACAAAATACTAACGAGTTAGACACATAAATAATTTATTAGTTCCCCAACGGATTTACCATCACATTAACAACGAAGTTTTACCAACACCAAAAATCTATCAGTAATTTTGGCACATTCTTTTGGCACCAACTTTAGCAACTATTTACCAACAAATTACTAATAACAATTTTCAAATGATTTAACTTGTTGGTAATACTTGTTGGGAAATGGGTATTACATCTGGCAATGAAAAATTACATTACTAATTGCTAACTCATTTATAGTGTGTTGGTATTTTCTAATAAATTCACAATCCCCTATAAATATCCAACGAGTTTACAGTTTGTTAGAAATTTACCAATAGATTATGCTAGTTGTTACTTATTAACAAACTGAAATGCATTACTACATCCCATTAATGTTAGGATGCACTGTCGATTCCCTATTGATTGCGATCGTTAGTAATTACCAACAAATATATTTTTATTATCAATCCAGCAACTAGGAAATATCTTGATAATTAGTAAAGGGTTATTTTTGGTCAAGTCTAATTCTTTTACATTGATTTTTGGACATTGTGAATAATGATGATTGATGCAGGGGAATATCAACAGATGGATTGAGATGATCTTATATCACTAGCCACGTCACCCGACTTTTCGCCTACTGAACTTTCACCATTTGAATCTTCAATTGGTTCTCCCGCTCGGACAGACTCTCCAACTTCTCCAGCCCCAGGTGACTCCACACCAACTAACGAGGTTGTGGTGAAAAGAGGAACATCAGGAAAATAATATTCAAAATTTTGGGAGCATTATACTAGAAAGACTGTTGGTGGAGTAAAAAAGGCTCAGTGCAAGTATTGCAACTCCTATTTGCTAGGTGAGCCAAGGCAAGGTACTACCCATTTTAAAAATCACCTTGCAAGATGTCGTAAAAGAAGACAACCGGATATAAGACAACAGGTCTTAAATGCCAACTTCAACAAGGAGAAATTTGAAACTTCTCCTTTCAACTTCAATGAAGAGTTTTCTCGTAAAGAACTAAAAAGGATGATTATCGTGTATGAGTATCCTCTTAAAATGGTAGATCATGTTGGGTTCCGAAATTTCTTGAAGAGTTTGAACCCTTGCTTCAAGATAGTCACGAGGAATATAATCAAGAAGGATTGCCTGGATATTTATGAGGCTTTGAAGGAGGCTACGATGTTGATTTTCTAGAAGAATAAAAGTCAAGAGGAGATAACAACGGATATGTGGACATCTTCTTTTCAGAAGAAATGATTTATGGCTGTTACCTCGCACTTCATTGACAAGTCTTTGAAATTACAAAGTCGGTTTATTAGGTATCATTACTATTAGCTATTAATTTTCAAAGACTATTCGTAGTTTTAATTCAATGTTGTTATACTTGATAACTATTTAGATAATTACTTAAATCTTATTTTAAATTTTCTTTATAGGTTTAAATGTGCCAAGTCCACATACAAGCGAAGTCCTATGTGAAGCGTTGGTTGAATTTTTTATGGACTGAAATTTAGATCGAATGATATCCACTATAACAGTGGATATCTGTTTTACTAATGATGCTATGATGGAATTAATTTCCGATAAACTTCCAATGGATTCTCTCCTACTTGGTGGCAAGTTAGTACTTATGCGGTATTGTGCGCATAACCTGATTGTGAAAGCACGTTTGGAAGTCATTGGAAGTGCAACTAAGAAGGTAAGAGATAGTGTGGCTTATTGGTCGGGGACACCTAAAAGATGGGAGAAATTTGAGAAGGCTACTCGTCAAGTAAAGGGAAAAGAGGCTAATAATGCTAAGTAACTCATACTTGATTTCAAAACTCATTAGAAACTCGACGCTTTTTATGCTGCAAACAGCTTTAGAGTATAAAGAAGGTTTTTCTCGTTTAAAGATTCATGATTCAAAATACAAATGCTTGCCTAGTTAACTTGAGTAGAATTTGATTAAAGAAATTTGTGGTAGGTTAAAGTTGTATTATACAACAACTGAGCTTCTTTCTGATACTCAATATCCTACTGCAAATATCTATTTTCCAAAAAAAATTGTGAAATCAAAGTAACTTTGAGAGAGTGGAGTTCTTTTGGTGTTGAGATGGTTGAAAATATATCCAGGAGTATGTTTATAAAGTTTGATAAGCATTGGTCAGTTGTATATGGGATTATGGGGATGGCGGTAATTCCTGACTCCAGGTTTAAAGTAGATTTATAGAGTTACTACTTTCCTAGGTTTTTTATGATGAGTCTAGATTTGAGGTGGATAAGATCCTTACTTTATGACATGAGATACTTAAGCAATATGAGGAGAATGAGAATGAGAAGCAAAAGAGTGGTGGTGATGGAAGTTGTTCGATGATGGCCATGGTTTCTAGTACTAGTGATTCACTTAGTGATTTTGACATTTACACTTCTAGAAAGAAAATAAGCTTGTGAGGTCGGAGTTGGACAATTACTTGGATTAGGATGTTCTACCTCGAAGTCTGAATTTTGACGTTTTATCTTGGTGGAAGGCAAATAAGGGTAAATATCCTATTTTGTCTCAAATTGCAAGAGATATCTTAGCAATTCCAGTTTCTATTGTTGCTTCCGAGTCTGCATTTAGTACAAGTGGATGATTGATTGGTCCTCACCGTAGTAGGCTTCACCCTAATACTATCGAGCCCTTAATGTGTTCACAAAATTGGATATTGTCGGAGAACGGTAAGTACTTATATTGATATTTTGAGTTAATTGACATACCTAATAAATTATTATAATTTATGCTTGAATCTCCAACACTATGTAATGCAGGAAATTTGTTGAATGTAGTACATGCAACCGTCTTTTATGATTCAGATGAGGAGAAGAATGAAATTGAGGCAAGTAAGTTCATTTTGTTTAATTATCTTCATCTTAATGCGTTTTTATAAAATGTATGCACTTAAGCTCAAATTTGTCTTGTTATTATGAATTTGGCAAGGGTGTACGTGGCTTTGAAGCAACAATTTTCAATCAAGGATGTCGTTGTTTATCTTTAAATTTGGACTTTGTTATGAATTTTAGAATTTCATTACCTTTTGTGGTGTTGGGTGCTCATTTAAACAGTTGAACTAGTAAACTTATAAATGATTTGTTGTCTTTTATTAGGGGTATTGAATGTGATTTGTTATTGCATATTTGTGATTCAAAGAACTTATGGGTGTTGATTGTTGAATGTGAATTTAGTGATTAAAATTTGTGAATTTGTGACATTTTCATTTGTACAGGTTTGTGAATTAGTGATTGAGAATTTGAGTGAAATTTATCAGTATTGCATATTCATAGAAATTAGTAAACTTGTGACATTTTAAATATTTCTACAAAAAATTATATGTACAACGAGGCGGGGCAGGTCAGATCCACCCCGCACAGGTGGGGGCATGGGGCAGCTATCGCTAACCCAGCGCGGAGCACGGGGTAGGGTGGGTCAGATTATGAGATGTGCAGGGCGGGCTTGGGTTTTTAAATGCTCCCCCTCCCCCACCGCCCTGCCTCATTGCCATCTATATTTCATTGGAATATGCTCTACTCGGTTCTGTTTTGGTATTTCGGTTCGAAATGGTTCAGTTTGACAACAAAAGAAGTTCGGATCGATTTGGTCTGGATAAAGTCAAATAGTCAACGAATATTACCAATTTAGAGTACTTTTTTATTGGGGTTCAATGTTGATCAGTTTATTTTCGAGACTTATGCTCACCTCTAGTTCCCATGGCTTTCACTCAAAAGAATTATGATTTAATTTGTCAACGGACTTGGATAATGATTGTTATTGATAATAAAAACCAATTCATTACTTGTGGCTTAAAGAAAGCAAAATTGAGCATTTGCAAACGCATACTTTTATTTTAAAGGTAAGATAAAATAGTTTATTTTAAGCATAAATTAGAATCATCAACCATCTCATAACATGCTCCATTTTTTACTGTTTCGGGTATTTAGTAAATAAGGTGAAGCGTTTTTGACATTTTTATCCTCAGTAATTGTAGTATAATGCATTATTGCCCTTCTCACCAAAATCCTCAAATTTACACGTGAATCAACGATTTCGTTTCCTTGACTTTTGACCATATACCAGGGTGAGAGAAGGAGTTGGAGTATTTATATAGTAAAAAATTAGTATAGTACACTCACCCTACATAAATTCTTCAAAAACAGGTTAAATATTGGGAACTATTTTGGGTTCCACCCTATTCTTATTCCATGGAGTTTTACTGACATACCAGAGTTAAAAAAGAAGAAAAAAATTGTGAGATACTTATCAAAAGAAATTCATGGTATGCGAATTAAGCTTAAAAACATTCTAATATACAATATAAAAATAAGAATGAGAAAATGTTGTTTTTGAATCGATGCAGCAGTGGACGTATCAGGTTTGAAGAATTTATATTTCTAATAGAGATTACGCCAAACTTCCTTTAACAAAATAATTTAAAAATAAGAGGTTAACAAAAAGCAATCGAAATTATCACCATATTTAAATAATATAAATAGTTTTATTCCTAAAATTCTAAGAAAAAGTGTCACTTGTTCAAATGATTTTTCTTTAGTATATAAAGGATTTAGTTTATCTTCATTTGAAATGTATGGAGAATAGCAAAGCAACGGGGAAGAAGGGTGAAAGTTTCTGTCGTTCTTTTCTTTTATCTCCTTCTCTAAATGAAAAAAATTAGTTACTTGTTGAATTTGTTTTAGTGAAATATTAGCACAATATTTTAAATATTTTTTGTTCAATTTCTTAATCAATTCTTTTGTTTCCCTAAATGGATAAAAATAGTTACTTGTTGAATTTATATTAGCACAATAGTTTAAATATATGTTGTTCAATCTCTCAATCAATTACAACACTAAAATAAGATATTTATACATAAATATCTGTAACATCTTTTCGAGCAAATTTCCATCAAAGTTGAAGTTTGGGAAATAGGAAAATGAGCGGAGTCCTACTATTTATAGGCAACATATTGCAAGTAAAGATACGACAAAGAAAAGAGATTTTGTTTTTATTCTGTACAACGGGAGAAAAAGTTTCCAAAATAATAGTTCGTTTGCTTAAAATTGGGCTCAACAGATCTAAAAAAACCAAATTTCAATAAAACACACTCATTAATACCCTCTGTCGATTTAGCCCAGCACTCCTCAATCTCAAACAGACGGACACATAAAGTTATTACTCCTATTATTCGGCAATAAGAAATGAACGGTACTATTACTACTCCCTCCGTCCCAGCTAAACTTGCACTGGGAGGGTTGGCACAGGTATTAAGAAAAGATGTTTTTTTAATTTTTGTTGACTTTTCAAAGTTGTTTTTTGCTTTATTAGCTGATTATTAGAGAGGTACTTAGGGTGATTAATTGCATTTCTGCATTCTGCAGAAACCAGAAACCAGAAACCAGAAAAAAGCCAAGAATTAAAAAACTGCAAAAAATGCTTAAACTGGAAAAGTAGCGAAACTATACAACTTAAAAATAAGGGAATTTTTTTTTCCCTCCAATACAATTCACCCAAAAATCAGTGTTTACAGTAATCTAAAACCAAAATTACAAAAATTTGGATTCCCACCAAATTTTGAATTACAATTGGAGGCCTATTTAATGAGCATTGAATGTCTCTTCTGGAAAAAACAAAAAAACTGCATAATTAAAGCTTGGGAGTTATGGTTTGCAATCGGAAGGGTTTTAATCATTTGGCTCCGTCAGACCGCTCGTTAGTTGCTCAGTTTTTAATCGAGAACAGCTCGAACAGGGTCGTACATCATGGCAAAATCAGCGAGGCGGCTACATCATTCGGAGTCAGTCGGCGAATGATTCAAAACATATGGGCGGCTACAAGAAAGCGAATGTTAGCAAATGTTCCTATCAGTTTTAACAATAAAGGGCAGAAGCCAGGTATGCGAAGCACTGAATTAAACATAGTGAAGATGAAAAGTATACCATTTTGCAATAGGGGCAGCATAAGGCGGCTTGCCTCAGAACTAGAGGTCAGCAAAAGTGTGGTGGGGCGGTGGATAAAAGCTGGAAAGATTAAGCCCCACACTAGTGCTATAAAACCAGCGTTAACCGAGCCCAACAAACTACAAAGGCTGAAGTACAACCTTTCATCTTTGCATGTTGAATCTCAATCAAATAAGATAAGGTATGACACAATGCATAATGTGGTACATATTGATGAAAAATGGTTTTATATGCAACGGACTAGCGAAAGAACATACAAATTGCAAGAAGAACCCGAACCCTACAGGTCATGCAAAAGTAAACGCTACATCCCAAAGGTAATGTTCATGTGTGCGGTTGCTCGGCCAATTTTCTCAAGCTAAGGCTCGGTTGAATTTGATGGGAAAATCGGAATTTTCCCATTCACAACACAAGAACCGGCTAGGAGAAACAGCCGACACAGAGCTAGAGGTACTCTTGTGACCAAACCAATAGAGTCAATCACAAAAGAGGTTATCAAGCAATGCATATTGCAACAGGTATTTTAGGGCTATCAGAATTTAAATTCATCATATAGCTTAGGAGCTGTTGTAAGTCTCCATAATGTCGTTTAGCAACTTCAGCAGCTGTTAAACTCCAATTGATGACATTACAACAGGCCTTTTTCTCATTTTTTAAGATTATACCAGCCATAAAGGCAAAATGGCCACCAAATGCATCCAAGAACATCATCATACAACAAGATAATGCTAAACCACACATCAGTAACTTAGATTCAGAATTTAGAGTTGCCGCTTCAGCCGATGGTTTTCAAATTCAGTTAGTTTGCCAGCCACCTAATTCCCCCGACACAAATGTACTAGACCTGGGCTATTTTAGAGCGATTCAATCACTGCAAGTTGAGAAACCATCATCTACAGTTGAAGAGTTGGTCACAAATGTTTTGAAATCATTTGAAGACTTGGAGGTACCAAAATTAAACAATGTTTTCCTAAGTTTGCAAGGATGCATGATTGAAATCATGAAGACTAAAGGAGACAACAGCTACAAGGTGCCTCACATGGCCAGGGCAGCTGTAGAAAGACAAGGGAGGCTGCCTAATTCATTGGAAGTAGATGAGAGGGTGGTTAGAGACGCCATTGAACATTTAATTGCTTGTGAAGAAGCTGCTGGAACTTTTGATATTAATGGTTTGAAGTCAGCCTTAGGGTATATGTAAGAAGTGTAGGTAATGAATAGCTTAGGTACATTTTGCTAGACGGTGTTTAAAGCATAAACACAATAGAATGTGAATTTTGCTTAGGCTTTAAACATTGTCCAGATGCTGTGTTTTGTGTTGTAAGGGACCTAAACCCTCAGATAAATATCATCACAGGGTTATTGACATTTTCAAATGGAGCATATTGATCTATAAGAGCATCTTTTAGTTTAGGATGGCAGCTCATGAAGGACACCAAAAACTAAGCTAGAGGCTGTATAAGATCAGCAATTAGCTTAGGATGACATCACATATTGCATAAACAGTAACAACAATCAGCAAGAACACCAATTACCTAAACCATCAGGTTGTTAAAAGCATCATTTAGTTTTGGTGGCATCTCATGATGACCTAACAGAAACCAGATATCAGAAGGACACCAAATACTAAACCCAACAGATGTATAAGAGCAGATTCAGAGCTTAGAATGGCATCAAACACTAAATAAACCGAAACTGATATCATAAGGACACCAATAACCTTAACCATCAGCCTATAAGAAAGCATCATTCGGTTTAGGGTGGCATCTCAACTAAACCCAACAGTAAGAACATACAAATGTGTACACATAACCCAAATCAACAGCCAGCTAAAACATAATCATATGGATACCAGAAACCTAAACTATCAGGTATAGCAAACATCATTTAGTTTAGGATGACATCTCATAAAGATCCCAAAGAAACAAGAAGCAATATGCAACCATAAAACCATCAGCATATAAGAACATACAAAGGTTGAAACAACAACAGCCTATTATCAAATGATTACCCATCAGCAAAAAACCGAGCATCATATAGTTTAGGAGTCTAAACTATCAGCAAGAATATACAAATCTCCCCAAATTAACCAAAACCCTAGCCAAAAATATTAGCCACCATATTGTGTTCTAATTTCATCATAGCGGCATAATAAGCACCAAATCAGCAATACCCCACACAGATTTCACACATAACAATTATATTTTCGAAACAAGCAAATCACCCAAGATCCACCGATTTCACAAAAGAATAGACAGAAACAGGGTCACCTTGGCCAAAATAGGGAACCATAGGGTCAATTGCTTCCTGAAGAACAGTCTTTTTTCCTCCGAATCGAACCACGAACTCATCTCTGGGCTCGATTCCGCAACGAAATCAACAGGCATGCGAAGATTACCTTCAACCACTGATGGGAAACCCAGATCCGAAACCAGATCTGGCTTCTGCACATCTTCAATTTCTGGCGCGTTTAGGCTGAACTGAGTTTCAGGAATGATTGTTTCCTCGGAATCGAAGATGATTCGATCCAAATCACAATCCTCGTCCATGGAAACAGAAGGTAAATTATGGATCGGAAAAAGTAGTTTCGACCAACAACGAACTCGTTTGGTGTATGTGTGGGAGAAGAACATACAAGGGTCTATGTGGGGGGAGGATTTGGTGGGGATTTGGCTAGGGTTTCGAAAATGGAAGAGGGAGGCAGCTGGATGGTTTTTGAGAGACTTCAAAAACCAATTTAGGGTTCTTGATGAGAGAGAGAGAGAGAATGCTCTGGATCGAGAATGATCTAGGGTTGTTCCAGAAAAATGAGAAGTGGGTAATGGGTTGGGCTGGGTAGTGGTTTTAGGTTCATAAATTAGAATAAGTGGGTTTGGGTTAGGAATTTTATGGGTTTAAATTAGTTTAGGGTTAGTTTTAGTAATGATAATTTTGTAATTTTGGTAACAATGGGAGGTAATAATTGTGAAAAATATTTTCATTTAAGGGGTGTGCAAGTTTAGGTGAGACGGACGAAAAATGAAAGTGTGCAAATTTAGTTGGGACGGAGGGAGTATTATATAAAATAAAAGCACTTCCCTCAGAATAAATGCTAAAACAGCCTCTTAATAATAGTTTATCAAACCAGGAAAGTTTAACTGTGCTCATCGACTCCCTGCTGGAGAACAACAATGGCGAAAACCAGAATAGTTACCGTCTCGGCTCTGCAATTTGCTTGCACTGACGACGTTTCCACCAACGTCCACACCGCCGAAAGGTACTGTTGTAAGAATAAAATTTTAAGTATTTTTATTTTATTTCTGGAGTTCCGAGATTGGAATTTTTATGGTTTGTAGAACCAATTCGCTATATCCTCGTGGGTCGTAAGACAGGCATTGTGAGAAATTATAATCCGTAGAACGTGAATTGAGTGTTGTACTGCCTTGAGATGTTGAATAATTTAATCTCTGATATACCTGCTTCTACGTCGTACATTCAGATGCTTTGCAAGTGTTAGTATGGTCTAGAGTGGCTCATTATCAGAAGTGATGCCTCTCCCCAGTTCTTTTCTACTTAATTGGTTCTTCATTATAAAATGATGTTTTGGTTATATATTCGTTGTATCCGCAGAACTGATAGTTGTTATATTATATGTGTCAATTGTAGAGGGATCAGTCATTGCACATCCCCTAAATTCTTTATCCGAGCTCATAACTTTAGCTCAAAGTAGTTAAGTCACATGTACTAAGGGTTCCATACGTTGAAAAAGCTATTCTAGGCTGTGAGTGTTGATTCATCACTATTGATGGTTGTAAATGGTTGGTTGCTGATTATCAATAAGTACATGATGAGTACCCTTGGCGGGTTAATGCATCTAGCCCTTTCTCCTAAAAACATAAACTTGTGTGTGGGTGGCCTTTTGTGTTCGTCCACCTGATTAAAAGCTTTGTTCCAAACCCGAGAGGCCCAAATCTCTCCAACAACATCATTTTGTAGTGTTTCCGGTGCTTCTCTTTTAGGTGTGCATTTACTTTGAAACAAGAAGTGGCCATGAAAAGTCAATGTTCATCGTTCTCATTGGGGCAAGATTTATAGTTCTATACCTCGTAATGTCAATATTTTACATGAAGTGTCTGCATCATGATCCCCAAAGGAGAACCTTATGATGTATTCGCAATAGCATAGCTGTCTAATGCGCTAGGCGCGCCGAGGCACAAGGGGCCATCTGGCACTTGAGGCGCGCGCCTTTTGGACATGGTTGCCAACAATTCAAAAACAAGTACCAATAACAAAATCAATCAATTCTACTCATTATTAGGCTAAATTAAACATTAAACAATTATATGATTGCACAAACACACAAAAACAAACAACATAATAGTTGAAAATTCAAATAGCAAAACACGCAAGTGTCAAATCATAAGATTTAAACAAGTTCATTAGTTCAACATGCAAATCTAACATGGTCGGCAGCGGTTGGCAGCAGGCGGGAGTGGTCACCCGGCCGCTGGGCAGTGGCGTGGGTGGAGTCATAGGCCTTCTTGTTTTTATTGTTTCTCTACTTCTAGTTTTTTATTTTTCTTTTGAAACCCTAGTTTCTAAGAGCCTAAAGAAGTGTTGAACAATTTAAACATTAAAAGAAGGGTCAAAATTAACTTAAAAGACATTTTTTAAAACAAAATAGGCGGTGGGCGCGCCAACCATGAGGCGCACAAGGCGCAGGGAGGCGTGCGCCTCCCGAACTGAGCCCGCCTTAATGTATAGAGGCATAGATTCTAAAATCTAGTGTGCCAGGCGCGCCTTTGACAGCTATGAGCAATAGCTGGGGATTGTATAATTTTTTGCGCCGCTGAACTTGATGCTTGAAGCTTTGCATGTTCTGATGAGAAATTGTGAAATTTAAAAATGACATCAACCAGAATTATTTTGAATGCAGATTGGTAAGAGCAGCTCATCAGAAGGGGGCAAATATCATTCTTATTCAGGTTTGAACTTCTTAAAAAAGACATTTCAATTTCTTGAGAATATTATTGTCTTTACACACCTTTTAAGTTGCTCTTCAAGGATTTATTGGTTTACAAAAAATTCCGACTAACTTAAACTATGGTACTATGGTATAGGAATTATTTAGGATGTCACTGAGGATACTTATGTTGATACAATTGTTGTATTAAATATTATAACTCAACATGCCAGAAATGCTTACTCACAGTTAATTTTTTCTTGCTTGATTTCTATTGTTCATCCTTCACATGATAACTTGTAAGTTAAGCAGGATTGCTAGTTGCATTTTCGGCTTGCAATGTTTGTACTTTTTCAAATCTTGTTTCTTCTCTTTACACCTCTTATCTTTTTTCTTTCTTTCTTTTCTTTTTTTTTTTAATGTGAGGGGGGGGGGGGGTTGATCAGGATATGACATTGTTAAAATGATCCGGTAATTAGTAAGTCATAACTTAGATCAACATTATGAAGCTGTCATTTATCTTTTAATCAGGCCTGCCACTGAACGTTGAGGAATTCGATTTAGAGATGCCACATGCTATTGCAATTTCTTCCTGAATTCCCAGACCTAGGTTGTCCTTTGTATTTCATGTTCATGATTAGAGAACAGATTCAGGACCCCAGAAGAGTTTGCACATAGCCCTTGCTGTTCTCGTACGTATGAATTATCCTGAAAGGAGAGCAGTCATGTAGTATGAGTTTTCTTCACAAGTGATCTGGCAAATACTTCAATCTGTGTCCTCTTAAACAGAAAATATTCAATATAAAACCCTGTCCGTTGACACAATTATCTTGTTGTAGTTAATGATTGGAAATGATCCTATGTTTGATTCTATAAACTTTATTTCTACATAACATAGAAATTATTACCCATGTAATAAGATCCAACATGATACGCAATGAACAAATAGGTAGCTGAAACACATCATATTGGATCAACCTACAAAACAGAAGTTTCAAGCTACTTCAAATAAGAAATCTCTATCATTTTTGTATTCATTAGATGTGCTTCTGCTTATAGTCTACCACCATCTTTTCAGGAATTATTTGAGGGTTATTACTTTTGTCAAGCACAAAGAGAAGATTTCTTTCAGCGAGCTAAATCGTAAGGAGCACCCAACAATACTGAGGTAAGATTTTTTTGGTCAAGGATCTAGAAAGACCTTTAATTGAATGAAAAAGCCCTTTAGATATGAACTTGAAATGGAAGCAGTTTTCTTATCTAAATCTTGTACAACTCAGTATGCAAAATTTGGCTAAAGAATTGGGAGTAGTTATACCAGTTAGCTTCTTTGAGGAGGCAAACAATGCACATTATAATTCAATAGTTGTAATTGATGCTGATGGGACAGATCTTGGACTATACAGGAAATCCCACATCCCCGATGGGCCAGGTTTTGTCATCATTGTTTAGATGTATCTAAGATGTTATTTTCATATATAAGACTTAAATATGGAGGTCATGTTTTCCTCAGGTTACCAAGAGAAATTTTATTTCAACCCAGGCGACACTGGTTTTAAGGTTAGGAATACTAAATTGAGCAACCTGACTTACGTTCTCCTTCGTTGGACTTATTCATTGAGGTAATTTCCTCTGATTGTTAAAAAAATTGTGATGTTAACAGGTATTCCAAACTAAGTTTGCCAAAATTGGAGTTGGTATGATGTCTTCACATCTAGCTTTTGAGTTTTTGGTTTTCAAGATTATAGTTAATTGAATGTATGGAAATACCAAAACTTACAATTTCGTATGATTTGGCTCATTTATGCTAGTTTACTACTGACGGGTGAGCGAAGCAACACGTAAGCCTTCATGGGAAGCTAAAGATTACATTCTACTTGTCAGGTATATGCTGGGATCAGTGGTTTCCAGAAGCAGCACGAGCCATGGTACTTCAAGGTGCAGAAATATTGTTCTATCCCACAGCCATCGGTTCTGAACCTCAAGATGGTGGCCTAGATTCTGGGGATCACTGGAAACGGGTGATGCAAGGCCATGCTGGAGCTAACGTGGTGAGTTTCCTTCAGTAGTTCCAACTATTGCTAAATTAATAATTTAGAAATTTACTTCCCTTGTAGCATGAGATTGTTGTTTGTTTAAGAGATCAACCTGTCTTGCTTTATATGTCTCAACATTTAACAGCGACTTATTCATGTTTGTTAAGGCATCATGCCAACAGACCAAGTAAATTTCAATTTCCTAATAAACTTAATAAGCACCATATTATGGGCATGGATGTCTATCGACTCTGTAGGTTGTTCAGGTAACTATTAATCTCTGGGATTGAATCAACCCTTTCTGTAAATTTTGACTGGTGAAATTAATGTTAAAATTGGCATGTTTAATATTAAAACCATCAATAAGTTTCTTTTCCTGTAATAATAGCATCTATATTTTGATTTCAAATTCAATTCATGGTAGGAAATTAACATACAGTAAATTAGTAGCTATAGATTGTCAACATACTGACTAGACATTAATAAACAACAAAAGAGTTGATTTGATTAATTCCTTCGTTCCAATTTGTATTAATCCAGCCATAAAGTTAGTTATTTTGATTTTGCTTGAAAACTGACTTTCGAAGCCTTTCTATACATACAGGTACCTTTAGTGGCATCAAACCGCATTGGTAATGAGATTATACAGATGGAGCATGGCAAGAGTGAGATCACATTCTACGGGAATTCATTTATAGCGGGTATGTCTTTCGCTACTTTGCAGAATTTTCAAGTTTCAAGTAGTTTTACTTAATTCCTTTTATAGTTCACTGAAAAGGATTTGGAATATGTGTTGTAGGACCCACAGGAGAACTTGTAGCAACTGCTGCCGATAAAGCGGAAGCTGTTCTTATAGCGGAATTTGATCTGGACAAACTTAAATCCAAGAGAAACAGTTGGGGGGTTTTCCGAGATCGTCGTCCAGATCTATACTAGGTTCTTTTGACTTTAGATGGCAGTAATGTTTCTCTTTGATTTACCAAAGGCATCATCGAATATTTTATGCAATGATAACGCAGCTGACCCATGAGGTCCAAGTCAATTTTATTTAGTGTATGGGAAAATGTGTTTGGCCTTGTGGGTGATCTTTATGGAATTTTCAGAATTATTTAGTTTCTTTTACTTGTAGTGCTCGTGAATACAATAACACTACAAACATGTTTAATAATTGAGGTGAAGGCTGGAGGGTAGTAGAATGAGGCAAAAACTACACTTTTGACGCCAGAAAGATGTGATCCGTTAATCCAACCGCCATTTTCAAATATGAGATTTAAGAATTCAGAAACTGTACCAAAGAAAATGCTTCATGGCCTGTACACTTGCACTTAAGAAATTGAAAAATCTTTACATTCATCACCTCCTACACCCTCTTATTTGCATGCTATGCACAAACACTTGACAGAAAATAGGTAATTTTTTCCTACCTAACTGCTCATTTTTACATTCTTGTACCCTCGGCATCACCATCTTCGATTTCGCTCGTACCTTCATCATCTTCCTCACTGTTTTCCTCTTCATCTTCATCAACATCAGACTGACCAAACTGCATCTTCAGACGCCCATTCTTACGCCATGCATGCAAGCATTCCTTAGTCGGAACCCTTATCTCTGTAAGAATGAATCTCCCATCTTCCCGTACTGATTTGAAGCACACCCACGGCTTCCCGTTTCGTCCTATACAAGAAATTGGGGGTGGAAATGACCCCTTATTTCTCCTCGAATACTTAATGGACCCACACCGGGAGTATCTCGTTCTTACCTTGTCTTCCTGAGGCTGCCAATCGTAGTTGTGCGAATCTTGATCAAAATCATCAGAGCTGTCGAATCCAAGTTCCTCGGTGCATGTTGATAAATTCTCTGAAGCAATGGCATTTTCGTCGTTGGTGAAGGGCGAAATCGAGGTTAAAGATGAGGAGGGAGAGGAAGAAGCTGATGATTCAATGGAATCAACAACATAATTGTTTTCCTTCAAGTGAAGCTCGCCAAATAGTTCTATAAAAGAATAATGATCGACGGTTTTGATGGATTTAACATGTTTCCACGGTGGGTGGGATTCAAGAGGCAATGGTTTCTCATACATACGTAGGCCACCGCAGGCTGCCATTTTTGTTTTTTTTTTATGTTTTCTGATTCTTTTGTCTTCACCCACACCTCATATAAGATTATGAGAAATGGGCAGAAGGCATAATAATATTTTTGTTTTCTGTGTGAATTGAAGAGACAATTTATGGTTTTGATTAAGTCAATGGTGTTTGTAACTATTTATCAGGTGTGCCTCTCATTTGGCAGTGGGAGCTTTTAAATTTGGTTCACATTTTCTAATGTTCAACGCATTTTTCAGCTTTTAAATTTGGTTTGAGATTTTCTAACTTTTCTTTAACCGTTCTTAGAAACATAAAATAAGATATTCCGGAACCTGATTGACTCTCCAATTTTGACCCATTATTATTATAACATAAAATGATACTATCTCCGTTCCTTTTTATCCATTCACACAAATCAAAATTTTCATTAATTAGGATATTAAAACACATCCCAAAACACATTCTCAACCTTTTAACCACTCCGAACTCATTGATTTTATCAAATTCACAATTTTTTGTTCATGTATTGATGGAATAAAGATGGTAAAATGACATTAATAATGAAAATAAGACAGATAAAAAGGAACGGTGTTTTGGATAAAATGGAACACATAAAAAGGAACGGAGGGAGTATATTGTTCATGATTGGTTATAACTTGAGGAGAACTAAACCGAATTGGAGTTGCCGATTAACATTGACCTAAGAGAATGTTGTTCATCATGGATTTGACTCGGTTGGGTCTGGGCAGGACGAGCCTAACATTTTTGTGATCTGAGTCGAGTTAATAAAATTGCCCCTGATTTGTGCCAGGCAGTATAATTTATAAAATAAAAAAATAATAAATAATATTCAAAATAATTATTTGTATTTAAAATAATATGAAAAGTCGATTCAAATTAGTTACTTAAAAAGAACTGGTTTGAGTCGAGTCAAAAAAACGAGGCCCCTAATTTGTGCTATACATTATAACATAATTATACAACAATACATAACATTCAAAATAATCATATGTTATCTAAAATAATATGACAAATTAATTCAAATAAGTTATTTAAGAAAAACACATCTTTCTTACACTGGTCTGCATCTTTTTTAGATGGATTAGTCAAATGTACGTGCCTTACATTACAAGAAAAACAAAGAAAGCTATTTTTGAAAGCGTTGTTGTTTAGTTAATAAATTCGTTGAACACCAACGGTTATCCTATACCGTTATTGGTCAGTTATGGTTGTTCAACGGCTAACTATTTTTTTAAATAATCGTGTTTTAGAACCAATAATGTGGCTTTTAAACTTAAATGACAAATTTTGTTTTAGACAATTCAAAACAGGATTTTTACAGGCGTAAATTCCCCAAATCACAATTACCCTAGCCGCGCCCCCACCCCTGCCGTCGCCCCTCCCCGGCTTGCCGTTGTTCCGTCCCCAGCTCCGATTCCTTACTTCTTTATCCTATTTTCAATTTAGTTATCCTCTGGCTGATTATTTTTCTTTAGTTCCTAATCATTTCATTATTTTTAACCTAAAAATTCTATGTATTCTCTGCGCATCAGAATCAGTTAGGCAATTTGTGGTTTCGTGGGAACAAAAGTCGATTGGGGATAAGAAGCTCGCAAGTGAGGTTCGATAATTTCAGCTATGATGATGTTAGGAACCGAAAAGGTCGGATTCGAGGTCTAGCGACTCTTGAGCTCTCCGAGGTGGTTGAACGTCTGTATTAACCTGCAAAACTGAACCCGGGGGTTGTCTCCAGGTAGAGCCTCTGATGCTTAAACTAGTCTCTGACGACGGTTTTATGAGGGTAGGGTAAAGGAGTACGTAATGTGTGTTTATTTTTTACTTTCCCCTACCTTACCTTGGTTGAGGTCTATTTATGAGAGACCTTAGACCTCAGCCCTGACCCAACACCTCAGGTGATATCTCCTGATTCTTTCCACTTGTAATATATGTGTCGCAGTCTTATGTTGTCACGTGTCCACGTGTATAATTACAATTATCCCTCATCACTCCCCCTCTCCCTCCTCCCCCCACTTCTTGAGTGCAGAAGTCATGATGCACTTAAGAAGTATCAGATACGGGTCAAGAAAAAATTATTACAGTACCACATCTCATATTATACTGTAAAATATTTTTTTTCTAGTAATTTTGTACCCCTTATAAATTGACTTGTGTGGTAAAAAAATCTTCATTTCACCATCTTCTATTTCAAATAGTAGAGAGGTAGAAAACCAATATATTCAATCATCTGAGAGTGGAGTCCTTAAAAAGAGTCTGGAGACACCTCTACTCCTCGGCCGTCAATTGAAGCAAGTCCTCTGCACCTCAGACCTAAGGTAACTCTATTTACTCATTGTAGATAGATAAACAATTTATTATATACGTGCAATAACCTCACTAGAAAAACCGTGAGAATCCTTGGGATAATCCTTAGTAATTATTGACAAACATTGGGTTGGGAGTCCTTGGAAATCTTTAGCTAACATTAGGATTCCGTTGGAAAGTCCTTTAGATAGTCCTTTAAAAATTTTAATACATCATGGAAGTCCCTAGGATAGTCCTTTGAAAATTCTTGTACATCATAGGAGTCCTTGGGATAGTCACTAGAGACCTTCAAAAAATGATGAGAGCTCTGACACACCTTAGGACTCCTGTAGGATAGTCCTTAGGAATTTTTATTACACCTTAGGAGTCCTTGGGGTTGGACCTTCGAAATTTTAAGCACATTTAGTAAGACCTTGGAGACCCTTGGATAGTCTTTGAACAACATATAGTAAGACCTTAGACCTTTGGAAAGTCCTCCAAAATTTTTGAGCACAACTTGTGAGACCTTAGGCCTTAGGAAAGTCCTCCAAATATTTTGAGTTCAACTTGTGAGACCTTAGAACATAGGAAAGTCATTGGATAACCTCAAACAAAAAGAGTCCTTGGACAAGTGACCAACATCTTTCCTTCTGCCCCCATTCGCCGGTTTTTTGCAGGCTATAATTAGCCTTTAACTTTTCAAAGCACCAAGGTAGAACTCCTTATCTAAGCTTTCATCATAAAGCAATAGTAAAGGAATTAAAGTGGAAGCATTTAAATAATTGGCTAAATAATGGCTCACCATTCCCCTTTTGTTCACGCAATGCTACCAACTTTTTTCTTTTTGTAGCAAATATTTATATGTTTTCAAAGGGTATGGAGCAACACCCATTTCCAATAGGTTAGACATTGATTTGCTTCTGCATTCCTTACCCCTTTTTTTTTTTTTTTTTTTTTTTGCATGTAAATAAAATTTACTTACTTGATCTTGATTTCTTCCACAGGTCGAGAGCTTGGAGGACCTAAAAAAAAAATATCTATTTGTGTTATCCTCTCCCAAGACACTTGAGTAAGAATTACAACATTTTCTCCTTCATTTTCTTGTAATGTCAGACGAGTATGTTGATGATATTCCAATAGCAAGCTCTATCCTTCCCAAGGCATGACTTGTGGTCGTAGAGCTAAAACCCTTAGGCCTGAAGATAAAATCTCCAAACTTATGGAGGCCGACGTCTATGATTTAAGCATAGGATGTATTTTCCTAGGCATTGGGATTATAGTATTCCCGAGTCTGGGAGTGGGGTTTAATTGTTTTGCCACCAGGGTGGCTTTGCCTATATGAAGACATGTTTGATGCGGGGCTTAGGATTCCATTGCACCCAACAATTGTCGAAATTCCTGATTTTTTTTTTCAAATTTGCCCAAATTAGTTAGCCCTCAATGCTTGGAGAGTTATTGTTGGATTTACTATCATAGCATCCTCCTTCCGACAGTCTCTGCGGGTGCCACGATCTTTGCTTCTATTATAGACTCTAGAAACATCCCACGAGCGATGGTATGTGGTACTTCGTGTCTATGAATAAGACCAAATCCTTCGTACATATTACCCGATATGCTAAAGGTTAGACATCAAGATTTTTCTACGTCTCTCAAGATGAACCTTGGGATTTTCCTTCGGAGTAAAATTGTGCATGTTATCGTCTGTCCATGCCCAAGCTTTCCAAGAAGGACCGCCAAGCACTCTTAGTAATTATCATGCAAGGTCCCATGAGCTTGAAAGTCCTTACAGAAGATAACTTGATTGTTGCAAAGCTAAGCCACTTACCTTCGCCTAGATACGTGGACCTTAGTATGCATATTTACACTCGTATTCACTTTTTTTTGCTACGCTTTTAGTTGCACTAACAAAATTCTCTTGTTGACATGTATGGAGGTTGATAAAGCAAATAAGGTTGAAAGAGCAGCTCGGGTTGCCGAAAGGCAATCTCAAGACTCTCTTAGAAGAGACTCTTGTGCCCTCACTCTTATGAAAGGCCCAAATCTTCATCGAGACTCCGACTCTTGGTCCTATACCAAAGTCTATTGCAACAGAGGACGATGACGTCCTTCAGCAAGCCCCTGACCTTGGGGATCATGCATCTTGCAGTATGACTACCCATGCAACGGATAAGTACTGCCCCAATTGGGATGTGAAGGTCACCAATTCTATGTCTACTCGAGAGACGATAGTTGAGATGATGTCTCAGCTCTTGCCCCCTATAGGACCATGGTTAGTGAAGCCACCTCAAAGGTGTTATGCACTGATGGCTACGAGCTACTAGCCAAGGTAACTTGTTTTCTCTTAAGTTATTCTCATTCTTGAACAACACCATACGTATGACTTCATCTTCCTCTATCTTCAGCAACTCCTTACCCACCACGGGATCGTTCGAATGATCAACTGTGGTTCTAGGAGGATTAGGGAGCTTGCTGAGGATTTGGCTAAGGAGACTGAGGAAAGGATGTTGACGGAGATTAAATTTGACTCCAAAGCGGCTTAAGTGGATCGCCTAAGAGAGGAGATCCCTCACTGACTGACGAGATTGCATCTCTTGAGTTTGAGCTAGGAGAGGGTTCTCAGTAGGTTACGGAGACCAACTTGAGGGCAGATAAGGCCTTGAAGGACAAGGAGACAATGGAGGATGCACTGTGAGACCACTGGCTAGACGACTTTAGTGTTTGCAAGGACATGGTGCATAGCTTAGCTCCTACCTTTGACGTGAGTTGTTTGGTCCCTCCATCAGATTCCACCTTTGATGAAGACATGGAGGTTGAGAGGACTGATGATACCCCTACAGAGGACACCACCTTATCCCCCGCTTCTTAGGTAGAGCCTTGTTGCTTATTATTTTTTTGTTAAACCGCATTGGCCATAGAACCTCTTGCTGTCATGATTGCCTGCACTGAGACTTCTTTCCCCGCTCTTTCTTAAGAGTCATATTTATGATTCGAATCTCTAATTTATGACTATTTCCATATGATTTCTGGTTTGAGATTTTTCCCCATCAGTATTTTTATAGTTGTCATAAATTGAGGTAGAGGTGGATTCCTTTCTCTCTGTGAGTAGGGTCATTCCAATCCTTAGCCTTAGGAGGCCTCGGCTATTTTATCCTTAAAGATCATGACAAAGGACGAATTTTCGGAACTAGGGAGTTCCTAGATAATTTCCTAAGAAGTTTCTTGGATGGTCGCTAGCTGGTTGATCAACACAAGCATCACCACCTCTTCTTAGGGACCAACAAGGTTAGGACCTCTTGATAGTGGCAATGGTAGTCCACTGCAATCCTATCAAAAGCGATAGTGGCAATGGTAAGCCATTGCAATCCTATCCTCTCCAAGAGTCAAACAGTCACACAATTTCAAAGAAATAAGAACTTGAATTTCATTACAATATTCAAAATAACTTAGGAACAAAATCCAACCTCAACTACAGACCAAACAAAAGAAAATGACTACAAATTGAATAAAGAAAAAAACGAATGTCCAATGTCCAAGGACTAAAATAACCTATTGGTAGTACTTCCTAAGATGCTCAACATTCCAAGACCTCGAAATTGGCTTTCCATCTAGATTTTCAAGCTTGTAGGTGCCTTCCTTCACTACTTCACGAACACGATAAGGACCATCCCAATTGGGAGATAACTTATTACGCCTTTATTGATAGTTGAACTGAGGTTTTCTAAGGACTAGCTCCCTAGGTTCGAAGTGGGGTGACTTAATGCAGGTATTGTAATACTTGACCACCCTTTGCTAATAAGCAACTATCTTCACCATAACCTTTTCTCTTTGTTCGTCGATGAGGTCAAAATTGGCACGGAGCCCTTCGTCGTTATCTTCTATGTTAAAGTTTTCAATCCGCGAGCTTGGGACGAATTCCAATATCCACAAGAAGGACTGCTTTTGAATCAAAGGTCATGCTGAAAGGCATCTCATATGTTGCAATCCTTGGCATCGTTCGGTAAGCCCACAAGACCTCGGGGAGAATATCCGCCTAGAGACCTTTGGCATCGACCAATCTTATTTTCAGAGTCTGCAAGATTATTTTGTTGGTGACCTAAGATTGTCCATTGGACTACGGATAAGTGACAGAGGTCATCCTAAGGTGAATACTAAGGCATAAGTAGAATTCCCTAAAGTGCACACTATCAAATTGCTTCCCGTTGTCTGTGACAAGAGCCTTTGGAAATTTAAAGCGA
Organism: Ajuga chamaepitys; assembly: GCA_958295605.1. Lineage (NCBI taxonomy): Eukaryota > Viridiplantae > Streptophyta > Magnoliopsida > Lamiales > Lamiaceae > Ajuga > Ajuga chamaepitys. The sequence goes on from OY282505.1 coordinate 20,592,220, forward strand.
CACATGATGGACTTCCAGACAAAGCTGCAAAATTGCATCTCTGTAATGTTGGCCAACGGTTCAGCCTCAATCCACTGGGTGAAATACTCAATAGCAACGATCAAGAACTTTCTTTGTCCGGTGGCCTGAGGAAATGGTCCAAGGATATCAATTCCCCAGATGGCAAAGGGCCATGGCATGGAGACTGAAGACATTGGGACCGCAGGTAAGTGAAGAATGTTAGCATGCATCTGACACTTCTCACACTTTCTGACCAAACTCATAGCATCTTCTTTTATCGTTGGCAAATGGTATCCTTGACGTAAGACCTTTCGTGGTAGAGCTCTACCCCCAAGTGATTACTGCACACCCCTTCATGGACCTTTCTTAGAGCATAATCAACTTCACTCAGGCTAAGACACCTAACATATGGTAATGTGTAAGAACGTCTATATAAGTTGTCACCCACCACCGTATACTAGGAAGACCGATACACAATCCTTCTTTCTTCTAGTTTATCATGAGGTAACGTCCCATCCTTCAAGTAGTCCTTGATAAGATCCATCCAACTAGGCTCTAGTGCTAAGCACATGACTTCAACTTCTTCTATGCTACGCCGAGAAAGAACCTCCATTGGTACTCTCTTGATGAGTTCATGATAGGGTGAGGTTGCGAGCTTAGAAAATGAATCGGCCTTGGTTTCTCTTCTCGGAATATATGATTAATTTCAAAACATTCGAGCTTGACAATCAAATTACAGACCTTGCCAAGGTATTGAGCCATGGTGGAGCCCTTAGCTTCATAATCCCCTTTAACCTGGTGAACCACCAATTGTGAGTCACTATAGGATGCAACTTGCTTAGCACTGACCTCTGTCACAATCCTCAATCATGTGATAAGAGCTTCATATTCGACCTCATTGTTTGATGCCTTGAAGTCGAACCTCAACACATATTCAAGGATATTTCCATCAGGACTAGTCCAGGTTAGACCAGCGCCACTTCTACCAAGGTTGGAGGCACCATCGATATGCAAGGTCCATAGATGATCCTTCTTTGGTGTATTTGCTTCTGATACAACCTCTTCCATGGGAGCTGGGACTCTGTCCTCAATGGTGCACTCAACTAGAAAATAGCTAAACCAGAGCTTCTATGGTTGTCGAGGTTGATAGTGAATATCAAATTGACTAAGCTCTATATACCACTTTCCTTTGCTTCAAAGGTTGGTCAATGAGGACAACTATAGTGTGTGCCTGGAAGTAAGGTCTCAACTTACGAATTGAGACACTATTATGAAAGCTAATTTTTCTACCTTAGAGTAGCGTATCTCAGCACCTTTAAGGACTCGACTTACATAATAGATTGGTCGTTCAACACCATCCTGTTCTCTGACCAGCATCGAGCCCACTGCTGTATCCGAGACACCAAGGTAGAGGTAGAGCACCTCTCCTGGATGAGGTTTCGTCAAGGTGGTGGAGAACCCAGGTAAGACTTAAGATCCTTAAAGGCTTTCTTAGTGTCCTCAGTACACGAAAAATTATTCGCATTCCTTAAAATTTTGGAAAATGGCAAGCTCTTCTATGCGGACCTCGATAAAAAATGACTAAGAGCTACCAGCCTCCCAGTGAGCTTTTGTACGTCACGTACAGTCTGAGGAGGTTTCATCTACAATCCTTTGATTTTGTCTGGATTAGCTTCAATCCCTTGTTGTGTAACCATACAACCCAAGAACTTTCTAGAGGTCACTCCAAAGCTGCATTTATGAGGATTTAGCTTCATCTTGAAGTGCCTCAAGACTGCGAACACTTCACTAAGGTCGTTTATGTCTTGATTCACGTGTGCACTCTTCACCATAATATCATCGACGTACACCTCCATGTTTCGCCCAATTTGATTTTGGAAGATTGTATTGACCAATCGTTAGTAAGTTGCACCTGCGCTCTTAAGACCGAAAGGCATGACCTTGTAACAATATAATCCCCTCTCAGTAACGAACGCGTCTTAGCTTCATCATCAGGGTGCATTCTGATTTGGTGGTATCCTTGGAATGCATCCATGAAACTAAGCAACTGCAGCCAGCCGTAGCGTCCACTAGTTGGTCAATCCTTGGGAGAGGGAAGCTATCCTTAGGACACACATCGTTTAGATATTTGAAATCAATACACATTCTCCTCATGCTGTTAGCTTTTAGGACGAGAGCAGTGTTTAACAACCAGTATGGGTAGTCAATCTCTCTCACATAATCGGCTTCCAAGAGTTTATCGACCTCTGCATTCATAGCTTGGATCTTTCTGGTGCAAAACTTCTCTTATTCTGTGTTACGGGTCGAAATCGGCATCCACATTGAGTTTGTAGACAATGGCTTTCGGATCAATACCCCGCATATCCGAGGGACTCCAAGCAAAGACATCGGCGTTTTCCCTTAGAAATTGGACTAAAGCATCCTTTAACTCCTCTGGCAACAACGATCCTATCTTAACAACCTTGTCCTCATCTCCTTCGTAGAGTTGAATAGAGATGAGGTCCTCCACTGGTTCTGCTTACTTCTCCCATTGATCACCAGTTTCCATACTATTAATACCTGTCGTCTTTGAAGTCTGTTGCTTCCACTTAAGAGAAGCAACATAGCATTGTCTTGCTACTCCCTAGTCTCCTCGGACTTGTCCGATTCCATGATCTGTGGGAAATTTCATTAGTAGATGGTATGTTTAGACAATTACCCTAAGAGCATTCAACCCAGGCCAAAGATGACATTATAGCTAAATGGTACCTTTACCACGAGAAAATCGACCATGACGATGGTATGCTGAGGTTTGTCCCTATGACTAAGGAGAGGGAGATCATACTCTCCGGCTCTACAACTCCTCCCGCGAAGCCAACTGGAGGGGCCTTCACGAGCCTCAGTCAGTCCTTTCTGTTATTCATTCATTCGAAGGAATAATTGAACAAAATATCATCAGAGCTTTTATTGTCAACAAGAATCCTTTGCACTAACCAACAATTGACAAGGTCACAACCATAGGATCATGATGTGGGATGATAATCTCACCCATATCATCGTCGTAAAGGTAATTAAATCCTCCGACCGTGGTGTTTCTCCCAATATTACTCTTGTTTGAGGTTGTTGATAAGTGCATATTTTTTTACAATATTTGAGCTCTTAATTTAGTTGATTTTGTTGCATTCTCTAAATAAAATTAATATATTTTATTGTATTTTATTAATTTTTGGGCCTTGAGTTAATTTATCAGAATATTGATTATAACCTTGGTTTAATAATTTATTTTGGGTATTAAGTTCAAGCCCACTTGAAAGAAAGGGACAAACCCACCAGCCACTAAAATGCGGAAAATCAAACACCAGATTGAAGAAGAAAACATGCGAAATTAGAGAGAGAAGAAAATAACCCATTAATATGACTTATTTGCATTCTTAAAACATCATCAATTAATTACATTAAAGAAAATAAAATAAGTTCAGCCCATGCCCACTTGTGCAGCCCATTCCCCCTTCATTTTTAAACTTGCTGCACAAAGTTGACTTTTCTAACATCAACCTACTTTAGCAACTTGGCGGACAACCAACAGCTAAGTCTAGCAAGTCATTAATCATGAAATTAGCTTAGGACAACAAGACAACATCATCAAGTTGCAACTACAATTGCTGAAATAAATAAATAAAAAAAAAAAAAAAAAAGAAGAGAGAACACAACAACTTGAAAGAAATTAGCTACTATTATTGACTTTCCCCCAACTTGTAACCTGCGAAATCCCAACTTGCAACCTGCAAAGAAGAAGAAAAGAAATTAGGAAAAGAGGGGCAGCAACAGCTCGCAACAGAGGCGAGATCAGAAGCAGCACAACAACCACTTGCAACAGAGCAATTTTTGGCAGCATTTTTACAGCAATATTCAGCAAGTTAACAACCTATTTGACAGCAAGATGCTAGCCATGGAGGGAGATTTTAGGTCTGATTTCAGCTATAAAAAGGAGGAGGAAGAGGGAGAAAAGAATTCAACAATTCAACTACAACTCAATTCCTCAAGTGGAGGTAGAATAACAATCTTTTGGAGTTTTCTTTCTTGTAATCTTTTGAGGGTGTGAGGGCATCTAAAATAATATTAGGGAGTGTATAAAGGGAAGAAATCTATCGGAAACGGCCTAGTTCATTTACGATACGGAGGAAATTTCCCGCTTTTGAGAAGTGTCAAAGCAACTCAACAAGGGGAATATTTCTAGTACTAATTCTTGTCAAATTTCTCTTTTTATGTCTTCCAGATATTATTTTTAGTATGTCCCTCACACCCCTCTTGAATTATAGCTAAGTTATTTTGTAATATGTTTATGTAGATGTTTATGCACACAAGGTGTTTGATGTTTTGCTTGAATGAATACAAAACTTAGTTGATATTCTTGTCATATTGTAGTAATTGATTTATATTCTAATCCTCATTTTCATGATTTTTGGATCCATTTCATGTATGTTGGTTGGAATTATAGCTATTTTGTTTGGCTCGGCCTAGTCCGAATTGAATAGAAATTAAGTAGCAACTAGTTTGAATTAAGAATGGTCAAATGGTTTTGATTCATACTTGAATATGATTTGAACTAGTAATTTCAACTTGTGATTTGCTAGGATTGATCTTCCCTAACTTTATGCAATTAGTCGAAGTCTTGTTAATCGAATAGTAAAGATTGACATGATTAGATTAGTTAGAATTGAGATTATCCTAGAATAATTTCAATTATATTAGAGGGATTATAGTGAAACTTTAGCTACTTAAGGTTCTCACTTTCAATCTATTAACTTAGTTTTGTATCATTGATCAAGAATCAAGCTCTTGGATTCATTAATCTTAAAATTTGCATATGCTAATAATTTCTTTATTTGTCTTGAAAATGTTAGTTTTAAGAATTATTTATCTTTACTTTAGACGTTAATTCTTTTGCTAAACACCCCCCCCCCCCTCCTTTCGTGTGTATGCGTGTGAATTCTATTTTTTTTTATATATATAGATACATTATTTATATTTATTTATAGTTCATAATTGGAGTTAAATGTTGATCATGTTTGATTCTAAAATTAAGTAAGCAAAATTCTCCTCGTGGGAAACGATCCTTTCTTACCATATACTATTTTGTTTAATATTGTGGGCTAAGAATAGGTTAAATTTGTGGCGGTAACGACACGCTACCGAATTTTTGGCGCCGTTGCCGGGGAGAGTTGTTTGTATACTTAATCTTAGAATTAATACAAATTTGAATATCTCTTTTGAACTTGTGGTATTATTATTATTATTATTATTATTATTATTATTATTATTATTATTATTATTATTATTATTATTATTATTATTATTATTATTAATAAATGCTAGACTTTGTGTCAATTGGTTTGTTTAGATTAGTAAATTATAATTTTATCTATTAAAGTAGTTGTGATTATTAATTTACTTTTCACAATATCTTTTATTTTCTTTTTCCTTTCTTCTATTTCATTTACTTTATTTTACTTTACTAACTTATGATGCTATCTCTGATCTTGAAAGGTGCATGCGATTGAGAAGTGGTAGGATTATCGGTGAAGAAAGTGAAGTAAAACAGGTGAAGGAAGAAGAAAAAGAAAGAAAGGAGAATATGGCTAACCAGACGCTCAAGCAACTTTCTCAACCGAATATTGATGACCAACCATTATGCATCATCTTCCCAGAATTGGCAAAACCTCTCAAGCTGAACTCAGGTTTTCTAAATTTGCTTCCAAAATTTAATGGTCGGGTAGGTGAGGACCCTCATAGGCACTTGAAAGAATTTTTTGTTGTTTGTTCTACTATGAGACCTGATGGCGTTGATGAGGAACAAGTCAAATTACGTGCTTTTTCTTTTTCATTGCATGATTTAGCTAAAGATTGGCTTTACTATCTTCCACCAGGATCCATTACTACTTGGGCGGAATTGCAAAAATCTTTTCTTGAAAAATTCTTTCCCGCAAGTAGAATTGGATCCATTCGAAAAGAAATATGTGGAATTAGGCAAAATTCTAATGAGTCATTATATGAATACTTGGAAAGATTTAAACGATTATGTGCTGGTTGTCCCCAACACCAAATTAGTGAACAATTATTAATTCAATACTTTTATGAAGATCTTTTAACACATGATAGAGGTATGATTGATGCTGCAAGTGAAGGTGCTTTAGTTGATAAGACGCCTGCACAAGCTAGACAATTAATATCTAATATGGCCCAAAATACACAACAGTTTGGAACTAGAAATGATGTAGGACAGAGTAAGAGAGTTAATGAAATTGATATTAATGTTGTGCAAGAACAACTTAGAGAAAATGCTCAACAAATGGCTCATTTAACTACTCTTATGTCCAAGTTTGTGTCAAATGGCAACACGCAAGCTCGTGCATGTGGCATATGTACTGATTTTTCTCATACTACTGATGCTTGTCCTACTTTACAGATTGAAGATGTTAATGCTATAGGCAGTTTCCCTGGCCAACCCCAAAGAAAATATGATCCTTTTTCTAATACTTATAATGAGGGTTGGAAAGATAATCCTAATTTGAGATATGGCCAAGGTAACTTTAGACCAAACAACTACCAACATATGCGTCAATCTGAAACTTCTAATCGTTCTTTAGAAGATATGGTCAAACAATTGACTACCGAAATAGGTCAAGTTCATACCCAAGGCGTCCAATACCAAAAGAAAACCGACACTCATTTACAACACCTAGACAACCAAATTGGGCAAATTTGCACTTCCTTGAATAACATAGAAACCCAATTGTCCAGGAAACTTCCATCCCAACCCATTCCTAACCCAAAAGAAAATGCTAAGGCCATAACACTAAGAAGTGGAAAACAATTAGAAGAGCCTAAGAGTAAAAGGGTGGCAATTGAGAAAGAACTAGAAGCAAAATCTAAGGATGTGGGAAACAGTGAAAATGAAAAGAAAGATGGTGAGGAGGTTAGTTTAAGGAAAGATGAGCCAAATAACAAACCCCCTACCCAATTCAGAGAAATCCCACCTTTTCCCTCTAGATTTGCAAAATCAAGAAAAGAATCCATGGACAAAGAAATTTTAGAGACGTTTAGGAAGGTAGAAGTTAACATACCTCTCTTAGATGCTATTAAACAGGTTTCCAGGTACGCTAAATTTCTCAAGGAGCTTTGCACCAACTAAAAGCAATTCAAAGGCTCTCAAAAGGTAAGTATGGGTGAAAATATTTCCGCCATGATTCAAAAGAAAATTCCACCTAAGTGCAAGGACCCAGGTATGTTCACTATACCTTGCAAAATTGGAAATTTGAGGTTTGAAAGATGCATGTTGGACTTAGGTGCTTCCATAAATGTTATGCCAAGAACTATTTATGACTCTTTGAATTTAGGGCCATTAAGCAAAACTGATGTTGTGATTCAATTGGCTGATAGGTCTAATGCATATCCAGTAGGAATACTTGAGGATGTCTTAGTTCAAGTAAATGAATTAGTATTTCCTGCTGATTTTTACATTCTTGACATGGGTGATGATTCGTCTAATAATGTGCCATTACTCTTAGGAAGACCATTCTTGAAAACATCTAAAACTAAGATTGATGTGCATGAAGGTAATCTGACCATGGAATTTGACGGGGAAGTAATTAAGTTCAATATTTTTTATGTAATGAGATATCCTAGTGACATTAATAATGTGAGTTCAATTGATACTGTTGATATTATTGATGTAATTGTGCAACAAATCTTTGATCTTGATAACTTGGATGAAGTACTACTTGAACTTGAATCTTCTGACTTTTTTGTTGAAAAAGAGGCTAATTTAGAAGAATTGAAGGTAACTTCCACATCTCTTGCTTTGCCCCTCACTTCTTCAAAATTATTGCCCTCTGTAGTACAAGCTCCTAAGTTGGAATTAAAACCCCTTCCTTCTAATCTGAAATATGCTTTTCTTGGTGATAGTGAAACTTTGCCTGTGATTATTTCAAACTCTTTAACCCCATCCCAAGAAGAAAAATTGTTGAATGTGTTAAAGCAATATAAAGAGGCCATAGGATGGACAATTGTTGATATTAAAGGAATAAGCCCAACCTTGTGCATGCATAGAATCCTTCTTGAAGATGATGCTAAACCTGTTAGAGAAGCACAATGTAGGCTGAATCCTCCTATGATGGATGTAGTAAAAAATGAAATTCTTAAGTGGTTAGAAACAGGAGTAATTTTTCCCATTTCCGATTCAAAATGGGTAAGTCCAATTCATGTAGTACCTAAGAAATCCGGAATAACAGTGATAGAAAATACAAAAGGCGAACTTGTTCCTACTAGAATATCTAATTGATGGAGAGTGTGCATTGACTATAGGAAGCTAAATCTAGCTACTAGGAAAGACCACTTCCCATTACCATTTATTGATCAAATGTTGGAAAAACTAGCGGGACAAGCTTTCTTTTGTTTCTTAGACGGGTACTCGGGATATATTCAAGTTGCTATTGCTCCAGAAGATCAGGAAAAAACCACTTTCACATGCCCGTTTGGCACATTTGCCTTTAGAAGAATGCCCTTCGGCCTTTGTAATGCCCTCGGTAATTTTCAAAGATGCATGATGAGCATATTTTCTGATTTGATCGAGCATAACATAGAAATATTTATGGACGATTTTACTGTTTTTGGTGATTCGTTTGATTTTTGTCTCCATAATTTATCTCTTGTTTTGAAAAGGTACATCGAAACTAACGTTGTCTTAAACTTTTAAAAGTGTCACTTTATGGTTGAACAAGGCGTAGTTTTGGGACATGTTGTGAGCTCCAAAGGGCTAGAAGTCGATAAAGCCAAAATAGAGGTAATCAGCTTACCCTACTTGTGTTCGTGAGGTAAGATCATTTCTTGGGCATGCCGGCTTTTATAGACGCTTTATAAAAGATTTTTCAAAGATTGCATCCCCTTTATGTGCATTGCTTGGAAAAGATGTCCCCTTTGAATTTAGTGAAAAATGTAAAAAGGCTTTTGATGATTTGAAACATAGATTGACTTCTGCTCCTATTATTCGCCCCCCTGATTGGAATTTGTCATTTGAAATAATGTGCGATGCGAGTGACAAAGTAGTAGGAGCTGTGTTAGGACAAAGAAAAGAGAAAGAGCCTTTTGTGATATATTATGCTTCTAAATCACTTGACCCTGCACAATGTAATTACACCGTGACTGAAAAAGAAATGCTTGCTGTTGTATTTGCATTGGAAAAATTTTGTTCTTACTTGCTTGGTACCAAAGTGATTGTCTTTTCTGATCATGCGGCACTTAAATATTTGATGAAAAAGAAAGAATCAAAGCCTAGACTTTTGAGATGGATGCTTTTATTGCAAGAATTTGATTTAGAAATTAGAGATAAGAAAGGTGCTAAAAATCTTGTTGCGGATCACTTGAGTAGAATAGTACCTAGAGATGATTGGCCAATGCTTTCTGAATTTTTTCCTGATGAGCAATTATATTCTTTGACTGTGGAACCTCCTTGGTATGCTGATACTGTAATTTTTTTAGTAACTAGGACTTTCCCAACTGAATTGACAAGGGCTCAAAAGGATAAAATAAAGGCTGAATCAAAATATTATTTTTGGGATGACCCGTATTTGTGGAAATCTTGTTCTGATCAAATAATTAGAAGATGTGTGAATGAATCCGAATACATGTCTATTTTAACTTTTTGTCACAATTATGATGCTGGAGGTCATTTCGGAAAGGACCGCTCATAAAGTGCTTGAATGTGGATTTTATTGGCCTACTTTGCATAAAGATGCATATTTATTTTGTAAATCTTGTGAACAATGTCAAAAGACAGGTGACATATCACGAAGGAATGAGATGCCTCAAATAGGTATTTTAGTTTGTGAAATTTTTGACATTTGGGGTATTGATTTTATGGGTCCATTCCCATCGTCTTTTGGTAATGTTTACATCATTCTTGCCGTTGATTATGTATCTAAGTGGGTAGAGGCTAAAGCTTTCAAGCATGATGATGCTAAAATTGTGGTCAAATTTGTTAAGAGTCACATCTTTAATAGATTTGGCATACCAAAAGCAATCATTAGTGACCGTGATACTCATTTTTGCAATAAGACATTTGGTGCATTACTTGAAAAATATCATGTCACACATCGCGCTTCTACTGCATATCACCCCAAACTAGTGGGCAAGCTGAGGTCTCTAATAGGGAAATTAAACAAATTTTGGAGAAAATGGTTTAATCCTTATAGGAAAGATTGGAGTATTAGATTAGATCATGCTCTTTGGGCTTATAGGACTGCATTTAAAACTCCAATTGGTATGTCCCCTTATAGGTTGGTTTTTGGAAAAGCTTGTCACCTGCCGGTTGAAATTGAACATAAATCATATTGGGCGGTAAAACAATGTAACTTAGATTACATAAAAGCTGGAAAAGAAAGAAAGTTACAATTACAAGAACTAGAGGAACTAAGACTAGAAGCTTATAAAAATGCTAGAATATACAAGGAAAAATCCAAAGCATTTCATGACAAGATAATACTTAGGAAGTCATTTCATATTAGCCAAAAAGTGTTGTTATTGAACTCTAGATTGAAATTGTTTCCAGGTCAGCTCCGAACACGATGGCTTGGTCCCTTTGTTGTTACAAACGTTTTTCCTCACGGTGCAGTAGAAATAAAAAGTTTAGAAACTGACAAGGTTTTCAAAATTAATGGCCACAGGCTAAAACCATTCTACGAACAAGCTCAAGTGATGCTGATGGAGGAAATTAATCTAGAAGAGTCTTGAGCAAGAAGGGAGTATGTCGAGCCAACGACAATAACCAAAGGCGCTACTTGGGAGGCAACCCAATACCAGATTTGCATTCTCTACTCTACTCTTTTTGTCTAATCTATTTTGCCATTTAGTAGCTTTATTTTCGGATATATATTGCAATGAAACTAGCTTTTTGATAAAATGCATGACTTGTCTAATTTTTTCTTCTACTCACCATTTAATCTTACATTGAGGACAATGTATGGTTTAAGAGTGTGGGGGAAAGAAAGTGAAAATTGAAAATTAATTTTTTTGGCTAATTTTCATGAATTTTGATGCTAATTTTTAAAATTTCTTGCTATTTTAGGCACTTTTTGGCACTTATTTTGTGTAAACTGAATAATTTTGAGTTCTCAATTGCTAAAGTTATGACCACAAGTTTGAAACAATTTATTCTAAAGATCATAACATGATTGATTGACGGGCTCAATTCTTTTAACTAGTTGATATATTTTTCTTAAAAATAGTAGTGACTAGGTATGGTAGACAAAAGCCGGTGAGATTTTGAGCTTAATGACTGATATATATCTTATCAAGTCTCATTTCTTTCATGAGTGATTTCTTTTGTAGATTTGTATCCCTAGAACTTGCATTATTCTCTTCAAAGTCAAAACTTATCACATACATTTCACATAAAGATGATTAAGGCATTTAGAAAACCACTTAAACCAAAAACAAACCTTACATGTATTTTCCACTAGTGAGCCAAGTAGAGCCTTTTTGACCTCTCTTTGTTTTTGCTTGTCTCATTATGAGCTTCAACCCAAGTGATCTATTTTTCCCCATGGCCTAAGGATTAGTAGAGCACTTGAATTCAAAGAAACGTGGATTGTGGTGAAAGTAAGGATACAAGGAGTGAAAAAAAAAAAAAAAAAAAGGGGAGTAATGAATTGAGGTACCAATGTGGAAAGCAAGGGGTGATCTTAAAGTCCACTAACCTTGTATCATGGTAGGATGAAGCATTAAATGCACCTACTTTGGTCGATCATGGCTCAAGTTAAAAGAAATTGATGAAAGAAAAGAAAGTACAAAGTGTGAAAATTTTCAAGTTTTTGATATGGTGTTGCTCTGCTCTACTAACCGCCATATTTTACTATCACACTTGCCTTTACAAAATCACCAGTTACCCTATCCCATTTTTCCCGACTACCTTAATCCGTAACACCTCATAGAAAAAATTTCGATCCACTATATTTACCTCAAAAGTCTTTATGATATATGTGGTGTATGTGATCCTAATAATGGAGAAATGAGAAGACATGCAAGCTTATGGTGGGTCAAGTTTATGAAGTGAAATTTGAGCGAAACACTAACCCTTTCAAACACATGAGTGAAGAGTGAATTATCTTGTGAGGGTCTACCTACTTAGTTTGCTCTACTCTTAAGTGATGAAAAGTCTATTTAGTTATAAGTAATTGAGCTTGTTGTTCTTGAAATATTATGTGTTGAACCAATTCATTGTTTCTATACTGGTAAGTTATGCCTTTTATGCATTTGATAGATGGATATAAATGTTTTGCTCGAGGACGAACAAAATCTAAGTGTGGGGGAATTTGATAAGTGCATATTTTTAATAATATTTGAGCTCTTAATTTAGTTGATTTTGATGCGTTCTCTAAATAAAATTAATATATTTTATTATATTTTATTAATTTTTGGGCCTTGAGTTAATTTATCGGAATATTGAATATAACCTTGGTTTAATAATTTATTTTGGGTATTAAGTTCAAGCCCACTTGAAAGAAAGGATAAACCTACCAGCCACTAAAATGAGGAAAATCAAACACCAGATTGAAGAAGAAAACATGCGAAATTAGAGAGAGAAGAAAATAACCCATTAATATGACTTATTTGCATTCTTAAAACACCATCAATTAATTACATTAAAGAAAATAAAATAAGTTCAGCCCATGCCCACTTGTGCAGCCCATTCCACCTTCATTTTTAAACTTGCTGCACAAAGTTGACTTTTCTAACATCAACCTGCTATAGCAACTTGGCGGACAACCAACAGCTAAGTCTAGCAAGTCATTAATCATGAAATTAGCTTAGGACAGCAAGACAACATCATCAAGTTGCAACTACAGCTGCTGAAAAAAAAAAAAAAAAAAAAAAAAAGAGAGAACACAACAACTTGTAAGAAATCACCTACTATTATTGACTTTCCCCCAACTTGTAACCTGTGAAATCCCAGCTTGCAACCTGCAAAGAAGAAGAAAAGAAATTAGGAAAAGAGGGGCAGCCAACTTGCAACAGAGGCGAGATCAGAAGCAGCACAACAACCACTTGCAACAGAGCAACTTTTGGCAGCACTTTTACAGCAATATTCAGCAAGTTAACAACCTATTTGACAGCAAGATGCTAGCCATGGAGGGAGATTTGAGGTCTAATTTCAGCTATAAAAAGGAGGAGGAAGAGGGAGAAAAGAATTCAACAATTCAATTACAACTCAATTCCTCAAGTGGAGGTAGAATAACAATATTTTGGAGTTTTCTTTCTTGTAATCTTTTGACGGTGTGATGGCTTCTAAAATAATATTAGGGAGTGTAGAAAGGGGAGAAATCTATCGAAAACGGGCTAGTTCGTTTACGATAGACGGAGGAAATTTCCCGCTTTTGAGAAGTGTCAAAGCAACTCAACAAGGGGAAGATTTCTAGTACTAATTCTTGTCAAATTTCTCTTTTTATGTCATCCAAATATTATTTTTAGTATGTCCCTCACACCCCTCTTGAATTATAGCTAAGTTATTTTGTAATATGTTTATGTAGATGTTTATGCACACAAGGTGTTTGATGTTTTGCTTGAATGAATACAAAACTTAGTTGATATTCTTGTCATATTGTAGTAATTGATTTATATTCTAATCCTCATTTTCATGATTTTTGGATCCATTTCATGTATGTTGGTTGGAATTTTAGCTATCTTGTTTGGCTCGGCCTAGTCTGAATTGAATAGAAATTAAGTAGCAACTAGTTTGAATTAAGAATGGTCAAATGATTTTGATTCATACTTGAATATGATTTGAACTAGTAATTTCAACTTGTGATTTGCTAGTTTTGTTCTTCCATAACTTTATGCAATTAGTCGAAGTCTTGTTAATTGAATAGTAAAGATTGACATGATTAGATTAGTTAGAATTGAGATTATCCTAGAATAATTTCAATTATATTAGAGGGATTATAGTGAAACTTTAGCTACTTAAGGTTCTCACTTTCAATCTATTAACTTAGTTTTGTATCATTGATCAAGAATCAAGCTCTTGGATTCATTAATCTTAAAATTTGCATATGCTAATAATTTCTTTATTTGTCTTGAAAATGTTAGTTTTAAGAATTATTTATCTTTACTTTAGACGTTAATTCTTTTGCTAAACACCCCCCCCCCCCCCCTTCGTGTGTGTGCATGTGAATTCTATCTATATATATATAGATATATTAGTTATATTTATTTATAGTTCATAATTGGAGTTAAATGTTGATCATGTTTGATTCTAAAATTAAGTAAGCAAAATTCTCCTCGTGGGAAACGATCCTTTCTTACCATATACTATTTTGTTTAATATTGTGGGCTAAGAATAGGTTAAATTTGTGGCGGTAACGACACGCTACCAGTTGTCGAGCATACTTTTCCTAGCTGATTGACTCTCTCCTGTAGATGGTCCTTCGGCTATGATAGCAATGACTCTACTGGCGGAGGAGAATCATCTCTCCTCCAAGGACTCCTACCCCGAGGATTTGGATGGTTTGGACTTCACCCTCAACGCCTTTGTTGGGGGTTGTTTGCGTCTATTGTCCACAAATCTTGAGAGATAACCACTCCGGATTGAGTCCTCAATTTTGTTCTTGAGGAGTACCAGTCCTCGGTATCATGACCGTGGTCGCGATGGTATTGACAATACTTACTACGATTCCTCTTGTTTGCAGGAGTTATCATTTTTCCAGGGCACTTTACATATTCCTTATCTTGAATGTATATAAGAATTTCATTCTTAGAGGCATTCAATGAAGTATATCTGTCAAATGTCTATGGGCTCCTCTAATTCTTAGACGAACTAGTGATCACCGAAAATCTATCCTAGACCTTCTTCTTTTTATCTAGACCATCGTTATTATCATCCTTCTTGCGCTTTCTATCCGAGGACTCGTGCTCAGCTTCAATCTCTGTCTTGGACATCTCCTCGGTATTAATTTACTTTTATGCCCTATTGAAGAGGTCCGCCAAGGTCAGCGGAGGCTTCTTCGCCAGGGAGCAAGCAAATCTAGAAGCCTTCCGAACTCCATTCATGAGTGTTGCTAGGGCCACTGATTGATTAAGATCTTCCACCTCAAGAGCTTCTCTGTTAAAACCATTAGATGAACTCAAGGACTCGTCCGGCTTTTGAAGAACACCCATAAAGGGTGCCAATGCCTTCTCATACCTCTTACTGCTTGCAAAGTGACTGAAAAACTCCTAAGCCAGTTGTTTGAACGAACCGATTGACGCGGCCGACAATGAGGAAAATTAAACCATTGCACTCTTTCTTAAGGTGGTGGAGAATTCTCGACATTTGATGGCGTCAATCTCCCATGAAGTATCATGAGAGCTTAAAAATTCTCAAGATGATCATGGAAGTCCGAGTTTCCATCATAGTTCTCCATCTGAGGCATCTTAAAATTTTGCGGGATTCCCTCCTCATGATGTTCTCCACAAAAGAAGATTCCATAGGAGCGAAGATGTCAAATCCTGGCCTCTTAACCTCTTTCCAACCCGCCCCAACCTCTGATCCATCTTCACCAACTTAAGTCGTAGGTTGTCTTGGCTATCTCCTTCAATAACTATGGTGGTGCCTCACCACAATCCTGGTGTGGTCGGACACTGGCTTCGTCGTTCATAGCCCTTGAACCTTGAGCACAATTGATGTCTCATTCGTCATTGCGCTCGTTAGGTATGTCTTTCTCAATAAGTCCCTTCAACATAAGTTTCATCTCCTAGAGATTGGCCTCCATCTTATTCACACGTTGGATATCGATGGCTTGGGCACAATTGCCTTGGTTTCCCAGACTTTGCTCCTCCTCAGATGCCTCTTCACGCCTCGAGTGGTGGGATTTGTGGGTGTTGCCGTGACTAGGGTTAGGTCAGGGTTTACCCTCGATCTTCACCACGGGTAATGCGGCTGGCATTAGTATTTTTTCTCCTTGGTGGTGCCATCGCGAGATTAGATCACTGGCCCCGCGATGGGTGCTAAACTGATGATGTTAGAATCCGAAAAGGTCAGATCCACGGTCTGGCGAAGCTTGAGATCTCCGAGGTTGGCCGAACATCGGTATTGACATACAAAATAGAACCCCGGGATTGTCCCCAGGAGTAGATCCTCCGATGCTTAAGTTAGTCTCCGATGGCATTTTCTGAGGGTAGGGTAAAAGAGTTTATGTGTGCTATTTTTTACTTACCCCTATCTTACCTTGGCCGAGGTCTATTTATGAGCGATATTGGACTTTGACCCTAGCCCAACACCTCAGCTGACATCTCCCCAGATTCTTACGATGAATTGAGAGACCTTGAACCTTGATCTTGACCCAACCCCATGGTGATATCTCCTGATTCTTTCCACTTGTAATACACGTGTGGCAGTTTTATATTGCCACATGTCCAATGTAAACTTATGGAATTATCCTTTATCAAGTTCCTAAGTAGCTGTACAGCAAGGTAGACTCGTGGTAAATTAGGAAATTGTTGAGATATTTAATGAATTCGAAATTCGAATGTGTAAATCAACAATCATATAGATTCAACCTTTTCATAAATAATTCATCAGACTAATATGCGTTGTACTGACTATTTATATGTAATGAATAAGCAAATTACAAGAACAGTCCATACAATAACACACAGAAAAGCAATATTTATTTAACATTTGTAGTACTCTCATTTTCATTGAAGTTTTGAAAGGCTTAGTGATATACTTTTGATCTCTCTATGAAGTTTTTATTTTTATTACATGCATTATTGTATTTTTATGTATTTTTTCTATTCGTCTTCTCTTGATTAAAGTCAGTTATTTATTCTGATAAAGGTCAAAACCTTGATTCTATTATTCTACATTTTCGTTACCACAAAGTATTCTTCGCCTTACAGGTGTGTATTATCATTTGTGGATGAACATTTCTTATGAGAGATTGGTTACTATCAATTGATTAGGAATTGTTTTTAGTCTTTGCTACCAAATAAAATATCCACAAACCTGATGGACTCTCCCTTTTTGACCAATTATTATTATAAAATTCAATTTTGACCCATTATTATTATAAAATACTATATTGCTCATAATTCATTACAACTTGAGGTAAATTGGACCGAATTGGAGTTGCCGATTCAGATTCACCCGAGAAAATGTTGTTCATCATAGATTTGACTCTGTTGGATATGGGCAAGATCGATTCTAACATTTTTGTGGTATGAGAATGGGCCCGTGATTTATGCCATACTATATAACATAATTATAAAATAATAAAATAATACATAATATTTAAAATAATTATCTTGTATATAAAATAATATGACAAGTAAATTCAAATAAGTTACTTAAAAACAACTATCCTGAGTGGAGTTCAGAAGAATGGGGCCCCTAGTTTGTGCCGTCCATTATAACATAATACATAGTATTCATAATATCTAAAATAATACGAAAAGTCATCCAAATAAAACTTAAAACGACAAGTCTTTTTTTATACTGGCTAGCATCTTTTTAGATGGACTAGTCAAATGCACATACAAAATTAATGTAAATATTCAGACTTCTTTTCTTCAAAAAAATGGTATTGAAAAAATCTAAGACAAAAACTATACATACTTCCTTAAGTAAACACTTTAGTTGTACTTATAATCTCTACACATGGACAATGAAAATTACGTTTATCTTAAAATATAAATTTATTTCCTAGATTACATTTAAATATATTTTCAATAAAGAATATTTACCGCTAGACTCATATAATATTTTATATAAGAATTATTTATTAGAAAATATAGAATTATGCTTTAAGTTTTTAGTTTTATTTTAAACGCAATCATTATCTTTAATATATTATCTTAGATCTGGCCTATAATGCTAAAATAAAAATAAAAAACAACACTAAGAAACATAATATCTTTTTATTTATCTTTAACTAATTATACATTTTTCCTATTATAAACTTATCTTTTTTTATGTTTACGTATTTGTTTCTTTGTGAATATATTAACTCTTTCTCCAGACTAATTACATAATTATCATCACTGTCTATTACTTCCTTTTTTCTTTTCAAATTTGAAGATCAATTTTGGATTAAAATTTCAATCCTAAACAAATATATGTGAAAAATAATAATTTATATATCAATACATTCTTTTGTGTTTTGCCTACTACTACTTTTCCTGAAACTAGCACTACGCACGTGCGTTGCACGTGATTATAATTTTTTACTATTATTTAAAACAAAATTAATTTGAACGTAAAGTAATTATATATTGTGATCAATGTAATATATATATACAACTTCGTAGATAATTCAATGTAATAAGAATTAATCTATTAAACAAACATAATTTTGAATCAACTGAAAATTAAAATAATCATAAAAGATAAATAGATAAGTTAAATAAGCTTAGTCTTAATTAATAAAACAAGTTAGAATAATTAGCGTTAAATGATTTATAAAAAACAATATACCATGATATAATGTAGAAATATTTAGTCTTACAAATTTTTCTATTATACATGTAAAGTTTAATTTATTCAAACTATTGTTTACTTCTTATTATACACAAACTCGGTCATCATTAGTATATTTTGAATAAAGTTATACGATGATTGGAAAATTATATGGGCATGTTTACTTGGCAAATTGGGTGTGATTGAGAGTATTTATCCCACATAAACCAATGTTTTCTTGGTTTCCTACAACGGGTCAATCCCACATACCCGGGATTATGTGTACAATTTAGGACTATTGGGTTGATTATTGAATCCACCTCCCCCTTTAGGATTGATTTAGTCATTTGGATTAGGATTATTGATCCATTGGACTGAGATTTGGTGAGAAAATGAAACACCCAAAGTAAACGAGCCCTATACATGATGATGAGGCATATATTTTTATGTTTTGCACCAAATCACTGGCATTTGAAGAAAAACACATTTTTAATTGTCTCATTACATCATCAACTGACATCCATAAGTTAATTATTTGTTATATAACACACAAAATATTAGGCCTAACGTACTTTTCTATAATTCTCTAATAAATAATTTCGATTTCAACATACATTTGCACATGAAATTATTTACATATTTTAGTGTGAGAAAAAACTTCCAGCAACTTAGTTTCAAGATCCAACATCCAACTTTTATTATGAAAGTTATTTTCTAATTTTTTTGTATTATTATTAAGTATAACTCTCTTTAATATAATTTACTTATCGATTTAAGATTGCTTATTTCAATTTGCCTTAATTATTTTCTCAATGCAACGTCGAAATTTAAAATTTATGTGTTATTTAAAATAAAAATCCTACTATAGTATAATTACAAAATAAATAATATTTTCTATGGAAGGTTGACTTTACATAGTGTCTCACAATCTTCAATCAAGACACATGCTATAATTTATATAAAATATAATAAATGTTTTAACTAATTTGTAATATCTTTAATTCCTTATTTAGTTATAGTGAAATACTCCTAACTTTTCAAACATTGCATATCCATTTAAAAGTCTTATATATACATGTTTAAACCACACATTCCGATTTTATTTCTCTCATTTTATTTTTTATTTAGACTATACAGTACTCTATTCCACGTAATTATTTTTTATCTAATTTATTGCCAAGTTAATATTAATATTCACATTTCACTGTCTTTATTTTTCAACATGTTTTAACTTAATTATGTGAAACTCATTCACATAGTACAATTTTTTAATCATTCACAGTACAACTTAGTTCATTATTTCTTGTTAGTTCTTTTTTATTCTTTATTGTACCCTATAATTTATATAGCATAGTAAATTCATTTATCAAGTTATTACATATGCTTAAAATATATATATAATATTTTTATTAATTTAAAATTTTGTTTAATGTTAGATCTTAAATATTTAAAAGAATCTGGTGCAACTATTCATGTCCACTAATTTTTACGTTTGCCATTTTATTATTTCTATTATTAGTACAATAAAATTTTACACTTTGATCTAAACTCTAATTATTATAAACCTTCTGATTTTTATGTCTCTCTAATTTTCTAACATAACAGTTTTTTCCTCGGTCTACTACCATTACATCACCTATTAAAAGTATTACATTAGTGAATATATTTGTGTAGGTGTATAAGGTATGTGATTAAAAATGATGTTCAACCTATATATTTATTTGAATAAAATCGATTCATTGAACAGACCAATAGTATTTAAATTTACACAATATCACAACCGATGCATTTATAGTTTTTATATCTTCAGATATATCTTTTAATAATTTCATATATAAGCTACTTTTACCGTTTTCCTCCTTCTTTTTCATCTTAAATATATATATATATATATATATATATATATATATATATATATATATATATATGTGTGTGTGTATATATAAATGACTTTATCGTATATCATTTGAATTCAGTTAAATTCGTAAATCAATTATTATTTTATCTTGTTGTAATGTTTATAAATATTTCTTATGAAGTATATCGATTTCATTCTTCTAAATCATTGAAAATAAATATAATATATAATCTCATTTCCTACAAGCATAATAGTCAATTTATATTAGTAATGCCATACACAGAAATTTAGCATGTAAACATATACATTGCTAGTTTAATCTACATTTAAACAGTAAGGCTAAATGCATGCCTAGTTTAATCCAAATTTTGAAATACTACATTGTCTAATTAACAATTGCATGTACATTTAACTATAATATAGATATTTAATTTTTGTTTTTGTATTCTTTTCTCATAGTATAATATATCTGACACTTTCACATTTATTTGTTCTTTGATTTTTCTATTATATTACCTAGACTCGTCTATTATAATTTTTTTTATAGTGAAAATTCACTTAGACCCTTTAATATTTATAATTTTTACGTTAGTTTTTTTATAATTTTATTCATTATGTTAATAAAATTATTATACTACTAATAATAAAGTCCATTCATAAGTTTGTGTTATCTTTCTTCACAATGCATTTTCTCACTTCTATTCGTTTTATCATCATATAGTTCTTATTCAATTGTTTTGATATTATTTTCTATTGTTGAACTTAATAAAGTGGTATACACAAAAAAAACATACAATTTTCTAACATGTCTTTTTACTCACTCAAAAGTTAATTTTAAAATATAATCTTAGCGATTTCATATGCAAGTCATTTTATTCTTTGATTTTACTTATTGTAATTATATTTGTGCTAATCGGTCTTTCTCCTTTCTCCTTTCTCTTCAATTATAGAAGAAACCAATTAGAAAAATTATTAGAAATTTATGAAGAATCGAATAAAATGTAAACAAATAAAAAGAATAATATAGTGTATTTTACTACAAAGGAGTAATAATATTAGATATAATTATGAATATTTAGGTTCAGCTTACGTCATCAGTTGAACTATATATTATATGAAATGTGATAGAAAATTTCATAAGTTGAGACTTGAGAGATGAATCTCAATTATAAAATGAATCTTACTAAATAAATAAAACTATAAAAAATAAAGTTACTAAATTAGCCTTAAAATTTTACTAATTAATGGTTTTCTTTTTTCTTTTTCTATAGTTTTCGTTTTTGACAATTATATAAGAGAATCTCATTATAAAAGAGATAAGAAATTTTAAAATAAAAATAAATAAAAATAATAATGTTATGTATATTATTAAAAATAAAGAAAATATAGAATATGATTAATACGTAGGTTCAACTTATGCTTAGATGAATTATATATCATATCCATGAATTTTTTTAGGGTATCATATCCATGAATCGATAGATGAATTATATAGGGCTCTAACCAAATAAATAAAAATTTGAGAATATAATTAATAAACTAACCTTAAAAACTAAAATTCATTAATGATATAATTGGCAAATGAAATTTGTCTAACCATATAAATAAAAATTCAAAGATACTTTAAAAATATAGTTACCAAACTAACCTTAAAAATTAAAATTCATTAAGGATATAACAGGCAAATCAAATTTTGTAAGAAACAACTCACACTTTTATAATAGAAGTAGATTAATGGTATTTATATACCCTTCTAGTTTATTTTATTTTTCTTTTCATTTCTATTATAAATTTATTTTCTAATTAATTTATTTTTATTAAAAAAGAATGGACAATATTCTTTTATGTCCCTTTATCTTTTTTTCCTTCATATGAACATCTTTTAAAATTTTCAAACTAAGAAACGACACAATACGTAAAACATGACTAAACAATATATACAACAAATTAATATGTTTCTCATGTACTCTGTTTTCTTGTTTTTTCTTAACATCCATATTCAAGTGAGATTTTTTTCTTTTTCTTAAGAACCGTAATGTATTTACATAACTAGTTAAGAAAACATACAAATACGTAATTGTTGATAATTCTCAACAACATAAAATGATGAAATAATATAAAAATAAATTCTTACATTTTGTTTATTAAATCCCATTGAAATTCCTCATTCGAAAAATAAGGCAGAACTTAAGTAAAAGTTCCAATAAAATAAATCCAATATATTTCTCATGTTCCTTCAATTATTTTATTTAGACACTCACATTATAAGTATATGCATGATCTCATTTTATTAATCTAAAGATTTATAAATAAATTTGATATCTTAATTCTCTCTAATTTTACACAATACTTAGATCAATTTATTTAAATTGATAATGTCAAAAATACTAAACTATTCACAATGTTTAACATAAAATGATGGAAATAATATCAAATAACTATTTAAATATATGGTTATGATTATGATATATTGTTTGGAAGCTCCTGAGGTGTATTTTAATTTCATTTACGTTATCATAATTTTGAAATATTTAAAAAATTAACATTAAATTATACATCAAAATTATTAAAGTAGAATATTACGCCTCTCTAATACTTCTTATTTCTTACTTATTAATTAAGGCTATACATAATAGATACTTACAAATTAATATCATTAACATCCTCATGGCAATCAATGGAATTTGTTAATTTATTGTTTTTATTGATCGTTATAATATGAGGATGTTTTTGTCCCAATATTAATATAAGAAATATAACATACTTTTATAGGTTAGGGATAGAATAATGCAAACAAATTCCAAAATTTTTTAAAGAAAAAAAGAAAAGGTAAAAAAATAGCAGGTGTTGCATTTTTACAAGCGCAGAAAATAATCGCTAATAAAACATAAAACGCTGTAAAATGTAGACAAAAATAAGATTTAAAATGCTATAAAATGTAGGCAAAAACAAGTTTCGAACTATGCCCACTGCGGCCTTACCACTAAATCACTAGTACATTATTACAAAATAATTCGGGGATTTCTCGTTTTTTATGGACTCTTTCGCCTCATGAAATGAGCAGCACTGGGTTTAAGTTCAAATCTATTGATAAAGCCATTGGCCAGTGATGAAGGTCGAACCCAGACTAGAGTCGTATCTGTCTGATGTTCACTATGGATCATCTTATCCAGATACAATCCCACAACAGTAAAGTGACAAAAGTACCAATCTTGTCAACAATCATCCAAATTAAGACACCACTCTAATCAATAATCATCCAAATAAAGTCATATTAAAGCACAACTAGCAAGCCGTAGACAAGTTTCACTTTCACAAAGGAAAAGTTCACCGCCAAGCTTCAAACCATTCTGCCATTGAATTTAAACGGCTCAAGTTGCTCGTTCCTCTCTTCTTGTTCTCGTCGATCTTCGTATGTAAACCTCTATCTTTCCGGCCATCAATTTTCAGTTCAGATCTTCCACTCGATTGATCTGTGTCGGTCCTCAATTTCTGCTCAAACGGATTCTGTATGCATTTCGGAGTTTCACAGGACCTGCTCCCCTCAGATTCTTCTGTGCAAGTTGAGTAGCTATGATAATCCTCATCGGTGATGTTATCCACTTGGCTCGTTTCCCAATCAGTGTCCGAGACAGGATCCTCTGCATCAGCAAGATCTTGATTGTGCATACTCGAACAACTCTGGTTCCCGTTGTCGTTGGAAGGCTCCATTTGTAGAATGGAAGTTGATTCTGTAACAGAATCTTCTCGTTCTCGTAGATTCTTCTCTATGAGAGTTTTCAGGAAGTTCATTACTTGTACCGCGTGCATCAGTGCAGTCAATGGATCAGCCATCTGCCACAAAAATCACCCGAGAATGTTAATGAAATGAATATAAATGTTCGTGGTTATCTCCTGTAAGGCCGTCTTACAGGAAATCTATCCCAAATGTATTGATAGAGCTAGCCCGAAATCAATTTAGAGTGTTACCTACCTGAGTCATATTAGGAGCAAACACCATAGCAATGTTACGTGTGTTCATCTTATTGAAACGTTCGTGTTGGACAACATCAGCCATTAGGTTGATTGCCCAATCCAAGAGAGCAGCTTCTGTCTGGGGCAGAAGCCTTACGAGTGCATCACAGTCCTCTTCCGACTGGCATTGCATCACCTGCTCGGCCGAAACAGAATCGAGCAACCCTTTGGGGAGTTCTCTGAACCAAGCCTACATAAATCACACAGGAATTGTCAATGACAAAATGCACGATAGAGAACCATATTAACTTCACTCTGTATATTACATCACCTTGATCAGGCCTGCCAAACAATGTACATCGATGCCTCGTGGGACCACACCACGGTTTAACTGGTCCCTAACAAACTCCTCCTGGCTGTTTCCTGCCGTTATTCTGAAAATCCCTTCAACCTGCATTAATAGAATCATCCATTTACAGACCTCAACAAGAAATAAACGAAACAAAAAGTTTACGCACCTGAAGGCCACCTTGAGAATAGAGATGCCTTTGCATAAGCAGGAGGATGGTTGGAATGCTGTTGCCTCGGGAATCATAAGACATCTGCATTGATTCGGTAGAAACTCCAAAAACTGTAGCGCTGTTCATGGAAGCCCGGAGAACAAAAATATAACAATTTTTCAATGAACATATGTTGCACTATCGAAAACTACGAGAACAATTTCTTGGGTATAGAAACTCTAACAAAAACAATAAATTCATTTTCATGTTTCATGACAGGTGAAGTATATGTTATAAGGGCCATTGAAATTGCAACAACCTGTTAGGTAAGCATTCATTCAGTGGTATTATGACTCGTCACAAATTTAACATGATTATGCATACGAAAGATTTGGCACTGGTCCAGTGACAAGACTTAATAAAATCATCACTTGTCTTTCTTCCCATAATAACACATAATTAATCATGTATAATTATTGTGACATATTCACGTTTTCATAACTGGAATCAGTGACAGCAAGAGCTTGCTTCTTAATGGCCCAATGAAACACAAAAAAAGGACAAAGAATATCAAACATTTGACTAGATCACTATATATTCACACGAACAAGTATAAGAAAGTAAACTTTTGGATCCAACAATAGCAACTTCATGTAGAACTCACATCCAATATAGGCACTAGATTTGTATAACAAACTTAAAATAAATCATGATCACTTATAAATGCATATACTTATGAAGTGCTTTCTGAGAGTGTGGGTGGTTCTATCATAAATAGGTAGCTTCAACTATTCAAGAAACAACCCACTTCCAGCTCATCGCTGAGATTATTACAACAAAATAATAAATGTGAATATCCAACTCGGCGCACCCTTCAAGCGGATCATTTCAGAAACACAAACACCAAACAAGAATACATTTCAAAAGAAGAATCACCAAACAGTTGAAGAAAAAAAAATCAAGATTGAAAGCTCTAAACCTGTTCCTACTCAATATGTTATACTGTCATAACCAACAACAATGGCAGAGGATAAATTTCCAATTAAGGCAACAACTTCACCAAAAACTGTTAGAGATTGGGGAAATTAACACAGCAAGCATACACATTGCGACATACCTAGCACTTGGAGGTCTAGTGGGAAGGTCGGGCTCAAACTCAACGGGCAAGCCCAAGAAGCCATCAAACCTGTCAAATGTCACGTGATTAAGATGCTCTACATCACGTGGCCAGCTGATATCCATACCCCCACCGGCACCGTCGGACTTGCAAGCCGCCCAAAAACTCTTCCTGAAAAGAGCTACTAAAAGTGCCAATAGAGATAACTGCTCTCTCCGCTCATTTTCTCTCACTTCTTCTTCTTCCTCTGTCAGCCCCTCATTACTCTGGTTAAACAATGTGGAATTGTGGGTAGGTGTGGAAATCGAAGGGGAAGGGGACGAAGATGGTGAATGGAGCACTTCTGTCATAGTTACAAGAGTAGAACAGATTCAGTAAATGTGGGATCTTTTCTAGAGTTCTTTTTCCGAGATTCGTTTACTGATCAAGAAACGAAATGGGTTCTTTGCGTTTTGCACGAATAAAGAGAGATTCGGCCATGCAAGAAAATGGTGTTTGGTTTGGATGAGAGAGTCTGTGGCAGTGTAAGTGGAGTTGGATTGAAGAAATGGTAAAGGAGAAGATGCCAGAATCATGAACGGGTTTTTATTTGAAGTTAGTTATGATGGTTCGGTTGGTATTCTTCTTGAATCAGCAGGAAGATGGAAGGAGAGATGGAAGGGCATCGCGTGCAGTGTTGCGATTGGTTGATAGTGGTTCAGGTACCCACTTCCTTCTTGATGATGACGATTTGTCTCTTCTTAGTTTCTTATAATAATCTTGATTTCGAAAGGAGGAAAAAAAAAAAAAAAATCTACTTTGTGAGCTGGAAGGAATAGCAGGTCTGATTGCAAATGGTCGCTCTTTGCTTCTGACAATCAATGCGGCAAGTGCATCCTGTAGTTGCTAGCACAGTAACGAAAAAGGTTGTATCCCACATAAATTCACATGAAATTTCCTATCTTCTTTTTACCACGTCTCAATCGTATTCCACTTCAAAACGTTATTTAATTATAGTTATTATTTTATAATTTATAAATTTAAAATTCATGATTTAGATTTAATATTCATGATTCATGTTTAGATTGTTAGTACTTGGTATGTGAATGGTGTATAAACGAAGATGTATAAATGCATACAAAATCGAGGCTATAGTTTGACTTTATATCCGTAAGACGAAATTGCCACGTACTCAGGTGCAATACGTCTAATAGAAATTGCCTCCAAGCACTACGAATCGGAAGTTATCGGCGAAGTAGACTTTAAAACTTTAGACCGTTGCACTACGAATCGGAAGTTAAGCGAAGTAGACTTTAAAACTTCAGACCGTTGCACTACGAATCAGAAGTTATCGGCGAACGTACTCGAATATTTCGAACGTACTCGACTTTCGTACTCTACTAATTTCGTACTCTACTAATGCAGAATTTAGAAAGCTTTGAATCTAAATAAACTTGTGAATTTCGAATCTAAATAAACTTGTGAATTTCGAATCTAAATAAACTTGTGAATTTCGAATGAATGAAATGAAGTCTATAGGCCCCTCTAAAGCGACTCAATGCGACATGTGCGTGCGGGCCCGGGCTCGGATGGTCCTCGGGTCCATTTTAGCCAAAGACTAAAATCCCACTAGGATCCACTATAAGGTTCACCATAGAGGAGCACACTTGATAACTCCTTGTCAAGTGCTCTACTAAATAAGGAGTATCCACTTACTCCAACTTTTCTATGTGGGACAAGTTCTCATATTTCCTTTATAAACTCTTCAACTTCCAAGTTTAAGTTGCAACATTTGACAATTAATATCTCATTCACCCAAAATTGATTTTGAGCATATTAATACATTAAATTCATCTACTCGAAATGTAGATTATGAATTTGTAACTTATTTTCATTTTTAACAAATGGATTAAAATAATTAAATTAGTCAACTTTGGGTCAAAACCCAAAATTCCAAACCAATTTCCAACAATCCCCCACATGAATGATATTAATGCAATGCAAACCTAAGAAAGTCTCAACGAGCCGTCCCTTCATCAGGATAGGTAGCTTCAGGTTTTGAACCTTCCCTTGTGAGATGCCCTTGGATCTACTCGCTGCTCATTGAACACGATGTCTTGAACATGTCAGCTTTTGTGTAAATCTAGTACAATGACAACCACAAAGTAACGACTCTAATATCCTTTTGGTTCTCACGTTGCTGTCCATTTTGGCCGTGGACCTTATCTCGGATTCATAAGTGTGTACTAAAAATATTATATTTGTCAGTTTGAAGCGGCCCCACTTCACACTTATATAGGTGATCTCCTATTAAAGGTACCCTGAAATATCTCACCACGAAGGTATAAGAATCATTAAAAGTTGTTCAGCTTACCCTCACCACACATCATCAGGTTTTGTACCAAATAGGTACAATTGGCACTTGAGTGGAATCAAGAATGAGCTTGAAATTTATTTTTCAAGTGCAATACTGAGTGCTTCAAAACTTAATTGTCTAGTTGAACCAATTTCTTGGGATCCTCCAGTCATCATGGACGAGTTACCACTATGAACACTCTTTAGTGTGTGGGTTTTAGCCTCATTCCCCTTACCGCGCTATACATTTGATCTCGACCAATGCCTTTAGTTAGCGGATCCGCAATGTTTTCTTTTGACTTTACATAGTTAATGGAGATTACCCCACTTGAGATCAAATGTCTAACGGTATTGTGTCTCCTTCGGATGTGTCGAGACTTACCATTATACATGTGACTTTGTGCCCTCCCTATAGCAGACATGCTATCACAGTGTATCATCACGGGAGGCACCGGTTTACACCAACCGAGAATATCCTCTAAGAAGTTCCGAAGTCATTCTGCTTCTTCACCAGCTTTATCTAAAGCAATAAACCCCGATTCCATTATGGAACGAGCTATGCAAGTTTGTTTAGAGAATTTCCAAGCCACAACTCCTCCACCTATAGTGAATACATAACCACTGGTGGATTTTGAATCTTTTATACCAGATATCCAGTTTGCATCTGTGTATCCTTCCAATACGGCTGGATATCTTGTATACAAAATTCCATGATTCATGGTATGTTTTAAATACCTTAAAACTCTCATCAAAGCTTTCCAGTGATCCTTATTAGGATTACTTGTAAATCTACTAAGTTTACAAACTGAATATGCTATATCCGGACGCATACCATTTGTCAAGTACATTAGGCTTCCGATAATTCTTGCATATTTCAGTTGCAGCACAGGGTCTCCTCTATTTTTGGCTAAGTGTAGATTAACATCTACATGAGTGTTAGCCGGGGGTACGCCATAAGCATCAAATTTCCTCAACATATTCTTAATGAGCTTATGATAGGAAAATTCCATCAGGAGTTCTAGAAATTTTCATCCCTAGAATGACGTCAGCTTCATGTCAAAATTTCGTTTTAACATATTTTTAGTATTCATGATCGAGTCATGATTACTCCCCGTAATAAGCATGTCATCGACGTATAGACACACTATCACATAATCTTCTGGAGTGCCCTTTATATAGACACATTTATCGCACTCATTGATTTTGAAACCATTAGAGAGCATCACATTATCAAATTTTTCATGCCATTTAAGAGGTGCTTGTTTGAGTCCGTACAAAGATCTAACAAGTTTACACACCTTCTTTCCTTGGCCAGGCACAACAAACCCTTCAGGTTGTTCCATATATATCTCCTCCTCCAATTCCCCATCTAGGAAGGCCATCTTCACATCCATTTGATGTATCTCAAGGTTATTTAATGTTGCAATAGCAATGAGAACTCTAATGGAAGTGATCCTCGTAACAGGGGAATACATATCAAAGAAGTCGTATTGTTCTCTTTATTTGAACCATTTGGCTACCAACCTATCTTTATACTTATCAATGGATCCATCAGCTTTATATTTCCTTTTTAGGATCCACTTGCATCCAAGTAGTTTACAACCTGGTGGTAGATCTACAATCTCCCACGTGTGCATGATGGACTCGATTTCACTGTTTATTGCTTCTTTCCAGAAAGGAGCATCTGGACTGGACAATGCCTCATGTATTATAATGGGTTCACTCTCCATCATGTATGATAGAAAATCCGGCCCAAAGGACTTTTCCTTTCTGGCCCTCTTATTGCGTCTAGGTTCATCATTAGGTTCCTTATTAACCTCAACAGGGGAACCATTTGCAATTTCGTAAGTTCTTTTACGAGAACTTACTTCTATGTTTTCCTTCTTAGGAAAAATATTCTCAAAGAACACCACGTTCCTTGATTCAATAGTCATTCCCACGTTTATTTCAGGAACGTCTGATTTGTGCATCAAAAATCGATATGCACTACTGTTATGTGCATATCCAATGAAAATGCAATCAGCAGTTTTGTGTCCTATTTTCACTTGTTTTGGCTTAGGTACTTCAACCTTAGCTAGGCACCCCCACACTTTGAGGTAATGGTAGGAAGATTTTCTTCCTTTCCACAACTCATACGAAGTTGTGTCCCTCTTCTTATGTGGCAATTTGTTAAGAATGTAGTTGGCAGACAAGATTGCTTCCCCCCACATTATCTGGGGTAAGCCCGAACTTATCAACATAGCATTCATCATCTCTTTTAGAGGTCGGTTCTTGCGTTCTGCAATGTCATTTGATTGAGGTGAATATGGAGTTGTAGTTTAATGAATAATACCGTTTTGTTGGCAAAATTCTTCAAATGGAGCTACATATTCTCCACCTCTATCACTTCGAATCACTTTGATTCTTTTGCTAAGTTGATTTTCAACTTCATTCTTATAATTTTTGAACGCCTCAATGGCTTTATCTTTGCTTTTCAAAAGATATACATAACAGTATCTTGTGCAATCATCAATAAAAGTAATGAAGTATTTCTTACCACCTCTAATTTGCACAAACTTCAAAAATCACATACATCAGTATGGACAAGTTCTAGAGGTGAAGTACTTCTATCCACTGAATGGAATGCTGTTTTGGCCAATTTTGCCTCCACACAGATCTCACACTTTTGTGAATCAAATTCCATTCTGGGAAGTAAATCTAAATTCACTAAACGTCGGAGTGTAATTTGATTTACATGTCCTAATCTACCATGCCATAAATTAGAACACTCAAGCAAGTAATTAACTTCACTTATATTAATATTGCGCTTAATGTCGCGCTTTACAGTCATTACATTCATCTTGAAAAGGCACTTTTCGAGATAGTCATTCCCAATAAATTGACCATATTTGGTCAATACAAAATTATTTGCTTAAAAAAAAGCCTAAATCTTGCCTTACTCAACAAAGAACCGGAGACTAAATTCTTGCAAATGTCTGGGACATGCAGCACATCCACGAGAGTTAGTTCTTTTCCCGATGTCATCTTTAACACAACTTTTCCCAATCCTATCACCGGAGACGTTGCAGAGTTTCTCATGAAGAGCTTTCCGCCATTAATCTCTTGGTAAGTGGAGAACAGTTCCTTGTCTGAACAGATATGACGGGTAGCCCCTGTGTCAATCCACCACTCCCTTGGATTATCTACTAAGTTAGCTTCGAACACGACGACAGACAGATCTAGTTCAAACAGTTCTTCTGGCAAGGACTTGTGCTCGGCAAGGTTGGCTTGATACTTTTAGCCTTGATTTGCCTTCTTTGGCTGTCGACATTCACTCGACTTGTGTCCGGGCTTATCACAATTGTAACAGTTACCTTTGAACCTTTTGTTCGAGGTTTTTTGTTGCTTATTAGCCAATACCGTGTTTCCTCTTCTTGCCACTTCCGGACTCAGCCAAATTCACACGTGCCTCTCCACGGTTCTTGTCATTTTTTACTTCAGATTTCCGGTTGTCTTCCTCGATCCGTAGTCTCACGATCAAATCCTCAAGCCCCATTTCCTTGTGTTTGTGCTTGAGGTAATTTTTGAACTCCTTCCATTGAGGCGGTAGTTTCTCTATTAATGCGGCTACTTGAAAGGATTTAGACAGTTGCATACCTTCGGCATGAATCTCATGGAGGATCAGCTGCAACTCTCGAACTTGGTCCATGACCGTCTTCGAGTCCACCATTTTGAAGTCGAGGAACCGTCCGAAAATGAATTTCTTCATTCCGGCATCCTCCGTTTTGTACTTATTATCCAAAGATAACCACAATTCTTTTGCGGTTTTAAGGGTGGAGAAGACATTGTAAAGTGAGTCGTCTAATCCATTTAGAATGTAATTTCGACATAGGAAGTCACTATAGTTCCAAGCGTCCAAAGCATTCATCCCCTCTTTATCCCCCCACTTCTACAGTAGGAGGATCTTCTCTCAGGAAACGAGCAAGACTGAGAGTTGTTAAATAGAACAGCATTTTCTGCTGTCATCTCTTAAAATCATTTCCGGCAAATTTTGCCGATTTTTCAGCGTGAACAGCAGGAATTGATGGAGTAGAAATAGTAGAAGACATCTCCAAATATACAGACAATTTCGTCTTACGCTGTTAGTACTTGGTATGTAAATGGTGTTTAAAGGAAGATGTATAAATGCAGACAAAGTCGAGGCTAGAGTTTGACTCTATATTCGTAAGACGAAATTACCACGTACTCAGGTGCAATACGTCTTATAGCAATCGCCTCCAAGATACAACTACTTCAAAACTGCAGACCATTGCACTACGAATCGGAAGTTATCGGCGAACGTACTCAAATATTTGGAACTTTCGGGCTCTACTAATGTAGAATTTGGAAAGCTTTGAATCTAAATAAACTTGTGAATTTCGAAAGAATGAAATGAAGTCTGCAGGGGCCTATTTATATTTATTGAAGAGTTGCGGTGCCTTTTTGGAAAGGCACCTCTTCACCCCTTGGTGGCACCCTTTTGACTAGACCCACCAGTTCGCTGGGCGGTCGCACCCGCAGGCTGACCCGTCGCCCGCCACGCACCGGTTTGACCCGCTGGCAGTCGACCCGACCCGAGACGGGTCGATCTGACCCGCTGGCATGATCCAGTCCACATCACCGCCCGGCGTGATCCGGTCCGGTGCGACCTGGTCCGAGCCGGGCCGCTGGCACGACCCGGTCCACATCACCGAACCGCCACGAACCCGCGAGTTATCCGTTTGGACATCCTGGCCAAAACTTTAAGGCTCCTCCAGCTTCTCGCGGTGATGCGTTCGTGCGAAGTGCAAAGTGCGCCTCTAAAGCGACTAAATGCAACATGTGTGTGCGGGCCCGGGCTCGGGCTCCGATGGTGCTTCGCACCATCCTCGGGTCCATTTTAGCCTAAGGCTAAAATCCCACTAGGATCCACCATAAGGTCCACCATAGGGGAGCACACTTGATAACTCCTTATCAAGTGCTCTACTAAATAAGGAGTATCCACTTACTCCAACTTTTCTATGTGGGACAAGTTCCCACATTTTCTTTATAAACTCTTCAACTTCCAAGTTTAAGTTGCAACCTTTGACAATTAATATATCATTCATCCGAAATTGGCTTTAAGCATATTAATACATTAAAATCATCTGCTCGAAACGTAGATTATGAATTTGCAACTTGTTTCCATTTTCAATAAATGGATTAAAATAATTAAATTGGTCAGGATCAAAATCCAAAATTCCAAACCAATTTTCAACATAGATTCCATGTTTAAGATCTAGGGTTCGAATTTTTTGGACTAGAGTATTCTTTTGCTTTAAACTTACGATTTCACGATTCACGATTAATGGTTTGATGGTTTAATGTCCATAGTTCTATGGTTCATAGTTTAGGCCACATGATTCATGTGTTCAAGGTTCACGATTTGTGTTGTATGGATCGATTTTTAAGTGGGACACGGTTGAGACAAGATAAATATGGGACAGAGGATCCGAACTGACTGAAATTCATTAGTAAAGATGCTCCAATCAAAGGACTACAGTGCTCTTAAGCCGGATATATTTAGCTATGTCCAAGATATGGTTATGGTGTTCTAACTATTCTAATATGACCCTAGTTTGAACAACTAAAACGAGCAAATAATTAGAGACTGGCAAATTTATAAATTCACTTAATTAATATCCTAGGGATATAGATTTCAAAATCAATTACACATGCAAACAAATACAATCATCATAATTAATGGCATCCCTATTGTTTTGTGGTTTCCGCTATATTTATCACCACCCTCATGTTGGAGTGATTGAGGTATAGATCATATACAACATATTAACCTCTCAGTTAAGCACGTGTATAGATATCCTAACGGTGCCTACAAAATATCCCACAATCATTCTAAACCTTCTCGTATGTTGAATGATTGTGTTGTGTGTTGGTTGCTCATTCATTTCCTCATCTCCCAAATTCTAGCCCTAGCATCAATGATAACTCAACACATCAAACAATTATATACAGAATAAAAATAATTGAAGACAAAAAATAGCAATGTCTATTGAAACCTACTTTCTAAAATCCTAGAATATGAAACGACTACTCCATAATCGAAATTATAAAAAAAAAAATAATAATTGGATCTAAAGGAAACATTGTAAGAAAAACAATAAAATAAATATTACTTAAATCAAAGATGTATGGCGCTCTTCCCGGATGCTTCACTGCTACTCCGTCATACCTTCTGGTTCAACTCTCTACCTTATTACGGAATTTAAAAACTTAATTATAATGTGTAAAAATGTATCTAGCTAAATACAAAGTCTTTGAGTATTTATAGGATCACATGAGCTATGTTAAGTTGGGACAAATTGTATTATGGGCTGAAGAACGTGTAGGAGGGCAGAGAATCCAGGTTAACCGAGTCAGAGCACGATTCAGTCAAGCGTTAGAACATGGTCACGGCTCGATCGAGCGATGACCCTCTATCTTGTTTGCGATGTGCGAAGTTTCTTCTTCATATTGGGTCATCTAACTCCGTGTTAGGTTGGTACAAGTCCATTCTCGATCTCAATTAGTTTAATTCTCATTGTTAAGTCTTTTCTTCACTTAGTTGTCCAAAAAAAATTCACTATTAATCCAAATAAGTACAGTTTGTACTGAAAATGCTACAAAACCAACAAGCACGTGAAATTCACACAACATATAAAATATAAGGTCAAAAAGTGTGTTACATTTGACTTTTATTTTATTAAGTCAACATCAGCTGAGCCATCCTGATGAAGAAGGTAACTAGTGAACGCATATACCTCCTTTTTTAATGTCTAATTGTCCATTAGAAATCGATAAACTTTTTTCTTCTCTCCAGGAATGCCACTGAATAGTTTGTACACGATTTGGCGAGATCGTTTTCTATTGAGTAGCCAAATTGCTCTAAATGCTCATCTGACATAATTTAAAGATCATGAATTGGTAGTAGGATTCAGATGATGAATATTGCTTGTACATTCCTCTTGCAACTGAAGCGCTTCCAAAGCTTGTGCAGGAGATCAGCCAATAGAGGGCCCTTCTCCTCATCATGGAAAATAAATGTGTGTGTATTCTTGTTGGAAAAACAGAGGTTGATGACAGTAAAAAACAAGGATGAGAATCGACGCCAGTGCTAGACACAGTTTACGTATAACTAATTAGCCCCCTCACATACGGTGCTATGATGATTGTTGAACGTTAGTTTCTCAGGATACAACGGTTAGCAGTGGAGATTTAGCACAAAACATGTACTGTTCCGCGAACCAAAGTTAGTGCTTGATAAGTATCACCAAAGGACGAGGCCAAAGAAAATTGGAAATAAAACTGGAACAAAAATAATACCAGAATGCAGGAAGAATGCTTGTGCCTTATCTGGATTCTTTGTGGTTCCAAATAAGCTGAAAGAGCACCATTTTATGGGCTCTTGGATGGACTCATGATCTGTAAATTACTCCAGCATTAATGTCAATTAACATTTGAAGTTTAATGCCCTTAAGGCATAAAAATGTGGAGAAGATGAGAAGACAACAACTAAGAAGTTGAATTGACCTCAGTTTGTACCCCATTCGCCCGTGTGTGCGAGAAAGAGTCTCTTTGCTATTCATACATACAACCCCCTTACAAGGAAAATCATAATACTTGCCAATTTTCCTCCACATCTCCAATGCGGGAAACACTTATCAAGGCATTTCTCATACCCCACTTTGTACTTCAATTTTGTATTCACCCTAACTTCGATATGGGCAAATAATATATAGTCTCGAACATATTTTGAAGGAGAGAATGTCACCATCTTAAGATTCTACGTTCGGTTACCGGGTCATACTCGAAGATTTGCCCAAAACGGGCTGTTCAGAACTAGGCATTGTCCAAAAATCCCCCACATAAATGGAAATTGGCACAAATAGATAAAGCTTTGAGATAAAAATCAACAATTGAAACCTGCATAGGATAGGTAGGTGTTACCCTTTGAACCTTCCTTGTGAAAACACATTTTCTTTACTAGCTAATAATGGGCATTATGTCCTTGAACTGGTCTACCATCAGCGAAAACAAAGATGTACTTCACACAGAATTCTCTCTAACATATTTTAGTTCTCATGGTTGTGTTTGTTTCAGATGAACATCTTTATGTTTTTATATTTCACACGGCCCCACTTCTCTCTCAATAGGTGATTCTTAACTAAGAGTAACTCGCATTACCCCCCATTAACCTTAAACACATGGGCATCACCTTTTCATCCTAGGAATGAGCTGGGGATTGATCCCCCATAGTGATCTCAAAGTTTAACAATTAGGTTGTCCCTTTGAACCTAGATCTTCAAATTTCCCGTCAACTAGGTTGGGTTTCCATTGCCTCAACTCCTTCTTCCAAAGGCTTTAGCCCCATTCTCCTTGATGATTTTGCAACCAACTCTCTATTTAATCCTTTTGTTAATGGATCCGCTATATTATCTTTAGACTTTACATAATCAATAGGGATTACACCAATCGAGGATAGTTTTCAAATTGTATTAATATCTACAACATATATGCCTACACTTACCATTACACATGTTACTTTATGATCTCCCAATAGCTGATTGATTAATGCAATGTGTTCATATTGCAGGCACAAGCTTAGGCCACACTGAAATATCTTCTAAGAAATGTCGAAGCCAATATGTTTTTTCTACAAGTTTTTCTAGAGCAATAAACCATAACTCCATTTTGGGCCTTGCAATTATCATCTGCTTAGAAGACTTCCATGATATTGTTGCACCACATATATTGAACGTGTATTTACTTGTTGACTTTCAATCCTTCATAACTAATATCCACTTTGCATCAATGTAGCCTTCAACTACAACATGATACCTAGAGTAGTGCAGTCTAAAATCACGAGCTAATCTCAAGTATCCGAGTACTCTCATGATTGTTTTCCATTTATCATCTCCTGGGTTACACGTGTATCTACTCAAATTGCTCATAGAAAATGCTATGTCTAGTCTCTCGTACAACTCATTAAGTACATTAACTCCTAAATATTCTCGAGTATTTGACTTGAGATATACTTTCTCCTCTATTTTTCGATAGATGTTGACTTGTATCCATCGGGGTTCTACCATAAGATGTACCATATTTTTTTAACTTCTCAAGGATTTTATCATTAGAATGAGGTTTACTCAAAAGTAGACCTTCAGGTGACCTATGAATTTTGATTCCAAGAATCACATCGGCTAGACCTATATCTTTCATGTCGAATCTTAAATTAAACATATCTTTTGTGGATTTGATCATCTTGGTATTACTACCAATGATTAGCATGTCATCGACGTAAACACATAGGATAACATACCCATTTCTTGTGTTTTTCATGTAAATACATTTATCACAATCATTGATTCTAAACTCACAACTCATCATATCATTATCAAGCTTTTCATGCCATTGTTTTGGTGCTTATTTCAAGCCATATAACGACTTCACCAACTTACAAACTTCATTCACCTGTACGGATGTGGAAAAACCCTCGGGTTGTTCTGTGTATATTTCTTCCTCTAAATCTCCATTAAGAAAAACAGTCGTAACATCCATTTGATGCACTTCAAGCAATTACAAAATCATTCTTATGGAGGTTATTCTCGTCACAGAAGAATAAGTGTCAAAGTAGCCAAGGCCCTCTCTTTTCTTGTGACCTTTGATCACAAGTCTCGCCTTGTACTTATCGATTGATCCATTGGCTTTCATTTTTCTTTTGATAGTCTAGTGGTTCGCTTCCTGGAGGAAGATCTACTAGCTCCCAAGTATGATTTTACTTGTAACCACCTGCTTTCAAAGTTTACTATTTTTCCTTGGACACAGTGATCAATTCCCACATTTCTATATGAATGAGTCTAGCGGTGTGTTTGTACATGAATGTACAAGGATGTGCCTGCCTAACTGCATGTGGCATATCCCATCCAAAATCCTACCTCATCCGCAAATCTATACTACCTTTTCAGTTATCACAAAATCAACCAATCATTATTATCAGTTTTTATAATATAATAATATAAGTTTACTAATATCAACAACTTCTTAATCATTACTATCACTTCTTACAATATAATAATATAAACTACCATCCACCAACCAATTGATTTTATATCTACACTACTACTTCATCTCAATACATATATATCTTTTGAATGACATATATCCTTGTCCAATATTTCATGTTTAACAAACTAATCACATTATTTACCACATCACACATCTTGTCGTTAGCATAATGAAATAAAACTTTGTATAAATTGATGAAAAAAAAATAGAACCCTCCAAAAATTTATAATTGGAGCATTAACTTATTGAAAAGTATTTTTCATCTAATTGAGGCTCTTCTCATTCTGAATTCTCTTCATTGGTTTTTGGTAGCTTATGTTTAGTATGTGACTTCTTGGCTAGAAACATTGTCTGAATGTACTTAAAAGAAAACATCCACTACTACTAGTAAATATTTCATTCCACCCAAACTAACTGGTTCTATTGGTACAAACCAATCCATATATAACAAGCCAAAATTCTAAGTGATATCTTTGAATTTTGTCCCTAACAAAGCCTTAATATGTTTGCTTTTCTGACATGCATCGCAAACACTTTCTTCCTTGTAATAACATCTGGAAATTTTCGAACCAACCATTTTGTTGCCAACTTGTTGATAGTCTCGAAGTTCATATGACTCATTCTTTTGTGTTAAAGCCAACTGAGTACTCTTTTGTACAAAGCAGGTGAGTTGTCCTCCAGTAGACTCATTGTCATCCAGGTAGATATTACATTTCCTAGTTCATGTAAGCTTGATCTGGTTGGTCCTTGCATCTTTGATTATACTCTGGTCTAGGTTGAACTTTACAATGTGTCTCTTATCACATAATTGAATAATGCTTAGAAGATTGTACTGTCGACCCTTGACATAAAAGACAAATGTAATGCTAACTTTGCCTCTAATGTAGGTTCCAATGCCTCTGGTACTTTTCTTGGGTCCCTTTCATTTCTTAAAGTCCTTCAAAACTCCATAATACTAGTTATATGTCTAGAACATCCATTTTCAATGTACTAGATATCTTTCTGTCTAGCTGGAAACTTCAACTGCAAGAAAAAATTAAGTAGTACTCATTTTAGTAAGAGTCCTTAGGAGTTAGATTCTTTTGGAACCCATACTTGTGTCATAGTAATGGCCTTACTGAAAGATATGTTGCTTTCTTTCTTTGGAAGGCAACTTGCTTGTTATACACCTTGGTGGGTGATTTTCCCTTCCTAATGTGAGGCGTATTGTAGGCATGAGTTTTCCCAGGTTTAGTTGACCATTGTGGTTCCAAGCATTCCTATGGGGGAAACTTCTTACCTCTCCATTGTGATCATTCTTAGTATTACCCTTATGGTGCCTAATGTGGTTGGGAACAGATGGTTTGGTCTTCAGATGTATTGATGCAAGTTATTGCAAGCTACCCCTGCCCACAACTTGATATACTTTATGTTGGCCAGGATCCTTACAGCAATTATGTCTCAATTGCCAGCTGCATGTCCTTTACTCTTGTTAAGTTGCCTGCCTGAGTTTGGCTTGGTTGATCCTAGTGTGATGTAGAACACCATCTAGGAACACATTTCCCTTTATGGTGTCCTGTATCTCTTCCATATTTTGATCATAAGGAATAGTAGTAAATGTGATAGGTTGACTGTTGCTAGAAATAGTGCTTGAGAAACTTATCCAAGTCATATCAGATAAATTTCTTTGGATGGTCAGTACAATCACCAACATTTCTGGATGTCTTGTTTGATGTTGTTACAATTGACTCTAGTTCCTTTTCCATCTGCTCTTGAAAGATAAACTTTTCTCTCAATATGATAACTTCAGCATTCATTGAGTTGCATTTAGTTGCTTCTGATGTGTATTTTTTATCTTCAGTGTAAGCGCTACATTTTCTCCAAGTAGCTTTGCATCTCAGCCTTTAGATCTTCTTATGACTAATTGATTTTTCCAAACCCTGTCCTAATCTGCGTAAATGAAACTATCATATTGGAGTCGCCAATATTATCACAATGTGAAGAAGTGATTGCAGAATTTATATCATCTTCCTCAACGACTACATTTGTGATGATGCAAACTAGAACTCCATTGTCTGATTGGGAGGAATAATTGCCAGTATCATCTATTTTTGCAAGCTCCTTTGAGGCTATTATGATGGCCTTGATTACCTCTATCCTCTAAGTAGAGCCTTACTTGAACTTTTTTTTCCTTCAGGTACTCATGTACCTTTGGATATGGGCAACTTCTTCCAAAGTGTCCTGGTTTCCTACAGTTTTAGTAGAGGTCAGACTATTCCTTTGAGGTGGATGTAGGTTCTATTAATTAG
This sequence comes from Ajuga chamaepitys, assembly GCA_958295605.1. NCBI lineage: Eukaryota > Viridiplantae > Streptophyta > Magnoliopsida > Lamiales > Lamiaceae > Ajuga > Ajuga chamaepitys. The sequence goes on from OY282505.1 coordinate 20,632,835, forward strand.
CGTTTATACATACTTTTGGATAGGCCTCCCTTCACATTTTTCTTCAGGAATTTTCTGAATTTCTTCATGAGAAGGATCATCACGCCAAACTTAGGATTTTCTCCTGCTTCACGTTAGCTAATTTTGTAGGCTGGTGTTCGTTGCAGTAGATTGAGATTGTTGCTACGAGATTTTTGCTACCAATGCTTGGGTTACAATGATATTTTTCTCTTTTATATTTGTCTCATGTAAGTATTATATGCATAGGATTTATGGTCAAAGAATAATTCAAAAGTTGACATTGTATAATATTATGGAGGATCTCATTTGGATGGTTCTGAGATTCCACTCCATTGGAAGTCCCCTCAGTACCTTGATATTTTTCTCCTTTTAGTATAATTCTTTCCCGGAGATTCCAACTTGTTGATGATCCCAGTGAATCTCAAATATCTCGTTAATAGTCTCTCCATACATAGCGTTAAAGAGCTCGAGGTTGAAGGTTATTGTAGCCATCTTGTTCTCGCGAGTTAGATATGTACCCATGCAGATCTGTTACAGCATGTTCGAATCTCCTTAGCGTTCTTGCACATCTTGACCTTGGTTAAGGTGCCCTTGTCCAAGATAAAACGACAGATTAGTAGCACCACTATTCCATAATCACCAATAAACTAGAACTGTATTCAAGTTCTGGGCAGAACTTCTATATGCAGAAAGATAGTAAAATGATTTCTTGAATGAAGAGGTTTTTGAGAATTTGCTATGGAATGAACATTTTCATGTACTCTCACACTAACTCATTAAAACTAGAGATTAAAGACCGGTATTAATGGTGGCTATTATGGTATTTACTCCAAGCGGTGAACTTCCAACTCCAGGGGTTACTACCCTATGAATAGGTGTTAATCCTCCATTATGTTCACTTACCCTCCATTATGTTCACTTACTACTGCTCGAGTTACACCTCCTCACAGTTACAATGTATCTGGACATATATCTATCCAAATTTGTGTGGGTATTCTAGCAGTCACTTGAGATCAATCAATCAGGTCGAACCAGAAACCAAACTTTACTAAGCCAAGTCAGCCCAAACACACACACCAAAACAAACTCAAACGAGGTCAACACTAACGGTCCACACCCCCAGCTTATGTGGGTATTATAAATCACTTGAGACTAGTCAACCGGGTTGAGCCCCAACAAAAAAAATCAAACTTTATCAAGCCAAGCCAGTCCAAGGACATACCAAAATGGAACCGGAAAAGGACAATGGCCTACGCCCTCATCGAGTCGAGCATGCGCCTATGTAATGCTCGTTTACCCATCCACTGGTGCATGTCGTTCAATACACCTCTGTAATGTTCTAGTATATAAGTTATAACCAACATTATTATTTAACCAATGTGGGTTGAAGTTACTTAGACTTTCCATCTTCCACTTTTCTACACAAATGTCATTTGTGAGTAACTAACTTCATAGATTAATTTCTCACTTACCGAAATTCAATTTTGAAATATTCAGGACAGTACGTTCATCTATTTGAACATAGATTAATGATATTGTGGTTTAATTCCAGCCAACTTATATATTTTACCACTTACAAATCAACCAATGTCGGGTATGCAGCCACTTTCTAATATCAATTTCCAACACATGCAACAATGTTTTCTACATATATGCCCGTCATTTGTCCTCATACTTCATCTACATATTTTTGGAATGTTATGACATATATATATATATATGTATGTGTATGCCTTTGATTTTTTTTCTTCTTTTTTCTTTTGTTTCCAAAGAGCAATGATATATACATAACTATGCATGAATATATACCCATACTTAAGTACCACTTGCCTCTTTAATATTTGTTTATGGCTCTTCCCCTACAGGGCCAGTCCTAACGTTCTTGTTGTCCATGGTATAAATAAAAATAGGATCTACAATCAGCCTTCTTTTCACACAAAAATAATTGTAACATAAAGTAATATAATATTTCATTTACAAATTAAGCAGTATTGTTGCATCAATATTTTCAAATTGTATACATATTCTACTTCTATTCTTCAAAAGCTCATCCACCGAAAATTCCAAAGCCAAATTATATACTTCATTTTTCGACAATTATAACATTGACGAAGTGTCACGCCTACAAAACAGGTAGAAGTTAGAATAAATATCGTATTATTATTATTGAACACAAATATTTTTAAATATCTAGATCGCCCAGTATTTTGAGATGCAAAATCATCGATAAACTCTTCAAGATCAAGTTGTTCCAACACCTCGTTTTAAAGGCATAATATTGTCAATCATTAGTCTTTCGACATAGTTGAATTCAAATACGATTTCATCAATTTTTCAGTTTTTAAAAACTTCTTTTGTTGAATCAATAGTAAAAAATGTAAGTAAAATTCTATAAGGAATGGAAACATTAGGAAAATAATCTAGAACAATCACAATCTCAAGAACTCCAATACTTGACTTTAGGCTATATTTCTTCTTTGTAAATTCATAATTCATTTTCATAGTTCTGACTTGTTTACCATTTTCTTTGTTATTTATTTGATTTTACTGGATTTAGGTATTTAAGGGCCTACTAATGAGCAAATGAAAAATAGGTAGGCCAGTTAATTATCAAATATAGGACTGATGGACCTCTAAAATTATTTACAATATCTTATGGGCTATATGATAATATATAACTTTACTAGAATTTTTTGTCCCCTACCATAGGGTCGGCCTTGTTCCCTTGAATATGTGTAGAAACATTTAAATCATCTACCTATCTACCACATATTTCATGTTATAGGTAGAAGATGATAGTTATATTTATGTATGTGTGTGAATAAAATGTAAAAATACAAGACAATTAACAATTGCCACTGTCACATGGGCAACTCATAACATCCCATAAAATTCTCAGGTGTGAGCAAATAAAGTTGGCTGAAACTTTGAACAAACTAGAATTGTTTCATTGCTCATCATTAATAAAATGGACCAGGTTACACTATGTAATAGATTAAATGTCTAAGAAATTAAGAGTGACCCTTTTAATGTTTTCGAGAAGGCCCTTGATGTTTTTTAGATAAAATTAAGATCTAAATTATATGTGGAATTTACAATTTGATAGACCATCTCATTGCTTATTTTTCAACATTATATTTATTTAAGTACAACTAAAAAACTACCCTTAAAAGTATACTTTTTTTTTATATATATATTTCTATTTTACTAACTCCACCAAATAAGGGAAGTATTCTTCGGAGAAATATACACGTTAAAGAAGTATATCTAACGTGAAGCTTGCACAGTATAATCGAATCAATTATTAAGGTTAAAAAGGTAAAAAAAAAAAAAAGTCATAATATATTTTCTGATAGGGGTTAATTCAACAGGTTTGAATATGAATAATATTTTAGAATACCTATCAAAGTGTTTGGAATTTCCCACATGATTGGTTCGAACCTTCGCTTCATGAATGTTAATGTATTTGTAGAAAAGAGTCGGGGGGTGACCCGACCAAGACCTTCCCACGCTCAAGTCAGAAATCTGCTCAAAAGAGTAAAGAAGAAAGTAATGAAATAATAAGAGTTTAAGAGTGTATAACCTTTTGAGCTTGAAATGAGGTGGGGGGGGGGGGTATTTATACTTACTATTCCCTAGGGAAAGGGCAAAACAGTCTTTTAGGTTATCCAATTGGCTCTTGCCACATGTACTTCTTTACCCGGCGGCAGTGTCAGAAGGTACTGTCCTTTTTGTCAGTAAAGGGGCAGTTAGTTGTACCGTTAGTCGGAAGCACATGAATTGGTACTCAAGTATAACGGCTATATCAGCCCCATAGCTGACGCTTTAGGGGCTCTTCCGGAGGGCTTCCTTCCTGTAGAGCTTGAGGGTGGCTCGAGGCCAATTCTTAGCTGGCGGAGCTTAGATGCTCGTGCAGATTCATCAAGGTGGTCACCTCTCAGAGCTAACTATGTGATGTGCGCGATCTCAAAATCATAGCTGAGTCAGAGTCTTTACCAGACGGTCATAGCCTTTCAGAGCGAATAACACCTTTCCAAACATTGTTCTTGCCCAGATTTGAACTGGCTCCAGTCTCCAATCCCTAATTCAGAGGGATCAACTAGAGTTGACCGATGCGATATCGGGCTCAAGATAATCGCTCAGGCTGAACTAGCTCCAGTCTCCAATCCCTATTAACTTCTCCCCCTACTTTGGATGAGTGCAAGGAGCCATTCGGTGCAGCGTTTTCCCCTGCTCTGCCCAGGCTCTATTACAGGGTCACCACTGGCTTTGGCAAGGGCTTTCCTTCTTCTAATCATTTTTGTTCCAACTTTTGCTAATTTAAATTTTACTGATCTGGGTCATACACGTGGTGCGACCCTTGCACCTCCCTATCTTCATCCATACACATGTCAGGCTCTGGATGAAATGAGGCTTTTCACCTTCCCCCTCTCGATGATCAAGGACCTTCCCTGGGAATTCAAGTTGCCAATTTGGCAAGATTGATCATGTTCGACTGACTATGTTCGTACATCCCTTCTTGAAAGAATTTAGCCAAGGAGCTTGAAGATTGTTGATGGTGTGGAGCATCTCTCAACTGCAGAGGGGAGACTGCATAATTTCTTCGGTTCCACTGACTAGAACCAACGAGTGATTCAGTTGATACATAGGTGCGCTTGAAATGCGAGGTGTGATATCCCTATTGGCATTCGAAAAAAAAAAAAAAGAACTCTGGCTACTTCTTAAATAGACCTCTAACTGGAGAATTGGTAAAAGTCCCCCTAAAATGGAGATCAGTTCTTCACTCGGCCCGTGTCGATGTCGTCAAAATAAGGAAGAGGTCATAAGGAGAAGTATATACATGCTAAGCATGGGATAAGGTTTGCAGATGCGATCATGAAACGAACGAAACATTCAACGTCAATGAACGAGGCCAGAACAGGCAGCTAAGCACCGAAGAAGTAAGGTTTGATGCTTGTAAGACAAAAGCATAATGCAACACAAGTGAAATTTTTCGATGAAAGAGAGCATAACTCCAATCATTTCCACTCATACAACTTGCATGTGTTAAGCAAGCTCGAAAGACTTCCTTTCATAGCCTCCTTCATTAATTTATTCTTCACCTTCTTCCTTTCTTCAGAATTGATCCAGGTATTCCTTCTCTTCCTGGATATCCTTTGTTTCATTTGATTTTTCTCTCGAATTCCTCCTTGGTTTCTGGGATTTTCTGGTAATTTCAATGGCTTCCTCCAAATTTTCATGCACGACAAAGGGTTCATCCTTAGAAATTCATCCAGAGCTGACGAATGCCAATCACTCGTCGACCCCGAGCTCCTATGACAACAAATTAACTATATCTATCAGCGACGGGGGTGAGCAGCGGGCCTTTGAGCCATGTTCTTGGAGCTCTGATGCGGCCACCTCTTCACACAAAGCTGAAGGGGATTCACAGGCCTTAGCGGTATATTTGGATAAAGATATGGCCCCTTCCAACTCTGAAGCACCCCTACGTATTCGCCTCCGTTTTCACTGAAATATCACAATAATCCCTCATGCGGAAAGACTTAGGTAGGATGAGGTTACTAGATCCACTACCTTCTCTGATGCGGATCTTAATTTTTTTAGGACTTGTAGGGCCCTTCAACCTCACTTCCTCTTCGATATCCCTGGCTAGATGAGCTCCAACTAGCTTACTCCGCCCTCCATGGCCTTCTAGAGAGCCCATATCAATGCAAGGCTTCATTTCCTTGTTCACACTTATCTAGTAGGGGTGTGCAGGAGACTCGGAATCCTAGTATGCCGAATCAGCCCTTCTTCTCTGTGAATCGTGACTGTCCTCTATATTCTGATGAAAGCTAATGGTAGGGACTACACCCCTGAATATTATGTGCTTGCCACGACTTCAAATGCACCAATTACAATAGCTTTTTCTATTTTAGCTCCAGTCCCTCCGATCCTGCCCACTTCGTAGATAAATCTCTTAGCGTGGACGGGGATTGCGAACCCAAGTGAATGGTCATCACCTCTCGCCTTGGGGGTGGACTTTCCCGTGCGAGTGGAAGTATTCCCCTCCTTGCACCACTCGCCCCTCAACAACTTGTATATTAGAGGAGGAAAAAAAGATTATGCGTATGATAAATAACCATGTTGCAACTCATGACCTCTGCTCGATTAACACCCTACTAAGGGATTCGGATCAGCTTGCCCATTTTAACTCTGGTATTTTGCCAGCCCCGTGATGCATTTATGCTATACTTAATTATTTTGTTTCTAATATCACCATGTTTGTTGCAGAAATTAACTATTCTTTGCTTGTAGTGCTAGTTTCCAACAATGTGGATGAGCCTTTGCCTCAGCACTCACCCTCCAGAACTGTTACGAGTAGCGACACAATTGTTGTGACCCTCACAGAGCAGGATCCGTCTATGTCTTACGCCACCTTGAATCCTCCTAGGCTGCTTGCACAAAATCTCATCTTCCTCTTCCCAACTCTATAAGGGAAGGATCGATTACCAAGGGGAAGGACGTGGTCTCCTCCACATCTACTCGTGCTAAGGAGGCGCTTACTCTGGACAAAGACAAGAGGTCAGTGGCACAAGAATCAGAGCTTCCTCCTCCTACTAAAAAATCAAAATTGAGCAAGTTTGGGAGCTTCGAGAAAATCTCGGAGCAACACAGGAGCAAGAGCAAGAGCGAGGGTGGAGTGCATAATACTTTCACCATCGAGCCCCCTATGGGCTTCCTTGCCCTGAAAAAAACTGAGTGCACTACATTCATGAGGGAGTTGGCAATGGTGGAGGACAACGCCACCATGAGCAAGGAGGACGAGAGGAATGACAAAAATCATGAATTGGCACATGATCCAGGTCTATGTGTTGGCAACAGTTTTTGCTTACATTATTTTTTCTAAGTTATTCAATTCCTTTTTTTTCCAGAAACTTTCAGGTCTTAGCCTGTTTCGGCCACCATCAAAGCTAATTTTTCTCATTAGCTTAGACTTCAAGAAAAGCTAGGAACAACTGCTCAAGGTGAGCCAAAACTTAACTGTTGCACTGGCTGAGAACGAAGCGCTGAAGAAGCACAATTCCACTCTCACTTCTGAAAATGAGGGGTTGAAAGAGAGGCTATCTGCCTTCTGATACCAATCAGCATACTACCATTACCTGTCATCGGTAGAAGGAAGCAAAGTGGAAGACTGACGCCTGAGTTGTATGACACTAGGAAGGGATTGAGTCTTGTCATCGCCGTCTACTGCTTATAGAGGTGGGGCACTCATTCCTGCAAGAGCTGCACCAGGGCCAGGTTGAGGGGTATTACAGCATCTCGAAGCACCTGAGGGACATGGGCCTCTATCTTGCCCATTTTGTCTGTATGGGCTTCAAGGCCGCCTACGCTGATGCGAAGGGGTAGGACTTCCAGGAGAAAATACCCTTTGATCTCAAGAAGATATACTCAGTGCTGAAGATGCTTGCTTGCTTCAAGGGTGAGGAGAAGCGGCCTCACAATCACCCCCAGTGGATGCTTGTGATTTGCAGGGTTGTTAAGAAATTGAGTCGTGAGGGGAGCTATCATTGGACCTACCTGTCATGGGGGGCCCTAATATGATCTTCTTGGCTCTACAGAAGATGCAGCCACCTCTCCTGAGCATCCGCCCAACCTGCCTATTATCTCTAAGACTGCCACCCCTGACCTCTATCCTCCTGGAAGGAGCTCTGAGTCTGCCCAACTAGATACAGTTCTGCCGGAGGCGCAATCTTAGTCATTGGGTGTCATGCTGCTTTTCTTGTAATAGCTAAGGGCTCATCTTTTGTAACTCACCCTTTCATAAAGCCTTAATGAATGTTTATCCAACTCTTGCTTGGTTTTATAATTGCTTTTTATTATAAATTTCAAATTCTATCTTCATCACGTCTGTTTTCATCATAGTTTCCATTCATCTCTCCCCCCTCCCCCCACCCCTTGAGTTTTCTTCAGGGTAACTGAAGGGAATTCTTTAGAATTTCTAAGCGATGAACTGCGCATCGTTCTCCCCCCCTGAGTCCTCTTTAGGGTAATTGAAGGGAATTCTTCAGAACTGCTGAGTGTTGAAACACGCAACGTTCTCCTTAAGTTTTATTTAGGGTAACTAGAGGAAATTCTTTGGAATTGAGGCCACGGGTAAGATCCTCCTCGAGCCCTTGGCTTGCATCCATCACGAACACGGGCAATATCCACCTCGAACCCTTTATGCTCAACTCTAAGGCCATGGGCGAGACCCAACCTTGAGCCCTTGACACTCAGCTCTGGGGCCACGGGTGACATCCCCCTCAAACCCTTGGCTTAGGCACATTTATCTATCTTTCGAGGAGCACTCTAAGGCCAATGCTCCTCAGAAGTGAGTCCTTATATCATGGACGCTCCATAAAATTCATAATTAAAAGGAATTATAGATCTGGACATTTCTCGTCCTTGATTTAAAACACATATATTCCCTAGTTATCAACTAGGTGTAGTATTTCTTCAGGTTGCTCACATTCTAGAGCATCAGCACTTGTTCCCATCCTCATTCTGTAGCGCATAAGCTCCACCTTCGAGGGCCTTTGTGACAATAAAGGGGCTTTCCTAGTTAGGTTCTAACTTTTCAGTGGCATTGAGAGCATCGACTCTCCCTAAGACCAGATCACCCTTCTAGAATCTCCTAGGTTTACTCTCTTGTTGTAGGCCGCTTGGATCTACCCTTTGTATTGCTCGGCTCTGATCTTGGCCTTCTCCCACATCTATTCTAGCATATCCAAGTTTTCCCTCATTAGGGCCTCATTTTGAGCTTCATGATAATTCATAATTCGATGTGTTTCCATCCCAATCTTTGCAAGGATTATGGCCAACGCCCCATAAACCAAGTTAAAAAGAGCCTTTCATGTGGCAATCTTGACATCGGTTCAGTAGGGCCATAGCACTGAATCCAGCTCATCAGCCCATTTTCCTCTAGCCTTTTCCAACCGAGCTCTGATTCCCTCCAATAATGTTCGATTTGTCACTGCAATCTGTCGATTTTCCTAAGGATGGGCCATTGATGTGAACTGTTATTGGATTTTCATTTCCTTGCACTAATTTTGAGTCTCTCCATAAAATTGTGTTCAATTGTCTGACACCAATATCCTAGGTGCACCACATGTTCTTCCACATGAATTTAATAACGTTATCTACTTCAATCTTAGCGATAGCCTCTCCCTCCACCTATTTTGTGAAATAATCCAGTACTACGATTAAGAACGTTTTGTCCCCTGGTGCTGCTGCGAACTTCCCTACTATATCAATCATCCACTTATCGAACGGACAAGGGGAATACATGGCACTCATCTCGTCTGCAGGGATGTGAATGAGTGGTTCATGCATCTCGCACTTGTCACACCTTTTGACCAATTCTTCTGCATCATGCACCATCGTGGGCCAGTAATATCCAACTCTGACTATCCTTCGAACAATATCCCTAGGACCAGTTTGCTACCAGGCACTAGCACATCCCTCATGCAGCTTTCTCAAAACATAGCTTCCTTTTCCCAAGAATAAACACCTCGCATAAGGACGCAAGAAAGTCCTTTTGTATAATTAGTCTCCTATGATGCAGCACTTAGCATATACCGAGCTACTTGGTCCCCCCCTCCTAGTGCTTCCCATAAATACGGGGGTCCTCTAATCATCATGCTCCTCCATGGAGGCCACATTCATTTCCAATATTCCTCTTTCCATGATAAGCAGGGTAACCTTGCCCTTTACCCCTTCATTAGCCGCCCCGACTATCTTAGCTAGGTAATCTGCTTTAATGTTTTCTGACCTGGGTATCTGCCCACTGTTAACTCTGGGAATTAGTTTCTCTGCTCTGCAACCAGCTTGGCATAACTTATCTTCCTTTTGCACTTTTTCTTATAGGTCCCCAAAATTTGTTGTTTCACCAACTGAGAATCAGAGTGGATCAGTACCCTTTGCGCTCCCAGCTCTGATGTCATCTTCATTCCCTGGATCATGGCCCATTATTAGAGTTCCAAAACTCGAACTTGATTGAAATTTGGAGCTTTTCAACACTGAGGCAAATAATCACCACCCACTCCGCAGCCTACCTGGGATATAGAGTTGTCTACATATATTTTCCATAACTCCAACTCCGACTCCTTGGTGGTCCTCTGGATAAAATTTGTTAATGTATGTTCTGTAATAACCACTCTGGGCTCGAACTTTACATCATACTCTGCCAGTTCCACTACGCATTTAACCATCCTTCTCGACAGATCTGGAGGACTGAGAGTATGTTTGAGCAGAGTGTTGGTTCTTACGATGACTTTATGGGACAAAAAGTATGGCCTCAATCGCCGTGCAGCTACCATCACTGCCAGGGCTGAGTTTTAGAGCTCCAAGTATCTCAACTCTGAGCCCTGGATTATCTTGCTGACGTAGTATATCGACTTCTGCACCGATCCCTCTTCTCTGAGAAGCACGAAACTCAAAAGCTGCCTTTCCCACTGAAAATGCTTCGTCAGTTGGGACAGAGTCGTAAAATGATTATTTCTCACTTGGAAGGCCTCCTCACACTCTTTTGTCCCCTGACATTGATATAAATCAGCTCGGGGTTATGATCCGCCTATTTAATCTCTGAATTTCCTTTGTGTTTCTTGGGGACTACATCTCCTTTACTGCCCTGACCTTAGATGAGTTTACTTCAATTCCATTTTTGGAAACCATGTATCCCAATAATTTTCCAGCCTGGACCCCGAACGCGCACTTCGCAAGGTTTAACCTCCTATCGCACCAACGTATCACCCCAAAAACCTCCTCCAGATTTGAAGGATGGTCCACCGCTGACATTCTTTTTACAAGCATATCTACATATGCCTCCATATTACGGCCTAGTTGTTCTCTGAATACTAGGTCCCTATTCTCTGATAGGTAGCCCCTACATTTTTTAGCCAAATGGCATCTTAACATATCCATAAGTTATGCATGGGACCATGAAGCAGACTCTTCGGATATCCTCAGAGTGGAGCTAGATTTGATGGTACCCCTTATATGCATCCATCATGGACAGCAGTCCACATCCCGGCATGGAGTCCACTAACTGGTCAAATCACTGCAGGGGGTTGTGGTCCTTGGGACAGGCCTTGTTCAGGTCTATAAAATCAATACACATCATCCACGCTCCGAACCCCTATACCACCATTACGGCCTTGGAGGGCCATTCTAGAATTGCACCTCCATAACGTGACCAACCTCCAGCAATTTAGCAACTTCCTCCCTGACAACATTGTCTCTTTCGGGACCAAACTATCTCAACTTCTACATGTCTAACCTTCGGCTCCACATTCAACCGATGCACAACCACATCAGGATCTATCCCCACCATATCTTTTGGGCTGACAAACAGATTTGCATTTATCCTTAAGCAAAGCATCATTGTCTTTGAAACATCGTGACTCATTTGTGTCCCGATTCTTGTGGCAAAGACGGTTTGTTGGGAAAGAGCTCCACCATGAGCAGTTCTTCTTCGAGGCTCATGCATAGTTTTGGCTCTGCCTCAGCCAGCTCCGTCATCCTCATTTTCTTTTCTAGGGCTCCACTCTTCTTATCTGGAGTCTTGTGAACCATATGGATGGTCTTCCCACGGTGTCCGCATAACAATTTATTGCGCTGAGTTGGTCACTCCTGACCTCCCCCACCTCAAATTTGACCGGGAACTTCAATTTCATGTGATATGTTATCACCATCTGAAAAGATTCAACATCAGTCTCCTGAATATTGGTTTGTAAGAGCTAGGAACATCCACCACCAATAAGTTGGCCATTTGCACCTTTCGCCTCGGGGGTTCTCCCAATTTAACTAGCAAGGTTATTGGCCCAGAGGTTGCACCGCCCCTCCAGTCGACCCATACAGAGTTGTATTCACTAGCTTCATCTTAATGTCCAAGTCCATCTTCAGGAAGCATCTCTAGAAGATAATGTTTGCAGAGCTCCATGTGTCCACAAGATTCGTTCCACTATGCATGGCTCCTCTGATGTCATATGTGATCACCAATGCATCGTTATGCGGGTGTTGTGCTATTCCAACAGCAGCTGGCCTAAACTGGATCCGAGGGGTATATTCCCTGTCACGGCTCACTTCTGAGATTTCCCCTCTCAAATAGGCCCCAACGGCCTGCATAGAGGCTTTCCAGCCCTGTTCGAGTCATCATCCTCTAACCCTTCAATGATAATTTGTATGTAAGCTTTCTTTGTGGTCGGTTCTATCTTTCCCATGTGGCTCCTCCACCAACTCCTTTCCTTTATCATCGCAGTCCCTATGTTTGTGGTTCTTTTCCTTTCTTTCTTGATGTACTCCACCAAGTGACCGTCCCTGATGAGCTCTCGATCATATCTTTCAAGTGGCGACACTTGTTTTTGTCGTGACCATAATCATTGTGGTAGCGGCAGTATGTGTTGGACTTAGGAATTTTCTGCCCCTTGTAGGCAGTGGTGGGATACGTGAAATCTGAATTCTCTGCAACAATTTCGAGAAGTTCTGATGGCTTGATCGTCAAGGTAGTATAGCTGTCATATCACTGTCTATGTTTCCCTTATATATGGTCCTTGTCCGAGGACTCTTTCATCTACTCTCCCAACTTTTCCTCGTTCCTCCTGCTACCATAGGCTTCTTCCAAATAAATGTACTTGTCAGCTCTTTCCAGGATCTCATTGAAAGCACGGGGTGCGTTTCGCTTACGATCTAAAGAAACCCCTGTCCACCAGGTTTTGTGCCAATTTTCACCTCTGAGGTGGCCGAGGGAACCTCCAGCGCTACCACATTAAATCTTCCAACATATTTTCATAAACATTCTGATTACCTTTGCTTGAGGCTTATCAGGGACAGAGTCGATCTCTGTTGTTGCGTCTCACTGGCGAATTGGTGGATGAACAATGAACTGAGCTCTGCAAATGATGTCACAAAACCCAACGACAGTTGCCTAAACCACTGCTGAGCTGGCTTGGTTAGAGTGGTTAAGAACACCCGACACTTCTGTCCATTCATGTATTGGTGGACCAAGGCTCCATTTTCAAACCTCAAGAGATGGTCATAGGGATCAGAGGTTATATCGTACTTATACGTCAATGCCTTGAAATTTAGGGGTAGAGGATCTACAAGGATCTCCTCTGAGAAGGGAGAGCCCACAGCCCCAAATGACCGACGAGTGCTTGCTTCTCGAGTCCTTTGCAAGTCCTTTATTTCCTTGCAAAGAGCTAAAAGATGTTGATTAATTGTGTCCACCGCCGCAGCATAGCTAACATCGTACTTCGTCGTTGCTACCTCCTCACCTCTATTAGAGGCAGCCCTGCCCCTCGGTGGTGTTCTCGGAAGCTACGGGGCATTCTACTTTGTGATGCAGCTCGTCTTGATGAATTTACCTCCGTGTGAGTCACATCATCTACTAGGATGGATTGTCGCACGGTTCCTTGACTATGTTCTTGATTCTCCGCAAGATGAACCTAGGGTAGGCATGTCAATCTCGATCTGTCCACCCGACCCACCCAGCGACATTTGGGGCAAGTCAAACATCAGCCCGTTCTAGAACGACACAGGTCAGCCCCGCCCCATACACGAGCTAGGTCGAGTTCGATTTCTGCATGTCGCACCCTTCCCCTTCCCGCCCCATATAAATAACATAATAAAATTCTATAAACTATATATTATGTAAAAAAAATTATATATATTATGTAAATAACATGTAAAAATATATATAATTATATACAAAATTATATTATATATATATATATCATCCTACACTAAATAAAAATATAATTTAAAAATTTATTCTCTAGTAAGTAAATTAAGAAAAAAATGAAAAATGATAAAATTGAATGAAAACCCTAGTTTGTGGAGACTGCCACCGACGCCGCTCCAGTACCCAGCCGCCGACGCTGCTCTCAGTCCGCCACTGCCAGTCGTCGATGCTACTCTCAGTCTGTCACTGCCATCGGTGGTTCCCAATAATCAGGTATTCCCAGTCCGTCACTGTATTCGGAAATTTGATCAAAAGAAAATTCTAATGGGAACTAAATGTGAATGAATAATGACATCCTGATGTAAATGAGAATGATGGAACTAACAGATTAAGCACAATTTAGCAATATTATGATGCAATGTTCAAGGACGAAAATATCGGTATTCGCGGAGATATCGATCTTTCAATTTACGGAGATATCGGTGAGATATCGATTAATATCGGAATAGCGGTGCAACTTTCTGAAAAATATTAAAATATATATTAAAAATTTTAAAAATTAACATGATATGTTTACAATTATTATAACAAACTCAAATACATATAGGCATCTTAAATTTGATAGAAATAGATTTATTTACAACTAATTTATAAATATAAAATAATATAAACAATGAGTGGCAATATAAAACATTTTTTGACGTTTTTCATACAACATTACTAATTACTAGTACGGAAATGTTATATTAAAAATTCGAAAGTTTAACAAAATATTTCAAAAATATTATAACCAACTTTAATACATAAATTCATCTTAAAATTATAAAATAAAAATGTCCAATTATTATTTTATACTTAGTTTTTATATTTTTTATTTTCATTTTGATAATTAATTATGGACCAATTATTTTCATTTTGATAACTAGTTATGGACCAAAAATAGCCAATTATTTCTAATTTTCATTTTCATAAGGTATATATTATTGTAAGTAGAATTTTACTAAATAGGTTATATAAATAATATGTAGACATAATAACATGTTGTTGACTTGGTCTGGTGGTTAAAGTTTGGAACTTCATTCTAGAGGTCTCAGGTTCGAAACTAAGGTTGGGCAAATTTTTAAAAAATTTGCTGAAACAAGGAAAAAAAAAAAAAAAGGATTTGGCGTCTCGCGAAATCTCGCAATTTTTCAACAAAAATCTATTACAGAGTAATATCGTCTCGGGAGAGCGGATTTGGCGAGATTTCGCCGAAATCTCACGATTTTTTAATCCTTGGCAATGTTTAACTTCTGGTAAAATTGATATTTAAGTGCATGTAGCTTTTGTTAGCGATATTCAGCTGCATATATGAAGGAACTTGGCAGAACATGTTTATTGTTAAAGTTGAGAGCAAAAAATTGTCTTACTAATTAATTTGTTTGTTTGATCTCATGTATAGTTGAGTTATATTTATAGTTACTATGGAGTTTAGAAATATTGGTTTTTTATTTAGAGGAAAATGTTATTATTTTTTTTTTTTTTTTTTTTGAATGAATTTTCTGCAGGTGAGAACTCACATTTGACTACATATAAGGATATGAAATTTAGATTTTGACCGTTGATTAGCATTATTATGTGTCGAAGATATGTGGATGAGAATACTAAAAGTACACATGTTTTTGTCCTATTAACAATTGATAACTTTTTAGTTTGATGAAACGCGCAGAATCGGTGCTTATATGAATATTAAAAGATTCTGCAGTGAAATGTTAGTTTCCCCTTCAGGGTTTGTTTTGATTTTGGAATGAATCATTACCAGAAAAGAAAAGGTAAGTACTCAATATGATATTTTACAATTTATTTTTATACAGAAAAACTAGATTGGGTTATAGATATTTGATAACATTCGATTATAAGATTAACATTTGGTAACATTTGAACATGTTTTTAATCAATTTCGTTTTTTATTGTTCAACTGCACCATGGATAATAAAGAAGAGAATACCCCTACAATTCCTACTAATGACATGTCTCCTCTTGATCAGACATCCAATGATGTCTCTCCTACTATGTCACGGTCTTCTCCAAGTCCAAATATGTTAAGACCCTCTAATGTGGAATTGGATGAGAGAGCTGCAAACACTGGAGGTGATAATACAACAGTAGAGATGCAATGATGGTTGGCAGCTCTAGTGGAAATCAAACCTCTAAAGTTTGTGAGAGTTACACTAGAGTGATTATCGAGGGAAAGTTGAAAGCTACGTGCAACCAATGTAATCATTGTTGGCTAGGTGACCCGAAGCAAGGAACTACTCACTTAAAAAATCATTTGGTTAGGTATCCTAATCGAAAAGCTGATAAGACAACTTTTAAAAGTTGGCTTCGATAAAGAGAAATTCCAACTTGGTCCTTTCAATTTCGATCAAGATGAAGCTCGTAAAGATCTAGCCGAGTATCCTCTTAAGATAGTAGCACATGAAGGTTTCCAAAAAAAATAAAAAATTAGGCATTTGAATCCCATGCTTAAGTTGATGTTAAGAAACACTGTTAGGAATAATTATGTGAAGTTGTATGAAGATATGAAAAAGATTAGTATGCACATCTTTGAGACTAATGGTAGTCGAGTTGCAATCACGGCATATATGTGGACGTCTTACCATCAAAAGAAAGAATTATGACCGTGACGGCACACTACATTGAAAACGAGCGGAAGTTAAAAGGTCGAATTATCAGGTATATATTTCACTATTTGCAAATTAATTGTTACTATCTTGAGTTATTATACTCTTAATCTTGCAATTTCATTATTGTAGATTTGTGTATGTACCATGGCCACATACCGGTGAAGTCTTGTGTGACGCCTTGATCCGATGCCTTCTAGATTAGAACCTAGATCGGAATTTATCCACCATAACAATGGATAATTGCACAACCAATGATGCAATGCTTGATTTTCTCTTGGACCTCTTGGTGCACATGCGATGTTGCACGCATATTCTTGATCGTCAAAGAAGGCTGGAAGCCATGGGCGGGGTAGTTGAGAAAGTAAGAGATAGTGTCTCCTAATGGTTGGGGACACCCAAAAGATGGGAGAAATTTGAGGAGACTGCAGGTCGGGTGGAGGTTCTAATTGATAAAAAGTTTATGCTTTATTGCAAAACTCAATGAAATTTAACTTTTTTTTGCTACAAACTGCTTTAGATTACAAAGTTGGTTTTTATCGCTTGAAGCATCGTTATCCAAGAAAAAAAAAAGGCATGCCTAGTGAAAAAGAGTGGAGTTTAAATAAGGAAATTTGTATTAGGTTGCATTTATTTTATAATGTGACTCACATTTTCTCTAGTACTAAATACCCTACTGCTAATTTGTTTTTTCCTAAAATTTGTGAGATTAAACTTGTGTTGAACCATTTGATGAATTGAGGTGTTAAGGAGTTGAATCTATGGCTAGGAGTATGGATAACAAGTTTGATAAATACTGGAGTAGTGTGCATGGCGTTCTGGGTGTGGCAACTGTACTTGATCTTCAGTATAAAGTGGTGTTGTTAGAGTATTATTTTCCTAAGAACAATCCTATTGAGGTTGAGTTTGAGGTAGAGAAGATCCTTATGTTGTGTTGTGAGTTGCTTCAAGAGTATGAGATGAGGGATAGTAAAAAAAGATGGCGATACGAGCTATCATTTGAAAGAGAATCATTTTGGAATTGACCCTTCACTAAGTGAATTTGATGGATTTGCTTCTCAAAGGAAAAGAAAATATGTAGGCCAAAATTGGATCATTATTTGGAAGAGAGGATGTTTTGCCGCGAACTCCTGACTTGATGTCTTGACTTAGTGGAAAGCAAACAAGAGTAAATATCCTATTTTGCATCAAATAGCAAGGGATTTTTTAGCATTATCGGTCTCTACGGTAGCTTCAAAGTTTGCTTTCAGTGCAAGTGGACGTTTGATTAGTCCTCATCATAGTTGACTTCATCCCAAGACTGTTGAGGCTTTGATGTGCGCGCGGAATTAGATCTTAGCTAACATCACATGTAATTTTCTTATTAGTATATCAAGTTAATTTAATGGGTTTAGGTTTAATGATGATACATCCATATTTCTAATGATCTTTGCTTATACTTTGTATAGATGTAGATCATTCACTCAGTGTAGCACTTGAAACTATTTTCTATGGTTCGAATGATGAGAAGTTTGATTAGGACTCTGAGGTATGATAGATAACTTCTTTAATTTATTTAGTTACTTCAATTTGATATATTTACTTATAAATTATGGTTTGCTTATTTAGCTATCTTTTCTATTATTTTAGGAGTTACACGAAGAATGAGTCGAAGAACCGAAGCTACCTTAGATGACTTTCTAGAGCAACAGATGGCTTATTGCATTTGGTTTCTAATTTTTTTTTTTAGTTGAACATTCGGATGACTTGTTTCGCATTTCAAATGATTTTTTGTTGTTTTTGGATGACTTTCGTATTAGTTTGGTTGCATTTGGATGACTTTCCAAGGGTTAATGATGATTTTCTTTCACATGGAATGAGTTTTATTCTTATGTAATGTGGTTAGTTTAAACAACAAGTTTTTTCAACAAAAAACAACAGGTTATTTCAATCAAAAAAAAAGTTGATGGAGCAAGGTAGGGCGGACCACCACGTACGGAGCAGGGCATACGGCGCAAATCTTTTACCTATGGCGGGCACGGGGTAGGGCGGACCACCCCTTACAGAGCAGGGCATGGGGCCCAAATCTTTGACATGTGGCAGGGCATGGGGCAGGGGAGGGGGGATAAATCAAAACCCAACCTGGCCCGCCCAATTGACATTCCTAACCTAAGGGCGGACCGCCTATAGCCAATGCGCTATCAACAACCATTCTTAAAATATAATTCACTGGAATGGTGGTTATCGTCATTGTTGTTCCGACTGACGGGGCAGGCTCGGTAGTACCACTTGTGCCTTCAGTGGTAGAAGTAGCCTAACAAATGTCTCAGTAGGGAGAGTCCCTGGAGGGGTGGGCTACGTTGCTCTAGGAAGGGTCCCATCAGCTGCTTCCTTTTCCAAAGCAAAGCTCAAGTCTCGAGGAGTGGAATGACCAGTCATGCTATCAAAGTTAAATAAACAACTTTTACGTAAAAACACCCCACAAATTTTTAAAAATCTCAGGCCCTCCACAGGACGAACTCCCAAAGGGTCACAAAGAATCGATGGAATTTAAGAGAGTTAAGAGAAACTCCCACCCCTTAAACCCAAGAGTTTCCACAGACGGCACCAGTTGATGGGGGTTGTTCGAATACCAGCCCTCTACATGTTTGAATGTGAATAATATTTGAGTATACCTATCAAACTGTCCAGAATTTGCCACAGGATTGGGTTGAATCTTCACTTCAAGAATGTCCACGTATCTGCAAAATAGAGCCAAGGGTGCCCCGATGAAAATCCTCCAACTCTCAAGTCAGAAATCTGCTCGCAAGAGCAAAGAAGAAAGTAATGAAATTGTAAGAGTTTAATAGTGTGTACCTTTTGAACTTGAATGGGGGGATTTATACTTACTGTTCCCTAGGGCAAAACAGTCTTTTAAGTCATCCAATTGGCTCTTGCCATGTGTACCTATGTACCCAGCGGCAGTGTCAGAAGGTACTGTCTTTTTTGCTAGTAAAGAAGCAGTTGTTGTACTATTGGTTGGAAGACCAAGGAGCTCCTGACTTGGTACTCAAGTATAACGGCTATATCAGCTCCAGAGCTTGAGGGTGTTTCGAGGCCAATTCTTAGCTGGCAGAGTTTAGATGCTCTTGCGGATTCGTGAAGGTGGTTGGCTCTTAGAGCTGACTTCGTGATCTGCGCAGTTCCGAAATCAGAACCAAGTCTTTATCAGATGGTCGTGGCCCTTCAGAGCTGATAACACATTTCCCAACATTGTTCTTGCCCAAAGCTAAACTGCATCCAGTCTCCAGTCCCTAATCCAGAGGGATCAATCAAAGCTGACCGATGCAAAATCGGGCTCAAGGTAGTTTCTCAAAACGAGAGATCTAATGTCCATAACCCCTATCATTTTCTATATATACCATTAAATGCGTACTTACATGAACACAATAAAAGAATGTGACTATTAATATCCCCGAAACCTCTAAATACTCTCCATATTCTGAATACACCTACTTTTAAAAATAATTTTTGGCCGAATATACTCAAACTTTTACATCGATGATCCACCGTCGCTTCGGCTTTCTTCTTCCTGAAAATTGCACTGCCTTGTTCCTCGAAAGGCAATTTGTACCCAATCTTGTCTTCCTCAATGAGTTCCTCACCATTTAAATCAATCTACTTCCAACAATTTCCCTCAATCTACTTCCAAGTTCCGATCTATCCTGCCCTCTTCAACACTTATATGTGTACATTCATCTGGCTGATCGATTTCTTTTTACCTTCTTTACTTTTCCGTTTTTCCCCCTTCTGAACGAGAATAAACTTCAAATTATTCAATGTTATGGAAATTGGTGCTAGCAGCACTCGTTTTTCTGTTTGATGCCTGAAGGAGAGATGATTTCTTAGAATCAATTATTGCTTGCAGACAGTGACCATGGAGGGATTCTAGTACAGATTATTTGGAGATGTATTTATTGAGAACAAAGGATATTTTAAACAGTTCCCAAAAAAAATTGGAGAGCTTGTGGGGGTGTTACTACCCGGTCAAAATAAAATGACTGAAATATTTATCTGCCCCTAAACTTTCTTTTCCCAAAAGGTCCCTAGACTCTTGAGGTACATTTAGCCCCTTCTCAACATCACAAACCAACCCACAAAAACAGCATACTTCCTAGATTGTCCAATGTCACCACAATACAATTCCAGTCGCAAGCATTCACTTATAAGCTGAATTAAGAACTAAGAGCAAAGCAACAGTCATCTCACAGCGCAAAATTACCAAATTGACAGTCGAGCCGAATTCTGAAATCACAGATTTAAAGATGAATGAAGCATATAACAGCTTAGAGGAAGGGAAATATCATCTTTTGAAACAAAAACAGAATGGAATATACTAAGCGTTTTGTTTGCTCTTATTCTGTCAAAATGCTGGATGGAAATTTTATATCAGTCTCAATCCTCAATCCTGCACTTCTTCAGGTTTCTTCTTGTTTGAAACCTTGTACCATCCAAATGCAGCAGCCATAGTAGCAATACCAGCCACAACAGCATAGTTTCTGTAATTGTCAGTCGACATTTTGGGGGCTGACGACGTCTCTCCGCTTGGTTTGGCATCCGTTACAGGCCCTGAGCCTCCTGAGCTTGGTGGGGGAGTTTCACCTGGTTTCGGGCCCTAGACACAGTCACCATGCAAAGCATGCATACAAAGTTGGATACATGACCCCCAAAAAAGATAAATAAATTATCAAAACCAAACACCTAGGAGCTATTTTATCGTGGAAGGGAAGGATAAAATAGTAATCCAATTTCAATTTGTATGGTCTAGACATATGCATACCTTACGAGCAAGCTTCTCCAACTTCTCTTGTTCCATTTTCTGCCCATGTTTTTAAGAGGTTCAATAGTAAGGATAATAAAGAAACAACTTGTCGTAACTATAAATAAAGTAATCAAGCATGCAGGAAAAGCAACATAGGTGTCGATAACTTAGCTATAAGTAAAACAGCAATTGTTCGGTGGATCAAATAAAAAAGCTACCACATATAAACTTACATCAGTAGACTACTCAGGTGAGTAGAAAAAATTTAAGCAGTCACTAGATGTCACCAAGAAATACGTGTGTCCCCGTGTGAGAGAGAGAGAGAGAGTGCTAGGATGGTGACATCAAGTTCCAGAAATATAATGGATTGGTTTATTCCTCCCATGAGGAGAGCAGTCGATTGTTTTTTTTAATAAGAAACAGAATCTATTGATAAGATAAAAGGGGGAAGAGAGTTCCCCCTAGCGTTTCATAGTACAACGGAGAAAAAATATTACTCCAAGAAATTATAGAATATAGCTCCAGCTCCTAATAATATCTGATGTATGATAGTTAATAAATTCCTTCTGCCTAGAAATCAAAAGTGCTATATACTATTTGATTCGATCCCAAATTTCCTCCTGAGTTTCTTTTTTCGCTTCAAAATTCCTTTCTATTTCTTTCCAACCAAATAGACCAAAAAACAACCGGGACCACCGTTTTCCACAGGATTTTGCATTTTTTACTAATGAGTCCTCCCAAATTAAACAACAGCAGATCTGACGCTTGACCCGGTGCTACCCAGGACATCCCGAGCTAATTAAGGGCTCTATTCCATAGACTACTCGCAAGCGGGCAATGTATAAACATGTGGTTAATATCCTCGAAGTTTGATCTGCACAGCACACACCAACTCGGCTGCAGCATAACATTTAGGAAATGTTTTTTGTAAATGTTCACAAGTTAGCAGCTTACCCACCATCATCATCCATAAAATTACTTGCACTTTCTTTGGTATAGGTATCTTCCACACACAATTAAACCAAGGGACAAATTGAGAATCAACCCCACCAGCCCGCGAGAAAAGGGAGGATTTGCACGTGAAGGATCCCGACTTCTCCAACGGACACAGTCGTTAAAGCAAACACAGTTTATTACGACACAATGTAACAACTAAGAGAAACCAAATCACATTGACTCTCCCTGAATCTAGGCATTAGTATTAGAGGCAAATTTGGCTTTTAGGCCATTCATCTAATTGTCTCATAAGATCATTTCTCATCTGCATGCTGCCATCCAAAGCAGATAGCCCGTGATGAATTTTCATCAAGTAAAGGCTACCATAACGTTCATTGGTACATGAATTTTAAATTTAAGACTGTTAAATTTACAGAAAACAGAAACTATATTCATACAACAGTGTCATCAAGTAAATGCAAGAAACCAGAATGTTAGACAGAGAATGAACCCATTGGAGAATAGAAGTTGATTGCAAATTATGAAAAAGCATGGAGATCTACATTCATCCAGTATGATCACCACCATTTTCAAAATTAGTAGTTAATCTTCATTTCAAAAACTATGTAATATGTGACACATATCAAAATTCAAATGAATCTTGGCTCAAGCAATGTGATGACTGACTGATGATCACTGGTAGTATCAGTACTAAGTCAAAATGTCCTTCTACAGTTCTACTCATATAAATATGAACAAAAAAAGTATGCAGCAGACCTCACTGGTGATTAGACACTGAAATCATAATTTTAAAGAAGTTTCAATTTCCAAATGTTCTTGTTTCAAGATGATAAAGAAGAGCAAAATACAAGAACCTGACATTCAAAAGAGTGCCACAATTCCATAATTTGGCAGAAGCCTGATTGCATGTCGAGCCAAAATTAAAATTCACCTTAATGTAGACATTTTCTGCAGCCTTCTCTTCTTCACTGAGGACTTTGCCGCCGCTCGATAGCCTGCGAGAGATATATCTGGCTGCAATCCTAGTTGCCATGGAAAAACAACAATTTCCTGCAAAGATTATTGCGAAGCCTGCTCAATGAGAGAGATTTATCCCTTGACATTTAACATAAGGTCTTCTAAGCTAGCTTCATAATCAACAAAGGCCAAAAAAGATCTACAATGGAAAACCATCCACAAGACTATAACAGCATGCTCTAGAGGATACGTAAAATTGTAATAGTTCTCTAATTATCAAACACATTGGAAATTCATCCAATTGGTTTCACAATTGGCAACACAAGGTAATCATTTACTTTGATTTCAACAACGTTCAATTAATTTTCTTCACACCAAACATGACCTACCACTCCAGTGATGAGTTACTTCACTGTGTCTAGACTAAATAAACCAGTAGTATATTATTTTATCAGTTTGAACCATGCTATTTGACTCAAACTGATATAGTGCATATTGTTGCATATTATTTGCATTTGACTCATCATCTGTACACACCACTTAGTTCAAAGAACCACAAGACAGCAAAAGGAGCAATATGAGTCAATGTATTCAAGCCCGATAGATGCTACATAGAAATAATGGCAAAAGAGCGACATGTTTGTCACCTATGAAAATATTTCCAATGACATCACAAAATGATGGATGTATAATGTGAAAATGCACTTCAAATAAGGAGAAATACAGGATTCACACATGTTCTGCAAGTGAAACCAAGGATGAAATCTCGGTATCAGGGGAAATATCGCTATTTCAATTTTACAGAAATGTCGGTATCGGTAGAAATATCAGTATAATTTAATAGAATGATAGAAATTATAATAAAAAATTGGACATTTGACATGATATTTCACATAATATTCTAACTTTAAAAAAATGTATATTAAAATTTAAACAAAATGACATGTTTAATTGTTTACAACAAACATAAACATTATAAACTATACAAACATTGGCGATATAATATACATCCAAAAAGAATTTAATACACATTACTAGTATTAAAATGATGTCCTACGATGCTCAAATGAAATTGATAACATACCCTCAGTTTTCCCGCAATTTGCCTTCCCATAGATGGTCACATGATAAATAGTGTTTTTTTGGGGAAGAAGACAAAAATTTATTGATATTCATCATTTTCCACCACAGATTCTTGAAACCGAAATTTATCGAAATCATCAAATATATCGGAGATGTTCAGACAAAAACCACAAGAAACTTACGACAACCATACATTGCAAATAAAGAAACATGCATTCAGAAAAAAATTGCACCCTTGATTCCGTTCCACAGCCTAAACTTTCCAAAATTTCAGCTATATTTTCATCCTTGAGTGCAACTTTATAAATGAATTCAAATTCAAGGATCAAAACCAAAAGGAAAAGGCTCATGGAGCATCAGTCCTGAGGATATTAATAATCAACAGTTGAGGGCGGCAGCGCCAAGGCAGTTGCATAATAAAATGGCCTCCATTACGTGCCTGTACTTTAGCAAGCTTGAACATAACATGATGTTCGTAAATCAAGAGAAATGTGTAACGGCATTACAAAAAAAAAATAAGATTCTCTTACATGAGAAAGCTTTATCATCATCATTCAGAAGAACACTATATGAACTACGTTCTAGGCCACCTCACATGCAGAAACAAAAGATTCAACTCTCATGCACACTAGTATTTTTAACATCAAAATGGAGATAGTTTCAGGATGTCTTGGGCATTTAACTAATCCGAGAAACCATATGCCAAGAAAAACCATAGGCATTTATACTTCTGAACAGCGACGGCCATTTTTTGTTCAGCATTACTTATACGAGATTAATCAACAACTTCTACAGCATACATCAGTATCCACTTCATTCATACACACACAATCCCATACCTTCAGTGAAGTGAAAAAGCATAAGACAATTCAGAGCATATACTCCTGGAAGGATAAAAAAATCTAGTCCACCATACTGATGCACGCAAAACCATATAGATACTCATAGTATATGTTATTGAAGGTTACACAAAAGGACATAGACTAACATAAATTTTATCGAGTAAAAATGATTCGATAAAAATATTGCGCTGAATGTTAATAAAAATGATTTGGTAAAATATGTGGGGCAAACATGTGGCAACATCTCTGCCACACATTTACATACACATCAGAAGACCAAAAGGTAAATACATATAAAA
Source organism: Ajuga chamaepitys (assembly GCA_958295605.1). NCBI lineage: Eukaryota > Viridiplantae > Streptophyta > Magnoliopsida > Lamiales > Lamiaceae > Ajuga > Ajuga chamaepitys. Next base: position 20,658,118 of record OY282505.1, read on the forward strand.
AAGATGACAATAAACAAAATAAAACTCAACAGGACTCGAAAAGAAAAATAAACCAGACAATCTTCTTAAGAAAAATATGGGGAAACAAAAATTGGACCCTGGAAAAAACAAATGTGCTAGCATCATGAGACGATGCAAACCAATAAGATAGGAAACACAAGAGTAATATAACCACCGACTAAAACTAAAAATAAAAATTGAAATGCAGAAACAAGAGATTAGGATACAAAGGAGCACAGCTATTGTATAAATCAATAGCATAAGCGTTGCCGTGCACGTATATTGCGCATACCTAATACCCGCGAGAGTTGCAGACTGTTTCCAGAGAGAGAGAGGGGGGGGGTTTCTGGGGGGTTTGGTTTAAGAAATCGGATGCCCTTTAAAAGAGATACCAATAAGGGAGAGGAGGAGAACTGAAAAGAAATGTTAGAAATATGAAATGAGGCCCACATTATGAAGCCCTAGTAAATTTCCCATTTTAAAGTCAATCAAAACACAAGTCTCAAACACCTTGTTAAGTTTGGTAGTGTGGCAGGCCTTACTATGCCTTAATATGTTGCTATCTAGTTGTTTGCTAGAAAGCACATGACCTAGTATAATATTAGGGCCTGTTGCAAATTATTGTTCCTCTTTGATGTCAACTTATTACTAATCTAAACCACAAGTATATGGTATAGTTAATAGCTACTAACAAACAATGTCCTATCTATATAAATCAGTATAAAATCTATAAAGTACTACAATTATCTAATCTAGCTTTATCTAGACGGTCGAAATTGATGATTTTATAAATACATAATTCTACTATTAATAAAGTAAAAATGAAATACAACAAACGCAGACAATTAAGAGCACTCGATGAATCAATAATTATTCTACAAATTCGGTTTCAATTTTTTCTTCTTATGCAACTCAGCACCATTTTTTAGTTATATTCGTCCTAATTACTATGGGCATTCGCTGATGTATCCCATTCCCCTTATATTCCTACAAATATTCTCAACCTCCCAGCCAATTGAACAATCATATTATGTGTCTATTTGACCATTAACTATTTTTATCTCCCAAATTTTGAACAGATATTTGTGTGCATAAGTAATTGACCAGATTAATCAGGCGTGTCAGGATTTATGGTTTTGAGATTTTTGTCATTAATATTTGTATTTGTGGGATTTAATTATTGTGAGTACAAATAACAAGCAAACAAAGAAGATCACATTTAAGAGGTGGAAAGCTTAATTTTGCAGGAACTAAACTTTATATGATTAATCTACGTGTGGAGTAGATAATCGTAGGATTTTGAATTTCTCAAAATCGGCTTTCGGTGAGTGAGAAATTAATTTATAAATTTAGCCACTTGATTATGGATTAATGTGGGATAGAAGATTAAATACATTTAATATCTCACATTGGAACTTGATTATATTGATTACCACTATAAATGTAAGAGCATCTAGAAGCATATTGATTGTGCTTGTGAGGGAGTCCCATTGGAAGCCCACACGCGCGCGTCCGCGCTCGACACGGCACGGCACAGCCATGGGTCTTGGGCCTTGGTCCTTGGGAAGGCCTCGGCCTCGGACCTTGGACCTTGGGGCTCTTATCTTTTTGAAAGTCCAAAACGGTTGGGCTTGTCGGATGGGCTCTTGTTTAACAGCCAGCATTATGGCTAGTTAAAGCCAATAAACAAGGTTGTCCTCTGCATACCTATATTTAGCTGCTCCCTGCATGCACACAAAAAGCACACAACAAATCTCATCTGAAACCTCTCCTCTCTCATTCTCTGCATTTTTAGTCTTAAGGGATTTCCAGTCCAGACAAACATACTTAGTTTGCACGAGCTTTTCTGATAGTGGTGCTACTTCAAAAAAGACGTAAATCGTTTTACCTTTGGAGGGTGGCATTTACGTCATTCCGAGAGCACTAGCCGGGACGTAATTTGTCTTAAGGGGAGTGGTTTTTCCACGACTCGATTTTGTATCTTAAAGCTCGTTGGTGTCTACATTGTCCAGATTGTACTCTTATATTCAACATGAAGTAACTGAATTTTGCTAGAAAGAGGAAAAATACAAAAAAATCTAATTTGATTATATGTGTGTGTGTGTGTGTGTGTGTGTGTGTATGGCTTTGCAGATTAGAATGGTTAGCACTCTTGAAGGAATTAATTCACTAAGCATTATGATTGAGAGAAAGAGTGCAAGGAGTATTTTATATGTTATGTATTCTCGTATTTATAGAGGGTCAGTGTGAGGAGTTTCATTCTAGTAGTTAGGTTTTGTTACGAAAAAGTGTATATAGTGTTTGTGTCGAAGGGCCTTTGGGAGAAGGGACTTCAAGATGAATTCGAAATAGCTCATCCGATTATCGGTGGATTGTCGTGTTGACGCCGACTAAGTTGATGGGAGTCGCCAGACGTTGTTTATACAATATAGATAAGATGTTAGGGAATCGATTCTCTTTGTGAAACCTATGGATACATAGAATATCGATAACAAAGGGCTCAAGGAGTCTGAAGGATTCCACCCCGTGTATATTTTGGTGTTTGTTTTACGTTTTGTTTTTGTTTGTTTATATGGTGCAACATAGTCAGTGCAGACTATAAAATTTCAATTAGTATGAAGAACAGGTCCTTATTTTGATACAATTGATTCTGGGAGTCTGCACTATCATAGGCTCATGCAGACATGATGAAGAAGTTGTAAAAGTCAGAGCCAAAATCATCCTCAAGTAAGAAACATGTTACAAGAGTCGATTCTAACCATTAATATACTTGCTTCTAACTCTGTTGGATCAAGATTCGATAAAGCAAGATGTAGGGAGTGCAACGGAAAAGACCATTTCCAAAATAAGTGTCGTCAATTCCTTAGAAAGCATAACAAGTCTTTGAAGCTTCATGGGACGCTTCATTAGAAGATGAAGGAGATTTGAGCCTTGCAAAATTAAGTGCATCCACTGTAATGTACACTTGCCTCGCGACTCATATTAAGTCTGATTCAACAAAATTTGATGAGCAAGACCCCACATTTTTGGAGATTCAGAAGATGTACAAAAAGTTGTCATCGGGATGTATTAAAGGAAGCCAAGCCATAAAGATGTTCCAAAGTCAACTGCTAGAGGCCAATGTTGCAACGGACATGTTGAGGAATGAAGTGAAAACAATTGCAGCAAGTTGCTGGAGAGAAAGATCAAACCATTTCAGCACTCAAGGTGGAACTTGATACCTTACAAAAGGTCATGGATGAGAAAATAGCTGAAAAGATCCAAGAATCAGATGCCATGTTGCAACATAGGATAGCTGGAAAAGAGAAAGAGGTAGTATCTCTTCAAACTGTTTTTAAATATGTTACTACAGATTTCAAATCTTTAAAAAAATGTTTAGCATCAAAAGACCAAATGATTGAGAATCTAAATGCGGAACTTGAGTTGTCCAAGCAATTAGTAAAAAAATTGAACTCTTGTTAGGCTACCTTAAACTCATTAATTTGAGTAAGAATTATGATGATCATACTAGTCTAGGTTATGATCACTACAACAATTTTGCAAATAGACTATACCAAATAGACATCGGCTTTTTACAAAAAGTGTAGTCTATCAGAGTATTAACTATGGTTTTCGCTAAAAGTGTAGTCGATTAGCAGACAACCTCGCTAATAGACCACGAAAGTACATCGGTTTTTAATAAGTGTAGTCTATTAGCGCATTTTTTCGCTAATAGACTACACCCTTTGTCCACGATTTCTGAAATGTGTAGTATATTAGCGCAAATAGACTACAATTTTTTATTACAGTTTTGAAACACGTAGTCTATTACCGAAATTATTTTCGCAAATAGACCTTGGTTTCTGAAACTGTAGTTGCTTTGTGTAGTTTATTTTGTTTTTTTTTTTTTTTTATCTTCTTTTTTTCTTTATGAGCCAATTTGCCTCAAATGTAAAATAGTTGACAAATGAAGTGAGAAGCTAGGGTTTTCTTTGCCCCGCCGATCTAACGCCAAGCGTCGCTCGCCATTAGACTAACCTTGATTTTTTGTTCGTCTTTCTCCTGAATCGTGTTGATGGACTCTAAAGTCCCAGCAATAATTGTTTGATTTCTTAGACCAAGTTCATGAATGAAGAAAAACAGTTGCCTCATTGGTAATTTTCGTAAATGTTTGGGAATGTTAAATGTCTCATTGGTAGTATGTAATTGCATTCATTCCCCCATCCCCTCTCTCACACTCTCTCTTGTTCTTGCTCATGAATCAACTTATATCGGTATGTGTTGGCTTAGAATTCATGGCCAGAGACAAAAGATATTGATCATGTTGTTGCATTATCGCTTTCATAAGAAGACTATAAAAGAAAATTTGCTTATTGGGTGTGTACTGCATAAACTGCCTTTTTATGATAGAACCACCCACCCTCTCATAAAGCACTTCTTAAGTATATGTATTTATAAGTGATCATGATTTATTCTAAGTTTGTTATATAACTCCAATGCTATATTGGATTGTGAAGTTCTATACATTAAGTTGCTATTGTTGGATCCTAAAGTTTACTTCTTATGAATTGTTAGTGATTCAGTCAAATGTTTCATGTTCGTTGTCCTTGTGATTCCCGAATCAATGCAGTTGTCTTATGATTCCCAAAGCAACAACATCCCAACTATCCTCCTGCTTATGCAAAGGCATCTCTATTCTCAAGGTGGCCTTCAGGTGCGTAATTTCATCTCTTCTCTTAACGTCTTGTTTCATTTATTTCTTTTTGAGGTCGTAAATGGATGATTCTATTTATGCAGGTTGAAGGGATTTTTGGAATAACAATTGGAACAATTTGATTCACTTCACTCCCACTCTTGAGTTGCCAACCGACTCTACAATAGCCACACAATGCCAAGGTCAATTATTAATTTACACTTTTAAATGCTCTCCATTTATTACTATAAATAACAACTTTGCAATTGTTCAAATAACTCATACTTCTATTTTACCAATTTTGTGATTAGATGGTCTCAAATTTTATAAGTTCCCAATGTAAGTGGTAAAATTATTTAATTCACCAAATTCATCTCCTCATACAGCGTTTCGAATGGGCTTTTGATTTTTCATTTTTGCATGAGGGAATTTTGATTTTTCATTTTTCACTTTGCAGGTTGGGGAGACTTTAATGGCTTTCCAAGAAGCGGACATTTCGATAACTTCAATGGCTTTGATTTTTCATTTTTGCATGACTTTGCATTTTTCACTTTGCAAGTTGTTTCTTGTATTCAACGTAATTGTAGAGCTGAACTTGTACTAGTGTATTATATTTTAGAATTGGTGAATAAGTTCGTTGGCTAAAAAGCATTTGGTTACGGACTAATTAGTTTTCTATAATTTTAACTTTTTTTATTGTTTACAACAGAAAAACAGACAATAAAATTGTTCTTTCCTATAAGAATAGGAAAGACAATGGTTTTTTTTGTTATTTTTCTCAAAGAAAGACCTCGGTTTAAAACCGAAATCTATACAAGAATAGACCGCGATTTTTTTTAAATAGACCTCTATTTTTGTCTATGGAAATTGGGTAATAGATATCAGCCGAGAATCATGGTAAAACCAAAGTTTATATATCAATAGACCTCGATTTTTTTAAAAAAGACCTCAATTTTTTCTGTGGTAAATGGTCTAACATACGGTTTAAGAAGGTCAACGATTAAAAACTGATGTCTATTACAGCAAAGACCTCTGCTTTTAACCGTGTTCTGTTCCAGAGGTCTGTTCCCGGGGAATAGACCACACCACCTCTGACCGAGGTTTTTTTCTTCTATTAGCAAAATTATTGAAGTGGATGATGAGTCCTCCTCTAGTTTGCAATGGGTCTTTGTGAATTCTAGCCAGTATGTTACAACACAGAAATGTCACTGTAACTTTAGTGAGAAATTTGATCATGCGCACACACTGCACCAGTACATAAACGAGTCTTTCATGCATATTCTCATCAAGGGAGACATTCTGCACCTGTTATAATATTTTTTGACATGTTATGTTACGACATGGAAAGTAAAAAACTGCTAAAATTTCGAGCTTTATGCCTACTTGTCATTACTATGGTGTTTTACTTCATACATGTCCAAATTGTTATAAAATGCATTTTGACCTTTGTAATGGTGACATTCATGGTTTGGATGTTAGATAAATGTCACGTCGATTCCCTAGACCTAACGTAGATCTGGAAAAAATCAAACTCAAAGGAAAATATGGATTAGAAGATCTACTTGTTCAACTTCCCTAAGTTAAGCTTATTGGCTCGTGTCACCACTGTTTTGGGTGTTAGTATATTAATGTGATAAAATAATTGATCATGTATCGATAGCTAATCTAATAAAAACAAGACATTTAATACAAAACATTTTATAACTCTCTAGAAAATCTTTAGGATTTTTTCGTTTTTGTATTGCATTTTGTAAATAAAAAAAAATAAGTGCAACATGCATGAATATCACATAAGTCTATATTTGGAATTTACTTTTCATGTATTCATCTCAATTTTATTATTCGTAAACTCTATGCAAAAGGGCAAGTTCAAATATTTATTTGGTTTAAAACTTTACATTCTTTTTCTTCTAGTTGATAATGACTACTTTGTTCTAATTAATTAACCACATTTCGAAAAGGGCTACGGTCATGAAATGATGTTGAGAGCAGCTACCGGTCCTCGGTTTGGAAAGAGCTACTAACACAGAAAGTGATTGATCTATGAAAGTCGTTGACCATGAAATTAGCTTGCGCACAAATTCTTATCTCTATTGTCAAAGGGGTTATGAGGATCAATTAGAACTTGTCGCACTGAGTTTTCGTAGTGCGATTTTAGCTCATGAAGTTTGCGAGCTAGTCCACGAGAGGGTAGAAACAGTTGGAGGAATAAGGATACCTTGATTTATTTTTATGTTTAAGCTAATAAATTATGTTGTGTGAAAAGTCAAAATCAAATAAGAAGGTGATGTGGAATTTCGTTTAGTTCTTTGTCAAATACTTCTATTTGTCTAATATTGTGGGTGTGATATGATAAAAATTGAGTCGCATTTATTGTTCTTTTTTTTTTTTTTTTTGGCTAGAGATCCCCTACATGATTATTTTATGAAGTTATGGACAAAATTGCTATAATCCTTGAATTGAAAGATTTACCTGTTTGGAATTTTGATCAAATTAGTGAATGTTGCACCTTTCGATTTACTACACATACAGTGAGCTCGATTATGGGCCAGTTGGTCAAAGTGAGGGGAATTTAAAATAAGGGAGAGTTGAGTTATTTGCGTAGCATTCTTGTTATGTTACAACATGTCGGTTAGTCTTTCTTTCTTTCTTTCTTTCTTTTTTTTTTTGGTCAAAAAAAGGGGAGAAATATATCTTTGCTGACATTGGCGTTGCTTACATTAATGAGGGGGAGCAATTTTTTTGCAGGTTTATTTTCAGGCTTTTGACATTAAAAAAAAAAAATGGCCAAAGGGAGAGATCATTAGTGTCTTTTGCTGGAATTATTTATTTATTTTTTTGTTTAATTTATTAGATATATTATTCTTAGGCCTTGGGAGATTTGGAAGAGCTAGAGTAATAGTATTCTGCTAGAAAGAGTAAGTATACAACAAACCTAATTCGATTAAGATTTGGCCACGTGAGGGAAATATGTCATAGGCCTTGGGTGATGTTAGAATATTATATATATACATATACATATATATATATATATATATGGTTTTACAAAGAATGCTTAGCACTCTTGAAGGAATTAATCATTGAGCATTCTGATTGAGAGAAAGACTGCAAATAGTATTTTATATATCATGTATTCGCGTATTGATTGAGGGTTTGTGTGAGGGGTTTTGTTCTAGTTGTTAGGGGTTGTTGCAAAAAAAATGTATATACTGTTCGTATCAAAGGACCTTCCGGAGAAGGAACTTCAAGACGGGTTCGGGAGAGCTCGTCCGACCATCAGTGGATTGTCATGTTAGAGTTGAATAAGTCAACAAGAGTCGCAGATGTTGTTGGTATAGTATAGATTAAGTGTTAGAGAATCGAGTCTCTTTGTAAAACCAATCGTTATACAGAATATCAATAACAAAATGTCTGAGGGGTCTGATGGATTCAACCCTGTGTATATTTTGGTATTCGTTTTATGTTTTTATTTTCATCGGTTTCTATGTTGCGACATAGTCAGTGCAGACTATAAAATTTCAATTCATAATGCTAACACATGCATAAACACCAAATAAGGAACAATAACTAGAATAATCAATTCATCGTCAAATAATAGAAGTAACATACTCTCTAATTCTAGAATAACAAGAATTCTACTCCATGAAACTCATAAGAGTATTAAATAACATTATTTTTATGAAAATAAAAGAAAAATAGAACAGATTCGGTGGCGGTTGTGATGCTTGACTCCATTGGATTGCGTCGTGGCATTCTCTATTATCGAAACAATGTTTGATGCTCGACTCTATGGGGTTGCGTTGTGCATTCTTCTACTATCTCTTTCGGCAGTCTGTATTGAATCTTGGTGTAATTTATAGTCTATTCTAATGTATTCTAATATGTTCTCTATTCTAATCTGTATTTTCATTGCCAATATTTTCTTTTTATGTTATACTTTTTTTTAAAGTAGAATATTATGTGTAATATGCGTCGCTCTTCCGCAATCTCCGTTAATTAAGGAAACCCCACACATTGCTCTATTTTTTTCAAGTTATTCAACTTTTTCATTTTAATGTTTGAAAAATCAAAATATACTGGCTTACAATTATTTTTTTATGTTTGAAATATGACGACTAATATGGACTGCAGTTATTTTGTCCCATTTAATTTAATTTATTTTTCCTTTGTAAAGTTTATAAAAATACAATGTCCATAGTGTATATTTTAGTTACCTTCTACTTTTCATTTAGATAAGGAATTGCCTAAGCTATCACATTGTCTCTCTTGAAAACTCATTTATAGTTAACACTAGAGTTATATTATCACTATATATTATATTATGTTATATTATATTATATTATATCATATTTATTATTTTCATTTCCTACAACCGCCTCCAGAGTCGCACATACGTTATCATGGAGGATCATGCCTCCTCCTCCTTCCAATTTTCGTCCAATAAGGTATTATATATGTATATATGTTTTATATATATTGTTTGTGGCCCCCCACCTCAATTAAAATGTTGTTGATTGTTTATTATTTTGTTGGGCTTAAGTATTCTACCTGTTGCAGACTTCTAAATTCAATGAATAAATATGAGATAGTGCGTCCATTATGCGAGACCCACAAGACAACAAATAAAATATTTATATCTTTCTGAAAAAACCAAGTCACTAACAATTGCCCCTTTATTCCCATGCCACATGAGCCGGCTTTAGTAGATTAGCAGGAGAAACATCCACTAGTTTTCTTCCTAATTTCCACCATTGATTTCTCAACGTTTGATTATTTTATATTTATTTTTGCTTTATAATATTGTTAATTTATTGGCTCTTTTATTTCCCTCCACCCCCTCTCCACCCTCTAGATTCATAAATATTTATGTATTTTATTTGAAGTTTAAACTATAAAATGGTGTAGTAATTTCTTAATGGAAGAGAATAAGGGTTAAGAGGAGGCCTTAGAACTTAAAGTATTTTTCACACAACATATATAATTATTTTTGTGTTGATTTATTACGATTAATAATTTTTTTTAGGGTTTAATTATACACCGATCCCTCTTTTAGTTTAATATTTTTCTGGTAAAATGTTTCAATTGGTGTGGTTAAGTTAAAAAGTGAGCAATGATATAACTGATCATTGTCTGAAAGTTAGAATTTGGAATGTAACGTAGTCTTATATTTAATTCTTTTTAGATGAAAAGGCCACGAACAATAGATTGTTTCTTTGCAAAAAAGAATGGCGACCTGAGTACCTCTATCAAATCCATCCGATCCATAGACAATGATGAAAGACTTCCTGCAAAATCTTTGAGAGTTGAAATACATGAAATATTTAATACTCAATCATTAGAACATGATCCAGGATTGTGGCCGCCAATATGGAAGTATCCTATTGACAAGCGTGATGAAGTTAGAGGGCATATATCAAAGCTAGACCATACTAAAATGTACTTTCAAACCTATCTAAAGTCTAGAGAAAAATATTCTTGCAGTTTTCAAGCCTCGTGGTTTAACCTATTCCCGTCATGGTTGGAGTATTCTCCAAGCGTAGATGCTGCATTTTGTCTACTATGCTTACTGTTTCATACTAAAGGTGGTCTTTATGGATTAGATGAATTTTCAATCAATGGGCTTTAATCATGGAAGAAGGTTAGAGGCGACCTTAATTGTTCCTTTTTGGCACATATTGGAAAAAATCACTTCACCTCATCGAAATGCTGAGAGAGCATGTGAAGATCTAACGGACCAACAAACACATTGCTCACGCTATTGAACAATTCACTTCCCAAGAACGTGATGAAAATAGACTATGTTTGAAAGTTTTAATCAAGACTACTAACTAGCTTGCATTTCAAGGATTTTTTTGTAGAAGACATGGTGAGTCTATAACGTTAGCTAATCGAGGGGTTTTTTTGAATTTTCAAGTTTTATATCTCTTACAATGACAAAGTAAGAAAAGGTGTGGATAAAACTCCAAAAAAATGCATCATACAGATCCCTAAATATACAAAAACAAATTATGCAGTTTATGGCAACTAAAGTCAAGAATGCTATTCTTGAAGAGCTTGGTGATGCCAAATTTTGTACCACCCTTGATGAAGCTAGGGATGAATCAAAGAAGAACCAAATGTCCATTGTCTTAAGTTTTGTCGATAAAGATGTACGTGTACAAGAACGTTTATTTTGACTTGTTCGTGTTAGAGATACCAATGCATCAATATTGGAAAAAAACATCATCTCTATTCCATCTCGGCATGATTTTGATGTTAAAAATATTAGTCGACAATTTTATGATGGTACAAGTAACATGCGTGGAGAATGAAAAGGTTTGGAAGCTTTGGTTTTAAGTGAATGTCCACATGTCTATTATGTTCATTGGTTTGCACATCGCCGCGCAATTGGCACTGGTTGTTGCATCAAAGAAAGTTATTCATGTACATCAGTTTCTTCACCAAGTTGAACTTCATTATCAATATTTTTGGTGTCTCATGTAAGTGTAGTGATCAGCTAAGAAAAGCTCATACCTTAGATATTGAATATCTAATATGTATTGATGAGCTTGAAACTGGGAAAGAGCTTAATCAGTTTGGTTCGTTACAAAGGCCAGGCGATACACGTTGGAGTTCACATTTGAAATTTATATCCAAATTGATAAAGATGTTAAGTGCTTTATGTAAAGTTCTAATCAATATTATTCAGGCCGGAGCCACCGATGGTCAACATGCAAAAGCAGATGCAGTTTATGAGGCATTAACTTCTTCTAAATTTGTTTTCATTCTACATCTTCTGAGAAAGATTTTGGAGATTTCTAATATTCTTCACCAAGCTTTGCAAGTTCAGTCTCAAGATATTTTCAATGCAATGCATTTTGTGTCATCTACTAAGTTGTTCATTCAAAAACTAAGAGATGACATATGGGAAGAATTAGTTGCAAATGTCAAATCATTTTGTGAGGAAGTCAACGTACTTGTGCCGAATTTTAATGCTTGATACATTACAAGAAGAGGAAGGGCTCGTCACCAACAAGATGACTTCCTAACTGGACATCATTTTAGAAATGTTATTTTTAATGTAATGATAGACACTCAAAGGGAAGAGTTGTACAATAAGTTCAAAGATAACACAATGGACTAATTATTCTTAGCTCATCCTTAGATCCAAGAGAGATGCACAAATCGTTAGGAATCGAAGGTACTTGTAAATTTGGTACAAAAGTTCTATCCACAAGACTTCGCAGACTTTGAGATGCTACAATTAAAAACGTATTTGAGCATTTTTATCATGTGCGAAAACTTCCTGATTTTGGATTATTGGAGACTACTTCTGATTCATATCAATGAATGTTGAAAAGTAGAAAATCAAAAATCGATCCACTTGTGTATAGAATGTAACTTTTACTCTCACACTTCCGGTTCCCACTGCAACCATGTAGTGATGTTTCTCAGCTATGAACATAGTCAAGACTAAACTTCGTAACAAGATGGAAGATAAATTTATTACAGATTATTTGCTGGTGTATATTGAAAAGGAAATTACAAAAATTCAGCATAGATTCACTTATACATTATTTATGTGACTTTAGAAAAGGCGTTATAAATTTTAATAGATTGTATATTTTTATGATTTTTTTCGAAAATCCGGTGACAACTATTAATGCAAATACTTTATATATGACCTTGTTAATTTATCATGATTTGTTTAATTAAAATTTTATTACTTTGAAGTTCCACTACTCCCAGTTCGTATAGAGCAAAAATGGGTATTTTCGCCAGGTTCTGTATAAGGGTACACGAATCCTAAATCCAATGCCAATGCTTTTGACGGAACTTCCTTCCTACGTGTTATGCCACCCTCGATGTTCGTCTGACGTTTCCCTTCAAGTCCTAATTTCATTGTACTCGACAAGAAGCGTCACAGCCTAACCGCTCCAATTACTCATCCCGGGTCCGTCCCTCACTGCCTCCACCCCCCATCCAATTGCAACTGCCATGCAAAATAATGGGCGTTGCAGGTCATGGGATAAATTTATAATAATATGGTGATGATAAAGCATTTTCTCATTCAAACAAAAGAAGCACTACAATATCATGTTCTGCGATCATGCCTTCATTCTCCAGTCTGGTGTGAGAGGATTAACCATACATAATGTTACATTGTTATGAATTACCAAGACATAAAAACACGAGTGAATTTTTAGTGTGGCGTGTGTCTTCCACGACAAATCAGTCTTTCTATTCTATATCAACTTATTCAATTTATTTTACTCCTATGTTTTGTATTACAATTTTGTGCTAACTTTTTTTTTTTTTTTTTCTTGCAAGAGATGATGCTTTCATTAAAAGATCCTACTGTTGAAATTCTAGAATCAATGACAAGCAAAGGTCATTAATTCAAAATTAAGGATTTCATTGTCACGCCCAACAAGTTGAAACATATATTTCTATCTTCACTTTTCAACTTCAGATCATTCAAAGATTTTCAAGGCGCACAAAGAGATTGGAGAATACATAATTATTTGGTATGTATTACACAATTTTCTCTTCAATAAAATGAATAAACAAATTTTCTCATGTCATGTTCTAAGGTTGCGGATTTTTGGGAATATTGATGTTCATGTAGCCACTAATAATTGCTTTAAAGACCTAGCAGAAGAGGCAGGATTACATTATCATCCTTTAATCATATTTGTAAATTTCTTTCCAAGCTTTTAAAAGTAGGGTTGATAAGAATTGATCTCTGTTTACTGGATTAGATTACAAGATGCCCAACAACCTGAGCTACGACTAATTTCATACATTATTATATATATATTTTTTAATCAAATACAAGAAGCTTATTACTTAAACAATGTTCATAAGTACAAGAATCTCGATCGAATCAGTAAAATCATGCCCATCTAAAAATGCGGATAACAAAAGAAAAAGAAAAAAATGCATTAAGTGATATGCAACCAAAGAATGCCCTGTTACGTGACTACATGCACAACAAGCAAGGACTCGGAAAACCACCACTGCAATACCGTAAAATTAAACAACAGACACCATGTAGAATAAATAGAAAGATAGAAACTAAAGAGGGACTAACCACAAAGATGTTAGGCTAGTAACAAAGGACCAACAAGCCCGGCAAAAAGACCAGAAGCGCCGGCAAAAGTTGTCGGCGATGATAAGTCTCACGCGAGAAAAAAACCTAAGGGAGAGGAGAAAATTAATTATGGTGATTTTGAGTTATCATGATAATAGGCACGACGATCCTGGTGAAATCATCAAAACACCCTCAACCAAGAACTTCAAGAGAAACCAGTGTTTCGGTGAATCTGAACCTGCACACCTAATGAATCACAGATTTGCACCAACGGAAAACGAAAGGAACACGCAAGAGGCGTGCATCGTATGGATGAACAACTAATGTGGATAATGTGATGTTACATTAGTGTTCAATTACATCATTATATGTCTCCTTATTATTGTAGTTTGTTGAATTGCATGGTACCTAGGTGAAGAATTATTTCCTCGATACCTACAATGAGATTTTTTTATTTCATAAAAGTACATTTTTTTTTTTGTTCAATAACCTAAAAGTACATTTTTCCATAACTATCAATTCAAACTTATAAAATTAGTTTTTTTAATTTGAGTAGTTCAACCATGTACACTTTATGAATGAAAAAAAAAATTTCTACATTTTACTTGGACTAATGAAACAAGAGTTAACTTTGGAAACATTTTTTTTCTTTAACTGGACTCTCTTCATGGAACAAATGAAGTATTATTAAGGGGACTCTCGTCATAGAACAATATATTTCTATACTACTAAAAAATCTTAGGTCCCATTTGGATGGAGGGATTTGATTTGCCAAGGGATTTAAAATGAGTAGTTTTCAAAATCCTTACATTTAAAATCCATGGAGTAAAAATCCCTTGTTTGGATTTATGGTGGATTTGTGAAAGAATTTTCAACTCCAAAAAGTTTCAAATCCATTGTTTGGCAAAAAAATAATAAAAAAAAAATTGTATTGTAAAATTTAGCTTTTTTATCTTTGAATTCACAATTTTATATTTTTTATTAAATAAAATATTATTTATCTACATCGAAACTAAAATCGAACATAATTTTTTCCAATTATATATATACACACACATTTTGTATGTAGATTAGGCAGGAGAGAGCTAATCAGTCATAAAAAACAGTAATCCCAGCTACTGTTCTTCAAACAGACGGAGCTTAATTTCTTGATATTTATCATTAGCTAATTCAGGTAGATAAATTGTTTCGAGTGTCAAACGCTTCTTTATGTGCTTATCAAGAAATAACGCCTTCTGAATGATATATGTATTTTGTGCGTGTTGTTTACTTGACCAAAAAAAGCTCCCTTCTCTCAGAAAATGTTAGAAGTTGAAGAGAAGTTTTGGTTAATCTATTCTTCATTTTACTATTTAGACACATAGCCATACTTATACATATATATATATATATGTATGTATGTAAATATACTTATGTATTACAAGAATTTTTTTTAGTGAGGGGAGAAAGAGAAGGCTGAGAGATCAGTAAATGGAAGGTGAGAGGAAGAGAGAGTGAATAGGTTCTAATATAAAACAAAACAAAGTTGATGACGAAAGAAGAACCACACTTGCGTGTCGCGACATGCCGCAACATCTAGAAAACAAGTAAAATTATCTATCAATGCTACCACAGGTTGATAGCTAGTATTATACCACTAGACTGCCCTCGTTAAAACTCAAATCTGGCGGAACCCAGTGGGAAAAAACCATATCTCGGAAAAAGAGTACCAGCCTTTTGAGTGAAACGAAAATACTCCGCATATAAATCCTTATATGCAATATCCTCTACATGCGCCGGGGGAGTGTCAAACCAAGTGTAATGAACATGAAGTTTGGAGAGAGCATCCGCCGTTTGTCCCCTCCCAATAGATATTGGAAATCATAAAATCCAAATTCTCATGCCAAGATAAAACTTGATGTCATCTAGAAAGAAGTCGCCAAGGAACATGCCTTGAACGGGTATGGAAAAGATGCGTGAAAAGGGACGAGTCACATTCAATCCAAAGTTTCCACCAATTCCTCTAATAAGTTACCTCAATAGCCAAAATGCAAGCCTCAAGCTCGGCCTTAAACACATAAACATGACCAAAGCAGGTGGCAAAACATCCCCAAATGAAACCCCTAGAGTTCCAAAATATTGCACCCTATAGAATCGATGCACCTTCCGCGCTACCATCTGCATTAGCTTTAGTCCACCCCGGGATCGGGGGAACCCAAAAAACCGAGATTACCTTCAAAGGACGATGGGGTATAGGAGCAACCCCAAGATTTCGAAGGCAAGCAAGCTCAACTGAAGTGTTTCGCATGCAACCAACTTTAAACATTTTTGCCTTCTTCAAAGATGTCCAAATGCAAGACTGAACATTCACGGTTGATGGCCTCTTGTCATCAAATGTGGCTCCATTTCGGGGAGCCCAAATAGACCAAACAAAAGTGATGAATGCGACACGCTAAAGTGTTGCAAGTTGAGAGCTAAGAGACACATCCATAACCTGCAAAACAATACTATTAAATCCGAAATTAACACTAATAGAAATGTCGAATGCCCAGCAAATCCTCCGAAAAACCACTAGGTCAAAAGCGCATGAAGTAAAAAGATGGTCAAGATTCTTCCCTTGTTGTCGACATAAAGGACACATGGTGGGACCAATGAATCCCCTACAGTGAAGTGGATCCCAAGTCAGAAGACGGCTGTGAATAGCTCTCTATAATATGTAGGAACGACATAAAGAAATGTAGGAACTCCAAATCCAACGACCATAGGAAGTAGTAGGGTATTTAGTACGTAACACCTCATAAGATGAAGCCGAGGTGAGACTGCATCTTGGAAAAAATATAAGAAGTAATATCATCAACAATCTGAGGAAATCGGGTATCAAAGTCCTCCTCAAAACGCCATACACCATCCTCAAAATAATCTGAAATAGGATGTTGCAAAAATAATCTACACCAGTAAGGAATACAAAGACGGTCAGCTGTAACGTAGCCTACACAATTATCCGACCAAAACCGAACTCTTGAAGGGTGATCCCTTGGAATCTAAAGAGATTGCAACACCTTCTTATTTAAGAGCCATCTAGAGGCAGAAAAAAGAGAGGACCAAACATGATCGGGCCGAACTTCCACGTCATGTTTCAGCCATCTTTTGCAAATGAAATTAAAACTCGGAGCCTCACTCATGAACATCTCCCATGCAAAACAAAATAAAAAAGACTCATTCGCAAGCCGAATAGATCTGACACCAAGACTTCCTTCAGAGTGCGGCGAGCACACCCGTTTCCAATCCACATTAAAATACCATTTTTCTCCACCATACCTGTCCAAATAAAATTACGCATAGCAGTTGCCACCTCCTTAAGAAACGAACGAGGCCACCTGTAAATTATCACAGTATGTACCAAACTACTAGCAATCACCGAGTTAACAAGATATACACGTCCCGCCATAGATACAGTGCAACCCTTCCAACGAGAAAAACGGCTGATGATGGAATCCGTGAGAGGGCAAAATGTCGTCACCCTCAGAGACCCTCGAAATAGAGGAACCCCAAAATAAGTGGTGGGCAAGGACCCCTCACCCATGCCCGTTCGTAGGCGAACTGATATGCGAAATCCACGAGTAGCCCTGTGACTATAAAAAAACACGAGATTTAGTAGTATTCACCAACTGACCTGATAGCATGCCATAGGTATCTAGAGTTTCCTTAATCTGCTCAACACTGTTCAAATCAGCTACTAATGTAATGAAGATATTATCTGCATAAAAGAGAAACGGAGGGCAAGGAACCCCCTTTTTTTTCCAAAACCGACAGAATGGACCTCTAATCAATGTCACGCATAATCAACCTGCGAAAACATCTTATGCAATACAAAATAACAAGGGGGATAATGGATCCCCTTGATGGACCCCCCTCGAGCAAGCAAACAACCATAAGGGGAGCCATTGACTAGAATCGAGAGTCTAGCAGAAGCCAAAATGTTATGAATAATATGCCTAAAAAACCCATCAAATGTAGCACATGAAGCAAAAAGTCCCACCGAATAGTATCAAAAGCTTTTCTAATGTCAATCTTGAGTGTTATATTATCAGTACTACGCTGCTGATAAAGACAATTAATGCACTCTGACGCCAAAGCAATACAAGTATGAATCTTTCTACCTAGGATAAACCCAGATTGAAAGGAGGACAAATAATTGGAAATAAATGCACCCGATCTAGTCGCAGAGATGATGGGAGGGAGAGAGAGAGAGAGAGAGAGAGAGGAGGAGGAGAAAGACGGAAGAGAGAGAGTCGAGGGAAGGGAGAGAGGGGGAGGAGAGCTATTACTTGCAGATTGGCATGAGGTGTGAGCAGGGAGGGATTTGCTAATGACTACCTTTGTCTAAGGATTTGAAATCCACCAAAACATAGTTTAAAATGGTCAATCTCAAATCTTGAATTTCTAATTGACCTGATTTAAAAATCTGAATTAGCAAATCCACTCATTTAGTATTTTATCCAAACATATGGAGTGAATTTGACAATGAATTTATAAATCCATATCACAAATCCCTCTATCCAAATAAGACCTTAGGTTCTTCAAGAGTGACTTAACAAAATCTTTATTGATGCTTAATAGCATAGTAACATCACTCCATCGTGAAGATTTGAGCCAAAGTTGTGGAAAGTGAGTGTCAAATATGTTGCATATGGTTTGAGCTTAGAAGCTGCTGAGTAAAGCTGGGAAAGGAAGAAGTCATAAGCTGGAAAAAGCAGTTGGAACAACTTGAAGAAAAGCAAGGCAAAAAGCAGTTTTTGCTCTCAGGATAAAAGACAACGGTTTTAACAGAATAACTGCCATAAAAACCGTTGTCGTTTTATCAATTCCAGGCAGTTTTGCAGTTTGGTTTTTCTTGATTAGTTTTTCTGTTTCAGCCACGGTTTTCTCACAATTTCTCATTCTGTTGGATTCTATATATATTAAGAGAGAGACTACACTCCTGGTAACACAAGTTAGAAAAGATTAAGTGAGAGGAATTGGAGAGCTTGAGAGGATAGAATGAGTCCAAGATTGTGAACTTCATTCCTTGAGTGATTCCTTGTAATCTTTGATTCAAAGTAGTGAATGAGCTTCTGGTTTTGCCCGTGGATGTAGGCATTTATGCTGAACCACGTAAATTTTGTGTGTTCTTGATTCATTTCTAGTTTTGTGTCCATAAACTTGGAATTGCTTGTTAGATATTTGATAGTTTATTGAGTGTTGGCTTTGGTTGAGTTTTGGATCTGGTTTTACAACAGTGGCGCCGTTTGTGGGAAGTACAAGAAGTGCAGGATTTAAAACTCAATCAGCATGTCACTCTCTAAGTTTGAAGCAGAGAAATTCAACGGGAAGAATGACTATGGCCTTTGGAAACTGAAGATAAAGGCCCTGTTGATTCAACAAGGGCTAGGAGCTGCACTCAAAAGGGAGAAAGGCTTTCATGCATCAATTACACCGGAGCAGAAACTGGAGATTCAGGAAAAGGCTCATAGTCTAGTAATTCTCTGTCTCTCTGACAAAGTATTGCGTGAAGTTACAAAAGAAACCAATGTAGAAGGGGTGATTGACAGACTTGATTAAATTTACCTCATAAAGTCCATGGAAAACATATTATACTTGAAACAGAAGCTGTTTTCTTTCAAGTTTATGGCAGATAAAGGTGTGGAGGACCAATTGGATGAGTTTAACAAAACTTTGGATGACCTTGAAGCCATAGAAGTAAAAATGGAGGATGAAGACAAGGTTGTGTTACTTCTAAATTCTTTACCTCAGTCATTTGATCATCTTAGGGAGCTATGCTCTATGGGAGAGATTCCAAAATCACTCTGGCAGAAGTTCAATCAGCATTGAAGGGAAAAGAATTACAGAAGATGAAGCAAAATAAACAAGAAATTATTCCTGAAGGTCTTAACATAAAGAAAGGCAGATTCAACAACCAGAGGCAGTTTCAGTCTGGAGAAAACTTCAAGAAGACTCCAAATTCAAAACCAAAGTTCACTGATCAAAAGGAGTCAAGAAAGTGTTTCTTCTGTAAGAAACCAGGCCATTTAAAGAAGAACTGTTTTGAGTGGAAGAAGAAACAAAACCAGAAGAGTACATCCACTACACATGCTGCAGAAATTGCAGAAGCCTCAAATGAAGATCCCCAGGTACTGAACATTACTGAATCTAAATCTATAAATGAATGGATATTAGATTTAGGTTGCAGTTTTCATATGACACCCCACTTGGACTGGTTTGAAAACTTCAAAGAACAAAACGCTAGAACTGTGTTGCTTGGAAATGATCAAGTGTGCAGTGTAAAAGGGATAGGTGATTTGAAGCTAAGGACACATGAAAATAAGACAGTTGTTCTGACAGATGTAAGATACATACCCTAATTAAAGAGAAATTTAATAAGTCTTGGTACATTGGAGAAGAAGGGCTGCTGGTTTAAATCAGAAAATGGTTTTCTGGATGTTATCAAGAATCAACTGTAGTATTAAGGGGTGTAAGAAGAGCAAGCTTATATTATTTGCTAGGAACAGTTGTTCTTGGAGAAGCTGATGTCATTGAGAAGGACAGCCTAGACCTATGCCATGCAAGATTGGGGCATGTCAGTGAATCTGGGTTGAGATAGTTGTCAAAGCAGCAGCTCATAAGCTTTAAAGATAAAAATCAGAAAAGATTATGTGAAGATTGTGTTCTTAGCAAAAGTAAGAAACTACCATAATCTGAAGGCAAGAAGTGTTCAAATGCTCCACTGGAATATATACATGCTGACCTCTGGGGTCCCTCCAGAACACAAACCTTGGGAGGAGGAAGGTATTTCCTTAGTATCATGGATGATTTCTCCAGAAAATTATGGGTATATGTCTTAAAATCAAAATCAGAAGCTCTAGACAGATTTAAAATCTGGTGCAAGCAGGTAGAGAATGAAAGAAATTCAACAGTCAAGTGTTTGAGGACAGATAATGGTCGTGAATTTGTGTTTGAAGAATTCAATGTTTTCTGCAGCAGTAAAGGAATTAAGAGACACAAAACAGTGCCATCCAATCCCCAACAGAATGGTGTTATTGGAAGGATGAACAGAACCATATTGGAAAGAGTTAGAAGTATGTTATCCAGTTCAGGGTTAGACAGAAGATTCTGGGGAGAAGCAGCATCCACTGCTGCATATTTCATTAACAGATGTCCATCTGCTGCTATTGAAAACCTTACTCCTGAGGAAAAATGGTCAGGAAAGTCTCCAAACTACAATCACTTAAGGATTTTTGGATGCAGGGACTTTGCACATTTGAAACAAGACAAGTTGGAAGCCAGAGCTATAAAGTGCCTAATGCTTGGATATCCTGATGGAATAAAAGGGTATAGGCTCTGGAATACTGAGCCTAGGGCTGGTAAAATCATTATAAGCAGAGATGTAGTGTTTTCAGAAGAAGACATGCCTTTGAAAGAAAGCCAGAAGCTCAAAATTCAGACTGATGATACAAATAAGAGATCATCAGTCAAGGTGAAGTCAGAAATTGAAGAATATGATGATCTTGAAGGAGATGATGATTCAGAATACAATGATCAGCAAGACTTACAAGACTATCAACTTGTAAGAGACAGAGAAAGAAGAATCCCAAAACCTTCCACAAGATATGCTGATGAATATCTTACAGCATATGCATTAGTTACTGCAGAAGATATTGAGTGTTTTGAACCTAGAAATTATAAAGAAGCCATTGAAAGTAATGAGAGGGTTCAGTGGATGCTTGCAATGAGAGAAGAGCTTGACTCTTTGGAGAAGAATCAAACATGGATTATGGTGGAAAGACCAAGAAATCAAAGGTTGGTCAGTTGCAAGTGGATTTTCAAGAAGAAATTTGAAGTAGCTCAAACAGAAACAGTCAGGTTCAAAGCTAGATTGGTTGCAAGGGGTTTTACCCAGAAGGAAGGGATTGATTTCAATGAGATTTTTTCTCCTGTAGTTAAACATTCTTCAATAAGAATTCTATTAGCCATTGTCACTCAATATGATCTTGAATTGGAACAGCTAGATGTGAAGACAACATTTCTGCATGGTGATTTAAATGAAAAGATTTATATGGCACAACCAGAAAGCTTCACTGTTCCAGGGACTGAAAACAAAGTGTGTCTTTTACAAAAGTCTTTATATGGTCTTAAACAGAGTCCTAGGCAGTGGTACTTAAAGTTCAACAGTCACATGATGAATATTGGTTTTGAAAGATGAAAATATGACAGTTGTGTGTACCTTAAGTTCAAAGGCAAGGAAGTTATGGTGTTTTTGCTACTGTATATGGATGATATGCTAGTGGCTAGCAGAAGCAAAGAAGACATCAAGAGTCTAAAGAGAGAGCTTCAAGCTGTATTTGACATGAAGGTGCTGGGAAATGCAAGAAGGATATTGGGAATGGACATTGTAAGAAACAGAGCTGCTGGAGTATTATGGTTAAATCAACAGAGTTATATACTAAAGATGTTATCCATATTCAATATGCAAGACTCAAAACCTGTGTCAGTACCACTAGGGCAACAGTTCAAGTTGAGTGAAATGCAGAAACCACAGACAAAAGAAGAGATAACTGAGAAGAAGAAGATTCCATATGCAAATGCAGTAGGAAGTGTCATGTATGATATGTACAAGACCTGATGTAGCTTATGCTATATCAGTAGTAAGTAGATACATGGCTGATCCAGGTGGAGCACATTAGAATGCTTTGAAATGGTTACTCAGATACTTGAAGGGAACTAGTGGCTTTGGAATATTATTCAGAAGAAATGACAGAATTAATGATGATATGTTATGTGGATATTGTGATTCTGACTTTGCTGCTAATTTGGATTCCAGGAAGTCTCAGTCAAGATATATCTTTACTTTATTTGGTGCTGCTGTGAGCTGGAAGTCTATGTTACAGCTAGTTGCTTTGTCAACCACAGAAGCTGAATTCATGGCCATCACAGAAGCAATCAAAGAAGCTTGTTGGTTAAGAGGGATTCTGGGAGAGTTTGGGTTAAGTCAGAAATCTGTAAAAGTGTTTAGTGATTCACAAAGTGCATTGCACTTATCTAAACATCATATGTTTCATGATCGCAGTAAACACACAGATGTGAAGTTTCATTTTGTTAGAGACATCACTGAAAGGGGAATAGTGGCATTAGTAAAGATAAAGTCTGAAGAAAACCCATCAGACATGCTTACAAAGGCCTTAACTGCAGATAAGTTTTATCTGTATCTGCAGTTGGTACAGGTGACTCAAATGAAGTGATTTAGCTCCAAGATAAGAGCTGGTTGGTGAAGGACAGAAGCAGTCATTACTGTGGAGTAAAGTGTTAATCTTGTTTCTATAACATCTTTGACAAGGTGGAGAATGTGGAAAGTGAGTGTCAAATATGTTGCATATGGTTTGAGCTTAGAAGCTGTTGAGTAAAGCTGGGAAAGGAAGAAGTCATAAGCTGGAAAAAGCAGTTGGAACAGCTTGAAGAAAAGCAAGGCAGAAAGCAGTTTTTGCTCTTAGGATAAAAGACAACGGTTTTAACAGAATAACTGCCATAAAAACCGTTGTCGTTTTATCAATTCCAGGCAGTTTTGCAGTTTGGTTTTTCTTGATCAGTTTTTCTGTTTCAGCAGCGGTTTTCTCACAATTTCTCATTCTGTTGGATTCTATATATATTAAGAGAGAGACTACACTCCTGGTAACACAAGTTAGAAAAGATTAAGTGCGAGGAATTGGAGAGCTTGAGAGGATAGAATGAGTTCAAGATTGTGAACTTCATTCCTTGAGTGATTCCTTGTAATCTTTGATTCAAAGTAGTGAATGAGCTTCTGGTTTTGCCCGTGGATGTAGGCATTTATGCTGAACCACGTAAATTTTGTGTGTTCTTGATTCATTTCTAGTTTTGTGTCCATAAACTTAGAATTGCTTGTTAGATATTTGATAGTTTATTGAGTGTTGGTTTCGGTTGAGTTTTGGATCTGGTTTTACAACAAAAGTACCCAATCCCTATTTGAGGAGAAGAAAATTATCATAAATTATGGATATCGATTTAGTTGGGACGACTATAAGCATTTTCCATAATTCACTTTTTGCCTAAAATTATATCGAATTTATCATACTAACTAATTCCAAGAAAGTAATGATGGGAAATAACATATATCTATTACTATATGAAAACTTCCACACCATTAAAAAGCCACAAGAACGATGAAATAACCAAAACAGTAAAAAGAAAAGATTAACCCATTTCTATTTTTTTATTTGTCGTCACTTGATATATATATATATATATATATATATATATATATATATATATATTTATTTAATTATATTTTTATACATGAGATTTACTATTTGGGCGTAATTTTATTTAAACTAAGTATATTTTATTGTGTTTTTTATCAAGTTAATAAAGTAGCACCTTTCAATCTTTATTTCCAAAGCATCTCATATATTGCAATTTTCATAGTCAATGACTTTTGGATTTCAAATGATGCTTGAACTATGGCGTTTTTCATAATTAATGAATAAAAATGCCAACTTTCACTACTAAAGAAAATTGTTGGTAATATTTTTATACATGAGATTTGCTATTTGGGTCTAATTTTATTTAAATTAAGTTTATTTTATTGTGTTTTTAAAATGAGTTAATAAAGTAACACCTTTCAATATTTACGACATTATTTTCAAAAACTTCTCACATATTGCAATTTTCATGGTCAATGACTTTTGGATTTCAAATGATGCTTGAATTATGGCGCTTCTCATAATTAATGAATAAAATGCGATTTTCACTAATAAAAAACAATAGTTGGTGTTCCTTATGAAATGGATAATGATTTTACGTCAAAATAATATGTATACTTAATCTTCAGCCAATGTCATTAAATCATCTAAATCCCCCTAATTATTATGATGTGAGTTGTTTCTTATATATCAATATTGTAACTAGAATATCCTTAGATCATATTATTACATATAAAAATAATCAAGTAATTTGATAAATAATTAACAAGGTTATTATAACATTTCTGAATAAGGATTATAATATATTCAGAAGGTAAAATGAGAGTTCAATCATTTTGATTTATAATTTTTATTTTTAAAAATCATCTTCTAAATAAAGTTAATTTCATAATATATATATATGTATATAAAAATATAAATATATATGTATATATATGAAAATCTCAAGAGCTTGTTAACAATATATCATAAGCATATATCTAAATTTTATCTGATGTTATTTTATCATTTTAAGTAATAAACACTTTAACCCTTTTTTACCGTTTCAATTTTAACAAATTAATGCATGTAAGCATTATATAATTTTAGCGAAACATTATTCATGAATCTTTAAACTAATAAAGAGAGGTAATGTAGATGTTTAAATATAGCATAGATGCAACTTAAGAAACATTTTGAATTAGTTTTATTGAAATTTATTGTTTTAGTTGTGCTATATCTTTTAGATAAAAATTCTAAAAAAAAATTATAAGCACACAACTAAAACAATATTATTTTATCTATTTATGTGGTATTAAATAACTATTGTAAATAGTTATTTAAAAATATGGTATTATTGAGTTGAGGATTATAAAAATATCATGTTTATGAGGTATTGAATAACTATTGATGTAAATATACTACAATTATAAAAAATTATAGATTAATGAGATGAGATTTTATGATTGGTTTATTCAATATTATCTTTTAATATATATTATAAGCAAATATGACAAATATTTTGGCTTATTATTATTATGATTAAAATTATTATTATTATTATTATTATTATTATTATTATTATTATTATTATTATTATTATTATTAGTGCTACCACTTTAATTTTGGGATAGATTGATTTACTAAGTTCTGTCATAGCTTCGTATGAAAAGGTTAAAAAGAGGTTCAAGTGAAGGAGAAAAAAACGTAGAAGAAATATTGTCCATAATTTTATATCAATCTAAACTAAAGAATAGGTGTATATTTAATATTGTAATGAAAAGAAAAATAAATTAAATGAGTTACATGTAAAATTAAGCGTAATTAATTTTAAAAATAGAGGAACATAGGCAACACGAGAAATATTTTGATTTATATCATGATTTTTAGCATATTTCTTGAGGATAAAAGTTGACTTTAAAAAATTTAAAAGAAAGAGGAAGAAGAAATAATATATATCACTCCGAAAAAAAGATGGAAGTATTTACAATTTGAACGGGTGCACATAAATGAAATAAATAAGTTCATAACAATTTCAAGAACCAACCAAGGATTTTAGAAGGCCTTTAGTTTAAGAAAACAAAAACCAATCACTTAAAAGTTATTGCATAAATATTTATCTTTGTGGCTTATCAGCTTTGACATCCAAAATTAACATCTAAAGTTATTGGATCAATTTCAAAATTTAGTCATTTGACTATAAGTCTTCCTAAATTGTGTAGCTATGTGCATTTTGGTCCTTTTTAAGAAGTCATTAACATTCAATAAGACGGATTTTTTTCAAAATTAAAATAAAACAAAAGAATATCCAATACAATCTTCTATAATATAAAAACACAACCGTCCAAAAGTGGAAAGTTCCATTTTTTCCCGCCCAATGAACTTACCACTTCTGGAAATATATTGTGTTTTTGTAAATTTCAGTAAATAGCTTAAATTTTGCCTATAATTATATTGTAACAGCCTATTAAATTATTGAGTCAACCCTCTATTTTTAGTACATCTACACTGACAATAAGGAAGTGATTGATTTTCTATTTTTAGTACATATATACTGACAAAACGTTGTGATTGATTTTCGCAAAGACGATTGATTAATTCGGACAAAGATTAATAATTGACAGGATAAATTTTTCGGTACATATATTGACCATTAGGTGGTGATTGATATTTTTATGGGTGGTTGACATTATTACAACCATTATTCTTATTTTTGGTAACAAACATAATG
This sequence comes from Ajuga chamaepitys, assembly GCA_958295605.1. Lineage (NCBI taxonomy): Eukaryota > Viridiplantae > Streptophyta > Magnoliopsida > Lamiales > Lamiaceae > Ajuga > Ajuga chamaepitys. The sequence goes on from OY282505.1 coordinate 20,684,802, forward strand.
ATTGACGAGAGAAATATCTTCCATTGTCCAATACAAACCTGCACACAAATTAATAGGAATGTCAGAGCAAATTTGGAACATATTGACTAATTTCAAATATATGTAATTATATTCTAGCAGTACGATATATATATATATATATATATATATATATATATATATATATATATATATATGTATGTATTTAGAAGATTTGCATCCTATTTTCAAAAGTAGTTTACTTCAAAAACAAATATTGTTATTATATAACATATATATTAATTAATATTATATATTCAATATAAGGTAGGCTGGTTTTGTAAGCCCAATTGCATTTTGTGTACATCCTGAATAATTATAAAATCCTAAAGCATTTAGAATTAAACCTCCATATTAATTGATTCAAGTATGTCATCCAGCGACAGTAGCTGTGACAGTGTGACGTCTAAGTTACGTTCCAAGAGGAGGTATTTGAACGTGTACAAATCTCGGGATGCATACGATTTTTGTGTGAGTTTTTTTATTTTTAACGTGTATTAACTCATCCGATATGTGTTTATCATTTTATTTTTTAACACATTTATTTATTTATTTTCCAGGCAATACCTTTTGATTTTTATGGCCAGTTCCCGACTGGCCTACCGGATGAGATTTGTATACGTAATATGAATTCTACGTTCTTCCGTGTTAAAATACAAAAGATTCAAAATCACTATTTCTTCACGAATGATTGGACAAAATTTGTGATTGATAATCTTATTGCCGAGTCGGATTTTATTGTATTCTTTTATGTTGCTTATCAAATGTTTGAAGCACACGTGTTTAAGTGCGAGACATGTCTTAAAACGAGGATGCCTCAATTAGACGTCCCAAAATTTATACTTGGTATATTTATTTTATTATATGCAAATATAATAATATTCGTTATTTTATTTATCTTAATTATTCATATCTTTGTATTTTGTGTAGTTAAGAGTAGTTTGGATAATATTGACGTGAAAGATAAATTGGTGGATCTCGAGAGAACCGGATTTCATTTTTTTCCTGGTGTTAAATCTGCATCCGAACAGTATGAAATAGGCATGTAAATATTTCAAGATTTTCATTTCATACAATTCTTTTTACTGCTTTTTTTTTTATTATTAGTAATCTTATTTGTATGTTTGGTTTATATACTATATGTAGTTTACATGGATCGTTCAGATAGCACTGTCCCTCCTGCGAATCCGGTATTACCTGTCATATGTAACAATGTTGATGGTTCATCTGAGTCTGTTGGTTCGATATCATTTAAAGACGTTGTTGGTTGTTCCACCGATAATAGTATTTTCAGCATTTTGGTCAGTATACATTATCTAGACAAGCCTTGGATGGTATGCTTTTCTTATATATCTAATATCTATATCTAAATTATGGTTTATGATTTAATTTTGAGTTTTTTGATGTATGACTTATTAAAAAAAATAAAGTATTAGACTAATATGATTCTATTGTCTAAAATATTTCTCAGCTTATTCCATCGACCATTTGGAGGTATCTCTTAAAAAAATATGTTTATCTACCCGGATTGATGAGAGTATCCATGAAAGGAAGGATCTGGACTATCGGTCTCCGATTTGAGAGTACGCTTGTATTTATGCGCTTGAAGGATCTTGATAGTTTTGTGGACGACAATAATCTGGCGAGGGGGGCTATATACACTTTTCAGATGGTTGATGAAGAAAAACTTATGTTTCAGTTGAAGATTTGATTATTGGATTACATATGAAGCTATCTATAATAAGATTTAACGTTTTTTTTCATTGATGGATTTCGTTGTGTTTAATGATTTTTTTCCATGAATATGAATATTATGGCTTTCTTCGTATTAAATTATTTATGAATTATGTCACTTTTGTTTATTATTTAATTTTTAAGTGGGTTATCCATTTATTTAATTATGTTATCTAATATGTTATCTATATGTTACAAGCTCACATATCAGTTCTCCATTTATTTTAATTTTATTTAATAATTATTTAATTAACTAATGCGTTATGCGATGTTGACAATGGGATAACTTAAATGTTATAATTCAATTTTTATAATTTTTCAAATATATGTTAATAATAATTTGATAATAGTAGTTGTATATGATGATACACAAATATGGATTTTGATATCTATTCCAAATTGATTATGTATGTAAATTGTTTTGGCTAATTTTATTGACATCAAATCCCGAATCAGTTTTAATAGTGAATCGTATTTGCAAATTATTAGACAATTAATATATGTGAAATACAATTAAAATCATTATAATACCCGATGCTAGCTTATGTTCAAATGTTCAGTGAAATTTGTATAGTAAAAAACTCAAAAATCATTATAACAATCAGAAAAGTTGTAAAATTTATACAATACAACTTCGAATAGTTGGAATGTTATACTTATATATACATCGAACAATTTAATTTACCACCTAATTTATAAATCCGTGGGATATATATACATATATATATATAGTTGGAGCATGATTTTAGATGAAAAAACCCAGTTACTATAGTAAATAATATAAATTTAGAAGATGCGTATAGGGGTGGGCACATTTCGATTTTACCGACCGAACCGAACCGAAACCGATAATTCGGTACGTACCGAATTCGGTTCGGTTATTCGGTTTTTCATTTTTTTACATTTCGGTATTCGGTTCGGTTCAGTAAAAATCGAACAGTAATTCGGTTTTTAATGAAAACCGAATAGAGGATGCTAATATGCCTATATTCTTTTCGTATTGGGCATTTTATATTCATATTTGGACTTTTAGATGTCATTAGATTAAATAATTGGACCAAATCAATTTAATTAGTACCCACTTCCTCAAGGAAATGAAATAATAAAAGTATAATACAAAAACTTAAGAGTTAAATAAAAGGAAAATGAGCAAAATTTCAGTTGAAAGTAGCATTTTTTTTAGATAAAAAATTCGGTTTTTCACCAAAAACAGAAATAAAAAAAAGGAAATATTTCGGTTTTTACCGAACCGAAATATACTAATTCGGTTCGGTATTCGGTTTTGAAGATTATATGAAATTTCAATTCGGTTTACCGAAATTTCGGTTCAGTTTTACCGAATGCCCACCCCAAGATGCGTATCAATAATAGAGAAAGATAGAGAGAAATAAATTGACTTAATTAATTGGCATGCTAAATATAAAAAACTTATTAGTTAATAAGTTGACTTACCCATTATGTGGAGCATGATTGTAGACCATAATTTAGCCATAGATGCATCATCAATTACTTCCCACTAATCAGCGCAAGATTGAAAACTCCCATGTTGGTAAGTTAGTGGCTGCTATTTCAATTTGAATCCCTTAATTGTATACCAACAATTATGCAGGGAATCTGTTACATAATATCACAAAATATTATTTTCATATATAACACACCTACATCATATTTAACTTAATTCATCTGCCACTATAAATTGATGTAAGCCGTAAATGAATTTCATCAAATGAATTGTTCTCGAGTTTTCATACTATTCAACATTATTATATCCATTTTTTCGGATTTTTCCGATATGGCACCTATGTATTCCATGGCAAAGGATATCAACCCCTCTAAAACGTTGTGGGCTATGAAGTTACGGTTGGTCAGGCGATATGATTGCCCTGCTTATGGACAACACAATCGTATTACCAATATTGAGTACGTTTTGCACGACAAAGAGGTATTTATCTTCCTTTCTTTCAATTTAATCACTTTTTATTTTTAATGTCTGTATAAAAAAAATAAGAACCTAATAGTTGTATCTGCTTTTAAGTCATTGATAAAGAACATAGTTTTGTTCTTATTTCAAGTCAAATAGTTATGAAGATAGTCTTTCTTTTTCTTCAAGTAGTGATTCTGTTTGCTAGGTAGGATGCCCATGCATATTAAACTTTATATATTAAGTTAATATATAAATTGTATTATCTAATACTATTGCTACACGGTGTTTTTGCTTTTAGTTGCTTTTTTTTTTTTGGCATCATCTTCAAATAAGATCAAATTAATTGCATCCTGAATAGCATATAACAATAGTTTTATTATTATTATATAAACATATATGTTCGAGATTCAAACAAGAACAACTCAATATTGAAAATAGATATTTTTATTTGTTGTAATATAATATTTAATTAATAATTATGTTACTTTAACTCAATAAAATAATTTATCAGTAAATAATAAACATATACTAAATAAGTAAATCGCATGGGAGAATCAAATATTTGTACTATATAATTCAATAATTTTAAATATTCATTAAGTATGACATATAAGAATAATATTATTATTATATAAAGTATAAACATGTATGACATGTAACTGAATCAGATGATTCTGCGTAAAATGTAATCGGCTGAGGGAGAGATTATTTCACGAAATGGTGTGGTGGGTTTTGACGTAGTTATGATTCTGTTTGTATAGTTATAATACTTTTAAATAACTACTTTTTTTAAAAAAAGTCATTTTGTTGTTTCTTTGTATAGGGGGGGCGCATACATGCCACAGTAAGATCGAACCAAAGGGAATTGTACACGAACAGCCTGATTGAGGGCCATTTATATGCTCTAAAGAATTTCATTGTCGCTGACAATAATATGCGCTACAAGACAACGATGCTTAAGTTTAAGATTCTCTTTATGAATCAGACAAAGATCACTGAAGTGTTTGACGAGTCATTTCCATTTTATCCGTATGATTTTGTTCGTGTTGACAATCTGTTGAACCTCGATAATCTGGATGAAAGTCGGCTAATTGGTAATTTTTATATTACATTTATCTTTATATAAATTGTGTGTTATATATTTTAGAACTCTCATATATTCAATCAAGACGATGACACACATTTAATAAGTCGTTTTTTTAAATGTAGATATAATTGGGAGGGTTATTTCAGTAATGCCGCCACAGTACAAAGATATTAGGGGTGAAGTCACAAGGATGATGGATGTTGTTATTCAAGATGCTGAGTATGTGTGTCATATTTGTTTAAATGTAATCATCAAATCATATTTGTTTATTTAATTATTATATATTCTTTTTTAGTTTTCTTTCCGTATATTTGAGTAATTTAACTATATTAATTATATAATCATTTTTGTACAACAACAGAGGCAATACAATAACCTGCACATTGTGGGGTGATTTTGTGGATGAGATGATGCGTTTGGTTGAAACTGGTGGTACTGACCCACCAGTCATTATCTCGCAATTGTTTAGAGCAAAGCAGTTTTGTGGTACGCATGGAAATTAAATTTTCTTAACTAAACTTTAAATGAATTATTAGTTGTGCTTAAAAATGTGAATTAATCCATTAACATGTTATGGACTTTTATTTTCAGCTCAGGTTACGATATCGAATACGTTCCATGCATCTCGGATGATCGTTGAAGCCGATATAGAAGCAGTTAGAGATTTTAAGCAAAGGTAAACACATTTTTTTTTCGAATAACTTTAATATTAAAGGGTATTTTAATATAATATATATACTATATTTTGCCGAGGTTTATTATAATAAGCTTTTAAAATTAAAAGGTTGAAAGATCGGAGTACCGACAAGTCATCTGTAAGTGCTGTTTCGCTGGTTTCTGGTGGGTCGCAGGATGATGACCTGGCAAAGGGTAAAGTGCATACCATAAGTATACAACAATTGAAAGAAGTCAAAGAGGTATATTAGCGCAATTTATGTTATTTTACATAATCAATTTTTATGTACATTAGCGTTTTAGTTGTTGACTTCAAATCGGATATAGGCTGGTACGTTCTGGATTGTGGCTGAAATTGTTGATATTGAGGATATGGAGTGGTATTACATGTCATGTGACAAGTGTCTTCGAAAGATAAGAGCTGTTGATGGTAAACTATGGTGTAATCATTGTAACAAACACGAAGTTTCCGGCCACTTGAGGTATATTTCAGTGGATATTTTTTTTGTATATATACACAATTTTACATAGATTTACATCATCAAAGTGATCTCAAATCTACATCACAGATACAAGATCCAAGTACGTGTAGTTGATAAAACATATAGTGTTCCTTTCGTTTTATGGGATAATGTATGTATCGAGCTCTTTGGCAAATCAGCAACTGATATGAAGAGTTCCAATATCGTGGTTAGTATTTTCAAACACAAAAAAAATAGAGTACTTTTAAACCAGTCACATTTTAATACTTTTTTTTTTCACACCATAAAAGGATGACGATATGTCCACACCCACCGAGATACAACAATTGATCAATAAAGAGTTTCTCTTTAAGGTTCAGATTAAGGCCGACAAGGTATCTGGGTATCATATCAATGCTTACAGCGTTGTTAAGGTTTGTGCTGATAGTGATATTGTATCACTTTACTCGGTTGTTGACAGTTAGGTACATCGAACATAAAATAATTAAAAAATATATGTTTATTATATTTTATCAATGTATTATACGTTTTTAATTTTATATTACAACACTATTGTAACGACCCGATTTTCAATAAATATATTTTAAAGCAATTAGAAATAAGTAATTTTCTTATATATATCTATAAAACATAATACTAGACAGGCCGTTAAAAGAACCGAATAACAAAGCATATGAATTTATTTAACCAGTAATATTAAATTAGAAATTAAATCCTGATTAATATCCAATGCCATCTAACAACACTTTGCACTTGAAAATTATAAAAACTTCATATCGCATGTAACATCGAAACAAATAGACAATTACTAGTCAAACCCATATTATTTATTAGAAAAATAGTGATCATGGAGAATTAAATTAAACTAAAATAATAAAATAGAACTGTTCCCAAAGATTAACCTGACCAATCAACTTCACATAATAATCACCATTTTATCAAAGACACCTTCCATAATATTAACTATTAAAAATATTCGAATAATTACTAGCCACATCTACGACGTATTACATTGGGTCAAAATCAAACAACTAAACAATATTTTAGTCAATACTTTAATACTAAAATCAGTTTGCACTTTTGGATAATTCAGATAACGCAATTAAACATCCATACGATACTAGGAAATTATTTCAAATAAGTTTGTATTATTCCTACGCATACATTCAATACGAATAATTCAGTAAATGTACAAACCTGTTTTTATCAAATTAATTCTAAGAGCATAATTAACTTCATATCAGGGATCTTTTTATAATCTATAACCTCAATAAATTCAAATATAAATTTTGCATAGTATCGAAACCATAAGTCATAACACAATGTAAATAAGAAAATATACAGTCTAGACTGTAGCAAGGTGGAGACCTATTTAACAATAACACCCTACTGAAATTTATAAATAAACATACATAAATCAACAACTAACAACTAAGTATAGACAAATAATTTATTTATTAGTTAAATTATAGGAACGTTATATTAATAAATATGTCACGAATAAAATCATTAAGATAAACTTATCACACTTCCAACAAAATATAATTTAATCATCACATCTAATCATGTTTATAATATAATTAATTAACATGCATACTATAACATTGATCGTATGGAAGGAGACCCATACGAGTGTACTTATTTATCCTAATAAGTATAAGTGTTTGTGTGTGAATGTATAAGTGTTTGTGTGTGAATGTACATGCATACCTGATATACAAGTCTGTATAAAATGCAAATCAAATCAAGGTACAATCAAGTCATAGTACAAGCACATAAGCATATTACTTATTTTATTTCAATAAAAGATCATATAATAATTCACTCCCGCATTATCACACAATATCTGAAACCTTGATAAACATTCAAACAAGTAATTTATGTAAATATCACATATCTCGAAGATAATTAAGTAAGTAGTCATGAAACTTTATTAATATTTACCCATTAATCTAGTCACAATAAGTCATTTCAATACCTCCACATAAATTTCAAGTAGCTACATAGAAATGGTAACCTGAAAGGATGAATTGGGTTGGGGTGAGCTTCCTTTAGCTCGTGGAGGATTACAACTTATCACAACAATTATATAGACAAAAATGCATACAATGTAGCAATTATTATAATGATGCGCTTGTATTGGCAAGACACATAGAGCTAACTTGTATTGGCAAGTAGCATACTGGTAAATGGCTAAACTTGTATTGGCAAGTAGCATAATGGCAATAAGCTAAACTTGTATTGACAAGTAGCAAATTGAATAATTACTTGTATTGGCAAGTAACACATTGAAAATAATAGCACACGTAGGCAATCAAGTAAATATAATTAAAGTGATAAATAATAAACCCCCACCTGATATGTCTTGAAGAAAATTGAGAGAATGTAATGTACATGAAATATTTGGATCCATAATCTTTGTGACCTACAATTATCGAAACATGTCTGAACATGATTATTATTAATACTTCATTAACTAATTAGAGAATTGAATTTTATAAAACGATAGAAGGGTAGACATGGTGATTGTCTAAACAAACTGGAGGTGAAAATGCTTATTGGACATTATGGAAGAATCTGGGGCCAAATAAAAATGATGGAGAATGAAAGTCATGAAAATGGAGATTAAGGCTTCTTCCTTGTACAGTTGACCGAGCCACTTTCCAACTTCACCTACCCAATTCTATTTTGAAATGTCACACCCAACACACACAATGCACATTGATTATTTATTCCGCACTCTTCTTCCCTTTCAACACCTACGCACACACACTGACTACTCCACGATACACACTGACTAACATGGAGGCACACACAATACCACGTCCCACGCACTACTGCACACACACTCCATCTACTCACACTATGCACCCCTGCACACACATAGACTAAGGCGTACACACTCACACACACTAACACAAATAGTTGTACTTACATGCACAATTACACACTGACACACACGCAAACACATACTGATAGACACAATACACACACTAAACCACACCCCATTTATCCTCGCTACAATCTACCGGGCTCGACTCGACCGGTGTTGGCCGATTGATAATCAACTGGAGTAGGAAGAAACCTTTTTCTGGAATTATTGTACAGTTGAACAAGACTGGGAAATTGGTGTTGGTACAGTAAAATTGCCGGAAATAAAGCTGTTTGTTTTGAGAGAGAATGAATAGTTGTACCTCTTCGACCTTCTCTGGATTTGGTGTTCCAGCCCAGGAACGAGACCGATTGCCGATCTGGGTATAAATAGGGTTGGAAGGATGCTTGAGGGTATAAGGAAAGAATATCTTATTGCTTAGTTGCGGAATATATAATGTATTCCTACTAGGTTTAGGAATATTTGGATAGGGATTATCAGATTTCCAAAAATCTTCCTCACTAGTAATTAGCGTAATTCAGTTGTTGGAAATTCTGAATGCTTTTGGGCTCAAGACATGGGCCCTTGCACATTAGTGAACTGGGCTTGAGTCTTGAGTTCAAAGCGATGGGCTTGTTATGACATGTATGAATAAATGAATGAATGCAATAAAGTAATTCCTATTGAGACGTCGGGCTTAAGAAAATTAATAAATAAACGAGTAAATTGCAAATAATGGATTTGCAAGTTAATAATAATAATTTCCAATATAAATTATGCTTAGAAATATTAAATGGCCAAATTGAATTGGTGTTGAGCCTAACCCAACATTGGATAAAAATGATTTGCCAACTTAATAAGTTAACAAAATAATAATACTAATGATGATGATGATGATGATAATAATAATAATAATAATAATAATAATAATAATAATAATAATAATAATAATAATAATAATAATAATAATAATAATAATAATTGGGAAAAATACCGGGAGATATTTAATCAAGATGAGGGCCGAATATGTTATTTTTAAAGCTTATAACTGGCATGGAATCAAAATATTATAAATAAGATTTTGAGCTTAATTCGAGTAATAATATTTTGTTTTACAAAAGGATACAAAGACACTAGTTTAGAAAGACATAACAAATTATATATATATAATTATTTATACGAACATGTAAAATAATATTTTAGAATTAAATAATACACTAAAATTTTGGGATATTACAACTATGAACAATTTTTATTAAACATAATGTTATGTTTATGTTAAGGAGTCGGATGTACTTTCCAAGATGGACAATGGAAGCATTTCGAAGAAAGAGGAGGTATGAATAATTCATAGTGTTGTGTGGTTTTTTTTTTTTTTTTTTTTTTTTTTTTTTTTTTTGTGTTTTTCACATTAATACACATAAATTGATAAGTTGGTTACTTAATATACTATATTAAATTTAAATCTTAATCTCTTTATTGATTGCTTTTCTAGGTTTGTTCTACCGGTGATGAAGTCAATTCATCAGAGAAAGCAAGTTCGTCCAAAGTTGTAGGCAGGTTCGTCCAAAGTTGTAGGCAAGGATTGACTTTTTGGTGAACGTTGCTCTTTAAATAAAATTTGAATAATATCTGTGTTTTGGTGTTTAGTTGGCGCAATGGTCATTTTGTGGTTATTACTATTACTGTTTAAACATGATTTTCTTTATGTCCCTTACGTCCTGTTTGGTGTATGAGGAATTTATGAATTTAGTACTTGCTGTTTGATATTTTATCACTACCAATTTAATATTCTGTCTTATGTGTTTTTTGTTCACATTACCTTTACTTGATTATCATAAATATTTTAAGAGACATATTTTTTATAGGTGAAAACATATCAAATTTGCATCTGTTGCTAGAATTCATACATGACTACATATTATTTTATAATATATGTATTTAATTTTATTTGTATCTTAATTTCGTCTAGGTTACACCACACACATTTGATTTCACAAAAGTTTTTTAGAATATGCGAATTAAAGTCTGACGATTTTATTTTCTTAAAATATATTAATTGTCTAATAATTTGCAAATACGATGCAATATTAAAACTGATTTGGGATTTGATGTCAATAAAGCTAGCCAAAACAAGTTATTTAAAAGAAACGGATTTACATGATGATTGTGTGCTTTATTATTATTATTATACACCCTCCGTTTCATAAAGAATGTCATTTTAGACACTCTAAAAATTTTCACAATAAATGTCACTTTACCAAAAAAAACTATAAATTTTCCAATATTATCTTAAATAACCTACTTAAGTTAGTTGATTATTTCATTATTTCACAAAACATACCAAATAAATACCAATACTTAATTTCTCCAAAAATATCTAAAATAACATTCTTTATGAAACGCAGGGAGTAGTAAAGAAGTGTTTAGTTGTGAATGAATACAATGTTTCACGTATAATACATAATCCCTCATTTTTAAATTAATTGTCCTTTTTTTAAATTGTTTATATTATATAGAGAGACACTTACTTATTGGCAAATAAAAAAAATTTAAGGATATATATATAAAGACAAATATTTATATACATAATCAATTTGGAATAGATACATATTTGTGTATCGTCATGTAGAGCTGCTATTATTAAATTATTATTAACATATATTTGAAAAAACTAAAAAGTTTGAGAGATATATGTACGATTGAAATCATGAATACATTTCCACTCGTCTGAATCGTGCAGCCATTGTTTGCTTTATATATTTTTTTCTAGCCATGTATTTTTTTATTCACATGTTATCGGAAACACGGATCACCTATTCAATAAAAGTTAAAATTTTAATTTAATTATAAATTCAAATATTGTTAACATATGTATGTATGTACTCCACAAGTACATAGGTGACTACTTACAATAAAAGAAAAGTACGTTTGTTAACTTATTTTGATCATTTACCATAAACAAAACTAAAAAAGTGTAAATCATTTTAACAAATTCAAATAATGTTTTTATAATATAATTGTAGCATTTTCCCGCCCATTTTACATATTTATAAGTTATTCTTTAGTAATTTTGGTTCAATTTTGCATATAAATTTCACAATTTGTTATATGGGACCTGATGCAATTTCTCATTCATTTATTGAGCAATTAATAAATAATCTCTATTTTATGTTAGGTATGCTTTCTCCATATAAAATATGCGGATATTGCGCAAATCGTTTTCAAATTGTATATTCTAATATGAATTCACGAATACAGTAATTGGTGGATATACGGAGTGTGTTTCATAAAATTTCTAAATACAAATTATTTATATGGGTTAATTAGTTAAAACTGACAAACAGTTGTGTAATTTTAGAGATATTATTGCTAGAAAATCAGTTTTTTTTTTTTTCCTCCATAATATCTCCTTTTTTTTTTTTTTTTTTCCATCAATCAAAGATAATAAAACGTATAAAAATGTTGTACTTATATTTGCACATCCAAATCAGATTTGGTTTATAAATTATTGTCAATCATATCAAACATTAATTAACTATGATGATATAATAATAAATATATATGATATTTATTTCAATCAAATCAATTTATACATATATATATACATGCAGATATTAGAGTCCTCTTTAATATATTTCTAAATATTTACCATATACAAGCATATCAATTATAAAACTTATAGTTGATTATACATCTCTTTATAAAAAATATATAACATTTAAAAGAAGACGATAATTACTGAGATAATAATATATTAATTAACTATGATGATATAATAATAGATATATATGAGATTTATTCCAATCAAATCAATTTATACAAAAAATTATATATATCTTCATATATATATATATATATGAAGATATTAGTGTCATCTTTACTATATTTCAAAATATTTACCATATCCAATCATATCAATTATAAAACTTATAGTAGATGATACATCTCTTTCTAAAAAATATCTACCATTTAAAAGAAGAAGATAATTAATGAGATAATAATATATTAGGGTATAATCCGTCTGATATCTCATCTTATTTTATATCTATTTTTGAAATAATTAAATAAACATTATAATACACTTATATATATATATATGTGGACAAGCGAAAAATATCAAGTCGTTGGCAAAAAATGTTCTCACCATGGTTTTTTATACTCTTGGTACTATTGGTCATGCTCATCGTCTGCACTGCATTTTACCGCAAATTTTTGCCATTGACCCAACACATCCGAGGTATCCTGTTTCAATACGTGACTCTATTCAGTTAATATGACATTCTATATATCTCATTATGTTGATGGGATTAAGATAAAACTAATGCATTTGGTTACCCCATTATGATATACTTGTAATTCTTCATGGAAACATAAGAATTCCAATTTTATACACCCATAATATAACGAAGGCATCTCCATATGCATGATATATGTTTAGTTTATTGCGTTCATTAATACAAATTATTTATTTTAATACATATTTTTCATTCAGGACTCACGAGCTTTTCCTTCAAGTGTATATCGGATAGATGGTGACACCGCAAACGTGTTGTTATTTTACCTACGCACTTTGTGAATGTAGATTGTAGTGAAAGACACTTCATGAGACTACTTATAAATGAACTAGGTGAAGAACTTCCTTTCCAAAACTTAAAACGATGTGGAAATGTTCAATACCAGACCTACTGTGAAGCATATTATGCAACACAGCTTCTGAAATCTATAGGACAATGTTATGATTATGAGGTAATATATTGTAATTAATTTTATGTATTTTTTTTACTAAAGTATCAAACATATCTGTTATATATTCGTTTTTTGTTGTTTCAATGTTGATACTCATAATTTTATAAATAAATCTTTCATTTTTTCCATATTATATATAGAATCAGGCTGGCAGTATTCATAAGGACGTGCAACTAGAGATGGAGACAACTGCAAATGACTAAAGGAAGCAGATTTTTTATTAAGTTATGAACTTAATCAATATCTAATGATATCTGTAATAAATCGTGCGATTACTGTGAATCATTTAAAAAAAATTAATTTTCTTTTTTAAGATTATGTCATCAAAGATGTTTTACTTTTTACTTTAAACCACATTTTACGGTTTTTAAATAATTATCATTCAAATTTGGATTGGTGTCAATTTATAAAAAAATCTGACAATCAATTATCCATACAATAGGGTTAATATAAATAAAATATGTATTATTTGATTCAAAATAATTTACGTATAATTTATTTCACATTTAATATGAAAAATTAACGTGACTACAAAGCTGGTTTGTTGGAGTTTTCTAATGTAATAAGTATCATACTATATGTAATCACTTTACTAATATAATTTTGTTAATCATGTAAAATTGCCATAAAAAAAAATATGTTATAATTATATTGAAAAATATTTAATATAAATCCTAATCAGTTCAATCTTTATAATACAATTGTTACTTTAATCATAAAACTCTAGCACTATACAAAATAATAATTATTATTAAAGTGGAAATTTTATTTTTGACTTCTTCGAAAATTGTAAATCATAAATATGGAACAACAAATTATGTGTAATTTTTAAAGGGCAAGTAGAACTCTAACAACTAATCCTCAACATATAACCCCTGAATATGTGCCCTAATTTATAGCCGATCCTTTGATTTTTCCATGATTGTGCAGAAAAATAAAGATGAATTTAAGCACATGCCATACATAATTTCAATTATCCTATATATCATTGGTACCTTACAAAAATGTCATAGTGCAATAATATATAAGTCTACCTTTTTAATGTGCATTATACTCAAATACTAATATTGTATACAATTCAGTATACACAACAAGGTTATGGGGTCACATATAGAGGAATCTCAGCTAGACATGTCTTTGTTGAGGTTATTGAAGCCTATTTTGTTCGTTGGGATCCGTATCGAATGGAACCACCTGAATTTTATGTTGTCTATAATCCAATCAATCATTCACAAGGAATTGGAATGCAGTTCATTCTAATCCTGTATTTTCTTTTATATATATATATATATATATATATATATATATATATATATATCGTTTCAATCTGACATTACTGAGCATAATCGATTCAGGTCATTCCGGTATACGTCGAGGTTAACTTCTCCAAAGATAGTACTACGAAGGTGAAACTGGATATGTCTAACGGGGTGTCTCATGATGTTTATGTCAATTTTAATGATAACAAGTATTGCGTGGAGGTGGGTTGGGATGAATTTCTGCATATTTACAATCTCAAGCTTGGTGACCGTGTAGTTTTTATGTATGTTCAGCCAAATGTATTTAATGTGTCCGTATTTCATAAATCATGAGACACAGATCATACGGGCACAAAAATAATGGAAATAAGTGTTATTTAGCAGTTGATTTTTAAATCACATTATGTATTGTTTTACAATATATTATGTAAACAATTATCAATAAAATTTACTTTCAAATATATTTGTATTTGTTTACACAAGTATGATAATACTTCGAACGAATGTTTTATTGAACCTGAAACAACGAAAAAAAAAATTAAAAAGATAACACATAAATGTATTCGATGTTTTTTTTTTAATATGTAATATTATAAAAAATAACATTTTGGTAACAAGCAATTCACTCTTAATTAACTCCTATAAGATATTAAACTCCCAAGATAAATGTTTTGTTTTTTTAGGAATCTTATTATATTATGATGTTAATCAGTTATCTATTACCGTTACTAATAAAACATATATGGGAAGTACTCAAGAATGGTCGTACAATTGACTTACTAAAATTAGTGTATCCTATAAATTAGTTTTTTCCATATAATAGTAGAATATGATTATGTTGACATTCACGCACTTTAATGTTGTGTTTATTACCACCATAAAAGGAAAACATATCATTATGATATGCAGCAATATATGCATATAATCTTTGTCCATTCCAAATATATATAAATATATAGTGTGTATACATATATATATTCCACTAACAAGATCTGGTTAAAATTGATAACTTCACAAGAGGGATATATTATCAGTTATCAAACTTAACTTTCATACTATACTATATATATATATTGGATTGACCGATTATAATCTCTGAGACATACTACGCTATATCCATGAGGAGGATTCAAAAGTCAACTACTATAGGCAGAAAACATGAATTGGACTCACAACAATCATCAGGTAAGAATCAGATTCAGTTATTTGTTCATATATGTGTATTTTTAGTCAATGTCAGATTTGGTATACTATGCAATATCTTAATAGAATACCTGCTTCTTTACCGTTATATTCTTTGGCAATTTTAAATGTTTATTACTTAAGGGGAAGAGCAAAAATAAAATTTCAATCTACAACAAGTGTAAAAGTAGAAATGTAAACAGTATTCATGTATGCACAATCTGATTGTATGAATCAGAAATATATTATTGGATATGATATAACAGCCACTTATAGTACTTATATCAATCCAATTGTGTGACAAATAAACACTTTAAAAATAAATGTTTACCTAGAAAGCTATAAACTTTAGATACATATTATATGATTCATAAATTTATAATATTAATGTATACACGTATACTTTAATCC
Organism: Ajuga chamaepitys; assembly: GCA_958295605.1. Taxonomy (NCBI): domain Eukaryota; kingdom Viridiplantae; phylum Streptophyta; class Magnoliopsida; order Lamiales; family Lamiaceae; genus Ajuga; species Ajuga chamaepitys. The sequence continues at coordinate 20,701,195 of OY282505.1, forward strand.
AAATGCAATAAAACATTACTCATATAAGTGGCTGACAAACACTATCTAAGGCATATTGTGTGAAATAAGAAACAATAATCAATTTATTTGATATTTCGAGTAATGTTAAGAACATATGTATAGCTTACCTTGGATATGAACTTATTAGCCAATTTAGACATTAACAACTGTATTTGCTCTGGACTCCAATCAATTGCATCTGTTGTAATTTGGAGAACAAATAAGTTAATTCAGATTTAATTTATATTTTATATCGATAATCAAGTAATTAGAAAGAAAATCAATTAATAACAAAGAATAAACAATATGGATTCACATTTAGTTGAATTTCTATTTATTTCTATTAATTCTATGTTCCCCTTCTGAAATTGGTTCATCAATGAAGGTTTGGTTCCCAGAATTGATACCTATATTATGATACATCAATTACCGTGCAGTGCACTCTAAAAAGAATAATTCATGTAAATAACTCAAACACAAATATTTTTTCATAATATTTGTAATATATATAAAAAAAAAAAAAAAAAAAAAAATCACACACACACACACACACACATATCCTCTACTGCCTTAATAACCATATTTTACATGTTTTCATAAATAAATAAATAAATGTACAAATATAATTGATTCGGTGGAAACTTAATAAAATTATTTAGTATTATATTATTTGAGAAAAAAAGATAATGAACCTGATTGTTCCGAATTCGGCGAAGAGTCGGGCGGATGAGATTTTGGGACAGCTCCGGAGTAAGGTGACTTTGCATGCAATTCCGACTACTTCTAGATTATTGGAATTCGGATAGATCCGGCTTCGGCGAAGAATCCTGCGACTGAGATTTTGGGATAAATCTGGGTTTCGGCCACTTCACATGCATGTCGGAAACATCGAACCGATTGTTCAAGGGAGGAGGGAATCTGAAGTCGAAGAGTCTCGCAAATGATATTTAGGGATAGATCCGGCAATCAGCGACTTCACTTTCGATTCCTACTACTTTTGGCCACTTTTTATGTTGGAAAGTTCCGGATCCGGCGAAGAGACGGGCGGATGAGATTTTGGGACAGCTCCGGAGAAAGTTGACTTTGCATACAATTCCGACTACTTCTAGATTTTTGGGATTCGGACAGATCCAGCTTCAGCGAAGACTCCCGCGACTGAGATTTTGGGATAAATATGGGTTTCGGCGACTCCACATTCATGTTGGAAACATCGAACCGATTGTTCAGCGGATGAGGGAATCTGAAGTCGAAGCGTCCCGCAACTGGTATTTTGGGACAGATCCGGCAATCGACGACTTCGAATTCGATTTTGAATGCTTTTGGGCACATTTTAGTTTGGAAAGATCCGGATTCGTCGAAGAGTAAGGCGGTTGAGGTTTTGGACAGATCCGGCGAAGGAGACTTTGAAGCAATTTTGAATGGGGAAGAAATTTTTAAAATGAGAGGAGATGGGTGAGAGGAGAAGGGTGATGTAGACGAAGCACTCTTGAATTGAAGAAGCAGATGATAAATAAAGTCTTATTAATTAATGGTGATAGATAACATAGAGACAGGGGATTAATTGGTTGGAAATAGGTAGTGGGCTTTTGGTGGTGAAATTAATTAATAATATATAATGCCATTAGAGTAGTATATAATATTCTATAATCATATAATACTACCTCCATTTTTTTTAAACGTCTTTTTAGCTTTTGGATTTTGTTTATAAATAGTTGTTATTTTAACCTTTTTTTCAACATTTTTTCCAACAGTACCCCTATAATTATTCCTAAAAAAGCTCTAATTATCTAACATATCGTATTTATATAATTTAATTGAGGACATATTTGTTCATTTTTCATAACTCTTAATTTCCTTATCCAAAACTAAAAGAACATCTAAAAAAAACGAAGGTAGTATGTTATAAATAGATTATTAAAAAATACTGAGAATAAACAATAGTTAATATACTAATGAACTTACAAGTCACCGAAAATGAGTACAAAATTCAAACCATAGACTTTATTACGAAAAAATAATATTTAATAATAATAACCCATCCGTACCAATAATATAAATCATGAATTAAATGCAATTCTCTACACACAATTTAATCAATAATGATTAATTCTCTAACTAATTATTAGGGAATGTTTGCGATTGCTTTTACATTTAAAAAAAAATTATTAAAATAAAATATTCTATAAAAATCACTTGTGTAAAAAGTAGGTAGTGTTTGAAAAAAAAATTATTGTTTTCAAACAAAAGTAGAAGTTAGGAGTGTTTCGTATAAAATCACTTATATCTTTTATAATATCATATTGTTTACAGATTTGTGATTGAGTAAAGAAAAACATAAAATTCTCTTTTGTGTTTTAATTTGGAAGCACTTTGTTAAAATAGAATATGGTTTTGCAAACACTACAAAATTTCAATCGTTTTCAAGTCATAAACTGGAAATCACTTAAAAAAAAACAAATGCAGACACCCACCTTACACAAATCATATCACATTTCTCATGTCAGACCAAAAAAAATCAAATACTCATTTATTTAACTAAACTTACTAAATCCAATTTATTCCCTACATCCTAAAAAAATCCATCCACTTTATCCATTAATAAACATAACCTTATGTTTACCTTCTTTTTTTTTTTTTTGATTTTTTTTTTTTTATGAGTATTCATTTGTGTTGTAGTTTATTAAAGTTGTTTTGGATTTTGATTTAAATGAAATTATACCAAAAAACAAATTTGCTCCTTAAAAAATGAAATTTCTCTTACAATCTCCACCCTCGAAAGTTGCTCCTTCAAACTTCAACTTTGAAGAAGTCAACAAACATTAAAAAAATAGTTTTTTTCTTAATATATGTATCCGATCCTTCGTGCAAATCTGAATGGGGATAAAAGAAGTAAAGTTTAATTGGATGAAACCTACTATATTTTTTCACTTAAATGTAATAATTACTTAATTTAGATGCACATTTCGTATTGATAAATTTAAAATTGTTGATGTTTGTTAACAGTAGAAGAACATTTATTCACTTGATTGATAGTTATTATTTGATCAAAATAATTTTTTCTAAATCTTTTCTCATGTTTGACATGTTTTATTTCCAAACTTCAACTTACTTCAATACCATATGAAAAAACGTAGTTGTTTAAGTATTTCTTTTTCTAAATATATTTGAAATTTAACACGTGGAGTTAAAATCTAACTTATTTCCAGAAACATTTTTTAAGTATATATCTTTCAATATGTTCATGTAATTCAACAAAAAAAAATTACCGTATGACTAATTAAGATGAATTTTTTTCCCTATTTTAGAAAAGAACAAGGTTTCAAGAGTAGACTACAAGACAAAGGTTCAGCATGTATTCTCCAACAAAGTTATACTATCTGATCCCACCAACCGGTTTATGAGTCATTTAAGTGATATCACAAATGGTAAGATATATTATTATTATTTATTTTTTTAATTACCGTGTGATGTTAATGACTTCTAATGGTAGCCTTTAATTAAAATATTCATGTTATTTTATGATCTTAATGTAGTTGTTGGACAATCATGGAACACCACCCAGAATGAATCCAACACAACTACTTCAAGTAGTAATGTTAGGACGATATCTTCATCCATTAATATAGATTTATCAGAAGTTATTGACTTGACTGAGGATGATCCTTCCACTACAAATATACACATGAGAGATGGTAATTTATTTTTTTAATTGGATGTACTGTAAATGATACATATCGTTCTTTTCGTAAATATATAATTTGACACTGTTATTATTTATATTAAGCTATTTATTTTTTATTTTTTTTAGTCAATGGGCAATCAATACATACTTCATCGGATCCTTATATAGTTGGACCTTCGAATATAAATATTCAACAACAATCGTCCTCCGTTTATATCGATTTATCAGAAAATGTTCACCTAAGTGAAGATGAGCCCGATAGACTGTGTCCACAAGTTTCTGATGACAGCTCTGATGACGATGTATATGATGAGTTTGATGACACATGCCAAGGAAAAGGATACGTTGTCTGTAAGTTTCTATATTTATTTAAATGTTTCATTTACAATGTCTATTACCAGAATCTTTGTTTGTATAATTTTTAATTGTACTTATTTAGCTGAGGAATATTGGGATGTCGAAGATCCTACTTTTATGTGTGAGTGGTGCGGTGCTATTTTTTGGTACGACAAGCGCTTGAGATCTGACTACAAGTCGAAATCACCAAAGTTCTCTTTGTGTTGTATGAAAGGAAAGGTTCAATTACCAGAAATGAAAGTGCCGCCACAACCGTTGATCGATTTATTTTCCGGAAATAGCCCAAAGAGTAATCATTTCCTCGAATAATATGTTTGCATTTACCTCGCTCGGTGGAAAGGTTGATAGAAGTCCTAACAATGGTAGTTCTTCTCCAATTTTTAAATTGAATGGGCAAAACTACCATTTGTTGGGAAGTCTTTTGCCATCTGAATGAGGCACTCCAAAATTTGCCAACTATATATTTACGACACTGACAATGAAATTAACAACCGGATGTTTTCAGTCAGGTACTTCATATAGATTATGATTCTATACGTTTACAATCATGTAATTTGAGTAGTTTAACTATAAACATATTGTAATATCACTCATTATCTATTTTCTTTTGTTGATTTCAGAAGAAGAAATGAGCTGAATAATCTTCATGCACAAATTGTATCCGAGTTGAAGGACATTTTGGACAATAACAATATATTTGCAAAAATATTTAGGATGGCCGGCCAAAAGATTCAAGAAGGTCTTCCAAATGTGAGGCTTCAGTTAATTGGTAGGAGAGGCGGCGATGCAAGGCAATACAATCTCCCAACTGCTTCTTAAGTTGCGACACTAATAGTTGGTGATTTTGATATTGCTATTGAAAGTCGAGATATTTTGGTAGAATATAAATCTGGACGTTTAAAGCGTGTGAGCGAACTAATCCCATCCTATTTAGGATTACAATATCCGCTGCTTTTTCCATATGGAGAGGATGGATACAGAGACGACATCCCATATTCTGAATCTCGAATGCAGATCGGGGAGGGAGAAGAAGGGTCAGTATTAGGGAGTACTTCGCATATCGATTTCAAGAAAGAAGACATGTTATGTCTATTATGTTGTTGGCGAGAAGATTGTTTCAACAAATTACTGTTGACGGATATACTATGGTAGAATCTGGGAGGTTGTGCTATGTTCGAAATCACCAAAAGGAGTTAAGGGCAGACATGTACAGAGGGTTGTCCGATGCTTTGTTTCGTGGAGAGACGGATCCACGTGCGCAGGGCAAGCGTATAGTATTACCACCAACATTCACAGGTGGGGCCAGATATATGATCCAAAATTACCAGGATTCTATGGCAATATGCGATTGGGCTGGATATCCTACTCTATTCATCACTTTCACCTGCAACCCTAAGTGGCCTGAAATTACAAGGTTTATGCAAAGCAGACGGCTTAATCCTGAGGACAGACCTGATATTGTTTGTCGCGTATTTAAAATGAAGCTGGACAATTTAATTAGAGATTTTCGTCAAAGGGAAATTTTCGGTAAGCTTAAGTCAGGTAATGTGATGAATTTTAGTTAAATTTTAGATATTTTGATTATGTATGTATATATATATAAAATCTAATGTTTATCATTCAATTTTAACAATATTATAATTTTCATTTACATAATTTACGTTTATTAATTACTAACAAAATATAACTTATAAAATTTGTTCATATATATACGGTTGAATTCGAAAAACGTGGTCTACCACATGCCCACATTCTGTTATTTCTGTCGACGGAATTGAGACGATCTACACCGGAAAACATAGACCGTATTATAACAGCTGAAATTCCTGATAAGGAGACTGATCAACCGTACTACAGTGCTGTTGAAAATTTCATGATACACGGTCCATGTGGTCTAGCGAGGCCTCAGTCACCATGCATGGTGAACAATAAATGTTCGAAGCATTTTCCAAAGAAGTTCTCAGACAGTACATGTTTTGATGATGATGGTTACCCGATATACCGGCGTAGGGATACCGATCGTACTGTTTTGAAGAATGGTGTTGAATTGGACAACATATATGTCGTTCCTTATACTCGGTATCTTCTCATGAAATATGGAGGTCATATAAATGCTGAGTGGTGCAATCAATCCCGGGCCATCAAGTACCTATTCAAATATGTTAACAAAGGACATGATCGTGTCACTGCATCGTTCTATCAAAGCTCACGTGAGGAGCATACAGGAAATGTGGTGGATGAAATCGGAATGTATTACGATTGTAGATACGTGTCTCCATGTGAAGCTATTTGGAGAATATTTGGATATGAGATACAATTCAAAACTCCATCGGTTGAGCGTTTGAGTTTTCATCTGCCAAATCAACAGTTTGTTGTTTTTGAAGACGACGATGACATTGACTCCGTTCTTCAACGTCCATCTGTAAAGGAGAGCATGTTCTTGGGGTGGTTTGAAGCAAATAAAGAGTTCGAGGATGCAGAAAAACTGTTATATGCGGAGTTTTCACAACATTTTGTATGGAATCGAAAGCAAAGAAAGTGGAAGCAAAGAGAGAAGGGTTTTGCAGTTGCACGCTTAAATTATATGCCTCCTGGATGTGGGGACATTTATTACCTAAGATTACTGCTTAATGAGGTACGTGGTGCCACATGTTATAAGGATCTTATGTAATTTGATAAAGTTCAGTACAATACCTTCCGAGATGCGTGCTATGCAAGGGGATTATTGGAGGATGACAAAGAGTACATTGATGCATTTGAGGAGGCGAGTCGTTGGTCAACCGCTCAATCAATGAGAACGCTTTTTGTAGCTTTATTATCGGAGAATTGTATGAGTCGTCCTGAAGTTGTGTGTGATAAGTGTTGGCAACATTTGGCAGAAGATGTATTGTATAGACAACGACCCCTTACTCAAATTGAAGGTAGCATAATTTATTTCAATAGTATTTAAAAAATAAAAAAATAGTCAATTTAAGTACATAATGCTTATATTGATTTTGATAATCTCAATTAAATTGTCTTTACAGATTTGCAGCTTTCTGAAGACGAGATAAAATTGTTTTACTGATTGAGATTGAGAAAATGCTTCGCAGTCTAGGCAAAACCTTAAACAATTACGAGGAAATGCCAACCCCTAGGATGGATTCATCGAGTATGCAAGTGAATAGATTGATAGCTAAAGAAATGAGCTACAATAGGGACGAGTTGGTCAAAGATCTACAACAGTTTCTCCCAAATTTGAATGCTGAGCAGCGTAGTGTTTATGACACGATAATGACTTCTGTTGATTCTGGTAAAGGTGGAGTATTTTTTGTTTATGGATACGGGGGTACAGGTAAGACTTATTTGTGGAAAACTCTCTCTGCATCTATAAGATCAAGAGGGGATATTGTCTTAAACGTTGCATCAAGTGGCATTGCATCACTTTTGTTGCCCGGTGGAAGAACTGCACATTCTCGATTTGCTATACCAATACGTGTGAAAGAGAACACTACGTGCAATATATATCAAGGAACCGAACTTGCTAAGTTAATTCTCAAATGCAAACTCATAATCTAGGATGAAGCTCCTATGATGCATAGGCATTGTTTTGAAGCACTAGACAAGTCTTTGAAAGATATCATGCAGTTAAAGGATCGTTCAAATAAAACTGTTCCATTTGGGGGGAAGACTGTAGTGTTTGGAGGTGATTTTAGACAGATATTGCCAGTTGTACCGAAAGGTACTAGGCAAGACGTAGTTCGTGCAACAATTAACTCTTCAGAAATATGGGACCATTGCACTGTTCTTAGACTAACTAAGAATATGAGACTTCTCAATCGAGAATCCGGAAACGTGGATGAAGAGCTTAAACAATTCTTCGATTGGGTCGCAAGTATAGGCGACAGGACAATTGTACGTGGATGAAGAGCTTAAACAATTCACAGATGTTCGGACATTGAAATACCTGAAGATCTTTTGCTGAAATTTCGTGATGACCCGGTTGAGGAGATTGTACGTTGTATATACCCAGATTTTTGCAGTAGATTGGATGATGACATGTATTTGCAGGAACGAGCCATTCTTTGCCCAACCCTGGATTTAGTCAGCACTGTAAATAATTATATGGTTGGAAAAAATGCAAACGATGAACGAATTTATTACAGTTCCGACAGTGCTTGCAAGTCCGACTTAAATGGGAATGTAATGGGTGAAGTCCACACACCAGAATTCTTAAACAAAATAAGATGTTCTGGTACTCCAAATCATGAATTGACTTTGAAAGTTGGAACCCCTGTGATGCTCCTAAGAAACATTGATCCTTCGAATGGTCTTTGTAATGGTACAAGATTGGTGATTACAAATTTTGGGTTTCATGTTCTCGAAGGTAAAGTCCTGACAGGAAGCAATGCCGGTCATTCGGTATTAATACCAAGAGTGTCGTTGACACCGTCAGACCCAACAAACCGTTCAAATTCCAACGTAGACAATTTCCTTTAATTGTGTCATATGCAATGACAATTAACAAAAGTCAAGGCCAATCACTGTCCAAAGTTGGATTATTGATAAAAAAACCTGTATTCAGTCATGGTCAGCTATACGTTGCAGTTTCACGCGTCACGAATCGACAAGGACTCAAAATTTTGATATGTGATGGTGAGGACAAGAGTTGTTGCAAAACCCCAAATGTTGTGTACAAAGAAGTTTTTAGGAATGTTTAGATATTTTTAATGTTGATTAAATAAGACGTTATTGGACCATTGTTATATGCATTTTATTTTTATTTTTTTCAAAAATATTTTATTGTTATTTATCTCTCTCTCTATATATATATATGTGTGTGTGTGTGTGTGAGGTTTGTTCAATCACTTTCTTACATATAATTAAATAACACTTAACATGCGTAGTTCTAAAATTTAAATTCATTAAATTTAATTATATTATAAAAAAATATAATTAAATTAAAGAAATATTATAACCGTGCAACGCACGGGTGATTTACTAGTATAAAATAAGAGCTTACACATAATGTGACAATAAAATCAAGCAATAATCTTTGTGTTGATGGAAAACGATATTGAAAGTACTCTGAGTATGTTTAATAATCTAATCAAGTCCTTAGTCATAGTACACCAAGAATTTTCTAGTCAATTTAATCATAGTATTATAAATATGTAATTTTAAAAAATCATGTATAACATGTGCAACACAATAAGCTTGGAACTAAAAGTCTAAATAATAAACAAAAAAGTAATAATGGATACATACACAAATATCAGATCATTTACACAATACTATCATAAATTCAAGTAAAAATTCTTTAATATTGTCTTTTTAAATCATAGTAATTCTAAGTTTATTTATACATTTAATTATTTCTTTACTGATGGTACACCTTTAATTATTTTGGTCTGTATAATTTATTTATGACCCGCTTGGTTAAGGGGTTTAGGGGCAAGGAATGAGAATGAACGAGGACTCTTTCACATTTATGGTACTTGATACATAATAAATAAGTAATCATTACCTCCTTTTATTAATAATTTTTCTCATTTCATTGCATAGTATGATTGATCATTTATTCATACTCATTGCCATTGTCATTGATAATTTGCAACCAAGCGGGTCCTTGGATGGTAATATAATTAGTAGCACTACCATCTAATTAGTAGCACGTTCTACTTTACTAGTACCGGATAAAAGAGAGAACAGATGAAGAAGAACGAAAATATAGGGGAGAAAATGATAAAATTGTCATCTGTAAGCCAAAACGAAGTAACATTTTCCCGTTTCCGATTTCATCCGTCTAAGGCTACATCATGGGCAGCATATATCATACACCACACATCTTAAAACTACTCATTGGAATCAAAATCTTGTAATGTTCCAACGGAAAACAGACCCTGCAAACAGAGAACCAACATTACAACATAAACAATGTAATCGGCAAACTATGCATCGTGTCTCTTTCTTGCGCAACCCAGCTACAAACAACCTCCGTATCCACAGTTAAACAAGCGCATATTTTACTTAAAACCAACATTATGAGTTCACGGTGCCCCCCTCTCAAGCTCACGATGTTTGGTGTGGGTAAACCCCCCTGATGAACTGCATATGTAAATCTTCTCTACCACTATTTATGCAGATCCCCGTTGGATTTATTGATGTACTCTACTACATCACGATTGACCTCATCAAGGAAGGAAACGAAACCCATGACGCTTCTGAAGCCACCTCCCTCAACGTCCTGTTCCTCGATGAGATAGTTCTCGAATGCAGTAGCATCATCCTGTCCTCCCCTGATAAAGATGAGCTTTGGAGTAATAATCCGCTCTTGCTTCTGTTTGTTAATTGTGCTTCTCAAAAGGCCTGAATCAGATCAGACACGTGTACAATCATTCACCGATAACCACAAAAAATAAGGATTACAAACCTTACCCTTGAGTTTTAGCCTAATTACAACCAAAAAAATTGTCTACATATGAACGCACCAAGAGGCTGTTTGTAATACTTTGATGGGTCATGGATATTTGCAAGGAAACAATTTTCATTGGGTGTCTTTTGCAATATGGCTAAACCTCAAGGGTAGCTTTGAGTGTTCTAAAAGGAAATGTTCTCTGGATAGACACGAATTGACAAAAAACACTTACACTCCTGAGGCGGAGGGAACGGAAGTGCAGCATCGGCTGTGGATGAATAGAACACAATGAGAGTTGTAAAAGCGTCGAGGAAAAATATTGGGCTGCCGCTTGTTATCAATGCAGCACGACTCAAGGAATGGCGAGGAAACGCTTGTTTATCTGGAGTGTCATATGATGCCAACAATGGATATATAGCACGACTAAGTGAAGAAGGTTCCAGAGCGCTGCATCAAAAATATGAGTGTGAGTTCCATAATCAACAATTAAAGATGGTTTTTTGAGTAGTCAGTAGTTACAAATGGTACGCAAAAGGCTGGAAGATTTTATTCACCGACTCAGATAGCTTCTACTGAATCCTCGTTCTTTTCAAAAAGGAGTAGGATGTAATATTTAATATGACCAATTGTACCTGAACAAACACTGAAGATATATCCGGAAATCTGGATGAACACCCTCTTCATGAAAGCGAAGAAGATGACTCCGCAGCAAAGCAAAAACTAAGCGTGGCAAAGGTTGTAGCTGAGGGCATTGGGTGAAGGCAACATCAACATGAGAAGTGACAATACTTCCTCTCCCGAATTCAACAATCTTGAAAGCATCATTGTACTGAGCCACGACATTTACAAACCACTCATGCAGTAAAATCCTACCCTCTCGAACTCCATTCTCCAGCGAGGATAAAATCACCTGAGATTGTTATTAAAAGTGGAAATTTTAATTGCAAGGAGAGCGAACAAATGAAGGGTGGATATAGTAATTACATTCTGGTGATGCACTTGTCCAAATGAATATTACATGATCAAAGAAATGAATGAATCTTGATATGCACTCCTTAATCACATTCGTCATATGCACTCCTTAATCACATTCGTCAGGCTATTTCTTTTAAAGGTCATATTTGGCAGGTATTATTCAAATGTCATCTAGTGGACACACAAAACCAATATAGCCATATATGATATAACGTCATGAACAAGGCATGCGTAAAGGACAAATTAATACATTGGGGGCTCAAGATTTGGAATCCCATAATATTTGCTTAAGCCTTATGACACCCCAATCTTATAGAGTGTCACATAATAGAGATAGTTAAACGCAGCCCTCAGGGTAAATATAGATTTACCTCATGAACAAGTATGGAAAGAACAACTTCAGGATCCACACTATCATAAATCTCATTAATACTTCGAGCAGTTCCAAATTGTAAAGTTCTAATCCTCAGTCTCCTTTTCAGGGAATATGTTTCCCTGCATAGATGTAGATCATAATGAAATAAAAATTGGAAACATGTTTAAAGCTAAAAACAATGATGAAAGACTCTATAACAACAGCAGCTCAAGAAAAGCTGAAGTTTAACAGGAGTATGCCATCTACTCATCTTTGGCTCAGCTCACTATATGGCAAATTTATAGGAAGGTGTTCTAAACATGTGACAGCTAGCTTTTGTAGGATACTAATGCTTTCAACAAGATAAACATGAGAATAACATCTAATAGTGGCTAAAAAGCCAGAATTATGAAAAATGATGTGCACAAATAATTGCACATTAGTCAGAAATAGATTTTTCTGATGTTCCAATTCCCCTTTTAGATTATATATTTACACATCAACAAGTAACAAATCAACAATTTCAAAAAAGCATAGACGGCGCTTTGAGAACTAAATCACATTATGTCTAAAGTAGCAAATGCGATGGGTGAGTTTCCTTGGCAAATCACCACAGGTTTTCAACTTGATCGTGAATATATATATGCGTAAGTGTGTGTGTGTGTGTCTGTGTGAAGGCTTTTACTCTAAGGCTCTAAGCACTATTACCGACAAGGCATACATCTCATCAGCTAAATGAACTTATCAGGTCAAACATAAAGGAGATCTGTTCAGCTTGTCCTCCTGATTGAAGATCAAGTACTATGGCATCTATATACTGGCAGTAAACTGAATTTCAAAACAATTGAGTTACACTATCAGCATCTATCAATTAGCACACTTCACAAGAAAAGGCACATCAGTATTCACACATCAAAAATGGTTATTAGTCTACAATTAGTTTGTGCAATAGGTGAAGGAAATGCCTTCAGAAATCTAAATATTACTCTTCCATTATCATGTTGTCGTATAAGAATGAACACTTCATTAATTGTACTTCCTGATGTCAACTTTCTGCAATCTATGTGAAAAAAACTACAATTAAGTAATCAAAGAGTTATGTTCTCCGAAGAACTTAGTGTCCAGTTCTCATCATAGAACTAGAGAATCTAGCCAAATCAGTCCACACAATAGAATTGGAAAATAAAATCAAACCAGTTCTCGTTATAGAACTGGACAATCAATCAGACAATGAATAATTTCTTGATTACTAATACATGTATATTCATTTATTTGCAAAAGCAAGAATGAATTGCCTCATTAAAACATTATGAAAACTGATCGGTGTTTTCAAAACTCTTCTAGGTACAGCATTTAGCCCTGCAGACTCTTTTCAAGCATGATAACTCAAGTTTATGACCATATATTTTTCAGAACTGTCACCCGGCCCAAGTGTGTAATAAAGCTCAACATTGTGAAAAACTGAAAACTCAATAGATGTCTCCTGACTTGCCACATAGATGTACCCCTCTTCACCAACTTGATTTCCAAGGTTTGACAACCAAAATGCACATAACTGTATGTGCACCAGATATGTACAAGATGACAACTGTACTAGAAGAAACTTACCTCTTTGAAGACCTTGAACCTGATATTGAGGATTCATCGGGAGGCACCACCACTGTGTACTGAAATGCAATCTGTATCGTTGGAAGTTCTTTGCTGTGTCTGCAGAAAATTTGTACAGTGTCCGACTTCAAAAAGTAGAAACAAGAAATTTTGAGAAAGGTTAAATGGTATGCATGATGGAATTACAAAACACTAGCTTCGAAATTTAATTTCACAACAAAGTCTTTTATGAACAAATAGCTACGTCTGTCCATTTAATCCCCAGTGCAAGACAAGGATGGCTTGTCCATAAAAAAATCACTGTGTGAATGCCACAAAAGGCAAACTCGGTTCAGCAAATGTAAACAGCAAACAGAACTTCATCAAAAACAATTCAGAATCTTGTGAAAGAGGGAAATAAGCTCTCTAAACCACCAGATTTGGGGGGAATCCGAGAATAATAGGGGCGAATCTCAGATGCAACAGGCAAACTTATGTTTTCAAGGCCACTAGATGCTACACTCATTATTACATCATTCCATGAATGAAAAAGAACTGAGTAGGGTATCTAGAGCTAAATTGTATGCCGAGTGAGAGAGACCACAAGTTAATAAAAATTTATATTCAAATATGAAATTTCAACATGAAGCCCTTCTTCCACAGCAAATCTGCAGCATGTTAACACTATCATGAAAGCAAGAATTGTTTAGGAGTATCATGGGGGAACAAAGACAATATCATATAACACATGCTGAATGCAAGGTTAATCGCAAATAATCGATTTCTCCGCAGTTCAGAAGACCTTCAATTAAGGAAAACTAAGGCTCATTCACATGTTGCAGAAGCAACCACAGCTCAGTCAAAGTTCTTGAGGAATAATCAAAATGAAACACAAAGGTGTGTTATGCTACCTGGAAAATCCTACGTCATTCACAAAATCAAAGTCATAGGCATATGTGGCAAAAGAGTCACAACAGATAATGTGCTGAACGTTTTCATACTCTGGATCAGGGAAGAAATGTCCATACTGTAGGAACAAACAGAAACCATTAGCACAAATTTAAAGACACCCCACCCCCCCACCCCAATATAAAAATATATATATAGAAGCAGAGCCTTACTGAATGACCAATCTTGAATTCAGAAGATGTCCTGACACGTAGTACACAATTGAAAGCATATGGCCGACTTAGCATGCGGTACCTGCAATCAGATCATTTAGAGTCTTGGACCATCTAGATTGAAAAAGAATAACACAAATAATATAAGTACCCTAGTACACATTGTATCACCATAAACTCATTTACTTTATCAGAAACTCTATATATATAATCATTTGTACTCACATATCCTGGGGAAGTGTTGAGTCATCTGTACTTGAATACAGAAACAAAGAGCCTCCACTCTCAATGCTAAGAAACTTCAAGGATGCTAAATCAGTGTACTCATTTGTAACAGCAAATATATCCATACATACACCAGCTTGGACAGCAACAGCAGCCTGTGACATACATCATCAGCTATTCTTTTATGCAACTCTTACACGAAAACTTTCTTAAGTTTACGAAAGCTACCAAATCTTTATAAAATGGAGTTTGTTCAGGTAGTAACGCACGATCCGCATCCTCTCCTTTGCTAGCATATTGCTCCCCATATCTTCTGGTGTCTAGCTGGCCAAGACCATAATCCGGAGGACCAGATAAAAAGGCAAAAACTCTGGCTGCATTTAATTTCACAGGAGAAGCAAACAGAAACAGAATTAGAAGTCTGAACTAGTTAATAGCATAGAGAAAGGGGGGGACAATCTCTAATTTAGAGGCCCTAACTAAGCATTAGATAAGACCTAAAAAAATCATAAAGTTATTGTACCTAACGCATATGTATTCCCATACTCTGATCCAAGATATTTGAGGAGAGCTTCCATTGCCACTCCGAAACCTCGACCACCGAGTAATACACCATCTACTCCTTGACCAGCAGCTGTACTCCGTTCCCATGAAGTTGTTGGTTTTAGAGTATCAAGTGCAGATGCAATACGGTCCTTGCACGTATCAACCTACGATATTGGTAACTGAAGATATGAGTGTTGGCTTGTCCAAGTGCAAAGCTTTGTCAGAGTACAAAGTTACCATAAGAATATCTAGATAACAAATAAATATCAATATGAGGAAATAAGAAAAAGCACCATTACACAAAAGATCATCAACTAACATACTGGAGCCAAAAACGAAAATAATGGCATGACATCTTCAAGCTCCATTGTTAGGTTGCTTTCTGGGGGAATAAACACATTCTTGACCACTGGAATCGGCCCCTGAACATCATACAAGCCTATTTTGTGGCTGAATGTGGCAAGACCAAAAAGTGATCCAGGCCCAAGAGCTGCAAAGTTGCAAGAATTAGACCAGAATTAACTGGAATAGCTAACTATTACGACTTGGGAAATCACAATATAACGAACCTTCCAAGGCAGCCAAGAGAGCACTTTTAGTAAGTTCCAAAAACTCTTCTGATGCTGCGTAAGTAGAAAACTTATTGGTTAAAGGTTATGCAACCTTAAAATGTATCAATATACCAAGTACGAACATGGAACTTGGAACTTGAAAGCAATTTATTCAGAATGATACCAATGCAAACACAGATAAAACATGATCATACAAGGTCTATTCAAAATGAAACGTTGCCACTGAGTTATGCATAACATCATGACTTACTAATACTACGAACATTCAGAACTTACCGTTTCCGAACCTTCTACGTGCAGTAACATGATTCTCTTACATGCACTGGCGTCACATGTTTGCAATCATGATTGATGCATGGTCCAAATGAGCAATCATAAGAACCTAATTCATCATCTGACCCAAACTTAAGCGACCACATGTTTGCAATAATGATCGGTGTATGGTCCAAGTAAGCATTATAAGCACCCATGTAATCATTTGACCCCCAAACAAAAGGGGAAGATTATATAAAATATTTTGATAGAGCAAAATTTAGACGAGATAAAAACTGTTGACAGTTGCAATAATTTACCATAGAGGTATACAAAATCTTACAAGAGAGATCAACTGCCGCAACATACACTGGCCTTGCCTGCATGTCTTCAGATCCTTCAACTGCCACAAGAAATTGCAAAATTAAAAAGAATACAGCCAAACGATAGGTCTCCACCTAATTTTAGTCATATAAGTGGACAGTGAAGCTTCATGAACTACAAGTTATGCATAGAGTAAGAGGAAGCAGGAAATGTTATAAATATGGCTGTGTGAACTTCAGTCCAGTGGCTAAGGAGTAAAAAGGCAATTCCAAATGCTTATATCCTGTGAAAGACTAAGACCAAGAACAGCTAATTTTCCCATCTTATACTTAGGTAAACAATACGCACAGGACATTCTCATCTCGTGTTGCCGGCTTCCTACATGCTCCAATTAAATTGGACAGCTCAACTTCTAGCCACAGCAATGACACAGTATTCCTCTGAACTGAAATAAGATTATAGAATGTCATATCGTGAATTTCTAAACACTACCAAGCTCGTTGACATAGCAATAGGATCAAAAATGGTACTGCCACTAATAAAGCACCTAATATGAGCATACATTCCACAATACTAACGTGAGTTCAGACTAATTTGTTCCACCATTATAATCTTCTAATGTATCATTCTAACAGTCAAAAAGGAAAAAAAAAAAAAAAAGTACTACTTAAACCAAAATGGTGATACGAGGTTGAGAAGGGTTAATATGACAATATGAATTAGATGTTCATTGTGCCAGAACTTCAAACAAGCACTAGAGACACAATACATACAATATTATCCACCTTAAAGTACAAACGTCATGTACATTCACTACACAAATCATGCTGCAGGTATGAGCATTTTTATTCTGCATCCTAAAATAGATAAGACAGAAAAGGTAATCATGAAGCAAATATCCAATCCAATTCACTAAATCCACTACCTAGTAATCTACAGCCGATACTCAAAATAAAGGAATCCACGAAAGTAAAAGGTAATTACGCGGTAATTCAAGGTCGATAAAAGAGGACATGTTCTCCGGGCAGGAATCAGGAAGCGAGTATCGGGAGATCGACGCTGTGGACAGGCCATTTGTGGTGCCGCACAGAGCGCAGTCCCATGACCATTGATCCTGTTCGCAGTAGGTATTGTAATACGCCCAACAATTCTCGCATCGCGGCAGGAACTCGCCGCCGGATCCGTACACAGGTGGGATACCGTTCTCGTCCTTCCCGGCGAACGGCGCCATAGAGATGCCCCATGGTACACCGCAGGCTTCCTGCTCTCTCGGGTCGGCTGGGAACCTGGCAATCGTCGGCCGGACCGCCATTCTGGGTCCCAAGTTGTGGATTCGTTGGGGGTGTAAAAGCAGAGTGAAATTTTAAAAGAGGTTTATTCGAGGTTTCTTTGATTTCTGACTGGGAAGTCTGGGAATGGTAAATGGAGCTGGTGCGTAGGATGTACCAATGCCAAATTGCCACGTTGACTTTTAGTCTTACCGTATTTACCGGGTGTTTGCACTCAATTATTTTTCTAAAATAAAAAATTGTACGAATTTATCTCTCAACTTATACTCAAGTTTATATTGAACATAAATTGTTTTCTTGCCAAATAAGTACTCAAACCTTTTAAATAGACAGAATCTTCCTACAAATTAAAACTAGGAGTTGCCCGTTAAGAAACGATGTTACTACGAATTGCAAACGAAAATATTATCGACTATCATTAGTTACGCACACTTAAAATATATAATCCGAATATCGAAAAAAATATTATCTTCACACGTGAATTAATGTACTAAAAAAACTTAAGAAATACCAATGGTAAAAATAAACACAACCATTACAAATTCTGAAACACCTCCTCGTAGACTATGTTTGTTGTAGTCTTTCTTTCCGGATCTTCTTCATCACATATTAAAATCTTCAAATCCTTCCGATTAGTCACGCGAGAGACAGCAACATATGATTGACCATGACAGAACGTGGGTTTCTTCAGGAATAACCCAACATGGCTAAGTGATTGGCCTTGGCTTTTGTTTATCGTCATTGCATAAGAAACGATAAATGGAAATTGTCTCCTCTGAAATCGAAAAGGAATTCTCTTATCCGAGAGAGTCACGGATGGTATGAGGACCTTCACCCCAGCATTATCACCTGATATAACCTTTGCCTCTACTACGTGATTGTTGGTTTTCACACGGGAAAATATATTGGTATATGTCATTGAGTCGAGTGGTGGCACTCTGTCCTTAAGAAAAAATTGTCCAATATGCAATAGTCGATAAAACAGTGAAAAAATCACAGGAGAAAGAAAGGATTTGGAACAGACTGAGATTGTGTGTGTCCGAATTCTGAAAAATAATGTTCTATTTATAGAGAGAAGAAGACAGGGTTTTCGGTTAGAATTTAAATCTTTGAACTTTGAAATTCAAAATTCCCGCTGGTGCAGAATTTCTTATCCAAAAAATTAAAGTTTTTCTAATTCCAAGGACCTATTTGAAATTAAATAAAATATTAATTTTAATTTAATATTTATTTAATTTATATTCTCCGAAAAATTAGATAGACCACCAAGTCCAAGCCCAAAGCGGCCCAAGCCCAAGACAAAACTAGACAGGACCGAACCGGCCCAAGCCTAGGCCCAGGCTCGGTCCGGACCGGATCCGCCGGCAACGGCGCGCGTGTGGGTTTTCACCCGAACCCGCACTTGCCTATGTCTTTCCTCTTCCACAAACTTGGGAATCCCCTTGGGGCCCCAAACCCCTTATGGAACTAAACCAATATATATTGGACACATTTAACTTTTCTTAGCAATGTGGGACAAATTTCTTTGGCCAAACTTTCCCTTCTTTCATGACTTAAACACCTATACTCTTGTACAAATATCTCTTTCATTTCTTGATGAAATTTAGAGAAACTTGATACTATGTTTATCTACTCCAAGAGTAGTTTAAGCATGTACGAAGAAACTTAATTTCCGACATGCGGGGCCCACTAGTCCAAGTCATAAAAGTTGGGTGATAACCCATCCCACTTAGCTAAACTAAGCTAAATTTCCTACAGTGATCACCAAGCTTTGTAAGCACCAGCCGAGTACCATTACATAGACCAAGTGAATGATCAATATTTCACAACAACATAACTAGTGTACCAATTTTGAGTTTTAGCTCGTGATTCGGCAGTCCGGAACACTTAATCGAATTCAAAAATTTAGGTGTGTGAATATCATTCAAAAGATCTACATTCGCATCAGATTTGCACGGTGAATCCGAACTTAAGTAAGTCCTACCTTCTGAAGTGTTTTCTGAAGTCATATACTCATTAATAGACTCAACAACATTCAATGTTGGTGTCAATATAGCTCTACCATGTAGATATGTAGTATCATCACCCATTGCACCAAAATCCGGATACGTACTCTCAACAATCGTCACAATGGGATTATCACCACTACGAAGCATAATATCTTCCAGAATGTCAATCTTCACTTCTCCATCATTTGGACCACCAATAACACCATCGCCTGTACTTGCTATCCATTCCGAAAATGTTCTTAGATCATGTCCCTTAACATCATTAGAAAGATTTTGGAGTCTCATATTCTTTATTAGTCGTAACACTTTGAAATGTGGCCGCAGATACGACGAATTGATTGTCGCATAAACTATGTCTTGACGTGTCCCCTTTGGTGGTAGAATTTGTCTGAAATCACCACCCAACACAACACTCTTTCCACCAAATGGAATATCCCTCTTCGTTATGTCTTGAAGTAATATGTCTAACGTTTCAAAATAGTTCTTATGCATCATGGGGGTTTCATCCCAAATAATCATTTTTTCTTTCCCAATCATCTCGGCCAGAGAACTCCCTAAAGTTATACTGGAGGCTGAATCCTCATGAACATTCAATGGAATTTTAAAACGCGAATGCGTTGTCCTTCCACCTGGCAGTAGAAGCGATGCAATTCCACTTGAAGCAACATTCAAAATTATTTCACCTCTGGATCGTAGACTAGCTGATAATGCCCTCCAAATAAAAGTCTTTCTAGTTCCTCCATATCCGTATACAAAGAATGCTCCTCCATCTCCAGAGTCCAAGGAATTCATAATAGTGGAGTAAACAATTTTTTGTTCTTCAGTCATTTCGGCAACCAACTTCTCGTGCTCAAGAGTCAAAACTTCCCGATCATACATCATTTTGTCTGCAATAAAATGATTCCCACAACTCGCTTCAACAGAAAAGTCCGCAGTTGGCATAGGATCATAATCAGAAAGACTCTTTTTGCGACTACGCAACATTTTCTCAATCTCCACAAGTGTAAGATTTTTAACCTCTTCTTCAGTCAAAGTCAAATCTTAAAAAAAAAAAAAAAATTAGTTTTCAATCACAATTGCAAATCTATATGTAATATGTGAATGGTAGAAATTGAGTTAGTGATACCTTGATTCCTCCTCTGAATACGTTGTTTATAAATAATGTCATCAGACTAATACACCCAGTATTGCTCCCATACATGTTCAGGACGTTTGGTACACGTGATAATGCATGCATTTTAGGTCGCTTTAAGTGTCGTTTTAATGATATTTTCATGCATATTTGATCGTGTATCGTGCATATTTGTATTATTGGACCATTTAATGTGTTGAGCTCGTTTCATGACAAAACAGGTGAATTAAGGCCGAAAAAGAGTCTCAAAGAAGTTCGGAATGGAGAACGAGCCAAGGATGGAACAAGGGGGAAGAGTTTCGAACGAACAGCCGCGCTCGCTAGGGGTGAGCAGATTACCGAATAAACCAAAATTTCAAACCGAACCGATATTGTTCGGTTAATTGGGTTCGGTAAAATTTTGCTAGAAATTCGGTTATGTAATATTTTCAAAATTATTCAGTTTTCGGTACTCGGTTCGGTAAATAATAAGTTGTCCCGAAGTTATCGAATTAACCGAACAATATAAATAGAACAATATTAACATCTAGGGTTTCTTTCTCATATAAATAGAACAATAGTTGACTCATGACTGTTCATTATCACCTCTACATTTCCGCCGCTACCACTCTCACTCACATACTTACACATTCATCCATTTCCACCATTGTCGCACACCCCTACTGCTCCATTTCCACCGCTGTACCCTTCTCCATTTTCGTCGCTACTCGCCAGCCTATCTCGTCCCGACAAGCCGTCGGACTCATCTCAGTCACCGATTCACTATTCATCATCCAAAGGTATGAAGATTTTTTCACCTTTTATTTATCGTGTTGCAAAAGTGTTAAATAGTATAAAGGATCACTTGCTTAGTGCGTAATACTCATTCTGGGTGTTAATTTTTTATTTTTGTTCTATGAAAGCAACTAACATATTTTGACATTATAGCATTCAACTGTTAGTTTAGGTTTATTTGGAATTTAAAAATTTACTATTGAAAAGTAATATTCTGTAAGTATTAAATAATTTGAATGGGTAAATTTTAAGCTACAACAGAAGAATGAAAAGATTTACTGAGTGTTTATTCTTAGTTCTTATGAAATTATTGATTTGATGTTTTGATCTAATGTAAATCAACATGTCCTTCGTAGATGTCTCAACAAGGACAAGAACAAGCAAATGGAGGACAAGAAGGAGGAAATCAACCAGTTCCTGGTCCAACTGCATCAGTGGGTCCAAAACGGAAAAGAATAGCAAAACGTTCTGTTGTCTGGGATCATTTCGAGCAATTCGTGACTGAAGGAGATATTAAAGCTCGATGCCTTCACTATAGCAGGGAGTTCTACTGTGATCCCAAAAGAAATGGTACAAGTGGTCTGAAATTTCACATTGGTGTGTCCAAGAAACTTCCTGCTAGTGCTGATAGTAGGCAATCATTACTAAACTTTCAACCGGGGAGTGGTAATGGGGAGGGTAACACTTTATCTAATTCGAAATTTGACAAGGATGCTATCAAGAAAGCTATTGCTTTCATGATAATCGTTGACGAATTGCCATTTAAGTTTGTTGAAAATGAGGGGTTCAATCATGTGATGTCAGTAGCCTGTCCTAGGTTTAAGATGCCATCTAGGTGGTCACTGTCACGCGATTGCTTTAAGCTTTACATAGATGAAAAGAACAAGTTAAAGGCATTGTTGAAATCCTCTAATCAAAGAGTTTGTCTTACTACTGACACTTGGTCCTCCATTCAACGAATTAACTATATGTGTCTAACTGCCCATTTCATTGACACTGATTGGAAATTGAACAAAAAAATTCTAAATTTTTGTCCAATTTCTAGTCACAAGGGCAGAGACATTGGTTGGGAAAATGAAAAATGCTTGCATGAATGGGGGATTGATAGAGTGTTTACCATTACTGTGGATAATGTCTCTTCGAATGATGTTGCTATTTGTTATCTAAAAGATCAAATGAGTGATTGGAGGACCAGCATTCTTAAGTGTCAACTCATTCACATGAGATGCATAGCTCATATAATCAATTTGGTGGTTGTGGATGGCTTGAAGGAAATTGGTAGTTCTGTTAAAAAAATTAGAAATGCAGTGCGTTTTGTGAGGTACTCTCCTGCCGGGTTGAAGAAATTCAAAGAATGTGTTGAGCATGAGAAAATCAATAGTAAGGGTTTGTTGAGTCTAGATGTTGCAACTAGGTGGAACTCGACTTATTTAATGTTGGAATCATCTCAGAAGTTTGAAAAAGCTTTTAATAGGTTTGATTTGCAAGATATGAACTTTAGGATTGAACTTGAATCTGAGGGGGGGGGGGGTGCCTAGTAAAGAGGATTGGCAAAAGGCTAGAAAAATGATTACTTTCTTGCAAGTTTTTTATGAGTTGACAGTGAGAATCTCAGGATCTTTATATGCCACGTCTAATCTATTCTTTCATGAAATTTTGCATGGTTAATTGTTTATTGAAAGAATGGATGAATAGTGATGAGTATGATTTGTGTGAAATGGCTGTGAGAATGAAGGAAAAATATGACAAATACTGGGGTGATCAAAAAAATGAACAAGGTGATATTCATTGCTGTCGTTCTTGATCCTCGATATAAGTTAGATTGGGTTCAGTTTGCTCTTTCCAATATGTACGAGGGTGATTTGGGTATATCAATGGGAAATGAGGTGAAACAACTTCTGTTTTCTTTGTACAATGAGTACAAGAAAGAAATTGCACCAGATAATCAGCAGAAACAAGGTTCTACATCCGAACAATCCAATTTGATGGACATCGACGATCCAACTGTGAAAGTAAAGAAGATGATGCAGTCTGAATACAAAAGATTCAGATTTGAAGCGAGAGGTGGGAAAAGTAGTAAGTCGGAAGTAGAGAAGTATCTTAATGAAGAAACTGAAGGGGATGAACTGTTGGAGTTTGATATTTTGGGATGGTGGAAAGTGAATAGCCCTAGATTTCCTGTACTCTCACAGGTGGCCCGTAATATTTTGGCGATTCCAATTTCAACCGTTGCTTCAAAATCCGCTTTTAGCACTGGAGGACGAGTACTTGACCCATTTAGGAGCTCATTGACTCCTAAAGTAGTGCAATCTTTGATTTGTAGGCAAGATTGGCTTCGTAGATCCTCGACTCTAGTCAGTGTTGAGGAGAATCTGGCTGATATTGAGAATCTTGAACAAGGTAATATGCAAACTATTCTATTTAATCATTTATAAGTTTCCTATTTATTCATCTGTTGTATTTTATGGAGATTGAAGTTGATTATTTGTTTTGTAGGTCTGAAAGCTATAGCATTGGAATCTTCTACTGATATTTAGATGATAATAGGCGAAGCTGGGCTGCTATTAATTATTTTCCAGAATGGAGGAGGTAAGATATACCATCTTGATTGTTTGTTATTTTCTATTTTATTCTTTCTTTTGCAAGTTTGTAATCATAGCCTGAATTATTCCATACTTTGGTTATAATAGTGATTGGCTAATAATGGTGACTTTTGTATATATGCAATTTTTCTAAGAGTTTCTGTATATTTACTAATATATCTCATTCATTGATTTTAGGTTTTAGTTTGTCTTTTTGCTGCTGCTTGATTGGAGACCAGAGAATGATTTTGAAGATGCAAGATCTTTTGGTTGTTTTGGATTTTTGTTATTGCTGGAGCTTGGAGGTGAAGAATGATTGAAGATGCTCCTTGAAGCTTTTGCAATAATTTTGCTGAAACACTTGAAGGCTTCAGTTTAATTCCATTATTCTAGTTTATTTTTTGCTGAAACACTTCTTCAATTTAATTTTTGTTGAATGTTTCCTCACGATTTTGTAATTATGGATGGCCGTAAGGCCAAAACAATTTAAGCCCAGCAAGCCTATATATTATATTTAGTTTTGGTAAGTTAATTGACTATGACTATATTTTGTTTACGTTAAATTGAGTCTTGCCTGAAGGTACAAGCTTGAAAGTACAAGCCTGAAGGTACAATGATGAATGTTTAGGTATTCAGTATTTTGAATTTCGGTAAAACCTAAACAACTGAAACCAAAATTGAATAAATTCGATTCGGTTGTAATCGGTTCTATTACTTATTCGGTTCGGTTCGGTTGAATATTGTAAAATTTTGGTTATTTTGGTTCGGTAATTTTTTTTGTCAAAACCGACCGAACCGACCGATTGCACACCCCTAGCACTCGCGACTAACAGTCGCGGCCGCGACCAACCAAAGGGCCATGACACGGTTCGCGCCCGCGACTCCTTTTCGCGCCCGCGACCGTGTCCACGAACCAAACCATGCCTCAAGCAAAATGAAGGGTTCGCGACCGCGACTTTGGTTCGGGGCCGTGACCCGATACCCTGTTTTTATTCCTAAAACACGTTTTTTGCCAATTTGGAGCCCAACACTTTCTCCTCTATATATATAAGGTCATTTTCGATTTTGACCTAACCTAGAACCCATTCCCCACACATATTCAGCCACTATTCAACACTGGAAGCAAAGGGTTAGAAGGGGGTTGAAAATCAAGATCATCAATCCTATCTTTTGGTTCCTTCTATTTTATTTTCATGTTTTCTTGGATTTTCTCTTATTTTATCTTTGTAATAGTTGTAATGGGTGGCTAACACCCTAGAATTCACTCTTGATCAATGTGGAACCTTGAGTCAAAGACATTTATGTGATTATTGTGGTTAATATTACCAATTGGATTATATTTTGGAATATTCTATGTTATTTGGGATTGTTGATTCACACTTATTAATTTAATTATGGTTTGATCACCCATTTGGATATTTGTTTATGTGTTGCTAGAATTGGGCTTATAATCCGTAATTGTTATGAATCCGATTCCCGTGTAGCAAACAATAGATTTGTTTTATGAGGAATAACATAGAGTTCGACCATTAAAACCGAGCTTGCGAGTTTTATGTAGAATCTATTCCGTTGTCTTGATTCTTAATGCACTTGACTATTGATTCTTAGAGAGCGTGTTTTAGGAATTGATAAGTTGAGTAGAATTAATTGAAGAGCTTGTTTTGATTAATTATACTTAAGAGACAATTGATAGAGCTTGTTATTAATCTTGGAGTAGGAGTTCTAAGACTAGCTAATTGGTTATTAACAATAGTTGCATAAATCGTCTAAGACCAAGGGGAAGCATGATCAAGGGTAGATCATTTTATTACTTGAAAACCAAAACCGAAAAAAGTCATTCTATTGGTCTTTGTTTATTTGAATTGTTAAATTGCTAAGTGTTTTTAGAGTAATTGTCATTTAAGTTGCTTAATAGAAATTTAGGTGTTAGTTGTGATTTCATTAAAATCCTCCCACTTCTTTATTGTTTTTCTAGCTTATTTACATTATATTGCTTGATCATAATAGTTTAATACATAAAGCAAAATTGTTCGACCATTCCTCGCGGGATCGACCCTTACTTGCCACTCTACTAGTTAGAGTTGTAGGATAAGGTTAAGTATATATTTACATTTACTACACACATTTCACACACTATACACACACAACACACATTTTACTAACTATACACACTTTTTATACATTATACACATTTTACACACTATACACACACTACACATATTTTACACATTTCACACTATACACAAACTACACACACTACACATTTTACATAATTCACACATTATGCACACACTATACACACACTACACATATTTCATACACTATACCACACAACACACATTTTACACATTATACACACATTACACACGATACACATTTCACACAATATACACACACTACACACGTATTACACACATTTCACACACTTCACACACACTATACAAACAATACACGCGTTTTCACATATTTCACACACTATACACACACTACACACATTTCACACACTATACACACATTTTACACATTATACACACACGACACACATTCCACACACTACACACATATTTCACACACTATATACATATTTCACACAGACTACACACATTTTACACACTACACACATTTCACACACTATACACATTTTTACACGCTATACACACACTACACACACTTCACACACACTATACACACACTACACGTGTTTCACACATTTCACATACTATACACACACTGCACACATTTTTCATATTTCACACACTTTACACACATTTTACACATGATACACACATTTAACACCCTATACACACTTCACACACTATACGCACTACACACATTTTATACACATACAAATATTTTACTAAGTACTAACGATACACTTTTAACACATCATACACATTTTACACACTATACATACACTACACATATTTCACACATTTCACACAATATGCACAAACTAGACACACACTACACATTTTACACAATTCACACACTACACATTTTACACAATTCACACACTATGCACATTTCACACACTATACACACAGTACACACATTTTACATATTTCACACTTTACACACATTACACACTATACACACTAGACACACATTTCAAATACTATAAACACATTACACATATTTCACACACTATACACACATTTCACACACATTTTACACACTATACACATTACACACACTATGCACAAACTACACACATTTTACACACACTACACACAATTCATACACACTATACACACACTACACACGTTTCCCATATTTCACACACTATACACACACTGCACACATTTTACATATTTCACACACATTTCACACGCTATACAGACTACACACATTTTATACACTATATACACATTTTGCTAACTATACATACTTTTTACACATCATACACATTTTGCACACTATACATACACTACACATATTTCACACACTTCACACACTATACACAAACTCCACACACACTACACATTTTACAAATTTCACCACACTATACATTCACTACACACATTTCATACATCATGCACACACTACACACATTTCACACGCTATATACACGCAACACACATTTTACAGACTATACACACATTTTACACACTACACACATTTTACACGCTACACACATTTACACACTATACACACATTACACACACTATACACACATTTCACACACTTCACACACACTATACACCCAATACACGTGTTTTCACACATTTCACACACTATACACACACTACACGCATTTTACACATTTTACAGACTTTACACATATTACACACATTTCACACATTTTACATGCACTACACACATTATACGCACACTACACACATTTATCATACTATACGCACACTACACATATTTATCATACTATACACATAATACACACATTTCACATATTTTATACACTATACACATATTTTGTGCGCTACAACATTTCACAGACTATACACACTACATAATTTTACAGAAGTCATTTAACGAATGACATTGTATATCATGTTTTTTACACAACAAAACATCCAGTTAGGAGTTTATGTGCATCCCCTAATTCCTCTTTTACGAATAATCTACAAAGCAAACCCTAGTTTGAGAGATGGAAGAATAGGTATAAGGGAAATATGGGCAAATGAAAGATGAAAGGTGAAAATCCCGTTTTTTACTTAATTTTGCACTCGAAACCACAACTTTATTTAAAAAAAAAATGGATTATAAGATCGGTTTGGACGGTTCGCCGGTCTAACCGGTTTTGACCGGTTTTCAACGGTTTTATGATGTTTCCGGTTATGTCACACTATCGAACCGGTTCCAAGCCCAATTCCCGGTTGAACCGATCCCACAAACCCTGGTGTAAAGTGTGAGAAATGTGTGTCTACATCACGTTAAATATCTACATTAACTATAACATAAATTAAAGGGAATTTTCTAGCAATTTCTCCCCAAACAATTATTTCCCCTAAAACAGAAACAAACACATTCACATGTTTTATGCATTCGCTATCTAATACATCACCAATTCCAATATAAATCATTTTCAAGATTTTCTTCGGAAACAAATACTTCACATCCACACATGAACCAAATAAAATAGAATTAAGACAAACTTTGATTGGATACGATGTAATTCAATACTTACTAGCAAATGATGTCTTATATTGTATGCCGATACTCGCTCCATCCAAACAACATATTATCTGCTCATAAAAAAATATTAATTGTCAAAAGGCAATTATTCTTTTCAAGTTATTGTTAGAGCAACTATCGCAATATATATTACTGAAGGTGATGCTATGAGAGTGTTTGGTCTAAGTTTATAAGCTTCTCAAATCACATTATACACACACTACACATATCCTACACATTTCACACACTATACATACACTACATACATTTCACACACTATAGACACACTACACACATTTTACTAACTATACACACTATTTATACATCATACACATTTTACACACTAACACACTACACATATTTCACACATTTCACACACTACACATTTTACACAATTCACACACTATGCACAGTCTACACACACATTTCACACACTGTACACACATTACACACACAACACATATTTTACACACTATACACACATTTTAAACATTACACACATTTTACACACTACACACATTTAACACAATATGCACACAATACACACATTTTACACAAATTTCACACACTTCACACACACTATACACACAATAAACGTGTTTTCACACATTTCACACACTACACACACTTTACTCACATTACACACATTTCAAACACTATACACACACTACACACATTTCACATACTATACACACATTTCACAAACACTGCACACATTAGGCACGCACTAAACATATTTTACACATTTCAGACATTATTGGTACGGGTCGTTGGAACGTACCAAATTAATTATATTTTGTAAAGTTTCTAAACTTCTCACTTTACAAGATAAAGTGGTAAGTGCGGGTCGAATCCATAGAGAACGGAGGAATAGTATTAAATACGTATCAAGCACTAAGAACCTCGAAATATGAAAAGTAAATACGTAACAAAAATATTCGGAAAAAGGGGGGTTTCATTGTGATTATCCAACTATAAACTACTAGCGATTACCAAGAACAACTATTAAACTAATGATCAAATAAACTCTAAGATTCAATTAACAAAAGATGACAAGATAAGTAGATTGATTTTTGGTTTTTTAAAATATGATTAAGGTATCTACGCTTGATCTAGAATCCCTTTGGTTCCAAAGAATTACACAACTATTGTTGATGCCCAATTGAAAGCATTTCAAGTTCCTATTGCACAACTACTAACAAGCTCTAGCAACCGTGTTATCTCTTAATTCTAGCCAATCGAAATAAGCTCTTCGGCTAACCCTATCCAATTAAACCAAAATGTCAAATAAGATCTCTTCAATTTGGCAATCGAATGATAAACGCTCCAAGATAACGAAATAGATTCGACATAAACATCGAAAGCTCGAGTTTAGAGGTCGAACTCTACGCTATCACCAACGAAATCACTCGTTGTTTGCTACTAGGGGAATCGAAAACCTACAATTACAGATAGTAATTTCCAATTCTAGCAAAATATTTATACACTTTCCAGAGGGTAATCAAACCAAGAAAAAACATATAAATATGAATCAATAACATCAAATAGTGTAGAACACTTGAAATTGCAATCAAAAGGTAACATCAACTAGCAATGATCATGTAAACATTGTCATTTAAAGTTTTACATTTGATCAAGGGGAGAAATAAGGGTGCTACTCACCCATGGAAGCTAAAACAAACAGAAAATAAGTAGAAAAGTAAGGAAACATGATACTAAGATTGATGAAACCAAAGATGTCAATTGGAGAAGATGATCCTTCAATCTCTTGCCCAATATCCCTCCTTGGTGGCTTTGATGGCTCCAAAATGGCTGAAAATGTGTTCTAGAATAGGTAATTTTCGAATTGGAGGTTATATATATAGAGGAGAAAGTGCTTGTACCAAGTTAGACAAAAATGTGTTTGGGTTTTTAAAACAGGGGGCCCCGCCGCGGCCGTGACACACAATTGGCCGCAGGCGTTGTGTAAACAAGGGTTTGGGCCCAATTTGGGGCTGCGTCCGCAGTCCAGTCATCGCCTCGGCCGTGGTCTTGGTTGGGCTGGATTTGCCTCTTCTTCTGGATCTTTAGCCACGACCGAGGCTAATCCTGACCGCGGCCGTGGACCTTGGCCTGCCACGAGCGTGGCGTGAGATTGTCTCGACCGAGGCAGGCAAGGCAGAAAACTGGCCATCTTCTGGAGGATTTACCACGACCGTGGGCTAGTCAGCCTCGGCTGTGGCATCAGCAACTCGGACATGGTCCTCTATTTTTCCTTGTTCACTTTTCCCTTTAAGCTCGAATTGTCAATTTGAGATCTTCGAATATTTAACACACTTTACACATATTACACACATTTTACATACTATACACACACAACACACATTCCACACACTACACAAATATTTCACACACTATATACACATTTCACACACATTACATACATTTTACACGCTATACGCACACTACACACGTTTTACACGCTATAAACACACTATACACACACTAAACGCGTTTCACACATGTCACACACTATACAAACACTACATACATTTTACATATTTCACACACTTTACACACATTACACACATTTTACACACTATACACACATTTCACACCCTATACACACTGTACACACTATATACATATACATATAATTTACAAACTATACACATTTTTTACACATCTTAAACATTTTACACAATATACATACATTACACATATTTCACACATTTCGCACGCTATACACAAACTACACACACACTACACATTTTACACAATTCACATACTATACATATGCTACACACATTTCACACACTATGCAGTACACACATTTTACATATTTCATAGTTTACACACATTACACACATTTTTAGACACTATGCACACACTACACACATTTCAAACACTATACACATTTCACACACTACACACACACTTCACACATTTTAGACACTATGCACACACTACACACATTTCAAACACTATACAAACACTACACACACAGTTCACACACACTTCACACATTTTACACACCTACACACATTTCACACACTATGCACACACTACACACATTTTACCCACTATAAACACACTACACACATTTCACACAATTCACACACACTATACACACACTACATGCATTTCCCAAATTTCACACATTTCACACACTATACACACACTACACATGTTTTACATATTTCACACACATTTCACAAATTTCACACAGTATACAGACTACACACATTTTATACACTATACACACTTTTTACACATCATACACATCTTACACACTATACACACGCTACACATATTTCACACATTTCACATAATATACACAAACTCCACCCACACTACACATTTTACACAATTCACACACTATACATACACTACACACATTTCATACACTATGTACAAACTACACACATTTCACACCTTATAACCACACGACACACATTTTACACACTATACACATTACACACATTTACATACTATACACACACTACACACACTATACACACATTTCACACACTTCACACAAACTATACACACAATAAACGTGTTTTCATACATTTGACACACTATACACACACTACACACATTTTACACATTTTTACATACTTTACACATATCACACAAATTTTACACACTATACACACACTACAAACATTTCACACATTTTACACACTTTACACACATTAAACAAATTTTACACACTATACGCACACTACAAACATTTCTCACACTATACACACACTACACACATTTCACACTTTTTATACACTATACAAACATTTCACAAATTATACACACTACACCATTTTACAAAAGTCATTTAGCGAATGACATTGTATATTATGTTTTTGACACAACAAAACATCTAGTTAGGAGTTTCTATGCATCCCCCGATTCCTCTTTTGCAAATAATCTACCACAGCTCCCATGATTAGGCCAAACTAGAATGTTAAACCAAAAAAAAATTACAAAAGATATAAAGAAACAGATAGTCGTGTATTGTGTAAAGTGTGAGAAATGTGTGTCTACATCACGTCAAATGTCTACATTAACTATAACATAAATTGAAGAGAATTTTCTAGCAATTTCTGCCCGAACAATTATTTTCCCTAAAACAGAAACAAACACATTCACATGTTTTATGCATTCTCTATCAAATACATCACCAATTCCAATATAAATCATTTTCAAGATTTTCTTCGGAAACAGATACCTCACAGCCACACATGAGTCAACTACAAATGAATTAAGACAAACTTTGATTGGATACGATGTAATTCAATACTTACCAGCAAATGATGTCTCATATTGAATGCCGATACTCGCTCCATCCAAATAACATATCATCTGCTCATCCAAAAATATTAATTGTCAAAAGTCAATCATTCTTTTCAAGTTATTGTTAAAGCACAGTATATATAACCGAAGGTGATGCTGTGAGAGTGTGTGGTCTAAGTTTATAAGCTTCTCAAATCACACAATACACACACTACACACACACTGTTACACATTTCACACACTATACACACACGACACATATTTTACGCATTTCACACACTATACACGTACAACACATATTTTTAACATTACACAAATTTTACACACTACACACATTTAACAGAATATACACATTTCACACGCTTCACACACACTATACACACAATACACGCGTTTTTGCACATTTCACACACTATACACACGCTACACACATTCCACACACTTTACTCAGATTACACACATTTACACACTATACACACACAACACACGTTTCAAACACTATACACACACTAAACACATTTCACATACACACACTACACATACTTTACACATTTCGCACACTATACATACGCTACACACATTTCACACACTATACACTCACTACACACATTTCATACATTTCACACACCATAGACACACAACACACATTTTACAAACAATACACACATTTTAAACACTACGCACATTTCACACACTATGCACACACAAACACACTTTACTAACTATACACGCTTTTTATACATCATACACACTATACACACACTACACGTATTTCACACACTATACCACACAACACACATTTTATAGACTATACACATTTCCAAACAATATACACACACTACACACGTTTTACACACATTTCACACTCTTCAAACACACTATACACACAATACACGCGTTTTCACACGTTTCACACACTACACACATATCACACACTATGCACACACTTCGCACATTTTACATATTTCACACATTTTACACACATTACCCACATTTTACACATTATACACACACGACACACATTCTACACACTACACACATATTTCACACACTACACACATATTTCATACACTATATACAAATTTCACATACTACACACATTTTACACACTACACACATTTCACACACTACACACATTTTACACGTTATACACACATTTCACACACTTTACACAGACAATACACACATTTTATACACATACAGATACTTTACTAACGATAGACTTTTAACACATCATACGCATTTTACACACTATAAATACACTTCACATATTTCACACATTTCACACACTATACACAAACTGTACACAATACACATTTTACACAATTCACACATTATGCATATACTACACACATTTCACACACTATGCGCACACAATAAACATTTCACACACAGTACACACATTTTACATATTTCACACTTTACACACATTTTACACACTATAAACACACTACACACATTACAAACACTATACACACATTTCACACACTATACACACACTGCACATATTTCACACATTTCATGCACTATACACAAACTCCACACACACTACACATTTTACATAATTCACACACTTTACATACACTACACACATTTCATACACTATGCACACACTACACACATTTCACACACTATACACACATTTTACACACCATATACACATTTTACACGCTACACACATTCACACACTATACACACATTTCACACACTTCACACACACTATACACCCAATACACGCGTTTTCACACATTTCGCAGAATAAACACATTTTACAGACTATACACATATTACACAAATTTTATACATGATACGCACACTACACCCATTTATCACACTATACACACAATGCACACATTTCACACATTTTGTACACTGTACGCACATTTCGCGCGCCACACACATTTCACAGACTATGCACACTACACAATTTTATAGTAGTCATTTAGCGAATGACATTGTATATCATGTTTTTGACCCAGCAAAACATCCGGTTAGGAGTTTATGTGCATCTCCTGATTCCTCTTTTACGAATAATCTACCAAAACTGTCATGATTCAGGCTAAATTAGTCTGTTAAACCAAAAGCATTGACAAAAGATGTATAAAGAAATAGATAGTCGTGTAGTGTGTAAAGTGTGAGAAATGTGTGTCTACATCACGTCAAATGACTACATTAACTATAACATAAATTGAAGAGAATTTTCTAGCAATTTCTCCCCGAACAATTATTTTACCTAAATAAAAAACAAACACATTCACATGTTTTATGCATTCTCTATCAAATAAATCATCAATTCCAATATAAATCATTTTCAAGATTTTCTTCGGAAACAGAGACTTCACAGACACACATGAGTCAAATACAACAGAATTAAGACAAATTTTGATTGGATACGATGTAATTCAATACTTACCAGCAAATGATGTCTCATATTGAATGCCGATACTCGCTCCATCCAAACAACATATCAATTGCTCATACAAAAATATTAATTGTCAAAAGTCAATCATTCTTTACAAGTTATTGTTAAAGCACAGTATATATAACCGAAGGTGATGCTGTCAGAGTGTGTGGTCTAAGTTTATAAGCTTCTCAAATCACACAATACACACACTACACACACACTGTTACACATTTCACACACTATACACACACGACACATATTTTACGCATTTCACACACTATACACGCACAACACATATTTTGCACACTATACACATATTTTTAACATTACACAAATTTTACACACTACACACATTAAACAGAATATACACATTTCACACACACTATACACACAATAGACGCGTTTTCGCAAATTTCACAGACTATACACACGCTACACACATTTCACACACTTTACTCAGATTACACACATTTACACACTATACACACACTACACACGTTTCAAGCACTATACACACACTAAACACATTTCACATACTATACACACATTATGCACACACTACACATACTTTACACATTTCGCACACTATACATACGCTGCACACATTTCACACACTATACATTCACTACACATATTTCAAACATTTCACACTATAGACACAAAACACACATTTTACAAACAATACACACATTTTAAACACTATGCACATTTCACACACTATACACACACACATGCACACTTTACTAACTATACACGCTTTTTATACATCATACACACTATACGCACTATACACACACTACACGTATTACACACACTATACCACACAACATACATTTTACAGACTATACATATTTCCAAACAATATACACACACTACACACGTTTTACACACATTTCACACTTTTCACACCTACTATACACACAATACACGCGTTTTCACACATTTCACACACTATTCATATTTCACACACTATACACACACTTCGCACATTTTACATATTTCACACATTTTACACACATTTTTCACACTATACACACACGACACACATTCTACACACTATACACATATTTCACACACTATATACATATTTCACGCAGACTACACACATTTTACACACTAACTATACACATATTTCACACACTATATACATATTTCACACAGACTACACACATTTTACACACTACACACATTTCACACACTACACACATTTTACACGTTATACACACATTTCACACTTTAAACACACAATACACACATTTTATACACATACAGATACTTTACTAACGATAGACTTTTAACACATCATACACATTTTACACACTATAAATACACTACACATATTTCACACATTTCACACACTATACACAAACTGTACACACAGTACACATTTTACACAATTCACACACTATGCATATACTACACACATTTCACACACTATGCGCACACAAAGCACATTTCACACACAGTACACACATTTTATATATTTCACACTTTACACACATTTTACACACTATAAACACTACACACATTACAAACACTATACACACATTTCACACACTTTAAACACTATACACACATTTCACACACTATACACAAAGTCCACACACACTACACATTTTACACAATTCACACACTTTACATACACTACACACATTTTATACACTTCGCACACACTACTCACATTTCACACACTATACACACATTTTACACACCATTTACACATTTTACGCACTACACACATTTTACACGCTACACACATTCACACACTATACACACATTTCACACACTTCACACACATTATACACCCAATACACGCGTTTTCACACATTTCGCACAATAAACACATTTTACAGAATATACACATATTACACAAATTTTATACATTATACGCACACTACACACATTTATCACACTATATATATAATGCACACATTTCACACATTTTATACACTGTACGCACA
Organism: Ajuga chamaepitys; assembly: GCA_958295605.1. Classification (NCBI taxonomy): domain Eukaryota; kingdom Viridiplantae; phylum Streptophyta; class Magnoliopsida; order Lamiales; family Lamiaceae; genus Ajuga; species Ajuga chamaepitys. The sequence goes on from OY282505.1 coordinate 20,738,643, forward strand.
TTTTGTGCGCTACACACATTTCACAGACTATGCACACTAAACAATTTTACATAAGTCATTTAGCGAATGACATTGTATATCATGTTTTTGACACAACAAAACATCCAGTTAGGAGTTTCTGTGCATCTCCTGATTTCTCTTTTACGAATAATCTACCAAAGCTGAAATAATTCAGGCCAAACTAGTCTGTTAAACCAAAAGCATTGACAAAAGATATAAAGAATAGATAGTCGTGTATTGTGTAAAGTGTGAGAAATGTGTGTCTACATCTCGTCAAATGTCTACATTAACTATAACATAAATTGAAAAGAATTTTCTAGCAATTTCTCCCTGAACAATTATTTTCCCTAAAACAGAAACAAACACATTCACATGTTTTATGCATTCTCTATCAAATACATCATCAATTCCAGTATAAATCATTTTCAAGATTTTCTTCGGAAATAGATACATAACAGCCACACATGAGTCAAATACAACATAATTAAGACAAACTTTGATTGGATACGATGTAAATCAATGCTTACTAGCAAATGATGTCTCATATTGAATTCCGATACTCGCCCCATCCAAACAATATATCATCTGCTCACCAAAAATATTAATTGTCAAAAGTCAATCATTCTTTTCAAGTTATTGTTAAACCAACTATCACAATATATATAACTGAAGGTGAGAGTGTTTGGTCTAAGTTTATAAGCTTATGAAATCACACTATACACACACTACACACACACATTTTATGCATTTCACACACTATACACACACAACACATATTTTACACACTATATACATATTTTAAATATTACATACATTTTACAAACTACACACATGTAACAGAATATACACATTTCACACGCTTCACATACACTATACACACAGTACACGCGTTTTCGGATATTTCACACACTATACACACACTATATACACACTACACACATTTTACACACTTTACTCACATTACACACATTTACACACTATACACGCACTACATACATCTCAAACACTATACACACACACTACACACATTTCAAACACTATACACACACTACACACATTTCACATACTATACACACATTTCACACACACTACACACATTATGCACATGCTACACATATTTTACACATTTCACACACTATACATACGCTACACACACTACACACATTTCAAACACTATACACACACTACACACATTATGCACACACTACACATATTTTACACATTTCACACACTATACATATATTACACACATTTCACACACTATACTAACACAACATACATTTTACAAACGGTACACACATTTTAAACACTACGCACATTTCACACACTATACACACACAACACACATTTTACTAACTATACACACTTTTTATACATCATAGACATTTTACACACTATACACACACTACATATATTTTACACATTTCACATTATACACAAACTAAACACACTACACATTTTACACAATTCACGCATTATGCAGACACTACACATTTCACACACTATACCATACAACACACATTTTACACACTATACACGCATTTTACACATTATACACATTTCAAACACTATACACATTTCAAACAATATACACACACTACACACGCTTACACACATTTCACACACTTCACACACACTATACACACAATGCACGCATTTTTACACATTTCACACACTACACACATTTCGCACACTATAACACCCGTCTTCACTTATAGAGTTGATAATAAAGAAGCAAAATGCAGTAAGAAGAAAATGAAAATAACAATAATCTATATATATATAAAAGTAAAATGAGGGATATTGATGTCATTTTACCTTTCCCTCCAAAAATTTTACACCATATAATTGGTAACTTTTTCTTATTTTTGGTAATTCATAACTTTTTTTTTTTAAATACAAATAGTTTTTTTTTTTCATTTTTAACCTGATTTTTATGCATAATATACCAAATTATTCATCTTTTCACGATCTTCGATTTGACATCCATATCACATATATTATAATGAGATATTTGATTTGAATAAACGGATTGTTTGTTGGTTAATTATTTATGTTAAAGTCGATGTTTATGTGAATCGGAATAATATTTTGGTTTGAGTTGCAACTAAAATTACTAAAATAATTTCTTTTTTTTTATAAAAAATATGAGTAATTTTTTTATAAAAATAAAACTAATCAATTTATTTTAGTTTACATGAATTTTCAAATATTTTTGTAATTTAAGTTATGCTGGGAGGAAAAACATTGTTTAAATAATGAAGCCCTTCTTTATTAAATCAAAGGCAAAGAAAATAATATCTATTTTATAGTCAACTTATTAAATCATCAAATTGGCTAATATATTTTTGTATCATGAAAGTATATAAGCTTTGAGTATATATATAATTATACATTAAATTTGTTATTGAAATTATTTTTAATTACTTTATATATTTTTTATAATGTGTATTTTGTTAAAATGACTTTTTTTAAGGAAATTTATTCCTTGCAGCCTAAATTATGACATTTGTTACATTTTGAAATCTTTTTTAATTTTTTGCTTTTACTAAAATTTAAGTTATATGTTTTTACACTTTGTAAGCTAAATTATACTTTGACGCACTAATCAACATCAAATGTCTTTTTTACTCTTAACAATTTAAATTACTTTGTTCGCATTGATCAATTTCTATCTTCAATAAATAACTATTTATAAGAAAAATATAACATTTATACAAAAAAATACCAAAGTAAATAAGAAAACATTCAAATTTTGAAGAACTCACATAATTTAATTTGTTATTCAAATTATTAAATAACTTTTGAATTTATTTTGTTAAAATAAGAATTTATTAAATGAAAAATATTTAAATATATTTAGAATTACCAAATGAAATGTTAAAAGTTGCAAATGAAAATCTAACTTTACAAAGAGAAAATTATATATATATATATATATATATATATTAAAAAGGTACCTTTTATTATATATTTCATGGTTATTTTAATTATTTATAGTTAGAATTTAAAAATTATTTTAAAAATAAAAAAATCTATATATTTATATATTTATATATAAGCCACAGTATGTATAACTCTGTAAGTTACACTTTGTAGCCTAAAATTTTAGACTATTATTGGTAAGTTGTCACATTTGGTAAGAATCAAAATTTATTTTACTTTTTAAAGTTGCAAATATATTTTTTTCATTTCTAATCTATTTATTATGTACTACCTCCTTTTTTTTAAATGTTCTTTTAACTTTTGTGTTTTGTTTATAATTGAATGTTCTTTTAGCTTCCTTTTTTTCACAATTTTTCCTATACTGCCCCTTTTATTATCCCTAAAAATTCTCACATTATGTAACCTACCATATATTTAGATAAAAAAAGTAAGGAAATATGGAGAAAATTAAGGGATTTAAGGGAAGAGAGAAAAATCTAAAAAGGAGCTTATTTGTCCACTCCCTCTACTCCATAATTTTTTTATCCAAGTCTAAAAAATGGAGGTCGTATACTCTATCAAATTAATCATCTTTTGACGATGTTTGATTTGACATCCTTATGATATATATATATATATATAATAATAATAATAATAATAATAATAATAATAAGATATTCTATTTAAAATATTATATTATTTGTTCATTGATTATTTGAGTAAGATTTTAGAGTTTATTATGGGTTGTACATTAAATATAGAATTGGTCCGCAATACAATAAAAAATCATTCAAATAATTATCTTTTTAGTACAATTTTACTTAATTATTTCATGAAAACAAAAACTAATCAATTTATTTTATCTGACATGAATTGTCTCAAGTTCTCTTCATTTATTACATTGAGAGAAAAATCAATGTATATATAATTGAACACATAATTTATCGAATTAAAAGCGATAGTTAATATTTGATTTATAATCAGCGTATTAAATTATTAAATTGGCCAATGTTTATTTGTTATAATAATTATTTTTGTTGATAAATCACAAAACTATGACTTTTGCTCATATATATATAACTTTATATATAACAATTAATCTTAATTTTTTACTACTTTGTTTTTACATGTATTATTGTTATTTGTCTATAAATAATTACACTTTGCATCTTAAACTATGATATTATACAAGTTGCAATTAAATTTCTTTTAATAAGCAAAATTAACCAACTTGATTATGTCTTTTTTTTTCACATTAACCAATTTCAATTATATCTTTTTTTCACATTTTGCAACCTAAATAATTTTTTATTACATTAACCAATGTGTATCTTTAAATAAATCTATTATTTATAATACAAATGTATGATTTAATTGAAACTTTTCAACATATATATGAAAGTATTAAGAAATATCGAAGAACTCATGTTTTATTTTATTATTCCAACTATTGAATAACTTTTAAATTTTATTTTGTTATTCTTCGTATATCTAAAATACCAAGTAAAGTATTAAAACTTGCAAATAAGATTTTTTAAAAGTAAATAGTTATAGTTAGAATTTAAAACTTTATTTAGATAAATTTAAACATTTAAAGTAAAATGAAAAAAAAATAAAGAAAATTAAATTTCCTAAAACATTATTCAATTTATTTTAGTTAATAATATGAGTTTATATTTAGATATTTATGTTAGTTTTAACACTCATAATTAATTAAGATATTATGTAGAATGGTACAGACACACTAAATGTGTGCTTGAATTTCAAAGATAAGAAATGATCATTTTGAAAAATATTTTTTTTTATATGTGATATTAATCTATTATATATATTTATATATACATATACATATATATATACACGTACACATACCTATATATAAAGTAAGTTATATTAAATTCACATATAACGTGCGAGAAACTTATATTTACATTACTTATAATTTTATTTATACATTTTTAAAAAGATATTTTATTAGGATAAAACGATCACATATTTAAATATTAGATTATATCATATTTAAAGGTATTACTTTTTAAATAAACTTCCGTGCATCGCACGGGAGTACTAGTATTACTAGTAATAACAAAAAACAAAATACTCACCTGAGCATTAGTGTCCATATCAGGTGCTGGCATATCCGTATTAATTAGTATAAGAGCATTCACTTCATCGGGGTCAATACGAAGACAATTGAGAGAGATCTCAGTACAAATTTTGAAATTAGTGATTCCAAATATGTAAATATTGGGGACGAATAAATAAATAATTCAAATTTACACTTAAGCTTTTTGAATTAAAAAGTAAAGATATATAATATGCATAAAAAATAAATAGAAGTCCATATATACAAGTTATTGACACTAAACACAGTACATCAATCAATTCAACATCAGAAAACCTGCAAAAGTAATAACTTGTTGAATTTATCAGGAAGCAAATATTAAGACATATCATCTAGCTAACCCAATCGTAATCTAAGTAAAGGAATATGCAAGAATACATAAGAGTGACTAAGAAATCAGTCAAAAATGGTTTGAATTGCGCAAGGATGAGGACCACAAAACGGCAAACAAGATTTCTGAGATGGACACCAAGATATGTATACGTATCTAAATCATACCCAGTGAAGGTACTGGTTAGCCCTATCTGAACTGAAGAATCTAATCCGTATTCTTTCAATTACCTACCGTTGGAGGCCATCAAAACTTTCTGCCGAGTCAAAATTTGTAATATTCTCGCCGAACCTTACATACGAGGAATGCAATAGCAGCAAATTCACAAATATATGTGATAGATAAAAGTATAGATGTGTGATAGATATAAGCACATATGTAAAATCTCACGTACACTTACATTATTTTCCCCTCCATATAGAAGGTAGTAGAAGCTCACATCAATTGATATTTTCCTGTTCTCCTCGAATCTGTTGCTGCTTAGGGTTTGAATATGATGTGTGGATTGATCGATTTGAACACCGTCAACAATGAAGATGAAACTGCGAGCAGCAGCGACGGCGAGCAGGGACTGCGAGAACGCGCTGGCGACGAGCGGAAGGAGTGTGTCGGCGACGGGAGCGGAGCGCGCGTGCCACTGAAGGTTGGAATTGCTCAGGTGAAGAAGATTGTGTCGAGACGAGGGCGAGGTTTGAAAAGAGGGGAGATATTTTAGGCGTTTGTTCTGAGGGAATTTGAAAACAGAAATAAAATTGAGAAAGGGAAGGTTGGAATTTGATTTTAAAATTATTAAGGGTAAATTTCCATCGCCAAACTTCCGGTGGAATTACTAAATTCTAAAAGAAATCATCATATTAATCTTGAAATATTTTCCAAAGGCGCATTATCAATAGAAACTAAGGCTGTGCACGGAACTTGGAGATTACCGAAATCCGGACCGAATAAGTTCCGAACCGAAAAAATTCGTTGATTATTTGACTTTTTCTGAACCGAACTGAACCGATTACTTTTTTGGTACGGATTTGGATATTTCTCAATTTTCCGAACCGAAACCTGTATTGAACCGTACTGAATCATACCGAACTGTATTGAACCGAATAACCGAATAAAATAACAAATTATAAATTTAAAAAGATATTAATAGATTAATTTAAATAAGAATTAAAAATTAAATTATTCATAATTTTGTAGTTAGTTATATGTAACATAAATTATTAAAAATATTATATTTAATTATTATATAATTTTCAAAACACAAGTTAGTTAGTTGGAAACAAATTTGATGTAATAAAATTATTTGTATTAGTTAGACGTCAATATATTATATCCAATTGAATTTATTATTCAAAAGATAAAATAAATCTCCGATTATCCGAACTGAACCAAACCGAATTGAACCGTTCCGTTAGATCCGAAATTCTGAACCGAACTGTCCCGAAAAAATAAATAACCGCACCGTACCGTCCCGATTTTTTGGATCGGTAATGGATACTAATTTTTTAAATAACCGAAGTTTGGTATGGATCTGGATATTTTCAAATATCCGATCCACACCGTATCGTGCACACCTCTAATAGAAACATAGTTGGAATTAATTTCCAACAATTTTTTCAATGATATTACAATTGTTCTTCCCATTGAAACTTCCATTTGAGAATTTCAACGGTTCATATTATCGTTGAAATTTGTGTTGGAATTTTGAATATTTCAATAAATTAATGTTCCAGTTAAAATTATTTTCTTGAAATTTGACAGTTTTCTGGCAGCAAATACTTTTCGAACCGAGATTCAAATAATTTTGTTTGATTACATCCATACTTATTATTGCAATTTGACCATATGCATTTTTATAAGTTGATTTTGGAAATAAATATTTTCAAGATTAATTTCCATTGCACTCGGATCTACCAGTTATTACTAAACTAAGTAATAAGTAATTGCTCCAGCTAATTTTTTTTCAAAAAAGAAAAAACTTAATAAAAATTAGTTCATAAATGCTCCAAGTTTAAATTTAAACTATAAGCTTTTAGTTCCCTCTTTTTGTCCAATTTAACCTTTGAAACCTAATAAAATAAAAACCAAATAAATTAAAAAAGTATTTAATAAATTAAATCATAATGTAAAAAAAAAATAAAGTCGTCGAGGCTTGGAATTTGTTTCGTTCCCTTTTGTAGATTTATAACTTTGCTTCTTTAAATGTATGTAGACAGTATTTTGATATTTTTACAGATAATTGAATTAATTTTACATTTTATTTTATTTTTAAGTTATCAAATATTTTTATTTTTATTTTTCATGATCTATCGGTTTATCCAAATATATTTTTGATTTATTAAATATGTAGATTTATTTTGAAATTTTCGTATTTAGAAGAACAATTTTGTGTATTTCATAAATTAAAAGTTTAAGTTCATTTCAAAACCTATTTTAAAAAATATAAATATTTAATGAACGAACTTGCACTCGAGATAGTAATCGAGACCGCAGGGGGCAATCGACATCTTTCCCCGTTAAGAGAGTATATAAATAGAAATAATTTAAATATGTTCTGAATTTTTTTAACTTTTTTTAAATCGCAGATATATTGTATTGAAAATGAAAATAAATTTGATTTTTTCGTGAAGAATCTAAAATTGCAAATATATTTCTCTAATAAATTACGAAAATTACTGATATATTTGGAACATTACAATATAAAATGCAAAGTTACATACAAATTAGATATCATTTATTTCTCTAAGAATTTAAATCTTCTATTTTATTTTTTGTAATTTTGTACTTTTTGTTGTTTTTCATATTTTATTTCCTAATATATTTTTTGATATTACTTGTATTTTGTAAAATTTTAATTTATTCTAGATTTGATTTTCTCTATCTGACTTTTTTTCATTTATCTTTTATGAATTTTTTACTTTGACATGTTTTGCTTCAGTTTTAATTTTTTACAAGTTCACAATTTAATTTTAAATTAATTTATTGAATTTTTCTTTGTGATTTTATTTTTATTTAATTTTAAAATATTAAAGTTTCCTATAATTATTTGTAAAGTTTAGAATTTATCCACAATATACTAAAAATTATGTTTAGTCTATCCATAACAATTTTAATTTTCTAGTTTATTTATAAATTTAAGGAATATTTAATTTTCCAAATTATATTTTTATTTTAAAAATTTAGTCATTTGGATAATTTAATTTAATTTAATTTTTTCAAAACTTACGATTTTAGTTATATATGAATAACATTTGCAAATTAAGTGCGATAAATGAGAATTGGATTATATCTCAGGTGGTAAAACACTTTGTAAATAAGGGATGTTTGTTTCTATCTTAGCACATACGGAGTTTAGATGTTAAAATATTCAATCCTCGTCTGTTTTAAGATTTAATTTCAAATTTTTTTATCAAATAAAATTATACCTATAAAACTTACCTACACCTATCATATATCCAATCAAATACATATCACTATATTATGATTTTTTTGTAAAGTTGAGATAAGAACAATCCACAATGGTTTCAACATTTGAATATTTTCGAAGTCGAATTAAAGATTTAAGATGCTGTAAGAATTTCAGATATAAACTTTAGTTGGAGTCCCATGTAAGTGAGATATATTCATTTTGCTGGACAACTAACACTAACACAAAATGATAAAGAAAAACAATAATAAGATTGAAAGGTCATAAGTCGGAGAACATCCGGTTTTTATAATTTCAAAATGTTTGGTCTAAATGTCTTAGAGTTTTTTTTAGTACTAGTTCTTCACCAGTGCAAAATGACGGATAGTAAGTTTTGTTTTATTATTTTAAAATTTAATATTGTTATTTTTAATCATATAAACTATAATCATAATAAAAAGAGGTTGCATATTTATTTTATTGAACGAATAATCTTGATTTACAATATTATGTTTTAACTTAAGACGCATTTGTATTCTCACGAGGCAATACTAATGCAACATCTCATAAATAAGACAAAATTATAGTAGGGTGAACAACATATTGTCTTGAACCCTTTGTTATAACAGGAACAATCTATTTGAACTCTCCCTTGAGAACAACTATATTCCCACCAAAAGATAGATATGAATTTTGCAATTCACTTAGTTGCATGACATCTTTGAGGATTTTATCCAAATTTTAAATGCAATGTCTATGAAGTATGAGAGCTTAATCCCAAACAAATGTATATCTAAATTTTGTAATTCACTTAGTTGCATGACATCTTTGAGGATTTTATCCAAATTTTAAATACAATGTCTATGAAGTATGAGAGCTTAATCCCAAACAAATGTATATTTAAATGTAGAAAAAATTACATTAATCTGATATCAGCATTGAAAAAATTGATTGAATTTAGAGCACAATAAGATACTATGTAATTCTAAAAAAATGAAATTGATAGATTCATTTTTCAAAACTAATTAACATTGAACAGTTATAAAATTCAAACACGTTCAAAATAGTCCATATATAAGAAATTATGAAATATATTCATATGACCTAAATTCGACTTCAATAAAAAAAACTCATAAATCAAAAAGTCTTTATTCATCTACGACTCTGAAACTGCACTTAGCCACATCCTTGAACCCATATTGTTGTCTGAAATCTTCTAATCCATTCTTCAACAGTTTTATTCTGTTTTATTCTTTAAACAGAATTCCCAATTTGATTTTTTAATCAACTGTGACTTATCACTATCTTCAGCATTGTCCAAACAATAAATAATTCCACGATTATCTTGATCAACATCTTGCATATTGATGTCTACAAATATCAAATATCAAACAAAAAAAAAAAACAAACAAAAACAAAAAAAACTATCAGTAAAGCATATTAAAAATTTGAGAAACATACAGATCGTTACAAATACCTGTTGAAGTTAGGTGTTCTTGAAGATAGAAATTGCAATTTGACTTGGTATGTATCTTTCACACAATAATTTGGATGATCCAGAAAAGACAATGACAAAGAAATTGTTTCCACCCTTATACATGAAGACAACAACATCACCATCAACCAATTCATTTGCATTTGCAAACTTTTTCCATCCAAAAGTGAACAAATACTGATCAGCAATGTTCTCAACCAAAACCAATCAAACTTCTCTATCTATATTCTCCAATGCAAAACAATTTGAAATTTTAACCTCCAACGTTCTCCAATTTTCTTTGGCATCAAAACAGACTGGAAAAAAAAAATACAAAATAAATATAGCCTGAAAATTAAAGATGTATTAATTAAAAGAACAAATATGTTTAAATCAATGTCGAATTACACATTATTAATATTCTTTTATATTACCTGATTTCCAAGAAATTCACGCTAATTAAAAATCACTTAGAATGGCCTTATTTTATCTAGAACATCTACCATACACCCATCATGTGATAACCATCTTCCAATGCATTCTCATCTACCTACTGACACGTCGGTTTCCTAACCTAGTGTTCCGCAGGTGTACGGATGTAGGTGTAGTAGCGGTAATCAAGGTCGATCCCTCAAGGAATAGTTTTAGGTAGTTTGATACCTTAATATTCTAGGACTATCCTAACTAGATACTAATTTGCAAATGATTGATTTTACTAAAACTAACAAAGTTTCACTAATTAACTCAATTAACTATGATTTCAAACTTAACAAACACAAAGGACTAACAATCAAGAAGAAAAAGATATCCTAGGGTTTCGATTTCAGGATATTACTTCAATGGTGCTTATGTTCAACTTATTGATTTTTATACCAATCTAGTGTTTATTAGGCGGTGCTCTATTAACCTAACCCTTCTCTCGAAGCGATTAAATCGTTGATTAACTAAGACAATTACCCTCTCGAGTCAATTAATCCTAGTAATTCCCAAAAGCTCACGAACCTATGCCTACACAATCATAGACAACTGCGCTCTATGTCGTACGCCTGATAACAAACCCCTCCTCTCGAAGCGGATTTGTTAAACGGGATTACTAAACCTAGATGGCCAGTCTAAATTTAGTTATAAGAACAAAGATAAAGATAAACACTTAAAAGAACGGAATCAATAAGTTAAAACGTAAATCAAAACATTGTCATAAAAATCCCTACTTTCTAACCCTAGGACACGAATAACTTAGCTACTCATGCCTAGTTCCAATCCATTATAATATTCTAAACAAAACATTATAACGAATAAAAACTAAGAAAAATTGCTAAACTCGAGTGAATCGTTCTGTTGATTGAAGTCTTCTCCGTCGTCCAAGTCGTCTATCGGATGTATGAAACTGATGTTGTGATCCTCCCTTTTAAAACTTGAGCTTGGATCTTTTTTATAGAGTTCGAACAAGCCCCGGGGGAATTAGGAATCAATTCCCACTTTGGACAGGATTTCCTTCAAAACTGGACTTTTGACACGGTCGTGTTGATCAAGTGACACGGCCGTGTTGCTTTTAAATCAAAACTCTTGATGTACGCACAATTTGAGTCGGCCGTGTTGCTTAAGTGACACGGCCGCATTGCTCCCACAGAGCCGTTTCACCATTTGTGCAACACTTTTGACACTGTCGCGTTGCTTATGTGACACGGCCGTGTTGGTTCTTGCCTGGTTTTGTTTCTGGACCGGTTCAGGCCGGTCTGGATCGGTTTGGATCGATTTTTGGCCGATTCGGACCGGTTTTCACTGGTTTGGGCCGGTTTTCACTGGTTTGGGCCGGTTTGGACTCTGTTCCAACTTGTTCTTTCGTCCGATAGTCGTAAATCACGACTTTTAATCCTGAAAATGCTCACAAACACCTTAAAACAAGTCGAATACGTTAATTGGTCAACTTTATAACATTTTTTCTATTTCTTGACCAACTATGCACATAATTCTTATAAAATAGTCTCATAAATCGACCTAATTACATGCATAATTAACGTGTTATCAAAACCTCCCAAACTTAAGCTGTTGTTCGGGACAAAGAAGACTCATGTATTTAGGGCGATTAGATGACGAATTAGTTTCAGACAAATTTTTCCAAAAGCTAAACATCATAGTATGAATGAGCATATGTGATAGAGCAAAAATTAACTACTTTCGAGACTTGAGCTTTTGAATTATTTGATCCTCACCAGGTAAGTGTTTCTCTCATCTCTCAAGTGTTTATGGCTAAAATATCATTCCGCTCATATTGGACTACATGCTCAGTTTTACAGGAAATTGTCTAAGTTGGATGTAGTACTTTGGCATAAGTGACAAAGAATCAAGTAGGTCTTTTATTTGGTTGTAATGTTAGCTTAAGGTAAGGTGGGATAAATTTGGACAAAAGTGACTATCTATTGGACTAATCAAGTTACTACTAACCCGACTACCGCTCAATACAATCATTTAACCTTACTCTCCCAATCTCAGCAACTCACCCCTCAAGGTAAATTCTTCACCTTCCCAAAAGTGTCTTTCAACCAAGTGTTTTTCATACTAAATATTCGGGTACCACTCTTGGGACTACCCACTTTTTTAATTAAGCACCTCCTTTTCTACCTCTCCTCATTATGCTTAAGACAATAAAATACTTATTCACAACTGGCTCTTTCTTTTGCTTTTTCGATATTTTTTTTACACGAAAATTACAAGAAAAACTGAACCTCACACTAGGAGAGGTTTTCACTTGCTTACTTTTGCACCTAACACTTCAAATTCCCTTTACCTTTTAATCTATCCATATTTGCACCCATCTTGTTCCCAATTTTTAACCCAACTACCTTCCAATCCACCTCCCTCTTAACTCAATTAGTCCAATTTTAAGGCCAAAGGCTAAATCGAAAGATTCTTGGCTTGCAACGTAGAGTTATGAATAAAAGCTGAAAGCTCAAATGGGCTAACTACGGATAATTTTTTTTTACAATTTTTCTGGTAAAAAGGATAATTCTTTAAAAGGCTCAATAATAGGTTACAAAGCTAGGACTGCCTATATCACTTTCTAAGTCACATTACACCTTTGACATATTCACAACAGAGTCTCAAGGCAAATTCTAGAAACCAAGACACATATCCAATCAAAATCACACCGAAAGAAAATATATTACTCCAAAAATAGGAGTCACATTTAGGCTCAATTCCTCACATGGGTCATTTTGATCAAAGTTCTAGGCTTAACTCAATTTCATCTCAAATTACCTATCATGATCTACTATGTGTCAATTTGTTTAAATTTATGCACAAAATCGTCTCATCATTAATGCATCATCATCCATCGGTTCCCTAAATTTGCAACAATTATGACTGGGGTTTAAATTCTTTTTCTTATGACCCTAACAACTTAACAAAAATAAGACGCTAGACTCCCAAAAAACTCAATCATGGACAAACAAAAATAATCAAACTTGGGTTCACAGACCCAACAACACCAATCAACATATAAACGGGCTCGCAGACCCAATACTCTAAATCAAAAGCAAATAAACTGAGCACAATGGGCACACAGACCCTACAATTAAAGCAACAATTATGCAAAGGGCTCACAAACCCGACACTTGACCATAAGTAACAAGACAGCAAACACTTAAACGATCAATTACAAAATAGAATATCAAACATGACCAATTCAAAGTAGAAATAGCAATAAAACAATAAATATAGTTGCCAAGACGTCCCACTGTTCACCCCCTCCCCCAAACTTGGCTAAAAGCCAATGTTTGGAGGAAAAGAGTGGTACGCCTTGGTGCTAACTTACAAACCACTGTGGCGGTGGCAGGGGTTGGAACCCATACTGGCTCCAAAGTTGTGTCATCGCCTCCCATTGAGTCTATTGTTGTTGTCTCCATATGAGCTCTTCATCACTCCTTTGAAGGAGTGTGTTAAGTACTCCTCGTTGATTATGTAATTCTGAATGGATCGTTTGAAGAGATCCCCGGACCTCTGTTCGGTGCCTTTCCATCGAAGTGCGAATGGACTGCATCGACTCATTGTTGAGGCGAACATATCCCGGAGAGAAGTAATGATGCCGACCATGTCCTCATTTAACTCAGACTGGTGGGCAACTGTTGCTACAACACGTTTCTTCCAGAGCTGTCGCGGGGCCTGGCTGCTACCTTCGGCCGGTGGCCTGGACTGGAACACCTTGGAGTCCGGTGGTTGGGACAGCTGAAGATGTGCTTCAGTAGATAATTCTCACCTAAGATTACAACTTGCATAGGTTCGAGCAAATCCCATGTAAATTGTACCTCGCCTCTTATCGGCTCCATATCAGTAAGGTCAATGTTATCAAAAGCTGCTGCTATTGGAGTGATCAGTCCTCCAATCATAATGTTGTCTTTCTGCTTCCGGATGACATTTTCAAAGTGCTTCATCAATATCTTTGCATAATCCACTTTGTAGCCGTGCAGGATGTTCCACAACATGTGGAGTTCGCTTTGTCTAACGGCTCCCACTTCACGCCGGGCAAATAAAGTGTAGGCAAGCAGCCTGTATGTAACGAATGACTGGATTATGAATCCACGAAGCTTTGGCTGCCTTGGAGATATAAGGCTGTGCTGCTACAATCGGGGGTGCAATTGTCAACAAACCCCAGAATGTGTGAGGGTCAAATACCTCCGGTAACTTCTCCCTCTGAGCTGTCGGAAAGCCATAGATCATATCCAGCTTACTATATGTCGACGATCGAGCCTTCCCCATTAGCTGGAAAGTGATACCGTCCGGTCGGCGGGAGTGAAGGGAGCTGGCTGCAGTGATGCTAAAAGTGCTTAGGAACTCGATGGTGATTCGCATGTACGTCTGTTGCACTCTCATAAACTGAAGTAATCCAACTCGGTTGAGTAGAGTATGGACATTCTCATGAATGCCCATTGCTCGAGTCAGGTTGTCGCTGCCAAACCT
Organism: Ajuga chamaepitys; assembly: GCA_958295605.1. Lineage (NCBI taxonomy): Eukaryota > Viridiplantae > Streptophyta > Magnoliopsida > Lamiales > Lamiaceae > Ajuga > Ajuga chamaepitys. The sequence goes on from OY282505.1 coordinate 20,753,854, forward strand.
AGTTGGTATAACAGTGCGATGACAAAGCTCCTCGAACCGAGCCTTGTGTTTAGCTTGTGTCAAAGAAAACCCGAAAAGAGTCTGATTGTCATTTGGGTTGACAGTCGGGGTTTCTTCGACCATGGCTTGCTTCCCTTTGCTTCGACTAGAGCTCCCTTTTGGTGGTGCCATTTTAGTGCCCTGTACAAAATCAACACTACACAAATCAGTAAGCACACAATCCTCAATTTATCACAATTACTGATTAAAAACAAAGCATTCCAAATAATTCAACGAGACATTCATATGCTAGTAATACCCGAGCCAATTGTACATTATATACCCCCTATTTCATGCTCAACTCCTAAACTCTTCGATTTGAAGTCCTTTAGATATTGAAACATCGAATCCTATCAACTTAAAACATGCATCTTAATTCAATTTAGCCGTGTATCACATAGGATTGCAACAAGAGGTATTAAGCAAGGCACAAAGCTCACTATGAATCATGCACATAACATGTTTGATAAAATTCCCCAATGACAAAAGCACATGAAATTCAATCTCGGTGTTCTCGTTTCATTCGAACCACAATGTTTTTGTCTATTACAACAACAATCAACACACGCATTATTCATATAGTAAGACCCAATCACTATTCGAGCAAATTCACCCCAAAATAGCAATATTTGGCAAATAAGCACTACATTGTTCGCACAATTTCGAAATTAAACCTTCCCCAATACTAATTAAGCATAAGAAAACAATTGGAAGCAACCAAATTCGGATTAGCTTCACTTACCGGAAAAGTTTAGACGAAGGAGTAGCAATTTGGAGTGTGCCCTAATTCCTCGGATTTGGGTCGAAAATTTTGACTTTTGTTTGGGCAATGAGTGAATTAGTGTGTGTTATTGTGTTTGTGATGGATTGTGTGTAATTTTGAGTGTGTTTATGCTTGATTTGGTGGAGTGTGTGTGATGTATGCATTTTTCGTGTGTGTGTGTGCAAAAAAAAAAAAAAAAAAAGAGGGGAATGAATAACGAACCTTGCATCCGCGTTTTGGAGCCTGCGGGCACACTGACGCGGCCGTGTCTTTGTTTTGACACGGCCGTGTTCCTTTTGAGCCAAATCTGGGATTTCTGGGCTGATTTTGACGCGGCCGCGTACAGCATATGACGCGGCCGTGTTGGTCCCACTGCGATGTTTTGCGTTTAGAGAAAGCTTTTGACGCGGCCGTGTTACTTTTGAGTCAAATTTGACGTGGCCGTGTTGCTTCCCAGTTCTCAGAACGCTTTTTTAAGCTCTTTTTTACGCGGTTGTGTCCTATTGTGACGCGGCCGTATTGTATCCTCTTCTGTTAATGTGAGTTTTTCGTCTCTTCGACCCCCGTTTCTTGCAACACTCGTCTATATTGATTCTTAAAAACATTAAAAACCAAAAACACACTTAAAAATATAAAACTTAAAGAATTAATTGAAATAACATTAAACAGTAAACATCGGGTTGCCTCCCGACAAGCGCTTCGTTTTACGTCTCAAGCTTGACGACCTTTTTGCTTCTATTGAGTTCTTTCAACCGCACTTCATGTACGGTTTGAATTTGGTCGGACTTGTAGTATTACTTGATTCTTTGTCCATTGACGAGAAATGCGCTCCCTTCTTGATTCAACAAATCAACTACGCCGGATGCTCTAATGGTTTTGATTGTGAATAGACCCGACCATCTAGATTTCAACTTGCCCGGAAAAAGTCTTAGACGCAAATTGAACAAGAGAACTTGTTCACCGGCTTCAAATGTGTGATCCTTGATCATTCGGTCGTGAAACCTCTTGACTCGCTCTTTGTACAAACTGGAGTTCTCGAATGCTTGATTTCTGAATTCCTCCAATTCATTGAGCTTTAAAAGTCGCTCCTTTGCAGCAGCCTCAAAGTCGAAGTTCAACTTCTTAACTGCCCAATATGCTCTATGTTCCAACTCAACCGGCAGATGACACGCCTTTCCAAAAACCAAGTGATACGGCGAAAGCCCCAAAGGAGTTTTATATGCCGTTCTATATGCCCAAAGTGCATCATCTAACTTCATCGCCAAATCTTTCCGGTTCCCATTAACTGACTTTTCCAGTATTTACTTGATTTCTCGGTTTGCAAGCTCCACTTGTCCATTGGCTTGAGGATGATACGAAGTAGTCACACGATGTTTTACCCCATACTTAGCCAATAAAGCTGCCATCCACCTATTGCAAATATGGGAGCCCCCATCACTAATCAAGGCTCTCGGAGTGCCATACCTTGTCAAGATATTCTTTTGGAGGAATTTGAGCACCACCTTGGCATCGTTTGTTTGGGGTGGAACAACTTCCACCCATCTTGAAACATACTCTACTGCCACCAATATGTATTGAACCTATTCGAAGATGGAAAAGGTCCCATGAAATCGATGCCCCACACATCGAACAACTCAACCTCAAGGATTGCAGTAAGAGGCATCTCATGCTTCCTTGTTATTCTTCCTGTTCTTTGGTACTTGTCACATTGCAAAATGAACGCATGGCAGTCTTAATGAATTGTTAGCCAATAGAAGCCACTTTGAAGCACCTTCGCTGTTGTCCTTGCTGATGCAAAATGTCCCCCAGTTGGGGACGAATGACAATGAGCTATGATGTCCTTCACTTCAGCTTGAGGGATACATCCTCTAATGATTGTATCTGCATATCTCCTATAGAGATAGGGATCATCCCATATTTAAACCTTCACATCATGGAAGAATTTCTTCTTCTTATGATGAGGGAAGTCCGGAACAATCCCACTCACTATAAAATTTGCGATGTCACTGTACCATGGGCCATTCTCCACAACCATCACATGCTCGTCTGGAAAGATATCGCTAATGGTTGTCTGTTGGCCCCTTGCATCTGCCTCATTCTCAATTCAAGACAAGTGGTCAGCTACTACGTTTTCGCAGCCCTTTCTGTCTTTAATTTCCAAATCGAATTATTGCAGAAGCAGTATCCATCTAACCAGTCTGGGCTTGGAATCCTGTTTAGCAAACAAATACTTAAGAGCAGTATGGTCAGTATAAACTATTGTTTTAGCCTGTACAAGATAGGAACGAAATTTATCACAAGCATAAAATAACAACTAAAAGTTCTTTCTATATGGTAGTATAATTTGCCTGAGCTGGATCGAGAGTCTTGTTGGCATAGTGTATAACTCTAAAAATCTTTTCCCTCTTCTGGCCCAATGCGGCTCCCACAGCCATGTCACTCGCATCACACATAACTTCGAATGGTTGAGACCAGTCGGGTGTAATCAATACTGGAGCGGTGATCAATGCCTTCTTCAGTGTCTCCAAGGCCTGTACACATGCATCATCGAAAACAAAAGGAGTATCTTTTTCTAACAAGCGAGATAGAGGCTTAGCAATTTTAGAGAAATCCTTTATAAACCTTCTATAAAACCCCGCATGTCCTAAAAATCTTCTAACCCCTTTTTCATTCCTAGGAGGTGGTAATTTCTCTATTGCGACTACCTTAGCCCTATCAACTTCTAATCCTTTTGATGAAATCCTATGCCCTAAGACTATCCCATCTTTCACCATGAAATGACATTTTTCCCAATTAAGGACTAGATTGGTGTCTTCACACCTTTTAAGCACCTGAGCTAAGTTATCTAGACGCTTATCAAAGGAAGAACCAAACACAAAGAAATCATCCATAAATACCTCCATGATGTTTTCTATCAAAACCCTAAAGATTGCCATCATACAACGTTGAAAAGTAGCAGGCGCATTACAAAGCCCAAATGGCATTCTACGAAAAGCAAAAACACCATAGGGACACACAAAAGCAGTTTTTTCTTGATCCTCCAGAGTAATTACAATCTTATTGTACCCCGAATAACCATCGAGAAAATAATAATACGCATAACCTGCTAACCTATCAAGCATCTGATCTAGAAAGGGTAGGGGAAAGTGGTCTTTACGAGTAGCTGCATTAAGTTTCCTATAATCGGTACATTGCTCATGTTAGTGCGTCGGTTCCAACAACATTGGCGGCTACCCCCGTCCAATACCAAAGCCCAAAAATTCGGCTCTCGGGTACAGATCAATACACGAATGCTGACTGGGCTCCGACACAAAGCTGGGTCACCCCTCAACAACGCTTGTCTCCCCTTGCAATCAAACGCCATCATCATATTTTCCCAATTTTGTTCTGACCTCTCCCAGAGTTACCAGCCACGCCACCGCAAGAATCACATCCACTCCACCAAGTGGAAACACATAGCAATCCGCAACGACAGTGCAATCCTCCATCGTTAGTACCACGCCTCGGCAGATGCCCTTAGATTCTTGTCGTCGGCCATCCCCTAATTGCACCCCAAACCGACCTGTCTTATCAGGCCTCAAACTCAAAACTGTCACCAGCGAACTAGAAATGAAGTTATGACTCGCCCCACTGTCAATCAAAATAGTCACCGTACGCCCTTGTAGCACCCCTCTCAAACGCATGGTGCGCGGACCATGATTCCCGCCATAGAATACACTAGAACGGCCACATCCTCCTCAACAGGTGTTTCTTGTACTTCCTCTTCCGATTCCTCCTCACCGGGGTTTTCTACAAACTTAGATTGGTGAAGGTGAAGTGTCTCATTCTTCTCTGCTAACATTACCCTCAGTTGTTTCAGCGAGCATTCATGCCCAGGAGTGTACGGCTTCTTACAATGAAAACACAATCCTTTAGCTGTCAGCGAACTCCTGCGCTGTCAAACGGGTAAACCGGGATAAGGCTGTGGATTGCCCGGATAGGGATGGACATCCACCTTGGGTTCTGTTGGGTGGTCGTGGGGCTGACGAACCAGCAATTGAGGCCTGGCTGCTGAAAGAGGAAATCGGACCTGTTCTTGTCCCCCCTGGAGGTCGGCTAGAAGGATTAGAGCGGAAGAACTGGGTGCTGCTCGGTTTTGATATACGACCACCCGCTTGGACGACCAAATTTTCCTCAATGTCTCTTGCTAACTCCATCGCTGTTTCTAGGTCCACCGGGTCGTAGCAGACGAAGGGAACTACGAACTGTATCAACTAACCCCTTCATGAAGTACCCCAGATAATGCACATCGCTAAGTCCCAGAACTTGACTTGTCAATTGCACAAACACTGTAATATAATCATCCACCGTTCCCTTCTGCTTCACATCCGCTAAACGTTGGTAAGAAGTTCCCTGAAACGAGTATCAAAACGGGCTGTCAGGGCTTGCGAGAATTCTTCCCACGAAAGATTCGGTTTCCTGGCGCCAATCCATGAAAACTAGTATAAGGCTGCATCTTCCATGGCCACCATAGAAGCGAAAAATTTATTCTCATGGGCTATATAATGAAGTTCAAATTGTTGATTTGCCCTAGCTAGCCAGCCAATGGGATCTGTGCCATCGACATAAGGCAGCGTGGGCGGAACAGGTGCCCTAGGTCCGTCGGGCGGTAGAAACCCCGACCCCGTGCTGGCGGACATGCCTTCATCGGCCACCGGTGGAATTTCCGCCGCGCTCTGCCTTGGCAGAGTCGCATTGATGAACGCGGATAGGTGAGACAGAGTCGTAGCAATTTTCGATAACTGCTGACTTACGTTTGTTCACACGTTAACTTCTTTAGATGTTCCTTAATTTCCGCCTGATCGGTCTCCAGCGTTTCGATTCTCTGTTCGCTGCGTGTGTTCGTCATCTCGACGGTGAGTGAATCCGACAGGTCGGACCAAGTTCTTAGAACTCAAAAATAAAACAGGCACACTGTTTGCCCAAAGCCGTCGGCTTTCTTAATCTCAAAATTCTCAATAATCACAATGTTCAATCCCTATCAGCCAATAAGGGTAAACCACAAATCCCAAGCCCATAATACTACCCGGCCCGCTAAACAGAATAATAATAAACAAAATAACAATAATAAAGTAATAAAAATAAGGGTTAATTTCGAAATGCAACCTGGACTATGCGGTTTTTTTCATTTTACAACCTTAAACATTTTATTTTTTTCGATTGCAACCTGTATAATGCATTTTGTGACATTTTGCAACTCTGGCCATATTTTCCGGCTATATAGGCCATGTGCCACTCACATGACCCATTTTTTCTGATTTTTTGTTTTTGGCCTATTCACTCTATGAAAATAATACATTTCAAATTTATTTTTATTTTTATTTATTTAAAAAAAATTAAATAATTTATTAAAAGTATAAAATTATATAAACCTCTAAATAACTTTATATATATAAAAAAAAAAAAAAAACTCTAAGTAATTTTAAATTAAGAAAAGAAAACTGAAATATAAAAAAAAAAAAAAAACACACACACACAGGTTTGATATTCTTACACTGGAATCAATCTAATCAATAATTATAGCCTAGTTTTATGTTGATGTAAAGAAATCAGATCTACCATTAAAACTCCTGGGTGGTCTCAAGGATGTGCTCAAACTCTAACAAAAAAAATCTTGAATGTAGATGGCGGGTGTTTCTATTTAGCTTTGGGACGGAAGATCCGGGCTGGGGTGGTTTGGCTCCCGCCAGTGCCGATGGAAAAGAAGTTTTCGGTGGTGGCCCTCCTCGGACATCAGGGGAACCACGATTGTAGCTGCCAGTTTGCAAAGGGGTCTGTTATTTGGGAACAAATAGCCCGATGATCGAGAAATACGACAAGAGGCCCAGATTGCCGAATGTACATCAACAGACTCTTGGCTCAGATATGCAGTCGTGAATTCCCAAATACTGCTCTTGGGGTAAATCAAGGAGTTGGGTGACAAGTTCCTCAAATAGTGCTAGGTAGTCCTCGAGGGATCCCGTTTGGTGAGTCAGGTGCATGATCTCATAGGCATTCCTCACAAATGAATCTCCGAAGAGATCAACCAGCTCTTGTGAGTATCGTTCCCAAGTGTTTTAGGGTCCCTGGCGAATGACCTATTGGGCCCAAAACATTGCGTTTCCCGACATTCCAATTAGAGCGACCTGGACCCGGTCTCGTGGCTTCGTTTTCTGCACGAGGAAGAACTACTCAGCCTGGGCGAGCCAAGCCATAGGGTCTGCTCAATCAAATATTGGTAAACCCAGTTTCGGCCCTTGTATACATGTGAAAGAACTTGGGGGTGGAATAACGGAGCCTCTAGATGATGATTCTGTCACAGAAGTGGAGTGTTTGATCTCCGGCTGCTGGGGTGAGTCCTGAACAGCGACCGACGCGGTTGGCCCAGTTGGGTTAAGTTTAAAGAGCGTCGTCCTAAGAAGGGATTCGAGATGGTCAAATTTCTTTCCCGTGGCAGCCATGGAACTCGTATAGGCTTCCTGGAATTCCGTCAGCGTTTCTCCACGGATTTGAGACGTTCCTTCTCCAACGTGGCAAGTGTAGTCGTCACCGAGAAAGCTCCGGCAGGTCAGACCAATTGTTAAGAACGAAAATGCTGGAAATAAGATTAGCAATCATAACATAAATTCCTCAAAGAGGACCACAAAGCTATGCCCTGCCACAAACCACGTATGCTGTAAACAACTAATTTTCTGCATAAAAACTCCCATCAACAATTCCAAAAGTTTAAATATGAAAACCCTAGCAAAGCCCATGAACAAGGCATGTGACCCCAAACCAAAAATAGAAATAGAATCATAAACAATAATTGACTCAAATAGAATTCCTAACATCCCACCAGAAACTGAATTAAGAAACTCCTAAAAAATGCTAATCTTCTTGCGCCTCACTCCATCTTCTTCGTCCTCTGCTTATACACTTGTATAGGCTTCGGACGTGCTCTATCATATGCAGGTACCTTATGCTTTGCTTCGGGAAAACTTGCTAAGAAGTGGACCCTCTGGGGAAGGAGTTATTGATCGCCTCTTTGTTTCTAGTTATAAAAACATACTTAATAGGTAATTGGGGTTTCTGAAGAGGAAGTTTTGACTGTGTTTTGGCCTATATTATAGGTTGAATGGTAATTTTGCAGTGAAATTCTGTGAGGTTGATATAGATGTTCCGCTAAATAGAAATAGCTTCTTATTTGTCGTTATTTTACAGTGATGTTGTATGTACTCTTTCATACTATTATTTATTTTTGTGGTGGTAAAATGTCTATTTACCAAAAAGCTGAATCGACATATTGGCAACATAGATTACCTATATCCGTTGGGTAATAATTGGAACATTTCTTTTTTCAGCTTAAATGCATAAGAAATGAGATTTCTTTTAAAGAAGAACATTATGTACCAATATATGTCAATGCTTGTATCTTGTACAATTATTTCAGAAAAAAAAAAAGAAAAAAAAAGAAAAACTATTTTTCCTACTTGTTTAATATGGGTGTTTGCAAATCCTCTTCCATGTAACGTAGGTTTAGCGGTTCTAGAACCATCAATGATTGAACCGGAACCCCCATTTTTTATTTTTTTATAAATAGGTAATCTAGTATCATTTGAGCACATCATCTTCAGAGTTATGACCTTCCCATGTCACAATCATACAATATTTATAAATAAAAGTATTCGGTTATTGGCCTATACTGATGAGCCGAAACCAAAACTCTTATTTTCACACATCCATTCTCCATTATACCATCATAACAAAAATATCGGATGCGGCAAAAAGAATTTGATGTTGGTGTAGGATACCTTTCAGAAGTTTCCAAATTTTGCATATTTTGACGAATTTTAAAAAAAAAAAAATGGGGTTGCTCCCCTAGTAGAGTCTATTAGAAACCCATAATAGAGCTTCTGCATGAGGAAGTCATTGAGAGAAAAAGATAGAAATCCTTTCTGACACCATACCATTCCGAGGACTTTGAACTGCTTTTCATGTGTATTCCTGATAAATTAGTGTTTATATATTGATGTAGGAGGATCCCACGGTGTCGTGGGTTCGAATCCCTCCTCGCCCTTGTCTTGGCAACATTCAGAGTAATTCCTCAACAAGGAGTTCCGCCTGAAGAAGCAGGGATCGCGGATGTATAGAAGGGATCGCCTGAAAAAGCAGGGATCGGGATAGTCGAGGTTTAGAATAGTTTGTTCTTGCAGATCCCTACTAGTTTTCCAACTTAACCCTGCGGATTGTGATACATTCACTAAAAAATCGATTTGTAGCCAATGAATATGAATGAGGTTCTTAAAAGATTCTAGAGTCTTCGATATCCAACCAATCAATGCTATCGGTTCTAGTGTAGTAACGCGTTGATCTAGTCGTCATCGAAGCCTCGTCACGACAATAGAGTTTAACCACCAAGTTCAAGGTGGATTGGTGCCTGGTGGTCGAACATTGGCTTGGGGCATTTTCTCTACCCTTATTAAGACTTGTATTCACTTTTGTTTTAAGATAAAAGTGATTTTATAGTTTTTGTACTAGTTAGATTCAGTTCTGAGCTAATTTTCAGAAGTACTTGAATGTGCATTTCAAACTGATTATAAGTGATTATAAAGCCTATTTTTTATAAATAGGTGAAAATGCATTTATTTTGCATACACTAAACATCACTGAACATCCCAATGTTTAGTTAAAATCAATCTATCTCCAACCACAACATATTTTATATTAGTTTCTTAAAGTACAATGAATTTTGATCATCCTCTAAATCGATTGAACATAGAGAAAAGATAACAGTTATGATTGAGTTTTATAAATCACAAGCACAAGAGTTTTGGTACTTTTACAAACATCTTACAATACGTTAAAAAATATATAAATTACATATTTGGTAGATATATCAAAATTGGAAACTCAAACTGTTTTTTTTTTTTTTTTTTTTTTTCTTTTTTTTTAAGAAAGCAAGGATGATCTAATAAATACGAGAAGGTCTCTTGTGTACTAGTTAGATACATGTAATTTGGGTCATGAACAAAAAAAATATTATATTTATGTCTAAAAGTATTATATATTCTGGGTAACTATATCACGGTGAAAAGTTCTGGATCAAGGTATTATTGTTATACTCACCTCATTGATGCATATGAAACTTTGCCATAAAATATTATTTTAATTAGCTCCTCCAATATTCATCATCTTATTTACAATGTTTCCAGTAATAACATTTTATAATTTTCGTAACTTAAATCTTATCAGATATTGTTCATAAGCTTGACCAAACACTAATTTAATATTCTAGTAAATTTGTATCTGCAAAAGAAAAAAATTCTCTCTAAAAATCTATCTCTAATCCTAAATTTTATTGTTATCTTCTTCCCTCGATCTTCCCTAATGAAAGAATGGGGAAGGTTCCATCCTTTTTCTTTTTTGCTTTTATCTTTTGCCTCCGTTCATGAGAACTTTTCTATCTCCTTCAATGAAATTTTTTGTCTCCTCTTAATAAGGGAGAGTATTAGGGTCCGCTTGCTTAAGATTGAACTCAGTAGATTTAGAGGATCGAATCCCAATAAAGCACACCCATTAACTCTCTCTGTCAAATTTAACCCAGTACTCCTCAGTCTTAACCAAACGGACCCTTAGTTCCTGGAATAATATGGTTTTTCATAATGTTCATTTTAAAGATTTGGTCATCAGTAAGATTTTTTATATTGAATTGCTCATTTTTCAGGGCTTTCTCGAGAGATTGGTGACAAATTCAAGATCAAATTCTTTCGTACGCCATTAGCACAATAACGATTTCTTATGTTTGTTGAGTTTAGATTTATATTTCTTTATATCGTTTTAATTGTTCTTTCTTATTCATTAGTGTTGATTGGTTCAAACAATTCAATAATATTTTAGTGTTCTTCTACAATACACTTGATGTATTTATACACCTAAGTTTTAGACCATTAGATCTAACAACTTTTAATCAATTATTAATGTGTAACCTGTTACGTATATGACCATTCACCATAAAAAAATTATTTCTGGCGACGGCTAATGCCACTACAAAATCTTTTAAGTACACCACAATTTTAAATGAGTTAAGAATAATCTTGAGAAAAATAATTAAATTGTCCTTTTTACTAATTGTATGACTAAAGACATCACAAAATTTTCTTAGTACAACACATTTTTTAATTAAAAAAATTGTTTTAAAATAAATCTTACAACTTATAAGTTTTTTTATTTTCTCATTCTCCTTCTTCCTTTCTGCCCCATACACCTTATCATTCATCTACCTACGTGAAAGACAACTAATTCGATTGAAAAAAGACAACGGGCAATACACAGTCCAAAATTATAAAAGATGTGTAAGTTATTATGTATTTTTTCATGGCTCAAATTCATGTTTTTGGCGTTTTATATATGTTTCTTGACAAACATCGTTCGCAATATATTTTGAAATTTAGCAATTGGGTTCGGAAACCACAATCTGAACGAATAATTGCTTTCTATAATTTACAGCCCGAACACTAGATATCATGTTCGTCATCCAATTTCTGAAAGCTTTGGTTGTTGTTCGGAATACATGGTTCGATCAGTTACCTATACATTCATATTTTTGAATTCGAACATGTCACCAAGTATACAAGAAATACTTTATGAATATGTTGCTCGATGTTTGATACTTATTTTTCTGAATACTTTATGAGTTATCGCCTTCTTCGAATTCTTTGACAACGAGAATGCGCCAATGGTAAAATTTTCTTTACTTTCGTTTTATTAATATTATTACCTTTTGTTTTATTGTATTTTTATTATTTTTTTGCTTTGTTATTAGTTATAGCAATAGTAAGGTGGTGTGTAAATAAAATAAGTTTAATTATTAAAATGTGATGCATTTCGTAAATATGGTGTATTTAAAAAAATTTGTGATGGCATTAGTCGCGCAATGATTTTTTTCTCTCTAAGATGAAAACCAGTTCTTATAAATTTTCTGGCCACCCCCATCCCTATATGACTGCCTTGAATCAGCCTCATTTATTTCTGGATTAGTTTGTTTATAGTTCAATCATGGAGGCAAATCATTACTTGGGGTGCCAACAAATTGTTTAGTAATTCTTTAACTGAAAGATCATTAATTATCACAGTTGTGTTGTGTTGATTTCCATCTCTTTTTTTTTTCGTAAACCCGAGAACATAATTTAGCGATCTGCCGATTGTATTTGTTTCCATTGTTTTTCTTAAATTGAAAAATTAAACTGGAGATAAACTTAGAGAAAGGATTGTGAAACTCACCCATTTTCATTAAATTTAATTTTCACAAAATTTCCAAATTCATAATTATAAAAGATGGAGGTTGAATTGGAAAATATATTCAGAATTTTAGATACAAAAGAGCTGGTGTACTAATACAGTTGGTGTTATAATTTATTAACTTTAAAAAATTAAACTTATAGATGCGATTCCGATGGTGAGGAGCAGATGTATAATTATTATGCATGTCTCCCCTAAAAAAGTAAAAATTAGAGAAAGCACTAGTCTATAAATAATAATTTAATAAGGCAATCAAATAACGTAGCCGATAAATAAAGTTATCTCACTATCACATGGCTACTATGATTGTACTCGCGATCCAACCACAAAATAAAAAAACAAACAGATCCGATATAGTGATTATAACCTAAACTTAACAGTATATATTTATATTTAATATGTGTGCAAGGTGGGTCCCATTTATTCTCTATTCTCCTACGGATGAATCGCCTAAACATATCTAATTTTCTTTAAAAAAATAAAATAAAAATCTAAAACTCCATCTAATGCGACCAAAATCTCTTTGCCTACATTGGCAGCTTCACCTGAAACACATATGAATCCCATCAGAAATATAAAGCTAGCAATACAATCCAGTGATCATGTTTTAATCTATTCTTTCAACGACAAAAGTGACGGCCTACCAAACAAGGCCTCATTAGCCCTAGTCAACTCGTAAGATCAACAAACTAATGATGGGGGAGTGTGAGAGAGTTGAAGGTTACAAATAAATTTAGGTAGTGTCTGGCCAGGCATAATGCATGCGAATTTACAAAAATGGGCTTTGTTTGTCTGTCTGTCTTAATCCTATCCTATGTAAGCCCTGATGTAAGAAAAATGGGTGTCCATTTAAGATATGATTGTGGTTCAAACTTGAAGCAACACGCCAAACACAAATTCATTCATTCCAAAAATATCCCAATTTCAAAATGTTACTTTCAGCCATAAAAAGTGAAAAATAATCCCACTTGGTTTTACTTGTCCAAACCCAAAAACATCAGTTTGTACAAGTGGCTAAAAAACATGTTATACTCCACTTAGTAAGTTAAAAACCATACAAAATTATCAAAGGCCGATGTGTTGCAAGTCTGAATTCGAGAGATATTTGGAGGGCGGTGACGTAATACATTCCATTTGAAACGGGGGACGAAAAATAGATTCATTTTATTGGTTTTTTTCAAATTTGGCGGTTAAATAAACTAATAATCATACGTCATAATCAAGACTTTTCCTAATGGAAACCCAAACGGTCAGGATTCCCTGCCGTGCTTATAAGCACAGTTGAAACGTTGTTTTGACCATTGAAACGACGCCGTATAGGTCGAGACAGCGTCATTCGGTGGTTCTGTAGTTGAAACGATGTTTTTGGCACACAAGAGAGGATGAAAATCATTGCAAGTGGAGATTGAGAGGATCAACTTTATTAACAAGTCCTAAAATGAAGTATTATAAGTATGAAAATAGTGAAAGATGTAAAGACTAACCATCAAAACAGAAGTGATTAACGTTTCTCCATGCTTATCCTCCCCACCAATGAGATAAACATTCAGCTACAAATAATGCATCAATAAAGCTACCGGTGCGACCAGATTCAAGAGATATACGACCTGTAAAACGATCAAAAAAAGAGTTATAAGTTGAAAAATGAGCACCAAAACTTGTGTAAATTTAGACATGATATCCTTACATTCTTCACAGAATCTGAATAATCCATGCGTGGCAGATAACCTTGCAGCCCAATATTGTATACAGGACTACCATCTGGATAATATAGCCCGTAATTCCTCTCTGAAATCGGGCCAGGCTTCAAGTTCTCATTGAAGAGCGCAAATACAAATATGTCAACGGGCACCGATGGCTTCCCTGGAGTCCCTTCATTTTGCTGCATTCGATTCAGCAGATTACCATTAAACAACCTAGCATTTTCGGGGCTGGCCCCTATCTCGTTGGGGTCCCCTTTCGAGGGCCAGCCTGTCTCGGAAACCTTAACTTGGATGTCAGTATGTCCCATTGCTCTAATAGCTGCATAAACAGCATCAATTTGGGCATACAACATGTTGTCATAATGCAAGTTGGTGACCGGATCAATCATCCCCGGATTGGGCTGGAAAAGAACATAATCCAACGAGACCTCCCCTGCATTATCCTTGTAGGCGAAAAAGGGGTACGCGTTTATTAGGAAAGGCGATCCGGTCTGGGAGTGAAAGCTTAAAATGCCGTGAACATACTCAGCAAGGTCTTGTCTGAATGCACCAGAGGAAGGAGGGAAAGAGTGGCTGAGAATATTGAAAGAATGTGCAGTTGTGACGTATATCTCCTTGCTTAAGCCGAGATTGATGAGGGCCTGGTTAACGGACTGCATTGCCGGGAGGAGGTAGGACATGAGCTGCAGGTCGTTGCCGGTCAGAATTTCGTTTCCAACAGTGATGCATTTGATTTTGGTTTGGGAAATGTAAGGTTGGACATGCTGTTGGATCCATGTTTGGGCTTGGGATGGGTCCATCATCCTCTGGAGGTACTCGTTGCCGAGGCCAATGACGAATTCAACGTTGGAGTTGGCGAATGCAGAGAGGACGACGGGGTCGGCGTCGTAGAGCTTGACTCGGGTTATGTTGAGAGATCCCAGGAGGGAGGCCACGCGGGATGGGGCAGGGAGGTTGTTGGCAATCTGGCCGTAGTTGATTCCCACTCCAAGGCTATGGATACTAACAATAGAATCTGAATAACCTTATACGTTAGTGTTGTCACGCAAAAATGAAAACTAGATTGAATACAAGTGGGCAATCTCATAGGTGCAAAAATCAAGAAATCAACTTGGATCAGATATTTGAAGATAAGCAATAGAAATAAGTCGGTCATCAACATTCTGGATTATGTAAATGTGCAAATAAATCTCCAATTTCATCGAAATGAACTAAATCTGATTTACATCTCTTCCTTCAATTGACTAAAGAAACCAAAGGGTATATATAAATTCTTTGAAAAAAGACGCACAAAATCAAGAAAATAGAAAAGATGAAGGGATTCCGAATCAGAGTACTTGAAGAAAGGGACTAAATTAGAGTTAAGAAGTAAAAGAAAGTAAGAACCCTCTTCTTCTGTCATTTCAGTTGGTATGAATGTCGTGATCGCAACAGAAAGGTCTTTTATATGCATAACTCGATCGCAAACTAAAACTAAATCCACTTTATGAATTTGCAATGAAAATGACAGTTAATTTAGAAGAGATAAGTAGAAGAAGAACCTGAAAAAATGAGAAGCAGGAGGAGGAGAATCAGCCGAAGAGGGGTGGCCATTACAACTCTGTTAAATCTCAGCCACCACGCCTCTTTAATGCTAGATAGATAGAAAGATGTATCTCTATATATATATATAGATATTATATGTACGCGTACACTTTTTAAGAAAAAAACAATTAATATTTAAATGTATTTTCACACGGTACAGTGAGGAAATGCGTTGGCTCCTCGCTGCAAATACAGACAATATAATAATTTGTAGGAGTAGTATTTAGAAAGATATGTAGAGTGGCAAGATTAATGTTGGATATTTTCCACTTGTATATATCCACGTAATCAATTCCTCTCTTGTTATTTTGAGAATGGATTTTGTTCCTTTTTCGACGTCTCAATTAACATTAACACTATAATAATAATATACTCCCTCCGTTCCAAAATAGATGATGTTAAAGAAAAAAGTAGATGAATTAAGAAACAAATGTATTGTCAAATATATCCCTTAAAATTTGTGGAGATAAGATTTAATGAAATTGAATGTGAGTGGGAAGTTGAAAAGTTAAAGATATTTTTTTATTTACATAAGGACAAAATAGATAGAAATGGTAAAAAAAATCTAAAACATCAAATATTTTGGAATCTATACTATATAATATAACAAAATCCGCCAAGAATAGTAATATTAATATTTTCCCACTCAAAACAACACTGCTAATTCTAGAAAATTTCAATATTAGTTGCATTAATTGATTAAACCTTATATATGGTATAATTGGCTGCATTAATGGATATTACCTTATATATGTTAAAGCATTCAAACCATTTAATTCCGGAATTGTATTTAAAGTTGGTAATAAGTTACAATTGATTTACACAAATCTCGCAACATAACATTTTCAACTCAAACTCAAGGCACTATATCATATTATAATTATTAAAGATTGTGATTGATAAGTATTCATATTCTGGGCTCGGTAATGAAGCCCAATTGATTTTTCTCCAGGAATGTGTTTATATATTGAGGAACTATTGATTTTTCTCCAGGAACCATTGTATTTCAATGTGTGTAGTTTTCAGTGTCGGAGTTTAATAATAAACCTCTCGGTAGTAAAAAAATTAATCCTAAAAAATATCATAAGTAGCTCAGAACAAAACAATTAAAAAGATATAACTGAATGTTTCTTGCTCTTGAATTCTTGAACTCTTCCTTGAATCCCTTGCTTGACTCTCCAAATTATGACAGAAGATGTATAAAATTTATCTTTAGGTCCCCCTTTATAGTTGGAGAATTAACATATGAGTTGAAGGGTGAAAATCCTCAAAAAATTAGGAAAAACGCATGTAAGACTCGACTCATATCGCATGGGCTGTGTAATGGGCTGGGTGACCCAAAGCTGCATTCTTCTCCAACTTCAATGTCGTCATATTTGGAGGTCTTATGGTTAGAATTTGGAAACAACTATTTATACTTAATATAATAACAAAATTCACTGAAATCTTTGAAGTTTTCCCGCCCAAAATCTATTACCAATTCTGGAAATTACAATTTTTGGTATATAAAATTCAACCCAATATAAAACATAATTATTGGCAATAACTTGTCATATATTAGCCTAAATAAATATGATAAAGTTATTTGGGCTGATTTTGTCTGGGCCGAAAAAAACATATTTTCTTAAAATTATTTTCTTTTTATAAATTTATTGACTATTATTAATGAAAAATTATTTATGAAGACGGTAACTAATTTTTAACATTACAAATATATCCTCTGTCAACCGCATATTGCAATTTCAGCCACAATCATCAACATGACTTCTATGTAAGGATGCTAGAGATATTCATACATTAAGAAAAATACATATTCATTCTAATATATATTTTAGCCTTTAATACTTTTCACTGCACCCGTTTCCATTAACATATAATTTTTCATATCTTATTATTTATTGATTGTAATATTTTATTATATTAAAATTATATAAAAATATAAAAAAATATTAATTTATTCATTGACACTTACAAACCGTGCATCGCACGGGGATACTACTAGTATGATTAAGAAGCTAAAACATCAACTATTTTGAAACAGAAGGAGTAATACTTAAACATAGCCGTCTAATGGAGGAGCAGCTGGGATTCTGGGAAGAGTAATTACCGACATACTTTTTGCATTCCAGAAACACCCTCATCTTTTCCCTCAATCACAGCCCCACGAGGATTTTTTATTTATTTTTACAATAATATTAATATGAATGCTAATATTTATTATTGTTATTATTACTATCATTAGTATTATATTTCTATTTTATTTTTACTTTTAATTTCTTGGGCGTGCGCATATTGGATTGATTGCTAATAACTGACTTTGCTATGTATTTTCTTTTTACCCTAAAAATAATTTAATTCTTTTAAATTTCTCCAGAGGAGAAGTGACCGAGATAAAGATTAATTATTAAGATATGTTTTTATTTCTATTTTTTATCTTTAGGATATATTTTGATTTGTTATAGTATATCTACTAGGATATCTATTGACTTGTTTCATATTAGAATTAGGGATAAATATTTGCTCGGGCCTTAAGTTATTCTATATATATATATATATGTATATAGATATGTGCTTATGTTATTATATATATTAAGTAATTGATCATACAAAACAATAGAATGAGTCTCTTTGATACTAGTATTCATTACAAATCAATAATTTATACTTGCATGTTTTTTTGTTTGAATTATGCTCTCGCAACATTAGTTGGTATTCAGAGACAAGACAACAATCTGAGATATTCATTATGCCCCTTGGAATTTTTTATGTCACTCACAAGGAGCACCAGCGTGCAAAAGACATCACGCAGACCTGCAAAACTATGATGTGTTGAAAACAAAAATCCATCACAAGATAGAGACTGTGAAACTGCAAGAACATATTTACGAATATTACACATAAGCACAAATTGCTGATTCACAATGAATTGGTGACACTGAATATATTGGAGAAACCAATTCATAATAGTACTAAATTACACACTAAGAAACCAATCCTAATTATAATGGGAATGTATCAAAGAGATAAACCATAACATTGGATGATGACTATTTCAGTATATTAGTCAATGAGTCAAGTGATGAATCTCAGAACTTAAAAGGAACAATTAGCTTTGTTTGAGTTACGTTGATTGTAAAACATGAACGGTAGTGGATGAAAGGGAGTCAGCCGAGTCAGCTCCCACAACTCACACTATATTCCACAACTTAGCAAAAGATCATGACAACTCAACAAATCAACCACACAAGCGAATCATACACACCATGTACACAGTGACACATAATAGCATCCGGTGTAGGAATCATTTGTACTACTCTGTAGAAATTAGTTACCTTGTCCTTTGTATAGCTAGTAGCAATTGGACACGTACTCTAGTCTAGAATGATCTATGCATTGTTTATAATTGACATGAGATGTATACTATTCGATTGAACTAATGCATACTAAAAATTGCCCCAAAAATGTTTTCCAGCTTTGATATTTTTCGGATTATGGCTTCTTTCCTTTTTACCTTTATTACTCATTTTTTCAGCAATCCTAACATGGTATTAAAGAAGGTCAAGGGTCTGTGTCTAATTCATGTTTATGCAGCCTATCTAGCTTTTTTTTTTTTTTGAGATCATTGTTTTTTCACATTTTTCATTTCCTGTCTTTTACTTCTCTTCTTTGGGCACCTATCAACATTAGCCTCCATGACTAATACATCAGTCTCAGATATAGCTACATCACAACCTCCAACGGCTCCACGTGTATCCACATCTCATATCCAAGTAATATAGCAACATAATCAATTGATTACTATCAAATAACGGAGAACAATTATTAGATCTGGAAGTAACAAGTTCTTACTGCCATTCGTGGATACTGGCGAAAAATCACCTCCAGTTCTGGTGATTAACACCATAACCGGTGAAACAATCACAGTTTCACTTAACTCGGAGTATGAAGTTTGGCTACGACATGATAAGCTATTGGCCTCCTAGATCTTGTCCACTCTCTCCGAGAACCTTTTGACTCTTATGGTTGGTCACACCACATCTAAGGAGACGTGGGATACTTTGGCATTAAATTTTTCTAGCCAGCCTCAGTCTAGGAGATTGCAACGCAAGTATGAATTGCAGAACCTTAAGAAAGGTTCCATGACAATGAGGTAGTTTTTGGCTAAAGTGAAAGCATGTTGTGATACTTTGGCTTTCATTGGAGAAAAAATTCCTGATGAAGATCAGATGCTACATATCTTTTTTTGGTTGGGGCATGAATACAACCCACATTTTGTGTTGTGAAGGATTTAACAACATGGGGGTCCTTCTCAGAGGAAAGCTTAAAGGTGGTCTCTATGTCTTGAACTTCCCAAAGTCATCCATCTCTTCCAGTTGTACAAGAACATCCACCTCCTCATCTCAAACCCAAGCTCATGTTGTTTCTATTCTTTCCAAGCCTTAGCTACTCTCCTAGATGTTTTTCTACTTCAATCAAGCAAGCTAGTCTAGATACATGACATCTTGGACTAGGGCATGTTCCATCAGATATTGTAAAGAAGGCCTTCAGCCATTGTAATGTCCCATTTTCTCCTAGTGAAATGAACAGCTTATGTGAGGCTTGTTTCAAATCAAAAAAATAAATGTTTATCATTCCCAGATTCTTCAACTACTTATACAGAACCACCAACACTTATTCGCAGTGACCTATGGGGGCCTTTTTCCTATCAAATCCATAAATGGTTTCTCCTATTACATTATCTTTATTGATCATGCCACAAAATTAACATGGCTTTACCTCGTTAAGCTTAAGACTGATACAACAATTGTTTTTCTCCATTTTCAAACTTTGGTAGAAAACCAACTAAATAGGCGAATTAAAACCTTTCAATCAGATGGGGGGTGGTGAACTTAAGGCCTTAACACCCATCCTTGAGAAATCTGGAATCCATCATAGATTCTCTTGTCCATACACCTCACAACAAAATGGTATTGCCGAACTAAAACATTGACATATTATTAAGGTTGGTCTATCTCTTCTAGCCCAATCTAACCTCTCTCAACGCTATTGGGACACTAGAATCTTATATAATACTTTGAGGTAGATCTATATATATAGATACATACATACATACATACACTAATGCAAAATGGCATTGCACCTTCTTAAGTCCCTACCTAGCCACTCCGTACGTGGTCTTTTTCACTAGATCTTTGGCTTGGTTATGCACAGGTCGTGCATGTGTTTTCTTCATTTGACGACCAAGTCGTGCATGGTATTATTCACTGGTCCTCAATAAACTCGTGCACAGGTCGTGCACGCTTGTGAAGTCGTGCACGAGCAGGACGTGGGCGACCCTTTTCTCCCCGCTTTTGCTCATTTCTTTGACCTTTTTCCTCACGTCGTCTTTTAAGCATATTTTACTAGCAAAATAGTTGAAAATGGTTTCTCCGACGAGAGAAAGAAAATACAAAAAATATGACGAACGGGAGCTCAGAATATAAGAATACACGACAAAAATATTTATTCTAAGCATGTTTTTCCTACTAAAGACCCCGTTTATCAACTCCCTCAAACTAAATCCTTGCTTGTCCCCGAGCAATTAAAACTAAACGATGAGGATGTTCTTTCTCAATAGGAGGAAACACATAGGTATCGTCGTGTTTACTTGGAAATGTACCTCAGATAAAAATAAGCATAATAACATATGCAACATAATAAGACAAGAAATATGTTAGGATTTATCACAATGTCCTCACATATTTGGTGTACCACTCAAGCACTCAAGTGTTTATAGGGTAGTGTATCGCTCGAGTTGAATGCACATGCAGGACCTACCATAAGCTTGCATGTTGTGTAAACTCTCCATCACTATGATAAATACAAGCAAAGAATCATAGAGATCTTTCATTTGATTGTAATGTGGGTTCTTCGGATTAGGCAGGATATATTTAGAAAATAGTGATCAAATTGGTATGAATGAGTTACACTCACTAGTTCCTTTCAAGATCTACCTCCACAACCTTTCTTATGATTTCAACTCTCATATCTTCCAAATTACCTCAACCACTTCATCCCGTTTGTTTTCACAAGTTATGAGTTAACACAAGTTTTGTGTTCTAACTCATCCAAATCAAGCTCAAATGTTTAATTCTTTTGACCCCTTTTCAATTTTAACTACAAAATACAATCAAGATACTATTTACATTTTTTTTATAACAAGGTCAAAAAAATTCTAAATAAGATTGATTTTCTTAATTCATCACGAATCTCTAACTCTATTTAATTTGTTCTTTTCTTCCCGATTTACCACTATTGTCCCATTTTTCGATAAAATCACGACCCATTTCTTACTCATTTTCCAACCTCCTCCCTTAAACTCATTCGATCCAAGTATGGGAAAAAGATTTTAAAATGGATAAGGCTTGTATAAGTAGCTATCAAACGAGGCTTCAAGCTCAATTGGGCTAACTAGAGACAATTTGCACAAATTTATAAGAACAAATCAGAGGCTCAAAGATTCAATAAAAAAATCGTTTACAATCATTTCCAATGCTCGTCAATAATTGTGCGATTTCGAGGAGACTGGGGGCAAGTTCTAGAGATACAAAACACATACCAACTATACACAAATTAAGGAATAATTCAAACTCCGAAACTGGAAGTTTGTCAATTAGGCTAAAAAAACCTCACCAGTTTATATTATGAACAATCCCTATTTCAAAGCTCATATATGCATATATCTCATTTTCAAACTCAAAACAATTTCCTATCATCATTGATTTTCAAGAAAGTTCTGGACTGACTGAGTATCCCTTAAGGATACATTTCCTCTACTGAGGTTTTTAGCTTTCCAAAATTAATTGGAAAATGTCACTCACCTAAGCAATTGATCCCTAGGATCCCTATTTACCCCTAGAACCTTCATTTGCTCAGGTCTGACTATCTATAAGTCCACGTGTGCGGTGATGTGGCATACGTGACACAATTTCATTCGTCCATGTGAGCTGACTAGGCATTGGTGTGTCACACCTTTGATGAAATGAGGTCCACTCTCACTGACTGAAGAGTGACCTACATGCATCGCCTTCCCGGCTTTTTCGAACGACGGCGCTCCGGCTACCTCTCCGTTCTCGGCCATTCCGAGTCCAATGGTGCAATCAAATTTTCGATCCGATAATCCTAACTATGTGTTTGGATCAGTAAATATGTTCTAGGAGAGTGAAGAACATTGTTCTTCATGTTCTTCATCAAGAATACATTAGATCCGTTTTTCAATTTCAAAGCACGTTATCTAACACTATACAGGTTTGATTATCATAAATAATATATCAAATCGAAGCTCATTTGATAAACTACGCATACAAACCACATACATGCATTAAATCGAAGAAGGACATCCTGAAATCAGGGTTTTTCAAAACAAGAACGTCTTCAAGTTTTCCGGAAAATAGATTCACATGATTTTCATCCAACCTTTAAAAGTCCATATCTCATTCGTTTCTCAACAAAATTAAGCGCATAATACATCTATAGAAAGCTCATTCAACATAGAACATGATCATATAAAATACACGCAAACATCAGAACAATTATTGGACGAAAATCACACCCGAACAGATTGAAAAAATCATTTTCGCAACAGTTTTCAGATTCACAGGTCCAACTTTAAAGAAATCATATAAAATTCGCTTCTTAACGGAATCAAGTGATTCAAGTTAGCAAACGTAGCTATTAAAGAGTACTATGACATCAAATCAATAGCAAGCAGAATCTCGAAAATAAAAATCTTGAAATTGGGCAGATTGTACAACAGTTTATTCAATCATAATTAATCGAAACATAAAATCATCGAGAGACGAATTCTAACCTTTTGGCTCTGATACCAATGTTAGATTTAGGTTGGGGTACCTTTGATTGCAGCGGATTTGAACCACAAATCGTATACGGGTCGAACCACGGTCTCACCTCGATGATTCGTACTCTCGGTCGGGGTGGAAATCACGAACGAAAATCCACCACGATCCACAATCTATTAACATCTCCGATGGCTTTTGGAAAAGTACTTTTGGGTATGGGAGAAATCACTTTTGATTGTTCTCACTTTTCTCCATCAACTGTACCCGATACACTTGATGGGGTTTATATAAGGGGATAGGTAGGCTTCTAATTATGGGAGATGGGTCTCCCATAATAGCCCACTTCCTGTAATTGGGCAAGCCCACTTGAGCGGCCTTTGATCGGGCCCAATAGCCTGGATGAACCGGGCCCGTGGCCCGGGTCAAACCAACAAATGTAATAAAATTATTTATATTATATAGACGTAATTATATTTTGTTAGTTTGGTTCTTAAAATAGTTATGTCAAAGTTAATAATCATATTAAAAATTGAAGCGTGTTTAAGGAAAAACGAAAAAGTAAAGAAGAAAGATAGACACAGAATAATTAGGGTTCTCTTATTCATTAGATCCCCTTTATATAGGGTGTCAAATACAAGGGTTTCACAATTACATATTATTTAGTGAATACCTAAATTGCCCTTCATCAATTACTTTTGACGAAGGCACACTAATTGTGTTTTTCCTTCAACACTCCCCCTTGTGCCAAGTCAAAGGGGAATTGGTGTATAACTTGTTGCCTCGTTAAAAACCTTGCCAAGTAACAAAACCCAGTGGGAAAAAATAAACCTTGATTGAAGGAAAAAAGAGTGCAACGCACCTTTGTTGAGACTCCCCCTGAAGTCTACATCTCTCCCTTGATACGTACATTTATCAAGAGAGTTTTGAAAATCTCTTCATCCTCATTTTTACATAAATCATGAGGATATTATGAGGTTGCTGGTTATAGAAAAGCGTTGGCGGTAAATGCTTGGCCTCGTCACCTTTGATGTGTAGCATAATTCATCTGTTTGTTGCAAATAACTTCATCTTCATAACTTCTTATAGGCTCTTCAGTGGTATAACTCAATCCACTAATACTTTAACCATATATGTTAATGAACTTCGTGAGATATCATCTATGAGTGATGTGATGATGTCGCTTGACTGCTTGAGTAGTTGTGATTGATTGATCTTCAAGTTTTCGTCGTGTTCCTCATGGTAATACATAACTGATTTGATAATGACCTTTATATTAGCCACTAAGATAACCAACATCTAAACCTACCAAAGTAGTATTTAGTATTTTGTATTAGGGGGTAGCTTCAATATTTATTTAGGAGTTACATATTCTTTCGTAATCCTTTTATCTCTCTATATGAGAGCATTTGACATTTCCTTTAGAGTTTACAATTTCATTTGTAATCTCTCTTGTCTCTAATATGGGAAGAACAAATATGAGTCAATAATTTCTTTCATATGTCAAAATATTATTTGATACCATTCAGTTGATATTGCGTTGTCCTGAGTAAAATATAACCAACATGTTATTTGAGAAAGTAATACATGGTTGAGTGCATTGAGCTTTTTGTACAATAATGCGCACATTTCAATTAAGTAGGGAATTTCATCTCCCAACAGCTCTTTCGTCATTTTCGTGGGGCTCAAATGGATTTTCCTTAAGTCCACACTTCAACCAATCATAGGAATGCTAACAGATTGCACTTTATCCATGTGAAATCGCTTGATAATCTTTTGGATATATGCAAACTGAGGATTTAATATTCCACAAACTCGTTAAGTTTTCTCATGATCCCTTATCTCAATTTAGATTTCAAATACATCACAGTATTTCTTATTTCTTTAAGAGTACCCATTATGTCCTTAACATCAACATAAGCTGCTATAGTTGCAAATATAGAAATCGTTTTCTTTATAAATGCATAAGTGCAATACTACTTGTCCTTTCCCTTCCCAATCAGGTAGTCACTCAGACGTGTATGCCAATTCCGTCCAAATTTATTTCAATCAAAGTGAGCATTTCAATCTAATATAGTAAAATGCACTCCGTGGTCTAGAGTTACTTGAGTTGGGCAATGCAAGTCCATCTGACACTTACACATATCTCAATAACAAGATCCACAAAGAGATATTTTGTATCCACATTAGTATGCTGCATTTTCAATCCTTCGGAAACTTATCAATAAGACGTTATGGAGTCCGTTGTGGGAGAATATCTCCTCGTAGTCAATTCCAGGGCTTTGTGAGAAAACCTTGTGCTTTAAGGTAAGTTTTGCATCAGGGATTATTCTTCTCACTATGCTTACTGACAAAACATATTTTATGTCCTACAGGCTTTACACTTGGTAAGGCTAGCACTACCAAACCAAATACCTGTTGTTCTGTCATAGAATCGAGTTCTACCTGGATTGATTTCATATAGGCCAGTATGCTCTTTGTTGATATCTTACAATAGAGCGTTGTTCGATATTATTGAGTTATATAATTTATTGAACAACAATGTATACATCATCAATGCACGTGAAAGATTTTTTCATTAACTCACATGCACTCTCATTATCTCTAGAATCATATTAAACTTCGGAGCATCCTCCAGCGATGATTCATGGACATAATTAATCAGAGATAATTTGAGAGTATTTCTATTAATTAGTTGAGAATATTTCTTTTTATTGATGATTCAAATTGTGCCACATCTGTCTCCTTCCTTGCGCAAGTGTTCATCGAACCACGTGGCATCCCTCATTTCCTTTTGGGAGCCACGGTCTTAACCACATCTCCACTAAGTGTGGTTGCAACACCTTTATTTGCGGTGTTGTGCCCCTTACTGAGGACTTTTAACCTTATAGGCACATTTGCAGCTAGTATATATGATCATGTCACTTTAGCAATTTTAGCAAATGCATCAACAACTAAATCTTTCATACTTTGAAGATCGATAATTCATTTTATTTCACTTTACATTATGAAGTGTGGGGATCCTAATGAGACATACTGGGAAACACTTCCTGTCGTTCCCTTAGAAAATTCTTTTTCTTATCTCCCCCTAACGACGGGAAGACTGTCTCATTAAAGTGACAATCCCGCCAATCAAGCGGTAAATAGATCTCGCCTGTCAAAGGTTTCAAATAGCAGGTAATAGTTGGGAATCCATATCCAACAAAAATACTTAATCATCTTTAAAGACCTGTTTTGATGCGCCGTGGGGGCGCATTAGGCACATAAACTGTGTAACCAAATATGCGTAAAATATAAAATATCAGGCTAAATTCAGTTACCAACTGGTACTCATCAATTGTTGATTACCAGTGGGTCTAAGATGAATAAAGTTGCAACTATATTGCATAAGCCCATGACAGATAGGTATTTAAGTGTGCATTTCGTATGACATAATCCTCCATCTATATTTTTTTGATAGTGACATATGTGAGACCATTTTTGTGTATGCACATGGGTTAAAGGATACTATACATTGATCTTGACAGATACGCAATAATCATCAAACCTTATGATGAGAACTCTCTAGAGTTAATAAGTCTTATAGACATTATGAAGTGAGGGTGGTGAGCCCTTATATAATATTTTCTAGGAGTTTTTCAAATGCAACATTTCTTGTGGACAATAATGTGATGATCAGTTAGTGTGTCAAAGCGTTTAGCAGAACCATAGATACTTTAATGACCCGCTTTCTGGTTTGATAGGTCCACATATATTATATTATGTTATTTTGTAAGAATGGAATGTATTACTTATATATCAGGCATAGGAAGGCCTCGATCCTACTTATTATTAAATTGTAGGCTTGGTAGAATGAGTGATATGCCCTAAAACAGTTAATGAGGCAGAATGGGATGTTGGTCGTGCTTTTAGTACTTTAGAAAGCATTAACTTTGTTATAATAAAATTAGTACTGACATTGTACATCGTATAAGATTTTCATCCCTTTTTGTATTTCACTCGAAAGAAAGAATGTCCATATAATTCTAAATATGGAACATCATGTTATGACTTGGATGTCTAAGAAAGTCGTACCAAAACCTATATGAATTAATGTCCCAAAGTTCATTTTGGGTAACATATGATTCTGTCTTCCAAAGTTCATTTTGGTGATAGTATTTGATCCAACGATCAGAGTTGTAGTGGAGTACATACCACTAGATTGACTCATTTATTTCTCTAAGATGTGCTTCCTTTCACATTCATAAGAAGTATCATAAATTATTCAATTCTGTTCTCACATGTAGTTTTGAAATGATAGTCTTTGACACGAATATCTTTACTTAATAACATTGTAATAGCTCTTGGTGCATATAGAATGTTTTGTGACTATAATTATGTCATTAGGCATCTAGAGAATTCGACGATTCTTCATCCTTTTTAGTTCTTGCGATTCAATGATGGTCATTATGCAGTGATGCAGTGAGTCTCTGTTCTTTGGACTTCTTGTATCTCTTATAGTTAACTGCTCTAGCAGTTTTTATACAAAAGTATAATATTTCCATACTTATATTGAAGTTCATTACCAACTCTTCCCCTTTTGTTCGGGGGTTGAGGTATCTTTTGCACCTTGGTATCATAACAAGCACGCGTCTAGTATCACCATGTCCATTTGGTGGGTGGATATATTGGGAGGGCCTCTGTGGACCTAATAATTATGACCCCTTGATGTATTATCGCCACATCAGTGGGATTGACACATAGCGTTCCCTTTACGTTGGGGGCTCTTTCCACTATTTAGTTCACCATAGTTAGACTTGAGAATTTTCTTTATCCCAATGCGTTTGATGTTATTTTCAGAAGAAACTGATCATGCCTCTCAACTACTTGCACTGGTTGATTAGCTAATTGAATATTGTAACTCTTTTATTTCATACTATAGCATATACAAGTTCGGTAGTATAAGTATTGGAGTAGGAAAATAAAGAGATTTTATATATCATACCATCTTCTGTGATTTCTTTACACAAAAAGAGAGATGCGTTTTTAGACAAAATATGTCGTTATTAAATTCATTGACCCTTTTGTAGTCTGGTAAGTGTATTTCTTTCCGTAAAATAATTAATTTTGAAAGTAGAGAATTATCTATATTCCAAAATTTCTTTTATGGCAACCCACAGTTCATCGAGGTATCCTTTAACTAAAGAATATTTTCAAAGTAAGTTAGGATAAACTTTGACTTTGTTGGACGATTCTTTGTCCTTAGGATCGGTGAATGGCATGATTTGTGGAAATATTTTTTTTTTCAAGTGTGGTACTCAATTTCTTATGAGTCCAATAATACAAATTGAGTATGAGTTGGTTTAGTCATTTTCTTATAAATTAGATTTCGGGACCCTATATCACAAGTTTTTTGATACTTTGTAAAATTACTTTATCACGTAGTTTATTTGTCCACGAATTTCCTTTATCATGGACATGCATAATTTATCATAAAAAAAAAATGCATGTGCAAAATAATGATCAAGTTCATAATCTATCAGACAAATAAGCTAATTTGTGATTTTTAATCATAAAATTCCCAATAGGCAAAAAATAATTGAATGCTCAACTTTCAATTACATGAGAAAGTAGAAGCATATCAAACACAACTTGACTTTGTAAATATTATTCAAATAGAAAAAATTCCATTATTTCCGAAATTGTACACAATTGCTTTAGATGCACATATAAATTCATTATCAATTACCTCAAGAACTTGTTGTATCTAAATCATATGAAAAATATGCATTCAAGGTCTTTCTCATGCTCAATCTTAACCAAAATACTTAAATAATTATGGCACAAAAAACTTAGTGTCCCGAACAAATATACATCATGCCACATGTCATAGTAAGCAATATATATTCATCATTTGCATTTAATTCATAAAGTAGGGCGATTTGATTTACCTTGCAGAAAAGACACGTTTCTTTCCTAAGGCACTTCTCAAGCTTTAAAGAAAATTTAATAAGTTTAGGAACCACAAGCTTCCAATCCAGACTCCATTCCAGTAGAAATGAGTTGATACTCGCAAAATAGCAATGAAAATACCAAGAAAAAACTTATTAAGAAGTTGTTTGTGTAGAACTGTATGATATATATCACTCATAATCGTAGAAAAATAAGAACCGCATACAATATTTATATGATTTCATCAGAATACAACCATCGGAACAACAATCAATGTAGATCAAGTAATTAACACATAAGAATGTGTGAGTGATGGTGGATGTATAATCATGACAGTTCACTTTTAATATGACTTCAAATTGCAGAAGTTTATCAATATCAAATTTCCGAACATAATTCATTAGTGAGCTACTGTAGATTATAATGATAAGTTGAATAATCCAACAGGTTATTGTATTACGTACAATGAAAATTAAAAGCATAATAAATATCAATCATTCAGATAATTGTTATTATTATATTAACATACACACCATCTACTTTACATACACTTATATACATATACTAGAAACCAACATGTATTGTAGGAACAAATATATTATTAAAAAATAAGTGGCCGACATGAAATTAACATGGGTCGAAAGGAATATCAATACTCTGTTGAGTAATAACAATATATGGCATAGCAATTCAATTAAAAAATTGTTTCACATCACCTGCGTTGATTTTTTGTTATCAATTACGCTGCTGAGATATCGGTGGCTGTTTAATCCAGGCGTGATGTTTGATATTGCACTCTATGTGGATATATCAATATTTTGTATCTGAATTGTAGAGTCTCGTGTTGATAACGTGTTTAAGGAAAAACGAAAAAGTAAAGAAGAAAGATAGACACGGAATAATTAGGGTTCTCTTATCTATCAAATCCCTTTTATATAGGGTGTCAAATACAAGGGTTTCACAATTACATATTATTTAATGAATACCTAAATTACCTTTCATCAATTACTTTTGACGAAGGCACACTAATTATATTTTTCTTTCAACAAAGTGAAATAAAAATCATACAAAAATTATGTTATCATGAACGCTAGGCCTTCATTATACCTTGCTTGAAGAAAGATTTTCCAATTAATAAACCGAAAACATCATGTAACAATTTATCTTCAATAAATTAAAATATTACTAGTTATATAATATAAGTATTGATACTAAAATCTGAGGGACCTATTCACATACGTAATAAATAAATAGAAAATATTGTGAATAAAAAGAAAACTTAATTAACAACCTCTATTGGTGAGTTGTATTTATACCTCCAAAAAAAAGGTGTTTATATAATAGTTAGGCAAAAATTCGTATGTGATCGTCACACGGTGTGATGGAAAAAAATATTATTTTTTGTGGTAAAAGTATCATTTTCATCTGTAAAAATATCGATGTAGTAAAAATATCATTTTTTTATAAAAGTATATTTCGTCAC
This sequence comes from Ajuga chamaepitys, assembly GCA_958295605.1. NCBI lineage: Eukaryota > Viridiplantae > Streptophyta > Magnoliopsida > Lamiales > Lamiaceae > Ajuga > Ajuga chamaepitys. The sequence continues at coordinate 20,784,490 of OY282505.1, forward strand.
ACGTGTGAGCGCTGACACACAGGACTTACTCTAATAGTTAAGCACGTCCGAGTTGAAAGTGGTCTAATTCTGACCAACAAAAAGGTTGGATTAGATTTTAGGATTGGGATTAGGATTATAAACAACATTTTTTGGAGGTAGGTGTACACGTGTATCGTTGACGATGGATCTTCCTCCGGATTCTAGTGTAAAGGTCGGCGGACACATCACATCACCCACTTTCATGTCACGTTTTGGGAACATAACATTTTAACCCATTTTATTATTATTATTATTATTATTAGTTTTTTCCTTTTCTGTGGTGGGGCAATAAATTCTATGGGCCCATGCTATCTGTATTATTAATTACTCCACAACCGATTACCTTAGGCTTCTAGTGTTATCGGAATACATGGCCAGCCCATCGCAAGGTTAAATGTATTAGATTATATAAAATACTATTTTTTCTTATTGATGAAGACCCATAAAAAAGTTGGCGTATATTTCATCTCATAGACAGTTTATGAAACTATTTTAAGTTTAAAAATAGAATAAAATATTATAAACATTATATCTAGATTTTTTTATTTTAAAATTGAATTGATTTTATTAATATCATTAGTATTTTTAGTTTTATTTATATAGTTGAATAATGATCTCATAAACAGATTTAAGAGTGCAAAACAAGTGGTACTCTACTTTAGAGTTTCTAAAATTTTATTTTTAATATAATTTATCATAATAGTTTGCTTTCCTTTCTCCTTCAAGTGTGTCTCCTACTTGATAACAATTGCCTTCTAATCTTTTAGTGCAATCAGAAAAATGAATCTTGTAAAATGAACTTCTATGTTTACTGATAAATGGATCTCTTAATAAAAATTTTGGATCTGTCACTACTCATGTTCCCCTTTTGACTAAAAAAGATGCAGGAACACTAATTTGATTTCATAATATGTGGACGCCATCATAAATGTCAAATAAATTTTCCGGTTTGAAATATTTTTGGGCGGCGGCTGTTTGTTGCCCACTGATTTTCTTAACGCAACCTACTAATTTAATAAAATAAAATTGGGGCATTTATATAAATGACTTGGTCAACATAATATATTATTTAAAAAACCTTCCTTTATAAACTTTTATCAAAATAACCCATTTTTTTCAAATTAGGGAATTTCTTAAATAAAAGTAGTTGAGGGGGGTTTTATTAAATTACAATAAAATAAAGGGTTCTCTTAAATCTTAAATATAAAATATTACTAAATCCTAACTAATCTATTTTCCCATAATCACGTAATAGAAAGAAGGAAGCCGTTGAAATAGATAAAAAAAGAGAACAGAGAAGAACGTGTACAAGAAACAGAACAGAGAAGAAGAGGAGCGTGTTAATGGTGAAAGCTGCGAAAAAAACTTGAGAGCACTGATTCAAGATTATCTCTTTCACATTTTTTTGCTTTTAATCATTTTCCTCTCTTATTCAAAATTAGCATGTTGGTGGAAGTCCATTGAAGATTTTTTTCTAGCGAAAGCGCAATAGATAAAAAGGTATACAATTTCTTTTTTGCTATATACTATGTGGGTTCTTCCTTAACCATTATGATATATATTGGGACCATTATTTACTATATTTGTGTTGCTTCTAGTTTCTTTGTGCGCTATTTTAAAAAATATATATATAATTTCACAATATTGTTCAATATTTTGGGACAAACTTTAAAAAGTTCTTTGACTATAAATTGCAGTTATGGATACTACAGATAGTGTGTGGATTACAATATATTATGATGTTATTTTTTAGAAGAAAATTGATGGCGGATGGATTTGGAAGCACAAAGGAAATGATCGAGAAAGTCTAATGCCACTTCTGGTTTTCAAAACTATAACTTATACAGAGCTATATGAGAAAATTGGTGGAGCATTGAACATAGATTTTAAGTTTCAGAAAATGAAGTTTGCAGCTCTTGTTCCTGGAAGGTTAAATGTGCCAATTCCACCTATGAAAATTGATTCTGACAATAGTGTGTCATGCTATATTTCTGTTTGTGAACAAGTTCCCTCTGTGTTACTGTTTTATCAAAGGATGTCTTGGAGTATAATGAAAATTTGGCAGAAGAAAACAATTTAAATTGGGATGATCTGAATATAATTGTGGAAAATGATGAAAAAGTGGAAGTGGAAGTTGCAGAAAGCCTACCATTAGAAAGAGAGAGAAAGGAAGTTGTTGAACATAGAGAAGCAAATAATTTACATTTGGCCGATTTGAATATAGTTGCAGAAGTCCAGCAAAAAGCGGAAGCTATAGGAAGTCGTGAGAGAGTGCAAATCACAGAAAGAGTTGAAGTTGGAGAACCATCGGAAAGAGTGGAAATCACAGGAAGTCCTCAAAGAGTAGAAGGTGGAGATCCATCAGAAAGAGTGGAAATTGTTGAGCCATCAAGTATTCATATACATGCTGATAATAGTGGTCAAAGAGTGGAAATTGCAGAACCATCAGAAAGACTGGAAGTTGTTGAGCCATCTAATATTCCTATACATGTTGTTGATGTTGTGATGAAGGAACCTCATATGCCTAACAATGTTCAGAATTTGGCAGTCGATTTAGTTCCTACTCAAGCTAGGTCGTCAACAAGGATTCCTGAAAGTGAAGATATACAAATTAAACAAGTTTTCTCGTGCAAAAAATCTTTGATAACAAAGTTGCATTTGCTTTCTATGAAATGTCACTTTGAGTTTAAGGTGAAGAAATCCACTAAGAGTCTTTACACGGTTGTTTGTATTGATGAAAAATGTCTTTGGAGGTTGCGTGCCATGAAGATGAAAGGATCGGATATATTTGTAATCCGGAAATATGTTGGTTCGCACACATGCTCAATGAGTGTCCGACGTAAAGATCACAAACATGCAACATATTCAATCATTGGAAGTCACATTACATCTATCTTTAAAGATCCTAATCGAATACACACACCCAGGAACATAATAAATGACATTCATAAGGAGTTTGACATTACCATAAGCTACACGAAGGCCTACATGGCTAAAGAATTTGCAGTATCTCGAATACGTGGAACTCCGGATGATAGTTATGGTAGTTTGCCTTCTTATTGCTCTGCTTTTGAGCAAAGAAATCCTGATACACTTACCTTCATCGAGACAAGGGATGACCACCGCTTCAAGTATTTTTTCATGGCATTGGGGCCAAGCATACGAGGATTTCAAACATTAATTAGGCCCGTGATTTCCGTTGATGGCACCTTTCTGACTAACAGATATAGAGGTACACTGCTTGTTGCTACATGTCAAGATGCAAATGTCAAGATTCTGAAAATGAAGCTTCATGGATGTGGTTTTTCAATAAGTTGAAGGAAATAACCGGAGATATTGAGGAGCTAGTGATTATATCTGATCGTGGTGTAAGTATTCATCCTGCTTTTGAAAAAGTTTTTAGGTTAGCACATCACGTACACTGTATATGGCACTTGCAAAACAACATGAAGAAAAAATTTCCAAGAATAGATTTTGAAACATTGTTTTGGATGACAGCAGAGGCCTATAATATAACAGAATTTGATAAAAAGATGACGGCACTTTGTGGGTTGCATAAAGGGATTAGAGATTACCTGGAAAATGAGGTTGGGGGTGTCCACGTTTGGAGTAGAGCACATTGCAAAGGGATTCGCTACAACATAATGAAAACCAATAATGCAGAATCCTTGAATTCAGCACTGAAAAATGCTCGTGATTTTCCTATTCTTGGTTTAATTGAGCACATTAGAGTGACATTGCAGAGATGGTTCAATGAAAGGCATAATGATGCAGCAAAATGTAGTAGCTATTTGACACCACCTATGGAGAAGAAAATGATCATGGTGTATAATCAGTCTCACGGTATGAAGGTTATTCCTATTTTTCCAACAGAGTTTGAGGTGTATAAAGAAATTGACACGCAAATTGTCAATTTAGAAGTTTTCACATGCACTTGTAAACAATTTGATTTGGAGAAATTTCCTTGTGCACATGCAATTGCCGCGGTTAAACATACTGGAGGTGATGAATATAAGTTATGCTCTCGTTTTTATACGACATCATGTTGGAGAGAATCGTATTCTGAATTTGTCTATCCATTACCAGCAGAAGATGAATGGCAAATTCCTGATGATGTTAAGTCAAAAATAATTTTGTGTCCACGAACAAAACGGCCAAGTGGAAGGCCACCAAAGCAAAGAAAAAAATCAGTGAGAGAGCTACACAAACCAACCAAGAGCAAAATTACGAAACCTCGCAAGTGTGGGAGGTGTGGAGGAACCGGCCATTATCGCGCTACATGTACCAACGCACTACCTTAATTATTGATAAAAAGAAAAAAGTTTATTTAGTTTTTTCAAGATATTCATTTAGTTTGTTCAATATTTATTTTTTGATGTTTATGTGATTTATGACTTATTTTGTTAATAACATTTCACTTTGTGGAAATTTTCATTCTTGTTACTTTTATATTTTATGAACTTTATAGTAGAAATTTTAGGGTAATCAAATCAAATTAGTATGTCACTAGTGAAATATGCACCTAATATGTTTATGTTCCATCATAGTGATACATTTGTCATTATTCAATTTTCATATTCTATTTTTAGCAATATTGGAAATCTGTTTATATTAGGGTCCTCTAAGTATTGAACTTTTTTTTTTTTTTTTTGTAATAATAGTGAGTAAAGTGCACATTCCTCGCAAATGAAAGCTTAAATTTATAATATCTTTTTAAATATAATTAAATATAATAATGACTAATATTTATATAACTGTAAGAAACTATACATATTCCCTACAAACTTATTGAATATAATTAAAAATGCTCCAACTTTATTTATACTCATAAGTTCATCATATTAACAACATAGATTTAATTCATTCAAAAATACAAATTTATTTCCTATATTTCTTTTGAATATTTCTAATAGAATTTTTTTTGAGGTGAACTCATAAAATATTATATATAATAATCATTTTTCAAAATATTTTTGACTTATTGTTAAGAGTTGAATTGTACCTTTATATTAAACATTTTGTTTATTATTTTCTTTCTATAATGATTGACTTTTAGATTACTTAGATAAAAATAAGGAAGTATATATTTATCATGCTCAACTTCAATTATGTAAAAAAAAAAAAAAAAGTCGTTAATTACGAACTTATAACTTCTTATACTAGTGAAGTCAGGACTTAGACTCAACTATACAATTGTCTTCATCCAAAGTTGTCAGAATCAAACCGGACCGGCTGGTCTAATCGGTTGAACCGAGAACCGATACTCGGACTGTACTACTCTATAGAACCAGTTTTATGGTTCAACCGGAAAAATCCGAGCTGAACCGGGAAAAATTGAAAAACCGATCAAACCGGAAAAAACTGGTTGTTCCCATTTTTTTGTGTTCTTTTATGTTTTTTAAGTTTCTTTTTTTATTATTTTGTATTTATTTCACTTATAGATTTTCTTTTTACTTATGAGTTTATAGAATTTTAACAAGTTACTCATTATTTACGATATTTAGAGAGAGATTTTGAAGTTAAAAGGATTATCTTTATTTATATTTTATGGATGTTGATGCGTATAGTTACATCAGAAAAATTAGTAAATGACGACTACTAATTTTTCGATTAGACCATTGATCGAACAGGTCTGACCGGTTAAACCGTCATCGATGGTGGAACTGATTTGACCACCGGTTCAGTTATAATATCACTGTTTATTCATCATTTTCCATGTATGTTAGGAGAGAAGAGTTTAAAAAGTACATTTGACTTTTATTTTGTGATTATATGGAAAAAATACTACACAACTTAGATAGCAGGTTTATTATAATGCGCTTTGAGTATTTTGGTAGGTTAACGATGAATTTATAGTTATTTATGCTCATAATTACATATAAATCAACAAAATATTGAAAACAATGTTGTCAAAATCATACTGGACCGGTTGGCTGAACTAGTCGAACCAGGAACCAGTGTTTGGTCTGATCTGGGCCGGATCGTCCTACAAAACCGTTTTCATGGCTCAACCAAGAAGAATTAAATTGAATCGGATAGAACCAAAAAATAGTTTTTTTTTTCTTTTTTATTATTTACTTGTTTTGATTGTGTATTATTATTTTGCTTAATCACTTTTCAACTTAAAACTAAATTTAAGTTAATTATTAGTGTTCGCATTTTATAACTTTTGCTTAAATAAATTAATTTTTGGCGATAAGCTGTAAGCAGCTACAACCCTGCTTCTGCTTATTTCTTATTCTCTAATTAGTAAATTAAGAAATTAGAAGTACTTATTTATCAAAGACTTCCACTCTAAAATTTCAGCCAAAATCACTTAATCCTCAAACACTACTCACTTTTAACCATAATTGATTTTCGCATAAATGCTAATTTTAATTACTTCTTTAAAAACAAAAGCAATGAAAAACACTTCCTAAGTATAATGCAAGGAAACCAAGACCCGCAAATGACCCTGCGACACCATCAAAAGTCCATCCCACAGACATGTATAAAGATCAATAGTGAAATATAAAGATAAACAAAATAAAAAATATTTGTCAAGAATACACATATACATACATGTATTATACAAAGATGACCCCAAACACTTGAAGTACATGTAAAATAATTATGGGTAACTTATTCTTTTGACGGATAATTTGACCTAACTCATTTGATTTACTAGTTCAAACTCCAAATCCCCGAATACCGTAGGACCATGTGATTGTATTGTCAAGCGTAAAGCCCATGTACACCTCTCATTGTGCATAATGTGGAGAAGTTGTATCATAGACAAGATCATCGACACTTTGAATCAGATCAGCTAGGATACGGTCAGCTCGCAAACCTGATCCCATATCTAATCATCATTGAAGCTGCACCATTAAGACTGACATCCCGGTAAGGTAGGAATCAACAAAGTCCAAACCAAACAATCAACAGAGAATAAAACCAAACAAGATAAATGAGAACGCTGCATATCAATTGATTGTTTAAAGAAGCACATCTAAATTGACCTACATATTATATATAGGTACCTAAAATAAAATCGAGCATCTAAAATATAATAACTTTTGGGGCCCGAATAAGGGAAGGTCCATCCATGACCCTATCACGATGCAAGCTTGTACTGCACATCAAAAGTCATACTCAATACAAAAAATAGGATAATTAGGCAAACTTCAACCACCCCGCCAATCATGCAGTGAGATAAATGGATACAAATACACACATGTACAAAATCACGTCGGAGCATAACATTGGAACTCAATCCAATAACTAGGAAGATTGATCAAACCATGGACTTTCCAACTTTCTTGCTATCAAATGAGGGGAAAAAAAAGATACCTAGATGTATTTTGTGGCCAGCAATGGATAATCCTTCAATCAAATTGTCTACAAGATGGAGGCTTATATTATAGCAAAGACTTCCATTTTATATGCATTGTAATTTAAAAATGCATTCTGCATAAGAGAAATAAAGCAAATCAGTCACAGGTTGGTTGGATGATATTATAACTTTAAAGACGCAAATCGACATTGTTAAGTATTTAAGAGAAACCTACTTGGCAAAGAACAAAATGAACCAAAAATAGCATCAAACGAGGGGGAGTAAACCAGAGCATGTCGTTGTCACCTAGCTGAACTACTATGGTACCCTTTATTATAACTCTACCAACTGCTCTAAGAAATGTATAAGTTCTTCACTTACTACTAGCGAGATAAGATGCACAAAAATGGATGTTGTGAAGTATTAGAATCTTGATACAGGAACTTATGAATAGAGGAAATGATCACGTCTTTGGCCTACCTTTGTTGGCAACCTGTTTAATTAGCAAGCAGAATTGTGCTGATATATAACTACATTTTTTATTACTCACAGGAATGCAAGATTCACATCTTCTATACTTTTTCAGCTTCATGTTAGATGTTAATGAACTTTTCATAGAAATGATCCAGTTGATTAATCATCCAAATGTTGTTGAATCCAACCAATGAAGGTTTGACCTTGACCAATGATATAATAAAACTTAGAATTTAGACATATATATAACTACACTACCTTTCAATCATGTCTCAAGATAGAAAAGTAAATGGATAGACATTGATACCAGAGCTGCTACATTCCAAAAATTAAATAATGAAAAAAAAAATGGAAAATTAGAACTAACCAGCTTTAACATAAGAAGACGACTCCCCAAACCTGTGATAAAGCCACCGAGCTTGGTCGGAAACCTGCAAAATTTAGTCATCATGGTGGCACCGCTGTTTCTGCTCGACCTACGAGCCAGAGCTGGACGAAGAATAAGTCAGAGGTAGGCAAGTCGACAATGGCCAGAAGACACTTATCATTATAAACTATGGGCTGAAATTCTTATTGGAACTAACACAACTAAAGCCCAATATTTAGAGAAGCTCCTATGTTACAAGGAGAATGAAGTCACGGACAGGTTGCTAGACTTTTCAAGTTTAGATAACTGAATTTGTGAGTATTCGTTGCAATAACCTTACTTTCGGCTAATTTTTCCAGCTGCACCTAGACAATCCTTTTGTTTAACTGTAAGTAGATACCTAATCAACTCCAAAAGAACAGTATATCAAGTTGGTTATATAGTGATGCATGAATAGACTGGTAATGCAAGCAACATTGTATTTTCGCACCTCTTAAATGTATCTTTGTGAATCACATGCTTATCATGAGAATAAGCTAGATCATGTCTGAGATATTAAGAATAACAACAAAAACAAGGTTAGTCCATGATCAAATACAAAATCTGCGAGGGGCAATACCGGACAACGAGGAGGGCGGCGTTAGTAAGCAGCACCTTCGCGGAGATAGATAGGGAGAGAGGAGAGCACCAAAATGATGACAAGAATAGTGTATCATAACATAATATATTTATTCCGGAGCATACAAATATATCTCCCCCTAAAAAAAAACATCCTGCAAACTTGTTATATACTTTTAGTTTAAAAACCAATCACATGCAAAAGTATAATCAGGGAGGCCTGGAGAATGTGCTTAATATATTTCATTATCGATTCCAAATAATTGTTTACATTGTTAGTGTTTCTTGATTCTAGCAAACACCATGGATTTTAAGGGAGTTGTCAATGATGTTAAGGGGTGGTTGGCATGCTACAAGAAGGATGGGCTCGTAACATGTGTTACCGGTGCAAGGTGCATTTTCTTTTCCATAATCGGCAAAGGAGTCTATATCAGGAATTGCTATTTGACTCAAATAGCTAATTTCATCTTTATTGCCATTCACTGTTGCAATATTATAGCTCCAACTGCATATATTTTATTTGCTTCTAATGTTACTGTAATTGCATTTGGAGAGCAGCAGAGTGGGATTGTTTTTGGACAACTTTGATGTTGTTTCTCCTTGATACAATCATCATTCAATTTACTCTCTGGCATGCTAATCACACTTGTTTTCATTCTTGTTGCTTGAATAGCAAGGTGTGGTACAGTAGGTGAAAATGAAAATGTCTCAAAAGAGAAGAGAAGTATCAAATCGTTCACTCGCAATTAGCAGAAAATGATGGAGAGATAAGTACAAAAGTGTGATTATCTTTTAAACAGAAGTACTTTTAGGTTTTGACTACATGAACAAAAAAAACTCCAACTATATATATATATGTGTGTGTGTGTGTGTGTTCACTAGCTTCCAACAAGATACCCAGTAGCCAAAAAAGGAGATTGTTTCTAAATGCGATGCATACAAGAGTGTCTTGAGCCACTAAATGTTAAATAGTCAATAGATTAATAGGTATGTCGCCTTATTGCACTTAATATTATAACCACTTTGAGATCATTGCGATAAACTTCATTGTTTGGGACCTATGGGAAAAAGTATAAAGGAGTTTAGCACGTCAATAGATAATTCCCCCTACTTACCTGTTATTCTTTGCTCGCCATTTTCTCTAAAACCAACCCAGTGTCAAAATGTATATTAAGGGCTCGAGTGAGTACATCAACACGTAGCCACCGTGGGTAGCTATTACTAGTACTAAATAAGGGAGGTCGAATTTATAACTAAAAGTATTTCCATGGCCCTGGCAAATTATTAATGCTAACTTCCTTTAGAACTTATAAATCTAAAGGGCATATATGAAACAATAATGTCAGTCTTGTTCTAATACTTGTACACATTCCAAATGATAAACGAAGTTAAGAAACGGTGACTAAAATATACCCAATTATATAAATTTCTTATAGGAAAACCACACAATAATCAGGAAAAAAAAAACGATTTCCAAATATATAATTATTAGCTTGGATTTTCATCACCTTTTTAACAATGGAATCAATCTGATGGAGAGAACTCATCAAGTCTTCTGCGTACTTCTTTTGAATTCTTGAAGGCCCTTTCTTTCAAACCAAATTCTTTAAACCATAGATGTTAAAATCTGGGCAAGTCTTTGGATCGAAAATGAAGAACTCGATGACGTCTCGTTTGTGATATGTTCCGTCTTTGATTTGTCCCTCGAGAAATTGGATTGAACCTCCAAGGTAGGCTCACCTACTCTAGATGAGTCGAAAAATGACTCAAGAAACATCTAATTTTGATTCACCTTAATTTTCCCTTTTCCTTTACTGATAGCAGCAACCCTAACTTCCTTGAGCTGCATAACCAAGCACCGATTCCTGCAGAGTTTCCTACTGTTATTGTGGGGAGGATTGCTTCAGCTCCGCCGAATTCTCTAATTCTATTTCGTTTTTAGCACTGGTTTACATGGAGTTGCCGTATGAATGCCCCTCGCTGCATAAGTGAAAAAGGAAAGACTTCTTTTGGAGGGGAAAGTCAATATGTGGGGTTAACTTGCAATTTTCAAAGTTTTATTTAGAATTCTCTTTTATTTTATTTCCAATAAAAATAAAATGTGCCGGTCAAAGGTTATTTGGCCAACTATTTCTATTGGGAGGGTTACGGGGCCTAATTTCCCAATAAAATTCTACTACAAAATGACAAAAACATCCTTAGTGATAAGGAAATGTAAATAAATAAAAAATATATAAAATACAAATTTTATTAAAGAAAAGCGAAAAAGTCTAATCTTTTCTTCTTTGACGTCTTCTTCAACGATGAGAAGAATTCTATTGATTGTACCTTCTCTTCTGGGTTTAACTCCAAAACCAGGCAAATCCAACTTAATAATTAGAATAACTCTACTAATACCAGTATCAGTTGGCAAATACCATTGAATACTGCAAATGTTTCCTACAAGGTACTTTCTTCTCTTTCAAGGCTATCAAAACTTTACAAATAGGACCTGCGGAATTAAAAAGATAAAAAATTAAATAGCCATAAGGAAGAAGTCAGAAAAATTACAATCATTTACGATTGCAAATTAAAGTTAATCTTAAAAAATGCTAAAGAAAAAATAAATTAAACGAAGAAGTTAGAAAGAGCAAATATAATCGCCAAGAAGGTTGCAGCATCTGTTGCAGCCTTCACATAGATCTCAATAGCCATGGTTGGATTATGAGTGCCTGGTGTTTGTGAAATTGTATGATAGAAAGAGCCTTTTCTTTGCAAAGCCGCCTATCCATTCTTTTCTTTATTCTTTTTATCTTTTTAATGTTTGAATTAATTTTTTATAATATTTAAAAAGGGGTATAGTTGGTAATATGTGGCCTGTATTAATAAAATTTATGTCTTTTTGCATAAGTGGGCTGCATTTAGAACCGGGTTGCATTAAGAAAATTAGTGGGCTACGAATAGTCGCCGTATTTTAGTTATAAGTCGAAAATACTTTAGTTTCACTATTATTCCTGGTCTAGATCCTAGATAAGTTCAGTATTCTTTATTGGATGGTTTTCCATAAATAATTAACTTTGTTGTATTCTTAAACGAAATTAGGCAGCAGCCCAACTTGCAAAACAAGAATCGTTGGCTTTTAATTTAACCAAATCCCAATTCCATTCATTTTTATGCAGGAACTTGTATCTTTTTTAAGGGGAAAATAATATCATTAAATTATGTGTTTCACAACTGCTTACACCATCTGCTACAAAAGCATAAATACGTGAGGGCACATCCTCAATCCAAATTATAGTTTCATCTAGCTCTAAGTGCCAATGTGCAATTTCACGAGCACCCTTATTCGTTGCCCGATGTGTGAAAAAGAAACCAGTACAACCATTATGTGCAGCCAGTGTTCAAATATCTTGAGTGATAACTTTAGCATATCCTTCAATGGCTTCTTGTTTTGCAAGCAAATGCATAAGGGTTTTATTATCACCTGTGTAGCATTTCGAAAACCATTCATTTCCTGCCAAGCCCCAAGAGCACAATGTACAACATCAAGAGGTCGGGCCTTCTTGTTATCAAAGTAGAATGGATTCCTTGAGAGCCAAATTGCCCAACAAGTGTGAACTCCAAGCTGGAAACCATCTTCAGACAATTTATGCATTAATTCCCAGCACATGACTCTGAATGGCCACGCTTCATGGATAACATTTTCAATCCTTATCGGGTTTAAACGCCAAACATCACGAACAAGGTCATGTTCAACAAATTCACCATTTTCCCCACATAGCATGCACACAACTTCCTGAATTATTTGTCGTCGAACAAGAGTTAGGCGAGTTGGAAGTGCATTTCGATAGGCTCAACAGTGAATTCTGGGAATTGTGGAGATATTTCACATTTTAATCAATTTTTTACCGTCAACACTAGTTTTAAGGAGGTCATTTACCAATTTTGAAAGTTGACGAACAGCCAAATGGTGCGTGGTTCAGACACTAAACTTCCCGGAGCTAGTTAGAGTCCAGAACCTTCAGCTAGCTAGAAACCCGTACTTTACGGGATGCTTAGTATCGCTCTGCATCCTCGTCCAAAAAACTGATCGGACTTCCATTTCGTCCCACTGTCTTGCACCTGCATCTAAAAAATTCGAAACACAAGTGTCAGTATGTATCTACACGCAAGTTTGAGGGTCATTTCGGATCATCGATCCCAATCTATTTATCATTTATTGCATTGATCATATGTCAATCTCCAACCCGCCATGTGGACCCGGATCTCTCAAGCTCTCTTGATGCCATAATACTCCACCATACATAGCTTAGTCGCCGACCAATCTGCACAAGTTCTAGAGACGAGTTAGCAAAGTGTTTAGATTGGAAAACTTGGAAAACAAGTGAATTAGGGTTCTTTAGGAGACACCAATAATGTTTTGCTAGCACAGCCAAGTTAAAAAAATGAATCTCTCTAAAGCCCAAACCTCCCTTCTCTTTCAACCATGTCATCCTTTCCCAACTAACCCAATGGTGTTTCCTTTCCACGTCCGCTGATCCCTAATAGAACTGAGCAATTGCTTATTTCCATTTCACCTTCTGTGCCACACAATCTTGGAATTCCCGAGGGTGCCATTGAATCAAGGAAGGCAGTTTGTTGGTATGCTTTCCGAATGAAGCTTTTTCATATATGCATATTATCTGCTTCCAAGGTCCAGGGCAGTTTCATTCAGACTAGCTTGATCATTGCTTGAAGCCATATACTGTGTAATCGACGAGAACAACCCCCGCTATTCCTCTCCTCGACCGAGAAAGCTTCGGGCGGGAAAATAAAATAGATGGGGGAATTTTTTTGATTTCCTTGCACGTTGAGATTGGAAATAGGAAACGACCCGTCGCATAATTGGGAATTGCTTGAAGAACGATATTGATTAGGATTTCCTTTCATGCCTCTGTTAAAGCCCTTTCCTTCCACAACTTAATTTGTCTAATAACCCATTCAACCAAAACTTGAAAAATTAAGTTTGTATCCATCCAATAAGTGTCGTTAAACCCAAATACTTATTCAACTTATCCACTCATCGCACCCCAAGGATTGTCAAACACCGGTCTTTGTCTTCCACTGGGACATTTTTACTTGCAATTAGTTCGGATTTATCTAGATTAATCTTTTGTTCTGATGATCTCTCATAATATCGAATAACCCATCTAAGTTGGTCACATTCAACTTTGTTAGCCCCAAAAAACAAAACAATGTCGTCCACGAAAAATAAGTGGGAAATGGTTGGGGCATTTCGCGCAATACGCATTCCATGGATCCGAATAGCCTATTTTGCCCTTCATAATAGACCTGAAAAACACTCTACACAACACTGAAACAGATAAGGCGATAATGGGTCATCCTGCCGAAGGCCTCTCCCAGGGAAAAAGGTTTCTGTAGGATTCCCATTAAAAAGAACATAATAGATAACCGAGGTAACACATCGCATGGCAAGAGAGACCCACTGGGGAGAAAAACCCAACCGAAGAAGAGTAGATTAAAGGAAACTTCACTCTACCTGGTCATAGGCTTTGCACATATCTAACTTTAGTGATAAGATCCCTTGATTACCCTCTTTCTTAGTGTTCATGTGATGGAACAATTCAAAAGATACCATAGCTTTAGTAATTAGCTTATTAGGGATAAAAATACACCGAGTAAGGGAAATGATATTTGGAAGCAAGATTGTAAGCCCATTAGCTATCACCTTTGTAATGATACTGAAAATAGCGTTGCATAAGCTAACAAGCCTAAAATATGTGGGGTCTCGGGACTTTTGAGTTTTGGGAACAACATAATAAAGGTGTGGTTTAAATTACACAGGTTATGACCATGATTAAAAATATTAAGACATGCCTGAATAACATCATCCCCCGTCACATGACAAAATGTTTTATATAAAAGAGAAGGCATATCGTCCAGTCAGGCGCTTTAATCGGATGCATTTGTCAGCCTGAATCTCTTTACTAGTGTATGACAAAAGCAGTATCCAATTCATCGTCAGGCTAACCTTTGGGTCAATTGTAGTCAGTACAATATCCATATCTGATACCTCCTCGGAGCTAAATATAGATTGAAAGTACTCTCACATGGCCATCGCAATCGAGTGGTCATATTCAACCCACACCTCTTCTCCGTTCTAAATTTGCATAATAGTGTTCTTTTTACGTCTATTTGATGTTTTCTGAGGAAAGGAAGACGTATTTCTAACACTCTCTTCAAGCCATATCTCTATACTTATATCTTTAAATTTGATTTAGCATAATATACATTTTATTCATATAATTCAAAGATGATGATAAATAATTTTTTTAATATTGTGTAAAAACTAGATCTAGTTAACTACTGCATGTTGAAGGAAAAACACAAATAGTATGCCTTCATCAAAAGTAGCTGATGCAGGGAAATTAAGGTATTCACTTATATTTTTGCATTTGTGGAACTCTGTATTTTGACACCATAGTTATAGGGATCTGATGAATGAGAAACCCCTAATTATTTAGCGTCTCTCTTCTCTTTTTTCTTGTTTATTTATATAATTTTTCTACAACACATTATTAGCATGAGGCTTTAAAGAATCTAAGAAATCGTCTTTTTTTTTTAATCTAAGAAATTGTCTTTCTTGTAAGTTGCGAGTGTCGACCCATTCTTATCATTGTGGAAGTTGGATTAGAAGCCTATGGTTATGAAACCATATGAAGTGTGGGGACTCTAATTTGGGACATACTAAGAAACACTTCCTTTCGTTCCCTTAGAAATTTTTTTTTCTTAATGACGGAAAGACTGACTCATTGAAGTGACCATTTGCAAATCAAGCGGTACGTAGATCTCGCCTGTAAAAGGTTTCAATAGCGGGTAATAGTTGAAAATCCATTTACAACATAAATACTGGTGTTTGGCACTATAACTACGGTAGTGATAATTATAATTCGTGTTACATGAATCTCACTTATTTGCGTTCGGGTTTAATTTTTGTATAAATCGTGAGATATTATCAACTTGTGTAGTTGAGGTTTGAATGTTATTATTCCAAGTATTGGATCAACTGATAATGGTTCATGAAACTTTTATTTTTAAGAGTTGTGTAGAATTTTGAATCCACCACATTATGATGCCATTATTTTTAAGATTCAATAATTCGATGTATAATTAACTCGATATAAATTACTTTTACTGATATAATTTTTCTTTCATGGAGTTTATTGGCATTTGCGAGTTTTGACCCGCCCTTATCATTGTGGTGGTTGGATTAGAAGCCTATGGTTATAAAACCATTAAATAGTTCCTTATGAAGTTTGGGAGGTGGTAGGAGAGACTCGTGGATTTCTTGCAAGGTAAATCGATTCGCCATACTTTGTCAATTCAATGCAACTTATGTATGTTTGTCTGCAGTACAAGTCTTCTATGTGTGATGATTTAATATTTCTTCTTGATGAATTCGATATATTGGTTGAATTTAAGCATGAGAAGGTCAAATATGAGATGGTGAATGATTATATGTGTATTTAATATTGTGTACTACTTAAGCAATTATGGAACTTTGCATATTTACTAGTGGGACATTTGTTTGTGGAGTCTGGTTAGATACTTTCTCATCAAATTGAAAGTCAAGAATTAAATTATTTATGCCTCTTTGAGGATTTTGAACTTAGAAGCATAAATAAGTTTACTTGCATTGTTATAATGGAATTTGGTGATTGCTTTGACTATGAGTTTGTTTAAGCACAATAAATTATGTATTAGCATGATAAAGAAAATTCATGGGAAGCTACCAAATCACTAGAAACCAACTTTATGACAAAGTATTTCACAAAGTTCAAAAAAAGGTATGTGGCCTATGGTACCAAAATCTTATCCAAAAGGAAATACTTGAACCAATTTGATCTAAATTTGAATTATTGAACTCAAAAGAGATTGAGTTACCATAATTGTTTTTCCTAATAGGAAACTACTTTCATGGAAAAAGAATTACATCCTACAAAAGCTACTCCCACGATCATATCATCAACTGACCCAATGACAAAGCACTATTTAGTTAAAGATCACCTGGTGAACTGCTGAATGCAATAAAATAAATACTGAGAACGTAGATGGCTCTCTATTTCCAAATTATGCATCTAGTGGAATGAAATCCACTTCTAGACAACAAAAAGGGCCAATAACTTCAATAAGAGCATGTTGTGCCTAAATATACATCTTACTTTATGTGGAAATAAATCACAGAAGATGATATGATAAATTAAAACCTTTTCATTTTCGCACTTTAACACTTATACTAGAGAACTAGTATAGGTTAAGTATGAAATAATAGATTTACAATATTAAATTAGCTAATCAACCGCTGCAAGTAGTTGAGAGACATGATCAGTTTCTTTTGAAAAATAACACCAAGTGCATTGCAATGAAGGAAATTCCTAGCCTAACAACAGTGAACTAAATAGTAGAAGTAACCCCCTAGAGCAAAGAAATATGATGTTTCTATCCCTACAGACAATGATACACCAAAAGGTAAGAGATGTAGGAGTAGTAAAGGCTTTCTAATGTATTTACCCTAAATGGACATGGTGGACATGATACCAAGGTACAAAAGACACCTTAAATCCTGTGAACAGAAGGGAAAGAGTTAGTAATAAACTTTACCTGAACATAGAAATACACATTTATATATATATATATATATATATATATATATAATAAAAAAAAAAAAATCCTAGAGCAATTAACTTTAGATATAGGAAGTCTAAATAATAAAGACTCACTATAAAATACGACGATCATTATGTCTACCTCATGATTGTGGTCTCAAATGGCAATAAGTACGTTGCTTAATTAATAAAAATACATTTCTTAATGTTCCGAGATAGTTATGAATGTATGCGTATTCATCTGAGAGTATAATGATTAGACCATCATTGCATCACAAGTGCAAAAAATGTGAGGAAATGCCAATTTTAGATGCCTAATGACATAATGGTTAAAGTCATAAAAGTCTTGTATGCACCGAGAGCTACCTAAACTTTGTTCAGCAAAGACATTTGTATCAAAGATTATTATTTATAAACCAAATGTGAGAATGAAATCAAATATATTATGATACTCCTAATGAGTGTGGAAGGAAGCACATCTAAGAGAAATTAATTACAACAACCCTCATTTTCTAAGTAATTTTTTTATAAAAGGAAATAATTACGAAAATAGGTAAAATACTAAATATAATGTAATACTTCTAGGCTGTTATAACTTTCATAAAAGTTGATTTATAATAAGACTCAAATATTGAGTTAAAAATATATATTTTTTAAATTTTCATATTGACATAAATAATACCCTCCATTTGTTCGAATGCTAAAGCAATGTAGTTCAATTATTATTAACACAAATCACTGTTAATACTTTAGTAAATAATAATCAAATCATTTTTCTTGAGAAAGTTAATTATTTATAATCTGAAAGTATTCTTGAAATATAATGACTCCAACTTAAAAACAATTAAAGCAATTCATTACATAATTAACATAATATTTAATCCACAACATTTAACATAAAGTAATAAAATCCCATTAATGTTGTTATAAATGTGTTCATTTATATAATAGTTCATCTAAAAATATTCATTCAACTCTACCACATTAGTTACCAAAAACTTTTACCAATAATATCATCATTAGATAAGTAGAAAACAAAAAATTAACTAATTAAAAATATTTTCATGTGCAAAACAAAACAAAATAAGAAATCTTTATTTGTATGTCACCACGAACCGTTTCTCGTCCCCACACACAACTCCATCAACCTGAATGGGGATAAACAAAAAAGGAGTGAGCTACATCTAGCTCGTGGGGTCCAGTTTGTCAAAATTAAATATCATGAAAAATATTATAAAATGAAAGCACATAACATCATAGAACATAACCAACAAGTTAATAAGAACCATCTTATGGCCAACTTCTTATGCTTAAATAAACCAGCAAGTTAAAAGTAAACTTATCATAGAACTGGTCATTTACATATCATGTGTTGTACAACGTATCGTGTGCACCACGGACGTTCTCATGACCCTTAATTAGATCCCGGGCCCTTTAGGTCCCTGGCTAATTCATAAGTCATGTAAGATATTGCAATCATCTAAAAAAATTAGACATAACATTTAATAATGACAAACATTTAAGCATAAACTTAAAAGGATTCCCTACCTTAAACTTTACTTCATGATGCTAGTACATGAATGAGATGCATTTGTCCTAAACCTCGTATCCTAAATTCCGTCCCCTTTCTCAATTACACGCAGCCTTTCTCTTGTCTTCTGCAATACCGATGCCTCATCTTCGTCACTCATTTTCTATTTTCTTACCCTTTGTTGTTTGTGTGTCTTAAAAAATTGCAAATGTAGTAGGCGTTTATAGTGATCAAATGTTGGTTATTGGAAGCAATAACTTATTTGTCTTAATTCCCGAACAAAACTTGCTCTTTTTCCATTTTTCATTGGATTGTAAGAGGAAGAAACCAAGTTTTGAGAAAAATTTGCTCCTTTTACAAAATATATTTAAAATCGGGCTTCAAATAAATATATTTGGGCTTGATAAAATAAATAAATGGACCTCATTACTAATATTTCGACCTTCTTAGAAGATTATCAAATTGGACCTTTAGATAAATGAAATTAAAGATTTTCTTTCTATTCTTATCAAATAAACTATGGATTGGATTGCTAGCTACAAGAAATAGTCTAATCAGATTTATCTAAAATGCATGAAAAGTGGAGAATTTAGTATTTTAAAAAGTTCCATATAATTATTGGATGTGCAAGTCAATCTAGTGCCATGTACCCCCCATTATATTCTGATTGTTGAATCAAATATTATTACCCACGATGGACTTCGCGACATAGACTCATGTTTTCACCAAAATGAACTTTGACACACTGATTCATACATAGTTACTCACAAAGAACTTTAGGATACTGACTCAAACTGGCTTTGGTAGAACGACTTTAGACATTTAAATCGTGACATGATGATTTATATTTAAGAAATTATATGAACATTCTTTCTTTCGAGTGAAATACAAAAGGGATGAAAATCTGAGTGCCAGTGCTAATTCTAATATAACACAAACAATGCTTTCTAAAGTACAAGAATCACAACCAACATCCCATTTTGCTTCATTAACTATTCTAAAAGCACATCACTCATTCTTCTAGATACCTTCATATGCCAAATATATAACCAAGAAATTTATGCTTACAAAAGAACATAATATAATATAGGTGGACCTATAAAACCAGAAAGTGGGCTATTAAAGTATCTATGATTTTGGTAAATGCTTTAATACAACAACTGATTATCATATTATTGTCCACAACAAATGTTGCATTTAAAAAACTCCTAGAAAAGGTTATGTAAGGGCTCATCGCCACTCCATAAAGTCTACAAGACTTATTAACGCTGGAGAGTTTCCATCAAAAGGATTTGTTGATTATTGCATATCTCTCAAGATCAATGTAGAGCATTCTTTAACCCACGTGCATACACAAAAAATGATCTCACATAGGCCACCATTCAAAAGAATATATATGGAGGCTAGAGGTATTGGAAAAACGCACTAAAATACCTATCAGACATGAGGTTATGCAATATTGCTGCAACTTTACTTTATTCGCCTTAGATCCGCTGCTAGTAAAAAAAATATGCGTACCAGTCAGTAACTAGATTTAACCTAATCTTTTTACATTTACGCATATTTGGTTACGCATTATACATGCTAATTGCGCCCCCACAATGCACCAAAATGGGTCTTTAAAGATGATTAAGTATTTATGGTGGATATGGATTTTCAACTATTACCCGCCATTTGAAACTTTTGATAGGCGCAATCTGTTTACCGCAGATTCACGAATCGTCACTTTTATGAGACAGTCTTCCCACTGTTAGGGAGAGATAAGAAAAAGAATTTTCTCAGGGAACAATGGAAAGTATTTCTCAGTATGTCTCGTCAGAATTCTCACACTTCATAATGTAAAAGTGAAGTAAAAAGAGTTATAGATCTTCGAAATATAGAAGATATGATCATTGATGTGTCCATTGATATTGCTAAAGTGACAAGATCTTAAATATCAGCTATAAATTTGCCCATAAGTTTAAAGTCTCCTTTTAGAGCACATCACCACAAATAAAGGTGTTGCAACCACACTTAATGGAGGTGTGGTTGAGGTGGGGGCTCCCAAAAGGAAATATGGGATGCTACTTGGTTCAGTAAACACTTTCCCATGAAAGAAGATGGCAAATATGACGCAACTTGATTTAATCATCAACGAAAAGAATCACACTCAAATTATCTTTGATTAATTATATTCATGAATCATCATTGGAGGACGTTCCGAAGTTTAATATGATTCCAGAGAACAAATAAATCTGAATAGAATATGAGATTGTGTATGAGTTGATGAAAGATTTTCCACACATCGATGATATCTACTGTTGCTCAAAGAATCATAGAGCACGATGATATCGAATGATATTCTGTTGTAATATATCAACATGCCTAAATTGAAAATAATCAATCCAAGTAGAACTTGATTCTATGACAAAACAACATGTATTTGGTTAGGTAGTGTTGGCCTCACCATGTGTAAAAACATAAAATAGGTTTTGTCAGTAAGCGTGGTAAGAAGAATAAAGCCCTGAGATACAAAGCTTGCCTTTAACTACGAAAAGACGTATTCTCCTGTAATGGACGTTATAACATCTTACTGATAAGCATAAGGATTGGAAATGCAACATCGTTATGTGGTTACAACCTATCTCTTTGGGAATCTTATTCTAGAGATATGTGAAAGTGTCTGAGGAACTTTTATTCCCAGCTCAAGTGGCTCTCGACCACGGAGGTCTTTTAAAATATTAGATTAAAATGCTCAATTTGATTAAAATAATTCGGACGAATATAGTATGCTTGTTTGAGTGACTACTTGATTGGGAAGGGGAAAAACAAACAACTTTGCATTTATGCATTTATAATGGAAATAAGTTCCTAATTCACAACTATAACAATGCATATCGATGTTATGGACATAACCGGTACTCTTAAAGAAATAAGAGAAACCGTGAGACATTTGATTTTCAAATTTGAGATAAAGAATCATAGGAAAACCTGATATTGTATCTTGACCTAGAAGACCGAATTTGTGCAATATTAATTCCTCTGTTTGCATATATCCAAAAGATTATCTAGTGATTTAACATGGATAAAGTGTAATTTTCTAGCACTTCTATGATTGGTTGAGTGTGGATATAATGAAAGATTCATTTGCGTCTAAAGAAAATGAGAAAGATCTGTTGGGAGCTGAAATTCCCTACTTAAGCAAAATGTGTGCATTATTATACAAAGCTCAGTGCACTGGACCGAATATTAATTTCTCAAAGAACTTGTAGGCTAGATTATTACTCAGGATAACACACTGTCATTGGAATGACGCTAAAAATAATTTTAATATCTGAAAGAAACCATCAACATGAATTTGTTCTTCCCACATTAGAGACATGAGAGATTACAAATGAAATTTTAACTCCTATCGAAATGTTGAAACTAACCCCTACTTTGGAACTTCAACATTACTTTAGATGGTTATGATTTATGTGATTACCTTATTGACCCATGTAATGGTCATTACCAAATTGATTATGTATTACCATGGGGACCACGGCAAAATCTTGAAGATCAACCACGAACATCTCCTCAAGCTATCATGTCAAGGCATTTAGAGATGATGATCCTACATGAGGAAGTTCTTGAGAGTCTATGGGAAGAGATGCTAGCTAGGGACTTTAATTCTAATGTTGAAAGAGTTTGTGAATACAATGCATCTTGTAATAAATGGATGGAACTAGGCTACATGAATCATGATAATAAGAATCATATATTACCAATTTTTTCTACAACCAACAACCACATGTCCTTCTCATAATTCATGTAAAATCAAGGATATGAAAATTTACAAAGCGATCTCTTGATCGATGTAAGTGTCAGGAGAGAGGTCTAGACTTTCAGGGGGGTCTCAACAGAGGTGCATTGCACTCTTTTTTCCCTTTAACCAATGTTTATTTTTTCCCACTGGGTTTTGTTACTTGGCAAGGTTTTTAACTAGACAACAAGTTATGCACCAATTCCCCTTTATTAGGATTAGCAACAATCACAACAATAAAGCTGAAGAATAAAAATGCCATAACTAGAAATAAATAAAAGCTATGATTGGGGCAATTTTGTGTAATATTTAACTCATCTCAAAAGAATACAAGTTGTATCTCTTATATACAGCGTAATAAGCTATTCTAGACTAGTAACACGTATTATCCACACATTGGTTACACATTGGACAAAATAACAAACTCTTGCAGACTTGGTACGAAAAGACGTTCTCTACGTCGGATTGTTATTATGCGCTAATGTGTGCATGTTATGCATGGAGTGTTGTTCACGTGAGTTTATTTCCTTTGAGCTGGATTTGCATGATGTTTGAGCTGAGTCATGAGCTTCCTTTTCATGCCTCCTCAATTCAAATGAGCGGAAAGACTCAACATAAAATTTGTTGCGAAAGCGAGTGACAATTTTCTTTGATAAAGGTTTTGTGAGAATATCTGCAATTTGATCATGACTTGGGATGTGGTGAATAATGGCATGCTTGGCATCCACCCGTTTTCGAATGAAATGAATATCTATCTCAACATGTTTGGTTCGAGCATGTTGGATTGGGTTGAGACTGAGATATACAACACCCAAGTTATCAGTCCAAAGAATAGGTGGGCCTCATTGCACTACTCGAAGTTCAACAAGAATCGAACAGATCCAAGTGAGTTCACATAACGTGTGGCTAATGCTTCAGAATTCTGCCTCGATGCTTAAATGTGAAATGGTAGTCTGCTTCTTAGAAAACCAGGAAATACGATTTACCCCTAGGTAAACACAAAATCCAGAATTGGTTTTATGATCATCAAGGTTAGCCCCCCAATCGGAACCAAAGAAGGCAATGAGTTGAGAAGTCGATGAAGGAATAAAGGTGCCCATAATCAGAAGTTCCAGCAAGGTAGCTCAAGATGCGCTTGACAACTTTCCAATGAGACTCAAGGGCAGAGTACATGAACTGACTGATTTTATGCACACTATAAGCCAATTCGGGCCTTGTGATCAAACGTACTAAAGCCCCAACCACATTGCTATGGAGAGTTGGATCAGAAAATGAAGAGCCATCAAACTTGGTCAAGAGAGAAGTGACCATTGGTGTTGCAATCCACTTTGCATCACCCATTTGTACCTTTGAAAATAAGTTTTGAACATAAGTAGTTTGCTTAAGGTGTAACCTGGAGGAAGTGCGATTGATTTCAATTCCCAAAAAATGATGGGGAGTGCCCATATCCTTCAGAGAGAAATGTATATGAAGCGCCTTGATGAAGTGGTCAATTTCAAGCTCATGAGACCCGGTCACAATAACATCATCAACATAGACAAGAAGTATAAGGTAAGAGCTACGAGAGAACCGGAAGAATAAAGATGTATCTACCTTTGATTGAGTGAATCCAAGCCTTCGTAGAGTCAGCTGAAGAGTAGAAAACCAAACCCTGGAGGCTTGTTTTTAGACCATATATTGCTTTGATAAGCTTGCAAACATAATCTGATTTTTCCGGATTAACAAACCCCGATGGTTGTTCTATATAAACCTGATTAACGAGTATTCCTTTGAAAAAGAAATGATCAAAGTCAAACTGTCGAATTTGCCAAGAACGATAGAGGGTTAGAGCAAGAACTAGACGGATGGTAGTAGGTTTAATAATCGGATTGAAGGTCTCATCATAATTATGACTAAATGTTTAAGTAAATTCCCATGCAACCAATCGAGCCTTATAATAAGAACTAGAACCCTCGGCATTAGTCTTCAGCTTAAGAACCTATTTGCAAGTGACAGTTCTTTTTTCGGGAGGCCGAGGAACAAGAATCCAGGTTGAATTCTTAACAAGAGCCTAAAGTTCAACATCCATAGCCTGCTTCCAACATGGATGTTTGGAAGCCTGAACATATGTGCGTGGTTCGGCTGAAGAGGAACTTAGATAAAACTTTAGCTTAGAAATTCCGGCCTTAGAGTAAGTAATCATCAGATGAATCTCTGTAGCAGAAATGTTAGTAGAAGATTATGCAATAACGTTATTTTCAAGAGAAAAATCATTAACCGACTCTATAATGGGTGCAAGAAAGATGGGTGTAGAAGAAGAGCGAGTAAATGGGGATGAAATCTGAGAAAGAGGTTGTTCTTGGACAGGAACATAAGGAGTCGGGCAGGCTGGAGTATCTGAATAAGAGATAAGGGATGGTGCAAGGGAGACAGATAGTAGACTCAAAAGAAGTCGAAGTAGGGAGAGGGAGAGAGAGAGATTCATTGAACACGTGCCGACTGATAATGACCTTGTCATTGGGTAATAATATTTTATACCCTTCATAATGAGAAGTGTACCCAATGAAGATGCTAGGAGCTTATCTAAAATCAAGTTTATGCTTATTGAGGGCTCTAATACGAGGGCAACAAAGACAACCAAAAGTCCTAAGGCTGAGGTAGTTCAGATTTCTATGGAAACAGGTCTCTAAGAGAGTAAGATAATTAGTTGTTTGAATGGGGTACGATTGATAATATGGATAATGGTGGTAAAGGAATCATGCATCTCAGTAGGTTTTAGGCAGATCTGAGTGAGCTAGAAGAGAGATAAACTTCGATGACATGTCTATGTTTTCTTTTGGCAACCCCCTTATGTTGAGGGGTATAAGGACAGGAAATACGATGTTGAATGCCCGATTTTTCAAGGATAGGGGTTAGAGCCCGAAATTCCCCACGACCATTGGTTTGAAGGATTTTTATGGTTCTTTTTAGTTGGTTCTCCACTAAAGACTTGAAATGGAGAAATGTTGCAGCAGTGTCACATTTAAGGGTTAAGAGATTAAACCATGTGAATTTTGTGGCATGGTCGATGAAGGTAACATAGTAGGAGTAACCATTGGTATATTTTATTGGAGAGGATCCCCAAAGATCACTATGAATAAGTGTTAAAGGTTCCATATAGGGAGTTAGAGATTTGGGAAAAGGCAAGCATTTGCTTTTGGATTTAAGACAAGCTCCACATAATCCTTTCATTGAACTTGGAGAAAAAGAACCATTGCAATAGCTTAAAT
This sequence comes from Ajuga chamaepitys, assembly GCA_958295605.1. Lineage (NCBI taxonomy): Eukaryota > Viridiplantae > Streptophyta > Magnoliopsida > Lamiales > Lamiaceae > Ajuga > Ajuga chamaepitys. The sequence continues at coordinate 20,810,487 of OY282505.1, forward strand.
CCTTATTTACAATATCCAGAGGGGCATGTTGTAGTCTTCGATGCCAAGTATCTAGACTAGCAGACTTAATTGAAGCAGAATGACATTAAGGTAAAAACTAAGCCTGGAAACAACACTGTCTTGAACTGGGGAAGTGGATGAGAAACAGGCACGACTGGAAAAAGGAGTTGGGAAATGGAACACATATAAGTCATCTTTAAGCTTCTCTCTAAGTAAGATCTCCCTTATTGCTAGATCTTTCACAACACAAAAACTGGGGTAAAACTCAAAGAAACATGTTTGTCCTGGGCAAAGTGTGAAACACTAAGTAAGTTTTTTGTGATTTGAGAGACATGAAGTAGATTTTTTAGAATAAAATATTTGTAAGAAACAAAAGAGTGAGAAGAAGGAGGAGAGTTTGTAGAGTTAATTAGTGATTTTCTAATATGAGAGATAATCAAACCACCATCATTCCCTACTTGTAGCTTGTTGCCCCCTTGGTATTCAACAGTTATATTGAGATTATTAAGAGCATTTTCAAAATGGTTGGTAGCACCAGAATCAGGATACGAGTAAGCTTCTTGCTCACCTCCACTCTGTTATGAGTTCTCCTCATAAGAGGAAACATTACCAGCAAAGTTTGCTTGATTCTGAGCTGCCCCATACCTATTGTTGTAACCTCCTCGTTTTTTTGAGTTTATAGTAAACTTAAAACACCTATCAGCAGTATGATTGTTACCCACAAAGTTGACAAGGTAGACATCCCTTAGTAGGAGTTTTGTCTCCCTAATTCCCTTTGTAACCTCCTCTATAGGAGTTGTCTCTACCACCCCTACCGCCTTTGTAATTTCCTTCGTAACCACCTTATTGGGGCTGAAATTCTTCTTGGCGTGATTCTGGTTTTGGGTGGCAACATTAGCAGTGGGAGAAGAACCATCAATGTTAACCGTAGTCACCATGGCAACATAATCTAGCTGAGCTTCATAGCTTAGCAAAATCGCATGGACATCTTGTATGGAATAGGACTCCACTCTTGAAGTCAATGATACCATGATCGGGTTGTATTCATGACCCAGGCCCGAAAAAATATATAGCATTTGATCTTCATCAAACACTTCCTCTCCAATGGAAGCTAGTGTGTCACAACACGACTACCCTAAGAACTCCCTCATGGACATGGAGCCTTTCTTAAAGTTCTGAAGCTCAAGCCTATGTTGCATTTTCCTAGCTTGAGATTGTTTTGCAAAATTTAAAGCCAAAGCGTCCCACATCTCTCTAGACGTGGTAAGGCCAACCATAAGGGCCAATAGATTTTCAGAGAGAGAGGGCATGATCCAAGATGCTAGAAGCTTATCTTGCCTCAACCAAAACTCATATTCGAAGTTCAATCAGATTGCAGTTTTGTCACCTTAATATACGGCTAGCACCAAAGCTAGAGAAGCCTTTCTTCCATTAAGGAAACCTTCCAAGCCATAGCCGCGTATGGTCATCAAGAGTTGTTGCTTCCAAATGAGATAGTTTATTTCAGTGAGTTTAGTGGTGATTAGTTGGTTTTGAGGTTGGATCACTTGGATTTGTGGTGAGGGTGAAAAAGAAGCCACCGAGTGGGTGGTTCTTGTTGTTCAACGGAAGGGGATTTTCTGGAGTGGTAGTGCTTTTAAGAACAACAAGCACATTGCCAAAAACAAGCCAAAAAGATACTAAGAAAAATGAGAAAAGTAAAACTACCAAAAAGATTAAGAAAAAAAAAAGGTGGGGGAGGGGGGGGGGGTGCTGGGGGGCTAGCTATCTCAAGGCAGGAAACCTAAAAGCATGAGTCAGACACAGGCCTAGACCTGCTCTGATACCATGTTAGGATCAACAACAATCACATCAATAAAGCTGAAGAATAAAAACACTATAACTGGAAATAAAGAGAAGCTATGTTTGGGGTAATTTTTCTGTAATATTTGTCTCATCTCAAAAGAATGCAAGTCGTATCTCTTATATACAATGTAATAAACTATTCTAGACTAGTAAAATGTATTATCCACACATTGGTTACACAATGCACAAAATAAAAAACTCCTGCAGACTTGGTACAAAAAGATGCTTCCCTACGCCGGATTGTTATTATGCGCTAATGTGTGCGTGTTATGCATGGAGTGTTGTTCACATGAGTTTATTTCCTCTGAGCTGGATTTGGATGATGATGTGTGAACTGAGTCACCAACTTTCCTTTCACCTTTTGACTTGGCACAAGAGGGAGCGTTGAAGAAAAAACACAAGATTTAGCACAATAGGGATTGTTGAAGGAAAAACACAATTAGTGCGTCTTCGTAAAAAATAACTGATTAATGGAAATTTATGTATTCACTTATATTTATATATTTGTTGAACCTTGTTTTTTGACACTTTATATATAAGGATCTAATGAGAAACCCTTGATTATTTTGCGTCTCTCTAATCTTTTTTTCTTGTTACTTATACATTTTTTTCTACCACACTGCAAGATTATTTGACATAAATTAGAATGAAAGTGTAAATTAAAAGGATACGAATAAAAAGGCTGAAACTAAAAAACTATCTGTATAAAAGAGCCCAAACCTCCGAAATATGTAATATGCAATGATTCTCCCATGAATAAAGGGCCCAAGATAAATGCTCCATGATGGGCCTGCTGACTTTTTTATACTTTGTCCCTCAAGGAGTTAACTTCTTTCCCGATCATTATTAGCATATATTGTAAGGTGTTCTCGGAGGATCAGTACAACAAAAATGGTCTTTTAAGACAATAAAAATGCTATTAAATAATGAGTATTTATCACAAGTTATGAAAAGTGGTCACAAATAATGAGTATTTGTCATAACTTATAAGTATTTGTCACAACTTTATTGTCTTTTCAATAACTTGGATGCAACTAATATATTTGTGACCACAAAAGTGGTTTCACATGCGTCTAAAATATTTTTTTCAACAACTAGTTGTCTCTAAAAGTAGTCTTAGAATGGTCTCCAATAATTTGTACAGAGATTTGTGACAACAAGTAGTCACAAATAACTTATTATTAGTGACCACAGTTGTGGTCACAAACAATGTTATACAAAAAGGACCTCTTTTATTGTAGTGGGTTATGAAGACGTTGAAGCGTGGGTTGACTTCAGAGTTTATGTTGGACGTTCGATGCTTGATCTACAAATTTTATTTACTCGCAAAATGAATCGCTGGGAGGCCTTCTACCTTAGACTCCCTAACGCTCATCTCAGATGAAGGTTGCTGTGTTAAAAATATTAGTTGATAACATTCAATGAATAGTGTTATCCACGGTCTACAAAGATACATTTATAATTATTTTTATACAGATTAGAAAAGGTAGCTAATATAGTTAAACTATTTAATTTTAGCTCAATTTTACTTTTACAACTCTATATATCATTTTTTGTTGGTATGGAGATTACCATGATGCAATAACTATGAGCAAATGAAAAAGAAAAATTAGTGATGTGACTAATATGGTATGTAGTCTATTTTTATGGGGCGGACAAAATAGAAATCAAATATATTTTAATGGAACATAATGAGTAATAAATGAGGCAAGTGGTTTCTCTAAAAAAAAAATAAAAAAAATGAGGCAAGTGAGAATAAGTAACTGATCGAGTTTTATGGATTGAATCGTGAGTCTAGTTGCATGATATCGTATTTTGGAATGGTTCAAAACACATCGGTCAAGTATCAACCCGATTAATAGTTATTTGGACTAACAATTATTAGGCCTTGAACATGTCTTTAATCTGTATTGGGCCTTACTCGGTAGAATAATACCCATTAGTGAAATATATATGAATCGTACACAATAAAATTCACCAGCTTGAAGAACAAATGGACTAATTCTCGATTTATGCGTGTAAAAAATCTTGTGCAAGGGCCATGCTAATCTTCTCTAGATCGTTCACACAATTTTGCAAACCATATCAAGGATTGGCCAACCCTTGACATTTGATCAATAAATTATATACATATATATGAGGCATTGTAGCAAACTATATGCCAACCTCTAACTACAGCTGCAAATTCAGACAGACGGATCAATATTATACGTTTGGCTCGCTCAAAAATTTACTAAGCTGAAAAATAGAGACTACAACCTAATCCCTTAAAATATACTAAAAATTTTCGATATGATCATTGATCCTTTAACATGGGCCCAATAATACTTTGAACTATAATTCCTGCACTAGCTAGTCTATCTGAGATGTTAAATGTCCAGACAAATTTTAGAACTTATGTCTTTAAAGAACATGTTTAGACGTCATTAGATTTCTCCTACATCTGTATTATATTTATAGCAAAGTGGTAAAATTGTTAACCACCATACTGTTTGGAGATTCTCCGACAGATGTCCTAGAGATGATATTTCCCTGACTCATTCTCTATGACTTGGTGGCCAAAACACACGTGAAATCGAGATCCTCTATTCATATCTATGTAATATAATAATTAATTTAGGGTTAATTATGTAAAAGTCTATGATTTTTTGTCATTTACTCCCTCCGTTCCAAAATAGATGATGTTTTAGCTTCTTAAACAAATTCCAAAATAATTGATGTTCTAGGTTTTTTTTACCATTTCTCTCTATTTTAGCCCTATGTAAATCCAAAAATATCTTTGACTTTTCAACCTCTCACTCACATTTGATATCATTAAATCTTATCTGCACAAATTTTAGGGGGTTATATTTTGTAATATATTTGTTTCTTAATTATTCTGTTTTTTTCTAAAACATCATCTATTTTGGAACGGAGGGAGTATTATTTTCAACGTAACCTTTCAACTGTAATATAAAAATGCACCACGATGCACCACTTAAAAAACTTTCAATTTAGTGTACACAAAAAATTGAATTCTATTTTCAACTGTAACATAAAAATGCACTACTTTAATTTGTTGGGACCCAAAATTGTTGAGTTGGGAACTCACCAAATAATGGTGACGGTGACGAAGATTTCCCCAAATTTCATGAGTGGGATGATATGGCGATGAAAATCATACTCTCCATCACGTCCTGGGCCCAGCCCGTCCCGATATAGTTGAAATGAAGAATCCTCATTCCATTATATATTTTAAAATATTTACAGAGGGCGACTTTGAATAATTTTTGGGCAGTTTACTCCTTACTTTGGGTTTCTTCTGTTTAAAAAGCCTATATCACACAGTGGAATTTTTTTTATTTTTATTGTAAATTGCATTGATTTGAAAGTTATATTCGAAAATAGATATATACGAGTAGGATATATTGTTACCCGCGGCGCCTTTGAATAATATAATGAAGAGTGTTTTCGGGAAGCGTTACAACACAGTTTCGAACGCGGCGAAATTAGAGGAGCTTGAAGAAATGGTGAGGGAAGGGTTTGCACTTTTAGAAGCTTTCAGTTGATCCAATTATCTGCCATCGGAAATTTGTGAGAGATGGAGAGAGAACTTGTGGAGAGAAGAATAAATCTTTAAAGTAAATTAAAGAAGAGAAAAATATGAAAATGTTACGTAGGTGCCCACTAATTTAGGGCTCACATCGATGCTTATATTATATATGTGTAATATCAATTATATGTGTATATATATACATATGGGGGAGAAGGACCCACAGTCATACACGCTGAAAACCCTAATTCTTTTTCTCTTAATATTTGTCTGTTGAACTCAATGCCAACACTGAGCAATATATTTTGTCTCCCTCGCAATAAATTTCAATCTTCAAATATACCTCGGTCCACGTAGGGACCACTAGATCATTTCATCTCCTCGACAACTCACAGAAACTCAATTATAAATTATTGGCGGCGACTATTTGTAATCTACAAAATTTCTTACCGCAACTCATAATTTAATAAATTAAAATATTATTAGTAAGATATTACGATACCCATAATCATACTCATAATGTTATTAGTAATATATGAAAATTCAAAGAAGAAGAAACATAAAAAATTATAATTTCTTCTCATGTGTCATTTTCAATCAAATCATATTCTTTTCTTTTTTTTGAGAACTCTATAAATCATAATTTTGTCAAACTTCATCAATGGAGAACATAAATAATGGCAACCCTTGTCAAATTTAAAATCCTTTTCATCAATCACCACCAAAGTCCACACCTCATAATCGAAATTTTCCTTTCCGTCAATTTGTTGGGTATAATGAAACTTCAAAATTCGATTCATCAATGTCAAACCTCAAAAACACCAAGATAACACCTATTTTCAGAAATCTTTCTGCAAATGTATTGCTCGTCACCTTCATGCATTTCTCTTTCTCACGTTTAACAATAATTTTAAATGTCGAATTTATGCCGAAATTCTACTTATTTCTGACAAAACGGGCGGAACCCTCTACACGAATCAAATTTCATTATCTTGCCTAAAAGAAATAGTAAAACTTGCAGACCACTAGAGTTGAGGAACAAATAATAACAAAACCTATTTGTTTTTTTTTTTTTTTCTTGTCTTGTTAAATGAAAGATAAGAAACCCAACCAACTGGCCCATCGCCGCCATTGCCATTATTTATTTGTTTGATCTAATATTTACTTTTTAATATTTTGATGTTTATCTACAATTTTTGAATTTAACAAAAAAAAAAAGACATTAGTATTAATGAATTGCATTAAGAACTTAATACTATTTTTCTTTTTTAATGCATTATATTGAGAGGTAGGGTAGGCTGCATTTGTGAATTGTGTATAGTTAGCGCCTAAATTAATATATAAATTAGTTAACAATTATAAGTTAATTTTGATTTCAAGCAATAATGGGTTTATTGGATTATATTATTAATGTGTTGTTTTCAAGAATGTGAGATGATCTTAATTTTCCAAACGAGGGATAGAGCTCGAGATAGGAATTGCAGAGCCCAATACCATTCCCGACCCCATCGCGGGTACGCAACAAATTGAGTTCTATTATTTGACATGGAGCCCAAGACTGGCATTATGAGCCCGCCTAATTACACGTGCCCACAACTTTATTTCATCATCAACTTCATCATTTTATTTAGTTATATACAGCTGGATAATCAAAGTTATGATTTCAATATTGAAGCGAAATACTTATTGGTATATCAAATTGAACTTTTTTAAAAGTGGTGATTTTCTATGTTATATTAAAAAAAAAGTCGGATCAAAAGTTTATAAATTTTGGCGTAATTAAGCCTAAAATATATATTCGGCCATTCAAAGAAAATTAGAACAAGGAACACTGAGGTACTGAAAAAAGGATGGAGAATGAATAATACAATCAGCATTTAGACGATCTAAAGTTGCTTATTCAACTGGTAATCGATGATACTGTCACATTCTGCAACACAAATTCAACAAGCAAAATCTCATTGCTTCAGATCTAACAAACCTGATATCCCGAACAGAAAGAGCTGATTAGTACAGATCACTCTCCTTGTGAGTGTGAATCACACAATCCGAAGTCGGGTAGGAGACGCAGGTCAGCAAGTAGCCATCCTTCATTTGGTTATCGTCAAGAAACGAGCCGTCTGACTGATCAACGGCACCCGATACCATTTTCCCTGCACACGTAGAGCAGGCACCAGCCCTGCACGAGTAGGGCAGCTCGATCCCCGCATCCTCAGCAGAGTCAAGGATGTAACAATCATCAGGGGCATCAAACTCACACTCCTCGCCCTCTGGCCCGATCAATTTGACCTTGTATGTGGCCATTGCAGAGGCCCTGAAATCGGGCTTCGCTTTCAAGCCAAAGGCTTTGGAGATGCTCTTTCCAGATCTCAAAGCAATAGGGATCTTGACAAACGCACTAGTTGTTTGGTTTTGTGGAGCACTCTTGACCATGAAGTTTGTGGGAAGCCGTGCAGTTGCCATTTTCTCCTGGAAGAAAAAAAGGAAATTTCTTAACATGTTGTATAATGCTTATTGCAGTGCCAGTGTAAGAAATAGTTTCACGATTGAAAAGTTCAAGGTGCAACCGAGGACTATGAGGAATGTCTTGAAAGAGTATTTTTTCGGAGTAGCTCGGAAATAAGACTATAATGTGTGCTTGTCTAAGTTTGATTTTAGTTATATATATGCCTTTTTGCAGATGTCTAGAAACATGAAAGGAACTCATGATTCATTCCGGTGCAAACAAAGCAGTAGATGTTTGGAGCATTATGAGAAGAGCAAGCGTGTTGTGCTCTTAGCCCTTCACTCGAAGCTCCATAATGGAAATTTGGTTAATTGGATTCGTAGGCATTATTCTGAGACAACATTAATATATTCAACAAAAATTAGGATGAAATAAAAAGCTATCATACTGGGCACATGGAAAATGCATACCGAAAGTTGACAAAATGCAGCTCCGCGATTGTTAAACCAAAACTAAAACTCCACAAAATGTAGCCTTTTTTATTATGAATTCACAATGTACAATATCAAAGACCCGTAGCTTCAAGCTCAAATTTGAAATCATTCACACATTAATCCTGTTCACTTAAAGTCTTCATGTAGCAAAATTGTCAATTAATGATTTAAGATTTAAGTGTTCAGACTTGAAATCAGAACTTAGACATAATATTACAGATTTGAATCGGTGCTCCGCAGGAAAGTTTTGTGCCCGGTTTTATAAGAAAAAATATTAGTACTTCACGTGATAAAAAGTTATATAACAACGGGGGTCCATATCCTAGCAGTTCATACTAAAAACAACATCAATATCACATCAAAAGCGAATGAAAAAGATGTTCTCCAAATATCCATATCAATTGAGCTATCGCAACGCCTCCAAGAATAACTAATGAGAAATCCCTTTGCAACCAAAAGATTCTCATACAAGAAATTGATCCTAAATATTACTTCTTCGTCTCGAAGCATAACAGAAAAATAAAACCCAAAATCATTAATAAAAAACAAAAAGAAAATTCAGAATCAGTCGTACAAACTACGGAAACGAGAAAAGAAGAAGCTGAAATTAAGACTTACAAGATCTGATGTTGATGCAAGAATTTGGTATTTAACCAGCAGTGTCTAAAATGTAAGAAAAGACGGAGATAACGAGGGAGAGAAAATAGGGTTTAAGAAGAAGTGGGAGGTGAGAGTCTGAATTTATAGGAAGTAGGAAGAGTGCGTCTGTCTTTTGGAAATTGGGAATGGGTGGGCGAGTTGAGAGCCGTCTCTAGACTTTGGGTTGCATCTGTAGTCAATTGTGGCTTACTTTATTTTATTTTATGGGCCACCTATCAACAACCAAAATACAATTGCAATTTTTTTTTTTTTTTTTTTTTTTTTTTGATAAAAACAATTGCAACTTCCTTTCAGAATATTTAATTCAGAATTTCTGGGATCAAGATTTTAGGCCAATCAAGCTCCTCATCATCACGTCCAGGTCCATTTAATTTGGCTCGTTAGACAATATTTTGATACGTTCGACTACTTAGCCCTCAAGCTTTGACGGCTAATTTGTATGTATAAAAGGGAATTAGTATTACCTTAACTATTATTAACTATATTTGCTTTAAGTTGGTCTAGGATTAGTGGTTGAGGTGAAAGGTTAAAAAAAAAAATATCTCCTAATTTAAGAAAGAAAGAAAAATCCTCCCCTCCCCCGACGATGACTCGAACCCAGGACCAAGAGCGTAGGTAGTAGATGCTCTGCCACTTGAGCTATCCTACTTTGTCTTGAGGTGAAAGGTTAAAGTGTATAAATATAGGTGTTAGCTCTCTCATTAAGTTATTACGTTTTCATTTGTACTTTCTCTCTCAATGGAATGAAACCATTTTCCATGGGTTTCTACATGGTATCAGATATCATTCGATCTTAACCGCTTCCACCGTAGCGGTTTCAATCCCGATCTTGTTCATCGATTCGTTGGGAAGTCTTTCCCCAATTCGACATCCCTATTCTTCATTCAATTAACAATCGCTTGTTAATTTCCTTCTCGTCCTGGAATTACACTGTATTGCCTCACTTAGTTGTTATGGGTATTGAATTGAGTCCTGTCCTAAATCCTTTGTCGCTTCTAGCCTTGAGTCTGAATGACAATCCCACCGTCGCGATCATTCTTGATCCATTTGTGGGATCAAACTTCTTGTCCTAGAGTAATGCGGTGAAGCACGCCTTGAGTGTGAAGAATAAGCTTGCCTTGATCCCTCGCCGTTCTCCTCAGACGACGTTGTTGTTCTCTCTGCCTGGACACGTGCCAATTATTTGGTACTCATGTGGATTCTCAACTCCATTCATGCAGACATCAAGAAATCACTTTAGTTCTTTACGATTGCGAGGTATACTCGGTCTAATGGTACGCGAGTCTAACATCTAGACAAATCCCTTAGCTCTATTACAAAGGGTTCTAAAACCCTAGTTGCCTATTACAATGCCTTTAAGAATTTATGGGATGAATTTGATAGCTACAGACCTATTTTGAGTTGTTCATGTGGAAGTTGCACTTGTGATTTGTCTAAGGTAGCTAGTTAGCTTCAAGAAAAGGATTGTGTCGTAAAAAATTTTACTGGCCTAGATGATAGTTAATCTACTGTTAGGAGTCAACTATTGATGCAAGACCCCATGCCCTCTTTGACAAAGATATACTCTATTTTGATTCAAGAAGAATCTCAGAGGGAATTGAACCAATCTGTGCCTTCTGTTGACAGTGATACTATAGCTTTACTTGCTAAAAATGCCAAATACTTTAGAGATAAAAATAAACCTATGGTATGTTTCATTGTGAGCAGCCTGGTACATATTGTAGATAGATGCTTTTAAATCATAGGATATCCCCCCGATTGGAGAGGTCCTAAAGGAAAGAAAGGCAAAAATGATTCAAGTTCCCACAATGCCAATTCTGCCAATAATTTGAATACCAATGTGGTTAATTCTATGACAAATGAGAATATGAATAATGATGCTTCTGTTGCTTCTAACCTACTATTTTCACAAGAAATGTTTGAGCAGTTCCTAGCTTTTACTAAGAACCAGAAGCCAGCTGATCAATCACATTTAGCTGCTGGTGCTTTTGTTCAAAATCATCCCATCTCCACTCCTTCTGCCCCTTCCTCTTCAGGTAACATTGAAGGTATTCACAATTATTTTACATCTGCTTCCAGTTCAACTTCTGTATGGATTCTTGATACAAGTGCAACAGACCACATGATTCATGATAAATCTTTATTTGCATCAACTTTGAAACCTACTTCTATCACTGTGAAATTACCAAACAATGCCATTGTCATATATACTTCTGTTGGGGATGTTGTTATAAATGAAAATATGGTTTTGCATGATGTTTTATATGTGCCTGATTTCACTTGTAACTTGTTTTCTATCTCACATCTCACTAAACACTCTAACTGCACAGTTAGCTTCTTGGCCTCACATTGCATCTTGCAGGAGAATGCAACAAAGAGGATGATTGGTTTTGATGATCAAGAGGGAGGTTTATATTTTCTAAAATCTTCTATTTATGTAAACTTTCCCATGGTAAATGCTGCTCATACTGTTGACAATGCTTACTACATTTGACATAATAAGCTTGGGCACATATCTGCCAAAAACTTGTCTTTCATAAAGAATTTAGGTGTAAAGATTGACATGAATAAAGATGATTGCTACATTTTTCCTTTAGCTAAACAAAAGAAAGTTGCAGTCCCTATTTCTACTTCAGTTTCTAGTGCTATCTTTGACCTAGTTCATGTAGATGTCTGGGGTCCTTTCAGCACCATTTTTGTTGGTGATGCAAGATATTTTTTAACAATTGTAGATGACCACAGCAGGTGCACTTGGGTGTACATGTTGCAGGACAGATCTACTATAGGAAAATGTTTGGAAAATTTCCACAACATAGCTTTTACTTAGTTTAACAAAAAGTATAAGTTATTAGAAGTGATAATGGTACTGAATTCATTTTGACTGATTTTTATCACAAGCATGGTATAATACACCAAACCTCTTGTGTTGACACTCCACAACAGAATGGTGTTGTTGAAAGGAAACACCAACACCTTCTATAGGTTGCTAGGTCATTACTTTTTCAGGCTAGTGTTCCTTTGAAATACTAGAATTTCTGCAGCATGACTGTTGCACATATAATAAATAGAACTCCCTCAGTTGTTATTGGAAACATCACACCTTTTGAAAGGTTGTATGGAAAACCACCCACTTATGATCATTTAAGGGTCTTCGGTTGCTTGTGTTTTGCTAATACACTAACATCACATAGACAAAAGTTTGATCCTAGAGCTCATAAGTGCGTTTTTATTGGATATCCACTAGGTACAAAGGGTTACAGATTGTTTGAAATGAACACTGGAAAAGTCATTGTTAGCAGAAATGTCAAATTTTTTGAAAACATATTTCCTTACATTGATAAACTTGTTGTTGATAAAACCATTCAAAACATGTTCAAAACCCTACAGATTATTTTAATTAATGTTTGCCTTGCATGAACTTTGACATTAATACTTGTGGTCTTGTCAATTATCCTTCTGGTATTGATAATCCTACTTCTGGTTCTGAAATCATTCATGAATCTCTTGAAGATGAACATCGTGAATACACCGATACAAATATCAATGATGATTCTGTGGATTCTGATTAGAATAGCACCCATGATATTTCTGATGTTGATGAATTACCTGCTACATCCACTGATCTGCATGAATATATCACAGGATTATCTAATGATAACATTCGAGAATCCTCTAGACAGTAGGTTACACCTGTTTATCTAAGTCTATATCAGACAACATTGCCAAAATCTTTGAAGCATGGTTCTTCAACTTCTGCAAACATGGTAATTCATTCACCAAGATATCCTATAGATGATTATATATCCACTAACCAACTTTCTAAAAAACACAGAGCTTTCACTACTGCAATAAATCAGAATGTTGAGCCAAGGACCTATAATCAAGCCAACAAGGATATCAATTGGCAAAAAGCCATGAGATTGGAACTAGATGCCCTTGAAAGAACCAACACATGGACTTTATTTCCACTCCCTAAAAACAAACACACAATAGGTTGTAAATGGGTCTATAAGATCAAATACAAACCTGATGGTAGTATAAAAAGATACAAAGCTAGATTAGTAGCAAAAGGCTACATGCAACAAGAAGGACTGGATTATTTTGACACATTTTCCCTTGTTGCTAAAATAACTATTGTCAGAATCTTATTATTTGTTGCTATTTCCAATGATTGGCATATACATCATGTGATGTTAATAATGCCTTTCTACATGGTGATTTGGTTGAAGAGGTGTACATGAAACCACCTCCAGGGTATTGTAAAATTGATGACAACAGAGTATGTAAGCTTAACAAAACCCTATATGGCCTTAAACAAGCATCAAAACAGTGGTTTGATAAGCTTACACACACTCTAATCAGTTTTGGATACAGTCAGTCAAAAGCTGAAAAATCCCTCTTCACCAAAATCACCACTAGCTCATTCACTGTTTTGCTATATTATGTAGATGATATCACATTGTCAGGTAATAGCATGGAAGAAATCACTAAGGTAAAATCTCTCTTACATGAAAAATTCACTATTAAAGATTTAGGAGTTCTAAAATATATCCTTGGTATTGAAGCGGCAAGATCCAAACTTGGCCTTCAATTGTGTCGAAGGAAGTATACTTTAGATCTTTTAAATGAAATTGGATATTTGGGAAGTAAGCCTTGGAACACTCCTATGGATGATTCTAAACAAGGCTTCACCAATATTGCTGACAATACACCAACTGATGTTTCCACATACAGAAAACTAGTGGGAAAACTGTTATACCTAATTGTTACTAGACAAGACCTGTCTTACTATACAAACGTTATCTCAATTCATGAGCAGTACTAACAAGGCACATTTTAATGCAGTCCATAGAGTCTTAAGATATCTTAAGACCACTATTGGACAAGGTTTATTTTATCATGCTTGTACTAATTTCATATTACAAGCTTTTACAGATTTTGATTGGGGACTATGTGAACAAACTAGACGAAGCATAACATGATATGCAATTTATCTTGGTGGTTTACTCATTTCGTGGAAGTCCAAGAAACAGTCAACCGTAAGCTAACCATCAGCAAAAGCAGAATACAGAGCTATTGGTGTCACCGCTTCAAAAATACAGTGGACTGCATACATATTACAAGACCTCAAAGTAAACTTTCCCAAACCAATACCTATCTACACTGACAACAAAGATGCCTTTTGCTCAGAGCCCGGTCCTCCATGAGAAGACCAAGCACATCCAGATATATTATCATTACATACGGGAGGAGATCAAAGAAGGACTCCTCAAGATTTCAAAGACCAACATAGAATAACCTAGCTGACATACCCCACAAAACCTCTGCAAAAGCCATTTTCCAAGCCTTAAAGTCCAAAGTGGGACTTCTAAATATCCACTCCCATTTTAAGGGGAGGAGGGGGTGGGTATGAAAGGGAATTAGTATTATCTTAATTATTATTAACTATATCTGCTTTAAGTTAGTTTAGGATTAGTGGTTGAGGTGAAAAGTCAAAGTGTATAAATATAGGTGTTAGCTCTCTCATTCAGCCAGGGGCGAATCGGGGATTTACTAATGGGGTGGGCTGAAATGTTGGATTTGTATACTGAAAGCAAAACTTTTTACATACAATGTTTCCAGTTATTCACTGTTTATCTCCTATCTGATTATATTTGCATTTTCACTATGTATGTGTCCCCATATCTCTTGCAAATAAGTAGATCCTATGGTGTGTTGAAGATCACAGAAGATCATATGATTGGTTAAGCTTAAAGAGATATAAAATGTAAATCACAGCTTAGACAACTTGAGGACGAGTTGTTGGTTTAGGCTGCAGTATTAAGTAGAAATAGGTTATCTTGACTATTTACTTATACTGGTACGTATTTACGTATTGATAGGATCACAGTGAGATATGTTCTTCTACCTGACCTTAGTGAAGAACTAGATATCTCGGTGACTTATAATAATCTAAAGCCTAAATAAGATTACAGTTATGAATGCTTGTTTGTGTGTCACTTTGATTTACTATGGACAAGAGTTAAGATATAACTTTTATACTATGTACTTTGGGTGATAGCAACTTGCATATAATAATTGGTAATTTGTATTTAAGTAACCGTATCCGTTTAGGATGATGATATCCCCTTAAGGAGCTCAAAAAGGTCTATTGTACTAAACCCTGCAGGTTGATTAAGTTCAGTTACAATAATAAGGTTGGGTGGTACTACTTAAGGAATAAATAAGAAATTAATTGATTTAAGATGTCAGAGGCTTTAATTAATTAATGGATATTCGATATCTTAAATACGGGAATTAATTAATTCTAATTCAAGCCCCGACTCAACTCGGGAATAAATGAGTAAGTCAGTATTAATTCTCTAGTGGAATGAATTAATATTTATGAATTAATTATGTTCTGGGCTGAACAAGGAAGAATTAATTCATAGTTAGGCCCATCTTTATTTCTTGTATTTGATCCTGGACTGGCCCATATAGACTCCTAGTCCAAGTAGGAATAGAGAATTAAATTCCTAATAAGGAATTAAATTCCTAATCCTAGAAGGAATTAAACTATCAGGCTTGACCCACACTCAACCATGTATTATAAATACATGGTCTCTCATTCTGTGAAGAAGAAGAATTAACACTCAAAAAGATCACTGAATAGAGAGAAAGAGAGAGTAGGCGGCGGCGGTTTAAGGTGTTTCTTCCCACTTGGAATTCTTCAAAGTTCGTCGTCCATCCGGCGTTGAGGATTGAGTAGGGGATACAGTCCAGAAGGTTAAGACGGGAGTCAAAAATCATTCAATCAGAAATCGACCTCTTGTGTAAACAACTATCAAGTCGAATCCCTTAACTCCTATGTGTTATAGGCGCATGTTAGAGTTTATATAAATTTATAGATCCATCTCTAGGGTTAATTAATAAAGATACAAATTATGACAACCAAGAAGGGTCCTAGGAAAATGGATTAATTATATTACTTTCTACAAGAGTATTATAATAGATATAAATCCTACATGAAATGCAAAAATTCATATGCATTAAAAAGTTGCTAAATTTTAATAAAATTATGGCCTACTATAAACTTTAAAAAACATTCATTAATAATAGAGTTCACACAGTAGTTTTCTTTATTTTATCCTTTAAGAAAATTTACTAAAACAATTAATAGATAAATTTGAAACAAAATAATTAGATAAGATTTTGAGTATGAATCATTTATTTATATAGGCGTTAGAGACTAGAATATGTACAACAAAGTAAAATGAGGTGGACTTAGATAAAATTTACACTAAATAATAATTAAAAAAATAAATTATACTACTAAAAATAAAACTCTATAAATTTTGCACTAGGCTGGAGCCGGCATTGGCCGGCTGTAGCTCCGCCACTGCATTCAGCTAATTACGTTTTCCTCTATACTTTCTCTCTCAATTGAATGAAACCATTTTCCATGAGTTTCTACAGTATCAAATTGGGTAAGCTTATTAACTTATAAATTTACAGTTTTACAAAGGTTAATGTTACTGGAAAAACTTAAAAGGGTCATTCTATTATAGAAACATCCATTCTTTGTTTCAAAAAGATTTCAATGGTTACATTGGTGCAACTGAAGGGTACATATGTCTTTTTATAATATATTGGAATTCTTTTAGGGCTCACTTGATTGTAAATCATTAAGGACAATGATAATGGATATGAAGGAGGGTTCAATCCTACTATGAAATAATGTGGGAGGAGTTATTAATAAAATGAAGTATTGGTATACTTATTCATTATGTAATAAACATGGTAAATAAGAATGAATCCTCATTCACTCACATTCCTTACCCCTAAACCCCTCAATCAAAAGGCCCTTAATTTTTAGATCATTTATTTGACCTGTACAATTTACCGAGGCAATGAATACTTTTGTTTTATTTTTCTTTTGTAATATGAATAATCATTCTTCCCTGATGAGAGAAGCGATGGGGCGGTGGAAACTGAAGGTAAGTGAGTCTAGACGATTACCATTTCTATGTTCTTCCTTTAGGAAAGGGGCAAATAAGCAGTCGCAATGATCAGAGTTAGGGTTTTTTGTTGTAGAAGAAACGGAGTTGAATTCTGACAAAGTGGCAACGAAAACATTGCTCCTTCAGCTACAATTTCGGCGATGCATTGCCAGAAATTCCATTAAAGAAGAGATAGAAGTGATGGCGGAGATGCAAATTTGAGGGGTTGGGTTAGCGTAATCGTCAATCTCTTAATATAACCTCTGTCTTACCTATAAAACTACTGCTGTGAGCATTCAACGAGGGCGGAAGAAGAAGAAGAAAAACTCTGTATCTTCAGAACGAAGCTCCGTCCACTCATCATATTCATTATGGATTCCAGCCTCAGATAATGTTTTTCCGCTGTCGTCGCTGTTTGTAATTTCATTGCCGCATCTCGATCACCTTCGCAGCTATCCATTCATATCATATCGGTTCACGCCCTCGTGATTCCTATACGTTGATCTCGTCTTACCATCCCCTAATAGGTATATATCGTGCAGAAGAAATTGTTATTATGTTTATTTCTAATTTAATTTGATTTCGATTTATTTTTTACGCAGTTTGATATCTTCGTAGTCCTGGTTATGCTCGATTTCCTCAAATACATCGGTTCTCCTGCTAGTTAGAAGAAACCAAATTGATACTGCTTTTTATTGTTTTTCGTGTTTTTTTTAATCAAATAATTTTATTAGAGATTAGGGATTTCTTTGTACGCAGTTTGATATCTACTTAGTCCTGGTTGACGATTTCCTGAAATGAATTTTGATTCGAAGTCCTCCTACAAGTTAGAAGAAACCAAATCGAAATGGGAAGCGTTACCCTTTTTGCTTTTTATCAAATTATTATATTAGATATTAGAAATTAGAGGTACCACTCTTTTGGGTTATTTTGGATGCATAATATTTGTTGTGTTTGTGTTGGGAGAAATAAGGATGAGTGTGTCCACTAGTAGCAATAGAGCTAAAGCTAGAAGCGTTTCGGGTTGGACTGCGTTTGATCGTAGCAAAGAAGGAAGCAACAATCTAACGAAGTGTCTGAGGCTTATTCCTCGTTATCTGGCCTAAGTGAAAGAGACTAAATTTACATGTGCTTGGTTTGTGCCAAATTTGTTAGTAATACTATTGTTAACAACAAGATGGATGTGTGAGATTTGTCTTATTTGATACAAGATTCTTTATGGAAGTATTTGAAATCTCAAACACGTGAAATCAGTTGTTCATGATGTATATGTGACACTTGAGGATCAAGGTCTTTCATGTAGTTTTGTTTGTTTGTGCATGCATTTTCAAGAGCTTTTGTCCAGCTTTAGTTCAGTTTACATGAAGACATGCAATATGATTTTCCATGAATAATTTGTTTTAGAAAAGTTGATTAATATTTTTGGTGGCTGTCAACAGGTTGACCTATTCGCTTATTATGATCCCAAAATGATACTTTCCTTTCTTCAGGGTAGTCAGTATTATACACTAGACAATGTTTACTTGAAACATGGTTACTTCTAAAATCTCATTTCCCGGTCTCTGAGTCATTGACAATTATAGAAATTGTTTTTCAAGCTCATGAATTATTTGTAAAAAGAGATCTTTTGAGGGAGAAAGCTTTCATCCTGGGAAGAATGGGAAGTGTGAAACAAGCATTATCAATAATTATTGATAAATTGGATGATATAGAAGAGGTGCTTTCCTTTACACTTGAGTTATCTTTTTCTGAGTTTTCAAGCTGCATTATCAACAACAAGCTTAATCACCTAAGTGGCCCCCAAAGCTTGTTTAACAAAGACTGAGTGCGATTAAAGAAGCCTTTTTCTTCTGTTGTTGCTTCAATGAAGTTTCCTTCCTTAACCACCCACATCAAAAATAGCAACTTGCAAATGCAAGAACTAGCCATTGTTTCGTTTTTGGAGGCTTATAGGAATCTTAATCATCTTCACCATTGGGCCGAACAAAAGCTTGATTCAGGAATCAGGATGTCTTGGCTAGGGTAAATAACAATGTTGATGAGGCTTTGTCTGTAATGGGAGCCATGATTATATGTGAGACAAGGGCGTAGAGTCTGATGGAGGAAATGATCCTGCATCCTCTGATAGCCAAGTTAGTCGTACAGATAATCCGTTGAGTGACAGTTACAAACAGTCCAAGGATGAGACATCTTCAATACACTTGTAGGATGCTACCAAGTCTTTACATGTTATATATGAACCAGAGTGGGAAGAGGATGATATTTACCTAATTCATCAGAAGGATGCAATAAGGATAATGAGGTATTATTCTTGATTCATCTCTTTCTTCTTCTTTTTGTGTGTTTGTGTATGTATAGGGCTGTGAAAATAGAGTTTTATATACATATCCTAGATAGGTAAGCCACTAAGAAATACTTTTTACCACAGTATGTTTGTAACTAGGGATGTATATGAATCAAATTATTTTCACTGGATTCATGAAATGAATTTGCATAGTTTGAATCCAATTCGAAATGTTTGTATTGAACTCGAGTAAGAATTTCTGTTTAATATTTGTATATTTAAAAGCAAGTTGGTTTTATTTAGGTTTCAGTAAAGGCTATATGATTCTTACAGTACAAATATCTGCATATGTTTGCTCCTGTTTTGTTGTCATGAGTTTATCTTTATTTTACTTATATTAGTAATTAGTAATATATTAATTAATATTAGGTTATGTGCAGTATCTGGATGAAAACAAATCACTCATTCTAAAGATTGTTGAGAGCCAAAAGCTCAGGAAAGCTGAGTGAGTGTGCAGAGTAATTCAAGCATTTAACTTCTACTCCATACTATGTTATCACACACTGATGGCATGAATTGCAGCTTATTTCATACAATATGTTGTCTAATTTATTGCAGTATTGATTCGTACATTTTGAATGGCCGTTTGGTGTGTGAAAAATCACAATCCAAAACTATTAGATTCTTTCTTGATTCATGAGAGAGAGAGAGAGAGTGTTTGTGAAGCACATAGATTTCAAATTTAATAAACTGTGTTGATATAATAAATTCATGTAAAAAAGGCACTTCTTGACATTACCAATCAGCCACATAATTTATTTTTAGTTTACGATGTGTATCATCTAAGTACTATCTAATTGTTATGTGAATCTGAGTTGCAGCCTACTTTGTATTAATTATGTGGTACTTTATTCCTACTTTTCGTCATAACTCTTGTTAATTTGACTGACGATTAGCTCTTGAAACAAAGCCTTCATGACTCTTTTCTTGGGACAGAGAAGATATATTTAAATGCTTTGAAGCTTTGTGATTTTCGAGGCTATCTTTTTACAAGATAAATTAGATGCATTATTATTTCTTTATGTCCTAAAATCATGGCTTTTGAGTTATTTTTGGGTTTTTCTTGAGGCGTTGAATCGGGCATAGGCGTATTCAGATGGAGAGAAATCGAAAAAATAAATAGAAGTGATCAAGGAGGTTTAGCTCCTATGCTAGAATTGATCGGAATTAATCGAGAATTTTCAATCATAATAGAGGTTATACACTAATATTCCCTTGTGTCATTGTCCTTGAATCTTTGTACGAATTAGGCTAGTCTTCATGTTTTTATTTTTTCCTCGTTTAGTCGGCCTTGTTCGCCATGATTCGAGCTGATTATGGTTATTTTGTGCTACTAATAATAATTATAACGATATGGTTGTTTGCATGTAGGGGGTTCTTCTAGGTGATCTAAATTTTCTGTCAATTACCTATATTAACTTGGTTTTAATGACTTTAGAGTTTGCAAACTTCGATACTATTTGGTACTTAAGATAAATTAGATATTGTATCCTTTATTTATGGCCTAAAATCATGGCTTTAGAGGTACTGTTGACTATATTAAATATAAATGAAATATTAAATATAGGAAAGTCACTAATAAACTTTACAAGTTCAATAGATTTAATAGGATATCCATCGAATCAAAATGTAGATGAAATATTAAAAAAATTCACTAATAATATATAATAAATAGTTAACTAGGACCAGGACCCCAATTATCTTTTTTCGGTATTTTAATTAGACCGAGAAAAGGGTGAAATCCATACCAAAAATGTTAAGTTATAAATATTATTAGTAAAGTACATTTGAATCCAGTAGAAATACGACGTGCAATTGGAGTATGGAATGGAAATTAGAGTTGTTAAAATGACCTCACCCAATGGGTCAGTCTGCCCAACCGAAAAAAATTAAGCTCATCTGGTCCGATTCGAACAGCTCGACGAGTCAAATGAGTTCAGCCCGATTTGCCCCAAAACTGGCCTGGCTTTATTTTTTCTATTATTATTACTTTTATTTTTTTAATTAGAAGGATTAACATTACATTAGCACTATATATTAATTTCATAACTTATTAGAGATGGTAAAATATGTTTTGCTCCAATTAATTTTTAGAGGGAAAAATTCCTCCATATTTGTCTTAAATTATAATATACATAAATAAATAAAAGTTGATTTTATAAGTTTGAATTATATAAGTTCCTCGTCTTATTTATTATAAAAGCATATTTTATTATAAATTTGAATTTTTAATTGTTTTAATTTGCGTTCGTATGAAATTTGGTATTTAACAAACTTTTCTAGGATAGAATGCATGGGCCGAAATTGGCCCGATAACTTGATGGCCCGAGGATGCGCTGGGTCGGGCTAGCATTTCAGTAGCCCGAAATAATCTAGCCCGGCTCTATCCGGCCCGATTTCGAAATAGGTTTTCAAGCGCCTTCTTGCTGTTCGAAATAGAGTAATATGTAAATCTTATTCTAGTTTTTATAATTTCACTCTTATCTTAAGTTTTTTTTACGTTGAACTGAAATATAAGTAATATTATGAGCGATTAGTAATAGACGTTGTGATTTCACTAAAATTCGACGATATGGGAATAAAACATCAAACTAAATATTATAAAAAGAATAGTTACATTGATTCGACATTTCAAAATATACTTTAAGTGATTTCTTGCCATCCAATGTAGAATAATTGGTAGAAACTTAATATTATAAGTTCCAATATAAAATTGGTGATAATATAAGCAACTAATCAATTATGTCGTGATTTAATTATAATTTGGAGATTTATAAATAAACCATCAACTACACATTAAAAAATATAGTTCCTTTAGTTCGAAATTTTGAAATTTCAAAATATGCTTTAAGGAGTTTCTTGCTGTCTAAAATAGAGTAATATGTAAATCTAATTATAGTTTTTGTAGTTTCACTATAATCTTAGTTTTTGTAAGTTTCACTTTAAGATAAGTGATATTATAGGCCATTAGTGATAGATATTGTGATTTCAGTATAATTCGGTGACTTAGGAATAAGCATCAATTAACTATTAAAGAAGTATATTTACATAGTTCGAAATTACAAAATCTGCATTAAAGGATTCCTTGGCATAAAATAAGACATCAACTTAATATTAAAAAAATATTAACTTACTTCAGTCCGAAATTTCAAAATATATTTTACGGGATTTCTTGCCCTCAGAAGTAGAGTAATATATAAATCTAATTTTACTTTTTGTAATTACACTATAATCTAGTTTTTTTTTTAAATTTATTTATTTATTTAAGTTTCACTCTAACATCAGTTATATTATATAGATAATTACTGATAGATGTTGTGAAGTCATTACAATTCGGAGACTTAGGGCTAAAGCACCAACCAACTACTCCCTCTGTTTCATAATAATTGAATTTCTAGCTAGTTTTTTTTTTTTTTTTTTTTTTTTTTTTTTTTTTTAAATTTAATTAATTGACGTTTTCGATACTTTTCACAAATAACACCAATTTTTTCCTTGGACTCAATCTAGAAATATTTCTATTTTTTAACCTATAACAGATTTAGTTAAATCTTTATCCCTTAAGATTTTCCCGATCATTCACTAAAGGGACGAGATTAATATCTTGAGAGAGAAGACCACCGAAATTTAGGAAGTAATGGGAGTCAAACATATGTTAGTTGGGGATATATTTGTCAAATTATTTTTCTTAATTCTTTCCTTTCATTCTAAAATGCCAATTATTATGAAACAGAGAGAATAAATATTGTTACAAAATTTTAAAATTTACTTTAAGGGATTTCTTGCCGTCCGAAGTATAATAATATGTTAATCTGAATCTTTAAGTTACTCTATATTATCGGTGATATTATAAGTAAACAAATAAATTATGTTGCGGTTTAATTAAATTTGGTAATTTATAGAAAAACATTTTAGTGACGGTTTTTTTTGCAATTGTCTCAACGACTAAAATAAAAAATGAAAAAATCATTTTAGAATAGAAAATTCCAACCATAAGTCCAGGCACAGGCTAGACAACATTAGTTCGGATTCTTAGGTGCATATTCTCCTAAAAAAAAGCAAACTACTTGGTTCTAAACAAAATATTCACCACTTTGAGAACAATAAAATGGCCGATTCACCCCGTAGACTGCAAATGAAAATGACAGTTGAGCTTCAGTTAAAACCCAAAAATTGACAAACTAAAGAAAACATGTTAGCAACAGAAATTTCAATGAAACTCATCTCACCCACGAACACAATATATGTATATATAAGAGTTAGGTAAGAGAAAAGAAGTTGTAATATGGCCGAATTGGAACAACTAATGCCATCAATATTAATCATATCCTTCTGGTGCAGCCTAGAAAAACATGACATTCACAACAAACATAGAAACTTAAAATTGCTTAAAAATGAGAGTTATTCTTGATTGACTTGTGAAATCAAAATTATTGAAAATTCAATCAAAATTAAAAAAAAAAATGCGAAAACCAGAGAAAGAAAATTAACCTTGGATTAATTCAATATTCTTGGCATATTCTTTCGCTTCTTCATCCACAGCCAAAAACATCATTTACTGTAGATCTGAAAGAATCTGGTTGGGTGGTTAGTCAAATATAAGATAAAATAACAATTATAGAAGGCCAAGCTTTTGGACCAAATACAAAATGTAGAGACAGAGCCGGTTGAGGACATATGTGCTCAACAGTGACGGTTCTAGGATTTTTAGTCAGAGGGTCCAATTATAATGTTAAAATAAAATAATATATTAATTCTAAAATTTAAAATATAAAAAACATATTATTTGTATAAAGTTAATAAAAAATAAATATAGGTTATTACATTCACATACCTCGACAATCAACTACTCCCTCCGTCTCATTCTAATTTGCCTACTTTCCTTTACGATTTGTCTCAATCTAATTTGTCAGTTCATAAATGACAAATTTCTCTCACAATCTCCACCCTTAAAATCTCCACATTCTATCTCCACCTTTGAAAAAGTCAAATATTCCGCAAAATCTGCTTTTTCTTAATCTCTGAGCCCGGCCAAGGTAGACTAATTGGGCCGGGACGGAGGGAGTATATAATAAGAAGATTGAAATGAATAATTCTTACTCAATCATTTAGCTAAAAGTAAGAAATCTTTACTCCATAGTTTTAAATGTGGCTACTAATAGTAAAAGAAGATGTATAAAAACTCAATATAGAAAGATAAGTAATAAAACATTAATTATAAAGAAAAATTAGAAATAATTTTTCTTGGTACTATTTCTTCTAAGTTTAATATATTACATTTAGTGTTTTTAGTAGAAATGCTCGTAAAAATTACTTAGAAATAACTAATTCTATTTTCTAGAGGCTATGTCTATGTATTTGGTAATTGTGAGCGTAAATTGTGTATAAATAACGTAGCTAAATTCAAATAAGACATACTAATTAATTCTAATATAAACTTAGTTATTTTTTTAGGATTGAATTTTTATTTTTATCGAAATAAAGTAAATATTTTTAAATTACAAAAATATTCTTACGAAATTATTAAAATTTGAGGGGGTCCCAACGACCCCGTTAGTCCCCTCTGGCTCCGTCCTTGGTGCTCAAAGCTCAATAAAATTTTATAATATTTGAAAATTGAGAACCAAGAAATAATCATCAAAAGCTGATTAAAATGGGATAAATCTTTCAAATTAAGCCACGCTAAAACAAAAACAGAACACATTAACAATGTCTAATATAAGCATCAGAAGTTGTTGATCTTTTGTATAGACTAGATGTCCTCCCGTGCGATACACGGGATAAACTATTGAACATTTTATTCAATTAATAATATGTGATTAAATTTTAATATTGTTGTAAAAGCATTATAACATACATACAGTGTATACACACAATATTATTTGATGTATTTAACTTAAGTAAATAAATATTAACATTTATTTTTTTATGTAGATGAATATGAGTGTTAAACTTAATTTCATAAAAAGTAAATTAAATTATTTTTATTATACATCAACTTCTATTAAAAACATATAACCCACATTTTCCACTAATATAATTTTTATGCGATTGGGCATTAATGTAAATCTAACAAATTCTTGTCATTTTACTATTTGTCATAAAAAAAACTAATTCTGGAACTCAAATAATTATTAAAATATAAAATTGTGAAAAGAAACTAAAATTATATGTTTCTGAAATACTCTCACACTTTTTATATGAAAATATTTAATTATCTAAATATATCATAATTAACCTTGCAACAAGTATTTAAGATTTTAATTAGTTAATTTATATATCTATATGGATATCTAATTGAAAGTCGTAAAATAAGGACTAATTTGATATATTTTTCAATAAAAATAAAATTGATACAAAAAAGTTATAATTATTTAAGCTTTTAGATTAAAAATAAGAAGAATGAAGAGAGAGGAATTTTTTTATTTGTAGATAAGAACATATGATGGAATAACTTTCAATTTAAAAAAAGGTAAAATACAAAATTCTCTTGCTAATATAAAAAATGCAAAAAAAAAAGAAAAAAAAAATAACTGCCACATGTTAAAAGAAAAAAGGTGGAGATAAAACATGGAAAAAAAAAAAAAAAGGTCCTAAAAATACTCTGGAGATGACACATATGCAAGATATCATATTTTTATATTAAACTAGATGTCCACCCGTGCGATGCACGGGATGAGTATATTTTTAATAATAATAATAATAATAATAATAATAATAATATAAAAGCGTCAATTGATATTCTTTTGTCCAGTAATCTTTTTTTCTCCTTCCATGTGAGTTTTTTTTTACATGCAATATCTTGCATTATTACAAATTAAAACTACCAATTAGATTTTCATAATTTTTTTACTATTCAAATTTTTATATTTTTACTTTAATACATTTCATTATCACAAATAGAAATTACCAATTATATTTTCATAAATTTTGTTAGTTCAGTTATTTGAATGCATGATCTGATTATGCTGAATATTTTAAGTAAAATACACACTTGAAATTCGATTCGTTTCCCTCCTTGTTATTTCAATTTGCGTTACACATATTGTAATAATTACATATGCATATAATGATAAAACAATGTCAAATATTTTGAATAATTATCGTTTGAAAGCCACATATATTAAATAATATAATATTAGTATAAGAAGTCACAAACATATTAGTTACTTGAGTATATAAGTGGTAAACTGTATTTTCATGTCATGTTCAAATAAAAATAATCGACTTATTATTTTTGTAGTTAACATAATTTTTCTTTTCACAAAATAGAAGAAAATAATAAGCAAACTAATTCAATCAACAAAACACTTTAGCAAAAATATCTAAAGTTTTTTTCTATTGTAAAGTGTAAACCTAACAAATCTTGTATGTTTTATGAATTTTTTTCAATTATATATTTTTAACCATCCAAAAATTATTAAGATAAAAAAGGTAAAATCAAAGTAAATAATTTTAATCTTCAAAAAAATTCAATCGATCAAAAAAATTCAATTTTGAAATTCTATCACATTTTAATTTTATATAAAAATGTTTAGAAATTAAAATATATAATTTTTTTAGAAAATCAAAATATATGATTACTATTCTAAGAAGGTATTTTACACTTAAAAATTAATATTTTAATTATAATATATGCATTATGGATGTCAAATCGAAGATCGTCAAAAGAGAAATAAGTTGTTTTATTTTATGAAAAATTAAGTTGAGATGAAAAACTTAAAAGACTTTTAAATTTCGAAAGCAAAAGATAAAAAAGTAAAAGAAAAAAAATGATTGGTGAGAACCCACAAAAAAAAGGTGGATGCTTCCCTTTATTTAAGAATATTTTTTTAAAATTAAAATAACATAAAAATTATACGAAAAATTGTGGAAGCGATATGTGTCTTTTCCTATTTTTATGCAACCTTCTTTTAGTAAAATAGGTTGATGGGAATGGGGATTATGCAAGAAATAATTCGAAAAGTAGATATTGCTTGATTTATTTCTTACCAACTATGAGCTAAGCAGCAGAGATACCCTGCCCCTCCAATAGATTGCAAGGAACAATACCAATTTCTACACCACAGAAAAAAATGAACGCTCGAAGCTAAATTTCAAGAGCCACATTCCTATCTACAAATTAGCAATGGATCCTCTTCACCAATATATACAATTAAAAGGTCCAAAACAAGCCGTCACAACGAAATTTCTACTCGAAAATAAGTACTATTTGTTGAGAATTTTAACCAAAAACGAAACTGAGAACAATAACATAACAAATAATTTCCGAATGAATTGTTTTTTATTCTACCCAACACTAGTGCCTCGTTAATTAAAGAAGCTGGAAAATGAAGAACGCCAAGGACAATTGTTACCATCTTTGCCAAATTCAAACTCTAGTGAACTAAATGTAAGAATTCTAAACAAGTTAGGGGGAGTTAACAGCTTGAGGTACTTGAATATAAAAGCCCAAGTCATTTCTCAATCAATTTCACTACACAAATTAATGATAATTTCTGTAGGAACTACGTCACACTTGCTGTCCACATCGAAGATGACAAAACTCAATAAAAAAAATAAAAGAGATATCCCGAAAGCGGACTTCATATTCCAACTCAAAGTTTTAAGGTTTTCCTAAGTAGATTTAGTGGACCAAATTCCAATAAAGTACACTTATTAACTCCTTTAGTCAAGTTTGGTTCATCCCTCCTCAGCCTTAAGTAAATATACCCGTTGGATTTTGAGCTGGAATCTCTCGGGATATCGCTTTTATTATTAAATCATGCAGAATGAAGAATGATAAAGTAGCCAATAAGATCGGAGGCTATAGTATTAAATCAAACAAAAAAACATGCAGAATGATAAATTACACTACACGCTTTTATCACAACTTATAACCCAACATTGTCTGCATAAACCCATCAATAAATAATTCCTCAATCAATTTGGTACGAGGATACGAAAATAGATTTCCAAGCAATCGAATTAAAGAAAATTTATTGGATCGTCAGGGCAATTGAAGAACCGCCGGTTGGTGTCGGTCCACCCGAATCACATTAGAGCTCTTAGAGGGGTTATGACAGCACCTTTGCTCTTCCTCGTCATATAGTCGAACCTAGGACCTCGGGGAAATGGCAGATCCGGCTGCTGGAGGTTGCTCCTAGGTATGGCAGCGGCGGCGGCGCTGTTGGAGGAGGCCCTACT
Source organism: Ajuga chamaepitys (assembly GCA_958295605.1). NCBI lineage: Eukaryota > Viridiplantae > Streptophyta > Magnoliopsida > Lamiales > Lamiaceae > Ajuga > Ajuga chamaepitys. The sequence continues at coordinate 20,838,970 of OY282505.1, forward strand.
TCCCCTTGACATAACAAGTGTTTCTGTTATGGGATGAAGAATGATTGGAGGAGAAAAGGGGAAATTTGCGCAGCAAAGAAATGAGGAAGAAAGCTTGGCAGATTCGGCAATGGAGGTCTTTTAAAATGTTCCCTTTATTTTGAAAATGAGAGAGAGTGAAAATTATGAAAAAAGGTGTGTTGGAATTTCTGATAGTTTAAGGGGATTAGTAGTTAGTGAAATACCAATTCAACCCTTTTATTTTTTTTAATAATTCTTAATGAATGAATGATATGATTGATTTTTTTAAAATCAAAGCTGAAAATCAATAGTTGCACCGGTGCAACCGTTGCATAGAAGTTGGACTCAAATTTAAATCTTCTAATGCAGAGTAACTTGTGTTAACTAGTGTATAACGATCAAGATATAAAACTTCTAGTGTATTTATTTTACTTTGACATTTTTCTTAAATGTTTTGGGTCATTTTTTTAAACTTGAAGCATAGCATTTTGTGGTATCTTCTTTATTTTGTCATATTTTTTTTTTAACATCTTTTAGACTTGAAGCAAAACAGGGTTCGAGCCTGATAGGGGAAAGATGGACATGGGACTCCTCAGAGCAGAGGATGCCACATCTTCGCTGATCCCCTAGGATCAGCTCTGAATCAACGCTAAATTGCTAGCTCCCGCGAGTCGAAGCTCTACATGTCAGGCGCCAAGCAGCTCCACTGGTTGAAGAATGAGAAAACACATTCAGCTCTGGATAAGAGCTATGTTTGGATAACATATTCAGCTTTGGATAAGAGCCATGATGGGAAATCGTATTCAGCTCTGGATAAGAGCTCCAAATCACTCAACATGAGTTTGCCTAAGCCCTGAAGGGACTTAAGACTGAAGAGCTTCGAGTGCAGCTCCAAAACTGGGATCATATACGTGAAGCAGAGTCAGCTCTGAAGGATGCTGGAACTAAGGGAAAGGGCTTTGTTTCAGCTTTGGCCTAGTTCCGGCTCTGAGCATGAAATCAGTCCTGAGTCTGATATAATTGTTGTAGCTTAAGTGCTAAGTTATGTGCTCCCTGGTCCTCCGACCAATAGTACAACCAACTATCCCTTAACCGATTCAAGGGACTGTACCTTCTGACACAGATGCCGTTAAAGAGGCACACGTGTCGGGAGCTGATTGGCGACCAAAAAATATTGTTTTACCCTTTGCTCTAGGATATAGTAAGTATAAATACCCCCATTCAATTGCCAAAGGTGACACATTCTTGACCCTTATTATTTACATTGCTTGCTTGCAATCTCTCTTGAACTAGATTTGACTTGAGTGTTAGAGGTTCTTCGTAGGGGAACCACCTCTCCCCGACTCTATTTTGCAGGTCCACAAGCACATTCAAGACGGAGATCCAATTCAATCCGGTAACAAATCTCGGACACTTCGGTGGATATATTCAAACATTATTCACGTTCAAATATCCTAGATGGCTGGCTTCAAAACATTCTCTATCAACTGACAATGTATGTGGGAAATTGGGCTTAAGGCGTGAGAGTTCCTCTCAACCCTCTTAAATTCCATCAATTATTTGTAGCCCTTCTGAGTTCTTCTGAAGTGAACGAGGAGGTTCTAAGATTTCTGGAGATTTGTGGGTGTTTCTAAGTAAAGTTGTTTATATCTCTCGAATAGCAGGTTGGTGATTCCACCCCTCGTCGAAAAGGAAGCAACTAACGAAATTCTCCCTGGAGTTACAGAACTCACCCCTCCAAGTATCCTTCATGCTGAGACACTTGCAAAAACCACCCTCACCACTGAAGGTAGGAGTGATACCACCGTCGGGTACTACAATGGTGGTGATGACCATTGATCAACTGAACTATTTCACTAGGAGGGCCATGGAGAGCGCCCTGGCTATCGGGGGGAACTTTCAGGACTGTCCCCTGGGTTCATCCCCGCTGAAAATCAGGAGGCCCATAGTGGCAGAAGAAAGACATAATTGGTTGAAGAAAAACCCGGGTGGCGACCAAAGCCTAAGGATATGCTATACTGAGCTGATAGCTAGAGAATTTATTTGTTGAAATTCAAAGACAGAAAAATGTCCAAGCATGCAATCCCTTTTAGGCTATTAAATGTGATGGAGCCCCCATAATATGAGGAATCCTCCAGTGATTGGGAACCAAGTTGTGTCAATTAATCAAGGAATTTCTTCTAGAGAGCATTGGCCCACAGGCGCTCCTCAGAAGATTAACAAATGGATATTAGGCTAAGAATCCGAGTATAAACTCACCTGTGGCCCCATAACTGAGTGTCGAGGCTCGAGTCCAATCTTTCCTTACCTCATGATTAATGTAAGCCAAGGATTTCAGGGAAACCTCGCCCTTGCCCCTAGAACTAAGTGTCGAGGGCTCGAGTCTAATCTCTCCTTAGCTCATGATTGATGCAAGCCACGGATTTCAGGAAACCCTCGTCCTTGGTCTTAGAACTGAGCGTCGAGGGATCGAGGAGAATTTTGCCTTAGCTCATGATTGATGCAAGTCAAGGGTTTCCGGGAAATCTCGCCCTTGGCCCCAGAATGAGCGTCGAGGGCTCGAGGTCTCTCCTTAGCTCATAATTGATGCAAGCCAAGGGTCTCAGGAAACCTCGCCCTTAAACCCAGAACTGAGTATCGAGGGATTGAGTCCAATCTTGCCTTAGCTCATAATTGATACAAGCCAAGAGTTTCAAGGAAACCTCGCCCTTAGTCCCCAGAACTGAGCGTTGAGGGCTCGAGGAAAATTTCTCATTAGCTCATGATTGATGTAAGTCAAGGGTTTCAGGAAAACCCCGCCCTTGGCACCAGAACCAAGCATCAAGGGCTCGAGGAGAATCTCGCCTTCGCTTATGATTGAGGCAAGCCAAGGTTTCAGGAAAATCTCACCCTTGGCCTGACAAGGGTTTTCCTAACCCTAGTTTACTGTAAGTATACGGTGTAGGTGTAGGTAGTGGTAGTTAAGGTCGATCCTCAGGGACTGACTCTAATCGTAGTTCGATACCTCGAATAATCTAAGACTCTCCTAGCTAGACTCTAGAATAGTGAAGGTTGCTTATAAAATTAATATTAATGCAGAAAATACTAAATAAACTACGAATAACTTGGAAAACAAAGATTTAATGGTTAAGACCGACTTAGATGGATTAGGGTATAGATTTCAATTACGATCCTGATGTAAAGTTTAACCTAAAATTCTTGACTTTTAAACCAACTTTAGTGTTTATTAGACGACACTCAAGTAAACCTAACCCTCCTCCCGAAGTGATTAGGTTGTTGATCTAATAGACTTAGTCACCTTCCAAGTCGACTAAACCTGAAGATTCCCAAAAGACTCTTAACCAATGCCTACGCAATCATAGACAATTACGCTATATGTTCTACGTCTGTTAATAATTTCCTCCTCCCGGAGTGAAACTATTAAACGTGTCAATTTAACTTAAGTGATCAATTCAAATTAAATGATAAAAAGAAACAAACACATAGATAAACACTCAAATTAGAGTCTAGAATTAAACAATAAAAATCAATACATCATTCTTTGTAACCTACTTTCTACCCCTAGGACACAAAAGTGTTTAGCTACTCATAATTGTATTTAACTCAAATAAACATTCACAGACAAATGTCATTGAAAATTAAATACAAAAGAAGAACGAACTAAATCCAAATCTTTAATCGTCGATCTTCGTCGAGTTGCTCCTTGATCTTCAATCCTTGCTTCCGAGTAATTCCGAGTATGTAAATCTCTAATATTATATGCTAAAACTTGAGCTTGGAGTCTTTTTTTTTATAATGTTAGGAATGAATCTTGGGGAGATAGGATCAAAATCCTACTTGAATTAGGACTCTTCTTCAAAATCGGCCTTCTATCGCGGCCGCGCGCAAGAACTCTCGCGGTCGCGACAAGTCTCTTCCGAAACAACTTAAAACCACTACTTTTGTCGCGATCACGAGTAAGCTTTTCGCGGTCGCGACGAGTGTCCAGCTCCAAAAATCACTTTTTAGACATCTTTTGTCGTTGCCGCTCACCATAGTGACGCGGTCGCAATGGTCCGTTCCGATTCAACTTTGTCTTAGACCGGTTCAAAATAGTTTTCCCCTTCTTGACTTGTTCCTTAATCCAATAATCGTAAAACATGCCTTTTCTACCTAAAAACACTTAAAAACCTTCAAAACAAGTCAAAACACGTTAAATGGCCTAATATGATAAATCTAAATAAATCTCGACCAAATATGCATGTAAATGTTATAATATGTTCCTAAATCGACTTAAATATATTCATAATTAACATGTATAAAAATCCTCCAAACTTAAGCTGTTGTTCGTCCCGAACAACAAAAATAGAAAATAATCAAGGATACAAGTGATTAGGCATATGTTTAGGGCAATGAGATGATGCCTCTAGTTTTAGACTGGTTTTTCTCAAAAAGCCAAGCAAAATAGTAAAATTGAGTATTTGTGATAAAGCATAATCAACTACTTTCAAGACTTGAAACTTTCGAACAATTTGATCCTCACCGGATAAGTGTTCCACTCATCTCTAAAGTGTTTAAATAAGGACGTGTTTTAGCTCAAATTGGACTATATGCATCGTGTACCATAGGCTTGCCAATCGTCTAAATTAGACATCGTACTTGATATGTGTGACAAAGAATAAAAAAGGTCTTTGTTTTTTGTTGTAATGTAGGCTTAAGGTAAGGTGGGATAAATTTGGATAAAAATGACTAATCTTGGACTAATCAAGTTAGTCCTCACCCGATTACCCCTCAATACAATCACTCAATCTTACTCTTCAAATTTTAGCAAATCATCCCAAAGAATGACTTCTTCACCCCCACAAAAGTACTTTACAACTTAGTGCTTTTTCGTGCTATTTTATTCGAGTACCATATTTTTTAGATTACCCGATTTTTCAATTCAACTTAAGCAACTAAGCACTTTATTAATTCATAACCTCTCTTCAACGGAATAATAAAAACAAATATATACAACGCTCTTTCTTTTCTTTTCTGATTTTTCTAATTTTTCTAATTTTTTTTTTCAACAAACATACTAGGAGAGGTTATTTTTCTCGACTTTTCGCCTATCAATTCTCATTCCCTTCATTCTTCAATATCCCATTTCATTCCCAAAATCTTACCCAACTACCTTTCAATCCTCCTCCTCTTACTCAATTAGTCCATGTAAGGCCAAATGCTTAAATTGAAAGGTATTTACCTTGTTATGTAGGGCTATGAAATAATAAGGCTATTAAGCTCAAATGGGCTAACTAAGGATTTTTTTTTAACTTTTGGTAAAAATGATAACTTTTAAATGCTCAAAATAGGCTAAAAACAAGAATGCATAAGATTATATTCTAAGTCACAACATATACTCGTCTCGTTCATAATAAAGACTCGAGACAAGTTCTAGAGACAAGTACACATATCCAATCAAATCATACCGAAAGAATGTATAAATTATTCCAAAAGTGGGAGTACAACTTAGGCTAAAAAATTCACATGGCTTGTTTTGATCAAATGTTCTAAGAGCAAGCTCAATTTGATCTCAATCTACTTATCATGTCCGACTATGTGCCAATTTTGAAAAAAATTACTCAAAATCATCTCATCATTAACTCATCATCATCTATCCTTCCCTATGTTTTTTCTTTTTATATCACTTATCAACAAACCAAAGACTCAAGTTTTTTTTCTGACTCCAACAAACAACTCATACAACTGAAAACATAAAACATTAAACTAAAAAAAACTATGACCCAACATGACTATCAACTGACAATAAACTAAAACAAACGTGTTCATAGACCCACAACTCCAACCAAAGCAAACAAGTGAGCAAACAGACCCAATAACTCCAACCAAAGCAAACAAGAAGGCACATAGACCCAATAATCAAAATGAAACATAGCAAGCAAACGAAACAAGCAATGACAAACAAAAATATAGAAACAACAACTAAAAGATAACTAGTGGCCAAGACTTCCCACAGTACAACCCCCTCCCCCAAACTTGACCGAAAGCCAATATTTTGAGGAAAAGAGTGGTACGCTTTGGTGCTAACTCACAGTCTATTGTGGTGGTCGTGGCGGTGGTTGGAAGCTATGTTGCTCCCTATATTGAGCCCACACTTCCCATCGAATGTCTTGTTGTTGTCTCCATGTACGTTGCTCATTGATTCGTTCGAGGCGGGTATTCAAAATGACCCGCCGATTGGTCAGTTTGGTGTTGATTGTCTACACTGCCCCTCGTACTTCCGTTCGATGCCTCTCCATTCGGGTGCCAAGTGATTGCACCTTGTCATGATATAACTTGATGTCATGTTGGAGAGACGTGATTAACCCCTCCACGTCCTCATTTTGTTTAACCGATGATGCAACAATGGTTGTTGACCTCTTCTTCTTTGATGGTAGAGGAGCTCTGCTACATCCTTCAGCTGCTTGCTTAGTCTGAAACACCACTGAGTCCGTCATTTGGGAATAAGCAAGATGTTCGTTGGAGGACATGGCTAAGTTAAGTGTATCATTGGTAGTTACAACGGCCGTTGCCTCCACGTATGGGAGCCGAGATATGACCCCACATTTTGATAAACATATGGGACCTTGCCATCTTCCCCCATCACCATAACTTGCATGCTCTCCAAAAGTTCCCACGTAAATTGGACTTCACCCTTCATCAGTATCATGTCTTCTAAAGAAATGTCGTCAAAGAATTCAGGAATGGGTGTGATCAACCCTCCAATCATGATGTTGTCTTTTTGCGTCCGGATGAAATTTTCAATGTATTCCATCAATAATTTGGCATTATCAACCTTATGCTGATGGAACATATTCGAAATCATTTGGAGCTCAGCCTGTCTCATGGCACCCGTCTCTTTTCTCGCGAATAAAGTATGAGCCAACATGTTTTGAAGGTATCGCATCACCGGGCTTTGAATCTAGGTGGCTTTCACACTATTCGCCACATACATCTAAGGTTGCACAAGTGGAGGAGCAGCTATCAGCAGACCCCAAATTTCTTGAATATTGAATACCTCGAGTGGGCTATCTATGTCAGCTCTTGCGAAGCTGAATACCCTGTCCAACTGGGCGTATGTCAGTGTGCGCTGCTTGTCCATCAGTTGAAACATGATATTGTTCGGTCGACGATCATGCAGGTCACTTGCCACAGTGATGGCAAATGTGCTAAAAAATTCCATCGTGAACCTCTTGTATGTTAGCTTTGCCCACATGAATTTGTGCAAACCTCCCACCATAAGAAAAGCTTTTATATCATCACATATCCATGTGGCTCTTATGAGATCATCATTACTAAACCATGTAGCTGACACGTCGGTTTCTAACCTAGTGTTCCGCAAGTGTACGGATGTAGGTGTAGTACTATTGTCAAGGTCGATCCCACAAGGAATAGTTTTAGGTAGTTTGATACCCTAATACTCTAGGAATGTCCTAACTAGATACTAAGTTTTAAAGGTTGATTTTACTAATTAAACTACTCAATTAAATATAACTCCAAACTTAGAAAACACGAAAACTAACAATCAAAGAGAAAAGGTATCCTAGGGCTTCGATTTCAGGATATTATTTCAATGTGGAATATGATTAACCTATTAATTTACCAATTCTAGTGTTTATTAGGCGGCACGACAATAATCTAATCCTTCTCTCGAAGCGATTAAACCGTTGATTAATTAAGCTAATTACCCTCTCGAGTCAATTAAACCTAATAACTCCCAAACGATCCTAAGCCACGGCCTACACAGTCATAGACAACTGCGCTCTATGTTCTAAGTCTGATAACAATTCCCTCCTCTCGAAGCGGAATTGTTAAACTAAATTACTAAATCTAGGTGATCAAGCTAAATTCAGTTTTAAGCACAAACATAGAGATAAAACACATACAGAACGGAATTAATAGATTAAAACATAAATCAAAACATTGTTATAAAAATCCCTACTTTCTAACCCTAGGACACGAATAGCTTAGCTATCCATGCCTAGTAATAATCCAATACAAAATCTTAATAAAAACATTGTAAATAATTAAACTAGAAAAGAATAAATAAACCCGTATGACTCCGTCTCGATGATCTTCGTCTTCTTTGTCCTCCAAGATGGTGTAATGTATGTTCTTGATGATTGATCCCCTTTTCCTAGAGCTTGGGGTCCTTTTTATAGAGTTGGGGACGAATCTTGGGGAAGATAGGCTCAAAATCCTATTAAAATAGGAAATCCTCGCATAAAAACCCTTCTGACACGGCCGTGTTGCTTAAGTGACACGGCCGTGTTGCATTGCACAATCCACTTTTCCAGCAACAATTTGACACGGCCGTGTTGCTTGAGTGACACGGCCGTGTTCTATTCCAGAAGCCACAGCGCGTTGCAGGCCACTTTTGACACGGCCGTGTTGCTTTGTGACGCGGCCGTGTCGGTTCTTGCCCGGTTTTGCTCCTTGACCGGTTCAGACCGGTTTGGACCGGTTCTTCGACGGTTCTCACTCTTTTGGGCCGGTTTTCACTCTTTTCCAACTTGTTTCCTCGTCCGGTAGCCTGAAAATGCTCAAAATACCTTAAAACAAGTCAAAACACGTCAAATGACCCAAATATTATTAATATAACTAAATGCCGGTCAAATATGCACGTAAATGATATAAAATATGATCCTAAATCGACCTAAATACATGCATAAATAACGTGTTATCAAACTCCCCCAAACTTAAACTGTTATTCGTCCCGAACATCATAACAAAAGACACAAAGATGACAAGTGATTATGCATTTGTTTAGGGCGACTAGATGATGAATTCAGTTTCAGTCTAATTTTTCTTACAACAACTAGGCAACACAATTCACTTGAGCATATGCGATAACGCGAACATCAACTACTCTCGAGACTTTGAACTTTCGAATTATTCAACCCTCACCGGGTAAGTATTTCACTCATCTCTCAAGTGTTTAAGCTAGAATAATTTCCACTCATATTGAATTACATGCAAAGTCTACCATATGCTTGCCAATCGTCTACACTAGACCTCGTACTTGATATGTGTGATAAAAGATCAAAAAAGGTCTTTATTTTGGTTGTAATGTGGGCTTAAGGTAAGGTGGGATACATTTGGATATAAGTGACTATTCATTGGACTAATCAAGTTACGTCTAACCCGACTACCCCTCAATACAATCACTCAACCTCACTCTTCAAATTTCAGCAAATCACCTTGCAAAGTGACTTCTTCACCTTCCCAAGTCCATACAACTTAAGTGCTTTTCAATTCTGTGGGTACCACATTTTTGGGACTACCCGAATGTTCTAAGCAAATTCATAATTTGAGCACTTTATTTTCTAGCCTCTCCTCTATAATACTAATAATAAAAACTTTTTTTTTTCTTTTTTTTCCTCTTTTTTTTTTTTTTCCTTTTTTTTTTCTTTTTTTTTTTCTTTTTCTTTTTTTTTTCTTTCTTTTTTTTTTTTTTTTTTTCTTTCTAGGAGAGGCCATTCTTCGCTTTTCACCTATCACTTTTCTTTTATTCCCTTCATCTTTTGAAAATATCCCTATTTCCCATTCCTTCCCACAAATTGTTCATCCAAAATTCCTTCCAATTCTCCTCCCTCTAACTTGATTAATCCAATTAGGGCCAAAAGAATTAAATCAAAAAGGTTTCGGCTGACATTGTTAGGTTATGAATAAATAAGGCTATAAGGCTCAATTGGGCTAACTAGGGACAATTTTTTTTCAATATGGGTCAAAGGCAATTTTCATGGTTCAAAGAAATAGGCTTAAACAAAGAGTTGCCTAAGATCATTTCCTAAATCACGACACATACTTGACACATTCTTAGTAAAGACTCAAGGCAAGTTCTAGAGACTAGTACACATATTCAATCAAATTCACACCGAAAGAAAGTATATGACTCCAAAAATTGGAGTATAATTTAGGCTCAATTTCTCACAAGGTAAATTTTGATTGAATATTCTCAGTTCAAGCTCAATTTCGTCTCAAAACACCTCTCATGCTCTATTATGTGCCATTTTTCATCTACTTCTCAAAATCATCTCATCATCAACTATTCATCATCCATCTTTCCCTAATTTTCTCTTTTTATTTTTCTCACTTGTTACCTATTTCCGGGTTTTATTATTCTTATTGACTCTAATCTGCACTACTAAGACTCTAAACTCTAACTCCTAAGACTCAACATGGAAACGATTTGCAATCAACTTGGGCTCACAGACCCAACAACACCGATAAATCAGATAACTGGGCTCACAGACCCGATAACACCAATTGAAACAATAAAAATCAGCACAATGGGCACACGGACCCGCAATTAACAGCAAGAATCTCGAACGAAAAAAATAAATCAAAACTAGAAATCTAGAAACTAGAAATCTAGCTGCCAAGACGTTCCACGGTCTACCCCCTCCCCCAAACTTGGCTGAAAGCCAATGTTTGGAGGAAAAACGTGGTACGCCTTGGTGCTAACTTACAAATCGTTCGACGATGGCGTTTTGAAACCCCTACGAGCTCCGAAATCGTGCCATTTTGCTCCTACTGAATCTTGGTTCGGCCGTCTCCGCATCACGCTCTGAATTTTCCATTTTTTTCTGTTGACGTACTGACACGGCCGTGTTGATTTTTGAGCAAAAATTGATGTTTTTGGGCTGATCTTGACACGGCCGTGTTATAATGCTAACGCGGCCGTGTTCTATTTGAACCAAAAAAAAAATTTCTGTGACGTTTTTGACACGGCCGTGTTAAGTAATGTGACACGGCCGTGTTGCATTCCAGTGCATTTTACCTTTTGGAGCGATCTTTTGACACAGCCGTGTCATGTGTGAGACGCGGCCGTGTTAGTTTGAGCTGACGTTGACGCGGCCGTGTCATTTTGTGACACGGCCGTGTTGCATTCCAGAAGATTTCTTCCTTTGACGTCAATTTTGACACGGCCGTGTTGGAAAGTGACACGGCCGTGTTACTCTGATTTCCCTCTTCATGCGATTTTTCGTCTTTTCGACCCCCGTTTCTTGCAATACTCGTCCATGTTGATTCCTAAAAACATAAGACACTAAAATACAAGTTAAAAACATAAAATTAACGAAATACTAAAAAAAAAACATAAAACATTAAACATCGGGTTGCCTCCCGACAAGCGCTTTGTTTTACGTCTTCAGCCGGACGTCATTTTTCTATCAACCTTCTTCTAGCCACCCCGAGTTGAAAGTTTTCTGAACACTTAAAGAGCTATTTGGGGCACGAGGATTTTCTATAGCAGCTAGGGTAGTGTAAATAATGCTACAATTGTGCCTACCCCTTAGACCCGATTTATGTATGTTGAGTGTGATTATTTCGTTTTGAACCCGAAAAACCAACTCCCCTTTAGGTACATCTATTAGTGCTTGGCTAGTCGCCAAGAAGGGTCTTCCTAAGATAAAAGGGAATTCATCACTGCCTTTCATGTCAACAACCAAGAAATCACTAGGGAATTCAAAATTTAGCACTTTTACCACTACATCCTCTGCTACTCCCAACGGCGTTAATGAAGATCCATCCGCCAATTTGATAGTAGTAAAGGACCGTTTAATTTCCCTTAATCCTAATTGTCTATACTGCTTAAGAGACATCAAATTTATGCTAGACCCTAAGTCACACATGACATTATGAAATTCATGACTACCAATTGAGCAAGAAATAGTAAAACTCCCTGGATCTTTTGCTTTTGTTGCTCTTCTTGGTTTCATGCTTGTGTTTGCGTTCTTCTTGGGCCTGCTCAGTCTCTTCTTTGTCGCCTCTTTTCCATCCTCCCACTCCTTTGTTTTCTCTTTAACTTGGATTCTCTCCTTTAGTGGTTCCTGTTTCACAACAACAACTCTAGATTGCTCTAAAGGATCAAGGTTAGCAAAGAACGAATTTTTAAAACAAAAATCAAAAGACTCATCAAGAATAGGAGATGAAGTTTTCTTATCTATGATTGTGTTGACCTCCTCCTTCTCAATGTTTTTGACTTCCTCGCTTGATTCCTTTGCTTCTTGGTCCTTCAAGCTCTCTTCATGCTCATCTAGCTCCACAATATTGCAGTGCTCCTTCGGATTAACCACTGTATCACTCGGGTATTGGCCTTGCTTGTGTTGAGCTCCTACTATCTTTATCAGCTGACTCATGTGTGATGTCAATTCTCCAATGTTAGCTTGCGTCTGCACCAACGTGTTCTCGAGCCTCTTGATGTCTGCCCCTTGCCCAGTGATATGCTTGTTTAGCTCCATGAATTTTCCATCCACTTTCTTCTCCAACTGAGCTAACTTTTCATCATACTTTTCAAATTGTGATTGCGCAATTTCTTCTTGTGATGGCTTCTTACCGTCATGGATCATGCCATTTGTAACAGCAAATCCGGGTGGCGGATTAAGTGTATTTTGCGCGTTCCCATATGAAAAGTTCTGATGATTCTGAGGGTACTGATTGTACCGAGGCTGATTGTTCTGGAAGTTGTTGAAGTTTCGTTGATTCACAAATTTTACTTCTTCAACTTCTTCCGGACCCCCTGGCTGTTGTGCTAACGTCAGATTAGTTAGCAGATTCACCTGGCTCGTCAATGCTGTTACTTGTGCTGTGAGCTTTTCAATTGGCTCATTATTGACGGGCTCGCCTTTTTGGACACTTGCTACCCTCCTTGGCATGTTTCTCTCATTCGACCATTGGTAGCTCGTTCTAGCCATCGCGTCCAGGATTGAGAATGCCATCCTCACAGACTTCTCCATCAAACTTCCACCCGCAGCTGCATCCACTTGGTTTCTAGTCGGAGCAAGTAGACCATTGTAGAACTTGCATACTTGCTGCTTCTTGGTGAACCCATGTTGAGGGCAACTCCGGATAAGATCCCGGAATCGCTCCCAAGCCTCTCCGAATGGCTCTTGGTCCAGCTGTTTGAACTGATTAATTTGATTCTGCAAGTCGAGCATCTTGCTTGGTGGAAAGTACTTCAACAGGAAAGAAGTACTCAAGTCTTCCCAATCTCTGATGTCTTCTAGTGAATTGAACCACTGTAATGCTTTGTCCTTCAGTGAGAAAGGGAACAGTCTCATCTTGACTTGCTCGTGCGGCACATGATTGATCTTGATTGTGTCGGCCAGTCTGCGAAACTTGATCAGATGCGCATTCGGATCCTCCAACGCACTTCCCCCATACTGGTTTTGCTGCACTATGTTGATTAGTGCAGGCTTCAGCTCGAAATTGTTGGCATTGAGTGGTGGAGGTTGTACTCCTCCTGCCTGCTTATTTGGACTGGGCTTCAAGCAGTCGCTAATAGGCGTGTCATCTTCATCGCCTGCAGCTGGGTCTATTTGAATTGGGCCGCGCTGTTGTGGCAACTGTTGCTGCTGTGCAGGTATCTGCTGTTGTATAGTAGTGGCGCGATCGTCCAATCGTGCTAAGGCTGTTAGCACTCTATTTAATACTTCATCATTCGGTTGCTGCGGTGGGTTCTCCATCTCAGCTGTGAAGTTTCTTCTCGTTCGGTGTCTGCGAGCTGTCGCTTCAATTTCCGGATCGAAAGGAAGAAGGATTTCTTTCCCTTTTGATCTGGTGTGCATACGAAGCCTGAAAACACCAAAAACAAGAACTACCGTGTAACACTAAAATTAACCCAAAAAATAAAAACGAAAATTAAAATTAAAAATACGAAAAAATAAAGTCTAGTCTAGTTTCCTCCTATTTTTCAAGAACTAAGCGCTAAATCCTATTCCCCGGCAACGGCGCCAAAAACTTGACACGTCGGTTTCTAACCTAGTGTTCCGCAAGTGTACGGATGTAGGTGTAGTACTATTGTCAAGGTCGATCCCACAAGGAATAGTTTTAGGTAGTTTGATACCCTAATACTCTAGGAATGTCCTAACTAGATACTAAGTTTTAAAGGTTGATTTTACTAATTAAACTACTCAATTAAATATAACTCCAAACTTAGAAAACACGAAAACTAACAATCAAAGAGAAAAGGTATCCTAGGGCTTCGATTTCAGGATATTATTTCAATGTGGAATATGATTAACCTATTAATTTACCAATTCTAGTGTTTATTAGGCGACACGACAATAATCTAATCCTTCTCTCGAAGCGATTAAACCATTGATTAATTAAGCTAATTACCCTCTCGAGTCAATTAAACCTAATAACTCCCAAACGATCCTAAGCCACGGCCTACACAGTCATAGACAACTGCGCTCTATGTTCTAAGTCTGATAACAATTCCCTCCTCTCGAAGCGGAATTGTTAAACTAAATTACTAAATCTAGGTGATCAAGCTAAATTCAGTTTTAAGCACAAACATAGAGATAAAACACATACAGAACGGAATTAATAGATTAAAACATAAATCAAAACATTGTTATAAAAATCCCTACTTTCTAACCCTAGGACACGAATAACTTAGCTATCCATGCCTAGTAATAATCCAATACAAAATCTTAATAAAAACATTGTAAATAATTAAACTAGAAAAGAATAAATAAACCCGTATGACTCCGTCTCGATGATCTTCGTCTTCTTTGTCCTCCAAGATGGTGTAATGTATGTTCTTGATGATTGATCCCCTTTTCCTAGAGCTTGGGGTCCTTTTTATAGAGTTGGGGACGAATCTTGGGGAAGATAGGCTCAAAATCCTATTAAAATAGGAAATCCTCGCATAAAAACCCTTCTGACACGGCCGTGTTGCTTAAGTGACACGGCCGTGTTGCATTGCACAATCCACTTTTCCAGCAACAATTTGACACGGCCGTGTTGCTTGAGTGACACGGCCGTGTTCTATTCCAGAAGCCACAGCGCGTTGCAGGCCACTTTTGACACGGCCGTGTTGCTTTGTGACGCGGCCGTGTCGGTTCTTGCCCGGTTTTGCTCCTTGACCGGTTCAGACCGGTTTGGACCGGTTCTTCGACGGTTCTCACTCTTTTGGGCCGGTTTTCACTCTTTTCCAACTTGTTTCCTCGTCCGGTAGCCTGAAAATGCTCAAAATACCTTAAAACAAGTCAAAACACGTCAAATGACCCAAATATTATTAATATAACTAAATGCCGGTCAAATATGCACGTAAATGATATAAAATATGATCCTAAATCGACCTAAATACATGCATAAATAACGTGTTATCAGTAGCCACAACTTGGCGCTGACAGAGATGCTCCGATACTCGAATAGACTTCGGTTGTCGTTTGGATTCGGTGATGGAACATCTTTAACAACTTGTTGCTTGCCCTTACCACGACTAGAACTTGCTTTCTTAGGAGCCATTTTGGTGAATCTGCACACACCCAATTCAACAAACCAATTCTCAACACTCAATATAGTTCAATAAATCATAAATTACTTTCTAGCACTCAATCAATTCTATTCAACAAAGATCTGTTTTCAGTCATAATTGAATCTTGAAGAGTAATTCAATCCTATTTACGAACACTACACTCTAGCAACAACTAGCAAAATTAATTTTTAACCCCCAAATTATGCTTAGTATCTAATTTATTCAATTCAAAAAAAATTATGGTGAAATTCGAATAATATGAACATCAATATATGTAAAATATACTCTATTCATCATCGAATCACATATAGAAACATAAGATGGGTAGCAAAATAAAGCAAAAGCTACTATCTAGTCTCGCCCATAACATGCTCGATAAAATTCCTCAATGAACATAGCATGTTACTTGTAATCTTGTTTCTTTACACCCATTTCCACCAACATCAAAGACACAATTTCATACTCAATTCACCCCAATTATGTCTAAAATCTATGACCTAATCAAACCTATCTCATGTTATGCACTACAAGTGCCAAAATCAATTCAACTTATGAACAAACACTTCACACATTCAAAATCGATGAACCTCAATGATAATTAGGAATGAACAATTAATTAAAATAAAATAAAAAGCTCGGGTTAGACGTACTTAATAGAGAAATTTAGCCGAAAGTTAAAAATTGGAAATGCCCGAAGCTCATCCAAATGAGTTTGTTGAATCCAAAATTTCTTGGTGAAATTGATGAATATTCGTGCGCGCTTGTGTTTGTGAGTGATGGTGTGTGATTCTATGGTGTATAGATGAGAGATTTGAATTTGTGAGCGTGTGGGTATATGTTTCACATAAAAGAGAGGAAGAGAAAAGTGAGAGGCAAAACCTGATTTTTGCGAATTTAAACTTGCCTATCTTCCTCGCGGTCGCGATGGCTTAACCCAAAAATAGGTTTTCTGTGTTGAATTTGTCGTGACTGCATGCAAGGATTGTCGCGGTCGCGATGGTTCCCCACTCGAGAATGCTTTTTCTAGGTTATTTTTACACAGCCGCGACACTAGCGACCCACAGTGTCGCGGTCGCGATGCTTCTGTTTGGCCAACTCCTCATTTTTTCCTTCTTTCAACCCTCGTTTCTTGCTATCGTGAGTCCATTTCATTGCTTCGTCAATATTGTATCATGTTGGTTCCTAAAACTTCAAAAATAATTAAAAACACAAGTAAAATAAAAAAATGAAAAATATAACTAAAGAAAAAAACGATAAACATCGGGTTGCCTCCCGACAAGCGCTTCGTTTTACGTCCCAAGCCTAACGACCTTTTCGATTTTAGTTTAGCTCTGTCAACCGTGCTTCATACACAATTTTGATTTGCTTCGGCTTGTAGTATTATTTTATCCTTTGCTCCCGTTTACAAAAAAGTACCTCCTTCTTTGCTTATCAACTCTACTATTGTAAAGGCATGGACAGTCTTGATCGTGAATGGTTCCGACCACCTGGATTTCAGCTTTCCTGGAAATATTCACAGATGTGAATTGAACAATAGGACTTGGTCACCGACTTAGAACCTTCGGTTCTTTATCATGCGATCATAGAACCTCTTCGTGCGCTCTTTGTATAAGCTGGAATTCTCGAACGCTTGACATCTGAACTCGTCCAACTCGTTGAGTTTGAGAATACGAGATAGCCCGGCCGCCTCGAAGTCAAAATTCAACTTCTTGACCGCCTAATAAGCGCGATGCTCTAACTCTACCGGTAAGTGACATAATTTCCCCAAAACAAGTTGATGCGGCGGAAGTCCCAAAGGGGTCTTGTATGTTGTCCTGTATGCCCATAGTGCATCATCCAATTTGGTAGACCAATCCTTCCTATTTCCACTTATTGATTTCTAGAGAATTTGCTTAATCTCTTGGTTGGCCAACTCCGCTGGTCCATTGGCTTGAGGATGATATGGTGTAGTTACTCGATGGTTCACTTCATACTTGGCTAATAGATCAGTTAGCCATTTGTTGCAGAATTGAGAACCCCCATTGCTAAATAAAGCTCGTGGCGCTCCATACCTCGTGATGATGTTCTTGAATGAATTTAATCACTACCTTTGAATTATTAGTTTGGGTCAGAATTACTTCAACCCATCTTGAGACATAATCGACCGCAAGTAGTATATATTAGAACCTCTTAGATGAAGGAAAGGATCCCATGAAATCAATACCCCACACATCAAATAACTCCACTTCAATGATGCTTGTGAGAGGCATTTCAAGCTTTCTTGAAATGCCCCTATTCATTGGCAACGATCACACTGAATGATAAAGTAATGACAAACCTTGTAGATCGTCGGCTAATAAAATCGGCTTTGTAGCACCTTTGTTGTTGTTCTAGCTGAAGCAAAATGGCCCCCACTTGGAGAAGATTGACACCAACTAATAATGTCCCTCACTTCAGTATGAGGAACACACCTTCGAATGATTGTGTCGGCATATCTTCTATACAAGTAAGAATCATCCCATATGTAGAATTTAATATCATGAAATAACTTCTTCTTTTGGTTAGATGTCAAATCAGGTGGTTGTATTTCCACATGCCAAGAAATTTACTATATGACCATACTATGGCATCTTGTCCATGGCCAAAATACACTCATCCGGGAATGTCTCTTTGATTGCCTCTTGCTGCCCTTCTGTGTCAGCTTCATTTGTGATTCGAGACAAATGGTCCGCAACCACATTTTCACACCCCTTCCAGTTTTTTATCTCGGCATCGAACTTCTGCAATAAAAGGATCCATCTGATGAGTCTTGGCTTCGTGTCCTTCTTTGTCGAACTAGTACCGAATAGCTGCATGGTATGTATACACTATCGTCTTCACTCCAATTAGGAGGATCGAAACTTATCAAGTGCATAAACGACCGCTAATATCGCTTTCTCCATAGTGGTGTAATTAGCTTGAGCTAAATCAAGGGTCACACTGGCGTAGTAGATGACTCGGAAGATTTCATCTCTCTTTTAGCCCAAAGCTGCCCTAATAGCCATATCACTTGTGTCACACATCAGTTCAAACGGTTGGGACCAATTTGGTGTGATCAATATTTGAGCAGGTACTAATGCTTTCTTTAGAGTCTCAAAGCCTGCGCACATGCATCATCAAAGAGAAAAGCAATATCTTTTTCTAATAAATGAGATAAAGGTTTAGAGATTTTAGAGAAATCACGAAGAAACCTTCGATAGAACCCCATGTGGCCAACAAAGCTTCTTACTGCTATTTCATTTGCTGGAGGTGGTAGTCACTCGATTGCGACTACTTTTGCTCTATCCACTTATGAACCTACAGCAGAAATCTTATGTCCTAATATTATGCCATCTCTTACCATGAGGTGTCATTTCTCCCAATTCAAAACAAAGTTAGTGTCCTCACATCAATGCAACACTAGAGAAAGGTTATCAAGACAATGGTCGAAAGATGACCCAAAAAGGGAAAAATCATCCATAAAAACCTCCATATCATTCTCTATGAGTCCACTAAAGATTGCCACCATACAACGTTGAAAGGTAGCAGGCACGTTACATAACCCGAATGACATTCTACGAAAAGCAAATATTCCATAAGGGCACACAAACACGGTTTTCTCTTGGTCTTCCGGGGCAATCATAATTTAATTGTACCCCGAATAACCATCTAAGAAACAATAAAACTCATACCCTGGTAACCTATCAAGCATTTGATCTAAAAAGGGGAGGGAAAGTGGTCTTTATGAGTGGCTGCATTTAGTTTCTATAATCAATACACACACGCCAACCCGTGACTAGCCTAGTGGCTATGACTTCATCATTGTCACTCTTTACTATGGTCGTCCCCCCCTTTCTTAGGAACCATTTGAGTTGGACTAACCCACTCACTATCAGAAATTGGGAAGACGATACCCGCATCTAACCATTTAAGTACCTCTTTTTTAACCACTTCTTGCATCATTGGGTTTAGACTACGCTGGTTTTGGACACTCTATTTATAAACATCTTCCACTAGGATTTTATGCATACACACAATCGCGTTAATCCCTTTCAAATCATAGATAGTTCATCCTATTGTCAGCTTATGTTTCCTTGCTTTTTCTCATCATCAAGGAATTCATACCTTAAGTGTTCCGGTAATAGCTTCAATTTAGGTCCACTTGCACTCTCTTTTGGCCCTTCTTCCACAACTTCTTTATTTATGTCCCATTTCGTCGAGCTATCTTTAGGTGCTTCTTGTAGAGAGTTCAATGCACTTAAACTTTCCACAAGATCAAGGTTAGTAGCTTCAATATCATTTAAAACAAAGATTGAATTCGACAGACATACTTCTAATGTCTCCTTATCAATAGGGGCTAAAAGATCTATATGTAATGTAAAATATAAACACTGTATAGAACTACATGTCTCAATTTGATTAACTCCCTCCCTATCATGCCATTGCATAGCCTTATAGATAGAAAATGTCAGATATTCATTATTTATCCTCAAAGTTAATTCCCCCTTTTGTACATCTATTAACGCATTACCCGTTGCTAAAAATGGACGACCTAGAATTAAGGGAACCTCTTTATCTTCCATCATATCTAAGACTATGATATCTGCCGGAATTTTGAAATTGCCAACTTGTTAAGAATCAATTCTTCTCACACACAAACAACACTCAAACCAGAAAAAAAATGAAAAACAACAAGAAATTCGGCCACAAGAAACCGAACAATGAACATGAATAGAAAATGATGAACACAGGGATTTTACGTGGTTCGATCAATATGATCTACATCCACGGAGGTTCTATACACCTCAATTCACTCCATTTATCAATCAATTACAAGAATTAATCCAGAAAACTAGAAACCCCAATTCACAGACCGAATTGAGCTCAAGAACCCTAGTTATCAAATTCTATTGATTGAGTAATGTTTACAGAGGGAAAGTAACGTGAATCAACTCGCATCTTCAAGTGGTTTCAATGTATATAAAGGACGGAGCTCGAATCAGGAAGTAGAAGCAGTTGTAACTATTTTTGTTCTCAACTGCATAAAACTGGTTAGCGGGCTTTCAACAACGGTTTTACACGCAATGGTTTTAATCTGTTGCAAACGACAGTTATAACCACCTTGACTCCGGTTTCCTTTTTAACCTTTTAACTGATTCGGCTAAAACCCCGGTTCTCTAACCCGGTTCTTCACATACTAAACCTGGTTCTGGACTCCTCAAATCCTCTACTACAATCCATGATCACTTGATGATATTGAACTGATGTCTACACAACTTGTAACAAAACATCCTCTACAATGCCCCTGGATAAGTCAATGATCGATTAGCCATTTGAAGGGAGATTGCAGTGGGTTTTATTGTGCATATTCCTAATTTTTCAAAAATAGATGATGGCATAAGATTAATATTGATCGTATAATGCTTTTTCAAAAAAATCATTACCTATCTCACAAGCAATCGTAAAACTACCTGGATCTTTTCGCTTCAATGGTAGCTTTCTTTGAATCACCACGCTGCACTGCTCTGTCAGGTTAACAGTTTCATAATCTTCAAGTTTTTGCTTTCTTGCTATTACATCCTTGAGAAACTTTGCATAGTTTGGCATCTAGTGTAATGCATCAACAAAAGGGACGTTGATTTGTATATTCTTAAATATGTCTAAAAACTTTGTAAATTGTTCATCAACTTTCTTTCTTCGTAAGGCTTGTGGGAATGGAATTGGAGGGACATATTTCGGGCCTTCTTCTATAATAATTCCCCTTCCTCTTGGCTTCGAAGCCTCTTCCTCTTTTTCTTATGATTTTCTTTTTTATTCCAATTTCTCTTTCTCGACAACTTTTTCTTGATCAACTGGCATCTTTGGACCTTCATACTCAGTTCTACTTCTCAACTGGATTTCTTGGCATTGCTCCCTTTGATTTACCACTGTATCACTCGAAAATTGCC
Organism: Ajuga chamaepitys; assembly: GCA_958295605.1. Lineage (NCBI taxonomy): Eukaryota > Viridiplantae > Streptophyta > Magnoliopsida > Lamiales > Lamiaceae > Ajuga > Ajuga chamaepitys. The sequence goes on from OY282505.1 coordinate 20,860,204, forward strand.
CTTGTTTATGTAAAGTTCCTGCGATTTTTATCAATTGACTCACATGGGATGCGATCTCCTTGATATCCGCCCCTTGGCTAGTCATATGTTTATTCAGCTCGATATATTTACCATCCATCTTCTTTTCAAGTTGAGCTAACTTTTCCTCAAACTTTACCATTTGCGACTGTCTTAACTCCTCTTGAGTTGGGTTTCTTCCGTCATGAATTATGCCATTAGTAACGATGAATCCCGGTGGCGGATTGAGTGAATTCTTGGGATTTCCATAAGAGAAGTTAGGATGGTTTCGATTTCCTTGTGGCTACTGATTGTACCTCTGTTGGTTGCCCTAGAAGTTGTTGAAGTTCCTTTGATTGACAAAATTAATATCTTCAACTTCTTCTTGCCCAGATGGCTGCTGCGATGAAGAGTCAGTGTGTTGAGCTAAAGTCAAACTAGTTAACAAACTTACTTGATTTGTCAATGCAGTTAGCTGAGAAGTAACCATATCATTCGGCTCTACGTCTGTCATGCTAGCCACTCTTCTTGGCTGATTTCTCTCATTTGGCCACTGATAACTTGTTCTAGCCATTGCATCCAAGATAGAGAATGCTTCCATCAAACTACCCCCCGTTGCTGCATCTACATGATCCCTTGCTGGCGCGAGCAGTCCATCATAAAACTTGCATATTTGTTGCTTCTTGGTAAATTCGTGTTGAGGGCAACTCCGGATAAGATCCCAAAATTGCTCCCAGGCCTCGCCAAATGGTTCTGCATCTAACTGCTTGATCTGATTGTATGATTTAGTTTTCTTCACTTGGAGTGTCGGGAGAGATCTGCCTCCTGCTTCTTCTTCTTCTTCTTCTTCTTCTTCTTCAGACTCTTCGGTTGGTGGGTGATCAACCCCACTTGCAATTATGCTCAACTCCATATCATGAGCTCCACTAGGCAACTCTTCAAAGGACTTCGGCTAAATTGCTTGAAGGATATAGCGCAGCTCCCATTGCATCCCTTAAATGCACATCTCAATGGTAGGGACTTCAGACAATTCTCTTTGCAGCTTAGACTTAAACTCTACCAGTGGTTGATATAGTCGATGGTCGGCTCTTGTTTCAGTTGAAATAAACTTGCAAGCTCAAGCAAGCTAGCTGTTCTTCGAATGTTGTACAAGCGGTTGCGAAATTCTTTTTCCAATTACTCCCAATAGTCGATTGAATTTTCCCCCAAGTCGATATACCAGTCAAACGCGCTTCCTCCAAAGAACGAACAAAGATTTCACCAAGTGATCTCCATATGTTCCGGCATCATTTCATGTTTCTACAAAGTGGATCCTATGCTTCTTTGGGTTGCCTTTTCCATCATAGAGGTTAAACTTCGGGGGTTGGTAGCCAGAAGACATCTTCAAGTTGTCAATGCTTGCAGTGTGTGGCTTTGTATATGTTGGAGACTACTTCGAGCTGTCGTCGAACTTGTCTAAAAGTCTCTGGGATGAGCTCCTTTAATTGAACTATTGGTATCAATCCATCTGGTGACACTTGCAGTATTTTGGGTGAAGACTGCTCTTGTTCATTTGAGCATCGCTTCATGGACGTCTCAACGTCATCATTTTTCTCGGCTTGTTTGTCAGTCGGATAACTTGTATCAACATCTTCTTCGCTCATCTTTGTAATCAGCTCTGTAATCAAAACATCTCGCGTTTGAACCTTTTTTGTGAGCTCTTCGATGGCTCCTACTAGGTTGGCGATTTGTTCTTCAATGGTGGCCATGGGCTTAACTTGAAATTTCTTGAAACTTAAAAACTTAGGCGAAGAGAAGAGATGAGAGGTGGACATTGTCCTATTGGGCATACCAAATTTGTAACAGTAAATTTAGTGTATTGAATGTATAAACACGAAAAAGATGTACAAAATTCCATATTCGGATCAAATGAATAATGTTTACAACTTTGTGGATCCTATCTCTAGTTCTTCTCTTCGATTGATTGATGTCCGAGTTGACTTTGATCTTCCCCGGTTCTGGACTTTGACTTGAGTAATGTTAATTCTAAGTCTTGTAAGCTTGATTTTGAATTGAACGATACTTTTGAATCAGTATGCGAAGAACGTCTGCGAAGATCTTGACGAATGACGAATAACACCTTCGAAATTTTGACTTGAAAATGCTGATTGGAGGGGCTCAGCACCTTGATCTCGGATCAAGCATTAAAAATCTTGAGATTGTCTTTGTAACGCCTTGAAAATCTCAAGATTGGCTTCGTAACGCTGCATTGTAATACTGGATTGGCTTTGTAACACCGGATTTTGGCTTTGTACCACCTTAATCTCAAGATTGGCTTGTACCACCTTTCTTGAGCTTGTGTTGTTGTCATTGTTGGTAGAACAATGAGACCCTATTTATAATTGTAGGATGATGAACCCTGATTGGCCTAGGATCCTAATGGAGCAACTTGATTGGTCCTTCATAATATCAAATCTATCTAATTTCTCAAGATACTTATCAAATTAAATATATTAACTTAATAATAACTCATAATTCACGTCAACTTTGAAATAATATACGTGGGATATTACACGAATCCACTTTATGAGATATGATCAATTTATTCCATCTGAATCTTTTGAATTGAACTTGATGAATAAATCATCCAATTTCATCATGCTCATGTGGACATTCCAACTTGAATTTGACGATTTTTTACAAAATCTTGACATTCGAAGTCTTCTAAATTTTTCCACCATAATTTGATATCTACCATCATGTCTTTGTATAATTACTAAATTAATATAATTTAGTAATACCTACATTACTTTGATACGTGGCGGCTTCCAATGGGTTAATAAATATATAGTAAATCATCAATTAAATTGACTATTTAATTTTGGAATTTCATTTAATTAATATAATCAATATAAAATTAATTCTCAACATATATTTTATTACCTGGCGTAGTTTAATTGAATACAAAATTTGTGTATCAACAAATGCCCCTCTCGAGACTTGTTCACGGACAATGCATCTTGGAGTGGATGAGTCTCGAGCTAACTTTCGGAATATTGATATGTTTATACTCGTATCAAGGAGTTCTTGAATTTTGACTTGAATTTGATTTGAAGACCTTTTATACTCGTGTTAATGAACATTGAACTCAAATTTGGATTTGACAAGTATTTTATACTCATACCTAGGAGTCTTCAACTTAAACTTGAGATATTTGTTGATAGTTTACACCCGTATCAAGAAGTACTTGATTTAAATTTGCAAATACTTTATACTCGTATCAAGGAGTTCTTCAAATTAAATTTGGATTCTATAGATAGTTTATACTCTTATCCGAGAGCCTTCATTTGAACTTGATATTTATAGGTAGTTTATACTCGTACCAAGGAGTTCTTGATTTGAGTTCGAATTTGGATGTGTTAGATATTTTATACTTATATCAAGGAGTTCTTGAATTTGATTTGTAGACCTTTTATACTCGTGTCCAAGGAGACTTTGTTTGGACTTGATTTATAGACCTTGTAAACTCATGTCAAGGAGCCTTCATTTGGACTTGATTTGTAGACCTTTTAAACCCGTGTCAAGGAACCTTCATTTGGACTTGATTTCTAGACCTTTTAAACTCGTGTCAAGGAGCCTTGATTTGAATATGACTTGAGGGGCTTAGATAGTTTTGGCTCGTATCTAGGAAAATCATAGATAATTTAGGCTCTTATCGAGAAGCATTGTATGATTTTGTTTTCTTCACTTGGAATGTCGGGAGAAGATTTGTCCCCTTCTTCTTCTTCTTCTTCTTCTTCTTCTTCTTCTTCTTCTTCTTCCTGAGACGCTTGGCTGGTGGATGATCAACCCCACTTCCAATCATGCTCAACTCCATATCATGAGCTCGACTAGGCAACTCTGCAAAGGACTTCGGCTAGATTGCTTGAAGGATATAGCACAGCTCCAGTTGCATCCCTTAAATGCACATCTCGATGGCAGGGACGTCAGACAATTTCTCTTTGCAGCTTAGCCTTAAATTCCGGCAATGGTTGATATGGTCGATGATCGACTCTTCTTTCAGTTGACTTGAACTTGCAAGCTCGAGCAAGCTAGCTGTTCTTCGAGTGCTGTAGAAGCGGTTAAGAATTTTTTTTTCCAAATTGCTCCCAGTTGTTGATTGAATTTGCCCCCAAGTCGGTGTACTAGTCAAACGTGCTTCCTTCAAAGAACGACCGAAGTGCTTCACCAAGTGATCTCCATATGATCCAGCATCATTGCATGTTTCTACAAAGTGGACCATATGCTGCTTTGGGTTGCCTTTGCCATCAATGAGTTGAAACTTCAGGGGTTGGTAGTCAGAAGGCATCTTCAAGTTGTCAATCCTTGCAGTGTATGGCTTTGTATATGTTGGAGACGACTTGGAGTTGTCATCGAACTTGTCATTGAAAGTCTCTAGGATGAGCTCCTTTAATTGAACTATTGGTATCGATCCATCTGGTGAGACTTGCAGTGTTTTGGGTGAAGACTGCTCTTGTTCATTTTAGCATCATTTCGTGGACGTCTCAGCGTCATCATTTTTCTAGACTTGTTTGTCAGTCGGATGACTTGTACCAACATCTTCTTCGCTCATCTTTGTAATCAGAGTGTCTCGCGTTTGAACATTTTTGGTGAGCTCTTCAATGGCTCTTGCTAGGTTGGCGATTTGTTCTTCAATGGTGGCCATGGGCTTAACTTAAAATTTCTTGAAACTTAAGAACATGGGCAAAGAGAAGAGATGAGAGGTGAAGATTGTCCCTCTAGGCATAATGTTACAAATTTCGTGTATTGAATGTATAAACATGAAAAAGATGTACAAAATTCAATATTCGGATCAAATGAATAATGTTTATGAAGAACGTCCACGAAGATCTTGATGAAGGACGAAGAACGCCTTCGAAGTTCTGACTTGAAAATGTCGATCAGAGGGGTTCAGCACCTTGATCTCAGATCAAATGTTAAAAATCTTGGGATTGGCTTTGTAACGCGTTGAAAATCTCAAGATTGGATTCGTAACACCAGATTGTAATACCGAATTGACTTTTTAAGGCTGGATTTTGGCATTGTACCACCTTAATCTCAAGATTGACTTTGTACCACCTTTCTTGAGCTTGTATTGTTGTCATTGTTGGTGGAATAATGAGACCATATTTATAGTTGTAGGATGATGAACCCTAATGGGCCTAGGATCCAAATGAAGCAATATTATTTGTCCTTCATAATATAAAATCTATCAAATATCTCTTGAGATAATTTTTAAATTAAAAATAATAATTAATAATAACTCATAATCCACGTCAACTTTGAAATAATAAACGTGGGATATTGCACGAATCCACTTTATGAGATATGATCAAATTTCTTCCATCCGAATCTTTTGAATTGAACTTGATGAATTAATCGTCCAATTTCATCATGCTCACGCGGACATTCCAATTGGAATTTGATGATTTTTTACAAAATCTTGACATTCAAAGTCTTTTAAATTTGTCCACCATAATTTTATATTTACCATCATGTCTTTGTATAAGTACTAAATTAATATAATTTAGTAATATCTGCATTGCTTTGACACATGGCGGCTTCCAATGGATCAATAAAATATATAGTAAATCATCAATTAAATTGACTTTTAATTTAGGAATTTCATTTAATTAATTCCTTACATTAAAATAATCAATATAAAATTGATTCTCAACATATATTTTAGTATGTGGCTTAGTTTAATTGGATACAAAATTTGTGTATCAACAATGATTGTTGGCTGTTTATACTTGCTCTTTTTGTATGTTGGATAACAATTCAGTTGGCTTTTGTTATGTATTGGTTTGTACTGCCCTGCTGGATAACGAGTCAGTGTGTATGCTGGATAATGATTGTTGCCCTGTTTTTTGCTCTGTTTGTATGCCGGATAATGATTTTGTTAGGTTAACGATTCTATTGGGTTTTTTGTTCTGTATTGGTTTGCATCACTGTCCTGCTGTATTGTTGTTTAAATGTGGGAAAAACTTGTTGTTTAATTTTTTGTTAAGTTGAACCATTTATGTTATGTGCCTTAGGATATGCATCTTGATGGGGTGCCTCCACCCTTTGAGTGGAGGCGTAAGTCAATCTCCCTTGATGCTCAGTCGGGTTCGTTTTTTGGTTTGTATTTTTTTTTTTATGTTTTTTGGATAGTTTAGAGGTTCACTGTCTGAATAATAGACACCATATGACATATCAATCCCTCTTTAGATTAGGCTCTTTTTTTTTTGTTTTGCCAAATTGCTTGTATTATTCTGTGTCAAATTCTTTTCTTGCTTGTGCTAACGGTCTGCTTTGTGTGCTTCTTTGTTGCAATTTGTTTTGTTTAGTATGTTATATCAATAGAGGGATTGAGTTGTATGGTGTCAATCATAAACATAATGCTTTATTGGTAGTTGTTACGCATATTAATTGCTTAGCAGATCGCGAGCGTTTCAACATTTCTGATTATAAGGCATTTAGCCCCCGGTCAGTTCTGAACACTAATGGGACAAAGATACGTATTTTTGTAAGTTAATCGAAATCAGAGTTTTGGATTGTCTTGTAGAAGAAAATAGAAGTTATAATTCTATGCAATAGTTTTGTTTGTAAACACCATTGGCAACTATTGTAATCTTTTTTATGTATTTTTTCTATGTTTTTCACTTATTTGTAGAATTGTGGAGCATTATTTAGTATTATTAAACAGTTTTTTACTACACAACCTCAACTAAACATTTTTGTGCTATTTAAGTTTTAAATATGCTTCAAAATCGCTACAATCGTAATATTAAAGGATTAAGTGAAAATTAGTTTCCAGTCATCTTTAAAATATTAAAATTGAAAATTACCATATAGTGAACTTGAAAATATTAAAAACGAAAATTACTTCTTAGTTAAACTAATTTGTATAATCAATAAAACTAAAAATAAACTTCGTAGGAACTTTTAATTAAAAAAATTATTTTTAGGAAAGGAAATTACTTTTTATTCTCTTTAATTAAAACCGAAAATTACTTTTAACTTTTAATGAAAAATCGAAAGCAAAGGGAAAATTCTATTAATATATGTAATTTTTAAAAAAATTAAATTTTTAGGAAGGAAATTATTTGAGGAAAAACCAAATAATTACCCCTCCATATGAAATTTAGATTGTTAATGCATTAAAAAAATTGATAAATCTGAGATAAATTCAACATAAGTTGTTTTCCGTATATAGAATTCAACATAAATTGCTACATAAATTTGCGATTCCTTGTAGGTATAAATGATTGCCAACTGTACCGTTTTAGTAAATCTGAATTTTTAATAGAAGAAATACTTTCATGTAAGATTGTTTATGCCTGAAGAAACCCTTATTGTCAAAGTAAAATTTAACTTAAATTGGTATATATTAATTTGTAAAATTAACCAAATTGGTGTCTTTTAAATTGGTAAGAATTCAACATAAAATGGATTTTATAGTCTAAAATGACAGATTCCATAGGGTATTTTTAGATTAACCAATAAATCGGATAGTGATAAATTTATATACCTACATAAATTTGAATTTATTATAGAAGAAATTATTTCATGTAAAACCGAAATTACAACCTATAAGATGTAAGTAAGATTGTTTTAGCCCTAATAAACCCTTTATGTCGAAGAAAATTAACAATTCAATTTGTATATATTAATTCGTAAAATTAACCAAATCGACATCTTTTAAACTGGTAAAAATTCAACAAAAAAATGGATTTTATATACTCTAAATTAACAGTTTCCATCGGGATTATCTAGATAAACTAATAAATTGGACAATGCATGATAAATTTATATCCTTACATGTGTTAAAGATGTCTCATCCCTTAATTATAATTGTCTATTCGAAAGCCTTAAATAACTTTATAAAATATTGTCTACGTTTGTTACGTTTCGGGGTAAGCCTCACTTTACAAATAAGTATACTCTACTTTAGATTGGTATAACGCTGCCTTATCGCGTAAACATAGATACTTCCCCATTTAACGCTGAAATGTACAATTCTAAGTTTACCAAACATTTAATAAAAATTATCCCACTTTGTTTAGATGCCTCGATATGGGGGTTCAGGCGGTCGGGGCAGGGTTAGGGCAGCACGGCAGCAGTAAAGGCCGTGTGGACCTTGAACTCTGAGAAATAATTGATTCGTCTGTGCCACCTAGAGTGGGAAGCGGGCCGCCTTATGTTAGGTCGGTTCTCTGATACCACGCTTCAACGCATTATGAATCGTATAAATGGTCGGTATGGAGGGCTAACGTATACCATAAAAAACATAAAAAGTAAGTTGAAGAATTATAAGTGTTGTTAGCGCATGATGCGTGAGAACAAATACAAATTGGGTGTTGAATAGGACCGTGTGTAGGAGACGATAGTTGCTGAGAAGGAATATTTGGACGACTTTACCAAAGTAATTAACTTTTTTCTATCATTAACAATTCAATTTGGTTCATTCACACTAAATTTTTCAAGGAGAGCCCTAACATATTAGAAACTAACGGGTCTCGAATCTGAATGCGTGCAGCAAGCTGATGACTATCGTAGATTTATCCAGAGCGGTTGTCCAAACTGGGAGAAGTGCGAGGACATGTGGCCGGGGACAACTGCCCTTAGAGAGGAAGCCTTTTCATCCAGGGATTGGGAAGGGGTTCATGCGGGGAACGAGGATGGTGGTGGGGGACCGGAGAGGGCTAACTACAAAGTCGGTCCTTCACATGGACATGGCCGAACACCTACAATGATAGATGCCCGCATCATACATGTCGAAGCGTATGCTAGCTTATCATTGTGGTCGTGGGGAAACCGAGGATCCTCTAGGAGGAAGGAAGATATTTGCGCATCCATGGAAGAGATCAAGAAGATAACTCCCAACCAAGACGTCCAAATGGCCGAATATAGAGCTATTCGGGATTAGTCTACTCGCCATTTGTGGATGAATATGGACGACGATGAGAAGATGTTTTTCCTAGCGACCCTTTAGGCACATGCTGTCTAGGACTTGCGCGAGCTTACATGCGATCCTTTAACTGTTTAGGATAATTGTTTTTTATTTGTTTCAGTGAGAAACACGATTTCAACCCTGGATGCTTTCAAGATATGTTCCTCATTATTTTTAAGGCTCTATTTTTGTACCCTTAAACCCCTGTTGTTACTCAAACATGCACGTTCTAGCCTTCTAATTTATTTTAATTATCTATAATGTCAATCTCATCACTATTACGCAGCATGTCCTAATCAAACTCGGACGCTTCTTACGCAAACCCGGAAGATTCCGGTTCATACTTAGACAATTCCGAGGATGAAATGGTTTAACACTTCGCGTTAAATGTCCTCATACAAAATCCACCCCTGGTTCGTCAACCCAAAAACACTTCAGTTCTTCAAGGGTCTGATTGGGTGGCAGAGTTGTTATAGGGGCACCTTGGGAGGTTCTACGACGAAGCCCGTATGACCAAGGATTGCTTTTTTCCCCTAGTCAATACTCTACGAGGGCTTTTACCGAACTCAAGTCGGGTACATGTCTCGCCTATTGAATCGGTAATGATTTTTATACGAATGGTTTGTATGCATCACTGCCATCAGGACAAGGAAGAGCGTGCGCAACATCCACACAGATAATTAATGTACACTTTCATCGGGTCTTGGAAGCAATGATTGTGTTAGGTGGTGATTGGATCAAAGACCCTTTTACACACGAGTTCTGCACAAGATTTTAGTTGATGATCGGTATTTCCCATTCTTCGAGGTACTTCGCATGCTTTTTTATAAAGAACCCATAGCTTGAAATACAAATGATGCCATAAATTCCACATTCTACACATATGGAAATCTGCGACCTCTTTCTATTTGTTATAGGGTACAGTTGGTGCTATTGATGACATTCTGATTCCCGCAAGAGTGCCATTAGATCGAGACATGGCATGGATAACGCGAAAAGAGACAAAGTGTTCGAATGTATGTGCAATAGTGGACTTTGATATGTTTTTTACATACGTTATGTCGGTTGGGAAGGAAGCACACACGATGCACGAGCCCTCGAATTGGATGACTCCTTCAGATGGCCACCAGATGGTAAATCTGACCTTTTTAACTTTCATCGCAATTCCCTAAGTTCCCGTTATAATTAAGTACATGTTGACAAAAAAAAAAAATCAACATCGAGGTAGGTATTACTTGTTTGATGTCGGCTACACAAATTACGAGGTATTCCTGTCGCCATACAGATGGACGCGCTATAATCTTCCCGAGTTTCATGGTAACACAAACCCTCTGAATAGGAAGGAGTTATTTAACCACAAACACTCGCAGTTGAGAAATGTGATTGAGTGTGCATTTGGTTGCTTGAAGAGCCGTTGTCCGATCTTGGCACACAGATTGCCATGTTGCCGAATCGGCAACCAGCCAAGGATTGTTGTAGCTTGTTGTGTTCTCCATAATTTCGTCAAGGCATCGAGCCTACCAAACCCAATATTGGAGTTGGATGCGCAGCACTGTCATCCAAATGAATTAATATTCTCAGGGCCTTCGTACCACACCACCACAACAATTCATGCACAAAATGAGACAAGGACGGAATAGCTGAAGCCATGTGGCAAAATCACATTAACCAGAACTGAATTACTGATTGATAAACGTCTAATTTATTCGTATTGTATCAACTTATGACATTACCTATTAGATTTCCTGCTCTTGACTGGTGATTTCTCGAACAATTATCAGAAATACTATTTTCAAATTAGAGTCTTAAACAATGGTAACTTTACTTTGTGTAGTTGTTTTCTAAACGCTAGTAACTCTTCCCAATTATATAGAATGGGGAAAAATTGTGTTAACCTAACTACCGACTTATTTTGGTAATTACTTAAAATCATTCCTACACAGATTGAGTTGTCTTTTACTGATCGTCTATTCAATCCTTATTAAACAGATAGATTGGACAAGACTAGATGGTCCGGCCTACTGGTTGATTGACAACGAGAAAATTTTCATATATTTGTGCTAATGTGAGTACCTGGACATAAACGTAATGCAAGGTCTAGATTTCACAGTAGATGCTCTACTTACTCGGGAGGTAGGCTAAATGTCTAAACCAACATCCAACCATATATCAGGTGGTCAACCTGAGACACAAAATCAAAATCACAAGAAGAATGTGGCATTTATTGACCGAACTTCGATGCCATATTATGGTAATGTGGGACGTTGAGCGAGAGACTATAATCGGCAATCCTGAATACCTGCACTCGCTTTACGTGGTAACATTAATGTCATCTTAATTGGATAATCAAATATAATTGAGTAGTATCCTACAGATAACATGTCATGCATTATTAGATGAATCCTATGGGTGTGGATATCGTTCGACGCGAACAACCCTTCTTCGATTTATGCACGGACATGTTTAGTCATTCTATCGAGAACATTATATTCCCGGCTTTCGTAGAGAGCATGGCCATAGTTAGGTCAATGGAGGGAATTCTAATTGTGAATAAGGCAAATGCGGTGTTGGGATTATGCGAACCAACGGTTACCCAGTGGTTTTTGAACCTCACGCCTGCCAAAAACAAGGACTAGGTACTTTCCATGGCGTAGGGCGTATCGTCCAAGCGAATTGTACATTTGCACAACACTTGATGATTGAGGTGGTTTGAACCTATTTATAAATCGGGCTACATCCACTAAACACTTTCCGATTATGCATTGTTAGTTCAACCACTTTTGACATTATTTCTATTGAATACTGCTTTATGTTTTTTTTCCCAATTAAATCGAACTTCGTATTTTATGTTTGGATTGTTATATGTTTTTTGTTATTAGCCGGAACCCTAGTTGTATTAATCATTTACTCTATACTTTGAAACTAATGAATAGGCCAAAACTAGTTGGTCCGGCTCACTGGTCGATTGAAAACGAGAAAATTTTCTTATACTTGTGCTATTGTGAGTATGTGGACGGTAATGTTATCCAAGGTTTTAACTTCATAGAAGAGAGTCTTATCACCTTGGAGGGGGAGACTAAGTGCGTTAGCCAACATCCACCTCCCTATCAGGTGATCCACTTGAGCCACAAAATTAAAGGTATTAGACGAGTTTGGCATTTACTATCTGGTCTTCGCTGCCATAGTATGGTCATGTGGGACACTGAGCGAGATACTGTTTGCGAATGTGACGATTTCGTGGATTCCCTATCCTCGGTATAATTAATGTTGCTTTTTTTGTAAATTTGTTACAATGTAGATTGAATATGAAAAATGCTTAATAAATCATACTCTGTAGGTACATCCCGAAGCGGAGGGAACATTAGGCGTGGACAACCGTTTTTCTATTTTTCTATTTATGCACGGACATAATGAGGCATTTGATGGAAACATTATCACCCTCATGTTCGTACAGAGCATGGACATAGTGAGGCCGATGGAGGGAATTCCAATCGTGAATAAGACTAAGGCGGTTGTAGAATTACGCGACCCATCCATTACCCATTGGTGTTTGGACCTCACAATAGCCGAGAAGGAGGCATGGGTCATTTCCGTGGCTTAGGGCATATAGCCCCTACGAGAACTGTAATTGTACTAAGAAATTATCGTATCGATTTGTACTCTTTAATTAAGCGGGATAAATTCCGTAAACAATTTTCAGTTAGTCATGTTGACGATGTACTAATATTGACATTACTTGCTTATTTATAATATTAAAATTATTTGCTAGACGTGTTGGTAATGATATTTGATGAGTATTAAAATAAGTTATCGCCCTCAACATTTACTCATTCTTTACATATGATGTCGAGACGAACCTGTATTAGCACAGCGTACATGGGCTAACCAATTTTTATTACTTTTTCTGAAACATAATTGATACTTTTTAAGGTTTTGTAAAATAACAAGTTAGCCAAAAAATTAATTTGACATTTACTTAGAGGGAGGAATAAATTTTGGTACATAAAGGTATAAAAATTAATATTTAATAATTTTTTAAAATAATTTTAAATTTAAGAAATTATTTATTCAAATTAGATTAATAAAATTATTTTGACCAACAAACTATAAAACAACACTAATCAAACAACGAACTAACTCTTACACACATCACCAATCAAACATCGTTCTCAATTCACACTTTAATCAATAATCAATCATTCACTATCTAACTCTTACACATATCAAATCAACCTTAACATCTTTTATATTATAATCACCCCACAATCAACATAAACAAACACTCATTTATTTACCTCAACCTTCATATTCCACTATATTCTCCACAGTTTACAGTACTTCAGCCACCCACAGTCATAAATAAACAGGGCATATGAATATAAACCCAGCATAATATTGAATAGACTCAAAGAAGGAATTTAGCTTTATTTGGCTGAAAGAGTCTGGACTTTCTTTCTCCGCATTCAAAAACAACTTTACGCTGAAAAAACAGCCAACTCTAATGAACTATATAGACAACTATTTTTTATTTACGGGTTCGCAGATCGGGTTGAGACCTACTTATTACAAGATATGGTATATATGTCAAGTATAATTGGGTAACTCGACCTATTAATTTAAAAAAAAAAAAAAAAAAAAAACTTCTCCATATTTGACTTATATATATATATATATATATATATATATATATATATTCAGATTTTGAAAATTTAAATTTTGAAAGAAAATTGACTTCCCTCTGTTTCTTCCCATATGTATTCTCTCTTTTCTCTATTTTTCATAAGTTATCTTCTTACTTTCTCTCTTTTTTCTTCTCTCAACTCTCTCAATCCCCAATTTCTCTTCTCTTTCATAGCTCCATCATCATGTTTGAATTATTTTTGCAGGTGTGCGTTTGTTCTTATTTTTTACTCATATTATATTTTTTTATTGTTTAAGTTGTGCAATTAATATGGTTGATTTGTATTGAAAATGGCTGACTTGTTTAAAGCAACACGGTTGTTTTATGTTTAAACAACCGGGCTGTTTAAAACACCAGAATTATTTTTTAATCAAATAACCTAGTTATTTAAATAACTCGGCTGTTTAACATGTCAAAACAACTGAGTTGTTTAAGAAAAATGTTATTTTTGATAGTTTGGAATAAGCAATGACATTCTTGATAAGTAATACTTTGACTAGGTTATTTATGAAATTTCCCAAATTTAGTCAATCCAAATCCGGCCCGTTTTAAATTCAAGTCGAGACCTGCAATCCGAACCTGACCTATTCAGGTTGCAAGTTGACCCGCCAACCTGTTTTCTAACCCAAATTTAATTCATTTTAAAAAAAAAAAAATTATCTTCTAATTTTCTACTTCTCCCACAATAACAATCTATATATATATATATATATATAAGTTAAATGAAGGGCTTTTATGTAATTCTATTTTTTCCGCCTAAATTTTTAGGTCATAAATGGTAAGTATTAGTCACTTTTGGTAAGTAATAACTTTCTTTCATGTTTTTGAAATGCAAATAACTTTTTTATTTAATTTTCATTTTTTATGCATAATGTATCAAATTATTTATATTTCCACGATCTTCAATTTGACATCCATATCACATATACTATAATGAGATATTTTTTTATTTGAAAAAGTAGATTGTTTGGTTGTTAATTGTTTATGTTAAATTTGAGTGTTTATTGTGAATTGGATGCAACTAAAATTAGTAAAATAATACTCAAATAAAAATATTAATTGAGTACTCTTTTTAATAAAAATACAGCTACTCAATTTTATTTTATTTGACATGAATTTTTAAATATTTCGTTATTTAAGTTACGAAGAGAGAAAGATCATTGATTAAATAATGAAATTATTAAATCACAGGCAAAAAACATACTCAGTCTATTAAATCTTCAAGTATGGGAACTTTAAGCATATGTATTAACAATGTTATCGAAACTATTTTTAATTACTTATTTATATTGTTTATAATATATATTTTCTTAGAATAACTTTTTTAAGGAAATTTATTCTTTGCGACTGAAATTATGATATTTGTAACACTTTGCAATCTTTTTTGTGTTTACGTTAATTAAACCTCAAATATATTTATTACACTTTGTAACCTAAACAATACTTTGTCGCACTAATTAACCTCAACTTTGTCTTTTACTCTTCACAATCTAAGTAATTTTATTCGCATTAATCAATTTTTATCTTTAAATAAATAAAATATTTATAAGAAAAATATAATATTTATATAAATGAATTACAACATCAATTAAAACATGAAAATGTGAAAATATTTTGAAGAACTCACAAACTTTAATTTGTTTTTTAAATTATTAAATAACTTTTGGACTTTATTTTATTAAAGTAATAATTTATTGAAAAATAAGAAGTATTTAAGTATATTTGAAACCATCAAGTGAAATGTTAGAAGTTGTAAATGAGAATCTAAGTTTAACAAGAAAATTTTAAATATTTATAATTAAAAATTAAAAACTATTTAGATAAATTAAAAATATAAAACAAAAGTAAGAAAAAAAGTATAAAAGTTTACATTACATCTGAAATATCCAACTAAATTATTAATTTGAAAATTATTTTTCATTAGTTATTGATTAATTAAGCTATTTGTGTACGCATATAGGTCAAGAGTGATACATAGACATTAAATATGTGTTTTGATTAAAGATAAGAAACGATCATTTTGAATATAGATATATTTTATTTTCAATTTTAATATTTTATCTTAATGCTAGTTTAAAGTATATATACATATACATATACATATAAATATATCAAGAAAAAATTATTTTTTATTTTTTAGTTGATTTTTTCAAAGATGGAGATTATAAAAGAATTTTTTTTTCTAAGTGTGTAAAATTGGTGCTGAAAAAAAAACATGCAAATTTATGTGGAACGGAAGGTGCATTTATTTTATAGGATAAAACAGTTACATTTTTAAATATTAGATAGATTATCTCATATTTAGTGTAGTTAAAATAATTAACTTTTAAATAAATTTTCGTGCATCGCACTGAAGTAATACTGGTATTCTAAATAACAATATTCTCAAACGATAACAAAACAACACAAAATTATCATGCTAAAACTCTAAACCCAAAAGTACAGAGTTCCTAAAATATTCTATCTCACTCTCATTTTTAAAAATTTTGTTAACATATCTAATTTATTTTTAATATTTTCTTTTCGAGGATAATTTCTTGTAAAATGAATATAAGGTCTTCCAATGAAAAACTTTTACTTGTAAAATTTACCATGTTCTTACAACTACCAAATTACCAACTGTAATTATTGCCTGATCTTTTTTAAGTACATTTTGTAGTTTGTTTAATGATCAATGTATTATACTATAAGAAAATTAATATTAACGGTAGAAGAACATATAGAACTTAATGCTTAGATTTATAAGGATTTACTATTAAAGAGCTATAAGAAAAACGGAAAGAAAAACAAATTATGAGTTTTACTTAAAAACAAAACAATATTGGTTGATTCTAGACAATACATTCACATGATTATTATTTGCAACAAATATTCAACATAATTATAAGGTTCTAGAGTCACTACATTTATTATTATTATTATTTTAAAATTGCTGTTTAATCTTAGTTTCTTTTTTAACTGCCATTTTTTAATAACGGGTTGCAGGTCAACCCGCCATGACCCAACCCATATTTTTGTTCGTGTCAAAATGGGTTCAACCTGTTTCTTATCCGTTCAGGTTCAGGTCGACCCTGACCCTCAAATTTTGAATTTGGTCGTGTCAGAAATCGTCACCCTTAATTTTGAATATAATATTTAAAAACAATTATTTTGGTCATTCCCTCCACCTTAAACCTAAATAAGGCAGTGACGAGGTGAGAAAATATTCACCCCCAACCATGATGTTCTCAACCGAGATGTGTATAAAACTACTTTGAGTTATTTCAAAAAACAAACCAAGAAACAGTACATGTAACAAAAAAAGGAAAAACAATAAATGTGTTATAAAAGGCATACAACTTAACAGACCCATACCAAAAACAACTCTCAAAAGATGCGTTGAGGCTTCCCCATCGTACTCTTCAAGTACAAGCACCTCACCTGTTCACAGTCCAACCAAACAAAACTTGTAACCAACATTTCAACTCAAAAGATTAACTAGATGCCATACCAAAAGACAGACAAATCATTACTTTAGAAGGCCACCAGGGAAGAAAACTTCCAAGTAATGTTTACATCAAAAAATGAAAGAGGTGAATTGCCCACAAGATAGGTATAAAACAACTAATTAGAATCCCTAAACTACTGCAGTCAGAAAACCAAATTAACCCATAATAATCAGTTACCAGTTCATCATACTGAACGCAATGCCTGATGAGGCCAAACCTAAACAGCACTGTTAATGCGTGTGATACCATTTTGGAAGGCACAAACATGATGAAACACCATATCAACAAAGATATATACAAAACCATAACCAAAAGATAAACTAGCCCATCACTAAAAAACAGGAAGATGGACTTACATTTTGCCAATTCTTCTTCAAAAGAGAGACCAGAAAATTCACGCTCATCTGAACATTCTGGAAGATTTGCTTTTCTTCCATGCCCAAGTTTCCAACAGCTACTCCCATGCAAAGAACTTTCTTTAATTGAAACTTGATGGTAGCCTTGGTCTCATTCACTTTGGACTCGAGAGACTCTTGGTGGGTCACAAGAGTAGGAAATTTGCCTGCATAGAGAGAGTGGAAAGTCCAGGAATTATCAGAAATAATGAATGTCCGTCATGTTTTGCCATAAATTTCAGAAATAACCTTCCACGAAATTACACAGTCACGTCAACAAGCTAGTAACCAAATCTTATATTACCTGCTTTGTTAAGACCTGGTCCCAGAAGACGGGGAATCTGCTTGATGACGGATTCTGAGGCCAAGAAAGCATGATACTTCTTTGCAAGTTTCTTTACTAACTTCTTATTCTTGTTAAGCTTCTTCAAAGCCTCCACATCCATGGATTCCAGGCCAATCTTTTCAGCCTGTAGACATTTCCACAAAACATAAAGTGGAAAATGGTATTCGTTAGCCGAACTAGCAAATCAAGTAAAAGGCTTGAGGAGTTTTTACTTTTCCCAGATAAAGGGGAAATACCAATGAAATTCAAATGGTACAACAAATAATGCATTTGTTGAGCATAATATACACAGTTCAGCATCTAAATTAACAAAAAATACCCAGCTAATATTAGATTGTGCATAAACTAACAACAAATCAAGTGGGATATCACCTGCATAAGATTCCAAGGTATCCATGCTTGCCAAAAATATGTAACTATGAAGTAATTTGTTACAATTTGGAGTACAAATGGAGATGGTAAAAATGCATCACACAAAATAATAAAGTAAATAAGAATAAAGGTTAACAAACATAATACATAATGCTGTTTATTATCTGGTGCTTTGCCACCACATATTTACACATGCACACCCTGCGTGAGTGTGTAAAAACGCACCCGGTGCATGTGTATCTAGTGTAGCTTCTAACTAAACCAAGCATAACATGTTTACAATTGGTTCTATACATGCATTGATGTGGAAGAGTGACTAGCTCGTGTAACTAGTCCAAAAACCCCACGACATTAGGTTGTGAGCTTTTAACTTTAAAAAAAGGGATAATTACATATAATCATACAACCTTTGGCCCTTTTTTCACTTAACTACAAAATGTAACTTTTTTCACTTAACTACAAAAAGTAACTTTTGCGGGTTTTATAAGTAACCATATGAACTTTTTTTCCTACAGCACCTCCGGCACTTAACTACAAAAAGTAACTTTTGCGGGTTTTATAAGTAACCATATGAACTTTTTTTCCTACAGCACCTCCGACCATGTATGCACGGGGTCAGCTAAAACGGGGGTATTTACGTTATTTTTCACACTCCAACAGCTCTATTTCCCCCAACCATCTGTATTTAATCACTCCCTACCCCAATTTAAGACACCAAAATACCAGAAGAAGCTAATTCATCAATTCAAACGAGTTGGACGGAGAAAATGGAAGGTATGGAGGTCGGGCTTTGTTTCTCCAGTAGACCGGTTTGAAAGAGGAATACTACAGATTCGTCGAGCTAACATTTACCGTGCTATCACTGTTAACTAAAATGGAAGGAATTTTAGCACTGTTGTTGTTGGTGGCAAGAATTTGTATAGTGAGATTGCACTCTGGCTTAATTATAGGGTAAAATAAACAGCGTAGCTACCGGGAATTTTCTCACTGTGTTATCTGTGTTGATCATATTTTTGCAGTGGGGAGGATGTATAGGACAGGTATATATATGTTTGTGTATTTATATATGGAGAGGATGTATAGGAAAGGTATATATATGTTTGTGTATTTATATATTTATTCTTTATGCTGTATTTAGATAGGGCATTATAGACATGTATATTTATACTGATTATGCAAAATGACGTAAATACTCTTGTTTTAGCTGATCTCGTGCGCGCCACGTGCATACTTGGCCGAAGATGCTGGCGGAAAAAAGTTCATATGGTTGCTTATAAAACCGGCAAAGGTTATATGAGCATCTGTAACAAAAAATACTTACTTTTTGTAGTTAAGTTAAAAAAAGGGCCAAAGGTTATATGGTTATATGTAATTATCCCTTGAAAAAATCAAACCTCAAGGTATGAATAACGAGAATGAGCCAGGAAATTCACAACATTTTATCAACAAATGACACCACCAAATCTCTTCTTCAGAAGCAAGAGTGTCACAGGTAGGGTGTATATACCTCTTCCACATGCTGGGCATCCCCAAGCATGCAGATCCGCATTTTGGGCCTGGGAATATGAGGCAACTTAACAGAACCACTGAAACGTTTATCCTTCTGCGGATCATAGTTTTTTAGCCCAATCTGGAGCTCAACTGTTTCGGTGAACTTCCGGTTTTTTTCTTTTGCATCATTAACAATCTGAGTGATGGCTTCCCTCAGGGCATCACTTTGAAGCTTACTGCAGAACCATTCCAATCAAACAAATAAGCACATCCATACAATCCTCTCAACCACAGACATACCCTCCCGCAAAATACCAGGCAAGAACAAGGCAAAACAATTTATAACAGAAACTTGACAACAAAACGCATGTCAGACTAACAGCTTGAACCTATCTATTTTTGGTTAAAAACACGCATGTCAATAACAGCTAAAATCCTATCTAAATTTTGGGGGGGAAAACAAATGCAATAGCGCAAAAATTAACAGTAATAAGAGGGAAATGAAGTTATTGCACCTCATGGTTCAAGAAATTTGTATATCCCCAACTCGCTTCTGCACAACAGCAATCAATCCAGAAAAAGGTAAAAGGACGAAAAACATTGTCAGTACTTGCAATAATTTAAATTGCTCGATGGGAAAAAATGATATAAAGATCAACGGAATTACCTAGAGAAAGAGAAACAGGGAAGGTTTAGGCAGGCAGCTGATGATAGAGAAAATTGAGGGCTCGTGAGCAGCAGAGTATGACTTGGTTGTGTATATGAATATGAGTAGGATCACTCCATCACAGACGCATTAGCGGAAAAACCCTAGCTTTCCTCCGGCCCATTTGGCCTTACTCACTGATTTATTACACGTGGCCTGGAACCACATCTATGAGCGTCTCTAGAATTTACAAAATGTGGCCCAATTTATACGGCCCAATATGAATCTATCTATATATATATATAAAAGTAAAATGAAGGGCTTTTATGTCAATTTACCTTTCCCGCCTAAATTTTATATACCAATTAAGTAAGTTTATGTCAATTTTGGTAGCTTCATAATTTTCTTTTAATTTTTTAAATGTAAATAACTATTTTATATCTAATCTATTTTTTATGTATGATATATCAAAAAATTCATCTTTTCACGATCTTCAATTTGACATCCATATCACATATATTATAATGAGATATTTGATTTGAAACAATAAAGTATTTATTTACTAATTATTTGGGGTTTTTTATATTTCAAATTGACCTATAGTACTGAGTCTAGATTGGAATTAAACATTCGTTTCAAAAAAAGGATTGGAATTAACATTAATAAAATAATTTTCTTATAAAAAAATATTAGTTGAGTTTTTTTCCCGTAAAGTACAACAAATCAATCTATTTAATTTAACATGAATTTTTAAATATTTTGTTTATTTAAGTTATACCCGGGAGAAAATAATTGATTAAATGATGAAAATACTACTTTATTAAATTAAATGCAAAACGTTTATATTTGATTTTATAAATAATTTATTAAATTATTACTTCTGCTTTTATATATATATATATATATATATACACACCAATATTTTGTTTGATTCGTCATGGAAGTACGAGAGCTTTGAACATAAGTATATTTAAAATATTATAAATTATTATTTTATACTTATTCATATTTTTATATAATACATATTTTATTAAAAAAAATTATTAAGTAAGTTTACCATTGAAACATAAATTATGACATTTCCTACATTTTTCAATCTTTTTTTACGTGAACCAACCTCAACTATATATTTACACTTTGCAACCTAAAAATATTTTCTCGCATGCCAATTTTCTTCAACTATGTCGTTTTTTATTCTTTGCAACCTAAGCAATTTTTTTCGCATTAATCAATTTTTATCTTTAAAAAAATATAATATTATAATTAAAATATAGAATTTGTTTGAATAATAAAAAAAACCAAATAAATATGAAAACATTGAAATACTTTGAAGAACTCACATACTTTAAATTGGCATTGGAATTATTGAGTAACTTTTGGATTTTATTTTGTTAATGCTAGGAATTGTTTAAAAATAAGAAATATTTGAGTATATCTGAAATCACCAAGCAAAATGTTAAAAGTTATAAATGAGAATCTAATTTTAAAAATAAATAATTAAATGTTTATAGTTTGACTTAAAAAACTATTTACATATATTCAAAAACCTAGATATATATAAATATTTAAGACGGTTAAACTGTAAATTGCATTTTTTCACCAAAGTGTTCTATGCTACTTATGATTATTTGTATATGTGACAAGTTTTGATATGTTTGTTCTTTCTTTCCTTTTCTTTTCTAAAAAAACATTTTTCTAAAATTTTATATACAATTTTCTTTTTGTATCTTAACCATTTTTTACGTATAATATATCAAATTAATCATTTTTTTGTGATCTTTAATCTGACATCCATATCACATATATAAAAAATTGATACTATATTAAATAAAATACAGGTATTTATTGGTTGATTATTTGGTTGGATTAATTTTTCTAGATATTTATTGGTTTCAATGTTTAGACGGCAAATAAGAATTTTTTAAATATTTTTTCTAAATAATTATTTAACAGTTTCAATTTTTTGAAAAATTTAATCAACTAATTTATTACATTTACCTTTATCTTTATTCTTTTCTATAAATTAATCTATATCTAATAATATACAAATAGGTATATGTGTGTGTGCGCATAGTAAAATAAAATGGAGCCAAATATGTAAAAGGAAAAAAAAATACTTTTCCTTTAATTGTAAATTGGACATTTTTGAGGACTTAACTTTATTCATTTATGTGTCCCTAGAGATAAGTTGGTGTAGTATCAATTTTCTATTAGTTTGTTTCCTTATAAACAATACTTTTCAATTTTTTTAACAAGTTTTTTTTTTTTCTAACTTATTTTTACATATAATATATCAAAATAATCATATTTTTACCTTCCTTTAGTTGAATTCAATTTTTTTTTTTTTTTTATTGTGGATTAGGCTATCCATATTTTGAATTAAATTTTGAAAAAATGAACCAATTGACTATTTCTAACAGTAAAAAAATTGGAATTACTTAAATAGAAAAATATATTTTCTTATAAATTATTCGATTAATTTTATTTATTATCTTATTTTACATGTTATATGTTATTATCTTTGTGTTTGTTTTCACATATGTAATTAATTGAGCTATAATGTGGTTATTTGCATATGTTAAGAATGATAAGGACTGACTAAATGTATGTTTGAATTTTAAAAATAAATCAATTTTAAAATATGGATTGTTCTTTGTTATATCTAATATTGATTTTAATTTTATTCCGTAACAATAATTTGTTTGTAAATAATAAGTATATATTTAATTCAAAAATTGCATGAAAGAATGAATATTTACGCTATTTATAATTTTACTCTATATAACTTAAATTTTGAAATATTTATTTAATCAAGTGTAAAATGTTCAGATTTTTAATTATATAATATTTTTTAATTAAAATATTATTTTATTAGGAAACTTCCGTGCATCGCACGGGAATGATACTAGTAGTGAGAAAAGGAATACCGGGAGAGATTTTAGTATATTAACTAATAGTGTATCTATTTGCAATAACATTTTTTTTTTTTAAAATAAAAAACTTGCATAGCTTAACTGATAGCAAATTGCCTTACATCATTTAGAAAACCATCAAATCTAGGGGGAATTTCCTCAAGCCATATATCCTCATCGTCTACGAATTCCCCGTACTTCGCAATATGATACACTACCTTATTAAAATTTCGAGGCGTATACTTAATCCCGTCGTACACCGTACTATCCAATAACCTACAAATATCACTTACTATTGTTCCGCAAAAAGGAATAGAAAGGTTAGCTAGCTCGAGTAATATCTGGAATCAAACTTTTATACATTTGTAACCTCGGCTCTTGAATGTGTTGAGAATGACTGGCTTTTTTCCCTGGTGGAATGAAGATTAAGTTTCCCCAACCTGTTTTTCTCACTTAATGAAATGCGGAGAAACACATAGGGGATACTTGGTTTGAGATATAATGACATGTACCACGTTCGATGAGGTACATCCACGGACCGGACATCCAAAAAGGTAGTTTAGTTTAAGGGTATAGTAGGGTAGGATGTGATTGAAATTTGTAAAAGGTGTATTGGAAATTGTAAAAGATGTGTTGGAAATTGTAAAAAATGATGTAGGTCATAGAGTGTAGATGTAGAGAGATGAGTCATCCAGTATAAAGTGAAATACGTTGAGAATGACCCATGCCACATACAAATAGGGACATCCCAAAATAAATATCTCCGTAATATCAACTCACCCCATCTTTTAGTCAGTAACACATCACAAACAAGGTTTTAACCTAGCTAGACCAACGCTAGCTCTAATTAAAAATCAAGTTAAACTCCTAATATACCCCACTAATCCACCTACCATCACAAACTCGTTCAGATGCAGTCAGCAAATAAGAGTGACTACACAAAATGAGATCAGCCACATTCAAACCCAATGATTTCTTAGTAAGATGAATTCAGAACATATCATATAACAAAAAAAATCAATCGAATCAACATTGCAATGCACATCTTCGAACTTGGATAGGATGAAGAAAATACTCAAATTTGGATCACAACAACTGTCAAAATACATTACCAGTAATTATGGGTGAGCACGGGTCTCGAAGATAATCCACTCCCTACCGAGCCTTGGTGCTAAAGCATCCCAAACCAATAATATCCGTTAACTGTTTGACTTTATGTGGACCAAGCCAATCCGATTTTTTTGTAGTAAGACCGAATCGTACGAAATCAAAATAGAACCGAGTAGAATAAATTCTAAGTAATTAACTATAGAATTATATATATATATATATATATATATATATATATATATATATATATCGTTTAATTTATTTCTTCTATATTACGATATTGAATCATTATAAATTTTAGTATATTGTAGTAGTACATGTATAATAAAACTACTACTATTTTAGAGTTTCATAAAAGAATTTAGTATTTAATAGTATATAGAAAAATATTTATAATGAATAATTTGCAGAACATACATAAATCTATTAACTATAGATATATTAATCAGTTAATATGTATATAGTTTATATAAAGAAATACATTATTTGATATGTTCAAATTCAACTTTACATTTCTTTAATTCAATCATAAAATTTATTATTATATCTAATATTTAATTATTTTCGTATATAAAGGTCAAAATCTTAGACTCGAATTCAATGCACATAGTTACTATTCTACACCTCAATTCTATCGTAATAGGAGCCTCCATCTTTCTTGTACACTCAAAGTTTTCTCTTGAAGTTAGTTTTGATTTCACTGTAATTAGTCATATTATTCTTACTTTTTCACTTTCATAGTCTATCCTCTGCATATTGTTTGCAATTATTTATAACAAAAAGAAAAAGAAAAAAAAAAACATGTGTATTAGACAAATCTTATTGAAAATGTATACGAGTAGAGAGCTTTATAGATGAAAAATAACTTATAAATGTCCAAAGAGGTTATCGACAGTTGATAATTTTATAACGTAGTGGTATTTTTTTTTAGATGAGATACCTACTTCAACAATTTGTAATTGTTTTTATAAGTTAGGGATTGAAACTTGTTTTAATATAATGGTAATTTCATTTTTAGTCTAGTATGTTAGGTCTAATAAAAGTTTTGTATGTTAGAAAATTTCAATTTTACTCCTGTATTTTCTAAAAGTTGTCCAATATAAAGATACTGACCATCACCAACGACCAATTTAGCTGAAATTAGACTAATAAATTTAGGATTTTTGAGTGCTAATGTCTATGTGTTAAGTATTTGTTCAGATAACATGTCAAATCATTAAATTACTTTATTAGTTCGCCCAAAAAGAAAAGAAAAAGGTAAACTCTAATTTCCGTATGATGTGTGGTACACGTGTTTCGTGCACGCACTTTAGGGCATTTTTAGTATCATTTTAGTCTCAATAATGTGCATAATCACGTGTATTTAGTGCTTTTATACTCTCATGGGCAAAATAATGCCTTTGTGCTGTTTTTGTGTTAAGACAGGTGAAAAATGATCGAAAAAGAACATCAGACAACCGCGGAGTCGAGGGATCGATCGAGGCAACAAAAGGAAGGGCTAATTGAATATCTCGGCCGAGACAGGATGCAAATCTCGGCCGAGATGAGTCTCCAGGGGATTTCATGAAGAATTGCAAAATTGAAAATCTAGGCCGAGACAGATAATGCGTCTAGGCCGAGACAGGTAATGCGTCTAGGCTGAGATGGGTCTGCAGGGGATTTCAGAAATTCAAAAGATGAAGATCTAGGCCGAGATGCAATCCAATCTCGGCCTAGATGAGTCAAATCCTGAAAAGCCCTAATTTCCTCTTTTCACGTCTCGGCCGAGATGCAACCCAATCTCGGCCGAGATTAGCCTTCGACCCACCAGCTGAAAAATTCTTTTTCACGTCTCGGCCTAGACACACTTGCATCTCGGCTGAGATTCCTTACCCTGTTTTAAAATCCTGAATGCGATTTTGC
Source organism: Ajuga chamaepitys (assembly GCA_958295605.1). Taxonomy (NCBI): domain Eukaryota; kingdom Viridiplantae; phylum Streptophyta; class Magnoliopsida; order Lamiales; family Lamiaceae; genus Ajuga; species Ajuga chamaepitys. The sequence continues at coordinate 20,886,500 of OY282505.1, forward strand.
CTATTTTTGACTAACACTTTCTCCCCTTATATATATATCATCCCATTCGAATTTAACATAACCTGGAACCTATCCCCCTCACATAATCAGCCACTTTTCTCCATTCGAAGCAAAGGAATGGAAGGGGATCTTCAACCCTAACTTTTCGTTCTTTCTATCCTATTTTCATGTTTTCTTTAATTTTCTGTTATTTTATCTTTGTATTAGGTAAAATGGGTGACTATCACCCTTTTGTTCACCCTTGATTATTGTGGAACCTTGAGTTTAAGACGTTTATGTGATTATTACGGTTAATGTTACCGAAAATATTGTGTATTCAAGTGTTTTGTATTATTTGCTCTTATTGACTCACATTTATGAATTAATTATTGGATTGATCACCCTTTAAGGGATTTGTGAGTGTGTTGCTAGAATAGGAAATTACTATCCGTAATTGTAGGATTTTCGATTCTCGTGTAGCAAACAATAGATTTATTTATTGATGATAACACAAAGTTCAACCACTAAAACCGAGCTTGCGAGTTTTATGTTGAATTTATCTCGTTGTCCTAGTGTTTAATGCATTTGGTTATTGAATCTAAGAGAGCTTGTTCGAGGATTTGATTAAATCGAATAGGGTTAGTCGAAGAGCTTGTTTTGATTAACTAAGATTAAGGGATAACAAGGCTATTAGAGCTTGTTAATAGCCTTGAGATAAGGGCTAGAATCACAATTGAATAGGGCATTAACAATAGTTGCATCAATGATCTAAGACCTCGGTGAAACATGATCAAGGGTGAATCGTTTTGTTATTTAAAAAACCAAAAATTGAAAAAAATCTCTTTATTTGTCTTTGTTTATTTAGGTGTTAGTTGTTATTTCATTAAACCCCCCCCCCCCCCACTTCTTTATTGTTTTCTAGCTTATTTACTTTATGTTTCTTGATAATAATAGCTTAATACATAAAAGCAAAATTATTCGATCGTTCCTCGTGGGATCGACCCTTGCTTGCCACTCTACTAGTTAGAGTAGTAGGATAAGGTTAAGTGTATCTTTATACACATTAATTTGGTAGTAGGAAACGACGCTACCAAATTTTGGCGCCGTTGCCGGGGAATGGTTTAGAACGATTTTGTTTTATGTGTTAAGCGTTAGTTTTATTACATAGCTAGTTTTTTTTTTTTTTTTTTTGTTTATATAAAGAGCATCCGTCGAGCCAACAACGTTAAACAAAGGCGCTTGTCGGGAGGCAACCCGACGTTTATTACTTTTCGTATATTCAATTTCGTAGTTTAGGTTACTTACTTATATTTAGATATTGTCTTATTATCTTCTTTTAGAGTGCAAAGACTATGATGATGAGGAACCGACCAATCCGTGAAATTCAAGGAGATAGCACCAAATGGGATTGAAGAAGCCCAAAAATCACTGTGAGTTAGGACACCAATTCGTACCCTTTCTTCCTCACAAACTTTGGTTTTTAACCAAGTTTTGGGAAGTCTTGGTAGGTGTACGTATTGGCAGCCCAAGAGTTTAACTTTCCATATGCTACTCTATTGTCTTTTGGACTTATTAGACTTGAAATGGTTTGGTATCTTTGTATGGATTAGTCTGTTGCATTTTTAATAAATTGTAAAGTGGTGAATAATATGGTTAAATTCGGTGAGCACCAAATTGTACTCTTCTTTTCCACAAACTTAGTTTGCAACTAAGTTTGGGGAGGGGGTGGATTCGTACAAATTGGTAGCTCGAGAAAGCAATTGGATGAGTTTAGGAAAGAAAAATGTGGCATTGATTAATGATGAAAAATTTTGATAAATACTTTTGAAAGACGCACATGGTAGAGTATGATAGACTTGTTGAAACAAAATTGAACATACACTCAAAACTTTTGATCAAAATTGTAGCTGAGTGAGTGTTTGAGCCTTAGAAGATACTTCCATCTTTGGAGTAATTTAAACTTTCTTTCGGTGTGAAACTCATTGAGTGCATTTAGTTTTCTCTAGAACTTGCCATAATTCTCTATTTTGCATGTGTCGGTGCATTGTGTGACATTGAAAATGATCTTAGGCAATTCTTGACTTGAGCCTATTTTCAAGCTTGAAAATACTTCCTTTGTACCAAATTTGATATTATCTCTAGTTGAGCCCCTTGAGCTTTTAGCCTCTTGTTTGACAGCCCAACTCTACAAGCCAAGTACCTTTCGATTTAGCCTTTGACCTTAATTGGACTATTTGAGTATGAGGTAGGCGGTTGGAAGGTAGTCGGGTAAATTTGGGATTGAAAGGGGTGAACTATTGGGAATATTGAAGAGTGAAAAGAAATGAAACAATAGGAAAAAAATCGAGAATACTAGTCTTCTCCAATTTTTGTTGCTATTACAAAAAAAAAAAAATAATAATAATAAAAAAAAAACGGGTTGAAAATGAAAAAAGCCGAAAAATCGGAAAAACAAAAGAAAAAGTTAGTTGTATATACTCAATTGTTGCTTTTGATTTGGAGAGGCTAGTATTATAAATGCCTTTTGATAGATGTTCTCAAAGTTGTAGAAATTCAAAAGAAAATACACTCCAAGGGGGAATTGAGAAAGCATTTAGGTTGTGGACTTTGTGGTAAGGAGAAGAAATCGATTCTTGGGATTGGTTTACTAAGGAAGTAAAGAGTGAGGTTGAGTGACCATTTTTTGAGGGGTAGATGAGATTAGCTAACTCATTTAGTCCGTTTTATAGTCACTTATACCAGAAATTTTCCCACCTTACCCCAAGCCAACATTACAACCTATTAAAGACCTTTTTGATTCTTTGTCATACACGTCGGTATACATCGAAGTTTAGATGATTGGCAAGCTTATGGTAGGCATTTTATGCATTTCAATGTGAGCGTATACACTTCCCTTTCGATACACTCACCATGTGAGGATCTTAAGTTGAGAGTGTTATGTCTCGAGAGTAGTGGATCTAGTCTATCACATATGCTCGCTTTTATGATGATCGCTTACTCTTTCTTATGAAAATTCTGAAATCAAATGCCACTAAACTTTGCCCTAAACACGTGTCCTTTTGTCTTTCTCTTTATTGTTCGGGACGAACAAGTTTTAAGTTTGGGGAGATTTGGTACACGTGTTTCGTGCACGCACTTTAGGGCGTTTTTAGTGTCATTTTAGTGTCAATAATGTGCATAATCACGTGTATTTAGTGCTTTTATACTCTCATGGGCAAAATAATGCGTTTGTGCTGTTTTTGTGTTAAGACAGGTGAAAAATGATCGAAAAAGAACATCAGACGACCGCGGAGTCGAGGGATCGATCGAGGCAACAAAAGGAAGGGCTAATTGAATATCTCGGCCGAGACAGGATGCAAATCTCGGCCGAGATGAGTCTCCAGGGGATTTCATGAAGAATTGCAAAATTGAAAATCTAGGCCGAGACAGATAATGCGTCTAGGCCGAGACAGATAATGCGTCTAGGCTGAGATGGGTCTGCAGGGGATTTCAGAAATTCAAAAGATGAAGATCTAGGCCGAGATGCAATCCAATCTCGGCCTAGATGAGTCAAATCCTGAAAAGCCCTAATTTCCTCTTTTCACGTCTCGGCCGAGATTAGCCTTCGACCCACCAGTTGAAAAATCCTTTTTCACGTCTCGGCCTAGACACACTTGCATCTCGGCCGAGATTCCTTACCCTGTTTTAAAATCCTGAATGCGATTTTGCCTATTTTTGACTAACACTTTCTCTCCTTATATATATATATCATCCCATTCGAATTTAACCTAACCTAGAACCCATCCTCCTCACATAATCAGCCACTTTTCTCCATTGGAAGCAAAGGAATGGAAGGATCTTCAACCCTAACTTTTGGTTCTTTCTATCCTATTTTCATGTTTTCTTTAATTTTCTGTTATTTTATCTTTGTATTAGATAAAATGGGTGACTAGCACCCTTTTGTTCACCCTTGATTATTGTGGAACCTTGAGTTTAAGACGTTTATGTGATTATTACGGTTAATGTTACCGAAAATATTGTGTATTCAAGTGTTTTGTATTATTTGCTCTTATTGACTCACATTTATGAATTAATTATTGGATTGATCACCCTTTAAGGGATTTGTGAGTGTGTTGCTAGAATAGGAAATTACTATCCGTAATTGTAGGATTTTCGATTCTCGTGTAGCAAACAATAGATTTATTTATTGATGATAACACAAAGTTCAACCACTAAAACCGAGCTTGCGAGTTTTATGTTGAATTTATCTCGTTGTCCTAGTGTTTAATGCATTTGGTTATTGAATCTAAGAGAGCTTGTTCGAGGATTTGATTAAATCGAATAGGGTTAGTCGAAGAGCTTGTTTTGATTAACTAAGATTAAGGGATAACAAGGCTATTAGAGCTTGTTAATAGCCTTGAGATAAGGGCTAGAATCACAATTGAATAGGGCATTAACAATAGTTGCATCAATGATCTAAGACCTCGGTGAAACATGATCAAGGGTGAATCGTTTTGTTATTTAAAAAACAAAAAATTGAAAAAAATCTCTTTATTTGTCTTTGTTTATTTAGGTGTTAGTTGTTATTTCATTAAAACCCCCCCACTTCTTTATTGTTTTCTAGCTTATTTAATTTATGTTTCTTGATAATAATAGCTTAATACATAAAAGCAAAATTATTCGACCGTTCCTCGTGGGATCGACCCTTGCTTGCCACTCTACTAGTTAGAGTAGTAGGATAAGGTTAAGTGTATCTTTATACACATTAATTTGGTAGTAGGAAACGACGCTACCAATGTGCATTTCATTTTATTTTTTATTTTATTTTTCTTTCTTTCTTTCTTCATCTTTCTCAAATTTATTAATCACGTGCGTCGTCGCACATGATTAATTGTGGCCAAATTGGCCATTTCTGATGGTCAGAGTCCTCAAATTGGACAACTTTTGAAACATACACAATTAAAACTGAAATTTCAAACATAGGATTTTTACTGGACAAGACCTAATATACATGACTAAAAATGATTTTTTCCCTTTTAATTTATAACTTATAAATTGTTCAATATTACACTTTTTAAGAGACTACATTATTATTGTAAAGACAACACTATGACTTTTTTGTGTACTTCGTTAATAAGATTAAATGAAAAAAACTCCAAAAAGCTTCGAACAATCGGAGCGAATATTCGGAAGGAACTAAACCGATCAACGAAGCGGTTGTAGAGATTTTATTTTGAAAAAATTCAAATATCTCCGGATTTTGATTTGATTCTGAAAATTTCCATATCTCCGAACGACTCCTGATCGTGCTCATCCTACCAGTAACAATTTAGACAAGGAAACATAACTAACTACATCGATCAATCTGTGGTCCAAAAACAAAAGCAAAATTCAAGATAACATCTCTTAATCAACAAGCCAAACCCCTTGGACGTCGTCGCTCTCCACCTTCACTTCCTCTTGAAAATATAGACAAACACTATGTTATTAACTTTACGGTTAATACAGTGCTCAATACTCGGTAATAGCTACTGAACTACAAAGTTTTTCAATACACACATACATTTGCATATATATATATATATGATTCTTATGTTGTTATTAAAGATAACTAGTATGTTCCCCGTGCGATGTACGGGAAAAATCTTAAATAATTTTATTTTATATACAACAATGTCATTTTATTTAGTGTTACGAAATTAGGGGTGGTAAAATTCTGCACGATCGTTACCACAACACAAACTCGTATAATAATTTTGAGTTCGGACGGACATCCATCGAGCTCGGATCGTTATTGGGTCAACCTGATAAGACACGATAAAGTTTTGGGTCGAGTTTGCCCAATAACTTTAATATCCTAATTATTACTTATTATAATAATTTATTTGAAAATATTAGAGCTGATTGATCAAAGAAAAGAAATTTACTTAAAGAAGAGTTTGAAAACATATAGCTTAGTTACTTAGAGAGGAATGTTGATTAGGTCATTTTAAAGAAAATATTGATAGATAAGTTAAAAGAGTTATGTTTAATAATTATGTCTAATGTTCTAAACCTTCGTTTGTGACCTATTTTTTTATATATGTTTCTTTGTTCATCTATTATGTGAATAGTTTTGTTCATCTATTATGTCAATAGAGATAAAGGGATATTTGCAAATAACTATGCTTTTAGAGAAATGATTTGAATTGATTTTTGTGGACAAATAAGAATTTGGTAATATCTGAAAATAAAGTGATTTTAAAGTCAAAAGTTGGTAGAAGTTGCGTGTTGACTACTTCTCATAATCAAATTTTACACTCCTAAACTCATTCTTTATAACAAAAATAACAATAATAAAATTCAACAAAAAACCCCTATTCTAAGAATTCGTAGGACCTATCAAAAGAAAAATAGGAAGTGTCTTGAAGATTGATATTGCTAAGTCAACACGTCTGAAAAGGACTATAAAATGTAACTGTAAAAACCTTAAAATTATTGAAGGAAATAACTGAAAACATGTTAAGGACTACTGTTTCAAGATTATTGTTGAAACAAAGAAGATAGCAAATAAAAGTGATTTAGGTTCGATACCTTAACCATGGTATTTTCTTTTTTATCCGAGCTATGCCACATTAACATTTGCATATAATTGATTGCCGATTGTCGATCCTCATATCTTCGTATCTTGTATTCGTGTTACTTCTTAGAACTGGTGTTTTTTATGGAAAAAAATTGATCTAGTATTTAAAGTCACATCTAGAGTTTGATTTATTTTCGAAATTGAGGGAATATCTCAACAGATTCATGAATTAATTAAATAGATTATGCTCTTTCTGTCAAATATTGAAAGATATTCAGTTGCTAAAATTAAGAGATTTTATTTTATCAATTAAATATATACACATATTAGTTCCTTATTTGTAGGGAGGGATATCCTAACTTCCGAAAAAATTGGGATTTGATTAAATCTTTATCATATTGGTCAGTTAAGGAAACCGTTTCCTAATTCATTGGAGTAAAAACTGGTAGGCCAGTGGACCAGCCACAAATTAATATTTACAATCAAATTTTAAAAATAATTTTTTTTTTTTTTTTATTTCCGAAAATAATAGGTGCAAATGGGTGGGAAAACACCTTGTTTTCCAATTGTGAAAATAATGCATTTTGTTATTATATATACTAGTATCGCTCCCGTGCTATGCACGAAAATTTATTTAAAAAGTAATTATCTTATTAAATTAAATATAATATTATCTAATATAAAAAAATATAATTATTATATTCTAACTAAATGAATATTTGAAGAGTCATTTTTTTTTTTTAAATCAACCTGAACTTTGCGCTTTCTCACCTTTGCAACATTTGGTAGCAATTTTAAGAGAGAAAAGGAGCTATTTAAAAATAATAAAAATAGATAGAAAATACAATATTTATTTTGAAATTCTTAAAAATATTTAAAATATCATAAACTTAACTAAAAAAAATGTAGAAATTATTTTAATAAAAAATTAATTTTCATAAAAAAATTTCGAATAATTTTGATATTACTTCCACTAACTTTAAATATTTTTAAAAGGATTTATTTTTTCAAAAAAATAATTAAAAAGATACTTATATCATAAAAATTCGATTTTTCATAGATACTTCCACATGTCTTAAAACGAAATTTTATAGATTTTAAAATAAATTTTCAAGATAACTTTCAAATTGTTTGAATAAAGTTTTAGAGTTTAAAAGATAATTTTCAGAAATTTATAAAAAAATAATAACTATTTTATTTTTCTTTCTTAAAATGATTGATTTGAATTTTTTTATAAAAAAACTCAATTTTTAATATATTTTCAACATGTTTAAGTTAATTTTCTAGTATTTTAAATGAATTTTAGAATTTAAGAAATAATTTTTAGATTTTTAAAAAATTTAATGTTATTTAAATACTTTCTTATATTCTTTTATTTTGCGCACTTAAATTGCTGGCAAAGGTTGAAAAAGTGGAAAAACGTATAGTTCAGGTTGTGATTGGAAAAAAAAATGAAAAACGCGCATACTACATGTTGTAAAATGGTATAAACCCACAATATAAATAAAGTAAATATCAATTTCTCCCAAGTGATATATGGATTTAATATAACTTACATTATATAAATATATTATTTTATGAATTTACATTAAGATAAAATATTCAATGTAAAAATAAATTATATCTACTTTTAAGAATGAATATCTCCTAATATTGAAACCCAAACATATATTTAGTGTGTGTGTGTGTGTATGTGCGTATCCACCTTAACCTATGCGAACCCACAATAGCTTAATTGAAAATGAATACTAAAACAAATATAAATGCATAAATATCACACGACACACCAAACTATATCAAATAAAACAAATAGATTTTTATTATAAGAAAATTAGTATTTTCTTTTATTTCTTTTTCCATTTTTTAAAATATTTTGATTTATTCAAATAATTTTTCAAAATTTAACTATAACTATTTACTTTATTTTAAGAAAAATAAATTTCAAGTTTTAATATTTTACATGGTGGTTTAATATACTCAAATACTTTTTAGATTTTAAATAAATCTTGATGTTAATAAAATAAAATTCAATGATTATTCCATAGTTGGACTAACAAAATAAAGCATATGAATTCTTCAATATATATGTATATGTTGAAATTTATTTAAAGATACAATTAATATATATATATATATATATATATATGTATATATATATATAAATCTGTATATTTTGCTTAGGTTGCAAAATATTGTAAAATGCGACAAAATATTGTTTATATTGAGAACTCTAAAAAACCTAGTTAGCTCAAGCATGTTAATTTTATTTTTTGAATAGAAATATAGATTGTAGCACATGTAAAATCTCATAGTTTAGATTGCAAAGTATAGTTATTATTTATAACGAAATAATATTAATAAATAGAAAATATGAATATGTAATAAAAAATAATTTCAAGATTAATTATCATATATAAATATATGTGAAAGTTGTAGTCCCATGATTATTTATAACAAATTAATATTTGTAAATATAATAATTTAATTAGTCAATCATTAAACTATACATTAACTTTTACTATTAATTTATTAAAGTATATTTTCATTTATTAAGGAAGGTAATACTTAATATTGTATTAATTTGAAGAAAAAATAAAATTAATGCTTTAGAAGAAATTAAGAATGCATTAAAGATATAGTTTAGGCGGGAAAAGTTAATTTAAAATAATAACCTTCATTTTATTTTTATATATACTAGTATCGCTCCCGTGCGATGCACGGAAATTTATTTAAAAAATAATTATTTTATTAAATTAAATATAATATTTATCTAATATAAAAATATAGAATTATTATATTCTAACTAAATGAATATGTGAATAATTATTTTTTCTTTTTTTTTACATTCAACCTAAACTTTGCGTTTTCTCATCTTTACAACCTTTTGTAGGAATTTATGGAGAGAAAACAAACTATTTAAAAATAATAAAAATATTTAGAAAATATAATATTTATTTTTAAATTCTAAAAAAATATTTAAAATATCATAAACTTAACTGAAAAAATGTAGAAAATATTTCAATAAAAAATCAATTTTCATAAAAAAAGATCGAATAATTTTGATATTACTTCAAATAATTTTAAATATTTTTAAAAGAGTTTATTTTTTCAAAAAAAAAATAATTGAAAAGATATTTATATCATAAAATTAGACCTTTCATAGATACTTCCACATGTCTTAAACGAAATTTTAGAGATTTTAAAATAATTTTCAAGATAACTTTCAAATAGTTTAAATAAATTTTTAGAGTTTAAAAGATCATTTTCAGAAATTTATGATAATTTTATGATTTAAAAAAAAAGTAATAACTTTTTATTTTTCTTGCTTAAAATGATTTGATTTGAAATTTTTATAAAAAAACTCAAATTTTGAATTTATTTTCAACATGTTGAAGCTAATTTTCTGGTATTTTTAATGAAGTTTAGAATTTAAAAAAAATATTTTTTAGATTTTTTTAAAATTTATGTTATTTAAATATTTTCTAATATTCTTTCATTTTTCGCACTTTAATTGCTGGCAGAGGTTGCAAACATAAAAAAATGTATAGTTCAGGTTGTGATTGAAAAAAAAAAAAAAACTGAAAAATGCTCATACTACATGTTGCAAAATAATATAAACCCAAAATATAAATAATGTAAATATCAATTTCTCCCAAGTGATATATGGATTTAATATGACTTACATATTATAAATGTATTATTTTATAAATTTACATTAAGAGAAATTATTAAATGTAAAAAATATATTATATCTACTTTTAAGAATGAATATCTCCTAATATTGAGATTCAAACATATATTGTGTGTGTGTGTGTGTATGTATGTATACACCTATGTGAACACCACAATAGCTTAATTGAAAATGAATATTAAAATAAACACAAATACATATATACACACGACACACCAAAATATATCAAATAAAATAAATTGAATTGTATTATAAGAAAATTAGTGTTTTCTTTTATTTTTTTCAATTTTTTAAATATTTTGATTTATCCAAATAATTTTTTAAATTTTAAATATAAATATTTACTTTATTTTAAGAAAAATTAATTTTCAAGTTTTAATATTTTACATGGTGGTTTAATATACTCAAATACTTTTTAGATTTTAAATAAATCTTGATATTAATAAAATAAAATTAAATGATTATTCTAAAGTTGGACTAACAAAATAAAGCATATGAATTCTTCAATATATCTGAATAATATATGTATATGTTGAAATTTATTTAAAGATACAATTAATATATATATGTGTGTGTGTGTGTGTGTGTGTGTATTTTTGCTTGGGTTGCAAAATAAGAAAAAAATGCGACAATGTATTATTTATATTGAGAGCTCTAAAAAACCAAGTTAGCTCAAACATGTTAATTTTATTTTTCCAATAGAAATATAGATTGTAGCACATGTAAAATCTCATAGTTTAGATTGCAAAGTATAATTATTCTTTATAATAATATTAATCAATAGAAAATATGAATATGTAATAAAAAATAATTTCAAGATTCATTATCATACATAAATATATGTGAAAGTCCTAGTCCCATGATTAATTATAACAAATTAATTGTAAATACAATAATTTAATTAGTCAATCATTGAATTATACATTAACTTTGACTTTTAATTTAATAAAGTATATATTAATTTATTAAGGAATGTAATACTTAATATTATATTAATTTGAAGAAAAAAATATACTTAATGTCTTAAAAGAAATTAAGAATGCATTAAAGATATATTTTAGGCGGGAAAATGTAATTTACAATAATAATCCTCATTCTACTTATATATATATATATATATACATATATAGATGTAGGAACATTTTATTATAAATTTATTTACTGACAACAAATCCTACAAGTAAAAAGTATACTTCAAAAACCAATTAGACTTGTTCAAATAAGAATACCACAGGATATGAGCAATCTTCTCTCTAAAATCATCGGGGAACACAAATCATGCGACATCTAAAATCGTAAAAACAGTAACGTTGAATTTTACCACCTTCTCCTCTGCAGCACCACCAGCAGGAGCAGAAACTGCGACTCTACCACCACCACCATCAGATTAGCTCCCTTCACCTCCGCCCAAGGCCGCTCCTCCGGTGAGTCGAAGGAGGAGGTCGCCTCAGGCCCCGAAAAAACATAGGAATTTAGGGCCCCCCAAATTTGGTATAACATATTATATATATATATATATATATATATATATATATATATAAAATAATATGCAAATGTTTTTATTAGCGTAGTGGTGAAGTAGCATGGGATCATTATGGGTGGATCAGGGTCAAGTCTTGTGTTTGACATTTTCTCTTGTTTTTTTTTTCTTTTTCCTTTTTCTACTAATTAATTATATTACTGTTATGATAAAAATTAGTTTTCTACTAGTTAATTATATTAATATTATGATAAAAATTATTTTTCTACTAATTAATTATATTATGATAAAAACTATATTCCTGTTATTTCTAACAAAAGACAAAGACATGATTTTTCCTAATGGATTTGATCTCTTGTAAGTTGTAAGATATATGTGAAATAGGATCCATCCACGTGCTTGTTTACTTTTTTCAAGTTTGTAACTTTATTGTTTATTTTTGCAATCTAAGGTTGTTTTTTTTTTTCTTTTTTTTGAAAAAAGATTGGAGCTCACCTTTTATTTCTACTTTTCTAATTTATTTTTATTTTTATTTTTATTTTATTCATTTGGAGCTTTATTTTTAAGTAGTTGTGTAATGATTATATTTATGTCATTGTTATGGAAATTGGTTGTCATATTATTTAAATATAATTGAACTTTTTACAATATTATATTTTATTACTTTTACTCATGTTGATCTAAAATTATATGAAGAAGTTAGAGATTTTTTTTTAAAAAAACTTGACTAAGGCATAATTTTGTAGGCACTACAAGAAATTCTCAAAATAGCGACCGATTTTAGCGACAGAGATTTTTTGTCGTTAAGTACCGACAAAATTGCGACTATATATCGACAGAAATAAAAAATCTTTCAAAATTAAAATTCGTTGATGGATTACCGATAGACTAACGATTCTATTTAAGGGTCGATATCCTAATTTTCTATGCGATAAAATAGCGACCAATTTAGTGACAGAATTCTACCAACGAATATAATTCAGTCTGTAATTTATTTTTTATTTGAAACATGCCCACCAATTAGTGACGGAAATGTACCGACGGAAAAATTCAGTCGGTAAATTTTGTATTATAAAAGGGCCGACTAATTTCAAATCATACCGACCAATATAATTATATCGTAATTGTTTTTGTGAAAAATATCGACGGATGTAGTAGTCGCTAAATACCGACAGAAATTTGGTCAGTAATATAAATTAAAAAATAATACTAATTCTTACCACAATTTATAAGCTGAAAGAAATTAAGGAAATTAATTTTAAACACCCCTAAAATATAATTGCATAACACATAATCAGAAGTATGTCGTAATGTACTCCTCCAGCTATCTCTCTCTCCTCCCAGCTCGCTCCAAGCTCTCTCTCTGTCCTCCCAGCTGTGATACCCCGAATCTTTGAAACGCAATAAAATACATTGTTTGCATTTTAAAATATTGTTACCAATTTTATTTTATTTTAAATTGCAAAGTTATTCGACTTTTATGATTTTATTTTAGGAAAATAAGTATCATCGCGATGTACCAGGTCGACTGCACTCATAACACCGAAAAGATAAGAACTAAAAATACATAATATAGGAACCCAAAACTAGTATCGGACTTAGAAAACATATAAATGTTGAACCTAAAATAGTTATTCTAAAAAAAATGAATAATTAAAAGTATATAAATATATATAAATATAGAATATATATATATATAAATCATAAAGTATGTATAATACGTACCTAATACTATTATACCTAATACCTAAGATAATATAGTAATAATAATAATATAATAATAGTTAATATAGTTAGCAAACCTAATGATGATGTCTGCTTCATCAAATACCAATTCCGTCAAAATTAATGAAGTGGGTTATATCCCACATTGAATAAAAAGAAAATGTGTTCATCCCACATCGAAAAAAAGAAGGAAAAGAGTGGCTATAATTTCTATAAATAATGTAATTTACCTTCTTTACAAACATAAGAAGGATATATATAAAATATTTACTATTCATATAATATGGGATTCCTTTAACTAGGAGGTCCTTATAAGTTTATTTTCGACAACGCTCGGAGCGGTGTTTTGGGAAGTTGTTGAATAGTGTTAAAATCTTTTGAGGTATGTTTTCTTTAATAGTCTTTTTTTTATTTTATTATCATTATCATTTATAGTTTATATAAATTTAGGAATTTAATTATTTTCTTGATTTAAGTAGATTTATAGATTTAGTTATTTCTTTAAGATTGTATTAAATAGTTAATGTTTAAGATGCATGTTAGTTAGTTTAAAATATTTATTAATGTAATTAATAATTTAAATTTAATAACATATTAGGCCTTTTAATCTAGGACTATAATTTATAATAACTTGGCTTATATGTTAGAAATTGTAAAAATAGACATAATTCAAGAATAGTGTACCACAATTAATTATTTTTAAAATGCTAAACTCGATAAGTAATACTAATTAATTAAACAACATGTGCTTGGTGTAGTGCGAGTCAGGCCTTGGGACATACGCGAATTACGTACTTTAAAGCAAGCAAAACAAGGTGGGTGACTGGGCTATTTGTAAGTACATTATGCCATTGAACATGTATTTTGATAAATATGTTTGCCTTCGGGCTTATTGATATGATACCTCTTAAGTCGTAAGATTGGCTTTTGAGAAAGGCTCTTAAGTCGTAAGATTGGCTTTTGAGTAGGGCTTGGGAGTCGTAAGATTGGCCCCTAAGTCCAGCAATATGGCTTTTGAGTCGTAAGATGGGCTCCTAAGTCAAGGATGTATTTATTATTGTGCATCTTCATTTAGTATAACTGCTTACAAAGTTCCCACTGAGTTTATACTCATGCCCATAATTACAAATCTTCAGGTTAGTTGAGCGAGGTGGCGGGGCTGTTGCGGCAAAGGTCACTGGGTTCCTTCTTCTACCCGCAACTTAAAGATGTTTTTGCCTCTTCTATGCATATAAATAAGTTTGTGTGTCACAAAATTCGGGATTTTCATTTTCTTAGAAACTTTGATCCACTAGTGTAAATATGTTTTGGCAGTGTCTTATTGTCAATAAAATTTCTACTTTTACCCAATAAGTATTTTATCTCACGCTTTCGCACTTTTTTTATTTATTTATTACTTAAACAAAAGAAAAGAAAAATTTAGTAGCACTTCAATTCCGAGTTAATGGGATTGGGGCGTTACAGAGTGGTATCAGAGCGGGTCTACTTTTCTGTATATTTGTTTTATAAAATAAAATCAAGGGGAACCGTGACTTTGCCAACGGACCGACACTCATTCCAAGGTATGTATATTATACTATTAGTTTGTATGATTTGGAAATATTTTACTTTGAATTTACATTTCATAAAATAACATGATACTTGTGAGATGTCCTTGAAATTTTACCACCAATTAGGAAACCAAATTAGGGATTTTTGATCCATATTTCTTCTTTATGATAGGATGGTTCGTAGGAGGCAAACGGCGAGAAAACAAGTAATATATAAACATAGAGTACTTGCCGATAGAAATGTGTCATCACCTGCAATATCTACTTATCAGGGGTCTAGGCAGGGAGCACATCAGGATATAGAAGAATATATTATCATGTTACAGAGACGCCGCAATAATGCTATACGACAGGGACACTATATTAGCGAGCATGAGGCAGCAGTGCACTTAAGAGAAACTATCCTGCCATCCTTTAGAGCCATTGCCCGTCGGATTTATGATAACATGTTTACGGTAGACTCTATTATTGGACCAGTTATTAATTATAAACGCTTTGGACTTCGCCTGGCGGTAGCTGTCAAGAACCAACAAAGGTGTCTCACTACTGCTGATCGAATGGAGAGAGAGGCTGAAAACCAGAAACAAAGGGCAGACTGATATAATGAAATTGCAGCTAGCAAGCGTTTGGAGGCTATTGCTAATGAATGTCTTGCTGGGCGTGCTAGAGAATTAGCAGAATTCTATCTCGAATATGCAAGATCGCAGCGAGAGGAAGCAAGCATAATAGAGGAAGATGAGGAGGAAAAGGATCCTTCAGAAAAAAGTGAAGCTAATGAGTCTATAGGGTCAAATCCTGGTGAGAGCATACCAACTAGGGGTCGTCGTGTGCGTACCCCACCAGCAGAGAACCAGGCAGGCCCCAGTAATTGGTTCTGATATAGTTGAAAACCTAGAGGATGTACATATAGTAATAGTTGATAGATTTTGTATAGTGACACTTAGTACATGACTAGACCGTAAGTACCCTTTTGCTAATAGAAATGTATATAAGTCATCCTTTTGATCATGCTTATCTGGAATGACCTGGAATTATTTTAAGAACATGATGATGGATCGTTACTTTCCACAGTCTATCCGTGACCAAAAGGAAATTGAGTTTGTCAATCTAAAGCAGGGAACCCTTCCAGTGATGGAGTATGAAAGACGTTTTAATCAATTATCTGAATATGCTCCACTCTTAGTTGATACAAATGAGAGAAAAGCAAGACGCTTTGAGAGAGGTTTGCGTCCAGAGATCGGAGGTATCGTGTCGGGTTTGAAACTGCCTGCGTACTGTGAAACGTTTGAACGAGCACATATTGTATCCCTTAGCCAGAACTTAGAATACAACCAGAAACCTCAAGAGCAATCGGGGAAAAGAAAATGGGATTTTAGAGATAGGAATAAGACTAACCACATTATGAAGAGGGCAAACCCAAGGGGGGGACCAGGCCCAAATGCGGTTCCGATATGTCCTAATTGCAATAAGCACCACTATGGAGAATGTTTGGTGGGAAAGAATGTTTGCTATAAGTGTCATCGACCAGGACATAGGTATTGGGAATGCACTACTACGCAGATCAAGGCGCCACAAAATGTTAGTGCACCAGACAAGAAATCAGGGAAGGCACGAGTTTTTGCTCTAACACAAGAAGAGTTAACAGAGGAGAATGAAACCATGGCAGGTATGCTACTTGTATTCGACCTTCCGGCATATATTTTGTTTGATACTGGTGCATCACATTCTTTTATATCCGAAGATTTTAAAAGGAAGTTAGGTCTGAAAGGTAATACAAATGGAGAAGAGTTGACAGTAAGTATTCCCTCAGGAGAAACTATTAGGACTAAGGATATTGTGACTGGTGTGAAGCTTTTGATAGGTAACCAAGAACTGGAAGCCGATCTATATGTATTAGAGATGAAATGTTTCGATGTTATTTTAGGTATAGATTGGTTGACAAAGAATAAAGCAACAATCCGATGCTTTGAGCGTGAAATAGATTTTGAAAGAACAATAGGATCCAAATTCACCTTTTACGGAGCCAAAACTAATACCAGACCGTGTATTGTGTCAGCAATGAAGGCTGTAAGAATGTTACGGAAAAAGGGAAGTGAAGGCTACCTTGTGAATGTCATGGAAAATAATACTGTTGAGGTTACACCTACTGATATACCAACGGTGAGAGATTATGTGGACGTATTTCCAGATGAGTTGCCTGGAATACCTCCTGATCGACAGGTTGAATTCACAATAGATTTGGTACCCGGAGCTGCACCTATATCTAAAGCACCTTATCGAATGGCACCTAAGGAATTACAAGAATTAAAAATACAACTTCAAGAGTTGCTGGACAAGAAGTTCATCAGGCCAAGTGTTTCTCCATGGGGAGCCCCTGTATTGTTTGTAAAGAAGAAAGACGGATCACCTAGAATGTGCATTGATTATTGGGAACTCAACCGCCTAACAATCAAGAATAAGTATCCCTTGCCTAGAATAGAGGATCTTTTTGACCAACTGAAGGGAGCTAGCGTGTTCTCAAAGATCGATCTCGGATCGGGCTACCACCAACTCAAGGTCAAAGAATGTGATATTTCTAAGACAGCCTTTAGAACACGATATGGTCATTATGAGTTCATAGTAATGCCTTTTGGATTGACAAATGCACCCGCAGTATTCATGGATTTGATGAATAGGGTATTTCATCCTTATTTGGACCAGTTTGTCATAGTTTTCATTGATGATATCCTAATATACTCAAGAGATAAAGAACAACACGAGAAGCATCTTAGAACTATACTAGGTACCTTACGACAGGAGAAGCTTTATGCTAAACTTAGCAAATGTGAATTTTGGCTAGATCAACTTGTTTTTCTAGGCCATATTATCACGGCTAATGGAATCGAAGTGGATCCCGCCAAGGTTGAAGCAGTAATGAATTGGAAAGCTCCGAAGAATGTGAATGAGGTCCGAAGTTTTCTGGGTCTAGCTGGTTACTATAGAAGATTCATTCAGGATTTCTCAAAGATCGCTAGGCCTTTGACTCAATTGACAAAGAAGAGCAACCAGTTCCACTGGACTGACGAATGCGAAAATAACTTTCAAGAGCTTAAGCAGAGACTCGTAACCGCGCCAGTTCTAACTATCCCTGACGGATCAGAAGGGTTTATCATTTACACCGATGCCTCAAAGTTAGGACTAGGATGTGTTTTGATGCAGCATGGAAAAATCGTCGCTTATGCCTCAAGACAATTGAAACCCCATGAGTTAAACTACCCTACACATGACCTAGAACTAGCTGCTGTTGTTCACGCATTAAAGATATGGCATCATTATCTCTATGGTGGGAAATGTGAAATCTACACAGACCATAAGAGTCTAAAGTACTTTTTCACACAAAAAGAACTCAACATGCGCCAAAGATGATGGCTGGAGCTAGTAAAGGATTATGATTGCACCATCCACTATCATCCGGGCAAGGCAAATGTCGTAGCTGATGCACTTAGTAGGAAAAATGAAAGTCATATGGCAACCCTCCCAACACAACAAGAGCTATTATTAATAGAATTTGCTAAATTGAATCTAGATTTTGTGAAGTCAGGCCATACTACTGCTATGATCGCAGCATTAACCATACAACCTACTTTGAGAGATCGAATAAAGATAGCACAAAAGACTGACAAATTCCTTCTCAAGATGAAAGACCGGGCAATTGCAGGAACCATCAAGGGGTTCTTTGTAACACCAGATGGGACTTTAACATACAAAGGAAGATTATGTGTACCTAAGGATGATGACGTAAGAAAGGAAATTCTTGAAGAAGCTCATAATACTCCGTACACAGCTCATCCAGGAGGGACGAAAATGTTCAAGGACCTAAAAGAGCTCTATTGGTGGAGAAATATGAAACGATCAATAGGGCAATTTGTTGAAAGATGTTTAACGTGCCAACAAGTTAAAGCAGAGCACCAGCGGCCTTCAGGACTCTTACACCCTTTAGAGATTCCCGCATGGAAGTGGGAACACATAGCAATGGACCTTGTTACTGGACTGCCGCGAACAACAAGAAGAAATGAAGCTATTTGGGTGATCATTGACAGACTTACAAAGACAGCACACTTTATACTAGTAAGAATGACGCTTAACATGGATCAACTTGCTCAACGGTACGTAGACGAGATTGTTAAATTACACGGAGTACCAGTTACCATAGTTTCGGACAGAGATACTCGTTTCACCTCCAAATTCTGGAGAAGTCTACAAACGGCCCTTGGAACAAAGCTCAACTTCAACACATCATATCATCCACAAACTGATGGACAATCAGAAAGAACAATACAGACACTCGAAGATATGCTTAGAGCTTGTGTACTAGACTTTGGAGGAAGCTGGGAAACATATTTGCCACTAGTAGAATTTTCTTATAATAACAGTTACCAAGCTACCATAAAGATGGCACCGTATGAAGCCCTCTACGGTAGAAGATGTAGATCACCGATTTACTGGGATGAAGTTGGAGAACGGAAAATCTTAGGCCCTGAGATCATCGAAAGAACCATTGGAGTAGTAACTAAGATTCGAGAAAGAATCAAGGCTGCCCAGGATCGACAAAAATCATATGCTGACACGCGAAGGAAGAATCTACAATTCAATACCGGCGATAAGGTTTTTCTCGAAATGGCACCAATGAAAGGAGTAATACGCTGCGGGAAGAGAGGGAAATTAAAACCCAGATATATTGGCCCATTTGAGATTCTAGATAGAATTGGAGACGTCGCCTATAAGTTAGCTCTACCGCCAGAACTTACAAATATCCATAACGTCTTTCATGTATCAGTACTTAGAAAGTATGTCCCAGATTCAAATCACGTTATTCATCATGAGAATCTGGAGGTCAATAAAAACCTCACTTATGAAGAGAACCCCATTGCTATCCTAAGAAGAAAAGTTCACACTTTGAGGAATAGAAAGATTCCCTTAGTACTAGTGCAGTGGAGTAGACATGGGAAAGAAGAAGCTACTTGGGAACGAGAAGATGAGATTTTAGCAAAATATCCGAATATTCTAAACCAAGTAAGTACAATTTCGAGGACGAAATTTTTAAAAGTAGGGGAGACTGTGATACCCCGAATCTTTGAAACGCAATAAAATACATTGTTTGCATTTTAAAATATTGTTACCAATTTTATTTTATTTTAAATTGCAAAGTTATTCGACTTTTATGATTTTATTTTAGGAAAATAAGTATCATCGCGATGTACCAGGTCGACTGCACTCCTAACACCGAAAAGATAAGAACTAAAAATACATAATATAGGAACCCAAAACTAGTATCGGACTTAGAAAACATATAAATGTTGAACCTAAAATAGTTATTCTAAAAAAAATGAATAATTAAAAGTATATAAATATAGAATATATATATATATATAAACCATAAAGTATGTATAATACGTACCTAATACTATTATACCTAATACCTAAGATAATATAGTAATAATAATAATATAATAATAGTTAATATAGTTAGCAAACCTAATGATGATGTCTGCTTCATCAAATACCAATTCCGTCAAAATTAATGAAGTGGGTTATATCCCACATTGAATAAAAAGAAAATGTGTTCATCCCACATCGAAAAAAAGAAGGAAAAGAGTGGCTATAATTTCTATAAATAATGTAATTTACCTTCTTTACAAACATAAGAAGGATATATATAAAATATTTACTATTCATATAATATGGGATTCCTTTAACTAGGAGGTCCTTATAAGTTTATTTTCGACAACGCTCGGACCGGTGTTTTGGGAAGTTGTTGAATAGTGTTAAAATCTTTTGAGGTATGTTTTCTTTAATAGTCTTTTTTTTATTTTTTTATCATTATCATTTATAGTTTATATAAATTTAGGAATTTAATTATTTTCTTGATTTAAGTAGATTTATAGATTTAGTTATTTCTTTAAGATTGTATTAAATAGTTAATGTTTAAGATGCATGTTAGTTAGTTTAAAATATTTATTAATGTAATTAATAATTTAAATTTAATAACATATTAGGCCTTTTAATCTAGGACTATAATTTATAATAACTTGGCTTATATGTTAGAAATTGTAAAAATAGACATAATTCAAGAATAGTGTACCACAATTAATTATTTTTAAAATGCTAAACTCGATAAGTAATACTAATTAGTTAAACAACATGTGCTTGGTGTAGTGCGAGTCAGGCCTTGGGACATACGCGAATTACGTACTTTAAAGCAAGCAAAACAAGGTGGGTGACTGGGCTATTTGTAAGTACATTATGCCATTGAACATGTATTTTGATAAATATGTTTGCCTTTGGGCTTATTGATATGATACCTCTTAAGTCGTAATTAAGATTGGCTTTTGAGAAAGGCTCTTAAGTCGTAAGATTGACTTTTGAGTAGGGCTTGGGAGTCGTAAGATTGGCCCCTAAGTCCAGCAATATGGCTTTTGAGTCGTAAGATGGGCTCCTAAGTCAAGGATGTATTTATTATTGTGCATCTTCATTTAGTATAACTGCTTACAAAGTTCCCACTGAGTTTATACTCATGCCCATAATTACAAATCTTCAGGTTAGTTGAGCGAGGTGGTGGGGCTGTTGCGGCAAAGCTCACTGGGTTCCTTCTTCTACCCGCAACTTAAAGATGTTTTTGCCTCTTCTATGCATATAAATAAGTTTATGTGTGTCACAAAATTCGGGATTTTCATTTTCTTAGAAACTTTGAGCCACTAGTGTAAATATGTTTTGGCAGTGTCTTATTGTCAATAAAATTTCTACTTTTACCCAATAAGTATTTTATCTCACGCTTTCGCACTTTTTTTATTTATTTATTACTTAAACAAAAGAAAAGAAAAATTTAGTAGCACTTCAATTCCGAGTTAATGGGATTGGGGCGTTACACCAGCTCTCCCTCTCTCCTCCATCTGAAGAAGGCGCACGCATTCACACGAATTTCGTAGGCATTTCGTTTACTATTTCTTGGCGATGTTTCAACAAAATCATTTTTCCCAATTTATTTGCTAAGAGCTGATCTGTTTTTCTGGGAAAGGGTTGAGTTGCTATGCCATTCTACAAATTGGTTTTTTCCGTTGCTGATTTTTCTTTTCTTTCGGAATTGCAAGTTGGAAGAGGAGTCGACGAGAGTGAGGTATATACTGAGTGAAGGAGATGCAACCGCATTTCTTCCGAGCAAATCTCGTGGTTTGTTCTCTTCAATTCCTTTTATTTTCATTTGTCCCCAAATTAAGCTGTATACATAGTCATGGATGATAAGTGTTGCTTGTAATAAATTGTCTTCGTGAATGTAGGGAGCTTTCTTAGGATGCTTTTGGGGCCAATCAATGTAAAGGCAAATAAGAAAGATGTGCAATAGAAAATGAAAGAGGAATACAATAATTTCAGGGCGGCGACTATTCGCAACCCACAAAATTTCTTAACCCAGCCCACTTCTTAATACAACCCATTTTTTTTAAAATATTAATATGAAGTTCTCAATACAACCCATTAAATATTTATTATACCCTTTCTTTATAAAATAAATTATTTAAACTTAAATAATATAAATAAAACAATAAAATATTGAAAAAACAAAAGAAAACAAAAATTAGAAAAACTAACGAGAAGATTGAAGAAATCAGAACAACTTGAAGAAAGAAAAAAAAAAGAGAGAGAGAGAGAGAAAAGAGAACGGCTTTAATCTTCGCTACTAGATTCACTGTTTTCATCTATTAGTGGTTTTATCTATTTCGATGGAGAGAATAAAGAACCTTCAATGTTAAAAATTGACCTCCATCTTTGTCTAACTTCAGTCCATTCAGTCAATTTATTGCTAATTCGTACAGGCTAACACCCGATCAGAACGTCCCATGATATCGTTGGAACTCCCGTCGCTTTGTGAGTTTCAAACAATTGCCGACTTGAAAATTTGATTCTCGAAAATGATATGTATCAGTTTTTAGAGTGGAAGATTCCATATAAAATTTCAATTCCATGAAAAATGCTCACCATTGATGAAACCTTGAAGAAATTAGGGTTTATGAAGTTCTAGAAAAAAAAACCAATATTGTTGAAGATGACAAGGAAAAAAAGAAGAATTATAATTTTTACGTTTTTATGTTTTTGTTTTCTAATCTATATATATTTATTTTAATTTATTATATTATAAGGACACTACAGTCTTTTACTAATTAGTATTTTAATTTATGAAATTAGTGGGCTGCGTTGAGAAATTTTGTGGGTTGCGAATAGTCGCCGCCTAATTTCAGAGTATGATTTTATATCCAGCTGATGAATCAGTTTATTTAGTGTTTAGTTTACTGGATTGTGATATTATTTCGCTTGGAATGATAGTCTTTTCATTATTCTGTATCAATTTCATGGCTTTTCTGCACATGAGATTTATTTAAATTATTATAGCTATTAGGACTTCCCCTTCTTTCTTAATGTCTTTTTGTGTTAAATTATTGTTAGTACTAGCTTTGGATGTATCAGTTGAATACTTAAACAACATAAAATTGGAATCCAGGCCTGTCGTTCAAAGTTGAAACCAATTAGGGTTGGATCCCCTCCATACAAGTTAGGCCAGACCCTCTTCCCAAAACATTATCGACTCATAACAAATACTATTTTGCCCAATTTTTTGTGTACATGTAACAACATTTGCACCTAGGATCTAATCCAAACTAGAACCATTTTTCTTCATATCTTTGTCCAGTAAGCTCCACTTTGTAGTAGGGCAAAGTCTGAAACAACAACTTTTCCTGGATTTTTGAAAATACTGCTGATTTTCTGACACCATGTCCAGTGTTTCTTCATGTGTTTATGTGTGTGTGTGTGTGTGTGTGTGAGAGAGAGAGATGATATGTAGAGCTAATTTTATCTGGCATTACTTGTTCTAAGAGATGATATCCATTAATGTATATGCAAATAGCATTAACCTAAAAAATACTCTGCTCATTTACTCTTCAATGGCTTTTCCCTACTGTTTCTTTCCTATTCATATTCCTTCGCTGCTGCAGTTTAGCCTCTGCAATAGTTTCTCCCTATCTTGACAGTAAGTACTTTTCATTTAGTCGATATTACGGAAACTAAAATAGAACATCATTAGTTACAGCTAACGTAATTTATTAGGCAGGAAAATCAAGTTTGTGTTTTGTGGATGATAGATTGGTTCAAGTTTTTCTTTTAACTAATTTCAAGCCAACATGAAGTTGAAGAATCTCAGATTCCACACCTTTAAGCACATGCATGTTTATTATTTGTAAACTGCCCATGATTTCAACTTTTCCTAATTAGACTTTTTTCTTCAAACATGGTGGAAGTGTGGCCATAGACACAAAACCACTTCTTCATGTGACATTAAAATACAAATATAATCTTCAAGAACAGTGAGAATGAGAAGGCAACCTAGTTCTTTGGCTTTTGAAGAAAAATATGATTAATCAGAAGTTCATATGTACAGTAATCAAGACTTAAGAGTAATATCTTGTAGTACCTTTCTGAGATTCTTTGGAAATGAAGTAAGTATTCCAACCCAAAGGTGGCACGGTTGCTAGAAAAATAAGCCAAAATTTGGCAGCATTTTCATCTGAAATTCCAGTGTATGCCTCCACATAGAATTTCCTCAGTCTGCTTGTTACCATATCTACTTCTATATAGTGAGACTTGTTATTACCAACCTTGTTCTGCAGCGTATTCGGGTTTGTCTGGTTTAATACTTGTCTTGAGCAAATTGAATGTGAAAAATTGTGCTTCAAAATGACTTTCTTGTACGCTTTTTTCAGAGTAATGATACTTCACAGTACAACATGTAGTCCCGCTCCAACATATGGCTGAAAATATTGATTATCATAACAATTCCAGCATGAACTTAACTGCCATAGTTATGCTTATTACTTAAATTCAAATAAAATTTGTAAACCATGTTTATTTAAGTACTTTGAATATATAGACTCAAGTGTTACAAATTATATTACTAAGATTAACAATTGAATTATTAATTACTGAACTATAAATTGAGTGAATTACTCATAAATGTCTAAATCTTGCAAAGTATTTGTCCAAATTAAAGTGCGTATGCATTTTTGTGCGTTCGTGTTTTTATTCAAATGTAGGAGTTACGTTATTTCATACCATATTGTATCTATTGACCTTGCTTATGGTATATTTCACATGTGATGGTATAAAAGAACATGCCTGTGTTTTTTATGTTTAATACATGAAATGTTCAATTGTCTGCTCAATTTCCCCCCTCCTTAGAATGCAGGCCCTTCAAAATTGGGTGAAGTCAACTTAACAATTGGAGGCATTGATCTCAACAGTTCAGGCAGGTTCGCTTTTACCTTTTAATTAATTCAAAGTAATCTCTCATGTTTTGCGTTTCTGGTTTTGTATTAGTTTTGGCCATTTTCTTTTTAATGTAACCACAATATATGTGGCCTTTGGATCTGTACAGACTGCTTCTGATGCCTTTGGAGCGGCTTCTTGAACTTATAGTCTTCATTTTCCAGTCCTCAGTCAACACTCAAGATGTTGATCTATGTTGATAAACATACTCTGAGCTTTGGATGACTCTGACCTTATAATCTTCATATTATCTTTATTTAAACAGTCTATTGAAAATGAGTACAAGCCGTCAGTGGATGTATAATCATCGATTTACACAAGGTATACTAAACCAGGAATTCTTAGATGGACTTGAAACGTTTATTGCCTTTGCTAGTAGTCAACATGAGGGGATGGATGGGGAAAAGATTAGGTGGCCTTGCAATAAGTGTCAGAACCATAAGTTTCTAATTGCTGACGATCTTAGAGTTCATCTAGTGAAAAATATTTCTGTACCGTGTTATTATATTTGGGATAGACACGGAGAGACAAACGTGGAGCCAACAAGCTACCAAGATGTTGATGATAATGGTGAATTTGGGCAGACAACTACATACCACACAATGGTGATGGATGCCGCTGGTCCTGAGTTTGTTTCCGAGTGATATAGAGGAGCCTCCAACTCCTGAGTCTCAGAAATTTTATGACATGCTCGATGTTGCAGATAGAGAGTTCTGGTCAGGATGCACCAAACTCTCACAATTATCCTTTGTTGCTAGAATGATGTACCTGAAATCTGAGCATCACATGTCTCAAAAAAACTTTGATGACATGATGCAACTTATGAAGGAAATTGTTCCTGAAACTAATACAGTGCTTGATAACTTTTTTATCACCAAGAAGCTATTACGGGGTATGAGGTTTCCAGTGGAGAAAATTGATTGTTGTATTATGGATTCATGATTTATTGGGATGAAGATATTAATCTAATCGATTATAAGGTTTGTGGAGAAGCTCGGTTCAAGAAAGCATCCTGGGAAGGTGGCAAACGAAAAAAAAGTAATATTTCTCGTAAGAGGATGTACTACTTTCCCTTAGCTAATAGATTGAAAAGAATGTACGTATCTAATGCCAGAGCAAAGGAAATGAGGTGGCATGCAGAACATGAAGTTGAAGACGGTGTTATGATTCATTGCTCTGATGCTCCTGCCTGGAAGCATTTCGATCACGCCAATCCAAATTTTACATTAGAAACTCAAAATGTTCGTTTGTATCTTTCCACCGATGGATTTCAACCATTTGCACAATTGGCCAGTGATATCCACACCATTGAACTTACCACCATGGTTATGCATGAAAGAGCAGCATATGTTCTTAACAGTGTTAGTACTTGGGCCGGAAAGTCCAAAAGATAAGTTAGATGTGTACTTGCAGCCCTTTATGAAAGAGTTGAAGCATTTGTGGGAGTAGGAGTCCAAGTCTATGACATCTCAAAGAAGTAGAACTTTCAAATAAGAGCTTCCCTCTTATGGACGATTAGTGATTTCCCAGCTTATTCCACGTTGTCTGGATGGAGTACCACAGGAAGATTGGCATGCCCTTATTGCATGGAGGACTCAGATACATTTACTCTTCCAAAGAGTAGAAAGAAATTTTGGTTTGACAACCATAGAATGTTTTTACCTTCAAACCATCATTTTCGAAGGAACAAAACATTATTCACTAAGAATAAAATGGTTGTCAAAGTTACACCTCCACTTCAATCCTGAGTTGATATATTGTGGGAAATAGAAGATTTGGGCTTGATGAAAGTTACCAATGTAGGTGCTGAGGAGACTAATAGAGGGATTTGTAAGAATTATAGTTGGAAGAAAAGAAGTATCTTCTGGGATTTGCCTTATTGCAGTACTAATCTCATTCGACATTATCTAGATATGTTTGATAATATTTTCAACACAGTGATGGATGTGCAAGGTAAAACAAAAGATACAGTGCATTCTAGACAAGAACTGAATGACTTCTGTCGTCGAACAGAGTTGGGGCGAAATGACGCAACAGGAAAATACCCGCAAGCTTGTTACATATTGGATAAAAAAGGCAAAGAAGCATTGTGCAAATGGGTTAAAGGCCTTCGGTTCCCTGATGGTTATGTTTCAAGTATGTCAAGGTGTGTAGACTTGAAGAAATGTAAGATTTCTAGGATGAAAAGTCATGATTGCCATGTGTTTATGCAGAGACTCCTATCCATTGCATTCAAAGAACTTCTTCCACCACAAGTCTAGAAAGCACTGATCGAATTGAGTCTTTTCTTTAAGGAGCTCACTGCCACTATCATATGAAAAGAAGAGATAGATCGTCTACAAGCTAAAATTCCTATCATATTGTGCAAACTCGAGCGAATATTTCCTCCAAGATTCTTTGACTTAATGGAACATCTTCCAATACACTTGGCTTATGAAATAAACGTTGCAGATCCAACATATTATCACTGGATGTATCCTTTTGAGAGGTATATGAGCTTTAAAAACTTTCATGTAAATGTTTTAAGTTGAATAACGCTAATATATAAATGTAAATCTCTGTAGGTACCTACAAAAAACTAAAAAACAATGTAAAAATAAAGCTAAGGTTGAAGGTTTGATATGTAATGCGTACTTGGTGGAAGAATCGTCAACATTTTGTTCATATTACTTTGAGGATCATGTGCAAACACAACATAGAAAAGTGCCATGCAACGCTGCTAGTTGTTCTCAATATGAAGAATATGAAGGGTGTTTATCTATATTTAAATTTCCTGGCCTACCATTTGGACAAGCAGAAAAAAATTTCATGACTGAGGAAGAATACAAAGCTGCTCGCAATTACATTCTATTGAATTACCCAGAGGTAGCAAGATATACTATGTAAGTGAAATTTAATACCTTATACCTAACTATTGTTAAGAAAGATAGCTTAACACCTTTGTTAAATTTGCATGTAAAGAGAGTTCTTTGATGGTTTAAGGAGGCATCAACCAAACATTGCAGATGAACTGATAGATGCTAAGCTTGAAAATGATTTTCCAGATTGGTTTGATAAATATGTGAGTTTTAATTTTACGAATAAATATATGTAAAGAATAGTGCCTTTGTTTATGTTATTGTGTAATCAATTCCTAACAACCAATTGTTGTTAATAGGTTCAAGATCCTTTGAATAATATCTCAAATAACTTTATACAAGATCTCGAAAAAGGCTCATTGAGAAGTGTTAGGTCATATCATGGCTATTTTGTTAATAGCTTCATATTTCATACTACCGACCATGGATCTTCAAAAAGTACTATG
Source organism: Ajuga chamaepitys (assembly GCA_958295605.1). NCBI lineage: Eukaryota > Viridiplantae > Streptophyta > Magnoliopsida > Lamiales > Lamiaceae > Ajuga > Ajuga chamaepitys. Next base: position 20,915,120 of record OY282505.1, read on the forward strand.
AACAGTGTGGTGTGTATAAAATGATCAAGCTTGAGTGTAGATGAGAGTGACTACTATGGTAAATTGGTAGATGTTATTGAAGTGGAATATCCCGGCTTACCTATTAAGAGAATTGTATTATTCAAATGTGACTAGTTTGATCCGACTGAGTCTGGAACAAAGGTGCATGGTGAATATAAGCTTGTGGAGATTAATCACAAACATAGATTTAATAAATATGGGCCTTTTATATTAGCGACACAAGCAAAACAAGTGTGCTTATGTGAGTACCCTAGAGCGACTCGTGATAAGAGAGATTGGTGGGTCGTTTCAAAAGTAAAAGCTACGACAATTATGGAAATTCCAACATCGACTGAAAGAAATGAGCTGGCACAAGTTGATGCACCATATCAAGAAGATGGCATGGATCATTTACCACAAATCAATGATAATGAAGAACTTGGATCCTTGAATGATTCAAATGGTGCCTTCATAGACATTGATATCGATATTAGTAAGGAAGATGATGAACTTATAGCTGCGCAAGATTTGGAAAATGATGAAGAAGATATAAATGAAGAGGATGAAGACTTACATTTAGATAGTAATGATATTGATAGCGATTAATATAAGGTAAGGTGGTCTACTTTGTTATAATGTTATTATAAATTTCTCATTGAATAAATTATATTCAATTAATGTTGGTGTGGTTATTTTGCATACCATTTGGTCTTGATACTATTCTAAATCCATTTTACTTTGTAGGTCACATGGCACATAAAGGTGGTAAACGAGGTCGTCCTGCAAGTTCACGGTTGGGTCGTTCTATGGCTACTCCAACCCCCTTGGGTCAATCTGTTGGTGGTGCCCCTCCACTATTGAGCCAATCTTCTACTGCTGCCCGTCTACCCTTGGGCCAATCTTCTGTTGTTGCCCCCACCCTTGGGCTCCACTACAGCTGCCCCTCCACCATTGGGCCAATCTTTTGTTGCTGCCCATCCACCCTTAGGTTTCACTACTGCTGCCCCTCCATCATTGGGCCAATCTTCTACTGCTTTCCGTCTACCCTTGGGCTCCACTACAGCTGCCCCTCCATCATTGGGCCAATCTTTTACTGCTTTCCGTCCACCCTTGGGCTCCACTTCGGCTGCCCCTGCACCATTGGGTCAATCTTCTGATGTTGCCCCTCCACCTTTAGGGCTCCAATACTATTGTCCCTCCACTCTTGAGCTCCATTGCTGCCATGAGTCGATCTGCAACGCCACCAGCCTCGACTCAACCTACTAGCGTGTCAGGATCCTCCACTCAACCTATATCTGCCCACCATCACTACCAAATGGACCATCCCCACCTCAAAGAGCTTCAAGTTCGGGTTTTACTCATTTTGTATCTTTAGGAGCAGATGCATATTCTAGCACTGTGAATATGACATCTGCCCCGTTACAAATAGAGCCTATTGGCGATAAGAGGTAAATAACCTATGTTCATGTCAATAATATTAAATGGATGTTTTAGAAAATCTAGTTTTTTTTTCTTGTTTTGCATTCTGATTGGACCATGTAGTGATGGGCCGACGGATGGTATCCACTTGATTATGGTAAATCATTTGAGTGGTGGAAGGTAGAATAAATGTGCTTCCAATATTGTATTAACAAATAGTAACTGGAATCTTTATGTTACTATGTAACCTTGTGCTTCCTCCATTTGCTCGTCTTTTAACTCTTCCTTTATTGTATTAAATTTCTTTTTTTACAAGCTGCATCCTTGTTATAATACTTCATAAGTCATGACTAATATCTTTAAGGAGAGATTGGATACAGGGGGCTATATTTGGAAAGAAGTTTCTCAAGCGACGAAGGAGTTCTATTGGAGAGAGCTTCAGGTAAATAAATTCATAAATAATTTGAACTAGATTCATTCCTTCGTATAAATTTGTTATTGCAATTGTAAAAACATTTCACATATGATGTGAACATCAAGGGCTTGATTAAAGTGTGTTGGGGACACCACGTTGCTGAGCAGTATGCTGAGTTCATGTCTAGGCTGAGGCGTTATAAAGAAAAGCCTGGTTATGTTTCTTAATCAACTTGAGACAACTTGTGGAAGCTGTGGGAAAAGCCCGAGTTCAAAAATAAATGTCGGAAGATGTCGGAGAATCGTAGGAGTGAGGTAGGCGGGAGTGGGTTGGGGATGTCTCTCTATAGGGCAGGGTCTAGGTCAGCTGATGGTCATGCTAAGGCATTGGTATATAATTACTTTCAATAGATATAATACATAAATTCATATATTATATAATATTTTAACTTATAAGTCTTTTTTGTCTCACCAGGCAATGGCACTTGGAAGGAAACCGTCCAAGTTTGAGGTATTCAAGGTGTTGCATTGGAATTAAAAAACTAACAAGTGGTTGGATCAACGCTCGGAGAATGTGGCGGTAAGCAAAATTAATAGTGACTGAAATCTATAATATAGGAATGATGTTATCAAACATATAAATAAGTATGATTTGAACTTCAGTGGGTAATCATGTGTCATTTGTCTCCATATTTGTGAGTGTAAAACCTTATTTGCTTGTATTATGTGCTATAAAACAAGTCTTCCTAGTATGAGTTTTCAACGTCAAACGTTTTATGTTTTATGTTTTATGCTTTTGCATTATGTTCCACATATTCTTCCATAATTCAACTTATGTTTTTAAGCATGGCCTCTTGGACAGAATACCATGTACTATCTGCTAGTTTTGCTATTGTACTTGCTATGTTTAATATCTTTCTTACACGGGATGCATAGTATCTTTATGCGTACATACATATACAATATTAACAAGTGTGGTTAGATTGTGTTTCTTTTAGATTCTCTACTTGTTATTCTGAGAAAGTCTTTTTATGTTTATTTGTTATTTTCGTAGGTGCAAGTGGAGGCTCGTATTGCTGAGGATCCTGATTTATCTAATTGTAGTCCTCTTGATGAGAACCAACATCGTGAAAAAATTGATGAACATTACATGGAGTGTGCTAGTACTACAAAACAAAGTACTTACAGCATTGGGGATTATGATTCCTCGGCGAGCTCACATCAGAGAAACATAGAGCGCGCCCGAGAACAGGGTCGTGCTAAGATGCAGAAGAAGTTCGATGAAATTTCTGCACTACAGAATGAGACAGATAAGCAGGTTCGATTCTTGATGCGACTGATTCATGATAGAGACCTAGGCATATGATGGAGATGATGAACTGTTGAGTTGACTTATGTTTGCATTTTATTATGTGGGTTTATTTTAGTTTTGAATTTGGAGTGTTTGTCTTATTTTCGGCACATCTTTTTTTATGTTGAGATCGAATTTCAAACATGTGTTTGTTGATTTGTGGGGATATTTAGACTTTAATTCATATTCAGACGTTGAATTACTCATTTTAGATTGTGTTAGGTGATTTTTAATTATTTTGTGAAATTTTTACATATAAATAAAAAAGGTAGGGTACCAACAATATAAAATATTTGAAATTGAATATTAGGTTACCTGCAAAAGAAAATAATAACAGAGCTCACAAAATTCTGTCGGTAATTGCCAACCAAATAACGACAATAATAATTAGCGGCATAGAGACTAAAGCTTTTTAATAATTAGCGACAGAATAACAACTAAAATTTTTAAAAATTAGCGACAAGATAGCGACGGAATATATTATCGACTGACAATATTGTCGGTAATTCCCGACAGATTAGCGACATAATGTAGTCGTGGAATGCCGATGGATTAGTGTACCGACAATATTTCTATCAGTAGATCGTCGCATTTTAGGGAATTTTTGTCTGCATTCTATCATGAATGCGTCGTAATTTTTACCGACGGACTGTTATGTCCGACAGTACGTCGGTATTCATAGCGACTAGTCATATCACTACCAACTTTTTATGTCGCTAATTAGTTGCTATCACCTCTTAACGACGGAATTGATTGTTGCTATTTCACAAATTTCTTGTAGTGAAGGTCGACCATGCCTCCGCCTAAAAAAAGCGAAAATTACATCCACAGAGAATGAACATATGTATGTAGTTTGATAAAACACACGTAAAATTAGAAAGCGGTAAGTATTACGGTGACAGGGATGTCATTATCGTGAAGAACCAGAGCTGCATAGGAACTACCATGATATGCTGAGAAACACCAGGTCCTTTGGAACCTCTTAATGGAATTTTTTTCTCTATATCTCCATTTTGAAAATAAATAGAGCAAGGCCGCTTGCTCTTTTATTTACAACGATAAGCTCTGACTGAAAAATAGGAACTCACTCCATCAAATTCACTATTGCTCTTTTGTGCTCTTACATTTAATGCTTCTTTATACAAGATCAGGTCAAACCCAACATGTTATTCCTTCAACTTTCAACATAACCTGGTGACAGATCTCTTCATACACAAATCTTGTATCCAATTAAAATGCGTCACGTGATAAAATATATATTGAGAATCAATTTTATATTAATTACTTTAATGTTAGGAATTAATTGTATGAAATTCATATATTAAATAGTCAATTTCATTGATGATTTGCTATATATTTTTATTGACCTATTGGGAGCTGCCACATGTTAAAATAATAATACTAAATTAAATTATAATAATTTAGTAATTATCCTTCTGGATGATGACAAATATCAAATTATGATAAATCAATTACAAAACTCCATGTATCAAAACGTTGCAGAAACAAACAAATTAAAGAGGTTGATCTACGAACCTGATTTGCTGACTGGGCCTTGGACATGTTGATATTCACATTAGATATCCATGTGAACCTAAGTTGATTAAAAGTAAGACTACATTTATCCACAATCTCTCACAACTTAACATATTAATAAAATATTAATTTCTCTATCGTCTACATATACAACCTACTCCACAATCCAACTTCAACTTTTTTTATACATTATCAACAACTTAACACAACCTAACATTTTAATAAATATTAATTTCTTACATCCAGATATACAACTTATTTCTCAACCAAGCTACTATTTTTTAGCTACTATTTATAATTTCATGTCATTTAGGGAGTCTTGTTAATATATTTAAAAGAAAAAAATAATTCTGCAATCATAATAAGAAAGAATTTTTTTACCATGCACTTAAAATAACATGTCAATAAAAAAATGATAGAAATTAATTTATTGAGAAAAAAAAATATGTCAACATCAGAAATTTTGACAAAGTTTTTCAATTTTTTTAAATGAGTATTATCTCATTTGTTTATCATTCAAACTATATATAATAAAAAATTTAATACAACCGATCAAAAAATGACATATGGCAGGTTGTAGAAATGATTTGAGTTGTGGAGTGGGTTGGTCAACCAACCCAACACCACAACCAGTTGTGAGAAGTTATAAAAAATCTTTTCTTTTCTATTTTCTTTTTTTATTTCTTTATTGTCTTTTTTCCATGACCCAAGCTACGGGGTCATGGATAAAGTATGTCTAAGTAAATAAAGTCATGTGACTTTATTAACATGATGAAATAATGTTGATTGATACTACATGGATATGAATTCGTCGGAAATTAGTTCATATGTGCCAAGATATCAAATTAAATATTTAATTTGATAATTATCGTAAAATATTTGATAGATAATGATATTGTGGAAGACCAATCAAATTGCTCCCTTTGGATCTTAGGCCCATTAGAGTTCTCCATCCTACAAGTATAAATACTGCCTCATTGTTCCACCAAAAAGAATCACAACAACACAAGTTCAAGAAGCAAGTGGAAGACATTACTAAGTCAATATCGAGGTTTTCAAGGCGCTACAAATCAAATCTTGAGATTTTCAAAGGTGTTAAAAAGCTAATCTCGAGGTTTTCAAGACTTTACAAAGTCAATCTTGAGATTGTCAAGGCGTTACAAAGCCAATTTCGAGATTTTCTACGTTTGATTCGAGGTTAAGGGGTTGAGCCCCTCTGGTCAGATTTTTCAAGTGAAGAATAAATAAAGAAATTTGGTGTTCTTCAAGAAACCCGGCAAGAAATGGCATTTAATCCAAAATTAAGCTTATAAGCCTTTGAGTTAACGTTACTCAAGTCAACGAGGTTGAAGACATATGTAATTGAAGAAAGAATCAGATGATTACTAGAGATTGTACTACATACTTTATGTGATTGATGCCAGAACGCCGTATAATATGCTCCTCGGCCGCCCATGGTTGCATGAGAATGGTATAGTTCCCTCTACTTAGCACCAATGCCTGAAAATACTATGAAAATGGCATTGTGAAAATGGTAATTGCTGACGATAAGCCTATTTCTGAGGTTAAATCACATTTTGCCGATGCTAAATATTACTTCAAAGACGCAAAAATAGCAAAAGCAAAAGAAGGTCTCTAAAGCAAGAATTCTGAAAAGGATCAAGCAATGGAAGATGAAACGTGTAAACCTTTACTTCATTGTGATGGAAAGACCTCAAAGCGCAACATGTTCCCAAGAAGAACCTCTGAAAGATTTAATCTTGCCACGACACAAGCTTGATGCAACAATTCTGTCAAGTCAACCACTTGATGGATTCGTCCATCCGACATTGGGAGCTAGAATTGAGCATAGATCACTTCCGTTGCCTGATGACGACAATTACTATGGCCCTAAAGTCTTCAAACTTCTTGTCCAAGCTAGGTGGAACCCACGAGAAAATAGCTCCAGTAACTCAGATGTTGCCTCGAATACAAAAAGAAGGTCGGACATGGTGCCAAAAGTTACAAAGTAGGCTTCATTACATGCCACAAAACCTTGTTCGCATTGCCATCAAAAGAGCAAGTACTAATTATGCCATTGAAGGGGATGTTTCATAAACGGAAGATACGTTTGAAAAAAATTGGAAGAAGATACGTCGAGTCTCCATCTCCGAAAGACTTGGCCCGATGAAAAGACACGAGAAAGCGCTCACTGAAGGATAAATATTGCTAAGTTAAAAGGGGGCAGTGAACTAAAAACCAATCAAAGGCTTCGAGGCCTAATTCCTTCTCGCATGAAGAGGGGCACCACTTTGATCGTGTCATGTGACAAAGAGCTAAACACTAGAATTCACATAATTATATTCACACAAACACAAGATGAAGATGATTAAGAAAGTGTGGCTTCTTCATATTACGTCAATAATGGTGCTCAACATATTCCTCAACGTGCCCCTCAAAGCATTAGAGAAAATCTAAGAATGAAAATTATTTGACTAATCAGAGGTGGCTACATCAATGAAGGAGATGGTAGTATGCACACAATCCAAATAAGGCAAAGGAACGGGCAAGTGAGAACATGCGTGGACTTTAGGAAAGTTGAAGAGGTAAATGAGGGCATTACCTTAACAAATCACATCACCTTGAGTGACGAGGTCCATGACGTAGAAGAAGATGCTGAAATTGCTCTTCCAGAACTCGAAAAGGGAGTGAAATCTATAGAAGATGGGTTGAAGGAGGTTAATTTGGGCAATGTTCATGACCTACGACCAATTTATATCAGTGCCTTATTGGATGTCGATGAAGAAGAGGCGTACATTGAATTGCTGCGAGAATTTATAGATGTATTCCCGTGGTCAAACAAGAGATGCCTAGATTAGACATGAAGGTAGTTGTCTACCATTTGGCCACAAGGAAAGGCACTTGACCTATAAAGCTAGCTTAACGTCGCTTTAGGCCAAAGTCGATCCCCTTGACAGAAGCAGACGTGAACAAGCTGGTCGAAGTTGGATTCATTCGAGAGGTCAAATATCCCACATGGATATCCAACATTGTTCCAGTGAGAAAGAAGAATGGCCAGATCACTTTAGAGATTTAAATATGGCATGCTCGAAAGACGACTTCCCACTGCCGATCACTGAGCTCATGATTGATGCTACCACGGGTTATGAAGCTTTGTCCTTCATGGATGGACCATCGGGATATAATCAAATTCGTATTTACCTAAGGACGAAGAGTTGACAGCCTTTCGAACTCCGAAAGGGATATACTACTACAAGGTGATGCCATTTGGATGGAAGAAAATTGCAGCCATGTATCAAAGATCCATGCAGAAGATATTTGATGACATGCTCCACAAGAAAATTGAGTGATGACGTGGTCGTGAAGTCCAAAAGGCGAGAAGATCACCTGCAAGACCTAACGAAAGTGTTGGAGCACCTCCATCGATACCAACTTAAAATGAATCCCCTTAAGTGCGCATGTAGAGTCACATCTAGAAAGTTCCTTGGATTTGTCATCCGCCGTCGGGGAATAGAAATCAAGCAAGCTAAAATTGATGCAATTCTAAAGATGTGTGAGCTACGAAATATTCACGAGCTTAAAAGTCTACATAGAAAGTTGGCAAATCTTTGGAGGTTCATACCAAACTTAGCTGGAAGATGTCAGACATTTAGTAAGCTTATGAAGAAAGGTGATCCATTTGAATGGAACGAATCCTGCACTAATGATTCCAAAAGCATAAAGGACTACTTGATGAAGCCCCCGATGTTAGTTGCACTAGTGCCTGGACGCCCGTTGATTTTGTTCATTGCTGCACAAGAATGATCTGTTAGAGCCTTATTGGCGCAAGAAAACGATAACGACAAGGAAAATGCTTTGTATTACCGGAGCAGGACGATGACGCCAAATGAAGAATCTTGGCGATAGAGAAGATGTATCTAGCTCTAATCTTTGAAATTCAAAAGTTGAAGCATTACTTCCAAGCTCACATTGTTCGCCTTGTCTCGAAGGCGAACTCATTGAAGTATGTTATGTAAAAAATAGTGCTCTCTGCTTGACTTGCGAGATGGTATCTCCACCTGCAATAATTTGAGATAGTTTACGTCCCCCAAAAGGCAGTAAAGGGACAAATGTTGGCTGACTTCTTAGCTGATCATCCTATCTCAGCTGAATGGGAATTGTTAGATGATTTTCCGGACGAAGATGCTCTAACTATCAAAATCTCCCCTCCTTAGAAGATGTACTTCGATGGAGCAGCTCATAGAGAAGGAGTTGGTGTTGGAATTATTTCTGTAATGCCAGATGGTGAAGTACTTCCATATTCATTCACTTTAACTCAGAATTGTTCGAACAATGCCACTGAGTACCAAACACTTTTACTTGGACTCGAAATGGGGGTGGACACAAAGCGACTACATCTCAAAGTGTATGGATTTTCCAAGTTGGTAATCAACCAGCTACTCGGAGAATATGAAGTTAAGAAGCCCGAATTGCTACCGTATGTCACTTATGCTCGGAGACTTATTGGGTGGCTTGGAGATGTAGAACTTGACCATGTTCCAAGAAAGCACAATAAACAAGCAGATGAACTTACTAAACTTGTGCAACAATTGCTATGTCTAACACTGAGGTACGTATGCCAATATGTAAAAGCTAGGTCATTCCACAAATCTTTTAGGATGAAGGTGATGAAAAGGAGGAAAGCCTTGCCGTCGAGGTATTTGAGGTTGAAAAAGAAGATTGGCGTCAAACATTTGTAGATTACTTAAAATATGAGAAGTTACCGAATGACCCTCGCCAAAGAGTCAATATGCATCATGCATCACGCTTCATCTACTTCAAAGGGACGCTCTATAGATAGTTATTTAATGGAATTTTTCTGTGATGCTTGAGTAATGAGGAAGACGGCCAAGCTATGAAAGAAGCCCACTCCAGTATTTGTGGAGCTCATCAATCGGGTCTAAAAAACTACACGTCCAGATTAAGAGGATGGGTTACTATTGACCAACTATAGTGAAACATTGCATAGACTATGCGCAAAGGTGTCAAGCTTTTCAGTTTCATGCAAATCTCATCCATTAACCACTAGAACCCCTACATATTACTTTCGCTTCATGGTCCTTCGACACTTGGGGTTTAGGTATGGTTGGACCAATGACAAAATCTTCTGGTGGACACTTATATCGCGGGGACGAATTATTTCTCCAATGGGCTGAAGTTGTACCTCTGAAAGAAGTGAAGAAAGAAACAGTGGTTGGTTTCATCCGGCGTAACATAATCTATTGCTACGGGGCACCGAGATACACCATCACGAAAATGGAAAGACGTTCATCAATAGTTTGATAGATAATCTCTATTAGAAGTTTGGATTCAAGCAACAAAAGTCGTCCATGTATTATGCTGATTTCAATGATCTTGCCAAGGAATTCAACAAAACTTTATGTAACTTGTTGAAGAAAGTGATTGCAAAGTCAAAACATGATTAGCATGAAAGAATGGGAGAAGCTCTATGGGCATACAGAACTACGCACATGACGGCTACACAAGCAACTCTTTACAATTTGGTCTATGGTGTGGAAGTTGTTCTTCCCCTTGAGCAACACATTCCATCTTTGAGGATAGCAATGCAAGAAAGGCTAACCAAAGAAGAGAATTACATCTCGAGGAGTTGGAGGCTCTTGATGAAAAGCGGTTGGAAGCACAACAAATGCTCGAATATACCAAGCTCGTATGTCAAATCCATTCAACAAAAAGGTATGGATGCATTCATTTCAAGTAGGTGACTTGGTGCTTGATGTTTGGTGGCCGCTCATCACTACTCACCGAGTTGGAAACAAGTTCACATCGAGTTGGGATGACCCTTATATTGTGATGGAAGTTTACATGAATGGTGCTTACAAGTTGATCTCTGAAGATGGCGTACGGGTCGATACTATAAATGGAAAGTTATTGAAGCACTACTACACTTGAAACCTGCTACAAAAATAAAAAAGTAATATAAAAAAAGAAAAAATAAATAAAAAGAACTCCTGGTCCGCATGAGTATAAACTGTATACGACGACCACCAAAGGTAAAGTATGTGGTTGAAATTACCCC